>JAPDVR010000017.1:31829198-33089198 GCA_026230005.1 Gila orcuttii
ATTTTTATTCAGCAAGGATGCAAAAAATTAATCAGAAGTGATAGTAAAGACACAATGTTACTTAAGATTTCAAATAAATGCTGAAAAAAATGTGTCATGGATTTTTCAAAAAATGTCATAATTATTACTTTTATGTTCATATTTCTTATGGTATTATATAAAAAAAATAAGATAATATTTTGAACTATAAAATGAAGCCAAAAATTAATATTAAAGGGAAAACTTCAATCACTAAGAGTCACTCTTTTTCATGCAGTTGCAATTGATGTGGGCTGAAACTTTCCAGACTGAGTAAACAATGGCAGGCTATACATTTGTGGTTGAAATCTTTCTTAAGCTCAACTGTTTACTCTCTGTCCTCTTTTGACACTTATTTAGGCCTTTACGACAGCCCACCGGGGTCAGATGATGCCAAGCTCCTGGATACATTTTACCCTGGGGACCAGCATTCCATAACCTATGGCACAAAATCCAGGGTTGGCATTGGAGGAATGGAAGCTAAGGTATTATTACAGAAAGGGAATCTGATATAGAAACACAATGTTTTTTTTGATAGTATGAATGCCTTAAAATGACAGTCTGTCCGTTCTCTAAACTTTAGGTGAAAGCTGCCCTCTGGGCTCTCCAAGGTGGGACTTCTGTTGTCATTGCTAATGGTACACACCCCAAAGTCACAGGTCATGTGATCACTGACATTGTTGAGGGTAAAAAAGTGGGAACATTCTTCTCAGAGGTCAAGCCAGCTGGTAAGTTATCTCAGGTTCTACTAAATCAGTTTTCGTCTGTCATGATTTGTTTATCCCTATCTGTTAAAAGTCCTCAGATGCCACTTTTCTTCATCCACAGGCCCTACAGTTGAGCAGCAGACAGAAATGGCTCGCTCTGCTGGCAGGACACTTGCTTCCCTTGAACCAGAACAGGTTAGCTAAAAATTTAAACCACTATTTTAAATGACTGTCTGGAATCATGTGTGCCTATTTTCCCAGAAACCATTGAATCATTGCATTAAAATGAAATATTCTGGGTTATTTTCATCTTAACATCTATAGACAGCACCTGTGTCAAATCATTCTGTTTGTCCACAGAGAAGTGACATCATCTGTGCATTTGCTGATCTCCTCACCGAGAGGAAAGACGAGATCTTATCTGCCAACAAAAAGGACATGGAGCATGCTGCCAGCGCAGGTAACAGGAAGTGATTGCTTCTCTCTAGACCATGTGCAATGTAATTTCCCCCAATTGGAGTTGCATATTCGTCAGTTTTATCTGTGATGTGACAGGTCGTCTGTCTCCAGCCTTGCTGAATCGACTCAGCTTGTCATCATCAAAGCTGAACAGCCTGTCCATCGGTCTGCGCCAGATCGCAGTGTCCTCTCAGGACAGCGTTGGCAGGGTTCTGCGAAGGACCCGTGTGGCAAACAACCTGGACCTGGAGCAGATCACCGTCCCCATAGGAGTACTGCTGGTCATCTTTGAGTCACGGCCAGACTGCCTCCCTCAGGTCAGGTGCACAAAATGCATGCCTATACATAAATAATGTTATGTTTTGGTTTCCTTGTTTGTGAGCATCTTTATGTTTGGGTCAGTGGGTGGTGCTTAAAAATCTGGGCTGAAAGCAGAAAAGTTGTTGATTTCAAACCCGACAGTAGCCAAGGCTCCAGGTTGCTCCATTGAGATTGAGAAACCAGCATGTGTACTGTAAGTCACCTTTTATAAACCTGTTAAATTACTAAATGTTTTTTATCTCAACAGGTTTCTGCTTTAGCCATTGCAAGTGGAAATGCTCTTCTGTTGAAAGGTGGCAAAGAGGCAGCCCACACAAACCGCATCCTGCATGAGCTTGCCCAGGAGGCCCTGTCCATACATGGAGTGAAAGACGCCATCCAGCTGGTAAATGAAACACTTTTGCACTGTAGATTTTCACCTTACACACACAAACACAAACACACACACACACACACACACACGCGCACACACACACACACGCGCGCGCACACACACACACACACACACACACACACTACTGTTCAAAAGTTTGGCATTAGTACTATTTTTATTTTTGTTGACAGAAGTTCCTCACCAAGGCTGCATTTACTCAGTAAAAAATTAAGTAAAAATAAATATTCTGTAATAGTATTACAATTTAAAAAATACTGTTTTCTATTATAATATATATCTTAAAATGTAATTAATTCCCGTGATGGCAAAGCTGAATTTTCAGCAGTATTATTCAGGCTTTAGTGTCACATTTAATATTAATAATGTTGAAAACTTTTGCTGCTCTTCAAATTTTTTGTGGAAACCGTGACACATTGTTTTCAGGATTCTTTGATAAATAAAGGGTTCAAAAGAACTGCTTTATTTGAAATCGATATTGTATGTAACAATATACATGTCTTTACTGTAACTTTTGAACAATTTAATGCATACTTGCTGCATATTAGTATTAATTAAAAAATATATTGACCTTCTGATTGGCAGTGTGTATGTATATGTATACAGTTGTAATCAAAACTATTCAACTCCCATTGCAAATCAGGTTTATTGGCAAAATTTACAGAATTTCAGCTGTTTGCAAAGAACAAATCAAGCAAAAGTAACTGAAATAGAACACAACAAATGTTTAAGTGTATTCAAATGTTTCAACAAATGTATTCAATGCAATGGGCATTGAATAATCTTGATTACAGCTGTATATGTATATTAGTCATTTAAGAATGATATATTGTGTGGCAGGTGAGCACGCGTGAAGAGGTGGAGGATCTGTGCCGTCTGGAGAAGATGATTGATCTGATCATTCCCCGTGGCTCCTCTCAGCTAGTCAGAGATATTCAGCGTGCAGCGAAGGGCATCCCTGTTCTTGGTCATAGTGAGGGGATCTGCCATGTTTATGTGGACCATGAGGCCAGTATTGACAAAGCCATCAAGATCAGTAAGACTGCCAATGAAGATTTACAAGTGTGGATTATGTCTATAAAGTACAACTATGTGGGAATTTTTTTTTATTGTTTGTAACGGTATAAATTACACTAGTTATGTTTCATCTTTCTAGTCCGAGACTCCAAATGTGACTACCCTGCAGCTTGTAACGCCATGGAAACCCTGTTGGTGCATCGAGATCTTCTCAGAACACCAGTGTTTGATCAGATCATCGACATGCTGAGAACAGAACATGTAAGACTGTCAATGGCTGTTTCCATTCAAAGTTTCTCATTTAACTTGTACGCAAAATTAGAATATCACAAAAAAAATTTGCGAAGCACTGTTTCCATTCCATGGTGTTCAAGAGAACAAAATCATCACTTCCTGGGAAATTGCCGCAAAATATCTTTAAAAAGGTTGCTGTAATCGGGAAAGTCTTATGGCTGTGGCTCTTATCCTACATCATAAATGACTTGTGCAGGCCGCGCAGACGAAATGCAATAAACACTGTCATGCTGTTCAGATTCCTGATGTTTATGAATGCAATCGTGAAACAGTTCAGGGAGGTCATTATACCAAATCATTTTGATGACAGACTTTAGCTCGGGCATTTTAGAATAACTAAAACGTCATTTGAGATGCCATGCAATGAAACCGATCCACTGGTTAGTCCAGTTATCCAATCACATTCTCTGTTGAGGCAAAGTCACGCGAGTTGTTTTGTTGTTGTTGCTCATCGATGGATTTATACGGTATATGTGTTTCCATCATAGTTAATGCACGTCTTATCGGATTCTTAAATTTTTTAATTAATATATATATATATATTTTTTTAGAAAGTTCCAACAGCATTTATTTGAAATATTATTTTATAACATTATAAATGTGTTCACTGTCACATCAATTTAATGTGTCCTCGCTGACTGTAAGTATTCATTTCTTTAAAAAATATATTTTTTTAATCGTAGATCTCACTATTACTGTTTTTTTTTTTTTTTTTGTGGGAACAGGGTATTTTATTTTTCTGCATATTACAAAATGATAGTCTACGTTTATTACTACATTTTCTTAAAATGATTGATGATTTGACCCCTGTAGGTGAAGATCCACGCTGGCCCCAAGTTTGCATCCTACCTGACCTTCAGTCCATCAGAGGTGAAATCTCTGCGTACCGAATACGGGGATCTGGAGTGCTGTATCGAGGTGGTGGACAGTATGCAGGAGGCTGTTGATCACATTCATAAATATGGCAGTTCCCACACTGATGTTATTGTCACAGAAAATGGTAAGGCTGTCCTTTAGTGGTGGATAATCATGCATCATAAATCTAGAGACTTTACTGAGAAAAAAGCAGTGCTGTAGTGCCATCTAGTGGAAAGATTGTTGCTGCTTCCATACATGCATTGACATCTAATTTTAAAAACGTATTTAATCAATGATTTATCTTTATTTTTCATATGCTCTGTATAGAGGAAACAGCAGAGCAGTTCCTTCAGCAATTGGATAGTGCCTGTGTCTTCTGGAATGCCAGCTCACGGTTTGCTGATGGATATCGTTTTGGTCTCGGTAGGTCTCTTTTTTTCTTTTCTCCCCCAAACACTTAATTTAAATATTTCCCTTTTAATTGCCTAATAATGACCCTGTGGCGCTTTGTAGGTGCGGAGGTTGGCATCAGCACGGCCCGTATTCATGCCCGTGGGCCTGTGGGGTTGGAAGGGCTTCTCACTACCAAGTGGGTCTTACGGGGCGAAGGCCACACAGCTGCAGACTTCTCTGAGCAGGGCACCATGACGTATCTGCATGAGAATCTTCCAGTGGCGCAGCTTCTTACTGGACGCAGAACCACCAGCTAGAGCCTTTAAGCAAAACTCACCCAATTAAAGACTCCATCAGGCGGTGTATTTCGATTAAGTGCGAATACATGGAAAATCATATGTGGATAGAGAGCTGTTCTGTAAACCCATAAATTTAAGAGCCTTTATAGCTAATTTCCCATAATTTGGACTGTCTCAAGGGGCAAAGAGACTTCACTTCAACATTTAGTCAAGTGTATCCTGTTCTCAGTACATACCAGTTGAACTTAAATCTATGAAAAAGACACGAAAGGTCATGCCACACAGACGGATAAGGGATTTTGCTTAAACCCTTGATCCATCTTTTGTTTATGTTGTAATTTTTGTTATGATTTGTGCGTTGTATTATGTTTCTTTGAGTAGCGAAACGTTTCATGGCAAATATAATGACAATTCCACCCCAGTACTGAGTTAATGAAAAGAGACTTCCCGAACTGCCAATGTTATATTTATGTAATATTTAATATTTGAAATCCAGTGGCAATTTCAAAATGACATTTCCTGGCACAAATGAGAGCATTAAAATGTGTGCTGAATTACAGCATATTGTGTACACATAATTTCGAACATAATAGTGAAATAATTTTTTTCATGTGGCATAGTGCTGGTCATATACAACATAAGACAAATGTATTATTAATGAAACTCGAAACTACTTTTTTCACACTGCTTTGTCATGTCAGTTGCTTTTATTGAAAAGAAAACAAAGGAAAAACATACATTTCCTGTTCTTTACTTCTCTCTTTTTCCTTTTTTTAATGTTCATTGCCTTTAAATCATAATGCGCAGAACTGTATATATTTTCCTGTTACTGCTGTAAAATTCACCAGGGACAGACAGACTTTGTCCTGAACTGCTACAGAAGGCCTTGTTATGTTTACTTAAAAGTACTATAACGCTCCACAAAATAGTTATGCTTATGGTGAGAAGAGTGTTCAGAAGATGTTCACAATTTTTGTATGTAGAATAAATTTCTTTTTTTTTTTTTGTACTTTCCAAATGCTTCTGGATACATTCGACGCTTCTGATAAAGACCTGAAAGTTTAATTACCTGAAAGATGTTTGGAAAAAGATTTAGGGAGATGCCGACATCGGGGCCATTTTGAATTTGATTAATAATCTTCCTTAAGTGCAGTTCAGTGTGGGAAACATCAAGAGGCTGTTCTGTAGGGAGAGAGAGACTTGCCAAGCACTAAGTGGGACATGGAAGAGTGAAAACAATACTACAGAGGATTAATTATGTTGCTATTAGGAAAGAAGAGACTGCGAGAAGACTGAGGCTTGCCATGAAAGTGCCAGTGCCTTTTGACTGAATTCTTTTTATTCTCCAAAATATGCGGTTTACCCTCAATGAGCCTTCATCAGGAACTAAAAAGATCCAGAGATGAAGAGAATCAGAGTCTAATTCATGTGTTATTGTGTTCCAACTTTACTGTGTAAGATCTATGATCAATGACTGTTTTGATTGAAAGAGGTTAAAAAATGCTCAAATGAGGAGAGTGTTACTGCCAGAACAGGAGATGAAAACACAGGTGCAGCTGTAAGAAAGCGTATTTATAACTAACATGCGAAACAAAGGTTGTTATGCTGAATTTGAAATGATAAGATCTCTTTTTGTAAAGTAACATGAGCGTTGACCCTTAAAATTGTATTTCGGATTAATTTTGTCAGTGCAGTTTTATTAAGTTTAAATTATGACTGCTAAATAATTCTTGATTTGGTGTTACATCAACCTGCACACAAAATGTCACATGTCAAGGTCTAAGTTGAGAGTATAGGGTATATGGAAATGAAACAAGCCATCGGACCTTCACAGTCAGTACAGCTTTAATTGAACATTACTTGAGGCGAAAACTCATATTTCTTGTGTTTCCTTGATCTTTAAAGACTAAAACGTGCTCCCTGCAGAGCCAAATTTTTTCAAATGTATAATTAATCGTCAAAGTTATTTATTCATTTGTATCTTTGCCAATTATGGGCTTCTAATTAAAAATTTAAATAATTGATATTTATCTCTGAAAGGGCTCGGTATCCATACCTTATGAAAAATGCATGAGCTGAGAAATGGACTTGGTTTTGTTTTGTGTTCTGAGAGAGCTGCATGCTTGGGGGTAGGACCAGGCCACTTTGACTTTTCCTTTTTGAGTCTGCATTGCCCTATGATGTGCTGTTAATATGGGGCCTCTTTCATGGGCCCAAAGCATCTGCTAGACATCATATGATCTTATTAAAGTCTTCTGCTCTCCCATCCTCAGATACCCTTTTTTTGTTCCTTAATAATTCAGTTCAAAGAACAAGCTCCTGTTTCCTTAATAATTTTCTTTTGTCTCTTGGGCACAAGATGATGTCATGCACCATCAAGGCAATAGGTACGGAAGGCCAAAGGGGCCAAAACGTGTGAAACTAACATGTTAACGCGTAATTACGTAATTTACGCGCAGGTTTTGAAATTAACACCCGCCTATAACGCCTATAACACCTGCGCATATCTGGCTTACTTGAACGTGCATGTCACTATGCAACAAATAACGGAGCATTTGTTCATTTGCATTGAAGCAATGGCGAAGATTAAAAAGCATTTGGTTAACAGAAAACATTTTTTGATGTTCTTATGTACTGTATCGATCTGTCTACCTAAAACATTTTGGGTGATGAGGATGAAAGAGGAAGGAGGAGACAGCTGGTTGGATTTTGTTTGAATAAGAAATGAATGTATGAAATCCAAATTATATATATATATATATATATATATATATATATATATATATATATATATATATATATAGGCTAAGCTGTGACGTTAATTTGAAACCCTGTTTATGCGTTAATACATAATTACATGCAAACGCATAATTGCGTGTAAATGTGGAAATTACATGTTAACACGTAAATTACGTGTAATATGTTAGTTTCACACGTTTTGGCCCTGTTGGCTTTTCATAAATGGATGACATATACTCATACGTCAACGTTTTGATGTTTTCATTCACTGCATTGCATTCAGACTGTACAAATATCATTTGTTTGATTTTAATAAAATTTTCCTTTATTTCCAGTTGTAGTTGGGAAGGGAAGGGAAGGGTGCTGATAAAATACACAGTTTGCTCGGTCAACAGTGCTAAAGGAGACAGATAGCATTACTTAAGCCAGGCTGAACGGCACATGTGCCGGATTACAGCAAGCATCACAAATACATTCAGCACGACCACTTCGAGGTGATTGAAGGTTAGACATAGTAACTGCATGGACAGGCAGTGCTGTTGACACATTGGGAGAGGTGGTTGCGTGATTTGAATCTTCAGTTGAGGTCAGTCATACGTCGCAGGGAGCCCATGGTAGGACTTGGACTGCCCCACTCGACGTGCCTCCTGTATTCCCCAGGACGTAGGAAGAACTGGCGGCCAGTGTAGTTGGGGTGCTCATGGAGCATCCAGTAGCCCTCCAGGACATTGACAGAAGAGATGTCTCCGTTGTGGAATCGCTGACGCAGATCAGGGCAATCTTCATTCAGCTCCATTGCCTGACCACCGAAATCGGAGCGCTCAAAGATCTTCATCCTGTAGTTTCCAGTGTACTGAGGAAGAAACAAACAGTATTATATATATAGCTATATAAAGGTTATGTTCAAAGGTGAAAGTTTCTACTACTCTGTTTATGCATTTGTAACTTAATTCCCTCCAAAAATGTAAAGCATTGCTCTGATTGATCAGCCTGACATGGCAACGTTGCATCAGCCAATAGCCTGAGTATGGGGCGGGATCTATTCTGTTTGGCAGACCAATGGCAGACAAGGTGAGTTTACCTGTAAACCTGTTTATTATATATATTTTACTATTAAGAACATAACATAAACAGAGTAAACATCTGAAATCTTTAAAGACAAAAATATGAAATATAAGTACAAAATACTCAAAGAACAACCATTATTTTTGGTGAGCTAGTTCATCACAACATAGCCTAACATCTAATATTTTGATGCAAAGTGAAAAATATTGCCTATCATTCTAGATTCTTTTTAAATAATACTATTGTCGACTAATGCTGATTATTCAGTAAAGACTCACGGAAGGAACTATGCGGCAGGAGCGAATGCAGTCGTTGAATCCAGCCCAGTGCTTGAAATCAGGGTATTCGCCCTTAGACAGCATGTACTGATATCCAGAAAAGTTGGGCTTCTCGTAGGCCACCCAGCTTCCACTATCTACTCGGATGGAGTTGCAGCGAGAAAAGTGAGTCTGCATGTCAGCACAGTCTCCACTGCACTCATAGTGACGGCCCTGGAAGCTTTTGTCTTCAAAGAAAGTAATCTGTTGGATGTTGTAATGAAAGACAAATACAGGATTACAGGTACATTTTAAGTTTGCAGTTTCACTTTTTCTTGAGCATATTATCAGATTTTTTATATACATTTGATATAGAAAAACTGAAATGTTCAAACATATTACATGAACACAACAAGACCATCTTAGACTAATAGCAGTCTGTTTTTCGATTAGTTTCATTCCACTTCATTGTAGGAATCAAGCTAATTAGTAACAGAATATGATGGGTACAGTAAAGATCCCATGTTTTTTCATTATCAATGTTAGCTGAATTTGCATTTCAATCCATTATTTTGTCCATAAAATACCCTTAGTGCAAACATGTATGATTATAACTCAAATTACTACACACTCCATTATAGGGTTAGAAGAACTGTTGCCAAACATATAACACGCTAAAAACATAATAATCACTGCAATACTTATCCAATCATAGACTCTTAAGCATTTGCCTATTTAAATCCAAACTGGGACTTTTTTTGGCCGGGCAGTGTATTTAGAAGTTAAAAGCATGCTTTTAGTTTAGATCCGTATAATTTACAGACACTGTTTGGTCACTTACCTTGCCCATTGTGACTGTTCTCCGAGTGGACCAAACCATTTCTGAGGTCAGGACCTCTTTATAGACCCAGCATGGATCATGGCTTTGTGTGTGACTCACAAAACTTTGTCTGGTCAGCACAATGTGTTCTATAGAGTAAATGCGACTGTAGATCTGCCAGCATGCGCCCCCTTTGTGTCTTTGCAAGCTTTGTGCTTTCTCTCTCTCTCTCTCTCTCTCTCTCTCTCTCTCTCTCTCTCTCTTTCCAAAGACAGCACCACTGCACTTTTTAGTGCTTGACAAAAAAGTTGCAAACTCTGCTTTTAGTCGCTTCAGGGCTTTATATGTAAATGCAATGAACTAGCAGGGCACATAAATGAGGATAAAATGGTAATATGAAACTGGGATATGAATTGATTTAAACAAGATTTAATTGAATTGTCCTCTCAGATGGGCACAAAGTTCTTAATTTTTTTTTATCAGCTTGTTTTATGGTTTGGAATGAGATTAAAATAAATTCTTCAACCACGTCAGATTTATAAAGTTGAGTTTGGCTTGCAATGCAATCTTTTTTTTCATGTGCATCGGGCAGTGGATCAGTGGATCCTCATTCGAAAGAGGCAAACAGAACAAACTATCTGTTTCCTTCGCTACAGAGTAATTAAAAGTTTATTGAAGAAAAGACAGCATGTGAGAACTGTTTTAATTGGTTTTAATGTCTTTAAAAAAACAGACCGCTTTTACATTAAACTGCTCCTCATTCTCCTAAAGGAGCCAATCATGGGATTCATGCAACCCCAGTCCATGCAGGCTCTGTACTCTCCGGGCCTCAGGAAATACTGACGTCCTCTGTAGTTGGGGTGCTCGTAAAAGACCCAGAAGCCCTCCATACAGTTACTGGAGTAGATGCCGTGGTGGCCAAAACGGTCGTAGACATTGGGGCAGTCGTCTGTGAACTCCATCATGTGTCCGTGCATTTCAGGCCTGTTGTAGATTCTCATGCGGTAGGCTCCTCTGTACTGTTGTGTGGGGAGAAAAAACAGCAGTTAGGCTCAATAATCAGGGCAATGCAGACACATTTGAAAGACCAGTTGTCAGAACGTTAGGGAGGCGAAACTCTGAATTCTTCATGTCGCTGTTGAGACTGAGCCTTTGAACATGACTTCCTGCTGTACTGCTGTTTCAAAGATTTTCAAGTAGACGTTTAGTCATTTTTGTCGAACAAACTCTAGTGACAGTGTCATGATTCTTCCACTGCCAAAAACAGAGATGAATGGAATTATGATGAGCTGCACAGTCATTGGAGTGTGTCTTGCTCCATTTCAAATAACTAACGCTCCTGGTGGACCTGTGAACCTGTTTTTTTCCCCTGCATATATGAATTACTTCAAAGGGCTCGTTGATTGACGTTGCTTTTTTTAAAGGTGTCTAACTGTGTGAAATAAAACCCATCAGTTTGATTGACTTACTGGGGGGAACATCTGACAAGATCTAATACAATTGTTGAAGCCCATCCAGTGGTGAAAGTCAGGATACTCCCCACGGCCCAGGACGTACTGATACCCCATATAGTTGGGCTTCTCGTAGCCCACCCAATGACCCCCCATGACCCGGATGGAGTTGCAGCAGTTGAAGTGCCTGTAGGTGTCATAGCAGTCAGAGGAGCACTCGTAGGAGCGCCCCTGGAAGTTGCGGCCTTCGTAAAAGATGATCTGACGACAGAAAAGCAATGATTTCGAAAGCCACAGCAGGTAGAAAGGATGTTAGCAAGGATCAGAGAAAAAAATCCATGTAAGTTAAGTCTTTGAATTAATATCCTGATTCATTTAGTCCAGTTTTAGATATTATATGCATTGTATGGGCCTATATATATTATCTTGTGAGTGAAAATAATATACAGCTGTGTTATGGTTTATAGTCAAGTCATGAGAAACCATGAGTTTGTGATTCCATCAATATGTAATATATAAATTCATGTAAAATTGGATTTTGTAACGTCCCTTTGTATAATTTGAGATGCATTTGTGGAGTCTTATTCTGCTATCTTCTATCTAGCTTGACAAGCACATTTAATACTGTATGATTATCAGGTCATTTATAGCTAATGTCCTGCACAAATGTCCCTGTTGTAGCATTTAACCACATACTATCTTGATGTGAATGGCAATTTTAAACAGTCAGTGTCACTCTAACTTTAAGGTACCACTATCAGCGCCTACCTTTCCCATGATTGCAGAGCAGGATGTCCGCGCCGTTCTGCCGTACTGCCATAGAGGTCCCGGTGGACCTTTTATACTCTTCTACAGATGTAGTCAGAGGCACATCACAGAGACTAGTTTACCTTTGAAAACGTCACAGACCTTTCCCATTATTCATTTCTCTAAAAACAACTAAAGCCACACTCCCATTATTCCCGAATGCTAGAGTTTACCTATACAAATTCCGCTCACCTCATGAACCTTACCAGCAAACCAAGCCTTGTTCACCCATGACCTGGTGATGTGCTCTTTACACAACTGGCCACAAAAGGATCAGGAGGTACTATAACAGGCCTTTCTGTATATGGAACAATGTGTAGTAAAAATGGCATGTAAACAATTTTTAACTGAGTGCACAAGTTTCATTTGATTTAAATCAAAGTTCCCTTTACGTAACAGGGTTTTTAGAAAGAAGGGGCCCACGGCGGCCGCAAGGGGATGGAGGTTTGAGAAGAGAAGGATTCTATAGGTGTCAAAATGAACATGTTCACCTTATGAAATATGTTTATAATAACATGAAAGGCAATTTTTTAATTGGGCAAAGTATTTAATTGGGCAAAGTATTTATTTTCGAAAATGTTACGTTTTTGGTGGTTCTTGACATCAATATGTGTGAAAACTTTTGAAGAGTCAAATTTCCCCTACTTCACATTTTCCTTCCTTCTCTACATACACCTATTTTAAAGTTGCAGTAGGGAGTTTTGAGAAAATGTTGACTTAGCCTGAAAATTTGAACAAGCACAACTTCCAGGTCCAACCCCCTTGCACTCTGCTGCACTACAGCCCTCCCTCCACAGCTCCTCCCCCACAGCGGAGCCTGCCGTGAACGCGCAGGCTAGTAAACAGGACCACCGATGACGGCGGTTTATAAACAGTTATGGAACATTCACTAATAGGGACGAAACATCAACAATATGCTTTACATTGACTATGGCCTGCCCATAGTTTGACTACAAACTTGGTCCTCAAATCATTATGTATTTTGCAATACATGTAACTTTATAACGTTGCACTCTTTCTATAAGTTATAAATAGCTAGTAAGATAACGTTAAAGGATTAGTTCACTTTAAAAAAAAACTTTTGCTGATAATTTACTCACCCCCATGTCATCCAAGATGTCCATGTCTTTCTTTCTTCAGTCGAAAAGAAATTAAGGTTTTTGATGAAAACATTCCAGGCTTTTTCTCCACATAATGGACTTCAATAGGACACAAACGTTTCAAGGACCAAATGACAGTTTCAGTGCAGCTTCAAAGGGCTTTAAACGATACCAGACGATGAATAAGGGTCTTATCTAGCGAAACGATCGGTCATTTAAAAAATAAATACAAAACTTTAAGTTTTATAAGCACAAATGCTCGCCTTGCTCTGTTCTGTGATGCACGCTCGTGATCCTGTTCGAACTCGTTCATCAAAATGAACAAATCTTTTTTCGAGTCATTTCATTCGTTGAATCAGTGTTTCTCAACCTCTCCTGCAGGGACCCCCTGACAGGACATGTTTTTGTTTTAACCCTGAAATGGCACACCTGATTCAATTAGTCAGCTGCACATTAAGCCTTTAATTAATTGAATCAGGTGTGCCATTTCAGGGTTAAAACAAAAACATGTCCTGTCAGGGGGTCCCTGCTGGAGAGGTTGAGAAACACTGCGTTGAATGAACGAAATGACTCCAAAAAAGACTCGTTCAAAATGAACAAATCTTTTTTCGAGTCATTTCGTTCGTTGAATGAACGAAATGACTCGAAAAAAGATTCGTTCATTTGGATGAACGAGTTCGAACAGGAGACTCACGAACGACAGTACGCGGGGTGATCAGCGCGTACACGAGCGTGATTGACACTGCAAAGACATTCCTCCTGGCTCTGATTGGTTGTTTCTGACCGGGAGCGGTGTATTTCTGCAAATGGCAATAGGACCACAGGGAGGAGCCAGAGGAGCTTGATTTTTTCCACAGATTATCTGTCTCATATTCTACTGTCAGGACATAATGACAGTTTTAACAAATATTTGTTTACAAAAGCTACCTACTGGAGCTTTAAAGAGACTGTCGAGACTGCAGATAAAGCAAACGTTCAACACAGGTTTTTGAAATCCCTATATGGTAGTTCTCTATAGCTTTGTTTTTTGATGTCATCATCAAATATGCAATTAGAGGGAAACACAACTGTCACATTCTGTTTTGATTGAGGCAAACCAGCTTGACAGACATTTTGTTAACCATTTTGTCTGTAGATTTTTGTTGAATTATTTATTTTCAAATTCAAATGCTGGCATCACAGAGAGTGATTTCATCACAGCACACATTTTGGTACATCTGGTGTCTATTTTTTCCTACCATGTGCATTTTCAGCCGTACTAAGTGATTCTGACACTATTGATTGTTCTGGAATGTGTTGACATAACCTCCGACAATATGTTGCCTTCTTTTGTTTCCATAGCCTGAAGAGCCACTCTGATGCAAGGCCTTCATAAGGCTGTGTTGAGGTGGGTCATACATTTCATCTGTATGTGTTTGTATTATTGTGTGATGGTTGTTTCAACTCTAGGACAGTAGACTCTGGCATGTAAGCAAACCCCTCAGCTGACAGGCAAAAGGCCAAAGAGAGTTGGCCTTGTGTTTCTATTCTTTTCAAAGCTCCCCTTATCTCTCCTTTCATCAAGATGAGGAGCAACGCTCTGTTTTGTGTATTGTTTTTTTGCTGGTTTTACTCCAGAGAAAGACAGCTTTTGTAAAACAATAGCTACACTGTTCTTTGTATCCACTCTAGCATTGTTTTAAAACACAGCTCAGAGAGTGAGAAGTTGTAGTTAGCGCTTTGTTTCTTTATCTGTCAATGGCTTGAGCTGACAGTCACAAATATTATTAATGTGTCATTAAAATCTGATCTCTTTAAAATGAGACTGATTAAAGTTTGAGACCACATTGAAAATCTATTTTAAACCTGGTGATAAAAGGTTTTAAAAAGATTTAAAAAACTTAAAACAAAGAAACATTATGACAAAGTGGAGGATTAAAATAAAGTAATTATTAAATTAATAAGATTCTGTGCTATTTCTAGATCACTTGACTAATAAGAAAAATTGTAACATTGATCATTTTACCTCATTAATTAATTTATTTATTTTACACAAACTTGTATAGAGGTAAAGTCATTAAGGCAAAATATGGACAAAATACTACTACTAATAGCTATTACCAAATACTAAGTACTTCTGAAATTAATTTCAACTTTTGAATGTAACTTTTTCACTCAATACTGGTACTGTAATTTGTATAAAAAAATCAAAATATACAGTACCAGTAAAAAATTTGGAAACATTACAATGTTTAATGTTTTTCGCTTAGCACAACTGTTTACAACATGGATAATAACTGAGGATTAAATAAGCATATTAGAATGATTTCTGAAGGATCATTTGACATTGAAGACTGGAGTAATGGCTGATGAAAATTCAGCTTTGCGCCACAAAAATAAATTATATTTTAAAGTATTCAAATAGAAAACCATTATTTTAAATTGTAATAATATTTCAATAATGATAATTTTCTGTATTTTTGATCAAATAAATGCAGGCTTGATGAGCATAAGAGAATTCTTTCAAAAATATTAAAAATAGTAATGTTTTCAAACTTTTGATCAGTACTGTATATTTTGGAGGGGAAAAAATCAAGCTAAAATCAGACTTTTGGACCCTCTTGTGTAAATGATTCATCAGTGTTATGTCTTTTGTGAGGAATGGTCTTTTAATTGAACTTTTTTCCCTGTCTCCTCCTTTTTACCTTTTTTCTTGGCTTAGTTAGCGATTACTGTACCACATGTACTCTGCACTAGACAGGAATGGTTCTCTCACATCACAGGCTTGCAAATAGTAATCTTGAAAGCACTACAAGACATTTCCTCCCCACACGGGGCAGAATACTTCAAATAAGCCCAAGCTTTCTCTCTTGGTTCCCCCTGGAGAACAAAAAGCCAACACTTAAGATCTTTTGCTGCCTCTTCGGTTGAGAGAGATGGGATGGAAGAGAGAGCGAAATGGAGAGAATTTCTTTGGACACAGGCAGAGATCAACAGTACAGTGTTCTCACATAATATTCTTTTTAGGTGATAAAATGTGCAAAATACACTCATTTCATTTGGTCCAGCTTGAGAAAATGGTTCTATTAAAAAAAAAATATATATATATATATATATTGATGCAATTTATGCTTGTAAATAATTTGATTATCAGCGTGAAATTTTGGTGAAAAGTTTGGTTAACATGAATTTGAAAATTTCTTAGAATTTCTTTTTACGAGTTTGTAAAACTTGATGATCATGTTCTCCTGCATGAAAATTATCCAAAAAGCATTTTGTTCTTTAATAGAAGAACATCACTGTAAAAAGTGATCAGTTGGCTTCACTTAAAAAAGTGAAAAAACCTTTTGCTGTAAAAATTTTAAATAAACCATGCATAATTGAAAAAAATAAGTTATGTGAACTTGATTCTACCTAACTTATTTTGTTCAATTACTCATGGTTTATTCACTTAATAATTTTAAGGCAACGGGTTTTTACTCTTTTAAAGTTAAGTCAACTATTCACTTTTTACAGTGGGACCATCAGTACAAAGTATGCATGATTAGTGTGGCAAATTTACTTATTTGATTAGTGACCTAGAAATAGTACAGAATCTTGCATGTTTTCTAATAACCATAAGAAAACATTTTTTTTTTTTTTTATTCAAAGACTTTTTGTAATTTCCAAGTTTTAATGTTGTCTCAGACTTTTGGACCTAACCATGGTAACCATGAACAGGACTACTTTTGGTTCATATGAAAACGTAAAGCAAAAAAATTAGGAACTCTGGATGGAGAAATGGATGGACTAATTTAGTGACATTACAGGAAAGGCCAAGAAGACTCTTTCAGTGCAAATGTCTGACAAAATGGCCAACAAATACACTGTTAGCTTCTTGATTATAGCATTAAATTGTAATTATATAATCAAGAATTAGGCAGAACAGCACCCAAGTAAACATAATTCATTTTTATTATTTCATGGGTTGAAGACAATATGCAGTAGACTTTGCAGCCCAAGATATGAGCATTTAAAGAAGCCATCAGTGCGGGTTCTTATAAAGAAAATGTGTAATTTTAAGTACTTTATGGTTCTAGGACAAAAGCTCTGCCCTAGTGAATGGCAGCTGCCGCTTCTCTTCATTAGCCTTGTGGGTTTCTACGAACAGGCCTTAATCTGCTGTCGGAGACGGTGTGATGTGGCTGGGCGAGCCAAAGCCTCCCGTGTGAGGGGGAGGAAGACGAGGGCCCTTTGCTGAGAGATCATCCTCCTGTTGTTGTGTGGAGCTGCAGACAGGCCCTGTCTGTCCCTGCCAGTGCACAAGCCTCGCTATCGGCTCCGCCAGACGCTGCCTACGCTTGCTGGACACTCTGAGAGTGTGCCAGGGACGGCTTTGTGGAGATGTGTCTGATGTGTTCCATCTTTTCTTTTGGAGGATAATTAAAAGAGGAAATAGTGGTTGAATATACACTGAATAATGGAGGGATTGGGGACGCTTCTGAAGCCATTCAAATGTGCTTATTATTTTGTTTATACTTTGTTTACATGCAGTTTTGTCTCTCTCTCTCTCTCTCTCTCTCTCTCTCTCTCTCTCTCTCTCTCTCTCTCTCTCTCTCTCTCTCTCTCTCTCTCTCTCTCTCTCTCTCTCTCCTTGGGCGTTTCATAAAACTTTTATCTTTTAATAATGATTTTGGCCCCAGTTTACACCCAACATATGTTATTTTTAAAAATATACTGTTCAAAAATTTGGGATTAGTGAGATTTTTGAATTGTTTTTGAAAGAAATTACCCAAACTTTTGAACCATAGGATAACAGAACTTTTCCAAGCACCTGTTTGTCAATATTCAGTGCAATTCTGTATCAATGAGGTAATTTCTTGCAATGTATAAAGGATACTTTTGAGGTAATTTAACATGGAATGATTTTGTAATGTTGTGCTATAGAGAATTCCTGAAATTATTATATGTTTATGATTTTCAATAGGCCTACTTCAACATTTATATTTTTTTATAATTATAGCCTATTTATAGGCCTATGTTATTAAAAAAAATCTTGTTATGGAAATTGCTTTATAAAAAAAGTGTTATTTACTATTTATTTTTACACAAGTGATGTTGCGTTATTAAATATTAGGGCCTTTAACCTCATTGCACACATGCAAACATGAGTCTGCATCATGGGTTACTGGGTTTGTCTTCCCCACACGGTCCAGGTAAAGACAACCTCTCACGTGACGTTTATCCTGTCCCAAGGCTCAGAGTTTAAAGAGTAAGTTTCTTTTGTGTGATCTGCCCTCATCTTAAAACAGTCTCCGTGTTTACTGACACATGACAAAAAAAAACTCAGATCTTTTCATCTCCTTTTTTAGAAGGTGGAATCTCCTTACAATGCATCCGTGTGTTTAAGGCAGAGGATGGCAACAACACAAGCAACTTCAATAGAGCGCCTTGAACACACGGGGAAAAGGAGCTGCTGATCTACCCCAACCTTTCTACAGCCTTAAATATATAATCACATATGATGCCATTTTTTTGCTTTAAATTTGGCATCAAAGCAAATGTGTTCTGACAACAGTTAGTGACAAGGGCTCCAAAAGAAAAGAGGAAAGTCGGCCGTACCACTCCGTATCAATTATTGATAGTGTGCCTCTCAACCGGAGTGAAAGAGAGAGAGCATTGTCATAATGAAATATGTGATTTAAAAAAAAAAAGACGGATAAAGGTCGTTCCCATTGTTCTGAAGACTTATGAGTTTGATTGACAGCCTGCAAATTCTCTTCGTTCACTCGTAAAGAAGATCAAAAGACAGTTCTTCTCTTTGCCCAAGGCCACTTGCAATTTATTTAGAAGCCCTGCGCTTGTGTCCCAGCAGGTATCACTGCCGAACCAAGCCACTCAGGATAATCACAATTTTAAGGCGTCTCTCTTTCTTGCTCGCTTTCTTTGTCAAATTAACGTATAGCCAAGAAGCTGGTTCAGTTCCTTATTTGTAACAAAGACAATATTTTGAAATCATGTCTGATTTAAATTGTATAAAAGCAGAATTATGCTTTACAGTGGGGTCTAAAAGTCCAATGTCCGTGTGGAAAATCTGGGATTCAGAATGTAATTAAAATATTCAAAAATAACTAATTAAACAAATCTGTGACATTGATCATGCGAACTCCTTTCAGTCAGCATTCGTGCCCTTTGGACCATATCAAATGTTGGAGAACATGATCATCAGCTTTTATGGAAGTTCATTCAGCTCCTGTCAAAAAGACAATCTTATTATAAACATTTTGCATGGTTACAGTAGCTACCATATTGATAAAGGACAGGTGCCATTGTTGATTATCATAAGGCCTTTCCGATTGCAGCCGAACACGAGTACATAAAAATATGCTGTCGATGGTAGTGGAAGAAGCCACTCTGCTTTGTAACCAGCAATAAATAACACTGTTTATTTCAAAGGGACGCAGCAGTTCTTATGAGCAGCGGAAGGCTTGAAGAAAAATAGGGCATTCATATGGGAGCAGGTGAAGGCATGAAGAAATAAAAGAAAATTGAGAGCAGTGTGAAATTCCTTTTGAGTGGTTTGAAATGAAGTAGCGTTTGAAATAAAATGTTTTGTTCACCTTCGTGCTGGTGCACCATTTCTCTCAAAGAGTGTTTGAAAAAACGTACGCATCACATTAATAATACACAGGAGGACGATTAATGGAGTGTGTGGCTCGTCCCCATATCGATAATGATGAAACTGTTTACCCCCTTTGTAATGCCCAAATAACGTGCAAGGGGGCCACTTTTTGTTAAATGTGTAATTTAGATACCTGTGTTTTTCTCTTTTCTTTTCTTTATTACTTTTGTTAACTTTAAGGTCCAGCTATAATATTTCAATTTGAATACAGCTGATATAATGTGTTTTTTGCAGGGTATATACCAATAAACATTTTGAGATCATGCACTCCAGACAAATTTATTTTCAGGGAGGGTGGGCCATTCCTGATTTATCAAAAATGATCCCGTATCTTAATTAAAAACACATGATTTTGATTTATTAACACATATTATCAAACAAACATATTGCACAACATATTTAACATGAGCCCAGACCCAAAAGAATATAGCCTAGGCTATGATGAGTAAAATTCATCAGTTCACACAATGCATGTGTAAAATTCAAAACAACTGATAGAACATGCTGTGTTGACATTATATTTGATGAAATCGGAATATCGGAATATTCAGAAATCAGAATATGGACGAAAATTAACTCTACAACATACAACAACAAATAGGCTAACAGAAATTCAATAAGAGGAACATTTAACATTTTTCTGTCTGTTTTCTCTGTCTGTTTTCTCTAAACTGTCCATATTTTAAAGCGATATATTCTGCATCTAGGCTAAATTTTGCTCCTCTCATCCTTTCTTCACTTCAAAGTATGAACTTAATGCATCATCTTATTAATTCTGCTCTTTTTTTTTCTTTCTTTCTTACATCTCTGACTTGAATTTTCTAACTGCATTTCTGTTTTCTGAAAAGTAGATTATGCATGTCAACTATAAAATAACCAGGGAATGTCAGTTTATTTGATAAATTTGAGTATAGGCCTAATTACTGAAGGTTAAAGGTCGCTCACTTTACCTGAATCCACTGGCCCACTTTATCTCACACATTCAGCCAAAGGGGGCCAGCAATATTTAAACACCTTACAAGAAAACATCTAAACATTTTATTCTTTGCATTTTATTCCGTTAGTAAGTTAAACAGTAGTAAGTTCACTGTAGTGACAAAACAGGAACTGTCACAATAATATTTGTTTACATTTAGTGAGCAACCTTATATTTCGTAGTTATATGTCAGCTGTGGATACTCTGGATTGACAATATTAATTTCACGATTTTAATCGGTAGGCCTTGATATGGTTTCTTAAATCTAAAATCTTTTAGTCAGTGCTGTTTTCTGTTTATGCGTGAACAAAACAGTTGTAGCGTGCCTGCCATCCAATAATTGCAAAAACCTTGGTGCTGTGTTACTTTTATATGAAGCAAAGTCTCGATTTTATTATGAAATTTGGAGGTCTTTATATGGTGTCAGATTCAAGTTCAAGAGGCAGCGCGGATCACGTGCACAACAGATCATCAACTGATCTCTCTAGTTACAGCACGAAATAAACATGGGCGAACAGCAAAGGGTAAGATTGATTGATTGATTGTTGAAAGATGAATTAACTTACCGAAATTAATCCTGTCTCATGTAATCGCTTTCAGTGTTTGAACCGGTAAAGACGTCAATAAAGCAGCTTGTAGGCTTTACATTGTAACTTACTGTAACCCCTTTCACCCGGTTCCCACTCGACCCGCTCCGAGCGGGCCTCTAACCCGGGTCTCCGGCATGAGAGTCAGGCGCTCTAACAAGGAGGCTCATATTGATCTCATATTGAGATCAGAGGAGTGAGGTTTACTCGCACAGCAACTACTAGCTGGCCTCCGTTACATTACATTACACACACCCATAGTGAAAACGTGAATTTTGAAGCAGTTATGAAAGCATATATTTTTAATAAGTAGCCTAGCAGTTCCGCATCACAATCCGTACACGAAAACTCGCTTCCGGGCACGTAAAAACGTCAGAGCAACCCTTAACGGATAAGACCAATGAACTTTTGATATGTCATTTACTGGGGGAGGGTCTTATCTTCGTTTCTTAGCTTTGATTGGTTTATTTTTGGCCTATGAAATGCTCATAAATGGCGATTTGCTGAGGCGGCACTGGTTGGGGAACTATGTTACGCGTCACAAGATTCCGTACAGTCATTGTTGGGAGAGTAACATGAAACCGTACAACGGGGCATCATGATTTCGACGACGTGAAGGTATCGTTTATATATAAATTTATGTGAATTACCTTAACTTTTGCTGTTTGTTACTTCATATGCTATGTATATTATCTGTTGTCAGGCCGAAATAACCGATTTGGATGTGTATTTAGTTTCAGTATAAAAAATGGCGCGTTCAGTCACCTCAGGTCGTTTCCAAGACCTTGTGAACATAGTTTTTAAACCGCCGTTTAAAATGGGGTTTTATTAACCTTATAACACACATTTTAGGTTAAAAATGTTCAACACCAATAAACATTACGTTTAACTTCAATACTATAGACCACATGACCAAAACTTCATTCATTTCATTCGCTGACTCTCTTCCCTCCTTCACCAAAGTCTACGCGAGATCCCCGCCCACCGCCATTTTTAAACGTCACTCGGGTGTCCTTGTACTTACCGCTGAAATGTCGTCTTCAAAGGGCGTGGACTTCGACAATGAGTGAAGAAGATCAAATATGACAAAACACAGTTTCCAAAGGTATATATAACTTTATTTGACCTGGAAGTGATTCATTGTACATTTGATTCAAAAGGTCACTGTACGGATTCATGTTACGGAAGTGCCGCTGTACGGATTGTGATGCGGAACTGCTAACCTAACTAGACAAGACAGTTTGGTGTGTGAAGTGTACGTTGTTGAACAAAACGTCGAAGTATGGTCAAGTTATGTTTAACACAGGCTTTATTTTACTCACAAATTGAAAAACCCCATAAAAAAAACAAGAAAAGTTTAGTGAACCGAATTAGACTTCCGGGTTCTGACGTCATCCCTGTCTTCATATAATGAATAAATGTCATGAAAACAAGTTATTACAGTTTTTTCTCGTTTAAATTTTTATTTCACCAGCAGACTGGAGTAGAAACAAATCTGTTACTAAAAAGCTGATATAGGCTAATAAAAACTGCCTTATGTGCAATTTAGATGTTTGTACAACTCAGTTTTAGCTTTTTGAGTGTTGATTATCAAGTAATCAAGTTTAATTAATTAATTAATAATTTATTACTTATTTTCGGCTTTCGGTTTCATCTGAGAATTTTCCATTTCGGTGCATCCTTAAATCAATCACATCTGCTGCTGCATCCAACAGGGACACCGTTCAAACTGTTTCCCTTTCACACCACTAGAGTGCAGTAGAGCTTTAAACGTGCTCCTCTCTCTCTCTCTCTCTCTCTCTCTCTCTCTCTCTCTCTCTCTCTCTCTCTCTCTCTCTCTCTATTTGTAAAATAATTCCTGGAAGAAGTGTGCAGACAGATATGTATTTACTGGCTGTGTCATCTCTCTGCTCTAAATCCTATCAGCTGCAGCAGGTGCTGTGCTGGGCTCAGACTCAGACACAAGTCATTTTAAACAGCTGCTGTGAGGCGGCTGACCTGGAGCACAGGCCACAGCGGGCATTCATACACAAATACACACGCTCTCTTATACAAACACAGATATGTGCACACATGCACATATGTTAAAGCTTTTTGTTTCGGTGCTGCAACATTCTGGCATGTTGCATGTTCAGATTAGTGCTCAGACTGTTATTTGCCTTTAAAATGTACGTTAAACTTTTTAATAGACACATGGGAAATAATATATAAATATAATATTTACTGCAAATATGGCCTCAGCAGTCATGTTAATGCTGTCACATTTCATCATTATTTTCAAAAAAATGTAATACTAACTGCGTAAAATACTGTACATCACAATTATAAACAAATTATTTAAATACAGAGGATTAGATCAAAAATCTTTTCTATCACAATTCTCACCAAAATATTTTACACAAAACCAGTAAAACATAGTTTTGAGAATGCATTTTAAAATAACATTAAAAAACTATATCTTTATACGGCAGAAATGCAAGTATGCCATTTAGCTACATTGTTGTCACATGAACTGACTCCATTTGTCACATGACCTCATAATGTTGCATGTGTAAATCAGAGTGGTGTCCAGGTGGATCACGCCTTAGACCAAGTCCAATTTTCATAACTTTAAAGGAGATTTCTTTAAATCTCTAAGATGTTGTGATTACTGCTTATTCATGTGTCATGCATTGCATTTTATGATGTGCACCTATGTGCTCTGACAAATTTTGGCAAATTGGTGATCTGGCTATTTCAAGCATAGGCCTACAGAAGTTTTTATCCCTGTTTTTTTGATGAATGCATCTGCTATGATTGTTTTAAGATTCAAGTCAAGTCACCTTCATTTATATAGCGCTTTTAAACAATATAGATTGTTTCAAAGCAGCTTTACAGTGATAATAGGAAATTAAAGTAACAGAGATTGTTTTGGCTTTACAGCAGCTCTAGAATAAAGTTATTGTCTAGCTAAAGTTAGTTTTGATTGATTCACTTCCGTCGCAACGATCACTAGTTATTAACTTATGGGCTGCTAACATGACACCGTTCTAACAGAAAACCCTTAATGTGATCCGGCCGCTCATCCGCACAAAACAGTGCCTGGTGACTCGAGAACGCAAACCATGAAATAGATTTCAAGGTACATGCCTTGAAAATGTTATAATACACATTTTTGTATCGCTTCCGCGTAGCCACGTGAACTGGAATTATCCTGACAACGTATTATCTATACAGAGGTAAAGGGAAGGAGGCCTTCACAGAGGAGAGACTAGTTGACACTTCAGGACTGCGTTGTCGTCGTGTGCAGGCGCAGGTCCTTCATTAGATTCGGATATGGCCTGGATCCGGATCCCTGGAACCTCGGGATAAACAGAGAGACTAATATTAGCGTAGACGCCATCCTTCTTATGATGTAACAAGGACATCAGGATTTGGGAGGTGTTCCCGGTTCCAACTGACCTAATTTATGCAGCCTAACATTGAATTATAGACGTCTATAATGTGTTATGTGTATTCTAGGTCAAAGAGATGTGTTTTTAGTCTAGATTTGAACTGACAGACTGTGTCTGCTTTCCGGACAATGTAAGGAAGACTGTTCCAAAGTTTTGGTGCTAAATAGGAAAAGGATCTACCGCCAGCGGTCGATTTTGATATTCTAGGTATTATCAACTGGCCAGAATTTTGAGATCGCAATAGACGTGACGGACTATAATACGTTTAGAGCTCGCTCAATTACTGGGAGCTAAACCATTAAGTGCTTTGTAAGTAATCAGCAATATTTTAAAATGTATATGATGTTTAATAGGGAGCTGCAGAAAGAGTTCAATTCATTTGAAAGATTGACACCGGTCTGGGTCATGACTGCGTGTGTAAGAAGAAGCCGAGTCTTCTTGTGAACTGATTAGAACTTTGAGATTGTTTGAAAGAGCCGAAGAATCAAGAACGACTTGCAGCAGCATCCCTGGAAATGCCTGCAGGTCCTCAGAGAAGATCACCAAATTAAAAAAGTCAGGGAAATAACACAAATTCCCACCATCAATACCGTGCTTCTTATTCTTTTTGCTTTCAACTTTTGTTTTTTCCTTCTTTTAGCTCTCTCTCTCTCTACTCCCATCACACTGTTGTTTTCTTAGTATGTTTTTCTCTCATTCTGCCTTTTCTGTCGCTGAGCACTGCAGCCACTTTCAAAGGCTCGGCTGTCACGCGTCGGCTTTGAGAGCTAGTTTAATTTTTAACGTACATGTTGTCAGGGTGCCGTCAGCTGTGATTGACAGGTTCGTCCCAGAGCAGCCCTGCTTGGCAGGCTGGTGTCTTTTGTCAGAGAGAGCGGAGAGAAGCAACAAAGAAAGGAGTAGAGGAGGAAAAAACACACATAAATAAAACACAAACCCCCACTTACACTTTTCAATAGAGATTCAATTAAACGAAACGTAACATTGAGCTTTTTCATATATGGAAAATGGACTTTTGTTCTAAGCTGGAGATCCAGTCTTACTCTTTTGGAAGTAGGAGAAGAAAATGCGATAAACATAGGTGAAGGAATAGAGTGTTTTGTGATTGCAGTGCAATATATATGACCATAAAGGCAAGAATGAACTTGAGGCAAGAGATTGTCTATGCCAGAGAGTAGAGGGACCAGTGTATTGTGATACTGAAGGGACTAAATACAGAATCTCAGAAGTGTATTTGCAGATAAATTTCTCTGTTTTGTCGCTCCCAGTCCGGCGAGATGAAGACATGAGGCTCCTCTAGTGTAAACATTGAGTTGGACACTCTTTGGAGTGTCAGGATTCTGACAGGACCGCCGAAAGCCCGTTCATCTCTGCGTATGTATCCACACCAGCCATAACTATTTGAGAATGAAAAGTGTGCAGGACAAGGAGTTCACAACTGCACTCAAAACACGGACAGTAGAGTCGTCCTTGCACATGTTATTTATTTTATTAATTTATATTTTTTTGAAATACGTTGTATTTATAATTTCATGTGACTTGGCACTGTTTGCTCCTTTCATCTTAGGTCACTTCAAGGCTTTAGAAAAATTATGGCTCCAATAAATAAAACCCCAAGGTCATTTCTATTATGTTTCGTTCTTTTATTTGTTCAAAAGTTTGAGGTCTGTAAGATAAAAAAAAGAAGTCTTTTTGAAAGAAGTCTGTTATGCTCACCAAGGCTGCATTCACTTGATCAAAAGCACGGTAAAAACAGCAATATTGTGAAATATTACTACAATTTAAAATAAGTTTGCCATTTTAAATCTTATCGCCATCTTAAAATGTAATTTATTCCTGTAGTCAAAGCTTAATTTTTAGCATCATTACTTCTGTCTTCAGTGTCACTGATCTTTCAGAAATCAGTCTAATATGCTGATTTGGTGCTCAAGAAACATTTATTATTATTATCAATGTTGAACACAGTTGTGGTTTGCTTGTTGTGGAAACCATGATACATTTTAAAGGCTTCTTAGATGAATATAAAGTTCAAAAGAACAGCATTTATTTGAAATGGACATTTTTGTAACAATGTAAAAGTCTTTACTGACACTGCATCCTTGCTGATTAATTTATTTTGTATAAAAAAGAAAAATATAAAAGGTTATTGCAGACTTTCATAAATATGTTTTTCCTCATGAAAGTATTTTATAAATTCACTCCTGTTTCCAACTTTAGAGGAATATTTTGATTCCAAAATGGTGTTTTCACATCGATGCCATAAAAGAACCAGAACCCAAAGTACCATTCAGTGATCAGTTCTTAAAAGAACCATGTATTTCATAGTTTTTCATAATCTGAAGAACCTTTATCCACTACAAAAAACCTTTGGTGGAATGGAAAGGTTCCATGAATGTTAAAGGTTCTTCATGGAACCATCAATGCCAATAAAGAACCTTTATTTTTAAGAGTGAATATAGCAGGACATACATCATGGAGACAAATGAAAATGTACTGCATAATAGGAATGACTCCAATATCTGTTGATATATTTGCTAGAAATACATTTTAATGCAAGGTCCTAGTGTCAGTTTTGGGGGCCGCACGTGATACCTGAGTGTCTAGCACCCTGCCTCGGGTAGGTGTACACCCGCCCCAACCCCACCCCCCCACCAACATCTTTTTAAATAAAAACACATCTTGCATTTGATAACAGCTTGACATTTGACAGTCTGTTCAGACCAATCAAATGAAGCAGATTTTTTTTTTCTTCGAGCCGTCTAGCAGAGTAGCATTGGGGAAAAAATAGTCCTGTCACGCCTCAGAAGCCTATCAAAGACTGCCTTAGCCACAACGATCAACTTCTGATACAGCGCTGCCGCCGCCCCCTTTTTTGTTTATTTATTTTATTTATTTATTTTATTACCAGCCTGTTGAGACATCACAGCTAACATCAGAGCTAAACCATGATGGGATGAAGTGCCCCACTTTCCTCAGAGAAGCGGCGGGTTGTTTCTGTTCACGGGTGGAGGGAAGCAATGGTGACTCTCTGTCAGTCACGAAAGACAGAGCCAGAATCTCAGTGAAAACAGGACGAAACCTATCCTGGTCATCACATCATACTCTCATTATAAAAGTAAAGCACGGATCGTATTATGCATGTGAGTTCCTCCAGTGAGGGTACTCTTAAAAGAAGCAACAAAGCTTCCAGTATCTATGGTTACATAATTTATAGCAGCCAAATTCAAACAAAATTTAACACATTGCCATTCATATAAGGCCACGTGTATTAGAGCAGTTAACTCCAAAGTGATAAATTAATAACACTGCAGGGTATTATGGGAATGAGCATGTTTAATGATTCTGTTTGACAACAAAAGGAAAGTGTCTGAATCCCATGGAGTCTCGAGCCTTCCTTTTCTTTTGCTTCACTATAAGTCTGTATGTACAGTTGTTAGATGATTTGATAAATACCATTATAAAATGCATAGTTCTTGTACCAGATGCTGATTGGTCAAGACAATGCTAAACTAGGCCAATAGCATAACTTCCACTTCGACACAAAACACCTGTTTATCTAGCTATCACTGTTTATGTCTCAGGGACTTCATCTTTTTTTCTACCAGAGTACTGTTCAAAAGTTTGGGTACAGTAAGATTTTTTTACATTTTTGAAAGAATTATCTTATGTCAAACAAGGTTGTATATATTGAATTACAAATAAAACAGTAATATTATGAAATATTATTACAATTTAAAGCAAAGTGTTATTTTAATATATTTTAAAGTGCAGTTTATTCCTGCGATGACAAAGCTGAATTTTCAGCATCATCACTCCAGTCTTCAGTGTCACATGATCCTTCAGAAATCATTCTAATATGATGATTTGGCACTTAAGAAACATTTCTCATTACTATAAATGTTGTGCTGCTTAATATTTTTGAGGAATAATAGGCTTTTTGGTAAATAGTTAAAAAAAGAACAGCATTTATTTTTGATGTATAAATCTTTTGTAACCTTATAAATGCATTCACAGCCACTTTTCATCAATTTAATGCATCCTTGCTGAATAAAAGTATTAAGTTTTTACTGACCCCAAAGGTTGAATGGGAGGGTATATATAATTTTCACACACACGTCTGCCGTTTTTGTTATTGGGGGTCCCTGATCACTTTTTTTAAGCTTTTAATTTCTTATTATCTTATACTCCTCCCATATTTTTATTTTTTATTTTTATTTTTTTACATATGTCAGTATCACAATGTCTTTGATTAATCTAGTCTTTGATTCACTTTTTGAATCATTGAAATAAGAAAATATTAAATGTGTCAATATTCACTAATCAGCAATTCAGCAGTTAGTGTAAGCTTACACCGCACAGCTGAGTCAGTGCACAACTAAAATCTGATGCAGTCAGTCAATATTGAAGAGATTTCTCTGGAATTCACATCAATTGCACCTTCTTTCTTCATATAAAAGCGCCTCTGTTGAAAACAAAAAAATATGTCAGAAAAAAAAAATCCCCCAAAACATCCGGACTTCCACTTATTACAGATCTTGAGTCAGGAGGCAGGTGTCGAGTGTTTTGAGAAATTATTTGAGTGTGTGTGTGTGTGTGTGTAAAACAGATTTTTATTCCTCACTTGTAAAGCCTCTCACTTAGAACTCACTCGCAACACACAACAGATAAACAAACCTTCACATTTCAAAAGGAAACTCTCAGACGTGGATGTGTGATTCTTTTTTCATCATCACTGTTCTCACTTATCATGAAAGACAGCTTTCAATGTCAGTTCGATAATAGACAGCCCGTCTATTCGCCGTGCGTGCTTAAATACTGCAGAGTTGCTGCCGTGTGCGATGGACGTCTCTTCAAGGAATGACACAGAGCAATTCTTCCTTGTCTTTATTCATTCTTTTTTTTCTTCCTCTAGATGCTTTGACCTCTTCTTTGCACCAGGTGTGGGTTTGCTTGATCCCCCTTTTCCTCTATTTGCAGTGCCCCCACTCTCCGCACCCCCTGGTATGAATGATTCACTGCGAGAACAAGCGGTTTCCCTCCCCAAGAGTGTGGAGCACGGTGAAAAAGCCATGCAGCAGAGCCAAAGCTCCACTCTGATCTCGCCATGTTGTGTAACTCTTCAGAAAGCCAATGTTCCTAACTCATACTCGCTTTTTTTTTTTTCTTCCCTGACTGTAACACTCAGTATTGACTGTTTATGCTTTTTAATGTTTGCGGAGTGGGCCTGGGGCTTGCAATGGGGGGAACCGTTCTTCTTGACACACTTAACGCCCCCGTAGTGAACTCTCGCTCCCAGCACTCCTGGAAGTACAGAGACCCCATCACCAGCCGGGAGTTGGTATGAAAGCCAGCACCCGCCGTGCCGCTCGAGAGAGATCACCCAACGCACGATTAAGACGCACAAAAGGCATTCTTTCACACAAAATATTTACACAACAGCCCCCCTCCCTATCAAAGCTGCAGAGGCTCTCTTCTGCTGTGCTTTCTTTGGGGAAGTTTGAGGGCACTGGAGATAGACTGAGAGAGAGAGTGAGCAAGCACAACCTCGCAAAGGGCACACTTCGGTCATATTAAGCAAGGAACAACTCTGTCTCTCATTCTTTTTGTCTGCCCGATTCTTTTACTCTCTCTCGCGGTCCCATGTGAGCGACAGCATGGAAATATTCTTGGATCGAATCTGCCAATAAATGTATGCGGGTCAGCATGTAAACACCAGGTTGCCATGGTGTTATCTCAGAAATCCATTCCAGCTGGAGTGTTTACAGATATTGTATTTTAATAGACTAGTTGACATTTATTAGATCCAACTGACATAAGTGAGTGTGATTTTAAAGATGCTTTTTAACGGATAGATTGCAATAGCTTCAAACTTTTTAAAGTCTTGTTTTTAATAATGCTTATAGCAGACTTATTAACTTCTCTATAATACATGTATAAAAAGTGTTAAAATCAGGGAAATTCTAACTTCTTAACATAATTCGTATCATTTTCAATTAATTTGGTAGGCTATTTATGTGTGGTATTCACTGTCAACAATATTGTGGTCAATACCATCAAACCACACATTTTAGAGAACGATTGACTGTGTTTTTGGTTAAGTGATAGTTGAAAGATCAGAAATGTCATTAATGTTTACATTATGATCTGAGAGTAACTTTATTACATATAACTGGTTAGTATTTAAGAGTTTATATTCAGAAGCACTTCCATTCAGTGCAAGCCACTTGAAAGTCTCTGATGTATGAAATGTAAAGAAGACATACACATTTACAAGTCCACTACTGGGGTTGTAAAGTTTGAGAATGTTTGGTTCAGGAAATGTGCTACCAGGATGGTGTGTCCATTAAAACACAGGGGTCCAGTACTCAGTCCATACTCATTTATTGAAATAGATCATGAATCAGGCCATAGAGTAGAATGGGAATCAGATGTAGAGTTGTATGGTTTATTGTCAGGAACACATCACTCTACAAAGGCTCTCATTAGGAGAGAAAGAAAGGACAGTCTGCTTCCATTGCATATGGCACACACCAACACACCAAACAATAGTGATTCATCAATCATTAAGTGCACCTGAGCAGACTTAGCTCCTCCCATGACTGGCTACGTCATGTGATCCATAGGAATTCTCAACAGGGGTATTTTAGAAAAGATGCGCATATTGTTTTCAAATTTAGTTTAATTTTCCACTTAATTTCAGCATTTAATTCAAAATGGTAAACAGAATAAATATTGGAAATACTGTAAGTAAATAGATTACATACAGGCTTACAGTACAACAGACAGCATTTGTGTGTGTGTGCGCGCGCGTGTTTGTGTGTGTGTGTGTGTGTGTGTGTGTGTGTGTGTGTGTGTGTGTGTGTGTGTTTGATTTAGAACTTTACATTTCGGCAGAGGCTATTTACACTAAGTGAAAATAGCAGTATTTTCTGTCTAAATTGATGCTCCTCAGTGTATTATAGTCCATAATGAAAAAAATGCAACTATAACAACATATTCAGTGTATATTTATTAAAATCCTAAATGAATGCTGCCTAATTGGGACATTACTTTTCCCTACACATCATGGTTGATGTGCCGTCTTGTCCCATCGACTTGAGGACACCATATCTAATTTCAATTATAGATATTAAATATTAGCTAGGCTCTTTATTTCCCCTTTTCTTTTTTTATTTCAAATAAAAGCCTCTCCGAGCTGATATGTGATGGGAAAAGGGAGAAGAATGGCATCAGAAAAAAGGTATATTTGTCCTTGGGTTGGCCACATCAGAAGCTATAAATTCACTATCGTTACTCTTCACGCCACTATTCCTGTTACCAGATGGTGGAGTTAATGTTCTGTAAATAGGCCTAGCCTTTGCCAAAAAAAGATGGGCTATATCTTGTTACTTTTTTTTGTTTTTACTTACAGCTTATATTATCAGCTCGGGAGGGTGGTGGACATGTATGAACCCACTGACCAGATTAGTTAATTTTTTGCATTTTCCAGAAGTGGGTTTAAAACCTTGCATCGTAACTTCATGTATTTCTTCCATTAGTAATCCTACTGAACATGGCTAATTCTCTATCTACATTACTTTCGTGTGGTCAGATTGGTCCCAGATGGTGGGAACGGTTATTAAAGCAGGGTACCAGTGGCATCCAAACCCACCCCCTCCTTTTTTTCCAAAAGACAAAGATGTCATAATGTGCTAATGAGAGAAGATGGCTAAGACCTCCTACCTTCCTCTTCCCCCCATCTCTTTGTGACCGCGGCCGCGGGTCGTCTCCAGGCGGGCGAGGCCTGCTCGTCAAAGGCTCCGGCCCTCGCACCATATTGATCGCGGACTCGATGAAAGGTCAGCAGACCTCCGCTTCCACTCATCACCATAGTTGCAATGTTTCTGTGCCTGCCTCCCCACAGACGTGAGCCCACCATCGCTGTCCCTCTTCCTCGCCGGCACAGCCCTCCTCCCCCGACTAACCACCACCTGGGGGAAAAGGAGAGCTTGCAAACGAGCTAATCATCGCTTACGATGAACACCTCCTGACTGGCTGACAAATGTCAGGGTGACTTGTACAGGATTTAAAAAAATAAATAAATAAGAAATGAATTAATTGCACTGGTTAATTAGGTCCCTGAGGCCTGAGCGCTAATTGCAAGCCACAGAGCTGGCGAGCCTCGAAAGCCCAAACAAAAGAGGGAGCGTTCAAACAAACAGGCGAGCTCAAGAGCAGACATACCACAGATACACACACCGACACACACAACCCGCATGGGCTTTTTTCCCACTTTCGCAAGCCTCCCCTCTCCTCGTGTAACTCTGTGACCTGCCAAATGTTCTCAGTGTCTTGATGTGCGACGCAACGAGAGGCATTCAGTCACAGAAATCTGCCGCATTCCACAAAGCATCTGTCTCGGTACCACCCGCATTCATTAAGTTTGTATCAATTAGCCGTTATGACTTAGCAAACCTCTATTTGTGCTTGGCACTTTGAAAATCTTCCTAAAGTGACTGTGTCCCTCAGTGTACCCTTGTGTCATCCAACTTTAGCTTCACAAAGTGTCTCTCGCACTTAATTAGAAAGAAAAAATGAAAGAAAGAAAAACAAAACTCTGTGTATTCATCATCCTCTCTGCGACAGTTTCTTTGCCTTTTTTATGTTTCCCACTCAAGTGCAAACTTGAGAGATGGTGTGTTTTGTCAAGGTTGTTTGAAAGACAGGTAGGAGTGAGTGAGGAGTGTGGTAAATGGGGCTCTAGAACCGTCACATTTCACTGTTCTACCAGTCGCTGCTTCTGTTTCCACAATTATCCGCTACTCTGATACTCTTTCTAAGGCATCGTTCACTTTTTAGAACTCATCTTTGAGTTGTGTGCTCTGTGTCTTTCAGAATCCGCTTCTCCAAAGCTCAGACTGTGTAGGCATCATTATATCCTTGAATCACAAACTGTTTCTGTGTTTGCATATTCAAGTTTAATCCAGGTTTGAGAAGTTTGCATGTGTCCGTATTCTGTACTAGTATTAGGTGAAATGTGTGATACAGAGCCCATTTTTAAGGGAAAGATGAATACATGTGGAAGACATCACGGCAAACATCCTTGGTGTTTTTTTGTATAGACAAAATTTGAAAATTTGTCTATTTTTGATTGCTTGAATATTACGTTACACCACTAAAAATTGTGTAAAGGAAAATTAGTAGCTCATAAAACATCATATATCTTACAAAACCTTAAAGGGATCATCCAAAAATAAAAACCTTACCCTCATGTCATTTCAATCTTAATTCTGCATAACATATTTTGAAAAAAAACTTAGATTGTATGGACAAAAATAAATGAATGAACAAATCAGACATTTTTTAAAGTATCTTTTGTGTTCCACAGAGGAAAGTCATACAGGTTTGGAACAACATGATGGTGAGTAAATGACTTACTTTCTTTCTTTTTTTTTTAACTATCCCTTTAAAAACCTTGCCCATTCAAACCGGAATATCATATTAATTTATTCGTAGTGCACCGTATTTTTGTGGTGAAACCACAGCCCTCCATAACAGCTCTTTAGTGTCTCATTAACATTCAGAAACATCCTTGACCTCAGGAAACGGGGTCTTATCGCATTCTGATTAGTTGCTTAACAGCAGTGCTTTCTCTAAATGCCCCCTGCAACATCATCATGCTCTCGTTCTTGACTTTGCCTCTGACCCACAATCCTTTGCTCTGTGGGGATTGCCTACACATTAGCTCAAGCAAGGGAAAAGAGCACTTATACACTGTATGAGCCAAGGGTCAGCATGCACAGCAGTAAAAAAAATTAAAGAGACTGCAGTACACAGCAGTAAAAAGACTGACATATGACTTGAATGAAAAAAAGCGATTTGGGAAATAGAAGGTAAGTATTAAAGGAAGAGCATTAGACTCTGGTATGTGATATTTAAATGCATGTATCAGCCAGGAAATATGCCTGCTTTTATAATTTGATACTGATGGTCTGTAGTGCAATGTTCTCCCTAGACGTTTCATGCCGAGCAGTCAGAATCTGTTGAGCAGAACCATTAGCCTTAATTTGTGTGTGCTGCCTATCTGGAGACAAGCTCCAAAGGCCAGTTAGCAATATGGTTTGGCTTTGAATTTGCAATGTGTCCAGGTCTTCACAGACTAAATACTCCTTAGAGACCCGTCTGTCCCTATCCCCCATGACTAGGCCCTATCGATCCTGCTGTTATTGACATGACACCTGCAGAGGGGGCTTTAGCTATTGATAACCGATGGTATTTCTGCCGCAGATCAAAAGCCAACTGCCAGCTTTCATGTTTGTAAACAGTATTGATTTGCATAATAACCTCAAAAATTAGTACCTAGGATTAGGCAAGGACAAATGCATTTCAGCATTCATTACGATGTTTACTGTGAGAACCTAATTAAGGGGAAAAATTGTGAGAGAACACACGATCGCTTGACAACATTCGGCCAATGACATCCTTTGGAATGCCATTGTTAATAAAAACGCATTTTTATTGGAAAAACTAACAATACTCTCAATAAATAAATAAATAAATAAATAAAGCACAGCTCTCCACTTCTCGGCAGACAAAGCGCTGATGTGCCACTTTTTTCCCTTAAAGATGCAAATTATTGCTGTGTGTTGCATTCATTTATTCATGAGCTGGTCCCTGTGCCTGCATGTTCACCTGTTCACAGCGGTCCCTGGCCTGCATCAGGCTCGGCGCTGAAAGAGATGTCAGGGGAGAGGATGAGGAAGGGATGATGAGGTAGACGCAGAGGTATCTTTCCCTCTCACTGCTGTTCATCCACTTCCACTAAGCTGCTATAAAACCACTGAATTATGCATGTGTCTCTGTCACTTATTCATTTCTTAACCACAGCCGCTGTCATTAGGTGACGTGCGTTATTTTGGCTCTGAGCTCTTCCCAGTGGACGTTCTGTTCAAACTGGGAAGCCGAGTTCATAAGAAAAGAAATTGCAAGCGATTGTGTTTTATGCATGACGGCATTTGTGAGGTAACTGTGCTGTAACACAAATCAAATTAACATTTATTTGCAATTCATTTGTGAAATATGTTTCTAAACAATTTCGTATTAAACCCTCTGATTTATATATATAGAAGAACTGTTAGAACTGTTATGTTAGAAGAACTGTTGCCAAACATATAACATGCTAGAAACATAATCACTGCAATAATGATCCAATCATAGACTCTTAAACATTTGCCTGTTTAAATCTAGGGATGCTCCGATCCGATATTTGTATCGGATATCGGGTCCGATACTGCCATTTTTGCCGGATCGGGTATCGGTCAGACGAGGCCAATCCAAATCCGATATTGTGCATATAGTATTCTGTGTTATTGTTAAGCCCCACAAAAGGCACAAAAACATTATAAAGCACCATAAAGTTTTCGTGCACTATATTACAAGTGTTCTTAAGCCATTATAGTATGTGAGATAGAAATGAACATTTAAGTCATTAAATTCGAGATCACGTAAACTTTTCCCTCCGCTGCGGCTCTCAGTCATTCTCCATTCAGCATTCCAACAGCGCGCGTCGTGTTCGGTTACGAGTCAGTCAACATGATGAAACCCTCTCCAAGATGATTCAATGTTACTATTATTATACTTGATGTGTAGATAAAGCTCTATGGTTTCGCATAAAACAACTTTATCTTGCTAGACTTTATTGCTGTAACTTAATCCTGTTACTTTCTACCGGGTGTCTGTTAGATCACAACACTAGATTCAGTTGCACTATAATTGTTCTTCACGCGCACAGTAACTGAAATTTAAAACTGTTAAAAGAAAAGGCTCAATAAACTATTGCATAGATAGATACTGTATAATAGACTACGCATCAATATGTCTTTCGTTTGTGGTTTGAACTTTTCAATGCGGACTCTGCACGCTGTGACTCCATGTTGCTTCAAGCGCATCATTCTGCGCTCGGGATGCGCATAAGCACTTTGTGCCGCACTGTATTGAAGCCTTTCATAATCATAATACAGTGACGAAATGAAAGATTATTAATAGCATTTCTTGTTCTGTTCTATCTATCATATGTTGCTGCCTCATTGAACAGCAGTGCTATACATTTAAAACATGTCTCAATTGTATAGTAGACTATAGCTATATATAAAATAATTGATCTTTTTGATTTTTATCTTGTTTTCATGAATGTATTTTACAACAATACAAAGAGCAATGTGTAACGTTTTACCAGATTTAGTGTTACACTTATTGTCTCTTATTTGTTTTTTTTCACGAAATGTTCAGATTTTATACAATTATTGTCGACTCATGATTTTTCTAGACTAAATTTTACTGCTGAATCATCCACTAATCTAGTTTATAATAGCATTTTTGTCATAGATTATGATCATATATTTTTGGGATTTGTTTTTCTTTATAATGAAGTTGTCTGTATTAAGTAGATTGTGTTTTACACACCAAAGAGTGCTTATCAGTTCAACACACAAAGAGTTACATAAATTCTACTTGATTTAAAAAAAAATTGTGTTGGTATCGGTCGATACTCTGAATTTTTGGTATCGGATCGGATCGGTTCTGAAAAAAGTGGTATCGGTGCATCCCTATTTAAATCCAAACAGCGATTTTTATTTATTTATTGGCAGGGCAGTGTAAATATAAAAAAAAATTATATATATATATATATATATATATATATATATATATATATATATATATATTTTTTTTTTTTTTTTTTTTTTTTTTTTTACTTATATTCTGCAAGGATGCATTAAATTGATCCAAATATGATTAATGTGTGAGCACCTGTGCACCAGCTCAGCCTGAGATTTTGAAGTCTCCGTGGCCTGACAGCCTTGCTAATGTCTGTCACTTACCATCTACTGAAGGCCCTTTAATACTGTGACTTTCATACTTTCACTGCTTTGATACAGTTTAGTTTCAATAACTTGAGCTTTTCACATCGAGCCTGGTCTCTCCCCTCCTGGTAAAACAGTGTGCTCAGCACAGGACATGAAACAACAGTTATGTTGTGACTAGCTATAGTCAACAGAAAAGGTTGACTGTGGAAAGATAAAACTTGGAGACGGGAAGAAAGAAAGCTATGAGTAAGAGTGCTGTTCCCCTTTTAAACCATGTGCCGCTCACAGCGGTAGCAGAGAGATCGCTCTCCCAGACTTCTCTTGAAAAAACAATTCCACATGTGCCTGAGCGAAAAACCCGCCTCGCACACTTGCTGTTATTTACGAAGTGCTGACACCGGGGCCTGAAAGAATTAGTATTCTGTTAGGTAAATGTTTTCCTCTGGGTTCCTTGTCAGCAACAGTTTGCAGATGTTTGGGCGATACAGAGAGAAAGTGCGTTCCCATTGCAGAGCCAATGAAAAAAGCATGTAAAAAAAAAGTTATTCTCGGCCGAGCTCTGACAGTGATCTATGACTTCTCACTGCCTACTCACTGCCTTACCATCCCCAACTTCAGGGCTATGTTTTGGCTGCCAGAGATTTTACACTGGCTCTGTTAAACCCAAAGCTGTTTTTTCCCCCTTAACATATTTTTTTTTTATTTGTACGAGTTGGATGCACCTGGCTAGAGTCCAACAGCAGATGTGTTGGCAGCGCCGTGGCAAAGTAGCAGATTTCACACCATACGGCCCTGTAGAGACAAAACCCCAAAACCAGGATGACAAAGGTCTTGATGTTTAGATTTGTTTATCCAGCTAAAGAAGTGAAGGTATGCCCTAGCACTGGCTTAGCTAATATAATCTTTTAGCATGCATCTCTAGAGACTGCGCTCATGTGAGCGCTTCGTTTTATGAATTGACAATATTTTGATATTTTATAGTCATGTTTACAGTGAACTTAAGAAAGCAGACATTGAAAAGCTGCCAGGCCTGTTTGAATAGAATTAAACATATGTTCGGAAACACCTGCGCAACATACACAGAGGAGACGTAAAATGACCTGGACGTGTTTATGAGTGCAGAGGTCGGTCCCTGTTGGCTGCTGGTGGAAGCAGACGGTATTCCAATCATTAATACTAGTGCAGAGGTTCAGAACAGTGGAGGAGAAAACATCCTTATCAGCACACATCAGGACAAAGCTCTTCCAGGACGAATGGCCCGCCGCCGGGCAGATGGAGAGATCTTATCTGAGCCGTGGATTTCTGCAGTCAGGGTGGGAAAAGGCTCGGTTTAAAGGCCAGTTAAAGTGGACATGGTCTGAGCTGGAGAGGGCTGGCTGAAGAATATAGCTTCCCATTCATAAGGCTTTGAAACAACTAACAAAGACCAGTTTCAGGCACTACCTGGATTTTTTTTCATAATGGAATATATTGCATATTGTCAAGTATTTTTGATCAAATTGAAAGTGATTACAATTATTGGTAACACTTTACAATGCATGTACACTAATATGCTTTAATTCATGCTTAATGCACAGATAAGTTGAGTTGAAGGGTTAGTTCACCCAAAAAATAAAATTATCCTATAATTGACTCACTAGTATTTACTTAGTTTATAAAGTTATAAACATGGGTATTTTTCTTTTAAAAAACGCACCGCTTTGCTTCAGATGGCCTTTATTAATCCCCTGGAGCCATATGGATTACTTTTATGATGGATTGAAACACTTTTTCAGGCTTCAAAATCTAATTCAAAATACTATTCACTCCCATTATAAAGCTTGGAAGAGCCAGGATATTTTTTAATATAACTCTGATTGTGTTTTGCTGAAAGAAGAAAGTCATATATACACATAGGATGGCTTGTTGAGCGTGAGTAAATTATGGGATAATTTTCATTGTTGGGTGAACTAACCCTTTAATGTGCACTGATATTTGTGCAGCTCAACTGAAAGGCTGGGAGTTTAAATACATGTTTTTGACCCATTGTGGTAATTAACACATTGATTTACACTATTTGTCAATATTAGACACATTTAATAAATATCAATTCATATATGACTGAATTTTATTGATCAGATTAGTTGTGATGCAGTAATCATTAATGAATGGCTTAGTTTTTCATGAGTCATGCATACATCAAAGGATTAGTTCACTTCAGAATTAAAATTTCCTGATAATTTACTTACCCCCATGTCATCCAAGATGTTAATGCCTTTCTTTCTTCGGTCGAAGAGAAATTAAGGTTTTTGAGAAAAACATTCCAGGATTTTTCTCTGTATAGTGGACTTCAACAGGAACCAATGGGTTGAAGGTCCAAATTGCAGCTTCAAAGGGCTGATCCCAGCTGAGGAATAAGGGTCCTAGGCTATCTAGCGAAACGACTGGTCATTTAAAAAAAAAATTAATAATAATAATTTGCATATACTTTTTAACCCCAAATGCTCGTCTTGCACTAGCTCTGTGATGTGCCACGCATTACGTAATTACGTTGAAAGGTCACGCGTAACATAGGCGGAAGTACCGACCCAGTGTAAAGCGAACGTGCAAAGACTAAGTCAAACGGCATTTAAAAAAAAAAAAAGGGGAAAAACAACTATGTCTGAAGTTGGAAGAGAAAATGAGATGAAGTTTTTCACCCTATACCCTACCTTTTTGAACCGTGTGACCTTTCCAACGTGATTGCGTAATGCGTGGTGCATCGCAGAGCTAGTGCAAGACGAGAACTTATGGTTAAAAAGTATATCATTTTTTTATTAGAAAATGACTGATTGTTTTGCTAGATAAGACCCTTATTTCTCGACTGGGATCGTGTAGAGCCCTTTGAAGCTGCATTGAAACTACAATTTGGACCATCAACCCGTTGGTTCCCATAGTCCACTAGGAGAAAAATGCGCCTTTAGCCCGACAGGTAAAATTATAACAATAATGTCAACTCTAATAAATATTTCATGTGCACATATTTATTTATGTGGTGAATAGTGATGTAATAAAATGGTTATATTAATTTCATTGTATTATTTATTTTATTATAAGGATACTCACCAAATAAAAATTATTAGCCTATAGGCTATATAGCCTAATTATTTAGAAGAAAAAAAAATTAACATCGTAAAATTCCACACGTTACATTTAATTTAAAAATAAATTGCTGTATTAAAGCTCATGTTAATCTGAGTTCAGGTTGAGATCAAAAACATTCAGTGCGATTGAAATTTTTGACTGTGGTTGAAATCTGTGGTGTTTTAAATTTATAGTGTCATTATATGTTCTTCGCTCGCTTTATCCATGATCTCGGGGTCTACTTTTTCTGCTTATTGGATCTGATTTCGGAGATAATGGATTTTTCAAATGTTGGAAACGTTTTGATTGCTGCAGGCCAAGTTTGTCCATGTAAACCGACGATCACTCCACTGATAGGCTAGAACACAGATGGACTGCTGAAGATTTATAGATCTGACTCCAGCTCACTAGCAGGTGAGATTGGAAGCGGCAAGTTTAGCGCGTTTAGTATTTCGACGGTTTCCCACATTCACTTCTTCAGGTGTCTTTTCTTTCTGTTCTTCTGTGTTTTCTTCTGTCCTTCTCCCTCTCTCTCCTTCCTATTTCAGCTGCGGGTTCCCGGAGTAGCTGTAGGTGTGTGAGCGCCAGAGGCATGAAAAGCGAGACGTGTTTTTTCCTTCGCTCTTTACAAAAGAAAGGGCCTCGTTCGTGGTATTGCGTCGAGGGATGGTGTCTCTGTGCACCTACTCAATGAGAACAGGACCAGACTAATATGAAGCCGAGTCTGCCGCTCACATGCGCTTATCAGAGGGATTCATTATTTTAGTGAGGCCAGCGCTGGACGGTGATAGACAGCGTGAAGCTGAAGCAGAGATGGACAGAGAGAGAGAGAGAGAGAGAGAGAGAGAGAGAGAGAGAGAGAGAGAGAGAGAGAGTTACACCTGTCAGGGGCAATCAACATAACCCACAATAGAGAATAACTGTAAACAAGGATGCAGGACTGCACACTCTCACACACAGGCACAATTATGCACACATACACTCCTACTTGTGCACACAAAGAGCAAACACAAACCACAAATGCAAAGCACTGGCAGTGACAGATGTTGGCAGGGAATTGGGTGGGAAAAGAAACACTTTCATTTCTTTCTGCGCTTCATTCGGCTTTCATGGTGCGGATGCTACGAGGGAAAAGATGGGAAGAGAGAGCGCTGGCCTGCCTATCTCACGGCACACTGGGCTCCAGTCGCAATATATGGCGGCTACTCTGCCTTCTGTTGCTTTATCCTCAAATATAAATGGAGGCATTGGTGCCAAGCTAGATTAGAAGCGAAGTTGAAACACAGAAAGACAGTTTGTCACTAATCAGATGTTTGTGTTGGCTCGAGGAGCTATATTTGTGTTTGTAAAAGTGAGTATTTGCTTTGTGCTGGACGCTCAGCTGTTGAAAAACAAGGGAGATTGTCATGATTGTCATAGTTCTCATGTCTATAGGCAGGTTTATGAGTTGCATTACTCATCATGCACTGTATTATGCTTACAAACCGAAGAGAGGCTCCCATCATGTAGGACAGAGAAGTGGGATGACAGAGTTCCCAGAGCTTCAAACGGCTCCTTCGTTTCTCTGCAGGTGCGCGTTCTGTCATTCGACCACCTGGTGGCGCTATAGTACAGGACAAACACGCACTTCTCCGTATCTTTCAAACCGCTTAAAAGCCACCGATAACACGCTGTTCTGAAACATCACAAATAATGCGAGGCTAAAACTTTTCAATTCCTTTTAAAGGGAAATTACAAGACATTTGAAAATGACACTGACTAAGCTTTAGGCAGTTTTATAATACAAAGAATAAGATCAGATATATTGCCTATCGTTTTATAATTTTTATATTAATTAGATTAAATATAAATTGGTATTATGAAATTAGTATTCATTTTTAATAAATATCTGCTGCAGATTCTGGTTAATATATATTAACCTTCCATCATGTAGCAAATCTTAATTGACTGCAGGTGAAAAAGAGAATAATATGCTTTCCACTATAAATCCTACTACTACTACTTATAATAATACGTTGTTATAAATGTTATAATACTTTATTTTTATTATTACATAAACAATATGTAAGATATGTAGGAAACAATAGTACAAGTGAATAAATGAAAGTTAATAATAGTCTACAATTAAATAATTGCATTATTTTATACCGTATATTTCTTCTACTTTTATTTGTTTCCTTAGGCTTTTAAAATATATTTATAAAAAAAGAATCCCTTATTTATTAATTTTTCTTCAATTTTTTTGATTTCCTGCTCAATTTGCTGTCTGTCACCGGTCATGAAGTCACTAGCCCGTCTTGTGCTCTATAGTGATATTATAATGATGTAAAATCTGTAACATTATTTGCACTTATGTTATTAATTTTCAGGATTAAATAGACTAAAAAACTGTAGTTATGAGTAGAATTGTTTTGTGATGTGCACATCAATATTTGGGTATTAAAATTAAAATGTCTTCATCATGTCCAGAGTTAAAACAATGTAATACTGTCCACAAATATTTCCTTTGACAAATCCTAAACATTTTTTTGAGGTTTGCTAATGCCTAAAAAAACAATTGAAATTGAAAATTGTTCATAATGTGCGTTCGAGTGGCCAAATGATTTTTTTTGTAAACTGTCAGTTTACTTAATTATTTGTGATGAAGATTAAAAAAAAAACCTTACTTGATGGAATGAATTAAATTAAAATACATCCCTCACACATAATGAAAAGAACAGCTTTTCACAATAATATATTTATTTGTATTACAAAACATTTTAATTAACAGTCAGTCACTTACAGAATCCTCCTGCTTAAACTTAACTTATACCATCACTTCTTCTCTGTCTTGTCATTATACATTGAGCATCTCCTGAGCTGTTGGCTGCCCGCTGTCACCATGGAGACTGTAAGGCTCTTTAGCTCATATAAGGGAGATTAGATGTAGTCATAGCTACATGATGATGGAACCACAGATGCACAGAACTTTGTTTTTGTGTCTATACAGTACATCATACAGTGCGGTACTGTGTGTGCATGTTGGGGTGTGTGTTCATATGTATTCACATGCATGTGATGTGACAGGGGTGAACTCAACTCCATTCAAACCCAGTACGGTGAGCTCAGCAGGAGATGCGGCTCACACACTCCCCACACACACACACTCCGTGCGCCATCAGCCCCCGTCTCTGCAGAGCTGCCATGCTAATCATTTAAACAGCACAATCAAAGCAAATAAGATGTTTCACGTGGGGAGAAAAAGACGGGGAAGTGATTATCAGTGTTTGTGAACGTGACAGAACTGAAGGGGACTTTGATTTTGAAATCTTCTCCAGTTAGCAGTGACTCCTGGTTCAGTCAGTAGTCCTGCAAAAAAAAAAAAAACTACTGCTGCCATTGCATGAATAAAAGTTTCGAGAGAGAGAGAGAGAGAGAGAGAGAGAGAGAGAGAGAGAGAGAGGCCTTATAAACTCTGCATACTTTCCTGAGGGGACATGAAGTCTTTGGTACTTTAATATTTTATTTTTCAGGTCACAAATGCATTATCTTAATCATGTGTGTCTTTTGCAGACTAAAATGGACCACGTTCACATAGAAATGCAGTTGAAATAAAAATATAACTCCTTCCAAACAAAAAACAATCACATTTAACGTCCGTGATGGAAGGTATAAATAGTAAATGGTTATCTCCTCCAGTAGGTTTTTAATCAATCTGCTGGGTTTGCAGACTAATTTGTTTAATCGTATACACTTCCTGCCCGTTTCTGTTGAGGTTAGCTAATAGAAGCATTTGATGTAGCTTCACATATGTTGAAAGGAAGGATCTGTGCAAATTCTGCTATCACCCATGTATGAGAGAAACTACTTAAAACAATAAATAGCAGACTGCATCTCAAACTATAATGCTAAACTGATCTCTTTAATGTCAAACACCCCAGTTTTTATTTAATGTTGCTGCTATCCACCGAGTGCTTTGTTGGGGAAAAAAAGCAGTTGCACTCAACAGTAAACTGTTTTTTTTATAGCCTGGATGGCACAAACGTGAGCTAAGTTGGTCCCAAGCGTATGTAAAAATCAGTGTGTATGTGTGTGTGTGTGGCACCGCTGTGAATAAATTATGCGTGTAATCAGTGTATTTACTTACAATGTGGCAGTGGCACCTCTACATTCACTTTTTGCATTTTTTTCCCACTTCAGGAGAAAACAGATCCTCTCCACCAACCACAAAAACAGAGCTTTTTCAACTTAACTGCCTCACATGTAATTTACTAGAAAGGCTGTGTTCAGAGTCTTTAGTGGTGCAGATCCACAGATATGTTTCGGAGAAAGCGTCACTGCTGCAGAGTTTCTCCATAACATGGAGTTTAGTGCCATGTTGTACCTTCGGTCAGGCCATTGGCTCCCTCAGTTGGTTTTCAAGGAATTGTGAGTAAAAAAAACAAATATCACAAAATGGGTAAATTGTTGGGTTCGTTGACGTGTATTTCTAGTAAACTATTTCCGTCCCTTGAGAAAATAGCTCTTTTAAAATAGTCCCTCAGGTTTATAGAGGCATGTATTCAGCTAAATATTGTGGACAAGGGTTGAGGGATGTTATAATTAATGAAAAACAGCTCTTATATATTAATAAATAATTTATATGAAATGCAAATTTATATCTGTATGTGTTTGTACATAGACTTCATCCATGCAGTCTTAGAAATGTGATTCAGATCAGAGAAATCACAAGCTCCACCAGCCAAAATGTTCTTGAAAGAGCGGTTAGTCGGAGTCCTGTTTGTTTATTTAAACCTAACTGGTAATTATGGCTCTGAATTGTACAGAGCTTAAGCCTAAATTCTGCAGCATCTCTCAACCAGTCATTTAACATCCGTGATTATGCTGTCGCTGATCGCTGCCGGGCTGGAAAAGGGCCATTCCATTCCAGTGGCGGTTGTGTGTCTCTCCAGTCTCTGCTGTATCTTTGAGCAATCATGGAAAAATAACATCACTTTTTAACATATTTCTAGCATATTTACAAAATGTTATAATTACAATACATGTATTGGGTTGAAAATGTGTGAAAAATTGCAATACTATGTCTCAGGGTTGTAAATTACACCCTGGTTCAAGTATTAAGCACATAAGCTTTGACTTTCTTTGCTTTGGTTTTATTGAGATGCAGAAATCTGAATATATTCATTTGACAGGAGCCCTCTGACTCTCTCTAAAGTTCCATGATCCTTGAATGTTCCTCCACCTCACTGACCCCAGGCCTACCTGAAAATGTACATTTAAAGGCCTACGGCACAGTTGCTTTGACCTCTATCCTTGCAAACTAGAAGGCTGAGATGTCAGTGTGTTTTCAGCTCTCAGTATAAAGTTTAATTAGGCTAGTTTAATTTAATTTAATTACATCAAAATGATTTTGATTGACTGAATGGGCTTTGCTTTTTGTCAATATTTATATGTATTTGGCAGATACTTTTTTTCTGATTGTCATTTAATTATTCATGCTATCAGTTCATGCAGTCCTTGGGAAAATGTCATATAATGTTTTTTGGAGGATTTTATCACTGAAGGAATTTTACTTATTCCAGGGTTTATCTATCTATCTATCTATCTATCTATCTATCTATCTATCTATCTATCTATCTATCTATCTATCTATCTATCTATCTATCTATCTATCTATCTATCTATCTATCTATCTATCTATCTATCTATCTATCTATCTATCTGTGAGAGAGAAGGAGAGGTAGATATTTTTTTAATATAAAATTGTACTTTTTGCATATTATACTGTAAAAACACAATTATTGTTGATTTTAGTTGATCATAGTTGATCATAACTAGAGAGGAAATGATGAGATGATTAAAGTGACCAAAATTATCAAGGTTATCACAGAATCCTGTTCAAAAAGTACTAATACTACAGAATGAAGTCAATTCAACTAGTTTTATTTCGAAAAACAGCAAATAAATTGATTAGCATCAATATGCACTTTTTGTTTACATAAACATTAAAATACCATTAAAAATGATGGCTAGATTTTAAAAGAGTGTCTTGCAACATGTCATCTACTAACATGTACAAGTTCAAATAAAGTTTTGACAAAAAAGGTTTTACACAAAGATAAACCTCATATTTCAGCCTTTAAATATTTTTTTATAAAAAGAATGAGTCAAAAAGATAAATTACTGACATATACACATTAGCTTATATTTATTAGTAGTGTTTGGGTGAACCCCCCATCCTTCATGTTGACGGAGCTTTCAATGTTGTTATGGAAAGGGGTGATTGGTTGGTTCCTGTCACATGACCTGCGGTACGTGCATTTGCGGCATTCTGAAAAGTTTAGATTTTTTCCATCTCGTTGCGCCTGGTAAAAAAATTTGACGTGTTGGAGACCCCTGCTCTGGTGAACGTGATTTCACCAAGTACCACATGTTCCTGGATCAACATCGTTGTTGATCCTGGATCAACTTTCCAATTAACCAATCAGATTTGAGGGGCAAGTTTACAGTTTATGTCAAGTTTAGGCTTAGAACCAAGGTGAAGTACTTAAACATCAGTGTCATTCACCTATCATTACCCTCTGATTTTAGGGAAAAGTTATGGGTAGGGTTAGGTTTAGGGGTAGGGAAAAGTTATGGGTAGGGTTAGGTTTAGGGGTAGGGATTGGGTAAGGACTACATTTTGGGACAGGAATGTTGATCCAGGATCAACAAAATATGTTGATCCAGGACCATGTCTTACTTGGCAAAATCACGGTGACCCCCCTGCTCTAGAGCTCCGCTTTGTAGGCTACAACTCGATACTTTTTTGCTACTTTGTAATAACTTTATGCAGCCAGCGTTTCTGGAAATGAACGAGGGTAAACACTTTTTTAGACCTGACTAAATTAAATTTAAGACCTAGGATGAAAATCTGGCCGTTTTTAAGACTTTTTAAGGCCTTAAATTTAAAGTCCAGAATTTTAGACTTTTTAAGACCCCGCGGAAACCCTGTTATTCTTTTTAAGTACGGAGTAATATTAATTAATTACATGTACTTACTATTGGGTTTGTGTTAGTATTATGGTTTGATTTAGGGTTATTTCCCTGAAATTGCAAGCATAATTTAAAGTTATTACTATAGTATATGTAACGTAAAGACACTGTAAAATAAAACTTACCTAAATTTGAATGCCTATTTATTTCTTATGCGTCTTTTATGATTATTTTTAAATAATCTGTGCTATATAAATAAAGTTGCCTTGCCTAGGAATTAAGAAAAACTTATTACATCAAACACTGATGAGGAAATTTACTAAATTACTTCAGAGTGATTTTAGCAAGCTGTGACATTTCAATATTTACATTGTTTTTTTGTTTTTTTTTTACCAAAGCCTTTGCTGTGATACAGTTCAGAGTTACTGTTTGTTTGTTTTTAGGAATCATTTATGGTATTTTGTTATTTGAGGTTTTAAGAGCATTTGTATTAGGGAGCATTACTTCCCTGTAAAGCATCACATTATGTTGCTTGACATCCCTGAAAACTAAATGTATATAGGCTACGTGTTCTCTTTATTACCGGAAGCTTCCTGATTTCCACGGGTGTGCAGTTGTTTCATTCGGGATTCATTTATTTCCGGCGGAATACTAATAGCCAAACTCGAGCGATACAAAGTTTTCTGTTTCCGAGCCCTGCTGATGACCTCATCAGGAAAGCGCCCATCCTCAGTGTCTCTTTCTTTCAAACGCCAGCCAAGTCGCTGAGGTAGAGAAAAGCTCCGGCACAGATCTCCAAAATGAACGTGTCTCTTATGTGCGAACCCAGCACAGACCCATACTTTCTTCCCTGTGCCTTTCATCCGTTCTCATACTTCTCACATTTCTCTTTCACTCTGCCTCACTGGCTGGTTGAAAGTTGTCCTGCCTTTTATTTTCAGCAGTATTAATTTGGTGGAGTTTGCCAGCTCGGCAGTGGCGTGCTCTTCTCACTTGACGTTTTGCTGAAGTTTGTATGCCACTTGAGCTTGCCGTCTCCCTCGCTAATGATAGCGGCGCGGGCTCTCAGGGGAGTACGGGCCGCCTCGCACGGCTCCCGCGCTGGATATTTTGGGAGGCAGGAGGGAGCCTGTGAGGCACATCATTGCCTGCTCATCCTCCTTCCCTTTTCTCTTTCTCTCTCCTCTCCCTCTCTTTTTGTTGTTGTTGTATGTCTGTGCGCGCATACATTCTTGAGCGTGTGTATTTTTTTTTCTTCCTCAGACATATTTTTGATTTCTGAGGGAATGATGAGAGGGGGGAAAAAAGAAAAAAGTGTGTCTGGAAAAAAATCCCTTTTTATTAACTTATTCATTGTATATGAAATCAAGAGCTTTTTTCTCCTTCTCTTCTTGCTTAAGCCAAATTAATGTTTAAAGAGGTAATTTACAGGGCCCTGTCAGGAATCCACATTGTGTATCACAAAAACACTGGGAAAAAAGGAAATTCCAATCTAGACAGTAACATAACTGAACCGAGGAATCTCAGCGGGAGGTCCCGATAAATTATATAACAATCTGTGTTCTCCCTTGTTTAATTTAAAGCTGTTTTTAAGGCTATTGCTGGGTTCAACATCACAGTAAATGGATCGCCCATAGAGGTCAAGCCCATATTGACAAACTGCAGGAGAGGAGAAAAATGGACTGAAAAAAGTAGTAAACCTGAGGATTAGCAAACACAAATCAACTAGAGAGAATCGAGTCTGTATGAATGTACTTTACTATAAAATTCTGTCTAGATTTTTTGTCCAGTAGATGTTTCTCTATCAATGAACAGACAACTGAAAAGTAAAGGGATTTTATCAGACTCAATACACACAAACAAAAGGTTTATTTATCTTCCAAGGCTCTGCATTCCTTTATTATGAGAGTATATCATCTATTTGAATATTGTTTTTGTAAGCATTTAGCTGTTAATAAAGTTGTTTCACAATTTGATTTACTTTAATCCTCCCTAATGCTTTAGAATGAAAGCAATCCTGTTTCTTTATTGTCTTAACCTCATATTCATGTTTATTTTGGCTAATCATGATCACACAAAAGCAAATTTATCCCCAGTGTCACCTGATCCTTCAGAAATCATTCTAATATGCTGATTTTCTGCTCATGAAACATTTCTTCTTATTATCAATGTTGAAAACAGTTGTGCAGCTTAATAGTTTTGTGTAAACCACAAAAAGGATTATTTTTTTTTCAGGATTCTTTTGATGAATAGATAGTTAAACATTTATTTGAAATAGATTTTTTTTTCAACATTGATCAATTTATTGAATCCTTGCTGAATAAAAGTGATAATATCTTTCAGAGAAAACAATACTGTTTCTTGACCTCATATTCATTATTTTTTGTTAACTGTGAAGAAATGGATCAATTTCTGAATGAAATATCTCTTTAAATTTGCTTTTGTCTGATCGTTCAACCCCGTTTCCACTTTTGCTGTGTGCAAAAAGCAGCTTGGACATTCTGCTAAATATCTTCTCACAAGAAAAAACGTAATTTGGGTTTGAAATAATTGACAGAATTTAAGTTGTTTTGGATGAACTGTCCCAAACAGTCAGACAGGTGACGTCAGTGACAAACATTTCAGGTCAACTGTTTCTCCATTCCTTTCTCTCATTCCATTATTCTTCACTCTGCCTGTTGAGGTATTTCTCTTCCTTTTCCTAACATGCTCTTTGACACTCTGTCTCTCAATCGCTCCGTCTTTTCTCTCTCTGTGTGTCTCTCTTTAGTGTCATTGTGTCAGGTAGTGACAGAAAGACTCACCCACCCTGAATCTCCTCATGTCAGCTCTTATTCCCTCACAGCTCATCGCCCACATGCTGTCACACCAGCACAATTCGTGGAAGCTGATCATACCTCACCCAATCAACAGGCCACAGCTTCTGATCTAACCTGTTGCCCCGAGCCTGTTTTCTCCTGACAAGCACAGATTGACCTTTGACCTCTGGAAGAAGAGAGCTCAATTGCTCTTTTTTTTTTGTGCTGTGGCGGTGAAGAAAGACAGAAGTTCATGGAGGAGTGATGTGGGTTGCAGAGTGATGACATCGTCCTTGTCCACCTTATGTGTTCCTTCAGCTGCTGATGGTTCAGTGGGCCTTCTTTATTGCTCTTGAAGAAAAGGCTATATATTACATCAGGAAAATAATAATCATAGGTATAATAATAATAATAAAAATAATAATAAAAACCCTTTTTACAAACAAATGCTTGGTGGTGACACTTCCAGATAGGATAACATTTTTTTAACATTAAAAATAGGAATGTTGTGAATAATTATTTCAAATGAAAATAACTGTTTAATATATATTTTTAAATGTCATTTACTCATGTAATGATTACTCCAGTCTTCATAAATCATTATAAGATGCTGATTTTGGTGCTAAAGTAAATTGTTCTTTGTTATTATCAATGTTGAAAGCAACTGTGCTGCTTAATATTTTTGAGGAAATCGTGATTTTTTTTTTTCATGATTCTTTGATCAATAGAAAGTTTGAAAGAAACATTTTACTTTGTATCAAAAGATTTCTGTCAGTTTCTATTGACTTATGTTTTTAATCAAACATAAAGGGTTAGTTCACCCAAAAATGAAAATTATCCAATAATTAACTCACCCTCAACCCATCCCAGGTGTATATGACTTTCTTCTTTCAGCCAAAAAATCAATACAACAATATTTTGAATATAACTTGTTTTTAAAAAACAAGTTATATTAAAAAATATCCTGGCTCTTCCAAGTTTTATAATGGGAGTGAATGGTACCCTAGATTTTGAAGCCCAAGAAAAGCGCAAGTGACCTCTGACCCGATGCATGATGTATTGAAGAACACAGAAGAAAACAAAACACCGGTCATGAATTAGAAGTCTAAAACGAGAATTTTTCAAGAGAAATGTCGAAGGATTTTGATATAAGAGAAGAGTAGCTTGAGTTTGTTGCCCAGTTCTATTTGTTTGAACCACGAGAGGCGTCTACTCTCACCTAAGCTTATACTACATGCGTTGGGTCAGAGGTCACTCTTTGCCGGAACTCGACTCGCGTATGGTCGTTATCGGAAGCCAGTGATTATAGTTTATTAAGTTATAAATATGGATATGTTTCTTACTAAACTCATCGCTTCGCTTCAGAAGGCCTTAACCCCCTGGAGCCATTACTTTTATGATGGATGGATGCGCTTTCTTTGGCTTCAAAATCTCAGTTACTATTCACTATTATAAAGCTTGGAAGAGCCAGGATATTTTTTAACATAACTCCAATTGTGTTTGGCTGAAAGAAGAAAGTCATACATTTTTCAGTGTAAATTACAGGTCTTTATGATAACTTTCATTAAATTTCACAAATATTATTTAACATTGTAAGACATTGTTACGCAGCACTGCTAAAAGTCAACACTAAATGAGAACTTGGAGGTTTCTTGTATAATTTGTCTAATTCAGTCATTTTGCTTTAAGCAGCTATTAGACACATTAATGAAAGGGAATAAAGAACTTTGTGTTATGTTCTGTGAGGGCTGAATTTAAGAATGTTTTCTTGACATTGATTAAAACGGACCAGAGTAAACACATAGATAAGAGACACGTCTTGCCTAAACTAAATTCTGCCTGATCAGCACTGAGATGAAGCTCATGTGAAAGTGTTTTCACACACATGTATTGTGTTTGTGTGAGAGGTATGGTGCCCTGGGGCAGATACTAAGCACACAGACACAGGTGGATGGCACACAAGGGAAAGTCTCTGCCATGAGGAAGAATTTATAGAACCTCGCTGAAACCTGATAAACTTACATTCCCATAACATATCCGCTCCTGTGTGTATGTGTGTGTGTGTGTGTGTGTGTGTGTGTGTGTGTGTGTGTGTCTGTGTGTGTGTCTGTGTATGTGTACTCATGTATCGAATGCTTCACAATTTACCCCAAGTCCTACAGTGACCTTTCCTCCAACCTGTCTCTTTCTTTAATCTGGTACCACTCCAAATTGAACTGCTTTGTTGACTTTTCGATCCATAATACCACATGTACTATGTCTGTGTTTTGTGAAATGCCTCACACTCTTGCTTGTGGAGTGCAGTCAGTGCACTGAGCATGGCCTCTGAATTTCATTCTATATCCCTGCACTGTAGGCCTACACATGGATGCAGAAAGATGGATAAACACACATCTATTTGTCTGCTAAGCTTATGTTTACCATTAAGATAAATATCACTATGACAGTGTAATCCTCTTCCGTCAGCCCATCCCCATTCATGCATTAGAAGAATGATTGACAGGCCATTGCCGTGTGTAGATTCTCAGCAGGATGTCCAGCAGGAACATTAAGCTGTAGGTTCAAGCATGCAACCTCATTGCACAGCACAAATCCTGCACAAGATCTGCTAGGTACATGTGTTGTATAAAATGGATTAGAAGAATTATTTAAACTATTTATTGAAATTCATCAATTATGGCAAAGATAGCTGTTTTGTTTGTGGTTGTGTTGGAATGGATTAGACTTTACCACAGCTTGCTTACTACTTTGCGTAATATAATAGTGTATACTAGTGATTCCCAACTGTGTCCCTGAGTGTTTTGGCTATAGGCCTATATATATATATATATATATATATATATATATATATATATATATATATATATATATATATATATATATATATATATATATATATTTTATGTTTTGTTAAAGCTAGAAAAGAAAAATGTTAAAATAAAAAATTACCAATTTCAAGATATTTTTTAATGATTCACTTATAATAGTGGAAAATTATGATTATGATATGATTCACTTATAATGATAAAAGTTATTGCTAAAGCTGTGAAAAAAATAGGAAAACACTGATTTATTGACTGCTGTATGTGTGATACAGTATGTGTGATATGTAAATGCAATAGGATATAGGCAACACTATGGAAGTAAAATAATGACATATGTTTTTGAAACAAAAAGCTTGTTGAAAATATGCATTGCATTAACCCTGCTTGCATTTTAATGCATTGTATTTTTAGGGCTTGCATTTTTTATGGGCTGAAATTCAACATGGTTGTATATTTAAGCTGTGAATATGAGCATTTCACACACGTTTTCATTTTTAAAAATTCAATAATCCATATTCACCTTTCAGATTTCACTTCCAAAATATTAATTCTGTTTAAATACAACCTATAATATTCGACAGGCCATTTCAGTCCATTTTATTTCGCTTTACACATTCAGTGGTTCAAATTCGACAGAAATTTCCATATTTTACATCCTGGAACGGCAGGAATATCAGTGGATTGCCGATTGATAATCTCCATAGCTGTTAGTCGACCTCACCACCAGATGGTGCAAGCGGCTGTTGATGAAGACTAGAGTAACGGGTGAGCGAGTCATTCATTCATAAAAACGGATTTACAGAAATGGAGCAAGCGGTAAGTATTTGTGATGATTATCAGGGCCAGTAGCCGGAAAAGCTGATAAAGACACAAAAGCTGTGTTTACATTTAAGTCTTCACATTTAGTTTTTCACATGTAAGCAGCTTTAACGTGAACAAGATTATAATGTTGTTCCCTGATGCTGATGTATAGTAAAACGTTAAATCTGAGGTAGTAGACATATATTTCTCTTGGTTATTTAGTTTTCTTAACTTTCTATTGCCCTATGCTGTGCTGCAAAACTGGGGATTCCCTCAATACTTCATTATAGAGTGTGCATCGATCTGCACTTCGGATTCTGACCGGAAATAGTAGACCATCCGGGTATCTTTGGAACACTCATTTCAACATACTACGATTTGGGACATACTAATTCTGTTCCCTTTCGAGAGGTCTCTCCTATTGCGTAAGTAGCTTACGCTATGGGAAAACTCCTTTTCTCGAGAATATTGAAGTCTTTATGTAAAACGCATTGCAGCTGCACAGCTGACAGCAATGAACGAAGGAACTCGGTCATTGGCTGTGCTGCGGCAACTTGCTTGAACCAATGACGGGGCGACTCTGAATGCGCGACCAATGAGCGCGCTTCGCGCCTGCACGCGTCAGAGCCCGCCAAGATGGGCGTGGCCAAGCTATATATTGGGCGCCCCGTCATGAGAGTTCTTTAGATTTAATCTCCTTCAGCGAACACCTTCTTCGCTGGATCCTCCGGATTATTGGAAGCCTTCGCCGCCGTGGAAAAGCATACCAGCGGGATTGCTACGAGGACGTCGGCACCTTCAGCCGCCTTCAAGCACCTCCTACTGAGCCATCCGGCGCGCCATATACGCAAGTATTTTACATCTGTCCGCCCCGCGACATTTGTGAAAGAGCAAATTTCCATTAAGGCGTTGTTTCAAATGCCTTCCTGCGCGTCGTGCAGAGACCTTCTCCCGGACGGGGATCGTCACATCATCTGCGCTCGCTGCCTGGGCCGTGACCACGCAGAAGCTGCATTGACCAAGGGCGGATGCCCGGAATGTGATGACCTGGGTCTCTCCGCACTACGGGCTCGCCTCGCCGCTTTCGCCGTGAGCGAGCCCATCGCCACCCCTCTGTTTGAGCCGCGCACTAAGAAAAAGCGCCGCTCACAGAGGCTTCCTGAACCTGAGCTCAGTGACGTCACGCCGAGCCAGTCTCCGCGTGCTTCACCGCCGCTCTTGCCTTCCCCACCGCCGGTTCAGTTCACCCAGCCGGACCCACACCCCTCTGGCAGAGCGGTGGGCCTTGTGACTTTCGGCGCGTCCGAGGACGACGGGGGAATGGACGACAGCTTGTCCATCGACGCTGCATCGGACGACTGGCCGGGCTCCACTCTCGACCCCGCCCCGTCGACGCTAGCTAGCACGAGCGGGGGCTCCACTATGGATACTGAGATTATCCGTGTCCTCTCTAAGGCCGTGGAAGACCTCGGGCTCGATTGGTCTTCTCCCGAAGAGCCAACCCGGAGCCGACTGGATGAGTGGTTTCTGCAGGGGCGCCAGCAGGCCCCTCGGCAAAGGCCTTCTCCCTTCTTCCCGGAAGTTCACGACGAACTCACCAAGTCGTGGAAAGCCCCCCACTCTGCGCGCCTAAAGCCTTCTTTTTCTTCTTCGCTCTCCTCAGTGGACGGCAGCCCCCGAACCCGAAGCCTTCAGGGACTTACGCAGCGCGACTGATATAGCTCTGCGAGCCACGAAGGCCACCGCCCAGTCCATCGGCCGTGCTATGGCTAATTTGACTGTTCTCGAGCGCCATCTGTGGCTGACTCTGACTGAAATGAAGGACGCGGATAAGGCGCCATTTCTCGATGCGCCTATCTCCACCAGCGGGCTGTTTGGACCGGCGGTTAAAGGTTTCGCCGAACGCTTCACTGAGGCCCAGAACGCTTCACAAGCTATGCGTCATTTCCTGCCAAAGCGCTCCAGCTCATCGCAGAGCAGACAGAGACCGCCGCAGCCGCAGCGGGCTAGAACAGCCCCCACCGCCTCTCAGCCCGCGCCTCAGGCTGACGCTCGACGCCGCTCGCGCTCTCACAACCGCAAGCCGCCTCCTGAGCGACGGGGTCCTCGGCCCAAGATTGTGCTGAACCCTGAGCCTCGAAAGCCGTCCTAGCCACAGAAATGAGAAGAGAGAGTACGTGTCTCGCAAAAGCCGGACCACTCTCTCCGCAAAAGCTCAAACATTACCCAGTCCCCTTACAGGCGGCTGGATATGTCCATACAGCAGTCAATGGGCCAGTCACAGAGCTCGCTCACCTGCAAACAAACGCCGTTTTTACGGCGACGCACAGAAAACACAAAAAGAGTCTTTTTCTGCCTGCATCACTAAGGGTTCACATGTCCACAAAGTGTGCATTCCCAGATACTGTCAAAACAGTGCCAAATTCATTCCCAGCTCAGGCTGCGCTTCCCATGAATGTAGATCACGTGCCTATGGTCATGTACGCACCACTACACACAAGCACTGTTCACACAGTTATAAATTCATCCCCAGTAAAAGCGGGAAACATTATAAAAGTGACGCGTGTGCCTACCACTGTTTATGCACCCCCACTTATAAACACTGCCCTTACAGTGTCAAACAAAACCTCAGCTCAGGCTGCGAGTTTTACAAACACAGCGCGCACTGTTGTAATCACACACGCGCCCATTCACTCAGCTGCTCAGCGCGCGCCCGCGCCCCTGAGAGCTATGAGCTCAGGCGATTCGCTAGCCGGGTCCCTACGTCACAGCGGCCCGCCCCTAGCCTGTATTCAGCCCATATCTGTACACGCAGCGGCATGGGAAAACATTCCAGATATGCCGAAATGGGTATTAAATATAGTAAAGCACGGATACTCGCTCCAGTTCGCTCGCAGGCCACCACGTTTTACGACTGTGGTCGAGACGAAAGTGAGAAAAGAGTGTTCACATGTTCTACGCACCGAGGTGCGCAAACTAATAGAAAAGGGCGCTGTGGAAACTGTTTCCCCCTCTCTGAGCGGGACAGGTTTTTACAGCCGCTATTTTCTCGTCCCGAAAAAGGATGGCGGTCTCCGCCCCATCCTAGATCTCAGACACCTGAACAAAGCACTAATGATTCGCTCGTTCAGAATGTTAACAACCAAGCATATCCTCGCGCAAGTGCGCCCAGGAGATTGGTTTCTCTCAGTGGATCTGAAAGATGCTTACTTTCACATTCCAATAGCGCCTCATCACAGGCCGTTTCTGAGATTCGCTTTCGAGGGACAGTCATACCAGTACACAGTACTCCCGTTCGGCCTGTCCCTGGCTCCCCGTACATTCACGAAATGTATGGATGCAGCACTTTCCCCCCTAAGACAAAGGGGAGTGCGAATACTGAATTATCTCGACGATTGGCTGGTTCTAGCACAATCAGAGAGTCAGCTAATAACACACAGATCTTGGATTATCAGCCATTTAGAATGCCTGGGTCTAAGAATCAATTTTGCAAAAAGCATACTATCTCCCAGCCAGAGAATTTCTTTCCTGGGAATAGTTCTAGACTCGATGCAAATGACAGCGCGTCTCTCATCGGAGCGCGCGCTCACCATCCGGCGCCTTGCAACATCATTCAGAGCGGGCGCGCGCGCCCCCGTCAAACGGTTTCAGAGGATGCTCGGTCTCATGGCCTCAGCATCGGCCGTACTCCAGCTAGGATTGTTGCATATGCGCCCTCTCCAACGCTGGCTCAAGAGCCGCGTCCCTACTCACGCGTGGCGTTCGGGCCACTTTTTAATCAGAGCGAACCACGGCTGTATAAAAGCCCTGACGCACTGGAAAGCCGCCGACTGGTACCAGTCAGGTGTGAGTCTGGGTGTGAACACAAGGAGAAAGATGATAACGACAGATGCCTCCAAAATAGGTTGGGGGGCCCTTTACGAGGGCAGGCCTGTCTCCGGCTTTTGGTCAAACCCGGAGAAGCGCCTACACATAAACTGTCTGGAAATGAAAGCGGTCGCTTTGGCTCTCAGAGCCCTGCTCCCACATCTAAAAAACGAACACGTCCTGGTCCGAACGGACAACATGACGGTAGTGTCGTACATAAATCGCCAGGGTGGACTCAGGTCGAGCTCCATGCATTCAATGGCCAGGAGACTCATTTTATGGTCCCAGCACAACTTGCGCTCGCTGAGAGCAGCACATGTGCCAGGCGCCCTGAACCAGGGGGCAGACATGTTATCCAGAGACAAGATTCTCCCAGGAGAATGGGCTCTCAACCCTCTGACGATTCAGTGGTTATGGAAAACCTTTGGCAAAGCGGAGATCGACCTCTTCGCCTCCAAGGAGAACGCGCACTGCTCTCTTTTCTTCACGAAAAGCACGGACGCGCTCGCCCAGAGCTGGCCGAGCCGCCCCTTATATGCCTTTCCCCCGATCGCGATGCTGCCACAGGTCATCAGTCGGGTCAGAGAGGAGGGAAACGCAGTGCTGCTGATAGCCCCACTCTGGAAGAACCAAACATGGTTTCCAGATCTGATGCAAATGCAATCTGCACCACGGCCGATTCCACTGAGGCCAGACCTCCTCAGTCAGGCCAGCGGGATGATATTTCATCCCCGCCCCGATCTGTGGGCCCTTCATGCATGGCCCCTCAACGGGTTCCCAGGAACCTCGCGAGCGGAGCACTAAAAACCATCGCTGAGGCGCGGGCGCCCTCCACGAGACGCTTATATGCCCAGAAATGGAAAGTGTTCGGTGACTGGTGTAATACCAAGGGCCTGAACCCTGTAACATGCGAGATTACGAGTGTACTCGTTTTCCTACAAGGGCTTCTGGAGGCGGGCCGCACCCCCTCCACGCTCAAAGTATATGTGGCTGCCATCACAGCGTCACACGACCTTGTAATGGAACGTCCATTGGGAAGAAACGACCTAATTATTCGTTTCCTAAGGGGCGCCAGGAGGATGAACCCTTCACGCCCCCCCTCAGTGCCGATCTGGGACCTAGCTACGGTCCTAGACGCTCTTAAAGGGCCCCCGTTCGAACCACTCCGAACCGTGCACCTTAAACAGCTCTCGCTCAAGACGGCGCTCTTGCTGGCACTCGCCTCGGTCAAGAGAGTGGGCGACCTGCACGCGCTTTCAACAAGTGCTGCCTGCCTAGAATTCGGACCTAACGACTGCAGGGTCGTCCTTAGACCGAAACATGGGTATATTCCTAAAGTGCTCACCACTCCCTTCAGAGCACAGGTTATCTCCCTAACTGCGCTTTCGTCTTCAGCAGACGAACACGACGCTAATCTACTCTGCCCCGTTAGGGCTCTCAGAGTGTATTTGGAGCGTTCTGCCCTATTCAGACAGACAGAACAACTGTTTGTATGCTTTGGCGGCCGTACGAAAGGTTCCGCCGTTTCAAAGCAGAGAATCTCTCACTGGATAGTCGAAGCTATAGCTCTGGCTTATGAAGCTAAGGGACTTCAATGCCCCTGGGGAGTCAAAGCACACTCCACCAGGAGTGTGGCTTCTTCCTGGGCATGGTCGAGCGGGATACCGATCGAGGATATTTGTGCGGCGGCAGGCTGGGCCTCACCGTCCACATTTATCAGATTCTACAACCTACAGGTCCCGACATTGCATTCCAATGTGCTATCAGCATAATGCTAGTTGAACTGCGAGTTCGTATCTAGATTATGTATGTGCTTGTGTCACACTGAGCGCCTTCTAGCCGCTCTGTATTTTTTCCCACATATAAAGCTCGCCTCTGCCGGCTAGTTGGATGATAACTTTGCTTTTTAGCTCAGGCACCTGCCTCTGGCTATCATAAGGCGAAGTTCAGCACGCACGGCGTTTTGCATGGTGTTCCCATAGCGTAAGCTACTTACGCAATAGGAGAGACCTCTCGAAAGGGAACGACTCGGTTACTAACGTAACCTCGGTTCCCTGAGAGGAGGGAACGAGTATTGCGTAAGCTGCCGTGCTTGTGCTTGGTTAGTTCGCTTCAGTCGTTTTAACCTAAAGAACTCTCATGACGGGGCGCCCAATATATAGCTTGGCCACGCCCATCTTGGCGGGCTCTGACGCGTGCAGGCGCGAAGCGCGCTCATTGGTCGCGCATTCAGAGTCGCCCCGTCATTGGTTCAAGCAAGTTGCCGCAGCACAGCCAATGACCGAGTTCCTTCGTTCATTGCTGTCAGCTGTGCAGCTGCAATGCGTTTTACATAAAGACTTCAATATTCTCGAGAAAAGGAGTTTTCCCATAGCGTAAGCTACTTACGCAATACTCGTTCCCTCCTCTCAGGGAACCGAGGTTACGTTAGTAACCGAGTCGTTTTCCAATACTGTTTAGGACGGATAGTATGCGAATTGGGACTGGGCCCAAGTCTTCATCAACAGCCGCTTGCACTATCTGCTGGTGAGGTCGACTATAGCCTACAGCTGGAGATTATCAATCGGCGATCCACTGATATTCCTGCCGTTCCCGGATGTCAAATGTTGAATTTTCTGTCGAATTTGAACCACTGAATTTGTGGAAACGAATTTGTATAGCGAAATAAAATGGACCGAAAATTGCCTGTCGAATATTATAGATTGTATTTTTAAACAGAATTAATATTTTGGAAGTGAAATCTGAAGGGTGAATATGGATTATTGATTATTTTTTTTAAATTAAAACGTGAAATGTTTATTAATTAGGTTGTGAAATGTTTATTAATTAGGTTGTGTTGCGCATCGACGTAGCAACGTGAGCGCGACCTAATTAATATTCATAAGATAATCCTTCAACATAGTAGGATTCATGATTTCGCTTGCGGGCCAGACGAATATCTTATTTGAAACGTGTCATATCTTCACTTCTGGGATATCAACGTCAAGTTTCAACGAATAACCGAGGGCAAAGGTAAAAATATATATAATTTTTTTTTAATCCGACATGTATCAATCAAGTATAGTTCTCTTACGAGAGTATCTCTCGTACTGCGTAATATCTTACGCTATGGGGAAAACCTCTTTTCCACGAGATATTGAAGCAAAAAATTATCCTTAATTTTGAATTAATGTAAAACGCTGTGCAGCAGCATGCAGATATAGGCAGGACGGCTCGCGCGCCTATTGGCTGCCCTGCGGCAAACAGCAGCCCAGCTAACACAGTACGTTGTGACGACGTCGTCTGTTAGTCGTCATTTGGTCAGCGCGACATTACTTTATGACAACGTTGTGAGGACGTCGTGGTAAAGTTCCATTTTTTATAATCCTAGCTAACGTTCCAGAAACGTCGTGGGCACGTCCTCAAAAGACGTCGCTAGTTTATCCCATGGAGAACGTTGTGAGGACGTCGTGGTAAAGTTCCATTTTCTTATAATCTTGGCTAACGTTCTAGAAACGTTGTGGGCACGTCCTCAAAAGACGTCGCTGGTTTATCCCATGGAAAAGTTGTAAAGACGTGGTCAGCTGGTAACCAGATAACTTAATAAAATCTTTGATGAATTAAGTACATTTCCCATATAACATCCAAATAGCATATCACTAGGATAATACTTGTAACGCAATTTTCTGGAACGTTATCTGGAGACTAGTTGACCACGTCGCTACAACGTTCTCCATGGGATAAACTAGCGACGTCTTTTGAGGACGTGCCCACAACTTTTCTGGAACGTTAGCAAGATAACAACAAAAAAAAAGGAAACTTTACCACGATATGTCCTCACAACGTTTTATATGTAGAGAGAGCTAGGCGGTTGTTATAGCGAATACAACCCCGACAAGCTGATTAGGACCCCGACGCGAAGCTCTACATCCCGCTTATTACATGGCTCCTAACTAATAAATATAGAATTTGACACAAAATATTGATTTTAAAAAGGAGTTTATTGATTTAAAAACAATTGTATTGCTTCCGCTAAAGAAAATAGTCCGTTCCGTCTCTACGGTTAGAATCCATGGCAACGCTCTGTTTTTCATGGCAACGGTGTGTTATACTTGGACGTGTTAATTCATATCATCCTTTACAGGAGTATTACATTTTCACTACTTTCAGGTGAGTTTAGTCTCTAAAATCACACTAATAATACACACAACTGTTCCTGACAGTTTTATTGACACACATCTGTTGAATATTTACTTTATAGAAATTGTTTAGTGTCTTTGGAAAAAGTCCGTTAGCATCTCAACCGTTTTCAGAACAGGTAACTGTTAGGCTAACCTAAGCTCTTGTTTATAAAAGTTTGGTCTTTTAATCTCATATTTATGTGTAGATGAGATTTTTTGTTAGTTTAAGATTTTGCTGGCAGTTGAATGGGTGATTAGAAGTTGGTTAATTTAACCAACTGATTATTTAACATGCTGTTAGCAAAAAATATCTGAAAATAGTTCAAACCTCTCTACAGAGGGGAAACTCCAAGATCTCATCATTTCTGAAGAAAGCTGCTGCCAGAGAAGAGAAACAGGTGAACTGAGGAAGCTTATTGAATAACTTCATATCCATTTTCCCCCACAATATTTTTTGACCTATATCACCATACATCTGTTTTCTTCCTTTTTATTATCTCAAATTTACATTTTTATTTATTTAATTTATTTTAAGAAGGCTTTGACATCCAAATGTAAGTGGCGCTATATGACCAATATTAAATGAATAAGTAAACCTAAAGCATAAATTCTGTTATCCTAAGAAATTATTTTCTTTATATTCGTCTTTCTCTTTTCTGCATTTCACCTCTGCTGTAGCTTCTTGCCTTTTAATAAACCTGCCATTTTTTATGCTAAATATTGTTGGCTCTTTGACAAATTGTTTATGTTGATCCTTCCATGCTGATGCCCTGCACCATAGTAGAGTTGGAGCTGATCTCCTGTCGGACAACATCTCTTAAGGCGCTATGAACCACGTGACTAAGTTAGTAAGTAAAACCTCAAACATACTCTAATGTTCAAAAGTTTGGTGTTGCTACAATTTTTTGTCTTTGAAAGGAGTCTCTAATGCTCACCAAGACTGTATTTATTTGATCAAAAATACAGTAAAAACAATAATATTGTTAAATATTAAAATTTAAAATAACTGTTTCCTATGTGAATATATTGTAAAATACAATTTATTCCTGTAATCAAAGCTGAATTACTTTTCAGCATCATTGCTCCAGTCTTCAGTGTCACATGATCCTTCAGAAATCATTCTGATATGATGCTCAAGAAACCTTTCTGATTATTATCAATGTTGAAAACAGTTCAGCTTCATGAAAACAGCTTCATGTTCTTGTGTACACTACAATTCAAACATTAGGGGTCAGTAAGAGTTTTTTTATTTTTTTTTGGAAGACATTAATAGCAAGAATGCATTAAATTGATCAAAAGTGACAGTAAAGACTTTTTTTCTTTAAACTTTGTATTGTGGGTGTTTTCATGGTTTACACAAAAATCTGAAGCAGCACAACTGTTTTCAACACCGATAATAATCAGAAATGTTTTTTGAGCATCAAATCATATTAGAATAATTTCTAAAGGATCATGTGATACTGAAGACTGAAGTAATGATGTTGCAAATTTAGCTTTGATCACAGGAATAAATTTAATTTTAACATTCACATAAACAGTTATTTTAAATTGTAATAAACTTTCACATTTACTGTATTTTCGATCAAATAAATGCATCCTTGGTGAGCATAAAAGACTTTTAAAAAAATTAAAAGCCATAGATTAGCAACATTAATAAAGTACTCCTCTGTTTTAGCTGCCTAAGAAGGACGATGAGGTGACGGTGCAACTCGGGATAAGGAAGAGGAGGAACACGTAAGTTAGACAATTTTCTTATACCTTTCTATCAAAAAGCTATTAACCTGACTACAATAGTATGGTACAATTTATTTTTCAGCTTCCAGTGAATACAGAGAGAGAGACCCTTGCCACAGAAGACCCTGCCCTCCGCTGGTGGGGTAAGAAAGAGACTCTTCCTCTTCTCTTACAGCTCTTCATCATCTCCCTCTTCCTCATCAACACTGTCTGATAGAGTGTTTCCCACAGCTGGGACACAGCCAGGAATCACACATCTCAGATTCTCTCTGAGAAAGACATCAAGCTCATTTTGAAGCTCAAAAAATTCTTGATGTATATTTGGGTGGGTGAAATAATACAGGAGAGAAGCTAGAAATCTATATATATATTTTTTTTACATATCTTTACTCTTTATGAACACTTTTTTTTGTTATTTGTTTTCTTCAGAGAAGCTCAAAGACTATAGATCTTTGGCAGTTGTCACATTGTTCAGGTTTTGCTACTGGTAGTGAATCAATGAAGCACATCATCACCACCAGACATTTGTAGCAGGAGCCTCACAGAACACTCCGGAAACAATTTAACCTATTTCTGCAAATAAAATGAATAAGAAAGAAACATCTGAATCTTTTTATTTCTTTTTTTATGTCTTTATTGCTTTTGCGCCAAATTAGAGTAGTGTCAATAAGAGTATTGATAAGTTTCAGTGATAAAATCATTATTTAAATACACCCATCCCTAATGATAAGACACTTTTTTTCAATAAAAAGAATAATAGTTGGTTGCATTATTCATTGATTATGTTTTTTTGATTAATTAATTGACGTGTTCAATTTCTGTACTCATAACTTGTTAACACTTTACTTAAAAAATCGTTAATGTTCAAAATGTATTGGCTTAGTAATTGTACAAAGTAACACTGAATTAATGCTGATTAATAAATGAATGCATGGTTTTTGGACCTAATTAATCCCTAAATGTATTAACTGAAAACAATACACAATTCCCTTTGATAATTTATAAGGTTTTACAAGAGAGAATGAAATGTTTGAGTTTATCAGTTCTATGCTGATTTTAAGGTTATGGTTCAAGCACATCTTCATTCCCAGGACTAAAGGTGAGAATTATATTAAAAATAAATGCGGAAGACGTACCTACCACGCTCCAGCAACGTACCACAATAACGTCGCCACGACGAATACAGGAATCACAAAGTTACGTTGCTGGAACGTTATTTGGCGCGTCGCTATGACTAATATGGTCCTTTGATGTTACGTCCTCACAACATGCCAGTTTGGTCATTAAGACGTACTCATCACGTTCTTGCGACGTACCACTATAACGTCGCCACGACGATTATGGGAATCACAAAGTTACGTTGCTGGAACGTTATGTGGTACGTCACTACGACGAATATGGGCCGGTCCTGTTACGTCTTCACAACGTAACTGTGTTAGCTGGGAGCAGCCTATCGAGAGAGGTGCTGCGTGACATAATCCTATGGGGGCATTTCGCGCCCATTTCGTCACGTCCCGCCAGAAAAGGGCGCAATTTCGCCCTATAAATATAGCTCGATAAGGCTGGTACACTGATTTTCATCTCTTCAGCGAAGCATCACGCATCGCTGGATCCGGAGTGAGAAGCCACGCCGTCTGAGTAAAAGCACACAGCGGGACGAGCCATTGAGTCTGAAGTCGCTGGCATCGCCGCCTTTAGCCGCCGTACCTGCTACGCTTTCCGGCGTTATATCCTTTTCAAACTGTGTGTGTGTGTGTTCGCCGCTGCGACACACATTTTTTCACTGTCTGTCTCTCTCTGCTAAAAGAGCTGCGTCTTTTTCAAGATGCAAAGATCCTGCGGCTCGTGCCGAGCCACACTAAGCGACGGGGACCGTCATGTTATCTGCGTTTCCTGCCTGGGTGAGGATCATGCGGCTCTCGCTCTCGTCGACGGCGGATGCCCTCACTGTGAGCTACTGCCTATGGTGACTCTGAGGACTCGCCTGGCATCCTTCTCAGAGCCTGCACTTCACTGTAGCGCCGCGCCGTAAAAAGCGCCGTGCTCAGCGCGCTCCCGAGACTTCGCCTGCCCGCCAAAGCTCGCCGGTTCGCCCGCCAGCTTCGCCCGGCATCGCTCGAGTCCCTCACCGACGGACAGCGGCCGCCGTCTGCCGCCGCTTCCTCCATTGAGGTCGACGAAATAGCCCCGAGCCTTCTCCAGCCCGTGATAGCTCGCCGGTTCGCCCGCCAGCTTCACCAGCTTCACTCGAGTCGCTCGCTGATGGACAACGGCCGCCGCGCGCCGCCGCTTCCGCCATTAATGACGACGAGATAGCTGCATCTGTAGAGAAGGCCAGCTTCAAAACCGCGGCTAGCTTTCTTTACGTTATAAGAAAGCTACCCCGCCCCCCGTGTGCATGCGTCACCGGCGAAATGAGGAAAGAGTGTGTTTTTAGTCCCGCCGACGCCGGGCCAATCTCCATTTCTCAAACATTTCTCAGCTCCTCTTGGTTTGAGCGGCTGAAAATGTCAATATTGCAGCAATGAGCCTGTTGTATTACACGCACGCCTGCAAACAAACGCCGACGCACACAAAACTGTGATGACGCTCTTTATCCGCTCGGGCTATTTTAAGCTTTTGTCGTTTCCCCCTGTGGCTCAGTGGCGAAACCCAAAGCCTTCGGCTTTGACCCGTGTTCGAGCCCAGCTCTCGCAGCGGATAAAAATTTAGTCTCGCCGCAGCCAGACTTACACCCAAACTTTTCACTCGTTCAGTTCCGAGAAAATGTGACTGTTCCAGTGTATTTTGCAGTAAACAAGCCGGTAACATGGCCCGCTTGTCTGCACACAAATGCCGTTTCCACGGCGACCCAGAAAAATCATGTAAGCAGTGTATTTTCTGGTATTCCGGCCACAGCCGATGGTGTTATGAGTGTATTAAAAATGCCACAGCCCAGTGTTCATTTCTACACACAAACACAGCCCGCCAAAGTGCAGGGCTCGCACAAATGAGTTCGACTCATGTCAATTGTGCATTAATTATAGTGAATGTGCCCACAACCCAGTGCCCACAAACACTACACACTGCATGTGCCACGTTTTCTGTAAAAGAAACTAACACACATACAGTCAGCTAAGGCCCACGGTGTTTAAGTCTCGCCGCGGCCAGACTCTACCGAAACTTCTCGCTCGTTCAGTTCCAAACAATGTGACTGTTCCAGTGTATTTTGCAGTAAACAAGCTAGTACCACAGCCCGCTTGCCTGCACACAAACGCCAGCTTTAAGGCGACCCAGATAAATCCCAAAAAGAGTGTATTTTCTGGAATTCCGGCCACGGCCCATGGTGTTATGAGTGTTGTAAGAATGCCCACGTCTCAGTGCCCATTCCCACACGCAGACACAGCCCGCCACAATACAGGGCTAGCAAAAAAAAAAAAAAAAAAAATCGACTCATGTCGATTGTGCAATAAATGTAGTGTACGTGCCCACAACACAGTGCCCACAAACACTACATGAAGCATGTCCCACGGTTTCTGTAAAAACGAAACCAACACATTTTCAGTTGGCGCGAGCCGACAGTGTTCTCAGTGCAGCGAGTGTGCCCGCTATCCCGCGCCCACATTCCCTCACAGACATGCCGAACCCCACGGGGCTCGCCTTCTCTCCACATCCCATCAGAGAGAAGCCGAGCGCGGTCAGGCTGCCCGCTGTGATCAGCGCACCCCCCGCCTCGCACACTATAAACACAGTGTCTATTTCTCAGCACACCGGAGCTCTCCGGCCGCCGCTATATCACGGCCAGAGCCCAGATTTCATTCTACCTCTAGCTTTTCATGCAGATGCGTGGGCAAAGCTTCCCGGGGTATCAGAATGGGTGCTGAACACTATAAAAAGAGGCTATTCGCTGCAGTTCGCTCGACACCCCCGCCGTTGCGCGGCGCGAGTCGAAACGACGGTAAAAAATGAAGTATCTCACCTACTTCGAGCCGAGATAGCGAAACTACTGAGCAAAGGGGCTATAGAACCTTTATCTCAGGCTCAGAGCGAAGGGGGTCTATCCAGCAGGTATTTTCTGGTACCGAAAAAAGACGGGGGTCTCAGACCCATTCTAGATCTGCGACGGCTGAACAGAACGCTCACGAAGCGTCAGTTCAGAATGATTACAACCAGGAAAATCCTCGCGCAAGTGCGCCAAGGAGACTGGTTCATGTCGATAGATCTAAAGGATGCTTATTTTCAAATACAAATAGCGTTACGTCACAAGCAATTCTTGAGATTCGCCTTCGAGGGCCAGGCATACCAATACAAAGTCCTGCCGTTCGGCCTGTCCCTGGCACCCCGTACTTTTACGAAGTGCATGGACGCGGCTCTCGCACCCCTGAGACTTCAGGGCATGCGAATTTTGAACTACTTGGACGATTGGCTGATTCTAGCTCGATCACAATCAGAGCTCATAGAACACAGGGCCACATTACTCGAACATCTCGAGAATCTGGGTCTCACAGTCAATATGGGGCGAAGAGCTCGCTGTCTCCCAGCCAGAAAATATCTTTTCTGGGAACAGTGCTGAACTCGCTATCTATGACAGCGCATCTGTCGCCAGAGCGCGCACAGGACATTCAGCGCGCCGCGAAATCTTTTCGCCGCGGCTCAACTGTCCAGCTCAAAAGGTTTCAGAAAATGCTGGGTCTCATGGCCTCAGCAGCTTCAGTGATCCAGTTGGGGCTGCTTCGCATGCGCCCACTGCAGCTATGGCTGAAAGCGCGGGTTCCGCCCAGGGCATGGACTGCTGGTCGGTTTCGCCTCCGGGTCGGTCTGAAATGCGTCTCAGCTTTGGAGCCTTGGAAGAAAACCGACTGGTACCAGTCAGGTGTGAGTCTGGGGACTCCCTCGAGCGTGAAGGTGGTGTCCACGGACGCCTCCACCTCGGGATGGGGAGCGCTGCTCGAGGGCAGACCATTCTTTGGCCAGTGGTCAGAACGGGAAAAGCTCCTACATATAAACTGTCTGGAAATGATGGCAGTCGACAACGCGCTGCGGCGCTTCTGTCCCCAGATAAGGGGTCACCACGTCTTGGTCCGGTCGGACAACATGTCAGTGGTGGCGTACATAAATCGTCAGGGCAGCATCAAGTCCCGAAACCTTTACAGGCTGACGGAGTGCCTCCTGGTCTGGGCTCAGCACAACCTGCTTTCACTGAGAGCAGCGCACGTGCCTGGTCACCTGAATCTGGGACCAGACAGGCTGTCCAGAGACAATGTCCCAGCAGGGGAATGGTTGCTGCACCCGCAGACGATCCAACTGCTGTGGGAGACATTCGGCAGAGCGCAGGTGGACCTGTTCGCGTCCAACGAGAACGCTCACTGTCCGAAATATTTCTCCAATAGCAAGGACGCGCTGGCCTATGTTTGGCCCCGCTGTCCCCTCTATGCTTTCCCCCCCATCTCGCTCCTGCCTCAAGTGCTGGAACGGATCAGGGAAAATGGATGCCCAGTGCTGCTTGTGGCTCCGCTCTGGACAAACCAGGCTTGGTTTCCAGTCCTGATGCAGCTGACCAGCACTGCCCCGTGGCCAATACAATTGAGGAGAGACCTCCTCTCCCAGGCCAAGGGCTCGATTTGGCATCCTCGCCCCCAGCTATGGTCCCTGCACGCATGGGCCATCAACGGGTACCCGCTATCCTCCCGGAGGGAGTGCTAAACACGATCATGCAGGCAAGGGCCCCGTCTACAAGACGGCTCTACTCCTAGAATTGGTCTGTGTTCTCTGCCTGGTGTCAAGCTCAGGGCTTTTCACCCGTAGACTGCGGGGTCACGGAAGTGCTTTCCTTCCTTCAAGAGCTGCTGGATAAGGGCAGAACCCGATCCACGCTCAAAGTGTACGTGGCGGCTATAGCAGCGTTTACAAAACCTGTGTCTGGCGGTCACTGGGGAAGAACGACATAGTCGTGCGATTCCTCAAGGGAGCTCGGAGGTTGAACCCTCCTAGACCTCCTTCAGTCCCGGTGTGGGACCTTTCTACGGTTTTGGAAGCCATGAAAGGTGCCCCGTTCGAGCCAATCCATTTGTCAGACATGAAGCATCTGTCTTTCAAAACGGTGTTTCTTTTGGCTCTCGCTTCAGTGAAGCGCATAGGGGACTTACAAGCGCTTTCAGTAAGCGTATATCTAATCTAAAGGCCTAATGACTCAAAAGTCATACTCAAACCGAGGCACGGGTACGTGCCCAAATCTCTCAACACACCGTTCAGAGCCCAGGTGATTTCTCTGTGCGCTCTCTCGGTTCAAGATGAGGAGGAGGATGCGAGTCTCCTTTGCCCTGTCAGGGCACTGAGAGCTTATGTGTCCCGCTCGTCTGTCTTCAGGCAGACCGAGCAGCTCTTCGTTTTGTTTGGCGGACGTTCCAAGGGACTGGCCGCATCAAAACAGAGCCTATCCAGATGGATAGTCGATGCCATAGCACTGGCTTACACTTCTAAGGGCCTGCAGTGTCCTTTGGGTGTCAGAGCGCACTCCACGAGAGGCGTGGCCTCGTCGCGGGCATGGTATAGTGGCGTTACCTTGCAAGATATCTGTACGGCTGCGGGCTGGGCCTCGCCGTCTACATTTATAAGGTTTTATAACCTAGAGGTTCCCGACTTACAAGCCAAGCTTCTGTCGGTATAGAATTCAGTGTTATCTGCCCCACTGTGCCGGCCCAGATGCTGAGTTTTGCTTGTGCATCGCTCACTGAGCGATAACACGGCTCGATGGGTGTTGAATAACCCGTAATCTTAACCAGTTCAGGCTGAACACGTTCACCCTGTCTGTGTGAAACACTATTAACATAACTAGCCCCTATAGGATGCTATTTCATAGGGAATGATGCTTGCAGCCTCTCTTCTCCAACTCTCTGTGAGTCTATGGTGATTATGCACTACATGAGCCCCGGGCTACTGCCCTTGGGACTTTGGTGTCGGATCCCAGTACGCACGGCGTTTTGCATTGTGTTCCCCATAGCGTAAGATATTACGCAGTACGAGAGATACTCTCGTAAGAGAACGTACTCGGTTACTAACGTAACCTCGGTTCTCTCGGAACGAGTACTGCGTATCTTGCCGTGCATACACAGCTCTGGTTCGCTTCGGCGATGAAAACCAGTGTACCAGCCTTATCGAGCTATATTTATAGGGCGAAATTGCGCCCTTTTCTGGCGGGACGTGACGAAATGGGCGCGAAATGCCCCCATAGGATTATGTCACGCAGCACCTCTCTCGATAGGCTGCTGCTGTTTGCCGCAGGGCAGCCAATAGGCGCGCGAGCCGTCCTGCCTATATCTGCATGCTGCTGCACAGCGTTTTACATTAATTCAAAATTAAGGATAATTTTTTGCTTCAATATCTCGTGGAAAAGAGGTTTTCCCCATAGCGTAAGATATTACGCAGTACTCGTTCCCTCTCTAGAGAGAACCGAGGTTACGTTAGTAACCGAGTACATTTTCTCGTTGTCACACCAGCAGTCTGACTACGTTTACAAGCAGCCAATAACCCGTTCAAAACCGGAATATTAGCAATAACCCGGTCGCGCACGGCCATGTGAACACCGGCAAAAACCCGAATATCATATCCCGGATTTTAAAAACCCTGATATGATCCCTGGGGTACCCCTTTTCTAACCCGAATTTGTGGTCATGTAAACGCGTATCGGCATATCCCCATAGTGATTTGTGTTCTGCGCATGTTCTATTCGCAAGGAATCTTGGTCTTTTGAGTAAAGGAACTTCTCGGCGCATACAAAAACCCGCGTGCAATATACCGGAAGTAAACATGGCGAGACGCAGCACTGCATACTTTTGGAGCGAGGTCAGTACCAGCACCAAAGCGCAAACAAAGGCGATCGCTATCAGCCCCGAACTATTCATTATCCGCGTGCTGCTGCCTTTGTTGTTGTCTTTGGATACAGGAAGAAGAATCGGAAATTACGCATATTGCGTCTTAAGGTTGTCCTTACGTCCAGACGCTAACAGTGCGTCGCCGTTTACATCGGGATATTGCAATTCCATGTAGCCTATTAGTAACTCTCTCTGCTCACGCATGTAAACGGGTTATTCCTAATGTTTCAGAAACCCGAATAGTGACCTTAACCCGACCATAACCCGAATATTGGCTGCTTGTAAACGTAGTCTATTAGTATTAACGTTAGGCCATCCCCTTGTCCTGGCTAGCACACGTTCACATTACTATAGTTTTAAATTAACAAACAATAATTAGTTATATAATAATAAAACTATAAATAATTTATTTATGTGGACATCACAAAAACTAATTAACATTCATGATGAGCATGGACCTGTCCTGGACCAATTTGTCACAAAAAAACGAACAGGAACTATTTATCTACTGCAGATATTGATCAAGTCTTGTTAGGGCTACAGAATTGAAACAAAGACAATCAATAGCATTGAAACCAGAAGCTTGACAATGATTGTATCTAGTGCTTGTTGAAATAAAGATTGAAAGTAAAGGTTAACTGCTAATAAGCTGACAGATTGTTTGTAGGCCTACTGAGAGTCATCATTAATAAATCTTATTGCCTTTAGTGTGGACACCATGTTCAAACAATAAGGCATTTAAGAAGATTAAACAAGAATGTATGACAATGTATTTTGCAGTGTTTGTGGAAACAGGATTGTGGAATATGTGAATTCTCTGTAATCATCAAGCAACATGTAATGACATCAGAAAATATTGCTCCTTTATTGTTTACACAATAAAATAGACCATTTTTAATGTCTATCAAACCTAGATACCTGGGAGTATCCTCTGTTTCTCTCCAAAAACAGCTTCCTTGTCCTGTGCAAGCACCCACGTCTGCAAACATGCACAGATTCACACACATCAGGTTTGATGGATGAGGAAATAGATGGCAAATTGCTGTGTCCACTCTGATGGATGACATCATTTGGCCAATGTGCTGATCATGTATGCCTAAAAGTTGAGTCTCCTTTTTCCTCCTCTCTTTGTTTACCATTGATTTTCCCAGCTTGTTATGCTTTGAATCTAATTCATGGAAAGGACCACATGGTGAGACCCCGTCTCTACCCATCAGCCTCTGCTCCACACCATCCATCTCTATCTGAAGTGCGCTGGGCATGATAAATAAACATTCCCCCTGACACACACCTGTCATTTCTTCTAAATATTCTTCATTCTTTCAATATGAACCAATGTCCTCCATTCTGTACATTTCACGAGGGTGATGTGAGTATTTGTCTCATGCCATTAGTTTTTGTGTGTAATGCAACAGCAGGAGGGCAACGGAATCTGTGAATCCAGTTAGAGACATTTCCAAATTCTTATAGGCCTATATTTAAACTGGCATTACCATTACACAAATATGCATTCCAAGAGAAAAAAGAACTGAGTTCTACTTGCTTTTGTGTTAGTTTGTGGCAGTCATGCATTCATATATACATATGGGGGGGGGGGCAGCGATGGGGACAGCTGCTGATTGATGGAGAACAGACTGTCGAGGTGGCCAGGTTTATGAGCCAAGCTACATTTGAATATTGAGAGCGTGTCTGTGTCACCCACCCCATATTGAGAATTATTTGACAATGCATTATGTTCAAAACCTGTCACACAAAAATATAAGCAAGCCCTCCCTAGTGTGTGAAAATTATGGCATGAAGAATGCCCTTTTAGACCCCCACTTGGACCTTTTTCTGTCCACTTCTTCTTTTAAGAGCCCTCCAAATAAGAAATGCCAAAAAGTTTGGAAACAATTACAGTATTTTTAATGTTTTTTTTTTTAAAGAAGTCTCTTAGGCTGCATTTATTTGATCAAAAATACAGTAAAAAAATTGATATTGTGAAATATTATTACAATTTAAAATAATGCTTTTCTATTTTAATATACTTTAAAATATGATTTATTTCTGTGATGCAAAGCTGAATTTTCATCAGCCATTACTCCAGTCTTCAGTGTCACAAGATCATTTAGAAATCATTCTAATATGCTGATTTGAAACTCAGTTATCATCAATGTTGGAAACTTTTGAACATGGTGTATATTGTTACAAAATATTTCTATTTTAAATAAATGCTGTTTTTTTATAAATGTTCTTAAAAAAGTTTTATTCATCAAAGAATCCTGAAAAAGTACTTTTTATCATTAATAAAAATGTATTAAGAAGCACAACTGTTTCCAACATTGATAATAAATCAGCATATTAGAGTGATTTCTGAAGGATCATGTGACACTGAAGAATGGCTGATGAAAATTCAGCTTTGCATCACAGAAATAAATTATATTTTAAAGTAGATTAAATTAGAAAAGCATTATTTTAAATTGTAATAATATTTCACAATATTACATTTTTTTCTGTATTTTTCATCAAATGCAGACTTGATGAGCATATATATAATTTAAAAGTTGTAAATTACATAAATGTAATGAATAAAAATAAATATATAAATAAATACATTATAAATGATAAAAAAAATAATTGTATAAATTAAATTAAAATTATATAAATACATTACAATAAATAATTCATTAATGTATTAATTACTAAATTAACAGTATTTCAAAGATAGAAATGATTACTTTATAGATTCTGTTTTTTTTTTTTTGTACATTTCTCACACAATAACTGTGTACCAACCAATTCCCAAATTTTAAAAAAATGTATGCAAAGAAAAACACGACTGTATGTATACAAAATGCTGTAAAAGTTTAATTTTTGATGATTAAGATGATAAGATATTCACAGGGTTTTTTTTTATTATATTTTATTGTTATTCTCTTTATTTAATTATTTTCACTTTTGGGTAGGCCAATAACTTTTTAAATTGCTGACATTTGCACAGTGTGACAGACACTGAGAGACCATTCGAATGTTCACGGCACGGTGAGAGTGTGGAATCAGACAGAGTAAAGAGATTCCTGCTGACGGCTCCTGTGTAGCTCTGTGAAAGCGATCACACCCTGCTACAACGTGGAGGAGGACTTTTGTCACCACAATGCATCAGGGGAGGGAAGGAACACGGCAGAGGCTGGCGAGAGCCACAGAGATCAAGAAGCAGCTAATGAGGAATTGTTAGATCCCAAAATTAAAGCCGGGATGTCTGTTTAGACTAGTCCCCCTGACTGAGGGAATTACAGTTTCTGAATGAAAAACAACAACACATGCAAATGTTGTTTGAGCTAGCACACAGTCTTCCGCGATTCAAAACGACACTTCAGCAGACTAATCAGACAAAAATGGAAAATGATGCATTCTGTTAAGGGACTCAAAGCAGAACCCAGGTTGGTAGAGGAATTCAGATTGTGTGAGGACTGGAGGACTGCAGGAGGAGATAGTGAGACACCTCAGGGGTTAACAACTAGCCATGCCCTTTACTATAATAACACGCAACCATTGTCAGACTGGAGTGGGCTTTTGGAAATTAATTTAGCTGCTCAACAGCTTCTTTACCAAGAGCATGAGTCAATAACATATTCCCTGGAGTCATGTAGCTTTATTTTACATCTGTCAGTCATGTGTCGAGTGTGAAGAGAAGTGGGCATTATTGACCACTTACAGGGCTTAATGGGCCCCCCAGGCCAACCCTCTCACCCTCTCACCCACCCCCGTTCTCTCTTTTACATGCTCAGTTTGACAATGATTTTCAGACTGTTAAGTAAATATCTAATTTGTAAAGCAAACTAAAACTAAAAGCGAATAAAAAAATTAATATCTTTCATACTGTACACCATAATGTTGTAATCCCTAAATTTAATTATAAACATTTCAAATTAGTTTTATTTATTTAGAAAAAATTGTATAGAATTTAGTGGTTATTGACCATAACATTTTAAAAAATATATGAATAAATATTAGTAATCATCAGCCTGAATTGTATTATAATTTAGCAAAATGTTTTTTTAAAAATCAAATTAAATATATGTATAAATAATAAAAGCATATCCCAAATGCATGAAAACGTATACAATTAAATAAAGGCAGGGATGTTTACACACTTTCTGCACAGTAGTAATTTGTCACAATGGGAACCTGCCGATATTCATTCTATTAGTAACTTGGCAGCTTTTGTAAAAATCACTGGTCTTTTGTAAGTATCAATGGACTATTGTTAATGCTTTCACTCTTAGCTCTTTTTTCATGGCTAACAGCCAGACTTCTTACCCAATGCAATTTATCAGACCCCACTGAAACTCTCCTAAACTCAGCAGAGCAAATGTCTCTACTACTGTGAGGCAAGATTTAGTAATACTTATGCAATTCTGCTCAACCATCACTGTTGTGCTTTTGACAGCAAACAAAAAGTTCAATCTTTTGTTTTACAAAGAACATAAGAAAACTATATCAATGCCGTAACAATTGTGTGGGGGCAGGGGCTCTGATTATTTGTATACTGATGCCATCAATTTGTCAATATAAGAAGAAATGGCACAAAATAAGGTTAAATTAAAGTACAAATGATGTACAAATTTGGCAGCTGTACAGGAGCCCCTAAAGGGACATGGTGAAGGAAAAAGATGGGAATGGGAGACATCACAAATGTTTTGCGTCCCCTCTGAAAAACATTGTGTTTGCTTGGAAAATGTTTCGCATTAGCCAAATAAACTTTGTTCACTCGCGAAATGTTTCGCATTAGCCAAAGGAAATTTGTGTTTGCTCGCAAAATGTTTCGCATTCCCCCTGAGAAACGGCGTTCGCTCGCAAAATGTTTCACATTCCCCCTGAGAAACTTTGTGTTCGCTCGCAAAATGTTTCGCGTTCCCTCTGGGAAACTTTGCGTTCCATTGCAAAATGTATTGCGTCCCCCCTGAGAAACATTGTGTTCGCTTGGAAAATGTTTAGTATTAGCAGAGTCCGTCTACGGAGAGCTTGATCACTCCCTATTAAGTCCTATTGTACCGTACCGAATTTTAGTTGTAGTTCTACCAGAGTTCCACTAGGGGCGATCGCCCATGAGTGCAAAATGAATGGGAGTCTATGGATATAGATGGCTAAATTTGTCTCTTTAACCTGATTGCCGTTAAGAAATCTCAGATTTGATTGTAGGTTTTGCAAGTTCAATATGGGTTATAGGTCGAAAGTTGAATGAACGATTACTTATTACCTTTCGATTTCTTACAGGTTGAGTTGTTGTTGCCCATTACACGCTAGCATTCTGCTAATGAACGTTGATTGGTCAGTGAAGGACTGTTACGACCAGAGATACCGCTTGATGGCAACGTGGCATCCGAAGCGGGACCAGAAAATTTACACGGAAAATAAATTGAATTTGAGTACTTGTTGTGTTATTCTTGTGTTATGAAATATAGGATACATATGGTATAGTATTGCCACCTTAAAAAACAACAACAACCAATGTCCCGCTCAATAGTGCTAAATATCAATAAAAATTGAAAAAGGAGAAAAATGCCTCGCAGGTGTGCAATGATAAATTGTTCTAATAGTGGGCAAGGGTTGTCCTATTTCTCATTTCCCAAGGACGAAAAAAGGTAACGTATGTGCTCCTGTGTTAATTGTCAAAGCCTACCTGAATTTACGGTGGTTATGTGTGTGTGTGTGTATTTTCGGCGTGGTCTTTTAAAACAACAAAACAAAAACTCTTCTAGCACATGTATTTACCTGTGTCAGCTGTGTTGTCGATGCCTCGAGAGAAAAGAAAGTGCAAGACAGAGTCTGTCCCTTATTAGACATTCTCTGGTGCAGAGCGCGAAAGCACCAAAGTGACTGAAGGATTGCCGTAAAGCAGTATCTCTGGTAGTACGATGTGTATGACGTCATTGACATTTTAAAAGACTTTTTAAAGTAAAAAAGTGACTCTGAAAAATAAAAAACACCCAGCAATGAGTAATTTTTTTGCATCTCCTTTCGAATACAACATTCAAATTACTAGACAAAAAATTATATCCTGAGAAAAGTGGATTTTGAGGGGTATAGCTCCATAGACCTCCATTCATTCTGCACTCGTCCTGTGAGCGCCCTCATATGGAACCAGAGTTGAACTGCAACCAGTTCAGAAGCCGGAAGTTTACTGAGAGTGAAAGTTCTCCCCTTATTAGACATTCTCTGGCATTAGCCAAATAAACTTTGTGTTCGCTTGCAAAATGTTTCGCATTAGCCAAAGAAACTTTGTGTTTGCTCGCAAAATGTTTCGCATTCCCCCTGAGAAACTGTGTTCGCTCGCAAAATGTTTCACGTTCCCCCTGAGAAACTTTGTGTTCGATCGCAAAATGTTTCACATTCCCCCTGAGAAACTTTGTGTTCGCTATCAAAATGTTTCGCATTCCACCTGAGAAACTTTGTGTTCGCTCACAAAATGTTTCGCATTCCGCCTGAGAAACTTTGTGTTCGCTCTCAAAATGTTTCGCGTTCCCATTGGGAAACGTCTCGTCGTCTCCTTGAGTAGGGAACGGAGACGTTCCGTCGTGACGACAAATGGGGCTTAAGAATACACATATAACCCGAAGGGGGATGCATATGGAGAACACTGGGGTGTCCAGCCCGCAGGTTGGAATATTTCAACCCCAGGGGTGGCAAGGTGGCTTGCCAAGGGAAAGACACATGCTCAGAGAGGCTTACAGTGGAAATACACATGTGGGGGTCGCCCAGAGGGGGGACCATGCACACGGAGGCACCTAGCCAACGCATAGGCCTAGACAATGGCGACGACGTCAGCAGTGCTGGAGGAACTCAGGGCTTTCGGGAAGCTCACCTGAGGAAAAAAACGCACGTATCCAGTCCGTGGAGTGGAATGGCGAGCAAGCGAAGACACCTGAGCGGGTCCTAGTACCCGCTGGTTGAAGTGAGTACATGAGAGGACACTAGCTCCATTCGGAGATTGTAGAATCTGGCGAATGTGTTGGGTGTCGCCCAGCCTGCAGCTCTGCAGATGTCTGTTAGCGAGGCGTCATGCGCTAGAGCCCAAGAGGAAGCCACACTCCGGGTGGAGTGGGCTTTCACACCAAGGGGGCAAGGTCGACCTTGCTGCTGGTATGCAAAAACAATGGCGTCCACTATCCCGTGAGACAACATATGCTTGGAGAAAGCCTTTCCCTTCTGCACGGGGCAAAGTTTGCTCTTTTCCCAGCTGACCCGAAGACCCAGACGACCTAGGTGCCGGAGCACTAGGTCCCTGTGTTCGCAAACCTGGTCTCGAGAGTGAGCTAGGATTAGCCAGTCGTCGAGATAGTTCAGGATGCGAACCCCGTGTTCCCATGGAGGAACAAGGGCTGCCTCTACGACCTTTGTGAAGGTGCGAGGAGACAGGGCTAGCCCAAATGGGAGAACGGCATACTGATATGCCCGCCCCTTGACAGCAAACCGCAGGAATGGTCTGAGTCGAAGGAGAGCGGAGACATAAAAGTAGGCGTCCTTCAGGTCGATCGCTGCAAACCAATCCTGTGGCCGCACACATTCAAAAATGCGTTTGGCCATCTTGAACGGCAGCCTGTGAAGGGGGCGGTACAAGACACGCAGGTCCAGGATTGGCCGTAACCCACCGAATTTCTCCGGGACAATGAAGTAGGGGCTGAGAAACCCGGACCTCATTTCGGCTGGAGGGACAGTCTCGATTGCACCCTTCGCCAGTAGGGTGGTAACCTCCGCTCACATGATAGGGGCATTGCCACCGACCATAGTGGAGCGGACTCCCCTGAAGCAGGGAGGAGACCGTGCAAACTGAATTGCATAGCCAAGCCTGATAGTTCGGGCGACCCAGCAGGACAGGTTGGGAGCTGTAGCCAGGGTCGCAAGAACTGTGCCAGCGGGGTCAAGCGAACTACAGACGTCCCCTCGGTGGTGCAGCGAAGCGGAATGACCGGCCCGGACGTGGGTGGCATAGCGGCCCGGTGTGGGGGCATGGTCATTAGCCACAATCTGACAGAGGAGGCCAGGGAAGAACTAGCGTTCCACGGGGGCCTGCTCTGCCAGGGGTCTGGCGACAGAGGGGGATGAGAGTGGTGCGGCCTGTGGGTGGCACACATTGTCATCCAAGAACTCTGTGACAGAGAGGGACGAGAGTGGCGAGGCCCGTGGGCGGCACGCACCGTCATCCGAGAACTTTGTGTGCTCAGAGATGGAAGTCAGCTCTTAGAAGTAGAGGTTCTCCCCCGGCCCTCCACCGGCGGAAGGAGTGGACCTGCTACCACTCCTGGAAGAGCTGAACACCATCTCTGAGCCTTCTTGCGACCACCTCCACGGCACGGCCTGGTGAAGGCTGCTGCTGGGGCTGGGCGGGAGGGACGAGGTCGCAGAAGGGCGCCCTCGGCGGCGAGCAGGCTGAGGATTCTGAGCCGATGGCTGTGGAGGCAGCAGCAGGCCGTCGGGGCAGAATATGTTTTATAGTCTCAGTCTGCTTCTGGGCGGCCGAGAACTGTTGGGCACGCCGCGACCACTGTTGTCCTTGACCACGCCGCCGAAGAGGCCAGCCTGGGATATGGAGGAGTTGAGGAAGCGGGTTCACTCAGCCTCGCGCATATCAACCAGGTTAAGACAGAGATGTCTAACCACGCATGTGGACATCACCTGACCCAGGGAGTGTGTGGTCACCTTCGTCGCTCATAGAGCGAGGTCAGTGGCGGCATGCAGCTCTTGGATGAGATGTCATTGAGCACCCTGAAGGATGGCAATAGCATGCAGTGAGGCGGCAGCCTGCCCCAAGCTCTATAGGTCTTTACCACCGGAGTAGACAAAAAACCTACAGGCATTGGAGGGGGTGCTTAGGGTCGCCACGCCAGGTGGAGGCGCTGTGGGGACACAGATGTGTAGCCACAGAACACTTCACGGGGGGAACCCCAGTGTACCCTTGGCTGCGGCAAGTCAGCAAGGCTGAGCAGTCGCGAAAAGTCAAAGGAGACTCCCACGATCTCATGACCTCTTCATGCACGTCCGGGAAGAAAGGAATTGAGGGCGGGTGCTGGTGTCAGCACGCGCCGCCTCCAAAACCAATCGTGCCGGGAAAGCATGGTTGTCAACACTGGATCAGACTCGGCAATGCTGGCACACCCGAAGGCGGCAGCACAGCCGAATCCTCATCTCCAGAGGACTCCAGCCCGCCTTGTGATGCGGCGATAGACATGATTTCATCTGCCGGGGCACCGAATGAGATTCTGGGCCAGCCGATGTCAACTGAACGCGACTGGTCATGCGATCTCCTCCGGAAACCGTACGGGTTGCAATGTGAGAGAGGTGTGTGTGGACAGAGGAAAAACATTTTTTTCCACATCAACTACCTCTGGCCACCAGCCAAAGTATTTCCTCATGTAGAGAAAATAGATTGGGGTGTGGATGAGGGGACTCTCACTCTAATGAGGTCATTGAGTCTCGACCGCGACATTGCGATGGTCATGTTCCCGCAATGAAAACATGACGCATCCATGAACGCTGCCCGAGCGCAATCTATTTTTAGCCCACACGCGCCGAGCAGCGTTCACACCCAACAGCAGAATCAACCAGACTACCACACCCAGAAGTGCACGGGCATTTTTAATGCATCTTTAAAAAGACGTGCCGCGTGCAAGCTCTTTTTGTGAGAGGGAAAACTCTGCAGATGCTGAAGCGACCAGGGAGAAAAACACGACTGGCAAACCACTGCACAGATCAGCAGGCAATGTGAAACTCGCTGGGAATTACCGTCACACCAACACCTGGAGAGAAGCTTGCCTCGAAGCGTGAAGAGAAATAATCTCAGAATGGCTTGTGGAGTGAAGAATACTCGTGGCTCCGAAGCGAAAACATATCTGCATGTTGCCGGCGTCCTCCTTTTATACCCACGAGGTGGGGCGGAGTTACGCCATGCAAATTCCGCTGACCCATGGCATTTCTTTGCCATTGGCTCGTTTTGTAATACTCAAAGTTGATAGGCTTTCTAAGCGAAACCCCATTCGTCGTCACGACGGAACTCGTAGTGACTACGAAAGGGAACTTTGCGTTCCATTGCAAACTGTTCCGCATTCCCCCTGAGAAACATTGTGTTCGCTTGGAAAATGTTTCGCATTAGCCAAATAAACTTTGTGTTCGCTCGCAAAATGTTTCGCATTCCCCCTTAGAAACTTTATGTTCGCTCACAAAATGTTTTGCATTCCCTCTGAGAAACTTTGCGTTCACTCGCAAAATGTTTCGCGTTCCCCCTAGAAAACTTTGCTTTCACTCACAAAATGTTTTGCATTCCCTCCAAGAAACTGTTCCCTCCAAAAATTGTGTTCCCCCCGAGAAACATAGTTCACTCACAAAATGTTTTGCGTTCCCCCGAGAAACTTTGTTCGCTCGCATAATGTTTTGCATTCCCCCGAGAAACTGTGTTCGCTCGCAAAATGTTTCGTGTTCCCCCTGAGAAACTTTGTGTTCGCTCACAAAATGTTTTGCGTTCCCCTGAGAAACTTTTTGTTCGCTCACAAAATGTTTTGCGTTCCCCCGAGAAACTTTGTGTTTGCTCACAAAATGTTTTGCGTTCCCCCGAGAAACTTTGTGTTTGCTCGCAAAATGTTTCATGTTCCCCCTGAGAAACTTTGTGCTCGCTCACAAAATGTTTTGCGTTCCCCTGAGAAACTTTGTGTTCGCTCGCATAATGTTTTGCATTCCCCCGAGAAACTTTTTGTTCGCTCACAAAATGTTTTGCGTTCCCCCGAGAAACTTTGTGTTCGCTTGCAAAATGTTTCGCATTCTCCCTTAGAAACTTTGTGTTCGCTCACAAAATGTTTCACGTTTCCGAGCGTACGGAAATTTTCTCGGGGTAACGCAAAACGTTATTTTGTAGACTTATTTGTTTATTCAAATTATTTATTTAAATATATTTTTTGCCGTTGTTTGTTTTAATCCTACCTATAACGAAACAACATGCCAGGAAATGTATGACCTTTAAATGATACTTAGTCTTAACCTTTTTATTCATATGGAGTTATTATACATATATACGAGTACATACATTTTTCTTTAAGGAAAAACAGAACATAATATTCTGGAAAGTCTGCTGACTGTGTAGGAAGGCAATTTTGGTGGCTGTGCTCATATGGCCATGGACACAATTACTGTGGTTAAAGCTCTCAGGTAAGCAAATATTTCATTATACGAAGCAAACATTAGCAACTCAACAGTCGGAAGATGTACACAAGCCCTCAGTTTCTTCCCCTTTAAAAACTTTTCTACCTTTCTTTCTGCATGCCCTGAAAAAGTCAAACTAGTTGTAAAATCCCTCTTCTTGCCCGCAGGACAGAAATCACCTAGCCACATGCCTGGTGGGCTTGCTCTAAGCTGAGCTGGTTTGAAATGCATGATTGCCATTCTCCAAACTCTCACTATTCCTCAAATTCCCTCTTTGTTGACACACAGATAAATGTGTAACACATCAAAGGGAGGCAGTCGTAATCTCTCTCGACCCACAGCACCGGTTCCCCCCTACCTCAATCTTCTTTAATTTTGCAGATAAAATCAAAGAGACTCATTTTCACCTCTTCATTTGAAGCAAGGCGCTGGACCATGGTGCTAAGAGGAAAATCAATCCGGACTAAGTGAGAGATCAAACTCGATATGTACGTTTAGAATTCAAGTGACAGTATCTTCATTACGCTAAACATACCTATCAGCAAATGATGCACGAGGGACACGCTTGGAACTGTCGAATAGCATTTCAACCTGTCCAAGAAATCTTTTCAAGTCATTTTTAATGGTTTCGAGCTACAGTGAATGGGCTAATAATTAAATTAGTGCATTATTAACATCCTATACTTATGCTAAAGTTATTCTTCGTACTTTGCTTGCCTTTTCAGTGGTTTTCACCTTGTTTTTCAAGGGAAGTAAGCTATTTTATGTGAATGTGTGAGACTTCTGATTCTATAGCCGCTATAGGGAAATAACGAGAAGAATTAACAAACTGCAGTAAACAGTAAAACTATTTGCACTACAAACCAGTGTGTTTGTAAATACAACAATACATTAAAGCTGCCGTCGGCAACATTTTTTTGATCATATTCAGTGAAATCGACACTATAATCCGACAGAACAACATAAATAAAGTGGTTTTAGAAAAAAGCCTGAGCTTCTAACTCTACCTGGAGCGTGTTATTTGTTTTGCAAAAATCCACCCGTCCCGGATCATCGGGTCCAATCAGCGCAGGGGGGTGTGAGATCTGACTGTCAATCACAGGTCGTGCACACGCCACCCCTCGCGCACCTTACAATCACATGCACACGCCTGAAGTTCGCACAGTAATGAAGAGTGATGGCGGAAAAGATTCCAATTCCTCGGTTAACCTCAAGAGCTAGGAGATCAAAAACAACACAGGAAAAGAGAACACCTGCTGAAAAGAAAGAAAGCGATCGTGCCCGTAATAAAACCAGGATCAACATCGGATCGGCATTTGAAAGGTGGAGAGATTTACGTGATTTAATTGGGTTCAAGCTGGATGCAGAGCTTGCAACATTTCTTCTCGACAGGTAATTGTGCTTTATCAACCAGTTACTTTATTTCTTAGTGTTATGTTAGTAATCTAAGTATGTTTGCCCAAATGTGTTGGTATGGATAGCTAACGTTAGCACTTGTTGGGCAGGTTCGTTAGCTTTGTTTGCACTGAAATCCGTGTGAACGTAACGTTAGGTGGATAAACATGTCCAGATGAAGGGATAAAGTTAGGCTTTTTGGAAGAATCAATGCTACTCTATCTTTCTTACGAGAGTAAGAACAGTAGTAATGCTGCTGTTATTGTATGTGCTATCTGACTAACGTTAGCTCTGTTATATAAGAAATAGAACAATGTACAATGACCATGTCTGCCGCATATACCATACAGTAATAATAGCGTTTCAGAAAGACGATGGTGTTTATTTACGTTTAATTGGTGGGTAATCCATTTCGTAACAATCTACTCCAAAATAACAAAACAACAATAACAAAATACTCCATGGTGCTGATGAGACGGGCGCGTTCACAGAAAATCTGGTGCACAGGCACTGACGAGCACGAACTCGGTGGGAGGGTATTCGTTGATAGTGGGGGAGGGGCATGAGAGTTGTAAACATTAAAAATTTTGCCTAAGTCCACTCAATCTGCCAGACTTGCCGAGTGGAGCTTTAAAATAATGTGGTAAAAAATACCAGTTTGCAATATCAAGCTGCTGTTTTGTACATCTAAAAATAACTAGAAGCGGGTGACACTGGAAGCCAGACACATAAAATTTCTAAATTGCCACGCCTGCTCTTACGTTAAATACACTCACCTAAAGGATTATTAGGAACACCATACTAATAATGTGTCTGATCCCCTTTCGCCTTCAGAGCTGCCTTAATTCTACGTGGCATTGATTCAACAAGGCGCTGAAAGCATTCTTTAGAAATGTTGGCCCATATTGATAGGATAGCATCTTGCAGTTGATTGAGATTTGTGGGATGCACATCCAGAGCTCGAAGCTCCCGTTCCACCACATCCCAAAGATGTTCTATTGGGTTGAGATCTGGTGACTGTGGGGGCCATTTTAGTACAGTGAACTCATTGTCATGTTCAAGAAACCAATTTGAAATGATTCGAGCTTGTGACATGGTGCTTTATCCTGCTGGAAGTAGCCATCAGAGGATGGGTACATGGTGGCCATAAAGGGATGGACATGGTCAGAAACAATGCTCAGGTAGGCCGTGGCATTTAAACGATGCCCAATTGGCACTAAGGGGCCTAAAGTGTGCCAAGAAAACATCCCCCACACCATTACACCACCACCACCAGCCTGCACAGTGGTAACAAGGCATGATGGATCCATGTTCTCATTCTGTTTGTGCCAAATTCTGACTCTACCATCTGAATGTCTCAACAGAAATCGAGACTCATCAGACCAAGCAACATTTTTCCAGTCTTCAACTGTCCAATTTTGGTGACCTCTTGCAAATTGTAGCCTCTTTTTCCTATTTGTAGTGGAGATGAGTGGTACCTGGTGGGGTCTTCTGCTGTTGTAGCCCACCCGCCTCAAGGTTGTGCGTGTTGTGGCTTCACAAATGCTTTGCTGCATACCTCGGTTGTAACGAGTGGTTATTTCAGTCAAAGATGCTCTTCTATCAGCTTGAATCAGTCGGCCCATTCTCCTCTGACCTCTAGCATCAACAAGGCATTTTCGCCCACAGGACTGCCACATACTGGATGTTTTTCCCTTTTCACACCATTCTTTGTAAACCCTAGAAATGGTTGTGCGTTAAAATCCCAGTAACTGAGCAGATTGTGAAATACTCAGACCGGCCCGTCTGGCACCAACAACCATGCCACACTCAAAATTGCTTAAATCAACTTTCTTTCCCATTCTGACATTCAGTTTGGAGTTCAGGAGATTGTCTTGACCAGGACCACACCCCTAAATGCATTGAAGCAACTACCATGTGATTGGTTGATTAGATAATTGCATTAATGAGAAATTGAACAGGTGTTCCTAATAATCCTTTAGGTGAGTGTATAAGGTACATGCTGTTGACGAACATCCCGATGCCACCCATGCTGCGATTAGATGAATATGTAAATATGTGGTGTGTGCTTTTCTCTCAAAAACAAAATAAACTAAAAAAATGTCAGTGGTGAGAAAACAGCAGTTAAGAAAGTATTTGATCATAGCGATGTGGATATGTATGCAAAAGCTCTGCAATTCGGCACTCCGGTCAAGTCACACTTATTTATATAGCTCTTATATGCAATATATTGGTTTAAAGCAAGCAGCTTTACAGTATTAAACATGAAAAAACAGTGTCAGTGTCTCTTTCAATTAGATTTACAGCTTCAATATCTACTACACTGTTAAAAAATTATTATAAAAAATTATTGTACTTATACAAGATGCAATTCATTATTTTAAGTCAGTTTAATGTAATTTAAGTTGCAAAGACTTAAACATCCAAGTTTATTGTACTTAAAAATTAAAGGCAGCAACTTTTTTAAAGTGTATAAATCAGCTCTCCAGAGTGTTCATGTTCTCTAAAGAAACTTTGTTTTAGCTTGATTTTGTTCGATATGATGTCCCAGTTCATTCTTTGATTTTGGGACCTTTATGATGTCTTTTGTTTCACAGTGGATGGTAATGTTAAACATAGATTGCATCATCTCTTTTCGCTGGTAAGAAAACTGCTATGGTGTTTTTTTTTTTTTTTTGCTTAATTCATAAAATTTCTTCCAAACAATCTTCTGCTGGGACACTTGGACATCCATGTTTAGACTCCATTCACTCAAATCAGGTTGGTGGAACTTACCTCAGCATGACATCAGTGCTTCACAATGAGGAGCTTCAGGTACCATCGTACAACCTTGGAATCAAATCAGCTATTCCCAATAGAGGAAAAAGAGAAACTGCGGTTTACCATGTATTTATATATTTGATTTTTTTTTATTTTTTTTATTTAAGATGCCTGCTTTAAAAACCCTGACCAAGCAGCGGAAGCCAAGAATGTCACTCCTCTACGATACCTGTCTAATGAGGCTCTATAGCAAACTTTCAGCTCAACATAATATGAATTATTTGTCATCTGTGTGTGTGTGTGTGTCTTCGGAAAGGTTGAGTAAATCAGGATGAAGGAAGGCCTTGACGGAGAGATGTGGCATTAGCCCGAGGGCTCGTAGCACAGTGAGGGTAGTTAGCTCACAACATACTGCCATCATTAGGACTGCAGCCGGGCCACTGCAGTCACACACACTTACAGCCCTATCAAAAACTCCCAGCATATCAAGCAACATATGCCACCTCCCATTCGCCTGACTCCCCTTCCTCTAACTATCAAAGCATCTCTTTATTTCCTCTATACCGCACGCTAGTTTACTTTAACACTTTAGTTTCAGTGATTGAATGTGTCTACATGTAACTGTTTTTTATGCTGTTCCACTGGGTCATAAAGTGCTTTGTATTTGGACCAAAAAATTAACATTGAAATCGAATAGAATAAATCTTTTAAAGTAATAGTTCACTCAAAAATGAAAATTCTGTCATGCATTTTTTTTTTATGATTATGATCTATTGGCGCTTTTCCACTGCATAGTGCGACTCGGTACAGCTCACTTTTGGGGGGTTTTCCACTGTGTCCAGGACCTAGTACCTGGTACTTTTTTTTAGAACCACCTCGGTTGAGGTTCCAAGCGAGCCGTACCAATACTAAAACCAGTAAAATGTGACGTGTAAACACTATAGATCACTGATTGGTCAAAGAGAATCGTCACTACCATCGTCATTGGATTTGCGATACAAGACCCCAAACCCGCTAGATTTAAATAGCTAGCAACAGCCACCGCAGTATCATTTGTTCGCACAACTTTTTTAAATGACTTGCTTTAAACGAGTTTAAACTCAGTAAAACGAGTTTACTGAGTTGTGCCGAGCCGAACAACGCAGTGGAAGAGCGCCATATGGATTACTATAGATACCTGAATTATATCTGTTAAGGGATAGTTCTACAGGGAGTTTTTTTTTTTTTTTTTTACCAAACCTGAACGACTTTCCTCTGTGGAACACAAAAGGAGACATTTATAGCTAAGGCTGGGTGATATAAATCAATATTAATATTTATGGGAAAAAATAAATCTACAATATTGATAATTAAGAAATTAGGACATAAATACCAAGATATTTCTTTCATCCATGTTTGTGCAGCACTTTATTTGACAAAAAAAATAACTTTTGTTGTAAATTAATTGCTATATTACATTTTAAAAGATGGATTGTCAAATATTTGTGAATTCACTTCATGCAGACCATTTTTGATGCTACTTTTGTATTAAATAAGAACATGCAGAATTAAAAAATAAATGTAATTTTAAAAACAGAAACAGGAAAACAGAATTTAGTGGGAAAAAATAAAACCGATTTTACGGTGTACTAAATCAAAAGGAAGCTTAGTTTACTTGTAAAGAAACATGTTATGATTACATTCATTAATGGTATTAAGTAAATACTATGATAAATATCGATATCAAATGATGTAGAAAAAATACTGTGATAATTATTTTTGTCCATATCAACCAGCCCTATTTCTGGAAGAACCATACAATGAATGGAAATGTTGAATAGTGACTATGGTGGTAAAGCTATTTTTTCCCAGTATATAACAACCTAAATTTCTCTTTCTTACACAAAGCTATTATATGGCATCAGAAGACTTGGAATACAGGGCACCAGTTATATAGTTTTAAAATCATTTTTGTCCTTTTTTGGAGCTTCTCAGTCCCTGGTCCCCATTCACTTTCATTGCATGAAAAGAGCAGTGTGAACATTCCTCAAAGCATCTTCCTTTGTGTTTCACGGAACAAAGAATGTCATACAAGTTTAAAATGACATAAGTTGAGATGCTGATGTCAAAATGATGTCATTTCTGGGTAAGACACAACTCAGACACCCAATCATATAAATATGAAATGCATATTTTTGTTGTAATAAGTGCCTGAGGTGTGTAATATGGAAGCCTGCAGCTGATACTTCATATATCTGCGTATTTCCCTCATTGTAATGTTTTGCATTTGATTGTAAAGTGTGACACATAATCACGGCAGCAATGAGGGCCCCATCATAAGCCCCTCAGCTCAGAATTACCATTCTGCTGTCAGTCCATTTCTCATCTGTTCCTCCACCCAAAGCTGTCCTGTCATCCAGCAGATTCGGGCCACCAGCAACACTCATCTCATTACCAAAGTACACAGTGCCTCTGTGGGATTCCGGCCCTGTCTCTGTCTCCTCTCTCAAACACACATATACACTCAAGTTGTTTTTTTTTCTTCCCTGAGCTTAAAAAGTATAGAGTCTCCAAGGAAGTACTGACAGCTTGAGGCGACAACCGGATGAAGTGACAGTAGGAAGCCACTCATTATGATCACCTCTTCCTATTTCTCTCCTTTTCCTCTTTTTCATTTCCACCTTTTTTCCTCTCTCCTGTGCTTGATCTACTTCCCCCTTGACCTGGTCATGATTTATTAACCAACACGTCCATGTCATACCTGCCACAGAGGAGAGCAGCGGACCACTCCATAACATCATTCCCATTTCTCATGCCACACAATATGCACTGCTGTCTTTTCTCTACTATTGTACGTTTTTTGTGTGCACTGACAACCAACCATCAGAACTGATGAAGCATGGAAGAAGAGGTTTTTTCCCCCATAGTATATGTGCTTGGCATGTTCATCACAGGCTACATTTGCAAAGGTTATGTAAGCTTACCAAAGAAGTAAGGTCATGTGACTAAATCATATCACTTCAGACCCAACAACACACAATGTATCAAATGGCCAATTGACCTTTTTCACATTTCAGGGTTTCTCAGAAGCAGAAGTCGTCATAGTTAGGTAAACTTCTTTGGCGGTGAATGAGATAATCCATTAAATGTATTGTTTGTGTTCCCATTTGCTCAAATAGCAAAAGAACAACTCCACAATATAGTGTTTCAACTTCACAACTTTCAAAAAGAGGAAAATATATAAAGAGATTGATAACGGCATTCAGAAGAGATAAAGATGCCAAATGTAACAGCCATTGTATTAGAAACACCCTCACATCATTAACTAGTTTTTTTTTTGTAATTTGATGCAAAGGTAACATAATACAAAGAATAATTATAAATGTACATACATTTTTTAAAATAAAAAAATCATTTTAATTATAATTTTAAAATCAAATTAAAACGAATCATCACTGTCTGTGAAAAGGGTCCATTAATAAAAAATAAAATAAAAAAGGAATTCACCCTTAAGTTGTTCTAAATCTGTATGACTTTCTTCCAACAGTGAAACCCCTTTTTTCATACAACAAAAGTTCACATTGACCACATCTGCTGTACAAAAATGTAAAAAAAAAAAAAAAAAAAAAAAAAAAAAAAAAAAAAAAAAAACATAAGGGCCAGTTAATAGTGATGGAAATTATAAATTATTCCTTAATTAAGCACTATATGAAAGTTATAAATTGACACTTAGTTGAGATGCCATATCTGAAATTAGATATTTTTAAATGTGTATTTTATTTTTAAATCTTCCATTCACTGAAAAAACGTCATAAGAAATAATTGTCTAGTTAACTAGTTAAGTCCAAAAGTTTAAAGCCCGCTCACACAATAACTTTAAAGGTAGCCTACACCAAGCAGACGATATCTTTTTCACACAGCACGTCTTAGCATATAGTCCGTGAGGCGGGGAGAAAATTGGTATCAAAAAGGGCACCAATTCTAATGGTTATTTTTCAAAACAGGCATGCCCCCTGACCACAAAAATGCATGATAGCAGTGCCATGTAGGTAGCTTAAGCCTTAAGGTATGAAAAATACCAATTTTACATTTAAATGTGCTGAAAAATTCTAATTATGCAAACTAAATCTCAACATTGATAAACTGTTATATTGACATATCTATTGCTTTAGATCTTCTCTTTTATGATGAGATATCACTGTGAAATTAAAAATAAAATAAAATATATATGCTCTTTAGGACAGAAAATATACAACAAAATAAGGAAAATATAACACAATTTTGGAATTATATTAACACAAAATAATATTTTGTGCAAATATGGTTCAATATATCTCCCTTCGAACGGTCATATGTATTGCGTAGCTATACGCTATGAGGAACCAACCCAATCACGCTGTGCTATGATAAGAGCAACGACATCTTCTGATCTCAGGATGCTTGCATAAGGGTCCGAAGCAAGGGCCTTTTGGCATGACGTGTTGAACGGGCAAAAGCCCTAATTATGATGGGCCTGGCTCACTGAGGCTGACTTCATCACACAGGAAGGATATGTGAGGATATGAAAGTGACTTCCAAGTTATAAAACCTGGCGTAGATGGACTGCGAGGACCAGCCGGCCACTATACATATATCGCCAATAGATACTCCACTGGACCATGCCCAGGAGGAGGCCATGCCTCTAGTGGAGGGAGCTGTGATGCCTATGGGGCATTGCAGGCCCATAGAGGCATATGCTAAAGCCATAGCATCCACCAGCCATCGGCATAATCTTTGCTTTGTGATCAAGCACTGTGCGACCACCGAAGCTCATAAAGAGCTGCTCTGACTGTTTGTACTGAGCGGAGCGTCTGTACCGGGCAGAGTAGGTGTAATTGCTCATCTTCCGATGTGGGAAGAGCAGAGAGAGTGATCACTTGTGCTTTAAACAGGGTTGAATGAGTTTGGAGAAAAGTATCAGTGACACCTCATAGGTTTGGGTCCTGGTGACACTTCACATAGGTTTGGGTCCTGGTTTCTTGCTGAGCACCAGCCAGAGAACACAGACCACTTAAGAGCATAGAGGCGTCTTTGTGGACGGGGCTCTAGCCTCGTTGATTGTGCTCAGGACAATCGCTGGGAGCTCCACTACCTCCCGTCGAGGGGCCACACATTGAGGGCCCATAGTTTGGGACAGGGGGTGCCAAATCTTCTTGTTCGCCTAGGTCTTTCCTCAGGGGTATTGGCCATGGGGCTGCTGTGAGCAGCAGAATCAACTCGGGGAACCAAGGTTTCCTCCTTGGTTTCCTCCCTGATTCTCTTTATGACCTGAGGGAGGAGCAAGACTGGAGGAAAGGCATACAGGGGAAGGCTGGGCCATTCGTGGGCAAGCGCATTTTTGCTTTTCGAGAAAAATATTGGGCAGTGAGAGTTGTCTTTGGACGCAAAGAATTTGACCTCTGCCCTCCTGAAAACACTCCAGATAATTTGAACTGTTTGGGGATGGAGGGTCCATTCCCCTGGGGACACATTGCCCCGGGACAGCATATCTGCTTCCTGGTTCAGTTTCCGTGGAACATGCGTTGCTCTCAGCGAGCGCAGGTTGTTTTCTGCCCATAAGAGGAGACTTCTGGCCAGTTCGTACAGTCGTCTCAACCTGAGCCCCCCCCCCTGGCAGTTTATATAGGACACTACTGTTGTGTTGTCCGTGTGGACCAGGACATGGTGACCTGACAAACGTGGTAGAAAGGTTTTAAAACCACCAGCAATTCTAGGCAGTTGATATGAAACCGTCCCTCCGTGCTGGTCCAAGCTCACCCCTGACTCCAAGAGACTGCGTTTCGACCAGGGCTCTGGTGCAGCCATGGTTTACCCTGATATAGAGATGGCTTTAGCGCCATGATTGGGGGGAAACCTGTGGTTTTAGCCAGTACTGCAGTATGTGTAGCATACTCTGCGGACGTACTTATGAAGCAGAGGCCATGAGGCCTAGCATCCTCAGAAAGGTTCTGTGGGGACTCTTAGTCCCCGCTCTAAACGAGCTTGCGAGTCGCTGAATAGCCAGAGAGCGTTTGTTCGATAGCCACGCCCTCATTGCAAAATTCAGTCTTACCTGTTAAACGGAGGCATTTACAGACTGGTCTTAAGTTTAAAACAATGAGTTAATGAGTTAATGAGTTAACACCACTATGTTTTCTGCAAAAAAAAAATAATCACAATAACAATATTTTTTAAACAAGTTAAAATTTCGACAAAATTCCAACCTAGATATCACCAAGTATGAATGTTTTGGTACCAAAAATAATGAATTATAGAAATAACCGACCGTAAATGGAATTTGCCAAATGTTTGGGGGGTCAAACATAAAACTGGTGATTTTTTTACCTTAAGCTACCCACTAAGAATTGCTATCATGCATTTTTGTGGTCCAGGGACATCCCTCTGTTGAATAAAAAAGAGTAGCATTGGTGCCCTCTTATGAGACAAATTTCTGAAATTTGGGGGTTTGCCTCACGGACTAATAGCATTTTTTTCAGCATCCATGTTTACAGATTACGGTGCGTGTCCACTATGGAGCGAGCGTTTTCAATTAATTCAAGTCCATGATTCAAGTCGAGCTTCACGCTCGCGCAGTGCATTTTGGGATTGACAGCGGACCGGAGAAAGCGTTGAGAGCGTCAAAAGGTTGGGCAGTTCTCGACTTTATGCAAGTATCAATCAAGCGAAAAACGCGGCCGGCAGCCAATTGCTTTGAGGTTCGGGATGTGACGTCTCTCGTGAGAGATTAAAAATATGCAAATTGTGCCGGAGTTTATGCTGGATTTATTGCGTAAATCATTTTGTTTACAAATTAGACGCAGTTGTTATATGTTAAATATTTAATTTTCGGCGCGAGTCTATTTTTGCTGTGCCGCTCACGCTGAATTAAAGTGACAATGCATTGATCATGGCCAAAATACACAGCAGTTTTACCCAAAAAGGGTATTGATGATATGTGTTTTAAACATATATAATGTTAATAACAAGGATATTATTTCTCTGTGCCGTTATTGTTATAACTTTGGTGTGAACTCTGCTGTTCTTTATATTGAGAACGATTTTTAGAACTAGCCTATCTTAATCGTTATCTTTAGCTATAGTTATCGTCCTTGGTGTGAATGGGTCCTAATGGTGAAGTATTTTACATATCAGAAGCCAACAGTAGGCAATATGTAGGCTAAATCAGTACATGTAAAGTATATATTTCTATATTTAAAATCAAGATTTCTGAGAACATAAACAACACAATGTTTGTAAACAACACAATCAGTCCAAAACCTATTTGACCTCTTTGGTCTCTCAGAAAATGTTTCTTTGAACACAAACAAGTAATAATTTTGTGTTTGACATCCTCTTGAAGATATCTTCCACAGATTGCTGTCATTCACAGGGATGAAGGAGAACAATACAGCATCTAATTTAGAGAAAATACAACACACTGAAAGAGTAGGCCTACCTATGAAGTGAAAGGAAATTCGCTGGATTCAAAAGGTGAATGATGGTTCTTCCAGGGTTAAGAGGGAATCCTAAAAGACACAGCATCACAACACAACAACAGAGAGTGGAGTTGTGTAGCAGAACAGGCAGTGGTAGTTTGGTAAATGGACCCACCCTGAGTGCATCCTTTGGCAATAAAAGCCTTATTTATCAGCCTTGAACAGGCAGAATACATATTTTCAGAGGAAGTGTGCTTAAAAAGAAAGTGGATGGGAACTGTGCTGGCAAACTAAACACAGCCCACCCCAGTGTCTGTGTGGATTACGGATTACAAAATGCATCATTTAAATTGAAAGTTTTTTAATGATACACTGTTGAAAGTTCACAAGCCACAATGTGAATTACAAAATCCATGTACATAAATATAAATGGTTATTCCTGTTGCAATAATACAGATTTTGAGATGAATTGATACGTGTGGTCTCACACCAAATATTATTTCACAGGCAGCTTACACTAGACAACAAAAAAATATTTCTAAAAGCTGCATCAAAATACAACTGCATAATAAAATATGGATACAAATACATGAATAATTCAGAGTGTTGAGGGTTTTTCCTCTTGAATATTCTTTAAAAAAATAACCTGATTGATTAGGAAAGGGTTACCTCATAGGTTTGGTTCAAAAGGCCAAACGAACCCTTATTACCATTCAGGAAGGGATTTCTTATTTTTATTGTCACCTCTTCCATCCTCGACCTTTAAGTATACTACAGTACATCATGCTAGAAAGAATGATCTTCATTTAGATAAAATGAAAGATTAAATTAAATAAAAATCCTTTTGACCTATATTTTACATTCGTATTTCCTTTAACATGGTGGATAATCACATAGAGGCTCTTCAATTGATCCTTTGACCTTTGGAAACAATTCTAAAGGATTGTTAACATTCTTGTGAGAAAAAGCTTTGTAGAGGTTTTGAACAGTTGTTGAAGAGTGGTCTGAATCGACTGATGTCTTATGAAGTTTGTTTACATCCATTCAGACGGAGACGATTCAGAATGTCCTCGAGAGGAAAAATGAAACATTGTTTTTCTGGACTGAACAGGCAATGTTTGGATTTAAGACACAATAGCGACGTAAACAGAACGTGCCAGAATAAATAAAATGTCTATTTTTTTGTATAGCGATTCAAAGCACATGTACTTGGATTGTTGACTAAATTACTCTTATCAAGACATACGCAACTCTTCTAATAGACATCGCTGGATCCGAGATAACTGAATAATAACTGAAAAGTCTTTTTTGATTCGCCATATAAGAGAAAATAATGCGCAAGAACATTCTTTAGGAGGTCGTCATGTTAACTGAATAATCAAAATGGCTAATAAAGTAGAAAATGTTTACCTTTTAAAAGAAAAAAAAAACAGTTCTGGTGACTTCTAAAGCCACAAACAAATGACTGAATGATTTACTCTGCCTAGTTAAAATATCAGATCCTGGCATGAGGCTTTCAGCTGAATTCTACTCTGAATGAAACCAGCTGCTGACAGCGGTGTGTGATGGGAGAGTTATGGTGGACTAACACAATCTTCTGACTTCAGGTTGTTTCATTAGCATGAATCATCATTACTGCTGTCTGTAATTCTTATCAGAGTCAGAGTTTGCAACCATTTAGATAACACCTCTCGAGAAACCAGAATGTGTCCAATGCAATTTCTTACAGAACCAGGATTGGTTGGAAGGTGTCCCAAAAATAAATAAAAAAGTAAATAAATTAGAATACATAATTCAGTCAAATTCTGACTTGTATTATAGTGCTGTTAATAAAAACCATACATTACATGGTTATGGTCATTACAGCTACATTTATTTAAATGAAGGGCAGAAGACGACAGAAGGCAAGTTCACATACTAACTCATTTTTATTAATACAGAACTGCATGCTACAGAGACTGTACAGCATTAACATTTATTCATTACAAAAACATGGTTTTTGGGAACCATTTCAAATAATGGAAAAAAAGAAAAAAAAAAGAAGAAAAAAAAAACGAAAAAAAAAAAAAATTGAAATAAAAACAAACCAAAATAAAAATATAAGAGCATAAAAGAGAACAGGAACATCACAGCCGTTAAGGAAACATTCAAACTATTCATCATTAGCATCTTAATAAACCAGAGAAGTAATCGACGGGTTACAGTTGCGTCATGTCAACTACAATGGCACCGAATGAATGATTCTCTTGTAGCTTTTTTACAGCTTCTTGCAACATCAACATGCCTATTTTTTCTATCTACCTATATGTAGTAGTGTACTTAAAAGTGGCAGTTTGTGTTTTTTTTGTAGTATTTAATAGTTTTTTATGAACCTCCTAATATACATAATTTGGCCCTTGAGGGTTTATACAGTATGACGTCCGTCTTTTAAGTTTAAATTTTATTATTTGACAATCTGCTACCAAACACATTTGTTATAGCAACATTTATACTACATACATAGCAATCTATGTAACGTCACAGCAAATTATGGTTGAAAAAGAACAGAAAAAACAAACATTGGACAACGAAAGAACCTACAGCGTCATATGAGGTGGAGAGGAAATTATCACAAATTTTGGCACGGGAAAAAATCTGTACACGATTCTACAGTTAGGCGGAGATGAGAATGTGCAATAGAAAAGAAGGGCTTGAGACGAAATTCGACTATTGAAGACATGGAACCCACCGTCCCCGTTTCAAGTTTTCTTTTCACCTATTGTAAAATGGCTTATAGATATGTTTCTAGAAATTAAGTTGTGCATACATCTGTTTGTTGTTGTTTTTTTTGCTTTTTTGCATTTTTGCTTTTTTAGTTTTTTTTTTTTTGAGAATCTACACTGTAGTTTAGGTGGAATCCTGGTTTTCAAAAAAAAAAAAAAATAAAAAAAAATAAAATAAAATAAAATAATAAATTCATGTTAAAACAATAAAACATTTGAAACTTCAAAACCTCCTTGTAAAAATGGATCATTTATATATATATATAAGTTGCTTACGTTAAGAAAAAGAATATTTATACAATGTATTAAGAAAACGAAAAGATTTCAAAAAGGGACAACATACAAGATACAACAAGCAATCTCTAAAGCAATAAATACTACTGGTCCTAGCATTGTGACAGTTTGTATTGAATATCCCCCCACCCCCCACCCCCCACCCCGTCCCACCCCACCAATCGAGTCCACCCACCCCAACCCGAGTCAACCTCCCTCCCCCTGGTAAACAACGACAAAAAAGAAGGATAAAACAGACAACGCAATGGAACAATGCATATTAACACAGTAACCCCCCAAAATTTCTGTACATTTAAACATGAAGAAGTAACATCACAATTAAAGTTGTTCCTCAGGCGGAGAGGTGTCTCCACAGTCCTCGTGCCCTCTGAGTTTTGGACAGCTGTAAAATGATTGGTTCACAAGCTCGTATTTAATACAAATAATGAAGGAGAACCAATTCTTTGAGAAAAGGGCTCACCGAATCCTCGCCTACTTTGTATATCTGTCTTTAAACATGTCTATGTAAAACTACACAATTATGCACTTTTCTGTTGTACAGCTGAAAAAAAGCAAAAAAAAAAAAAAAAATCATACAAATTTGGCAGATTCACAAAGCTATACTTTACAACTTAGTGTATTTAATTATCAATATTTAATCATAATAATTTCATTTTTTAGATAATGACAGGTCAAATATTGACCAATGAACTTTGATAAAGAATTAACAAAATTTTCAAAGCCATATCGCACAGAAAAAAGAGAATCAGAACACAGAATGAAAAAAGACAGAAGACTGACGGACAAACAGAGAAAGCCAGTTTAAAAAAACAACGAAGCTATTCTATTGACTTAGTTACAAGTGAAAGGGGTTGCGTCGGGGTGGAGCTGGGCAGCAGAGAGTGGGAATGACAGACCGATGTGGGCCTGGAGGAGGCGGAGCCTGTGGATCGGGACGACGGCACATCTGAGGGGTCCAAGGAGCCGTTGTGTGCCGAGCCGGATGTTTTGCCCGCCCTGGAGTTGTCCAACAGAGCTAAGGGTGGAGGCGGAGCCATGGAGAGGTGTTGGTGTTGGGACGACGAAAGCACGGTGGGCGGTTTCATAGTCAGTGAGAGAGGTTGCATTTGTTCAGTCTGTGGTTTGGACTCTTTCGAGGACGGGGAGGGAGAAACTATGGAGGGGGAGGATGGGGGGGACTCTAGTAAGCTTCCGTCCGAAGAAGGAGGACTGGCACAGCTGCCTTCACCTTGAATGTAGCGAATGCACTTCTTTTTTCTCCTAAAAAATAAAAAAGGGGGACATGGTGAATCTCTTGGTCCGAACAACACAGTGAATCACACAGAGCCCTAACGTTCATTTAAATGCACATATCTTAAAGTCGGGACACCCATTCTGATCTCATTAGCAACTTTTGGCGGACCCACTTTCAGACTTTGCATGAAAATGGACGCTAGAGCTGGACGAGATTAGCAGTCTCGCTCTCACATGGTGTCACACGATTACATGCAGAGAGGACAGGACAGTGGGAGAACGAGAGGAAGATGAACAGACCGAATGAGGATGATGAAAGAGGTGAGGCCTACATCTCTCTTTGTTTTCCTTCGGCGGCACAACGCAACTCCAAACAAAAGAACTCCACCCCGGTTTCACAAACCGCGAGGGGATCCATCCGGTTTACACATCAGCTTGAATTATTACACTCCTCTTTCTCCCTTCTTTTTTCCTGTCTTTTTCCTTGCATTCCTTCAGGGGAAGTTCAGATGGTGGGGTAAGAGGTTAGAGAGAAAGCGCTACTCTCAGCTTGCCCCTAAGACATGTGTGTGAGCGCTCTGCACAGAGGTCGTGGTGCCATGTTTGCATTTCTGCTCGGGTCAGGACCCTCTCTCGTCTGCTACGCCTACGGCCAGCCATTCCAGCCAGCCACATCTCACCAGCGCCAAGCCAGCGCGCCGTGAGGTAGGGGTAGAGAGAGAGAAAGCGAGAGAAACGGAGAGAGCGGGAAAACCTCAGTGTACCTTGCCCTACCTGACCTGACCAACCCCTCCCCCCTTCCTCCCCAAAAACTCTCTTTATCCTGCCTAAAGGGCGAGCTCAGTGATGCAGCCGAGGCTAACTCCAAAAGAGAAAAGAAAGAGAGTAAAATAAAAGGGAATTAAATCAAAGACAGGGGGAGCCAGAGAGTTGCGGGAAAATCGGGTTCAATTAACCAACTTCTTAGTGGTTTCGTCATGAAAATAACAGCCAGGTAAGGATTGTTTCTCAAGTCATACCCCTGCCTGCTCTTATGCGTGTTGGTTTCAGACCAAAGTGCGAAAAGAGACACTGAGAGAGACAGTCAGGGAGGTAGATACACACTATGATGAAGAAAAATGACAAAAAGGGGGCGATTTTTGGGCGGAAATCTTGTCATGGCCACTTAAACCCACTTGGTGTATGGTGGAGGGGTCTGCACAGAACAGACTTAATACAGAGGAGACATGGCACTTCAGGGTCAAAGATGGGTGAATAGAGACAGAGATGTGTTTGTTTGATTCGTTTGCTACTCTACCCTGTACCATGCATGACTGTACAGTTACAGAACGTCTTCTGCATGGAGGCCGGTCTTGAATTTATGAACGTTTCAGGTCTGTCAATGTGGTAACTGCCTGTCAAACAGCAGCAAATAAGCTAATATCCATTTTTTAAGAGCCATATTGATTCTAAGTTTCTCCCTGTGTTCCTTATTGATTTATAGGTCTCTGAGGGAATTTCTCCAGATGCATCTTTCAGGAAACAGAGCTGAGTGGGGTCTTTTAACCTTCCAGCTTCCTAAATCAAGACGCAATTACCAGCGTTTCTCTCAGCACAGCCAAAAAATGCACAGGCTATTCCTCTGAATAACAAGCAGTGCTGACGAGCAGCACTACCCCTCAAAAAATACCACCCCAACTGCAATAGAACAGTTACTGGCTAGCAGGATAGTTTGAAAATTGAAAAAATATTGTGTGGTTTCAACTGAAAAGTATGAACAACAGCAGCATTTATTTTTTGTCCTCTGACAGAACTGACATGAGCGAATCAAATCAAAGAGAATCCACAGTCTACAAAATAAATACCAATTATTGTCCTCCCTCAGCGTGTCTGATAACATTTAACTCTACCTAAACATCTAATTGAAAATATTGCATTAAAGCAATTTTATTTTATTATCATTGTTATATACACAATACAGTTTTGTCAGAAAGATTTTCACCAAACCTGGACTAGAGAGAATGGATTTTGGAGAATCAGGTGGATTTCTAGTTAGAAAGGATTATGGAGGACAAGTAGAAAATGGACAGTGGAATATCACAACAGCACGTCTGATGTCCACGATGAGAAAAGTGTGAAAAGGAAAGAGTGCACAAGCATGACACAGAAAAGGGTATTACTTAGCAGAAACAAATACCTACCATCCACATATTCCCAATTCAAAGACTGCTTGTATTAGAACAGAAAGACAAGAGGTTGGGACTGAATAAAGGGTTATAAGAGAGGAGTGGAGAAGGAAGAAGAAGGAGAAGGGGAAGAAAAAAAGAGAGAGGGGGGATGAGATGGCATCACCCCAACCCTGCCCTCCACAAAACAAGTGGCTACATCACACAGTTCTAATAGAAGTGACTGGGCAGAACAGTACAAAACAGCAGATTAGTTCCTTGGGCAGAAAAACCCGCAATACTGAAGTATATTGATATAAAGATACTCTAAATAAAAAAAGTTTTTGCTTGACTTGAAATTTGAACCACAATGCCTTTGTAATTATTTTTGTTTCGTCATTTTCTGCCCAAGGGTTTCAGTTCGTCTGAAGTGATTCTAAAGTAATAAAAGGACAGAAACAAGTAAGAAAGAAGTCTTTGCAAACATATAAACTGAAACAAGGCCTCGTAGATTGAAGTAGGAAAGCATAATCCATGGAAAAAGTGTCGAGAGAAGAAAAGATGATTTTTTTGGTCATCTTAAAATCATCATCATCATCATCGTATTTTAGACGTTCTCCCCAAGAGTGGGGCTGGGAATATACCTGCAGGGTTTGCACCATAAACCCAGCTGGTCAAGCCCGAACAAGGCACGACACTTCTTAGGGGTATTTGCATCTGTTATCCATAGAGGAACATAAAAACACAACAAAGAAAGAAAGAAAAAAAAAAAGCACATGTCATTGGACACAAAAAGGCATGGAGCTAGAGCAAATGATTCAGCTGTGGACATTGGTACCGTGCCTTCCCAAAAACTTACCATGACCAGCCCATCTCAACCGCCAGGCCACACCCCTCCCCCTTAACAGAGGGAAATAAACCCTGCCTTTTTATTTAACCCCGCCTCTTTTTAATTTCAAAAAGGATTACTATGTGAACACTTTTTTCACACTCAAACAAAAAAATAAACACACAAACAGCCATTTCACCCCACCTAGAGGAGAAAAACAAACCCCATCTCCCAGATTTGCAGAAGCTGATTGGCAGAGGAAGTGGCGTGGAGAGAATGCGAGGTTGAGAGAGCCAGAAAAGTGGGAGGAGGTACCAACGAGAGAGTTCCCCAGCTGTCACCTGCTCTAACACACCTGCCGCCACACCAGATACACACCTGCATGGGCCACACCAGTTATTCTGCTGGTCGAGCCCGAAGCGTGCGCGACACTTCTTTGGGGCGCTCAGATCTGACGTGACGAAGAAGGGAAGAGGAAGCCAGTGCAGAGGAGAGATGAAATCAGAAAACAAGAGCGGAAAGAGAGATAAATTGAATCCAATGAAAGTCTTTGCACTACTATTTCTCCTACAGATAAATTTAAATAGTGCAGTAATGCATTTACAGACATATTTGACCATTTTGTTAGTCATACAAATAATTAAAAATCAAACTGTGAGAAACAAATATGAAAGTAAATGAATGACAGAAATCAATCAGCACACAATGCATGCCTTTCATAACCAAGGCTCTTTATGAATAAATGCTCGTTTGTTAAAAGGTAAGCAGGGCGGGATGCAGCAGATATGGATACATGTCTGCCATATATAATCCGGCTGATCTAGACTAGAGGAGGTGATAGGGACAGGTTGTTGAGGCAGCAGTAGCAGGGAGGAGCTATAGGAGGGAGGTGGAGCATTAGTTTAAGCCATGGAAACACTACAAAGCTGCTTCATAAACAGGCCTGGCCCACGTTCATCCACCTCGAACAGTCCAACTGAACACCAGAGTAGAGGACATGGGTAGACGAGTGTTTGAAGAGGGTGAAGGCAGGCCGTAAGCGGGGCAGATCAAGAGGAGACAGGGCAGAACCAGCACTCATGCTGAGGAGGCGCAGGGGCAGCTACTGAAGGCAGTAGATTAAGGAGGTTTACCCTGATAACAACATCTCTTGGTTATTCTTAGCATAAAGAAGTCTTTCCTATAAACATACTGCAGCTGCATGCGTGGAGTTTACCAAATCTGGGATCTTTTATCTTTGACAATAATACATGACTTTTAACATAGAAGCATCTTTTGATGAAATTATGTGTATAATGAAAAATGGAGCAAAGGAAACAACTGAAAAGGAGCAAAATAAAGTAAAGCAATGTATTCTTCAAGAGAATTACTGAGCTTAGCAAATAAAATATATATAAAGTAAATATGAACATGTACATGTAGCATTATTCATTAAAGAAAGATCATTAAATATTTGATATACTGCACAAGCACAAATAAATAAATACATAAAGAACCAAAAAAAGGGAAAAAGCAAGTTAGTAATTTAAGACTCAAAATGACATTAGCACCTGTAATCGGAGGGAGTGAAAGGCAAGGGTTTGGAAAATATTCTCTGTGTTCTGGAAAAAAAAAAGAACAAGATACAGAGGCCTTCAAAAGGTGTCCATGATGGAGAGAGACCGCAAATACATTCTTCCTGGACAATATCTCACAATAATCAGCATCATAAAGAAGAACGGTAAAGTGAATCAAATAAATGTAATCAGCAAACCTCCTTAATTGAAAGATGTGGGTGAATTTAAAAAACAAACAATTGTCTTCTATTATCCCTATATAAACACATATGTACAAAAAAGCATGCAGCAGGCACAGCCCAAAGTTACGTCCACAAAACCACATAAGCACAAGCATGGGCGGCACATTCGGAGGCTGGCACTCGGTCACAAGGGTGATCAACTCACACTCTCAAAACATACATATCATAGTACGATAAATGCTGGAGGGGGGCTGGGCAGCTGGTGAGAGGGGAGGTGGGGGGATCATGCATATTCAATGTTATTAATGCTCAACATGGGGCAAGGGGAGGGGAGGGGGATAACAAGCAGTCTATCGTGTAAATATTGCATTGGGTAGCATAGCTATATACAAAATGAGGCAGGCACAAAAAAAAAGAGATAAGACAAAAAAAGGCTGGACTTTCATCTTTGAGATGTCACACTTGTGACAGATGATGGGTCTGCTTTAATATGAGAGATAATTGCAGCTCACTTACCATTGCCCTCTCCTGCCTGCTTTTCCCTTTTTCTCTTCTTCTTTTTCCCCTGATAGTTACCCGCCAGAAAAAGAGAAATAGACAGGAACCTTAGTTATTATATTGCAGAAAAGACAGAGACAAGAAATGAACAAGAGAGGCCAATGTTTTCACTGATTTATTTATTCATGTAAGAGCCTGAAGGTTTGAACTGCAACTGCAGGACAGAACAGAACTTTCCCTTTCTTTCCCCTCGTCCTATTTCTCTCCTTTTGTTTATTCCTGGTTGTCTCGCTGCTGCTTAGTTTTCCTTTCATTGTGAAACGATTGGATTCTCTTGAGGTTTCTTTGAGCGAATCAGTTTACTGGAGGGGAAGAGCAGAGCGAGAGAACTTTCGTTGCGTTTGTCCTCAAAAACGAGCTATGTTTCTGCCGGACGAGTCCATGACCACTGATTTTGTTAAGGCTGAGGTCAGGCCCAGGCGGAATGATTCTTTTGCTCCGGTTGAGGAACTTTGACTAGGAAAGTCGAGATACACGGTCAGACTCCAAGGGGAGATGACAGGCTGGGCGGTGGGGCCGTTTGTCAGCCGCGAAAATCCGGCGAAACAGTAAACGGTGCGCTCGTTCCCCATTTCTGGCGGCGGAGAGAGATGTCCTCTTTCATCAAAGCTGCAAGGCGTTTAGGCCCTGTGGTTATTTAATTACTCTGATCTCAGCTCGCCTTTCTCTTTTTAGGTGAACCAGTGGAATACTAATGAAAGCAGAGGAAAATCGCACAGTACACGGGGAAAAAAACAGATCTGACTTACTGAGGAAAAGCACATGTACAGCAAATAGATCTAAAATAAATCTAAATACTTCCAGCTAGGCTAAGCTGGTCTGTTTTGCTGGTCTTAAAATGGTTTTGAGCAACTAAACCAGCTTAAGCCAGATAAGACCAGCCAACTACCCAAGTTAAAGCTCTTTTTGTGAGTGGTGCGCGCTATAGTTTCCTCCAGAGGCTGTTGGATGTTTGTCATATGATTTGTAAAATACACATCTAGATGGCTTTAAACTGCTGTGGGGCCCCTGGGGAAGGAATAAACATTGTTACTTGTTGAAAACTTAAAAACTTACATAGTTGTCTCGTGCCGACCAGCCGGGGTACAGCTGCATGTGAAGCTGTCGTTCTTTCCTGGCTAACTCGTAGTATTTGGCCTGCTCCTCTCGAGACAGAGCATGCCACTGCACATAGAGAAACACACACACACATCCATCAAAACTGCAGCCATCACACTCAGAGAAAGAGACCACTGATATTTTAGGCTCGAACAACACGGAAGTGTTTCCATGAGCGGTCCAACCACCACGATTAAAATTTCCCCTTCCCATGGTGTTGTACTTTTACTCTAGCAACATTGAGCAAGATTACAATTATACAGAAATAGAAAAGTGAATAAGCAGTGTTTTTCCACCACAGACAACACTGCAATCTGTGGTCTTAGTAGTTGAGACGGTCTGCTGCCATTTCGCATAATGCTTTAGCCTTGTTGTGTGTGTGACGCTCACCCTTCGGCCTAGGATCTGGTTGATAGCTGCGCTCTCTTTCAGTGTGCACTCTGCCACCACTTTGGCTCTCATTTCCTTCATGTAAAGCATGAACGCGTTCAGAGGTTTCTTTATGTGTGGCTGCTTCTTTTTTTCCTCCTCCTTTTTTGCATCCTGATGTTTCCTGCGAATGGGAGGGATGAGATGTTAGCGTATCCATACCAACTTGATTAATTAATAGAGAATGGAAAAGTGTAAAGTGAACTTACGAGCTGTTGAGGGATCCGATGTCACTGTGAGAGGACTCCTGCTTGACATTGGGTGTGACGATGGCTGGGTGGGGGATTCCTGTGGCGTGCAAACTGTGGTGGGGTGGCACCATGTGATGTGGGAACCTGGAGGAGAGAAGACTGTGTAAATCGTCAGAGTGGACACGGGTGAAATGATGGATGGATACACACATTCACAGAGTAAAGCACTGAATATGAGCTAAAGACTTCACACATCACAGCAGCTATAAACACAAAGCAACACCTTATACATCTGTTATGTGGAAGAAGGGAAGTGAAAAATCCAAGATTTAGAACTCTTGCAACATGAAACAAAGTTTAGAAACGTTTGTTCCGGTATTTTAGTTTCGAAATGTGATAAATTGCAAGCTCAAACAAAATAGCAGGGAGTTATTTTTTTTGGATCATAAAAGAGGGAAAATAGAGTCATTTCAGAGAGTCATTTCAAGTTATTATAAGTATATATATATATATTTATTTTTTTTCTTCAGAATAATACTGATAATTTGTTCAAAACAACAAATAATGAATAATAATGACCAAAACATTAAGTAAAAAAGATATTTTTTATGTTGTTTTTAACATCAACATTGGAAAGGATCGTAAACCGTGGACTATAATATTAGTTAACCGCACAGCCTAAGTTACGTCAACAAAACAAGTCATTTCAGAGGTGGAGACTACATTTTGATAAAATATTGTGATTTTTTCCACCCTTTCTAATAATGAGTTCTGATGAATCACATTCCATAGCCATGTATGAATAAAGTAAACGGTAACAAAAAACTATTTTTAAATCAATATTTTTCGGGAGCATTTAGGGTGGTCATTTTCTTCTCATTTATTTACTAATTAATTAATTTCTTGCATTATACACTAAAATGTCCCCCTGCCTGATTGAAGGACTTATCTACAATATCATCCCCCAGGCATTGTGTAAAGATCTGTAGGATAGCTGAATAAATTCCTGAGCATACAAATGAACATATCTGTGCCCGTGTCTGTGTGTGTGTGCAGTGCGTCCTAGCTGTGCGTGGCTGTACACAAATCTGAGAGAAAGAATGGAGGATGATGGAAAAAAAAGAAAGAAGGAATAATTCTTTTTTTCAAACAGCTCATTATCTGCTTGAGTGTGGCTATATGGCTTGGAGCCAGAATATAATGATGAGCGTAAACTCACAAGGAACAACTAGTTTCTGTTGAAGGTTCTCTCTGGGGACTGTGTTTCCCCCCAATCTCTCTTCTCCTATTCTCTCTTTCCTTTATCCCTGACACATGTGTGTTTGTGCCATGTCATCCAGGCCGCCCGCCCGCTCCTACTGAGTGGGGACTGGCGTTGTGGCTGCAGTGCCGTGATCATTAGCCCCCACCTTTTTCTTTTTCTTTCTGTCCTTGCATACTTGTTAAAATTTCCTCTGTTCCGTCGTCCAATTTTTCCCTCCTTTTTCTTCCTGACTGTCCCATCAGCACCGCCCCCACCCGTGCCGCTGTTGCCATAGCGAGGCCCAGGTTATGGTTTAAACATGACGGTCATCCCTTTGAAGCACAGGGCATCATTCGGCTCATCAGCACGCAGCAGTCTGCCACCAATTTAGCCCTGCTGAGGGAACAGCGAGACAGAGGTGTGCAGAGAAGGGCCCCTGCAGGGTCCAATGTCTCAATCTTCTTCCACACCAGCCGAGTGTCAGCGAGTGCCATTTAATTGCCAATCAGAGCGATGGCCTCGGCGCCTGTTTAATGTATAATGACCCCGCCGGTGCGCTCTGTCTGTCATTCACTTTCTATTCCTCAGTGGAAAAAGAAGGGATTGGAGCGGAGGTGCGGATGGAGGAACATATCAAAGGGGAGGCACGGGCAGGGGCCGAGAGGCCTACACTTCCTCCCCGTCACCAGGGACGGCCGATACACCTGTTCGACTCCAACCCCATTATCAAAACAATGTAGCTCATTTGCCGGATCCGAGTCTGCGCCGTTCGTGCTCTGAAATGTATTTTTTAGATGGCTGAAGCGTTACCTGGGTGAAAAGCAGATCGCTACATGAAGCCATGTGTGCTAACTGCATAATAAATGGCAGCAGATAGGGCCATCAGAATCTCTCTAAGCCGAAGACAGGCACCAGAGAGAAACATATGGGCTTCACTCAATCCCGAGGCCTTCTGGAGTTGCTGTCCACTGACAGAGAAAGACGTCAAAGCAAGATTTCCCGCTCTCTCTCTCTCTTGCCCTCTTTATTCATAGAAAAAACATAAACACAATTAATGAAACCTTTTCCTGGTGCTCATTATTTTTGCGCAGGAGGCTGGTGACAGCAGACGCCACCGATTTTGACACAAACATGCTAAAGCACCTTCCCTCCACAGAGACACAAGACCACCACTTATTAATCTATGCTAATTCAATTACAGATTATCAAAACGCATTAGCTCTTCCCCAGCACATCACCAATCCCCCTAGCCCCCATTCAGAAGATTAAATTAGCCTGCACTGGAAATAGGATGTTCACAATATAAAGGCCTCATTAGAACAGAATCAGCTGTCACTTAAGCGAAGGTCCAGTGTCTGAGCAGAGGCTGCAGACCTGCACAGGCGCCTGACAGTGGAGCAGGCAGAATAGGCTCATTCCAGGCCTTTGGCAGGGTACAGACGACTTCTCTATGGACCGAAAACTCAAAACACACACAAGAGTGAAAGCTGTTGGTGTCAAATGTATGAGGCCTCGGTTTCAAAGCCAGCTGTTAATAAAAATGGACCTTTAAGTCAGGACCAGCTGCAAAGACCCTGTGCTCATAAGCAGAGCAGCTGCCACTGCACTCAGATCATCACTGCGGAGCTAAACATTGTGTTTAAGAGCTATTATGTTTGGCCTGACCACTTTAAACTGTGTGAGGATGATGAAAATATACTAGATGCAAGTGAGAGATAGGGCCTCATTCACTCACGCAAACAGAATGAATGTAAATGTTTTGTAAAAACACACGCAAAATAGATTTACATGAACATTCATTCTGCTAGTTTTGATGAAATTTTCACATTTCATGAATTAACTATAAATATACTGTGTAAACTAAAAATTTACATTTACTGTACTACGTAAATGCACTGCATCAATGCCTTGTTGCACATAAGCATTGTTTTTCGAAAAATTTTCTCTCAAAAAAAAATCTGCCCGTATTTCATGAATGAGGCCCAATGTTTGTGTATGTTAAATATCCTAATGTGCTGAACAGAAATATGGAACAGGACAATTCTGTGAGCTCTGGAGTACCTTCTCCAAGGCTTTTCATGCTTAAACCCATGCCAGTGTTTAAGGGTGCACAAACCCTTTCCCTGTTTCTCCCTCTTTCTCTTGCTTCCCTGCTCACATTTATCAATCAACGTCCTATGGTCTAAGCTCACCAGGCCTCCAGAGCTGCTTTTCCAATCACGCTGCAATTAAACAGGAGTTTGTCCCTGTCTGGAGACACAGGCTGGGCTTGAGTTGGTCTCCATTTCTCGAAACTATAAACCAGATGTGTCTCTGTGCCTCTCTGGCTAGTCTCACCACCATCATCATCATCATCATCATCTTCACATTCATCATCATTGTGAAAAGAGTATCATATGCTTCAGATTAAGGGGAAAGGCTGAGCAAATGCAGAAGTAGGTGACCACCATATTGAGCTCTTGGATCTCACGTTTGTGTTTGAATGACATAAAAGCAACAAAGCAAACAGAAATTTGTCATCTAAAGCAAACACCTCCTACTTCTCACATAACAGATGAGTAACAGTCACAAGGGAGCAATCGCTATGACAGTTAAAACAAACATACGCTCACACACACTTCCCACAATCCCCCCACACATTCAACCATTACTGCTCTCCTGGGGACATTTGCGTCCAAATCGCCACTTAAACCAGACCCCAAAGGGGCACACAAAGCTCTCGCTCAGAGTCCAACGACAGCCCCCTGAAATCTGCAGCACTTTTACTTTCACGAAGAGATTCATTTACTTATGACGTGAAGACATTGACGGGCCTCTCATTCTCTGCCATTCAGACGTGGTAAACGTTCTTCAGGGGTCTCATTATAAAATGATAACAACAATTAATATTTTAATACGTAGCGGATCGCACGGGACTGTCTTCTTTTTGAACACTGAGACAAGAGCTGTCTCTCCTTAAGGGAGAAGTTTGTGAGGGTTTGACATGCTCACAGATCAAGCTTGCATTCTCAGCGAGTCAGTCGTCCCAAGGCTCAACTCACCTTGACATGGACGCATTGACAGTGAGGGCAGTTGGGTAGGGGTGTCTGAAACCTCCCGTCGTGATTGGGTAAACTGGTTGACCTTGCCTAGGAAAAGAAGAAAGAAAGAGAGGTAAAGGAAGGGATGAAAAAAGAGAAAAAAGCACTCTCTATGCAGGCGGCTTTATTCTCATTTGATCAGAACAAAAATCTAGGGGATTGCAGAGCGCAGATCAAAGGGAAGCAAACTCTGAACAATTTGAATGCCACAAATCTGATAGGAATGGCTAATTAAATTTCATAACCCTGCGCTTGGTGTCGATGGAGGCCCCTCTCCCTGAGCTGAAACTAGGTGTTTTGTTGTGCTAATTAAAGACGAAGCACCGGCCCCTTTAATGGAGCCATCACGCTAATTGAGGTCTACACATCCAAAGACAAACAATAATGAATGTAAATTTATACCAAAATAAAGTGCAGAGAATCAAAGGGCCGTGGCTGCGCTTGGGGCCTCTCTCGGTATTTAGATCGCGGTGAGAAAACATTAAATTAACAGGGCTTAATTTGTAGCCTTTTGTCATATTAACAAGTGTTGACAAGAGTTACCAGGGGAGAGCCCCCGTGTGGAATTGTGGGTAAAATACTGGCAATCACAGTTCATTACTCTAATTGGACAATACAGAGACATGCAAAATAGCATTTGCCACAGAGGCAATTTAGAGTTTAGGGGATGAAGAAAGCCATGGTGCATTGCTGTGGGCCCCAGCAGTGCCCTTCTAGACTGTACAGAGGTTATGAGTTAGCTTTTGCGCTGTAAGATGGCCAAAGTTTCAAACTGCATATTAAATACCCAGAAGCACATGGCAAAGTGGTCAAGAGATCTGACAAATATGAAATACATGATGACAAAATGCAATATATTTGAACAAAGCTTAAAAAAGGTTTTATGTCATATTTAAAGTGGAGTCAAAAGTCAGAGTTCACAAAAAAAATCTGGGATCTGTGATTTAAAATCGAATTTAACCCAAGAAATAAAGATAAAAACATACTTGATAACGTACTTAATTCAATATTTTTTATATTTAAGATTAAATTTTTTTATATATAGGCTACTATATATGTATATATAAAATACACATTAAAAACATAAATGTTATTTTAAAAAAAATAAAGTATTAAATACAAATAGAACAAACTTTGATACAATTTTTTTTTTATTTTTTTTTATTTAAGAAAAATCCGATATATATATTACAAGGCATTTAATAAGGCATTTTTGTGGTCACAGACTTTTGGAACCCACCAAACATTATTTTATAAAAGCACAAAACAAAGAGAAGAAGAATAAGATTGGGCTGCTTACTGTGGTACTAACCATCCTAGCGGATGGGGAATCTGGCCTACAGTGCCAGGTGACAGGGGGTAGTAGGGGGATATATCTGAAGGATGTGGAGGCCTTGGGATTCCTGCAAGAGAAATATAAAAAATGCAAAGAAAAGAATGAAGAGTAATTGTGATATATATATATATATATACAGAGAGACAGAGAGAGAGAGAGAGAGAGAGGTGTGTGTGTGTGTGTGTGTGTGTGTGTGTGTGTGTGTGTGTAACAGTGTGAAAGGTGTGAAAATGTTTCTGCTCTTGTCCTGACATAGAAATTCCCTGATGAAGTTTAAGTGTTAAATTTATCCTTTGTGAGATACACAATTGAGCAAAGTCAACATCAGAGGGAGGTGGGAGAGGGAGGAGGTTGAACCCACATGCACAGCTCTAAATAACACGTTCTGATCAAAGCTTGTGGAAGCAGCCACGATGTTGTATGGCACACGGGGGAGAGGAGAAAAAATACAGAGCCCTGTCACATTTGTCTATCGAATCAGAGGATTAACAACGGGCGATAATTGAGGTTCACAAGTCAACAACGCAAACACTGTGGCACGTGTTAAGAGAGAATGACATAGTAGCAGCGGATGTCTGTTCAAGTGCGGAAACAGTCTCAATATTGGTTTTGGAGTTTAACGGGCATTAACTATATTATCAACATCACACATGATGGGTAGAAGGTTTAAAAGAATTCCTAAAAAATAACATACGTTATTACAATAACATACGTTAGCAAGCTAGCTGACTTTATATTGACTTCCATCTAGTCTACTTGATGCTGTTTTGCTTCAAAATCTACTAAATCTTATAAAATATATATATATATTCTGCTTAATACTAGTGGCTAATGGTAGCTGTGGAGGAGAAGGAAAACAATGCCTCCACAGCACCCTGGCACTGTATGCAGCGGTCTTAATACAATTTGTTAATTAATTAAACTCTAAACTCAATTAAGCGAGCCATTAAGTAGCACATTAAACAGTCTCTGAGTCTTTAAAGAGGCCCTTAGTGATGAGGTCTGTTATGAGAGCAGAAAAAGCCCTCTAAAAATCAACATGCAGGTTGTTGACAGCTTTGAAGAGCGGCTGCTTGACTGTATAGTGTTGCAGAGGAGCAAAATACCTTTCCGTTTGATGATCTGATTTCGAAACATACCACCAAATGACATTATATCACACCTGAACAGAAATCATTTTGTTGTGAGATGAGAATCGAGTTTCCTGATAAACCTCCTGCTCATACAGTTTTCATCCTGGTTGGGAAATCTAGACTCCCCAATTGTCTGATTTATATGCCATCAAAAGAGGGGGGAGATTAAATTTTGTTTCTCAGAATCAGAACAAGAGTTGCTTTGGGATCCCGCATTTAAGCATAAGAGATCCCTGACTATATCTCCCAAAAGTCAAGTGGCTCCACAGGCTTAACTGACCCAGGTCAACAGCTCCATCTCAACATGCACACAAAAGGAGGGGTGCAACCTTGGCCCAGGGCCACGACGACTCCAAAACGCTCTGATGCATCTTAGCAGGTAGCTGTGAATGCAGCAGTACAGACTGAGCAATCAGAGAGATCATACACTGCAACTGGGACAATGCTGTTAGTTAACCAGGCCTGAAGGTTAGCCTTGGGTTTCGTCCTGCCTGTTCTAAAATTCATGAATGTAAAGGAAGACGTGCATGCATATGTACCTGTTTTGGGGTCCACGTCTGCCTGTAGATGTGGAGGGGGGTTCCCAGGCGTGAAGTGCTCATTGCTGTAGGTGATCAGAGGTGTGAGCGGGTGCACATGGTGAGGGTGCTGTACCACAGGGACCTTATTAGACTGGCAAGAAAAAAGAGAGGGATGGGGGTGGGAAGAAAAAGAAGAAGCTGTTAACACATGTTTAGGTTGGGGAAGAAACACACCAGGGCCTCTAATTCGACTATGCGTCCATCATAATCCGCAAGCCAGTTCTCAGAACAGTGTGGTTTGTAATTAAAAACAATTTCTGAGGTGCAGGATATTGATTCAAACAGTCATTGGATACATAAAAGACGCAGTGCCTGATTGCATTACGTGTCTCTGACCCAAAAAGCACTCGCAGAAACCACGTAATATACCAAATGACAGCCAGTCTAAGCATACTCTCCCTCCTTTTTCTCTGGGTTTCCCACATCTCGTGCTCCCACCCCTTCCTCTTCCTTCAGGGTCTGGTTTTGGAAAAGGTTTGCATTATAAAAGATAGGAGAGGAGGGTTGGGAGGGGAGGGGAAGAGAGAAAATCCATTTCTGCATTTTGGTCAAATTGGTTTTAGCTATGTAATCTGCTCTTTGTGTTCTTAAGTGGCACAGGCCCCATTTTCAATTACCCAAGATTACAGCCGAGCAGAGGGGTGCTGAGGCATAGCCTGGCATTAGTGTATTCCCAGTGCACGCGACCTAACCAGATTACTGCCGTGCCGTAGATTTGACGGGCCACACGTGGAAAGGGATTTGCTCCCACTAGACACTGTATAAATCGACGCAAACCGAGCCGACTGACAGGAAAACATCTAGCACCCTGAGTTGTTCGCATACATGCCCGCTCTGAGGCGTCCGTGTGTCTGATTGACAGCTGTGCATGTCCTGCAGCCAATTTGAGGGGACGGAAAGGGCACCGTGGGGGCCAGTGTCTTTATTTAAAATGTTCCAAATTTAAATCCAGCACTCGAGATGTTGTAAAAAAAAAAAACAATGGCGCTGAACATCAGAACATGTTTTATAAAAGCAGAGGCAAGCCATACTTTTGTCAGAACTAAAATATCTGAGCTTTCAAAACGGGAAGGATACCAGGGCCCAAGTCTGAGTTGAAGTGTCCATCTAGGGCCTCTAAACTGGGAGAAAGAGGCACAGAGAGAGGCCACTTTCAGCATTGGGGGCGTTCCGCTCTGCCATATTCCCAATGAAAGATTAATGAACTGAACAGAGCTGCTTGGGGAAAGAAAAGGGGCTCTGGGGACATTTTCAGGGCCCCTGAGAGCAGAAAACTGTGTGGAGACAGAAAGAGAAATGGGAAAAGGAAAGCGCGCGGCCACAGAGAAAGACAACGTGAGGAGAGATAACAAAAACTAATTTTAAAAAAAAGAAAAAGACCTGTCATAAGAAAAACAGACGGGGATGATGACAGTTGCCAAACAGCTGACGAGTTTGCCATTAAGGGAACGATGCCGCACACCCCTCCACTGCAAGCTACCCCATAACCTCCCCCTCAGTAATGATGTGAAAGAATGTTGTCAATTCTCTCCGCGCTGAAAGGCTTTAGTAGCCATTTAAATGAGTTCTTTTGTCCCGAGCCTCTCCATTGAGGGACAGCTCCAAATGGCAGTCCACTGCGGCCACATTCACCCAGATACAAGCCAAATGATTTACATCACAGTCACTGGGCCTAACAGAACTCCTTTCAAATGCCACACAGCCCCACGAATAATAGCTGGGCATCCCGTTTAACTGGCTTCTGGGGAGCACAGCACGCTATCGCGGCTCGCTACAGTGGCGTCTCTGCCCGCTTCTCTACCTGAACATATCAGCAAAACCCTGAGAATAAAAGACCGGAATAGCTGGAAATGGAAATTACTTAAGCTTGCACTGTTCTCATTGGGAGAAATGCGCCTGCTAAATGACTAATAAAAAAGTGGACCTGTGTTCGGTTCTCATTTTAAAACATGCAAGCACTTTTCTGGTTGTTTTTTCTTTCTTTTTTTTTCCATGATGCCTTCTGGACAAGACACACAGCAGGACAAAAATAACATGGCACAATGGATAATCAGCATACAAAAACACATTCTTCAAACAATTCCCCTTCTGAGTGCTATTTAAGTCCATTAAGTCTTAAGAAAAGCTTCACAAAATCTGTCTCTATTGACCCCATCGCTATTGTATGATGGCTTTACCCTGTTCCTCCAGACATGGCTAATTGTCTCTAGCAACTCAGGGGAGTGAGGAAGACCACCTACGTTCGAGCCTGTGCATACCCGCGGACAACCGCATACTGTCGGACGCTAACAATCGCAGAATACGCGTTCTTTAAAACACTACTTCTAAAACAACTTATTGAGTTGAGTTTGGAGACTGACACACGGAGGTCCAGCGAGAGACACAATAAACCCACACAAGGAACACAAAGAAAATATGTGGGCGTCTTTTTTCCCTATTATGTGCAAAGAAAGCAGGCTACTTCCTGTTTAATCGTTTGCCAATGCCTCCCACCACAGCCATTATGAATAGATAGAAGAAAAAAAGCCTAAAGAACTAATTCACATAACCAGGTAAATAATAATAATAAACCCAGATCTCTAGATGAGGTTATTTCCTGAAAAAATAAGCAAATTTGTAATGACAGTTTGTAGATGCCTTTGGACGAGGTAAATAAATAAAATGTGTGTCAACAAATCTGTCAGCATACCCATTGAGTGTGTGAGTAAACATACGTAGACATACGTACCCCCCTCCAAACCAATGAGATTGACAGTTTCTGCTTAGGGTCGTGACCCCTAGTGGTGGTCTTACAAAAGCCTGGCCTGTTTTAATGGAGGCCATGGAGAGGCCTGTTTGTCTTAGAAGAGCATGTCACACTCGTTTCAATGGAGCGCCTATCAAATCCTGTCCTTCACTCTCTTTTCCTGTCTCGTTCACAATGTACACACACACACACACACACACACACACCTTATGACATCTTTAGATATGTCTTCAGACAGTTTTTTAGTTTTTTAGTGATTATGATCACAAAATCATAACTTTTAAACTCACAAAATACACATGGTTCCTTAAGAGAAATAATATCTCAGGGTTCTCACACTTTTTAAGCAATACATTTTTATCCTTTTCTATAATTTTGAGTAAAAACTTAAATTGAATATATATATATATATATATATATATATATATATATATATATATATATATATATATATATATATATATATATATATATAAATGAATAATTATTTGTATAGTGCCTATCTCATACAGGCCGCCTTAAAGGGTAAGCCTTGCAAACAAAGCAAGAAAATAAAATACTGCATAATCATTTAAAAAAATTGTTTCAAGGAGATTGTTTTCTTGGACAATGAAATATTTAAGAGCAGAACCTAGTCATACAAAAATCATATTTTAAATAATAATAATCGGTTATGGTAATTTGGGTACGCCTGTAGAAGAGATACAAGGAGAAAGAGAAAGACAGAGGGCCGGACAGCAGCAGGAAAAGCTGTTGGCGCTGCATTTCCGCTTGGTGGCACCTTGCAGAGCAATTTAAAGACAAAATGTGAAGGTGGCGACCTTGTGGCCCCTGAGGGCCCGAGCGCCTCACTCTGCTTTACGGCATGATATGATGAGTTGTCACTGGAGCTTGTGGGCTCTAATGAGGGGGGGGGGGGGGGACGCAGGGGGTGTGACATCCTCATGATGGATAGAGGGGCTCTCAGGCCTGCGAAATTCCAGAGCAAGCAAAAAAAGCAGCCAAGGACTTGAACTCGAGAAGTGTACGTGCCAATGGCTCGCATCCAAACATAGTGGACACAATGCAGAAAACATCCACGCTTGTTTATGTATGAGAATGTTCAAATGAGCAAGAAATAGATGTAGCCAAATGTGTGCTGTTTATAAAAGAACGCTCGAAATGAGACAGAAGAACTTCAAAAGAATGTGGAACTATGATGATGTCACCGTCACTATAACAACCCTCATCCACCCACCACACACACACACACACACACACACTCAATCAAATGACTCTCTATAACATCTATACAAATATAAATAGCAATTTCCCTCCCCTGTTCTCAATACTGAAGAAAATTGTGCCAATTTTCTACTTCCTTCATTTAAAAACAAATATGATAAAGAAAATCACAAATCAAATGTCTCAAGTTGTTAAAAAAAATAGGTAAAAAAAAAATTACATTGCTTCTAATGAAATTGGAAGCAGCATAAAAATGGTTGCATAAAAAAATATTTACCAATGAACTATTTATGCATTTTAATCAATTCATTAAATTTACATGGAAACAAATGACAATTTTCTGTCAATTTAAAACAAAAGAAAATTTTAATTACAACAGAACTAATTTTCTTACATGCAAATTTCAAATCTCCAACAGGCTGAAATTAAGCACAGAACACTAATGAAACATTCATATAATGCATACATTAATACTTCCCTTCCAAACCCTCAACTTTAACTAGGTGCATCATGCACATCTTCAAATGCCATATCAATCAATCTATCTCTAAGTTCTTCCATATAAAACACACACACACACACACACAGATCTCTTAAGCCACTCTGAGGCAGATAAAATGACAGTGCATCCTTACTCAGTCTAACAAAAGCAGAAAGAAGATTTTAAAAAGGCCATAGGAGTGTGAAAACAGCGTGTGCAATAGCGCTGAGCACTTACCCAGGCATTAAGACTGAATTGCCAGCAGCCAACCTGCTGTAGGAGAGACAGCCCAGAGGCCAGAGAGCCAGTCTTTCCTCCCCTGTCCTCCAGCCCCAGTGAAAGGCCTTCTCTCGGGTACATGAGCCCTCCCCTGTCCTCCACCTCTCACTCCCGCCAACGAATAAGACTTTTTCTCCTTTCTTCCCTGTCTTCTTGTTCTTTTTCAACCTTAGCTTCTTTCCCAAAACTGCTATTGTGTTTGAGCGGGCGCATGTGTGTGTCCCTCCCCAAAGGGTCGCACACACTGAAGTTCACGTGCACGCCATTGTTCCGCAGGGCTTTTTTTTTTCTTTGCCTTTTTCTTGCGGATCACAGGGAGATCTGCGTCTTAGGACGTCCGGCAAGGCCTGTACTCCGCCAGCAGATAATCACTCACCTCTCCTTCTCCGTGAGGTTTTCCTTCAGCGGTCAGTCGGTCCAGCTCAAAGATATACGTTTTTTGTTAAAGATGAAGTAAAGATGAAGAGAAATCTCACTTGATAGTTATCAGAGCTGCAGATATGTCTTCCCACAAGCAAAAGAAACATGAAAAAACACTAGGAAAAAAGGCTTATTACCGTTGTGCATGTGTCTGTCCAAGTTTGTGTGTGTGTGTGTGTGTGTGTATGTGTGTGTGTGGGTTCTGCAGTGCCTCCAGGATGCCCAAAGACGAACTAGCAGCTTGAAAAGCCTTGGCTACAACAAGGTAAAGCGAGCAAGGCAAGGGAAGGAGACAGAAAGAGAGAGAGAGCGAGAGAAAAAAGACAAGAGAAAACAACATCCACAAAGGGAGGGCAAGATCAGCAAAGTGTGGCAAGCAGTCACTTAGCTGTGTGATTCTGACAGTCCCTTCTCTAAGCCCACCATCCGGGGGAGGACGGAGGAAAAGGGGAGAAAGGTATTTGTCTGCGTTTTGACATGGACGTGACATCAATGTGGGGTCTTGTTTCTATTGTTTTATTCTCTACTTCTGTTTTAAGGGGGATAAAGAAGATCCTACATTTAACTCTTCGTGGCCTTGCCCTGACAAATCTACAAAGGACTTTAGTGCATTCACAATTTCTCTTATTCGTTTCAGTTTTTTTATTTTATTTTGAGGGGGAAAAAAAATATTTTAGAAAAATTATTTTAAGACAGAAAATGAATTCTTCACAAACAAACCATTCTTCACAACAAAAAAAAAAAAACATGGAAATTAAATAAGGAAATGAAAGACGGAATGCTAACTAATAACTAAAAAAAATCTGATCAAATTCCATGTTATTTTCCCTTGCTTTTTTATTTTTTAAATGTAATTTTTACAGCCAAAAACACACCACTATTTTTAACCATTTTAAAATGTAAAAATGCACTGTCAAAACTCTAAAATCTGACTGACATTACTTCAATAATTTTTTTATGTACAATCTTCTTTTTCTTCCACAGTTAAAAGAACATTTTCCCTCCATTTTTACAAAACTGAGGAAGTGCACATGCTGTTTTTTCAGCGCTTAAATTTTCCCTCCCTCTCTCCTCGCCGCTTTTCGGCTGCTGTCCTTTGGCCCTAAATGCCAAAACAAAACCCTGGGAATGTCCTCTACAAGACTCGCACAAAAGCCAGCCTGACAAGTAAAAGAGTCCCGGCAACGTGGCAGCTAATTGCCTCCCCTCCCTCTATTCATCCGGGCCGCCACGCTCCCACGGCCCCCCTCTGTCACACGTGCAATTTCTTAAGTAAACGAGTTCGGCCGCCGCTGACCGACAGCCTGCAAACGCCCGCCACAATGGCGACAAACCCAAACGCAGGCAGAAAAGATCAACAACTATGTTAAAGGACAAAATTTAAAGTCATTCTCACTATCTGTAAAAAAGAGAAATATATATATAATTGAATAAATGTAATGCTATTAGGAACATTCAATACAAATTATTTCTACTGATTCAACAAGACAAATTCCTATTTTAAAAAGGGCTTCTGCAAATAATTTTGATGGCAAATAAATTAAATGAACAATTTCAATTCATTATAATAAAACATAGATAAATTGATATTATAATTATAAAATCTCTTTGAAATAAAAAGTAATTTATAGACAGGTTAAAAAAATATATAGGCAGAATGAGATTAATTCTCAATGAGGTATCAATAATACACATAATAATTTCTAAAAATTCTCTATATAAATAGTATAATTATATTTAGAAAAAGCAATGGACAATTATAAATATTTTGTATTTGTTACAATACCACAACATTTATTAGCTGTTAGTGTCTTTTAACATTCACATAATTGCAAAGATAAATCGTTATTTTAAGAATCTAAAATGTTTCTTTAAATATTGTTTTATAATTAAAATAGCCATTTCAATTTGTAAAACATTTATAAAAGTCTTTGCTTTGCAAAAAACGTATGAGAGACTGTCAGACAATGCAATCAAACTCAACATCCTTTCATTATCAAATCGTGTCAAGCTGTCACTTAACAACTTAAGTGATATAAATTGCAAAATGTCAGGCACATACACACAAACAAAAAAATAATAATCCAAAAGTAGCTGCCAAAAAAATAAATCCCCTCAAAAAATCCAAATGGAAATAAGAAGAATAATGTGACATGAAAATGTGAAATCTTACCATTTAAATAGGCTCTATATGTAATAGGGTCCTGATGCTGCTCGGTTCCTGGTTAAAACAAGCATGCTGGCACTCGCCGTAGTGCTTTGACTACAACAAGATGCACATCACTATGTCATCCACTAATCCACTGGAGGGCAGCACCACATCTACAGCAGCCCTCCAGCCCTGATTGCCTGAGCCGATAACACAAAATACCCAGAGACGCCAGGCGCTCTTCCCAAACCACAGCCCGGACACTGGAGGCCGGTGCTGGACACCTTCAGCAAGGTCCTAGGAGCCCAAACTTGCTGCTCTCCTTCAGCCATTCAACAAAACACAGCGGCTTAGTCCTTCTCTCACTCGGCGGGAAAGGAAAAGACCCCTCTCTCGCTCTCTCTCTCTCTTTCCCCTGCTCATCTTCATATCCTCGTTATTAAGCTCTTTTGAGTCCATCTCTTTTTTTGATAAGTTGAAAGGACAAAAAAAAAAAAAAAGGGGGAGAAAGAGTGCAAGGCTTTCCGTTCCCTCTCCTCTCTTTGCGTGGCTTGGCAAACATAAAGGTACTCGAGGCTCTTCTATAGGAGTTGCCCTAACTTGGCTAAACTCAAGCAGCAGGGTGTCCCTCGTCATGTCAGTAATCCCCAATGCCACGCTCCATTCACAGCGCCGGTGAAAATAAAACGCAAAAACAAAAAAAGTGCAGAAGGAGCCCAAGAGCGAGTAATCCGATCCGACCGGGGAGAGTCTAGCAATGGCCAGCGCTCCACTCAACCCCACGGTCCCGACTGTCGCGCCCCGCGAAAAATTTTGATGTGGAAAAACAACCGACGGCGAACGCATAAAAGCAGAGGGAAAAAATTAAAAGACGGCTCTGACATTTATAAATTAAAGAGGTCTGTACTTGGCAGGGCAATGAGCTTTTCGACTTGCGAGAGCATCTTTGGAGACGTCACACTAAAAAAAGTTAAGTGCCCGAATTCAAAAGTGACTCAAATAAAGGCTAAATGAACCACAACAACTGCTAAAACAAAACAAACTCAAAAACAAGCCACGTTGCTTTTCTGCAAGACGAGCAATAGGAAAATTAAGCATGGCCAACTGATGGCTTGACGTGAAGTAGCCCACTCTTAAAGCCGTGATCCGACCATACACCAAACCACCGCTGTGAGCCTTTAAACCATAGCAGAAAAAAAATCACTATTGATCTTCAAATGGCGATAATTGAAAAGATCAAAAAGATTAAACAAAAAGGAGAATGTGCTGACTTACCATGTTATGTTCCTCTTTCTGTTGCAACTTTTTGTTAAAAAAAAAAAAAAAAAAGAAGAAAAGGAAAAATAAAAATATTTGCTCAAAGATTCAGCATCGGAGGTGTCAAATTTGTGTGGCACCCTCTTGATCGTATTACTTCTGCAGTCCTGGCTTCCAATGCGTCTGAACTTTTTTCCTTTTCTCTTTTATTTTGTTTGTGGTACCTAGCCCCCTTTTTTTTTCGCTTAAGACTTTAAAAGCCTTCAGCTCAGTAAACCAGCACAAATTATCTTGCCACCTTGCGCAGCTCTGATGCTTTGGCCGCTAACTTTGGAAAGCCCTTTACTACCGCATCAAAATTAGCATTGTCAAAGCAGTTAATGAATATTAATATTGTATTTGTCATTGGAGCTGGCCCGTTGCTGAACTCCAAGTCATCCATCAGGGACGAGATTAAGCACACAATTATTTCTGACTGACAGGGACCAAATCTGCGAGGTTTTTTTTACTTTCAACAATTTAAAGAAAAAGACACAATATCATCTTAAGGTGCCTCCCAGGGACTAGATTAACACACTTTTAATGAAGCAAGATTTCACAAAGCGCGTGCTAACACAGCAGAAAATGCAGTGATCAAATTCATAATTTCTATTTTTTTTTAAGCAATTTAACAACTAAGAAACAACAGAACAAATATCCAATGCAAAGCTCCAAATTTAAAAATCAAAAACTTTCCTGTTTTTCCTATTTTTAGACACCATCAAAAATTGTCCAATAAGTCCAAGCAATATAAAAACAACTAGAAGACTTATCAATTTACAACAGAAATTGGAGCACATCATTATTATTATAATTTAACAGCATGTTCTGCCGCTCTCTCCGCGGTGCAGATCCGGCTGCCTCAGACCACACAGACAGCTAAATCCCAGACGCGCACTCAAGATATGAAAACTGCTAAACACTCACAGCCAATAAAACACTTAAAAGGCACCAACAATGATTAAGACAATAATTTTAACAAAATAAGAAAGAAAAATTCTAACGAATATAAAAAAAAAAAAAAAAAAAACGTTTTGTAAATACAATTATTTGATCAGGATCATTCTTACCTTCGGTTATCAAATAAATTGTAACGTCATTTAAAGCAAATCAGTTCCTATTTTATGATCCATCGCAAACGGCAAATCAGTGTATTAAATCACAGAGACAAACATACATATATAAAACAGACTATGTTCTTTGCGATAAGCATGAAGTTGTGATAGTAAGACAATGTTTTTTCCTCTTCGGACTCGCTTTACCGGCCTTAAGCAGCTTTACTACCAAAAAAAAAAAACAATGACTAAATCTAGGATCATTCCTCAGGCACATTCTTTTCTCCCCCTTTATTTATAAAAATAACAAAGTAAAAAACGTATTGATGTGGGCTGTAAAATGACAGATGCGAGCATACAAATTCTGTCGGGCCAGTGATTCAGTGTGGGTTCGGGTCAAGCTGTGGTGCGGCAGGCTACCGCTGACCATCGGTCAGTCCCCTAATACCATTAGCAACCCTTAGATGAACATTTTAAATTGGGCTTTTGTTCTGGAGTGCTGCCCCGACCCCTTTATCCAAGGGTAGTCCATCCATCCAAGTTTCTTCACCAAAAATAAGAAAAGCCGCTTAAGAACCATTTAAATTTTTGTCCGTTTTCCTTTAATGTTCAAATGCCGCCGTGGTTGAGATCTGCGCATTATTTTTTCCCCTTTAATTCTCTTACATTTTTCTTCTTTATTTAAACATTTATGTTTGCCAAATTATTTATCGATGTCAATTAAGAATTAGATACTTTTAGGTTCCTTAAAATATTTATGACATAGTATGCATGGTATACATTTAGATTTTAAATGAACCATTCCCCCCAAAAAAAAAAATAAAAAAAAAAATGTTGCTTTCTTATCAGCTTCTTGCTCAATTTAAAATATAAAAAATAGGAAAATATAAACTAGTATAAATGATTAAAAACTGAAAAAATAAAACATTGATAATTGCAAATAAACAAAAAATAATCAAAAATACACATTTTCCAACAATATCAACAACAATCCATAATATCCAAAATCAACATACACAAGGCAGTGTGCAGAGATTAAAAAATGCAGCACTTGAAAATGCGATGTTTGCATGAATCAATGTCAAGTAGAGAAGAGCGGGCAGAGATGAAAAGACGCCGTGTCTTAATGCGCATCGAGAGAGAGGGAGAAGAAGGTGCGATGCGTGTGTGTGTGTGTGTGTGTGAGCGAGGAAGAGGAGCGGCGAGACGCGGAGAGGGAGCCGCTGTGAGCCCGAGAGTGTCGACCAAGCACGATCACATCAGCACTGGTATTAAATTAACTCTCAGACTTTGAAACTTATTGATCTGCTATTAAGACACTGGTGAACTTGATGAAGTGAGTGCTGTAGGTGACGCGGTGGCTTCAAAGTCTCGCACAAGCCACATAAAACAACCTGCTTTGATCAAAGCAAGAGAGGGAGCTTCAGAGGAACCCCCAGTTCCACTCGTCGCCGATCCGCTTATGCGGACCCCTAGTCCAGTGTGATCCTCAACCCCCGTCTCCTCCAGAACAACCACCACTACATATACTAACCTGCCAAATTGCAGCAAAATGCAGAGCTTTACAACACGGGTCATCATACACACCACAGTCGGCTCAGTCAGAACATAAAGACAAACGTAAATCTCACGGCATTAAAATTAAAGTAAGATGCGACAGTGCTGTATTGAGGGAGGGAAGAGTATTAACAATGTTAAAAATGCACCGGTAACATCATTATTGTGTAATAAAATATGATCCCTTTGGCAAATCAGCAAATCTTACTTGCACTCTGCTGATCACCACTATGTTCGTGCCACTGGGTGGAGATAGCAGTTAATATTACCATTTCACTTGATAACGATTAGCCAGCATTGACAAATAACATAGGGAAAAAGATCCTTTTAAGTCCCGTTTCGTGGACAAAAAAAAGAACGCATTTAAATTTCACTCTAGGCAGCAGCCTCTATTTTATAAAGAAGTCTTACTAAATGGATTTCAATGAGCTTTTTTTTCCTAAACATAAGAGGTTAAAAAAAGCTCAGGTTTCCACACAAGTTCCTGGCCTAGAGGGTTTGCCTAAAATAAATATTAAATATTAACAACTAAATTAATCATGGGAAGGACAGTGTTTGTACTCTGGCTCCAAATCTCAAGAGAAGCGCGCCTTGGCTCGGAGTGCTAGCGTTAAGCTGTGTCTGTGTAATTAAAAACGTAAACAGATGACAAATAGGAGATATTTAAACATTTGCTGCGTGTTTCTCTTTCCTTCTCCGCACTAATTTATTTAGTTAAAGGAGAAATCAAAGAGGGGGTGTTAAGCACTTCAGCGGGAGATGACAGTCGGTTTAAACACGGCTCAGTAACATGACAGCTTGCACAGAGCAGAATGAAAATCCTGATGTTTGTTTGATGGCTCTTGTTTTCACTGTAATAAATATATGCATTTGTATTTAAAAAAAAACAGATTCAATTTAATTGAGCTGTTATATTGCCATATTCAGAGAAGAAAGATAAATAAAAACTGTTAAATTCAAAATAAATTACAAAGCGGCCTGCATGCTGAAAATTTGCTGTTATTTTCCATTTAAATATGTTGTTCTGTTGCCATGAACAAATGTCAAACCATGGCCCTATTGCACATCTTACTCTTAAAAAAAACCCATAAGAAATTCAGAGCGAAAAAATGCCTACGGCGCACATATCATTTTTAACCCACTTGCAATATCTAACTAAAAGTTATCACTTCCATTGTGACAAAAAGAAAAAATACATAAGGGGTGATGATGGGTGGAAGGAGAGGCAAGAGCAAAAGAAGGAGAAAGAGAAAAAGAAGAGGAGGGAAAAAAGAGCCCTGTGCCACAAGCATATATAAGAGAACTTTCACCAATTAGTGAGGAGAAACAGGAGAGGGAGCTGCCGCAGAGATGGTGCTCAAAGAGCCAGGCCTTGCGGCGAAGCTGTCATGTCGGCTGGATTGATCAACAGGCCTGCTATTTCTAATGGCATGTTGTCATGAAGCTGCAGCCATGGGGAGCCACCTGCCTCACTCCTTGTAGACAGCAAAATATATGTGTGTGTGTGTGTGTGTGCTGCAAAAAAAAAGAAAAAAAAGAAAGAGGGGCTTATGGTGTTTGTGTCTGTCGTGGGGTTGGGGGAGGGGGATTCCAACACCATACTTTTACTTCAACTAACAATTTGAGAAAAAACTCCATACCTCCTCCCCGTTACTCCTCGACACCCTCCCCATCCCTCAGCTGTTGATATGACAGGTGCACTACTGCTCTTTTCTTAGCACCCAGACCGCAACACAAAGCCCCGGCTATTGCAATACGGCGAGCGATCGGCAACAATAGCTTTAACGCAACTGTTTCTGTGTGGAAAATGTGTTTCTATGTGGTAGCTCGGAAGGTTCTTTTATGATTAACATCGTTGATGGCACAACAAAAGGCTAAATAAGCTAAACATCGCTAATTATCTAAATGTCAAAATAGCTAGCTAATACGTAAATCAGATTAAGTACAAAACAAAAAAGTGATGAAACGCTTTCAAAAAATGAGCAAGGATGTTTCATGCTTCTGTGGACACAAACAAGTAGCCGTCCTTCATTTCGACTCTCCACGGGCGCAGAAGTGCTGCCTCGCTAACGATGAAAAGTCAAATAAAAGTTACAGAACTTTCGAGTTCAAGGTAGCGCTAGCCATTTTGAGTGTATGTCACGTACAGGTAACCTTTTTATCGGGTCCGCCTCTGGTCTCATCAGTCGATGAAATTCTCTGCCCGCGGCGGTGGCTTAGCCGAGGGACACCAACCAATAGAAAAATATTTCATTGTGTTAGCATTTCAAATGCCGAGTGGAGCGCGGGGGGCGAGGAGGGCCGGGAGAAGCGCTAACCGATCATTGCCAGTGGAATTAATTGGCTATTCCGAGAATAATGTCCCTTACTGTGGGTCCTTGGAGGGCTGAACACTAGCAGAGTCTCCGATTTTTTTTTTTTTTTCGGTGTCTTCAAAAAAAGGACCGCTGGGGGGTACTGGCCGCATTAGGGTTTTAGCTCATTCCCCTAAAGGGCGGGGAAAAAATAATCAGAGCCAGTGAACCGAACTCAGCTAATCCGCACCCTAATTAAAAACACAGAACCCCATTACACCTAGCCATACTGCCAATTGACGAAAAACAATTTTCTAAAGACAAAAACTGAAATTACAGGGAACTACTTTTGTCATTTCTCATGCACAGACGAAATTCAGCTGATAAACAAAAAACGGCAGAAACGTTTGCCCAAATGTCGCGAACAATGGATTTAATTCGGCTTTCGGCCAGCGTTCGATAAATGGCTAAAGATGGAGCGACCGTGGTGCTGCTTCAATCCTTTTATTCAAGGGGATTTGAATTTAAGCTCTTTTCCACATCGGCCAAGCATATGCATTGACCCTAACTGATATCAGTGCATCTCTTAGACATATCTTTATCTAACCTTTCTTAAAGCCCTGTGCCTTTTCAAACTCAAAACAGCATTAAGAATAAGTATTGTCTAGAGTGGGAGGGTATCCCTGGGAGACTCCTTCGAATCGTTGGGCCTGGTTCGAGGCAGGAGCCTGCAGGATACACAGCTGCTTATGCACACCAGTCAGATGCTCTCAGAGCACAGAGATAAACAAAACAAACCGCCAAAGAAGAAGAAGAAAAAAAAGAATAGCCATCCCAAATGTTCTATCTTTCCACGCCGAGCTTCGTCGGGTGTCGATTTCATCCCATCCAAAAATGTATGGGAGATGCAGCGAGGCCCTATTATACGAATTTCCTTTGCTCATTGTGAATTCCGTCAACGAAGTCAATCTTATTAACTTCCGCGCTGGTTCACACATGACATTTTCTTCAATTTTCTCGCCGACATCAAAAACATCAATTAGCAGCTCGAAAATAGGAAGGGGCGAATGACAGAGTACGATAACACAGACTTATTTGAAGCTAAGAGTAAATCTATTCTCCGGTTTCTGAATGTGTTCATTACAATTTTCAAAGAAGACCTCCAAATAGCAAAGAAATTAAATTTATCTCCGAGAAATGTCCAGATTTTTTTTCTTGTTGTAATCCTGTGTCTGTTTCCCGCCCCCGACGGGCGACACAAAAGCATAATGGCGCTACATTCTTGCTCTCTCATTATAACAGATTACAATGCAGAACGTATGACTATAACAACGTTTCCCTGATAAAAAAAAATACTACTACCAAAATGCAATAAATAACATGCATACATGTGTGTGTATATATATATATATATATATATATATATATATATATATATATATATATATATGTATGTATGTATATATATATATATATATATATATATATATATATATATATATATATATATATATATATATATATATATATATATGTGTGTGTGCGTATATATATATATATGTGTGTATATGTATATATATATATATATATATGTATTTTTTTTCTGGTCTTTCTCTCATACTATCGATCAGTTTCCTGTTATTCTTTTGTATCTCAAAATTCAAAGAAACCCAATCCTGCGCATTAATAAATTGAGCTTTCCATCCTTTTATTTTCTCTCTGTAAATAAAAAGCATGTAACTCAATAAACTTCTGATAGTAACCTTTAAGTAAAAGGTTATTTATCCTTTATATAGCCAAACATTACTACACCGCTTCCCTGTGCTTATGTTACATCTCCAAGGGGGTGAATACAAGCAACTTCAGTGGCCCAGGAAAAACACTCTGGTGGAGTGCATGAGAGAGGAGATGTAGGATCACATTCCTCCGGCCCATTGATTTCTGATCTTTTGACATTATTTAGCTGCTTCCTATTTTCTCGGCTGTCTGTTTTTTCCACGTCGTGAAAGACAGCAATGTCCAAACAAGCGACGGTTGGGATATCTACTATCTGTCAAAGGACTGGGCTCTTCCCGGCACTACAACAGTGGAGAGTACTGACACAGTACCGAGAATGGCCGGGATGAAAATATCACTCTTTGTAATGGGGCCTAATCAGATTTCGGATCCCATGTGCCTTCTAGCGAACGCGTTGTGGAGCCGCGGCGATGTAACCTATACACGTCCCGTGCCCGTCTGCACTCCCCGTCCGCCGTCTGCCCCTCGGAGCAGAGTATTAGGAGGTTACATTTATCAAATGACGGATCACCAAAGGGGATCAGTGAGAAGATCTTTCAAAGGAAGTGCTGAAACTAAATGTAAAAAGTATTTTGACCTTTGACTGACAGAAAATTTATTATTTTCATAACGCAGAGTATTTCTTGACACGTTTATGCTGAAACACACACACGCATACATTCACAAAATCTTCAAATGTCATTAACCCATTAAATAATTAATTTTAATAATGAGTACTAAAGAGGAGTCTGATTTTGGTCAGACTATCGGCCTGGGCTTTAAAAAAATTATTAGCCTACATCTAAACAATCAAAATGGTGATGGTAATGTCCTCCAGTCTGACGCTAATGGACTTTCAATGAGGTAAAAAAAACAAAACAAAACGGGGGTTGAGGATCCAAGGAACACCCTTTCACTGCAGTCCCAGTGAGGTTTCAGTGGGGCCCGTGAGGGCAGTGACCCCTGGTCTAATTCCGCTAACCAACTAGTTCAGCTAAACCAACATAATGTGAGCTGTACGACAGGGTCTTTTGCGGTCTGTAAATAAGAACACATTTAACATAACAAAAAATATACACATTTTACAGATTATTGCCATGGGAACGAAGCACAGAAAGCATTTTTCCCATAACTGTTAAGTGACTTCATAGGGGCGTGCCAAAAATTAGTATTAGCACAATCATCCGTTCCCTGAGAATGAAACATTTAGCCACAGCACAAGATGTGCGATTTAAATAACATCCTGTCCAGGCATCCTATTCTCATTTAGTTATTACTCATCCCTTGGCTAATTTAACCTTAAAAAAACAGGTCTGCTTCCTTCTACCATTACTTTTCTAATAACTAATTTTTTTGTTAATTTTAGCACAGCCATGTCACTTTAGTACTACCCTTTGCATCTACCTTTCCAATTACTTTTAGAGTTTGGGATTTACAAATTTGCTTTCATGTCCTATGTTGGTAGATAAGTCTCCAGCTCCTGGCCATGAAAGCAGCTTTTTAATGAGCTGCGCTGAGGTTAATTGGTTCGCTAAGATCCCCAAGTCATGTGTCTCAATATGAAATTAAGCCATTTCCTAGAGTTTCTCTGACTTATTTAATTAAAAACACTTCAGCCCAATTTTCATTTCCCACAGTATACAGAGTATGCAGCAGTACGCTTGGATTGGGACCTCTCACGTTTTTTTTCCCCTCCTTCCTTTTGAATAAGCATTTGTTCGTCAAGGACAATTAATCTGAAGAGTGCAGCATGTACGATTAGCATGAGAGCATTCTCTCGGCCGCTGTGGCACTGTGACGCAACTACACACTGTTATTTGTTATGTGTAAAGGGAATAAAAGTAATTTTTATCAAAATGACACATTTCTAGTCAAATTCACCCCTACCACCTTTTGAAATTTCCCTTTGTCAACACACATCTCATAACCGCACAAATTCAGTGGGGCAACGATGCAATGAAGATGACGATTTAACAGCTAAATATGACTTCTTTTTAACAGTTATTAAAGTAGCTATTAATTGTATTTGGCAAATGTTACTGATGAAATGCTCTATAGCACACTACTCAATAATGATTAAAAAGATGATCTGGAAAAACAAAATGTAAGACTGGAGCTCTGAAAAAAAAATTTGGGGGGGGGGGGGATTTGGCATAGTATCAATGCTTATAATTCTGTCAAAAAAGTATATAGGCCTTCTACAAAAACATCAACATTATTATAATTAAAAACATAAATAATAATAATAATAACAATATTAATAATAATGATTTAATAATGATTATCCTACCAAATCATAATCCTTCCACACTACAAACAAAAATGTCTTTAAATTATTAGCCTATTATTATCATTATTATTAATGTTGATGAATTAGTAATTATTCAGGGGAAGGGTCCATAATAATAATTATTAGTAGTATTATGACTATTATTATTATTTGTGTAGTTATGTAGTGTGTGCGTATTATTATTATCATTATTATGGACCCTTCCCCTGAATGATTACTTTAATTCCTCAACATTATTAATAATAATAATATTCTGAGGATTTTTTGGAAGAGGAAAGGTGCATAATTTAAAAACATTGCACCAGGATTCTTGTTACGCCATCAGTATTATTCACTTATTATTAGGAGAGACATGAGGTGAATCTGCCCGTATAAGAGTCCCGTAATTAACAGTGGGGTGAAAGTGTTAAGGTTAGCCTCTCGCTGACACGGTTCAATTCTCCTGACAGAGTAAATACGGGGCTGCTCAATAGACAACCGTTTCACTAAAAACTAATTCAATCCATCTTCATTTCCTCAGCTCCGCCCCTCTGATTGATGGATAGTCATCATTAGTGGGTGACAAAACACTAAGTTGAGTGTGCAGGAGAAAATGTGATAATTCCTGAACCACTGGAGGATGCTATCACGCGCACACACACACACACACACACACACACACACACACACACACACACACACACACACACACATCATACATTACAGTGGGAGTCTGGACTAGGAGGCGGAACAGAGGGAGAGTTACGGGTCACTGACGGTAGAGCAACCTGGGAGAGCACATACACAAGCAGACGCAAATAGAGCTGTGCGCCCAGTCATAAACGCACACAGTGCCTGTCTCACAGCGGACTCCTCACACACACATGCCAGCGCTCTCCTCCAAACCTTTTTATAGCTGCACAGAGTGTTTAAAACAAGACGACACCCCTTCACACACTTCACGCACACAAACTCTGAGCAGTCTCATATACGTCACTTTCAAACAGTAACCACAAACCAATGATTAACGGAGACTTGTCTGCTTCACTATATTTTAAGTCTATGGCTATATTCTGACCCAGCCGGGCTATATATCTTAATTATGTGTTCTGTTTTTTCCCTCCACAGGGGAGGCGCGGGCTCCAGTGCTGCTGTACGAGGCCTCCTTAAATGAGAGCCTTGCAAACTTTATGGTTTGTGTTTGCCAACAGCATTTGAGATTACACACCTCGCTCTGAGCTTCAAGAAAGCTGAAGTGTTTTATTTCTGTGCCGCTAGTGTCACAGAATCAAGTTGCATTCAAAATGCAACAGATTTGCTGAATCTGTCTGCCATTGGCTGGACAAACAGGTACTCTTGCCCTAAAATTTACACCACTGGGTGAGCCAGTGTAGCGTAACAGGGATAGTTCAACCAAAAATCTAAATAATTTACTCATCCTCATGTCGTTCCAAACCAGTATGATTTGCTTTCTTCTGTGAAACAAAAAGAAGATATTTTGAAAAATGCCTCAGTGTTTTTTTCTTTGTCAATGTTGTTTGAACTCGCCTGATTTTCATTGTATGGACCAAAACAGTTGAAACACTTTAAAAAATATTTGGGAACAGCATGAGGGAGAGTGAATCTGGGGGTAAAATATCTCTTTAACAATGGCCACCATATTCTCAACCTCAAAAACTTATTCTAATTATCTCCATTTCAGAGAAATGCATATGCATTTTGTGCGGGCAGATGGAGTCTTTGTCCACATGTAAATCTGGGGAATCTTGATAACAGACGGTGAACACTCTGTGGCGGCACGTTGTCGGCAGGGTGCGATAGCCGCGTGGCACGGCCGATCGAACAGCTAAAGGAACATGGCACTCTCACAGTGATTATCCCACTCTCCTCTGGCTCCCGGTTCTGGGGTCAGCGGTGCTTCTGAAACACGGCTGGCCTTGCCATTTCAATGATTGAATTTGGTCTGGATCCCTCAATCGATTGTGTGCAGTGACCCCAGAAAGCCCCCCATGAGAAAGGCCTGCCGCACCTCAACGCATGGCCTGGAGGAGAGCATCTGTACGCAAACACACAGTAACACTCACAGATACAAACAAACACAACTACTGGGTTCACTTGCAGAAAGACTCTAACACTCATATACACGCATGTCACTAACTAAGAAAACTAGTGACCTGTGGTGAAAAGGTACTAACTAAAAGACTAACTGAAAGAAGTAACCAGATTTTTCAATATGTAACATAAGCTTACAGGTTTTCAAAATAGTATAGCTTTTCCAGTAACAAGCTACTTTTGCCAACCATTAGTGGTAGATCAAAAACTAAGTAGACCTGATTAAATTGAGATAATCAGTTTGTTTAAATGGATCATCTGAATAGGTCAATTACTAATATATATATCCTTGTGCAGTATTTTAGGTCTTGTTTTTAAAAGAGAAATATTTAGTTAAATGCTCAGTATCTTTTTGCCTAATATATTACAAAAAAATAATAGTGTGTGTGTGATATATATATATATATATATATATATATATATATATATATATATATATATATATATATACACACACACACACAAACACACAATGCAATTAATAAATTTACATTATTATATTATAAATAAATGTAAAAAAATTATAGAATAGAACATTATTTTATATATAATGCATAATATAATTATATACAATTATATGTATAACATAAAATATTATATACATAATTTTTATATGTATAAATCATATGAAAATCAACTTCAAAAGTAGGTATACCTGTAGCACCGCTAGCAACTTTTTCAAGACTCAAGAGCAGTTTAACTAAAGTTTAACTACTTAAAACAATGCGTAGCTTGTAGCTTCCCCAACACTGCTAGGGTCTTTAGTCTTAAGACCAACAAGTATTTCATCACCTGGCAGGGCAAACATCATCAACACCCTCCTTAAATGTTCCTGGCAGGCGATATTTAACCGCAGAGGGCTGAAACGGGTTCACCAGTGGGTGATTTCTCTATAGTTGACACACCAGCAGAGTGAGTACATGTGAAAGTGAATGTGTGAATCATATTTAGACCTGTGCGCTCTTGTTCTGCTGGCTGACAGCAAAGGAAGAATATAATCCCCATCCTCCAGTAGCAGTGGCACACGGCAAGTCCAAACTCATTGAGCGCCACAAACAAACACTCTCTAGGCTCATGCTACACAATATCCACGCAGCAAGATGGTGGAACGCCGTGGCAAATGCAGCGTGCCGGCCTCTAGACCCTGCAGTTTGTTTAGTAACACTTGAGCTTATGACGCCCGAAGGGTGCAATTAAGTCCAATTACAGTCTGTGGTTTTTATTAAGAGCTACAAGCTGGCCAGGCGGCGGGGCCAGTGAGCGAAGCACACACACGCACAGAAGTCGAGTTCAGCACTGCTAAATCAAATCAATTCAGACTCAATAAAAGGAATACATTATGACTTATTCCGTAAGTTCAATAAAGGTAATAGAAAGAGATTGCTACATATTGCACAATAACCAGAATAATTAAATAAATGACAAATGAGAGATGAATAGCATACACAATTATCAGAAAGGAAAAGAACATCAGATGAATGAGTACATGAAACACAGTAAGTTTTGAATAGCTAAAAAAAAAAAATTCAATTATTATATATTATTGTGACCCAGATATTGATATAATGTCATATTCCAACCACTGAAATGTGAATTTTCATTTAAAAATGTAAGATAATAATTGAGATATTATTGAGATACTATGACTGCCTATCATTTTTATGTGAGAGGCCTTCTTCATACCCCGAGCATCTGAAATCGGGGACAGGTCAAATGGTCAGATGACCTCACACACCCCGGCGATGTCACCAGGGTTAGCCTGCGATCCCCATAAAAAGGGACGTTACAAATGAAAGGAAAGCGAATGGAAAAGTTAGAGGTCACCGCACGCAGGGCTTTACTCGAGAGATGCGAGATAAGTACTCTGAACTCTCCCTCCGGCTAGATACCGCAGGGCACAAGACCCTTTTAGCGCTGAATACGTAAATCTGATCAATATCACGACCGAGATCCTTTATGAAAGCCAGCTCAACCCTAATTCAACTTCGCTGATAAAGCGAAGTGAAAAAAAATTAAGGAAACACCCAAAATACAAATAGCGCGGCCGGCCTTTTCATGAAAATGGCAGGGGCAGATGTCACAAAGCATTCTGGGTTTTGGTCACGTGACCTTACGCTAGGGATACTTGGGCGCATGACAAGTGAGCTACAGCTGTGACGGAACAAATAACAAGCACATCCTTCGGCATTCATCAGCGCATCAAAAAGCAGCCCTGTATCAATCTGTCGTTCGCAGGGAGCGGTGAGAGAGCAAAGCATTTTGCTCTTTGTGTTCCTGTTATTGGGCTGTTAGCTGATCGCTATCATCCTCTTCTCCGCACTGCGCTTGGACACGTTTCAAAAAGACGGGAGTCTTTTTTTCTCCCTTTCTGTAAGGAAACCGTCTCCTTAATGGCTTTCAAAACAGGAAGCACAACAATAAAAGTGAAAAGTGAGAATGCTCGCTGCAGACATCTTTTCCATTTTGCAGCGCGACGGCATCACGCTCTCTGAAGCTCCCACACGCGCTCACACAAACAGACAAGCACACACAGTTACACTGACACACTGACCTTCAGACATTCCTCATTCTGTTTAGTGTGATTCTCTAATGTAATGACTGTGTGTTACGAAAATAACTAATTCTCCCTCAGCGGGTAACCTTGATAGACGTTAAAAGGATCGCTCACCCAAAAATGAAAGCTGTCATCTACTCACCCTCACATTTTCTTCATAGAAAACTAAAGGCTTTATCTAGAAAAATGTTTAAACTGCTCTTTTCCACACTAGACAGGTATATGGTGACTACAGCTATTAAGCTCCTAAAAGGACAGCAAAAGAAACAAAAGTATCTTGCACAACTTTCATTGTATGGAAAGGAGCAGTTTGAACATTTTGAGAAGTCTTTTGTGAACAGATTATGGTCCGGAATCCTTGGATCCATCTATAAAGAATTGACAGCAAATTTAGAAATTTTACAAAACTCAAACTTAGAAACTCCAATGTACTGTAAGTCTTTTATGCTCACCAAGTTAACATTTGTTTGATCAAAAATACTTCAAAATAGTATTTAAAAATACTTTGTAATATTGTGAAATATTATTACAATTTTAAATAAATTGTTTTCTATTTTTAAATGTAATTTATTCCTGTGATCCAATGCTGAATTTCCCATTCGAATATGCTAATTTGGCGCTAAAGAAACATTCTTATTTTTATCAAAGTTGTTGATAAAACAACTGTTCTGCTTTCTAAAAAAAACGTGATACATTTTTTCAGGATACTTAATAACAGAATTTATTTGAAACAAAGACATTATACATGTAACATTATACATGTCTTTACTGTCTCTTGATCGGTTTCATGCATCCTTGGTGAGTAAAAGTATTTAATATCTCTCCAAAAAAAAACCTTTTGATCAGTAGCGTGTATGTCCTGTCTGTAATTTTAGATTGTGCTTTATGCCATATTCCAAACAACTTTATTACAACACAAAGTCTGCATGTAACTTTCTCTGGCTTCTTTAACACAGCCATCCTTACAGAGGATCCCTGACCTGAACCTTAACTCCAACCCATCAGAGACCTTCAACATGCCACGAGAAGTGCTTTCAGTTCAGCAGCACAAAAAGCTCAGAGAGACAGCTACATGTACTTCCTCACAGCTGGATAAAACAAATCTTAACAGCACAACTACGCCTCACCAAAGCACTTCATATTTTCTGTACACCCTCAAACGTATTGTGTTGTCTCTAGGTACCAGGAACCTATCTATCATTTCAGTCTAAAAACAGAATCTGCATCACCCTCTTCAGTGTGAGCAACCCCACTCCACCGAATTGATTTCTCCCAGTCGAGGCCTTTCCCAGTGCGGACCGCATCCGCAACAGTGTCATCTTTACCGCCAGTCCTCTTTTAACTGGCTTTTACTCTAGTGGCGGAATGTACAAACGATGAAGGCGGAGGGGAAGAAAGAAACAGAAAAACTGATACATGCGCTCCAAAGTTTCGTCTATTGATTTCTTTTTGATGCGCAGCCGAAAAAAAAGGGAAGGAGTTCAAAGCTGAGGAGATCTTTTTTTGATCACCACTAGAATAGCTGTGTTGGTAGTCGGCACGGAAGCAGCAGTGCTAGACGGAGAGTGTCGGTGTGGATTCCTTTGTTCTGGCCGAAGCCCCGTGGCAAGGACCCTGACCTGGTGTGGTCAGCGAGGTCTTTAGCGAGGCGCAACATTAACACGTGCTGAGGGGTGATCATGAAGAAATTCAGAGCTGCCCATTCATACGTCTCCCTGCCGGACACAAAGAGAATATGTTTGGCTACCGCACTGTGGTTAACTGCAGACAACTGCAGTCACAGTCACATAAGGAGCTATTCAGAAACTACGGGGAAGAGTGTGTTGGGAATTTAAATTTTTAGAATATAGCATTTTTTTTTTAAATTCCATTCCAAAAAAAAAAAAAAAAAACAGTTCTTGAAATCCTGTATTCTGTTTATTGATGCGGACAGACCGATATACAAAAAACACTGCACTACATTAATGGCTGATGCTAAAATTCTATATTATTTTATTAAAATTAACTGACAATAAAACACTAAAAAACTAAAATGAATAGTTTAAATGCTACCAAGTTTAGGAATTGCTTTTATCAGCGTTTAAAAACAATATTTTTTCAATTTTAATTAGATTCAAGTTAATTCGATTTTAAAGATTAACTAAGTAAGAGTTAGATGATGATAAAGATCATTTAAATGTAAAAGAATAGGGGAAATGTGCATGCATGATTAAATATCCATATGCAATATCGACTAATAGAGATACATTTAAATCTTGAATATCGGCTAATAATTAATACGGTACCGGTATGCAACTCCAACTATTTGGTGCTTCGTTAAAATAATTAATAAACAATAGAATCAAAGAAACCAGAATCAATAAGTGAAATTCCTGTCAGGAGGATGTGAGGGGGAATGTAGTGGATGTGGAGTGAGAGAAACGCAGGGTAGAAAATAGAACGACAGGTTGATGGAAAAGGGCAGAAGACAGAAGCAGAGAGAAGAGGAAGATGGCAGTTTACCCCTGTGATGTGTGGGATGGACTCAGTCTGCTCTGCACTGTCAATAATAAATGGCGCTGACCCTGTGATAAATGGGCAGGTAGCGCAGAAGGAACTTGAACACCTACAGTACTGTAGGTTTGTTCTGCTCCATCTGAAGATGCTCTATGAGGCATATTACACTGGATCCAGGCTCTCTGTGATATGCAGCTGTGTTCACCGGTGGCTACAATTAGACCATCAAACCCATTCCAGCCAGGAATCAGCACACATCTCCAGAGCCTGTGCTCCAAAGAGACGGCCAACTAGCGGATCTGAGGGTGGTAGTCTTTGATGTGCCACGCATGGTAGAAGCCTCTCTTTTTGCTCATATTAATGGTGAGAAGATATAACAATTAAAGGAGAAAGCAGCGGGCAGACAGGCAGCCAGCGTGGCTGCACATCCTGAGCTAAAATTAGCATACTGGAAGTCCTCCAAAAGGCGTACAAGCTAATAGTAGCTGAGGAACCAGAAGAACCAAACGTTTATAAAGGAACACCCAGCGGCAGGCTGGATTTAATAGGGTAATTAGACACACAGACAACTAGTTATAAAATTAAAGCACAGCCATAATATTTTGAACAAGCTTCGATGTTAAAATGATCTAATGTTTTAGTTTGCGGTGGGCCTCCAGACGTACAGCCACATAAGGTGGAACATAACTCCACTTCCTGAACCAGTGGCGCAATATTTGCTTTTTTATATATAAGACGACAAGAGTTTCCTACAGCTGATCTAGATGACAGGTGTCCACTAACATTACATTAGCCATGTAGTATCGGTTTGGACACAAACCATACCATGGCTGACAGAAAACATGTATTTTAATGCATGAATACAAACTGTTTATGGTGCTTCTGCAAGATCAGTTCATAACTACTGCATAAAAATACATCAGTTTTATATAGCTTAAACTGGTCTTAATTACCAGAGGGATTATTTCTTGGCATCATGCATGTGCATGTCATAAATAGTATAGTATTGCAGTGCTATTGCCAAAGAGTGGTTCATGGTGAGGCAGTGGTCTTTTCAATAACCTGCAAACTACGGAGCTCATAAAAACCCATTTAGAGCATTCATCCGTCTGTCTGACACTATAATAAGGAATGCTCCTCGAAAACACTCAGAAAACAGCTGTGCTGCCGTAACAGATCTTATGTGGCATTTCAACACAAGGTGGAGACAGCATTAAAAAAAGTTCCAATTAATGTTTACAATAGGGGGAAATAAAATGGAGATGAGTGAAAGTCTCCGAGCTATCCAACAGGTGCTTGGAAAAATGGGATAAAAAGGCACACGAGGAGCAGCCTCTGTATCTTAAGGATAGTAGTGACATCTCAGCTTTTTCTCTGTTCGCATCAGAGGTAGAGGAGAAAGGAAAAAAATCCGTTGTGTGAAGAAAAATGTCTTGTTATGGAGGAACGGAGCATGTCATAGATAAGAGTAGGCCGGTGTTCAAAGGGATACAGGCCAGTGAAGCGCTCGTTTCTTTCTCCACGTCGCTGCACTGTCCTTAATGAGCCTCCCAATAAAGCCTTGTCTCCTGTCTGCTGTCCGCAGACGGCATGTCTGTCTCACTTCAATCATGACCCACCATTTTATTTATTCATTTTATTCATTATTTTTACTGAATTCAACATAGTTCACAATACTGATAAACAAATAAAAAACACATAATGTTTAGCTAGTGCTTGCCATTATTAAGAAGACAGGAAACTGTTGGGTGTAGTAGGGCTGGATGGTATGACAATCGGCAAAATTGTCAAAATAATACAATAAAATATATTGTATTAAACTTAAATTACAATTATAAATGAAATACTAAAAAGTAAAATAAAACAATAAATAAATAAAAGGTAAAAACAAAATTATATATATATATTGGAACCTGCATCTCCCACATGAGCACCAAGGCTCAAGGAGCCCAGAGCATTTGTTCTAAGTGCTCAACATCAGCTTTAATATAAATGTTTAAAAATTTGCTTTCCATCGGCAAAAAAAAAAAAAAGTCTAACTTTCCCTGGTCCATCCCTCTCATTTGTTTTTTCCCCCCGTCCCTCCAGCCTCCTTTTAGTCTAGTATCTTGTGGTCCGAGTAGTGACAGATTCTCCAGGACTTGTCAGGGCTGCCCTGTTAGCTGCCTGTCATAAATTAAGCCTAAATACAACACATCTGCTTTCACCACAGAGCCGTGCAGACGAGCAGAGGTAGACATTCCTCTCATATCTAAAACGAAGCTAAATAAATGATAAAGAGAGCATGTGCACACCTGCAACAGCGTGCCAGAACAAGACCACTTTAACTCACTGAATCATTAAAAAAAAAAAGGCTGAACTAAAAAGAAACAATAATAACAAAGAGATTTTTTTGACTGTGAAAAACAGTCCCGTGTCATCTTTCTCTTTTTAAAGCCATAATGAAGACAGAAAACTTGGCTCTGACTGCACTTACCATAGAGAAACATAAAAAAAACAAAGACGCAAATAAACAGTAAAAAGATGTTTGCAAAGAAACTGCTGAGAGGAGCGAAATCAAATAAATTGGAAGTTTGTTTCACAAAAGGCGAGCTGAAGCACATCTGAAAACAATCTGAAGAGAGAGAGAAACCGAGAGGACAATGCAAAAACAACTCCAAAATCAAGATACTGACTGACTTCCAAAAAAAACACCCTGTTGCTCTCTTAGGGAGGGCTATGGAAGTACATGTGATTTCGGCCAGCTTAAGTGCTCCCTAGAAGGGCGTTTTAGGGGCCAACGCACACATACACACACAGAACCACCAAAAGAGGGAAGGTGTTAAACTTTAACTGTCACTGCACATTCAGCCATAACAATAAATTTTTCTTTGGGAATGTCAGTTTCACCCCTCCCCAATTATTTGCCTCCTCCTCCTTTTTCACTTACTTCGACACAGCTCACAACACACACACACACAGAACTTCTGAATCTCACCACATCGTGAAGCCAAAACAGTCTGGCCATAAAGCAGTCAGCGTTTGCATCTGAAGCACGGGGGAGATTCCGTCAAACCTAAACAAAGCATTAGTGAAGGAACGTGCAGGACTTTGTGTGATTTCAATAGACCCCGGCCGCCACTACCTTCACACGCTCAAGGGGCCAAATACCACACAATGGAATTACTGAACATGAATTTTTGTAACCGCACATTTGATGGAAAATACTATTAGTTTTCACTTAAATTAAATGATGCCATGGATATATTAGGGAGTGTGGTGAGAGAGAAGCTTGCTAAAACAACCAGGCTGCATCCAAAAAAAGCTCCTCATTTTACAGGCCAACTTTTCAACTTCCTGGAAGCACAACAGGCATGCTTAAATGAAAATAAAGAGAGTTAATTGGTAAAAACAACAGTAGTTATTAAAAAAAATGGACAGAATTGAGACCAATAGGCCTCAAAATGTAAAGATATATCTACAAGTATGCTTTTGGTAAACTGGGATTATGTCTAAGAATAATGCTTTAAAAAGTAAACAGATTATGTAAACAGAATAATGATTTAGTAAGCACATGTATTATTCTGTATTTTAAGTAATGCAAAAATACAAAAAAGTGATATTATATTATTTTGCATTTATATAAATATATTTATTTTTGCAGCCGATACTGACTAGGCTACCGATTGCTTGTCCTCATGATCGGCCGATACTGATCCCCATCATGCAAGCTTTATATTAGTGATATATAAACATAAGTGTAAGCTTTCAGTTGACTGTCAATTGTTAGCCCCTTTGATTTCAGGTGGCATACTTAAAAGCTTACAACTCTGCAAAAAAAAAAAAAAAAAAAAAAAGTATCATCAGGTGCATGGTCTCATTTGATATAAAAACTTTACAAATTTTAAGAAAATTGATTTTGATAAAGTTTGGAGGTTTTTATGTTACAACACTGCTGAGAAAACCCCAGAAAAAGTTATAAAGTTTATTGATTTATATTGTTATTATTCATGCTTCACATGATGACTATTAGAAAGTATATATGACAGGTCATAAATTCATTTAAAAAAAAAAAAGAAGTTTGGGCTTGTTCACAATTATGTCAACGGCATCTGGGCCAAATTTTATGTTGATATCTCGAAGCAAAAATAAAGTTATAGCATTTGAAATCATGGTGGCCTCCAGTGTTTTACTGAACATAAGGACGGACTACTTAAACGCCACAAAGTATAAAATTATTTATAAATACAAAGAATAAGTAACAAGTAATAAGATCCTGGTTGATGAGTAATGATCTTCCAGCGCCGTTTCTTCTGTGCGCTCCTATTTTATGGCGCTCTAAATCAAGACCTGTCAATCTGAGCGATCGATTCAATCCAAGAGCGATCCACTCTAAAACATTGTCTGATTGGTGGTAAACTTCATCTCTACCCAACATACCAAGATCCAGTTTCCATTAGTTGAAATTTCAAATGGCATTGCAAAACACCACGTCATGATCGGATCCCAAAAGTCCTATAGCTTTAGCCAAGCAGCATGTCATGTCACTCCATGAGGATTTTCTTAAGATCTACACGTTATGTTGTGTGTGGGCTCGTTTGAGTCAAGACAACCTGCTCTAAATAACGATGTTCGATTTACAAATGTTTCCCAAAGTTACAAAGCAAAACGTGCGCAACAGCCTAATATGTATACTGTTTACATGCACGTCGAGGTAACTTTTTATGGTTTTACGTCATCAAGTTGACAACAGTACATGAGATTGGTCAAATTTAGTGGCTAACGATCAAGTCATAGAATATGATTATCGGCCAATACCAATCTACAGCCGATCGATCAGAGCATCAATAATATATATAATATATAATATATATATATATATATATATATATATATATACAGCATCAATAAGAACACAATTAGATTGAATTATAATTAGAAATAATAATATATAAAAAAATTTTTGCATCCTCGATTTTTTTGCACCCTCTGATTCCAGATTTTCAAATAGTTGTATCTCGCCCGAATATTATCCTATATAACAAACCATACATCAATGTAAAGCTTATTTATTCAGCTTTCATGTAATGTATAAACCTCAATTTAAAAAAAATGACCCATGTGGTTTTGTGGTCCAGGGTCACAAATGATAAAATAGCTTATATCTAATAGCTTTTATCCAATAGGAATTGAACAGATCATGAAAAGTTGTTCATATAAAAGAGGTTGTCGAAAGGAAGGGGTCAAAATGTTTTCTTAAAAATAAATGGTTTCCTTAAAAATAACATGCATTTTATCCTTTAAAAAGTTTGCATCGTCTTTATCTCTTCCCCCTCCTCTTCCCCTATCTCTTATTCTCAATTCTGAGCTACTTTCCCAAGCTACTCTATAACAGGCCTGTGAAAGGAGGTCACATATCAACTTACCAAGCGTCCCTCTCTGACCATATGACCCCTTCGGCAGCCCACAAGGCCCCATGTCATTCCATCACACTCTCTCTCGCTCGCAGTCCCCCACATTCACGTCTTCCAAACCAACATCTAAAAGCTGCCCCCCTCCCCTCGTCTGCCCATATCCCGACACTAATTGGTAAATCTGTTGAACCATAGCACGCCCAACAATGAGACACCTGGAGTTCTGTCAAAACAAGTTTCCCTGTGAAACAGCCTCAAGTGCTAATACAGTACGAGTCCTAGCTAACTCCGTCTTACTCAATGCTGTGCACGAATATAATGCGTGTGTGGGGTGGGGGAGGTGTTATAGAAAGTTGTAGTGAAGTTCAGTGTGAAGGGGAAGTGTTAACGGCACTATTAAAGTTTAGATTCTCAGGAGTTTGTGAAGGAGGAGCACGATGCTGTCTGGCTCCACTGGAAGCCCACAGGAAGTCCTTGTGGAAGTTTTGGCCCCGACAAAAATCTCAAACATTCTTGCAGTTCTTGTTGGACACCCTCCCCGCCCACAATCACTTCTGCACTCTCTCTATTTTAGACGGACCATGAGGAGCGCTCTACGTAAACTCACATGGCAACATGCTGTGGTTTGTGTGAAATCATGTGCAACTAAGCTTGAAAAACTAACCCCGCTTTAACTGAGAACGTGGAACCTGCACATTTACTTGTCAGTTAGCTTAAACAACACACACACAAACAAGCAGAAGCACATACACGGAGCATTAGGGTGACATATGGACAAACATTTGGATTGTTTTTTTTTTTTCACTCAAACAAGCGTTCTATCTGTCTGTCTTTCACAAACACATTTGAAACAGAGATACACTACTCAAGGAACTCTTGGTGAACCCTGTCTAACAAGTTCTGACAGAAACTCTTTATGAACACAAAAAATAAATTCTGGCTTGTAATTAGTGTCAGATAATAAAACATAAGAAGAACATAAGAACATTCATTTTTTTTTTTTTTTTCATAAACTGCCACAACTTCTTAAAGGAATAGTTCACTTAAAAATGAAAATTGTGTCATCATTTACTCACACTCTAGTCATTTTAAACCTGTATGAATTTCTTTCATTTGCTGAACACAAAAGAAGACATTTTGAAGAATGTTGAACCAAACAGTTGATGTACCCCATTGACTTCCATAGTATTTTTTTTTTTCTACTATGGAAGTCAATGAACAAAAGTTTAATGGGTTTGGAACACAATGGGGGTGAGAAAGTGATGACAATTTAAAATTTTGGGAGAACTAACCCTTTAAGAAAAATAAAAGTATAAAAATATGAGATTTTAAGAATTCTTCAAGAATTGCACTTATTTCATCCTAAATACTAAGTATAAGAGTGACAGTTCTCTTTAGATGTAAACCTTGTTCTGCTAAACTCTTGTGATATTTGCTTTTGCTGCTACTTTACACAGAATGAGGGTTACCATCTCGACATGACCTACATGACTTTGAGGGGCAGACAAAAATAAGACAAGCATATCCCACAATGCCACAGCTTTCTTCATAGACCTAAACACAAGGCGATGAGCTAAACAAGCTTGCACCGCTGTTGAGATTTGGCAGACCAAGGCTACCCATCGTGCCCCCCTTTTCAAATTCCACACACTGTTTGTGTCCGTCAAGGAGGGCCGAGGCGCAATTGAGACACTCAGCGGCAGTGGCCCCATGTTGCGTCACTCCGCGCCACATCAAAACTGAAGAGCGGTGCCAGACTTTCTCTCTGCGCCTCATGTCGACGGACAAGAAGACAATTAGAAGAAGGTCTCGTCCCATCCAAACATCCTTAACCTTGACCCACGCAAACTGAGTCATGCACACATTTACACGCTCATGGGTGCGCGTGCACGCAAAAACACAAACCACTCCACCTCCTAACTTCTCGCTGGCAAACGTTCAACCCCAGATGCTACAAATGAAAAGCATCCTCTTCATGCCAGCTGCTTCAGAGAAAAGGAAAAGAAATCAGAGAGAAATAATCGCCACCATTCCGGAAGATGCAGGAAAATAATTAAGGCTGAGACGGGGCCTGCAAGCAGACAAAGATGAAGCTCAAGAGGCATTTCGGGCTGCCAGGAATCCAGAAATGCTGAATTTTACACTGCTGGAGTGGAGCTGATGCTTTCCTGTTAGACGCAAATACTGTATATCGTAACAGGGATCCTGCTAGAGACAAAAATCATCATGTCAATGGACAGCAACAGTTTACAATTACCACACAAACTGAGCCAAGTCTGCTCATGAGGATGTGTGTTTGTTTGTGTGTGTGTGTGTGTGTGTGTGTGTGTGTGTGGGTTGGTGGGTGGGTGTGTGTACAAATGCAAAGCAGATTCAACCCCATTTTATAGAAAAAAAGAGCAAGAACACAGCAACAAACAATATCAAATACAGCAGAATATTACACTGTTATCAAAAACAAAATAGTTATTGAAATCTCCAATTGTAATGATTTTGATATTCTCATTTCATAATCTTATTTTTTACTTACCCTGTTGGAAAACCCAGCTTAAGCAGGAAAACATGGTTGCTGGTTTCTAGCTGGTCAAAGCTGCTCCAAAGCAGGTCATTAGCTAGTTACCAGCCCACGATGTTCCAAAAACCAGCTTGACCATCCTTAGCTGGTTTGTCGTGGGTCAATGATGGTCTACCAGGTCAGACTAGATAATGACCAGCGTGGATCAGGAAATAACCAGTTTAGGCCAGCTTGAAAATCAGTTACCAACTGAAGCTGCATTTTCCAGCAGGTAATTCATTTAAACAATCAATAAGCCAGATGCAAGAAACTTGGAATTCAGGATTCTCACCAACTGTAATTGGTGAACACTCAGATCAGTCTGTCCGGGGAATTCCCAGCAGAAGGGCCCCTGAAAGGCAAAGACGCACGTCCCGTGTCACAAATTGAGAACATGGTACACTCATCACTCATCCAGGGCATGAAGGCAAAAGGCATGACTTTTAAAACCACAAAAAAAAATGTCTAGCTGTGTGCCACCCCTCTCCTTCCCTGTCTGTTTCCTCTCTGACTTGCGGTGTCAGGCCTCTGCCAGGTACAAGCCCAAACATATCTCGCATACAACATACAACACACGCAGAATACATGAGAGCATGTTTGTTTACTGTGATCTGAGGTTGTGATATTGTTAGCATGTTGGCAGTGTGTCTACATCAACTGACTGACCAAAAAAAAAGTACTGATGTGGCTTTAAGCACATTGAGGCTTTGTACACCATATTCCTGTTGCACAATGTCATTCTAGGAAAAGCGAGACAAGCAATGGTATAAATACTTCACAGAGGAAAAATATATTGGTCAGATGTTGCTGTTTTATAACTCAAGAGACTTTTTTTTTACTAAACAGGGCATATTGGCGCAAACCCCAAAAAAGCGCAGATGGGAGAGGAAAGTTCTGACCGTGATCTACTGATGACGAGTAAATTAAAAAACACAGACGCAAACACATAATTTCCATGATGACAACGCAATCTACCAAAAGCAGCGCAAATTTGCGTCTGACATGCTTTTTTTTTGGGGGGGGGGGGGGGGGCATCAAAGTGACAATGGCAAACCTTAGTAAATCACCTTGCATGATTCATTTAAATATTCTCCTCCCATAAATTTTGAGTCCGAAAGGGAAACTCCTACAAATGCATGTGCAATAAGGTCAGTCGCAAAAAAAACCTGTCCACGCCTTTTCAGTGCTGTGTTTTTACCGCATGTCTTTAGTAAACCCTAACAGTAGTTTTTAACGCCAAAAGAGGGTTTTCACTAGCCCTAAATGGCATTATTAATATGGCATTGTTTTAAATACACTTCCATTCAAAAGTATTGGGTCTGTAAGACGTTTTCAATGTTTTGAAAGAAGTCTCTTATGCTCACCAAAGTTGCATTTATTTGATTAAAATATTATTATAATTTAAAATGTAATTTAGTCCTGTGATGGCAAAGCTGAATTTTCAGCAGCCATTATTTTACTCTCCAGTGCCACTAGAGGTGAATCTTCACTTGACTCAATCATGATACATCTTTTTATCCAATTATTTTATGAATAATAAATATTATATTAATATACTTTTTTCTCTTTGTTATTACAAATAAGCTATTCAAGCAAGAGCAGGGAGTGATTCCCTCTTTTCTTTTGTTGATTGAGTAACATTAATGACACAGACACAAGCTAGTTTATTATATTAAGACCTAATGCACGGATCGAATATAATTGTTACACCTCAGATGCCCCCCAACTGTTTACATTCACTTAAAGGTGGGGTAAGTGATATTTGAAAAATTCTGTTTGAATACAACAACAAACGTGAAGCCAATCAGCATTAGGGGGCGTGTGACGGTGGAGGAGAGGGAACGAGCAATAGGGAGATTTGAAGAAAGACTGTAGAAAGAGAGATAGCTGAGAGACATTACAAAAGAGAAAAATAAGAATATCATAAGAATATCATAAGCTCTTAAGAATATCACAGGAAAAAGTAGGGTTATGATCATTAATATTAGTAAAGCTTTCCGGTGCTGGAGAGAGCTAAGCAGGAAGGGCTGAAAACAGACTCAGAGATTGCATTTATTCCACTCCACACGTGAGTAACACTGGGTTTGAGTGTCATAGTTTGTCTGGAGCTGCTGTTGGCAACTAACAATGAACTCTTGTTTGCATTTACTGTTGTGTACTGTGTTCACTTTATTTTTCATGAAGCATTATTTTGTTGCGCTTCTGCTACGATAAATAGACATCCACTCTTTACAAACGATCGACATCCAAACGATTATATTCCACAGCTCAAAATGTCACATGTTCCTTCAAAAATGCTGATTTGGTGCTCAAGAAACAGTATTTTTCAGGAATTTTTTATGAATAATATAGTTAATAAAAAACAGCATTCATTTGAAATAGAAATATTTTGTAACATTACAAATGTCCCTTTTAATCAATTGAATGTATCCTTGCTGAATAAAATTATTATTTAATCTTAATTAATCTTACTGACCCCAAACTTTTGAACGGTAATGTATTTTAAATGTTCCTACAATACCTGAAGAGAAAATTTTATGGGTGTACAATATGGTATATCAGTTATTTGCCGATATTATATATCTTTTAATTTATTGTTCTTGGTCAATTTGGATATTTAAAAAAATATATTATTTAAGAGATATTAAATAGATGACATATTTTGCCCTGCAAATGCTCATGCTAATTGGAACACACACAAGAGTTGTGAGTGTCCTGGAGGTTAAGGTCACAAAACAATACAAAAGTTTAAAAGGCTGATGACCTTGACACCAGGTCCCTTGTAAAAGAGTTTGTTTACATTCCCTGAGTTTAAGTAGAGGAAATGCTCCAGGGAGGCCTTTCATGCACTACATAAGATCACGTGCTGAGATGTTCTCCCAGCTTTGGCCAAAGGTCTCAGACCAGAGGCCTCTCCTGGTTTCACAAGGTCCTGTCAAAAGCAGGCCGGGGTTACATCACTACGCACCAAGCAGCACTAAAAAAAGGAAAGAAAAGGCGGAGGCTCTACAGAGAATGAAGGAGCAAGAAAAGTGAGAAATAGTAGAAAGGGAAGGAGAGAAGAAAAAGACAGTTGGTTCAGTGTCTTGTTGCTGTGACACTGGGGTACTCATTAACAGCGAAGGGTCTGGGGTTTCCCAGCATGCCTCTGGCCCTCCCAGCCATTGTCAAGCCTGTCCAGGTGCACCACCATTCAGTCCGAAAAAAGGAAGCAAATTACCCGGCAAAAACTACAGACCCCGTGCTAGCTTGAGGCGCTACTCCTACTCAGCTGGAGTCTGGGAAAATGTCCTGCATACTGTATGTGTGTTATTCATTTAGTTTACTCTGACTTTATTTTTAACATTGATTTCAATACACTTTAAGTGCAGTTTGAACTTCAGCTACTAAACAGACGCGTTTTGACAGCAAACAGCAAGCATGCCCTCATCGTACGGCGTTTCAGGTGGGAGGTCCCGCTCTGTCAGAACGCAACACATTCCATCACTTCCTAAATACTAATTACCATACAGGAACAGACCAGGACTCCTCCAGCTATTCTTCCAAGCTCCACCCCACCTATTATTCCCCCTTTCCCTGCATTCTAACTGTTCCCGCGTTTTCCTGCTGTTGGTTCACTTGCACACAGTGTTGCACGCATACGCACACTGCTGTGGGGCCTCGTGGGGAAATAGTTAACACTCCAGCCGTCCCCTGCTGCCTGTGAAAGCCCAGAAAACAATGGAGACATTGTCCAGTCTCAACAAGACTTGGAGCAAGAGGACAATGTGTGTGTGTGTGTGTGTGTGTGTGTGTGTGTGTGTGTGTGTGTGTGTGTGTGTGTGTGTGTGTGTGTGTGTGTGTGTGAAAATATGAACTTAATGGTTGTTAGCCAGCCAACTTTTATTTCATTTATTTTATTTGAATCTGACAAAATGGGTTAGATAAAATAATGTACAACACACACACACACACACAAAATCCATCCAGTAACAACTTGGCATATTGTTATAACACTAATAATATAATATAATATAATATAATATAATATAATATAATATAATATAATATAATATAATATAATATAATATAATATAATATAATATAATATAATATAATATAATATAAAACTTATTATTACCGTAATAACCACTGCAAGTTTTCTAAATTAGTTGCCACTTAGTTTTCTGTCTGTGAAATAATCAGTATTTTTTAATTTGGGAAAAACTGAAATTCTGATCAAGTTTTTTTTTTTATCAACCACATATCATTCAAATGGGTATTTCCTAAGTAGACAGTTATTGGCCATAACAAAAAACTGGAAAGGACCAAACTTTCTGCTGTGAGTTAAACATCTGGCTATACCAGTCTGGTATATGGTATCTACACCAAGTAACACTACGTCGTGAAACACTACAGACCACCGACGGACAGCTGTGCATGCAAGTCGAGAAAGAGAACGAGAACAGGAAACTGATCCCGGAACGAATGGCCAATGTGTCACAGATGTGGGGAAATCTCCTTTCGCCTCGTTGTTTCCAACTGCTTCCCACTGGAATTACAATCGCATGATCTCCGCTCAAACGTCCTTGAGTTCAGGCTCGGTCTGATCCCAAATACACGCCACATGTGTTTTGCAGCCTACCTGTCTGAATTGTCATGTCTATATTACAGTTTATATAAAGAAAGGGGCTTTACAAATCACATTAAAATTTAGTGTAGATGGCAGTGGGACAAACGACTTGCAGTACTTTTCAGTAATGGGTTCTTTATGAGTTGTGAACAGGTAGTAAATGCATGCTGAATGTGTGGGACTAAGAGGCTTTGAAAAACCTGCGGGGCTCTTGAGTACTTCAACCATCCTGGCACTGCCTTCTATGGGCGTGGACAGAAACGAGAGGGTCACTTCCTGTGCTCTATTCATAGATCAGCGTGGAGTAGCACCTCTATGGCCAAATGCAACAGATAAAAGGTTGATGGATTATGCGTGAATGTTTCTATGGGTACAGTCACACACAGTTAGTGTTTGGGATTGACGATAGTACTTACTAACTAGTGTATGGATGCCTGTTTTCACCGTAAATAAATAATAAAAGTAAAAACAAGCTTTCTCATAACTTTGACTTTATATCTCTCAATTGCAACTCTCACAATTATGATTTATATTTGTATAATATATTTTTTTTATTTAATATTTAAAAGGCAGAAACAAGCATTCATACAGGTGTGACTCAACTGCTGTTGTTCATAAGAGGAGCGTCTTTAATTATGTCTATATGAACAAATAATCAATGTCAAGTCATTTTTCTATTCTCATGACAGCCATAAGAATTTTAAATCGTCACTTCAGTTATAAAATGCAGTTTATAACAGAACGGTGTATGAAAATAACCATATTTAGCCCTCAAAAGCCAGACTGAGAACTGTATTCTGCTGCTGTGTGAACAACTTATTTAGTATTTGCCTCATGCTTGCTACTTCTCTCTCTTTTGACTGTATATGCACTTTTTAAACATATGTGTTGTCTCTCTCTATCTGTGTCTCGTTCTTTGCTCTCACTTCATCTACCTCATTGCCACACTGCCCTTTTACGGTATCACCTCCTCTCTCCCGCTGTCCACCTGTGCTTTTGTATCTCTCTCATTGGTGATTGTTGGGTCACTTGAACTTCGGCTTATGTTCCTTATCTCACACCCATCGGCGCTCTCTTATCAGTCCACAGCAGACAGGCGTCTTCAGAGCCATGGGTCAAAGTGGGCAGGTGTTCTTCCAATTTGACAGGGAAGAGAAACTACTGTTTACGGTACAATTTATTGATAAGGCCTTCACGTACAGCAGCATATAGTCCATCTTGAGAGAAAACAAATACAGCATTCCACAGTTATCTCTCCCTGACAATACCAACTGTCTCCAGATAGATTCACCAACGGCATGATGCAAACCAAGGAAACATCAAATCATACACACGTCAGCACAAGAGAAACAGCACGAAAGGGTGATCGAGAGGGAGAGAAAAAAGATGGAAGTGTGAAGAAACAATGCAAAATACAGCGTTTAATTTGAACTTTATAGGTCAGGTCTCGATCAAACTAACTGCATATTGTACGAATGAACGCATAAATAAATTACTGCAAATGCTAAATAGCTAAACATGCCATATAGAGAAAAATATCCTACTCTCTCATTGCAGGTCTTTAGGGCTGTTTTAAAAGGCAATAGAAAAAACTGCTCTGTGCTGATAAGCATTTACAGCCCCATGAGTCAGAGGGATAAAACTCAAGTGCAGTATTTACCTGAGCCTGTTCTTAACTACCTCCCACACATTTAATGATTCAGAGAGGGAGGACAATCATTTTTCTTTTTCTCTTAAAAACTGCACATGCGGTGGCTACCCCACATTTAAATGCAAAAATAGTTTACTACCCATTCAGTATAAGTATTAGACAGCTGGTCTTTAAAGTCTTTTTTTTTTTTTAAATTAAAGCAGCATACAGCATATACACTACCATTCGAAAGCTTTGTCTCCACAGGAATAAATACAAATTTTATTTTAAATTTTAATAATAGTTCACAATATTAATCTATTTTGTTTTTTAAATAAATGCAGCCTTGGTGATCAAGAGACTTCTTTAAAAAAAACTTTAAAAAAACGTTAAACTCTTACAGACCCCAAACTTTTGAACGGTAGTCTATATAAAATAGCATTAGATAAGAAGGGGAAAAAATGCATAAAACACCCTTTAAATAGTCAATAGTTTAATTAATGTCACAGCAAACCATGATGTTCTACTTTCGGTTCAGAAGAGAAATATTGCATATTTTAAATGCATGTTTTTGCTAAAAAGTTATTTTGTCAACTTTTAGGAGTGCAATCTCACATGCATGGCCTCAAAAAGACAATAGAGACAGACTAAAAAGACAGACTAAAAATCAGCTGTAAATGTATAAATCACATTATATATCACATTTCCATTGTAAACAAACAAACAAACAACCCACACCTATTTGAAATAAGAACAAATAGAAAAAAAAATCAGTAAAGTATGTCCAAAACAGAATTTGTTTATCTCTCTGACAAAACACTGTATTGAATTCAATGGAGTTTTATTGGATTCCTAAACATGACCTTGGAGGCACTCTGTTGCTTCCAGTAACTATGGAAACACAATGAAGCCCCCAAACTCCTGAACCACAATGGAAAGGCCAAAATCAAATTTGGTCTATTGTCCAAGGAAGGGAATGAATAAAGTGATGTTTTAACACTGTATCATTACTTCAGCCCAGCAAGCTAACCTTGAATCCCTTATCGCCTATAGATTTTAAAAGAATGATAAATTTAGAGTTAAGCACATGGATAACAGCACCCGCAGATCCAGCGCATAAAACTGCAAAATAAACATAGCATCTCTTCTCCAGACACTCGTTCCCTGAACCAAACTTAGCATGGGCCTTAATTATCTGCCTCCAGTTTAAAAAGACGGTCTTGGCCTCTGCCGCTTTGGGGCATCCAAAAGGGGAAAAAAAGCCTCTGTTGAGCTACAATGATATCTCACCCATTTGATTCCAAGGAGCCATATTACGAAACAAGCACCCATATGACACATAATATTCCAACACAATCTGGTCTTCCGTTTCTTATAGGTCACTAGACATCCAATTGACAGCTGTAGATTAGGAGAGGAGTGTAAGGTCCCAAAGGACCAAACAATACAGGATACAGAAAGTACTTTTGTTTTCATGGACTGTGCTAAAGAATAAAAAGCTTTGTAAATGCTGTGACTCATGGGTGTTACTTACAACGATGTGTGCTGGAGAAGGTGACCTGGCATCTTTAAGTGCTTGTCTACTCTGAAGACTTCCTGCTTGAACATCTAGCAGGGGCCATTTCATCTGTAGATACTGGATGGCAGAAAGGAAAAAAATGGAGAAAAACAAAAGAAAAACATGTTAACAATGCAGAAAACAAAGGGACAAAGGGAAACAACATAAGAGCTAAAATATCTTTAAATAATGACTGTGACATAGAAAGTAAAAGTAAACAAAAAAATAAATTATGTCAAAAAGATCCAAGGTCGAATGATGCATGAGGTGGAACTTGAAAATTGAAACTAATAGTTTTAAGATTAACAATTCACGGTTTCAGTTTTTGGTATTGACAACTGCATTTACTTGGTGTGACTCTAGAAATGTCCCGTTCACACAGTAGATGGTGATGTCCATAAAACTGAAAAGTCTTATCACTTTTATCACGTCAAGAGTCAAATCGAACCGGCAAAAAATCTAATCTTACAGACAGCAGCGTTTATATCTGGGTGGGGAGCAGAACAATTGAGTTGCACACACACGTTGCACACAAAGCTGGTGGAAAACAGTCTGTAAGTAAAACACCCGCAACACACAGACATGTACAGTGCAGAGCGGCTATCTCGCACTGTATGACGTGACAGACAACTAGTTGTCCAGTCCGGTTTTGTTCATACAGCGCGTTTTACGAGAATGCGGTTGTGAGTCCTGAAAATTTACGGGTGTGAGTTTGGTTGTAGAATGCGGTTGTCACTCCTATAAATAACTGAACTGTGTGTGAACGTAACCATATTAAGGACAATCGTATTCTGCTGCTATGACAGCACATTTTAAACCACACACTCAAATGCTTTCAGGTGAATATGTTTGTTCTTCTTCCTTTATTAATCATGCCCAAATATTTTATTGGCCTCTGGAATTCCAGGTGGACTTCAGCATTTTTCCCAATACACATAATAAGGGTGTGGCATTGAGTCATTGCCGCGACTGTCCCCATGAATGATTGATCTGGACTTTATCAGAGCTGTACACACGCAAACAGCCCTTTCATGACCCCTTACATCCCTCTTAAAGCCAGCAGATGGAAATAATCGCCATAATCACCATAAAGAGCTCTGTGACATTCAAATTCTTCAACTGTAAAGCCCAATATTTTTGAGAGCTCAATATAGATAAAATTAAATTTTCAACATTCATACACAGAACTAATAGGTAAAAGTCTGAAATTTCAATCCAGTTCACTCAGACGTCAGCATTTCATTTCATCTTTCTTCTGCCTTTAATATCTCCATTCTCACACCCAAGCCTCTGACATGGAGTCTTGCTGATGGACAAAGTTTCTGGGGTAATATGTCTATTCTCACCCATGGACTGCAGGATCTGTTTAGCAGACCAGGCCCTTTGTGCCTGAGTGACCTTTTCGTCTCATTTTGAGATCACATGCTGGGACCCATTGCAAACCTGCTGTTACTATCCCAAAACTGGTTTGCTTTAGTCCACTAGACCACAGCAAGTGAACTTGACCCCTGAACTTTTGACCTGTTTCCACAGAGGCTTAGAGACAGCCGGCTGATTGTGAACATGTGACCTAGACCTGGGTAGGACTAGATGGTATTACGGTTACAGTTATGAGTGTCCCATCAGGAGAAGTGTGATGGTCCACTGTGGACTTTCCATTCACTGAATTACGCAGGTCAGGGGATAACTGGGCCCTAATTGCTGTTATTATGAGAAACCTGAACAGCAGCATACACCTTTGGAAACCACTGCTTTGTTCACTGACCTAATAAATTCAAATAAGCATTCAAACCATCTATGTAGCTAAATAGGAGAGTTGAGTGGATTTGCATGTGGGCTTGGCCGATGTCAAAACATTTAAGAAAGGAAGCAAGGAAGGAAAGAAGGAAGCAAGGAAGGTAGGAAGATAAGAAAAACAGCAAAGCAGGCACATCAGCTGGGGCTCAATTTCTCAACCTTGGGGGCAATTTTGGATGCAGTCTTAGCCCATAACATGAAAAATGAATTTCAAGTGGACTCCACATAAAAAATAGTGCTCTTTTTTAAGCCTAATGCATGCTGTGCTATACTTCATCAGGTCCCAAAGGAAACTTCTGACAAGTCAGTCGGCCTTGTAAACTTGGCCTCCGATGCAGTCAGGACATCAACCACTGGGCTCTGATTCAAATGAAAAAACTTGGCCCAAGTGATTCACAAAATCACAATCAAATCCATCCCAGTGTCTGACCAGGCCAGGCCAATCAGCTCCTACTCTCCGTCCTCCTATTTACAATCAAACAGATTCACGTCTTCCCTTCCTACAGCCTATCACTGGAGTTTGTTTGACCTTGCCGGGCCTCCTTTAAGATTTCACTCTTCTGAGGACATTCCAAGCTCCACTTTTCCAAAAACAGAAAAAGAGCAAAAGAAAAAAATGTCTAATTCTGTTGCTCACCATTTCAGCAAGTACCCTTGAAGTGACACTGTAATTGTAAACTGTATGCGGCTTCAAGAGCTAAACTGCTCAGTGGTAATTAATGGTGGATTCACAGCAGGGTGCAGTCCTGTGGTTCAGTCTGGAGGGACTTTTGGACCAACAGACTCACCTCCGACTAGCTGAACAATTGCTGGGATACTAAAGAGTACTGTTGATGGGTGCAATGCCAAATTTAAAAAAAATCTATTGGAATTAGCTTGTTTAATGCAAAGATGTGTAATGTTATGGAAACATCCTTAAATAAGTCTTACTTAGAAAAATGTATGGATGTGTGACCAGGTGCCAGGTGATGATCTGTGCTCCGGCACTGTGCCAATTAGTTTGGATGGGGTGAAAGGTGACACCTTGGCCAGTGTGGGTGCTGAAAGCTGAGTGCACATACTCTGACAGGCGTATCCACTTTAGACCTTTCCCTTGGCCTAATCCCTCCTGCAGGTTTTACAAGCATGCCAAGGAAAGCTGAGCTTAGACCTGTGCCAAAGTCTCACTAGTGTTCCATCACAGCCCAAGCCCCTCCACCACCCCTGGCCCGCTAATAGATGCACCACTTGGGTTTGAGAAGGCCATGACCTCTGACCTCCCCATGCCTCTTCTCCACCTTCTAAAAACTCTCCAGCTAGGAGCCCCTTCCACATAACTCAAGCGCTATTCTGATGTGACAAATTGCTCTAGAGCTCCCCCCCCCCCCAGCCTTCAGACATACCCAAAGTGCTCACTCTGTCCTGGGGCCCCAACAGCAGGGGCTCCCCTTCACCTCCCCCACCCTTCAGCAAAACCTCAAGGCCTGCCTCGCCTTCTCCTGCCTTGCTTCAGCGCAGCTACAATAGGAATGAATGACTCAATTGTCTCTGATGAAGTGAAAGACAAGGGAGCCTTCTAAATCTTCCTAAAGGGATGAACTTTCTCTCTGTCCCTCAATTGCCTAGAGACTTCCGGGAGAAAGAGAGAGAGGAGTCAGAATGACAGAGAGAGAAAACACTAGAGACCACAAGTTGCTTAATCAGGTTTGCTGGCAAAATCTTTTCATCTAAACTGAATCTGAATTTTGCAACCTGACCTATGCAGAAAAACTTTATTATTCATAAATATTAAATATTTTTAAACCAGAAATCTATTTTACATTGTAGATTATGGAAGCATTGTAACAGTAAGTAAACTAGAGCAAAAACAACTAAAATGTCTTAACTCAATTTAAACTATGTAAATGTCATGTTCGATTTGTTTTTGGATTAAGAGGACAGGCTTTTCCACAATCAGACAAATCAGATGCTTACATTGCCAGAGAGGATCGGGAATGTGGATATATTTTCAGCTGTCTGGCATGGGATGAACCAATGCATCAGAAAACATTCCAGCCACATAAACAATGTGCATAAGGAAATCTGAAGACAGAAGGCTGAAATTGGAGTCCAGCAAGCACTTGATGGGCCAGGTTCCCAATAAAGATGCTCAACAATTATGTTTAAGAGGATTACACAAGTGCTTGTTACTAGGTTTAGATAGAGAAAACAAGTTTGCATACTGTGATATCACTCCCATTGAACAAGCAACAATTAAAAAAACATTGTTTTTGTTCACAGGTGCTGAGGAAAAGGCATGCATGGATACAAACAGACCCACACTTAATACACTCACTCTCTCAAGAGGAGATTTTTTGTGTGGAAAGGACATAATAATGACCCAGACAGGCTCTTTGAAATTCACTGATCCAAAGAGAAGGGATCTGCCCATCTGTGAGACTCCCATCTCTAGAGAGGTAGCGAGAACGTGAAAAGAGAGAGAAAGCATGTGTTTGGGTGTGTATACCTGTGTGTGTGTGTGTGTGTGTGTGTGTGTGTGTGTGTGTGTGTGTGTGTGTGTGTGTGTGTGTGTGTGTGTGTCTGTCTGACTGTCTTCGTATGTTTACTCGAAACATTCAAATAGCTTTAATTTTGGATGGATGGAAGCATGCTGAAAGTGGGGGCTAGGGGTGGAGGGATAGAAGAAGAGGAGGAGTAGCTCAACACTAGATGAAACTGAAAGTTAGTCTACACGAAGGCTCTTCACACTTGCTTAGTTCTTCTAATACACATTTTATGAGTAAATAAAGAAAAAAAGAGAAAAGAACACCCCACTAGCTAAGATTGCCTGAGGCGTTCTGCAACCAGGAAAATAAAGCAGGAATGTGGGCAGGCCTGGGGTTTGTGTGCCCCGGGGCGGAAGAGGGTCCGCGGGGCCCGTATTTACTCCAAAGCTGGAACCGCTGGGGGGGTTCTCAACACACTGACAGCACAGAGCCAGAGACCCCAGACTGATCTCCTCCTTCCCCTCACCTCTCACCTTGGCCTTCTTCACAAACTCCCACTGACATTTCTTTTTTCACATTGCTCCTAAATCTGATCCTCCAAACAATCCTCGAGGCAGGCATCTTTTAAAACTTGGGACTAAAGCATACTCTAAAAAAAGTATGTGTACACAGATGCTTCTAGCTAAGTAAGCTTGATTTCATGTATCGTTCTGAAATGTCTATATTGAAATTAAACAGCATGAATGCAGACTGTATTCTCAGCACTGTCACAAGGGGCACTATAACAGTTGCATAATAGCAGTTTAAAGACAAAAATTTGTGTTAGATCTTATAAATATTTTATTTCTAGCTACATGAATAAAAACGTGTAGTTTAATGGCACGGGCCTTTTAAGCTCTACTACCCCTTAAAGGAATAACTAAATTAAAATTCTGTCATCATTTAGAAGAATTTATTTATTTTACCCCCCAAAACTATAAAAGCCAGACCAAGAAAATTTTTAGTTAAAACATTTCTTCCCATTCTCGTGTTATCTGATCCAGCATAGATAGAGCTATACCCTTAAACACAGTAGCACAAGACACATGTGGCCGCACTTGTGCTCTGTTTGCCTAGCAGGTGTTGCCTTGTGTATTAGCCAAACAGCAGCGATTCACCTGAAACCCTCAGACTGTTAGGCAAAAACTTCAGTGAGCACATACTTCTAAAAAGGCCATAAAGAAGTTTTAGCTCTTTAAGAGCAGCCATCCTCCTTGCATGACGAGGCATTTAAACAAACAAACCGTCTCTCATGGTGACAGGGTTTGTCTATTAAAGTCCATGAAAGCTGACATAGCATTTGGTGCTTGCACACCAGAGGAACACGCCATAGATTCCTGATCCATTAATGTTTCCATTAGGGCTCGGCAATTTGATGATATCGTATATCGACAATGTCTCGCTACTATCACGATGGCAATTATAACAGACAGTTACTAGATGATCATCGGCAATATCGGGAAAAAATTACAAATATATTTCACAAAGACCTAGTAACCATATTTATTCACATGGAATAGCGTGAATTAAATATTTTCTATATAGTTAGTAAGACTGGGAATAGAAAATCGATTACAATTCTGGAATCGGATACTTATCGTCAGGAATCCATGTTATAAAATAAACATTTTGTTTTTGATTATTGATTCCTGTGTGTGCATTTTAGTGTGATTTTAAACCATTCGTGCAAGACGACGGGACAGAGAACTAACTTCTGTTCTTGCGCGCTGTTTTCTGTGCTGTTTTCGAATCTTTAATTTATTTGCCTGTTGTTTCTGCGCTGACTGCTATAACAACAACATCTGTCTGTGTGTGTGAATATGCTTCGGAGATGCGTTCCCTGTCAAACATCATTTATCTTTATTTTTGGTAGTTTTGTCAAATATCTTTTCTTGTTTACACATCTTGATTTGATGTTTTTTATTCCTAATTCAACATTGCTATTCATTTTCAAGCAATTTATTTTGTTCTGCAGATGAAAAAAAGAAACTGTATCCTATAAATTCAGAGGCGGCAGCGATTTCTTCCATTTTAAAAATAATATGATCAAGTAGGCCTATTCTTTCATTTTGATGTGCAGTCTAATAAAAGTTAAACAGAAAAAAAATGGTAGCAGCCTAAGTAACTACACGAATATTATTTTAAATTGTGCGCATAATGAACATAAATTAAAAAAAATCACAAACATGACTATTGTAATTAAAATTATTTTATAATTAAAATGTAGTTATTCAAAGCACCAAATACATATGTATAATGGTATACATATAGTTTTGTTGCCAACAAAAATTATGGTGTTTTTATCGTGCTTTGAATATCTCAAGTTTCCAATGTTGGCAGCTCTGTTGTAACAATTAAAGGGTTATACTTTTGCTGTAGACAAAAAAAAAAAAAAAACATTTTTAAATTACTTCTGTTTCTAAATAAATAAAACAGTAATTTTAATTTCGATATAAGCGGCGTAAGGAGACCTCAGAACTCCAGAACCAGAAAGAAAAAGAAGAACCTTAGCGTTTTTGCTTATGCAGAACGAACCAATTAGTTTTAAATAACAAATACATTTTTGACTACAAGTTTAAAAACAGTGCTACACGACATAAGAAACATCGGACCTTATGAAAAAAGACACAATGCTATGTGACATCAACAATGTCAGCAGTGTTGTCTCCGGCGAGGCTAAAGGATAATTGGATATTATGATATTTTTAAGGCGATTATTGATAAGATATTTTTTACATATCGCCCAGCCCTAGTTTACATTAAGCAGGACTAAGTTCATGTGTCTCTTTTAGACTGCCTGTCTTTGACCCAAGGGCCGTATGATCTGAAAAATGGAGGGGACGTCAGTTTGTATCATGAATATTAATCACGTGACATGACATGCGAAATAGTCCTACCTGATTCGTTGTGGAGAGGCTTGTGTTTGGTCTTAAAGTTGTCGTTTTATATGGTCGGCAACAATTCTTTTAATGAGACTCTTGAAATGTAATGATTACTTCCCAAAAAAAGTCTGCCCCCATCCACCCCCACTTCTACTCTTTCTTCCTCTTGCTCTCTTTTCTGGGTGATTATGGGCCCCTTAAGAACACTCTATAAATAGCCCTGCAGGCTCTAGTCTTCGTGGCTGGTGTCTCCTCCAGCAGGGCCCATAATGACACATACAGGATGCTAAGGCCTAGCAACACACCCAAGAGCTTCACACTTACACAGCCTGCAGTGTTTCCACACCAAGAGAGGTCTCATTCCTACCCAGTGGAATCTCATACACTGACCTACTTACCAGCTATGAGATCTTCAGTCTGGGCACAGGGCTTAGCGCTAGGTGTCCCTGCTCATAGGTACTATAGAGTTAACATTGGGTTGGCATGGAGTTTGGACTTTGGAGCTCACGTTTAAACACACACATACACACACGCTCTGCCATGGATCAGCTTTACTGTACAGTTAGGGGTCACCCCTGGCCACTATGAGGAGGTAATTACCACACTAGTGTACATTCTCAAGTTCAAAATAAAATCAACTTTCACCTCCTGCAGCAACAACAACCTTCAAACATGTTTCAACCTACACACACACACACACACAAATAAACCTTGAAGCACTCCAAATTCCATATTCATAAGGTTTAGTCCTGAGTGTATCGGAACACTATTATCTGCCTCAAAATGCAAAATGGTTGCAGGTCAGATGTGTCTATGCAGGACACCCTTCAGATTTTACACCACAAAACAAACCCTAACCATACTCTGGGAACATCAAACATGCTCAGTGTACCACAAATACTAAAACCTGGACTATACAGACCGATCTCGCTCACTCACACCTATGAATTTCAATGGCAAAAGGGTTTATGTTTTACTGCACCTTTTGTTGGTTAGTGATGTGTAATTTTTGCTCTATTTGATACTGAAATTTCTCTTTGGAATCAATGAAATGCATCTATTTAACAAGAAATCAATTGATGGTTACTGGCATTAGGTACGCAAGGAGTAACAATGCAAACGACCTGACCATGAGCTCATGACAACCTTCAGGGACAAGGCCGTTCTTTTGCTCTGAAAAAAATTAAAATAAAAGGACTGGTTAATAAAGCTCATTAAAATGGAGGAGGCACGGATGACAATAAGACCCAGGGAAGGTCATGCGGTGGGAGCTACGAGCGAAGCACTGTGGGTGATGATGCGACCCCTCTCTTCTCCTCTGCACCCCACGAAGAGCACCCTTCACCTCCAAATAAACTGTAGTAATGATTTTGTAGTAATGCACCCCCCCCCCCCCCCCCCAAAAAAAAGCCTCACGAACACACATAACCCCTCCTCCACCTCTGTTAATTACTGCAGACATCCATCCACAAACAGCGGCAACAGACACCATCACACATAGCAATTACTGCTGAATCTTTAATGCACTCTTTAAGCAACTCTCTCCAGCTCAGTGTCTCTCTTGGGCAAACCGCAGACCTGTCTTCCCGAACCATAAACAGGGGGGTGATGGGGGCATTTGGAGAAGAAAAAGCACAAAATAAACGTAAAAACGGACTATGTTAAAGCTCTGTTCAACTCCAAAAGCCCCAGCAGAAGCATCTTTTCAGGTGAACGTCTTCAAAACAACCTCCTAGCTGGATGCAGCTGGGACTAATCCAGGATGAGCTTGAAAACTAATCTCTATCCTTAACTAAACAGTAACACATTCCAGATATGTGAAAGTCTGAACATGCTAAAAGGTCTGTTTACAGGACGCATAAGATGCATCTGTGCTGTATTGTGAAGTTCATGCGACTTTTCCTAATGAAAGAACACATCTTTATATGCAATAATTCAAATCTAGCAAATAAACAGCAAACCTGGTGTAAAGACTACACACAGGCTGGTTTATTCTAATTTCTGGTGGATCAGAATTGTCAAGCACTTAAAAAAAAAGGTAAAGCTGGCTGACCAAGGAAGTCTTGGTGGTTTAAGTAGCCAACAACAACAAACCAGCATCCCTTGTCGGGGACCAGGACCTAATTTGATGGGAACCAGAAATAGAACACGGAAATGTGCCAACATGGAAAGATCTTAGCCATGGTCACACTAAACTGCATTCAAAATGTCTTTGGGCAATGTAATGAATATGGACAATAGGATATGATATCATGCTCCGGGGCTTCCATTTTTAATAAATGTTTTTAATATAATATATAATATAAAAATAATTTAAAATAAAATAAAATATAAATATAAAAAAGTTATAAACATAATATATTCATTATTATGAAAATAATAATAGTTGAAATATATTAATTATTAACATAATAAATACAAATTAAAAATGTGAAATTACAGCATCTACAACACTTTCCCACATTCCAGTGTGCAGAAGAAAAAAAATGTGTCACTTGCGTTTCGGGTGCCCCGTGTTTCCATGCGTGTGAAAGAAGTGAAATTCTAATATCACAGCAGCTTTAGGACCTTAATGAACTCCAATGATTTAATTACGACATGAATCTGATGAGCATTTGTTTCATAGTAATAGTGTGCTATAAAGCAACCCACAACATTTTGTCTCACTCTATAACAGACTCTGAGAGTCGCTGATGACGTGGGCACTTCAACTTGCATCTAGCCGGCTTCTCTGCCTCATATTCTCTCTCCATTCTATTTGTTTACTTGATGCAATTGATTGCAACGCTGCGTTAACAATGCTCAGGCTCTGTTTCCAATGCATCCTTCATGCAAGGCTGCAAGACACGGACATGCAGATTTATATGGTTTTGGGGGTAGGTTTTGTTTTTTTACAGATGTGTTGTATAAAGGTTAACATGCTCTGGAAAAAAAAAAAACCTTGGCTACAAACTGTGTGTTTTTTGTCAGCTGGGGGAAGCAGTACAGAAAAAAAGCCCTCAGCCAAGCCATCAAGTTGAACATTGAACTTCACAGTAGTAGCTGCCTTTCTATGCCTCTGCTTTTGATGTTACCTCCAAAGCAAGGGATCAAAGGCTTGGAGTGTGGCGTGGGGAAGTCCCAGGCTCTTAGCCTGGCAGCCCGTGATATATGCAAAAGTCTATGCCAAAAAGAGAGAGAGAGAGAGAGAGAGAGAGAGAGAGAGAGAGAGAGAGAGAGTGAGTGAGGGAGGGTGGGAATGCAAGCTAGAGAGCAGCAGGCTTGTATGGAATGTGGCTAAATAGTGTGCTTTGCTTTAACGAACTCTGAGGTGATGCAATCGCTCCTTTCTGGGTCTTTTACAGTGAAGTGTTAAAAACAATGACAGTGTGCCAAGAGAAACACTAAGGCTTGTGGGCGCAAAATGTGTATGATACATCATCGATCCACTACTCCACTCACACACATTGTATCATACTCACATAAATATACAATAAGACATCTGACTTACAGCAAACACTGGCTGTATACAATGACTGTATAAAAATTGACAAAAAGACAAAAACAAGACTCACACATATGGATACAATAGGCTCAGTTGAGGTGCGTTTAAATCAACTAACCTCTGCTGGAAGATTTTGCACACACGCACAAATATAGGTCTACACGTGCACGCACACACACCCTTTCCCCAGGGCTATAGGATTAAGAGGTCTGTCTGGCTGACAGCGAGCCCTTCCTTCCCACGTACCCTGTCAATTCCCTCCCTCCCTCCTGCCTGCTCGGCCCCTCGGCCCTGCTCTGCCAGCCAGGGAGGAGGACACACCTGAACTTGACATCGATCTGCCTGAGCTTTTCTCAGCACCACACACACACGCATAATCACACACGCCACAATAAACAATATCTGTGTCTGTATAAAATGAGCGGGGGACGTACTGAAAACAGAAAATAAAATGCTGGAGGAATAGTGATGTCTGATATGCAAACAAGGTTTTCTTTTCAAAGGGTTCTTTCAAATGATTGGGTTGAACGGATTTGCAAAAAAAAACATGAACATTGGACTAAATCTATATTTCAAATTTAGTTAATTTATTTGAAAACATCTTTAATGAGTTGCATTTAACTAAATTTGCATTTTACTATAAAAAAAGATTAAAATGATGCAGGGACTTCTGTGAACACAAGTGATGACTCGAACAAATCAATGAATCGTTTTTTATGTCTGAAATGTCTTTAATTTACTTGAAAACATCTCAAATGAGCCATTTAACTAAATATTAATTTCACTACAAAAAACATTTACATGTTAAGCATGTAAAATCAATGAATCTTTTTTTTTAACCGGTTCATTGAAACGAACAAATGAACTGATTAAATAAAATAATCCTTCTGAAACCTATAATCACAAACAAGATACCCTACAGACATTAAATGCGACTTTTGCAAGTCCTTGAAATCACAAGTGTGCTATTTGGTACAGCACCACAGATAACACTTCATGTAGAAAAGAAAGAGACACATTTTCTCTGGACCTTGAATTCTCAATCACTCACTAAGTTGCACAACAATATCATTTCTACTGCTTTGCAATCCTGACCGCTTCTCATTCCCCTTCACTTTTGTTTGAAAACAGCATACGTGATCCTTTTTTTAAAACACACATATACTGTCTGACCACAGTTATCAGTAGTGTGTGTGTGTGTGTGAGGCTGCCCGTCAGGCAGGCCATACCAGTGTCTCTGCTCCAGCACCAGATTCTTTAAAAGTCATGGCCTTGAGAGGGAGGAAAAAAATGAACGTGGATAATAGGCCTGTTGTTAAAAGAATGGAGGAGAGAAGGAACAAGTGAAAGAAAGTGGGAATGAGAGGGGAGGAATATTAAAGACAAGCAGATCCCATTTCACTTTTCAGGTCATCCAGGGGCTGCCGTTTAACTTGTTGCCATTATTTATGGGCATTAATAATGAATAATGCTGGGCATTTTTGGCAACTGCATCGCCTCTCACTTAAATACTATGTCGAGTTGTGAACAATGCAATTGAATCAATGCAATTTAATGACTCCTTTTTGACTCAAGTTCATTGAAACATACCATCTGCACCCAAATGGTGCTCCTCTTTAGTGACGTAACACCGCATTTAGTTGCGCACCATGTTCAGCGACGCGTTGATGCAAACTGCTGACCAATCAGATCACAATGTATCGCTGAAATTGACCGTTAGAAAAAATAAAAATGTGCCCCCTTTATGGTAAATTTCAGTATTTTTAAAACGATTATACTCGTATTCATCCCTAGGTTTTGCAGGCATTGGGATGTGTAGAAACGTACAGGTAGATTTGCGCTGTGATAAAAATATGCAGCGAGCCGACATCGGGGCCTGCGCTGGCAAAGCTGGGCATTAATTTGAGCTGCAGTGATGGACGGCTAATGAGAGCAAAAAAATCCATCCCGTATAACAACAAAATACCTCTGACACTACCGATCGGCATGTTCCCGAGATGAGACAGAAAAAAGGCAAGGAGAAAAGAGAGCCGGAGGAAGACAGGCAGGGAATGAGAACGAGGGAGAGAGAGGGAGAGAAAACTCACAATGATGACACGTAAGTGCAAAGAGCGATTAAGGATTTACTTTCAAAAGGGCCTCCATTGATCTTTTTTGATAGACCTGCAATAAATCAAACCAGATTGACTCACATGAGAATGAAGCCTAATCCTTTAGTCAGATCCAGAAGAACTCAAACCAAACCAGCTGTTAATTTAGGCTTTACAAGATAAAGCAGGCGAAAGCCAACCTGATGTACCCTAGGGCAGGGGCTTACATCATCTCTGTAAAGCAATCAACTTATTGCCAGTTTGGAGAGGTAATCAGAGTGCACACTGGGAGGAAAGAGAAAGACAGAATTGCAGGGGAGGACAAAGTAAGAAGAGGTCCAAAAGGCAGAAATAAAGAGGCTGAATGAGAAAAGCAGACAAAGAATGTGGAGAAGTGTGTGTGTGGGGGGGGGGGGGGTGGGGTGGGGGCTGGAGATACAAAGAGGTCCAAAAACAGGTCAAGGGTTATTGCATGCCAAAATATGCAGCCATGTTAGAGATATGGCAAAATATGAGAAGTAGGCAGTGCAGGCTCTATTTCTTGTCTGAGCACCCTGTAATTTCCCTGTACGTTTGGCCCCATGCCACCTCGGTCACGCCCAAGTCAGCACCATAGCCAGCCATGCTAATTAAACCAGTTATTTTTGTTTGTGTGAGCATTTTTCTTCACCAAACTTTATTTTTCTGATGTAGAAAAATATATCAAACAATAAAATATATAAACAATTAATTATTTATATAATTACTGTTACATTTCTACTATTATTAGAAACAATATCACAATAATATAACATTGATTATTATTACTAATAAAAACAAACAAATAAATAAAAATAAAGTATATGTAAGTGTATGTATCAAGATATAAGATAAAAAGAGAAACAAGGGTGTTGCTGATTTGGGCAGTGACAGGGATGCATCACTCAAACACACACAGACACACATCCACTCATTAGGTACCATGTTCTTGCCTTTAATGTTCTGTTTACTACACACAACAAGATCAAATCTGAAATCCAATTCCAGGCCTGACCAGGGCCTTTCACTTTGGTTCTGAGGGTGCCTTGAAAAAAGCCAGGCTTGTAGTCTCTGGAAAGAGTCCAAGGGAAACTGAGGCTCAAGAGTCCAAACAAAACCCCAGGTGAAATCAGAGTAAAAGCAGGAGCCCACATCCCCACCTCCCTCTGACACACTGCCTGCACACAGGGATCACTCAGACTTTGGGTGTCTGCTCTACCCAACTAAATTGAAGTTAAACGAGCCAGGGGTTTGACACACGTGCACATCCATGTAAAGAGCTTGGTACTTCTGCAGCGCTCTGTTGCGCATGCTATCTTTAGTGCTGAACTAAGGTCCTTGCCGCCCCTCCTCCTCCTTTTAGCGGGTGTGCCACTCAGTCTTGTGCCTTCCACCACCCTCCCCACAGGGTCACACTTTTAATTACACAGAAACAGTAATCCCATCAGACAGATGGCAAACAGACCATCATCCAATGACTTTATGCCCAATTGAATCATTACTGATGTTATTTGCTAAATTATACCAAAACTGAACAACACCGCCAAGCGGGATTTTCACGAGAAGCTAGCGAAAGCAGATGTGCCCTCCTGTCGAGCATCTGTGACAGAGATTAAGAAGGCGTGAAGATGGGAAGTGGAAGCTGGGTCTGTTTTAAATGAATAATATTCTAATCTTAATAATATTAGTGCGCGCAAATGCAGACTCTTATTATCCGTTGTGAAAAAAAGAAAAGGAAAAAAAAAAACATTATTCCTCTACCGGACAAGACATTTCCAAACAACTTGGTATGGTAAACCACATAACAAGCACAACTGAGAAGTGACGAGAGTTCTTCTCTTAAAAAAGGAGCATTTTTGGTTTATGAGCTTTGCTCGGCACTGCCGTTTGTCTTTGGGGAACATCCCAAGAATCCACTTTTTCCTGAAAACCCAGAGCTTCAGTCCACAACCTTGCTGCCAGAGCCCATTCATTCTTTCTCTCGCTCGTTCCCTCACTTGCTCTTTCTTTCTGTCTGTCTCTCCCTCTTCTTTTCCTCTGCCCATGGCTTCTGTCAACAATTACCGGTCGCCTCTTCCAGAGTCCCAGACCACAGCACCCCGAGCGTTAAACTATGCAATATCCCAATCAGTCCCTCAACATAAATTACATCTTGCAACATCGTTTGGGAAAGAGATGCACCTTGGTGCCAATAAACAAACAACTAAAATTGTTTTTGACAGAATACAAAACTCCAAACTCAGCCGGAGTCATGACTATATGAGCCATAATGAAGTCAATAAAAATATTTGGAGACCATATTCTTGGCTAGCAGCAGCGCCTGATTACTCACCTGTCGTGTTGCTTGGTGTTAATATAAAGTCTGATTGGTGCATGTTCTGGCTGGGCCCCAGGGTGTAGTATCCCATGCTGGGTGGCTAGACTTCGTGCCACAGATGGGAGCAGTTCCTCAGCCCAACACTAGAGCAGTAAATCTACATTTAACCATGGGGGGATAGGCCACACTATAATGTAACACTAACATTTTCCATTTCATAAAACACAACAGGGCAAAGGCAGAGAATTTTTTCTTTGTGCTCCCAGACTTACGTTTTAATTATTGTTCCTTAGCTACCATAAGGCAGAGGGCAAAGGGTCATGGCTTAAGACAACAACTCGGTCACTAAATCCAATTACTTTAAGACCAGCTCAAATTAGTTCATATAGAATAGCTGTTCAAAAATAATTGTCCCCTGCTTGGCCCTGAAAAGACAGGCAGATTTCCCTACAAACCAGAGCAGTTGCGTCTCAAGGCATGCCCGCTGCTGTAAAGTGATCCAAGAAGTGCCAAGAAAACTTCCAAGCTGTTTTTTTAATCCTTTCCTGACTTGATCCTATCGGTAAATAGGCTACTGCCTGCAATTATTCTAGCATGAAAATATGTGGGAGATACCAAACTGGAAAAGGACCTCAACAGTGTTGCAAAGGGGACCAACTAGTTATGGGGGGGGGGGGGATTCCTTGGTTATAATTAATCAATTTTTCATCAGAAGAATTAGGAAATTACTAACATAGATGCTACTGAAAAGACAGGTTTTTTTAAAATAGCCACAGGGAGCTTCAGGGAACACAGTCACATCCGTCAAAGCATCTCTGGTTCTCCCTTTTGTAATAAGACAGTAGAAATTTGCAACCAAATAACTGTCAACATAAAATTTGCACAGACTTAAGTAGCATCAGTAAGATCTGACCACAAAAAGCAACATGAGTGGTTCTCCTCAAGTGTGCGGTTGCACTCCTGGAGTCCGATCCCAGAGGCGAGTGTGTCGAGTGTGGAAGGCCGCACAGCAGCTGTGAGAACGGCACAGGGCCAGCTGCTTCCTCGCCGGCTCCGATTTCCTGACCTCACAGCCTGAGAAGTACACAGTCAGGTGACCAGATCTAAAACCTTCCTCATGTCCTCAACGCCTCAACCAGAGCGCAGACTCTTTGGCAAAGGGCACCTGAACGCCTTTCTGCTTTCAAAACCTTCACTGTGTTCACCATGCTGATAAAGATTTTGGTTCAATCTGTGGCCAAGCTCTGTAAACCGATGTTTTCCCCTGGCTCTGACCACCGTGTTTGCATACCACAAATCTTGCGTAACCGTCTAGTGGTTTCTCACCAACGGGACTTTTCATTACTGGAGTAGAGGATATGTATCTGCTCTAAATCAATAGTGTGAAAGCCAGGCAGATTGACATACCTCAGGAGAAGAACTCTTATTTACCAAGTAAAGTTACAAAAAGAGAAAGTCCCCAGATGGAGGGACTTCTGTTCGCAATCCTAAAGTGGAAGTTCTCTTCGCAGTCCTAAAGTGGAAGACAACAAATCTGTTCGAAGAGTTGGTCAATACTGGTGTGCCCTTCAGAAGGGTAATGAGATGGATGGAAATGGGCATGCAGAGGTGATGCCGTACCGCCTATGACAGTGGCCTCAGCTTTGTGTGCCTTGAGTAAATAGCAGACTCTTTATGGTAATTGTAACTTAATTGTAAACCGAGGAGAGTTCAGGGAGAATGTCAGAGTCAAACTAGGTTATAGAGGGCCCTACTTCAGCATGACTAATCTTCTGACCCGGTACTGCATCCTCAACCTGACTTCCTCACACTCTGAGTTGGTAGACTAGTCGTGATTGAAGACTTTAGGCGTGCGTTAAGCCACGTTCGGTGAGCCGCCCTACGGAGTGTGGCCCTCTTCTCGGCTCATTTGAACTGCAATCCTGCTCTTTTGCTCTCAGTGCATCTTTTTGTCATTTGAGAGCTCATGCCCCATTTGTATTATCCACTGAAATGACAGGCGGAAGAAGAGGAGGGGGGTTGATGGGGAAAAGGAGGGGCTTCGGGGAGTCAGTCACAAGGAGACAGCTCCAAAGAAACATCCACAATCCTCCTGGTTGAGACAAACACACACAAATGCAAACCCATGCACACACTCTCCTTGCCTAATGTGCCACGACACTCGTACATCACCCACAAATTGGACAAATGAATTAACCACGGCCCCTGGTTAGCGTTTCGGGCTTTAAATGGATTTTCCCTCTCCTGGCCTAGCCAATAATTGCATTTATCCATCTTGTTGAAGCGCGGTTTACACACTTGCTAACATCATGCCAATCCAGGCTACATTTTCTGCTTCAGTGGCAGGAGAGGAGGAGATTTGTCTTTGGATCATAACAGGTAATTCAAACAACAATTAGTTTGATGACTCCCCCGTATGTCAATGTCTGGCTTCCCCACAGGCAGGGTTTGTAGCAAGGGGATCTTCTGTCGCTCATAATAACCTTCCATCTCTATCTTTCAGTCTTCCTGCTTACCAACATGAATTAAGCTTCACTGTTTTTTAGTACCGCTCATCCACACCACTAGGCGCTTGCATACAGCATCTCCAGTAAATGTGGCCTGCAACTACAGACCCTGAATTTCACGCACACACACAGACACACACACACACACACACAAACAATCTGTTAGACGCACAAAGCACTTGTGTCGAAGTCTGCTGCAGGGGTCATCTGTACTCTCACAAGTGTTTGAACAGTAGTGCATTAGACACTCCATGGCCCACAGGACAATTGGGCTGTGTAAACATTGTGGGACTTCCTTCCCCACAGACCTCAAGATCTGGACTAAGACGACCCACTATATGAATTCCTGCGCTTGCTTACCAGCAAACATCTCCCGTCTTCACCTTCCATACTGTAAGACAGCACAGACAGTTAAGGAACATCACATACATCATTCAACACAACAAATGAATCTGAGAGAAGTTAAGGCTTCTGTATAAAAACCAGATCATTGTTAAGATTTAAGTTTTCATGGTTCTCAAACGCTGGATAATTTTACCCCTCCATGACCTGAAATCTTTCACTTCGACGCCCCATGCTATGACAAAGCAGGCAACTTATCTTTATTGATATTTGAAAAATGCAAAGCACGATGGCCCATAAAGATACAGGAGCCGTAAAGCTGAAGATAAAGAAAAACTGCCGGTTCTAAAGGGCATCTAGACAAACGTCATGCTGCCGCTGTCGCTTGCTTATTCCATACCAGCGTCGCTTAAACTGATTGCTGGCTAAAGAAAACAGCTCCAGGTCAGGATTAAACTCTCTTTCCTTATAAATCACTCCTACTCATTGCTAAATCTTTCCGTTCACCAGATAGCTGGTGGAGAGAGATCACTATTCACTATGACTGGCAAGTAGTCATCATCTCTATGCTGCTGAATTACACCTCCTCTATGTCAGCGTTCAGATCTTAACACTGTGAAAGGACATTGGTTGCAATCAGACACCACATCTTCCACCTCTGGATAATACTGATCAGACTCACAGAGCCCTAGGGGCAGCTGCCCAAAGATACACCTCCATTCAATTACACCCCTCGCTCACAATGCAATTGACAATTCGTTCAGCGAGGGAAGTCAATTCCCTGCGTTTTGGAATCGACTGTACTGAGTGTTCACACCATCCTCTAATGAGATGTAGCTAGCGACAGTTGATCCAGGCTAATCCTTAAGAGTGAAACATACAAAACAAACAAACCAACATTTCCTACAGTCTGTGCTAAAAACATTTTATGTGTACTAGGGGTGTGACGAGATCTCGTACCACGAGATCTCGCGAGACTAAAATGTGACGAGATTTCCCGTAGAGTGAAAAGCTGTCTCGCGATATCGCCATGACGGAGCGTGAGGGTGAAATAAGCATAAAATATTCCACCGCTACGCTCACATTCGCCTCAACTGTCGTTTTGCTGTTTTTATAAAAAAATAAAAACCATTATAAACTAATGTAAAAGTCTGCTCTGCTCATCCAGCACAAGAAGCCGTCAGTCCAGTAAGAATCACAGTTCACTGACCCACATCAAGATATTAGGTCTGGGAACTCACCATGGCATGCCTCAATCCGAGGGGCGGGATAAACGGTTGTCTTTCAAATTCCCTCTGCACGCAAAAGGATAGCGCTACAATCAAACAGAGCAACGAACGGTTGTGGCTGAGTGAGTCCCATGCGTTTTCCAACCAGCAGAGCTAGTTGATATATTAAACTTTTGCCATATCCGGTCGGCAAAACTCCGAACACATCTTCCTTTTTTAAGAATGACTTAAGTGCCGTTCTTTGTTCTTTTCTCAAAGAAAAGCTTAACTCCAAGTCCTCCAAAGTCACGGCCAAAGCCGATTCAAAAGACCGCAGCGGTCATCTTCTGTTTTCAAGTAGCAGGGAATTCACGCGGAACCGTCACAACTCTGCCGTCATTATGTTAAGCCCGCCAACTCTATACACGATGTGATTGGCCTGACTAGAGTTTGGTTTTTCCAGCTCGAAAGCCAACGTTGCTACACTACACTGGCTGCAAACTACAGCGAATTTAAAAGTGAAAGTAAAATATTGCATATTGTTTTCTTTCAAAGCATTTGATAATTCATACTCATTAAGTAGACCTAAAATGACATGCATTAGAAAATTATTAGTTAAATGTTAAAACATTTCAAAATGTACCAGCAGAAAAATTTTCCAGTCATGAATTTTGTCATTGAGGATTTCTGAAAAAAATCTTGTCTCGTCTCGTTCTCGTGAACCCAATCTCGTGTCTCGTCTCGTCTCGTCTCGTGAGATAAGTGTCTCGTCACACCCCTAATGTGTATGCTGGAGGTGTAGACAATTCCCTCTAATTTGATGTGAGACCCTATGTGAGCTTTCTCCTCAGACACATCAACAAGACAAAACTGGTATACAACCATGTGACAACCACAATGCCAATCAGCTGAAATATTATCTATATTGTGTGAAAGCCATTGAGCAGAATATGGCCAATGAAATAGCATAATGCAAGGTTCCACGAATCGCATGCCTGTTATTTAACACAGGGTATGGTTATCTTCAAATACGGGAAGATCTGTCCCAAAAAAAACTCAAAAACGTGGTTTATAAAGTTCATAAAGCACCTATATCTGTTAACGCATGCAAATATTGGCCTGTTGTAGCTCTAATCTTAATATAACCCCCCGATTAGCGGATTAATTTCCTTCTACCCTGGAAGAAAATCTCCTTCACCTTTTGTTCAGTTCAGAATGCAGAACCTTTGCTAGAAACAAGCATGCAATAAACTCATTAGTGAACAGACAAGCACACGCGCATCCACACGCACACACACTCTGGGCCCTGCTCAGAGCTTATCCCTTGGCAATTAAAAGTTTAATTAGAAGATTAAAAATACATGGACTGAGTTTTATCACCTATTACTTTCTCAATTATGTGCTTTACACATACAAAACGATCCCAACATATCTACAGGAATTAATGCAGATTATCGAAGTAAACAGGATTTCACCTTCTGCAATGCAACGTTATAGAATCTCAATTTGCAATCAGAGCTAGAAGACAAACTTGTCGGTGCCACATTAAATTAGCTCACTTCCTTATCAAAGAGAAACATTTCACAGGACAGAATAATAAATACAGAAGCAAAACAGTGACTGGTCAGGCTTCATCTTATTTTGGAAGCTTCAATGACATGCCTTAATGAAGATAACTTTGTCCTACTTTTGTGTTTAAAAATAGATGCCGATAGGTTTTTATTTGTTTTTCTGTGTAGAAGTTTCACTGAAAATGTATGTCAGCGACAGACTGCCTGTGTAAAGACAGTGATGGTCACTCTATCAGGCTTTTTATCAGAGGAGAATATTTACCACATACTCTGGTGTCATTGTGTTTTCTGTACTAGTGATTCACATGACATATTGACAATGTCAATCATAATGTTTTAGAGTCTGATAATGAATGATGTACAGTAAAAAAAAGACTTTGTGCCGATGAGCACAAGACACACACATGCTCTTTCAATGGAAACTTGTGCACTCCTATCATTAAGCATACAAGCTAGATGGCAGCTCCAGAGAGCATGTGTGTGCACTTTGGCCCAACCCAAGCATGTTCCAATCCAAACAAAAGCCCAGTGCAACCAAATTCCACCAGCGTCACCCAAGCCTCTGCGCTGGAGAACTTCCAGCCGACATTTTGATGACGAGGCGGGAATCAGGAAGCATTAATAACATTAATAATAGCTTGATTCATTAAAAAAAAAAAAAAAAAGTTAAAGGAGAAGGAAGGGGAAAAAATGCCACACACAAGGCCTGTCCATCAAACATGACTATAAACTTGTCACCTCCTCTTGTCGTTTTTCAGTCCCTGCTGTGTTTTTTCTTTCCTTCATTTTTTTTCTTAGTAGATAAATGCCTAGGGGCTCTATTGTTTGGAAATCTAACCAGGAACTGTCGCCACTCTCATTGCCCCCACATTAGCAGCAATTATGCGCCCTATTCAGACTGTCTTTGTGCATCTCCCTCCTCTTCATCTTCCATCTCCCCCACTATGCCATGGCGGGCAAATCGACCCCGCTTTTTCCCGCTTTTCATAATCCCCCGCTCCAGTCCAGCATACTGCACAAGGTAAATTTCTCAAAAACAAGCAAAGGAAAACATTCCTTCAGAACAAGGTTTATTTACAAAAGAAGTTCTTAATAATAAATATAAAATTAAGATTTTTTTTTATCATATTGTATTGTGAACATGAAACCGCACTCGCATACATTCCGGGGAAAAAATTAACTATAGTATATAGTGAAAATAGATTAATTGTTGGGGCAAGTTGTCACATTTTCATTGGGTCAAGCAAGCTGTCAAATATATTTCAAATGTAGCAGACTGTAAAAATGCACAAAGTACAATAATTATTGGCCAAAAACATCTATGTATGTTTCCCTTTAACATTTTTTCCTGTTTCACAAATTGTTTTGTTTCATAATTGTTTTATAAAGCTTTCCTGAAAAGTCTTTAGTAGTCTGCATACAGTGTGACAAAATGCCCCACTATTTAAAAATACAAATGTTTAATGATTTGCATTATTATTTTTCCTACCAGGGCAATAATAGTTGAAATGGTCAGTAGCTTTTTAGGGCTAATGATCAGTAGCTTCACCAGATTTTAAGGTATGTGCCAATGCCAAAAATTATTTCCAAAAATCCTTGGAGCAAAAATTAACAATTAACCCTAATCTCCCTTACATATTTACATATATATGCCATTATATATACACATTAATGATTTTTAAAATATCTGACATAGCTGATTGTATTTATAAAATTTTATAACAAATTCACTCCCGAATACTTAAAAAGAAATTAATAATGTTTACAGTAGATGAAATATATCTAGGCAAATTTCAGTTTTGAACAAAACACTAGTTTGTAATCATAACAAAACAAATGTTCGGGATCTTTTAACAACTAAACATTTACCCATATATTTGTGTATTATGACTAAAAATTACATCATTTGTGTATTATGACTAAAAATTACATCATCTGCCAAATTGTATAAATATGAATGCAAATACCAGCACAAGTACTTTCATAGATTCTCATTTGGAAACTTGCACTTCTTGAAATCAATGGACTTAGTCCTTGACTCAAAAGGCCTCAACACTGGCCTGTTCTCACCCCCATCAGTAAAATCTGCCTGTCATATAAGAATTCACACGCAGCTATCATACAGCTGCACAGGCCAGCACACGGGTGCATGTGCACAGAAAGAGTAATTTCATTTCCATGTTTCAGGAGCCTCTCTGCGTGTAGGCCAGCAGCAGGACTATATTTAACAGATGACAAAAGTTGCATTCCAGACGTACAGTACAATCTTTGTGTTGATCTTTGTGTATGGAAATAAATGGTGAAGAGGAGAGAGGTGAGGGGTGGGGTCAACAACACACAGCTGCTAAGCCAATGCAGCTCCATGAGACAGAATTTACAACAGCATTACAGGACAGGATTGCGTTTGCAGCTTTAAAAACAAATGTGACGGAAATAAATCAAGAAAAAGACAAAAATATAATTCCCAACTGTGGCATCTGATCAAATTTGAAATAAAAAATTGACTATTTCTATTTATTTGTGACACGAATATGAAATTCTTAACAGTCCACATCCGAACAAGAAACCTTCATTAACTACTGAACTAGTGCTGAACACTGTGTGTAGACACAATGCTGCCTTAAAAAACACCAGAGTGACACAGGGAGAAAGAGAGAAACAAACAAAAAAAAGGTTATTTTCACACACGATCATAGAGAGCAGCCTGCCAAAATCATCAACACAAGACAATTGAGCACAGCAAGGAGAAGAAGAAAAAAAAAAACATCTCAGTAAATATTTACAGCAAACCTTTTTCCATTCATTTACCAAGCACTAACAAAACCGTACTGTACTCTTTCACAGCCCACCCCCTCCGACCCCCCCACCCACATCTGCGATTCATTGACTTTACAATTTACCACATGTCGAGATGGGAGAGGTCGGGACTCTATCTGAATCACGACACAAATATGCAAGTGATTTATTGTTTTAAAAACCATGGGCCGATTTAGTGCAACTCCACTCTTCCTGAGCATTACTCCTATTGGCAGACCATGAACAATTACAGTTTGGACTAATTAAGCCCAGAGAATGTGCTGTGCGCCGCTAATGTCTCACAGACCCCGCTTTCAGTTTAATGGTGCCAAACTTTGCTCCCCAACTTAACTTGCACAAATCCAAAACAGATTGCACTTTTTTATGGGTGTTTATCAAGCTCTTGCAAACAGAAACCGTTTGGGGTTTTGTGTGTGTGTGTGTGTGTGTGTGAGTGTGTGAGGATGGGAGGAGGAGGGAAAAAAAGAAAAGGAGAAGGAAAGAGTGGTGGAGGGAGAGAAAGAGAATCTTGCTTCCGCTATTCTTTGTAAACAAAAGTGATTTGCAAAACAAAAGGATGGCAACCTTCTAAATAAACTGGGAGTGTATTTTGTGGAGAGCGGCACAAAACGCGAGCGCGTAGCTCGGTGAGCCCCCTGCGGATAGCAATTAGGGGCCATTAACATGTAAAGCCAATTTGATAAGGTATGAGTCTATCCCTGTAAATCCGCATTAAACTATCTCCTGCACCTCACACGACAGGCTATTCAGCACACATAATCCATACGATAAACCATTGTTACTGACGTATTAGCCTAAAAAGATTCAGCCATGGTTTATTAAAAATATGTACATGCATGGCTACACTAGGGATGAATGCATCTTGAGTAAAAAAAAAAAAAAAAGGGTTTAATTGATTTAAAACACAAAATCAATTTATTACATTTTATATTAAATGATACATAAAATTTCATATTAAAATACGCTATTAAAAAAACAATTCTAAACAATATTCCAGGCCACCTCCATGCATCTCTGTTTCTTTGCACCAAATAGCGGAGAGTTCATTTGGGTGTTGCAAGTTTGTCTTTTTCTATATTTCGTTCTTTTTTTAAACTACGCATAATTATACGTTGAAACCTGAAACCTCTGCCAAAAGTCTACAGGCCTAAGGAATTATGGGGCCAGGGGTGGCGTCAAATATCTTAACATTCATAAGTCAGAGAGGCAGTAAATAAACCCAGCGGATTTACGGGCATAAAGCCCCCTGCCAGAACTCAGCCGGCCAGACCTCTGCTCTACCTCGCTTTCCCCTCTCCACAGACCTGTTGAGGTGTGATTTTAGCCTACAGCCACCCAGTTAACCCAGCACCTTTCCAACCACAACACACACGTAGAGTGTGTCCGCAGCCGTGTATCCGCCACGCAAACTGCTCTCATTGAAAGGAGGAAGAGTAGCTATTGTCTGCAGTTTTTAGTGTGGAAAACAAAAGAAAGCACAGGCATTATCAAATTGCTAAATGCTACCAAATCATCATAAAGCTTCTCCGATTGAGGTGGTTGGAAATACAAACTCCTCATTATTACAGCTCTCAGAGGTCAGACGAATTAAACTGTCTCTCTCTCTCTCTCTCTTCACTCAAACACACTTTAAGGGAAAACCATTTCATCACTATTGCAAGAGCGGACCATCAGGGAAATTCAGCTGACACAAGGTCTATGTAAATAAAATAACATTTATAAAAAATAAATAAATAAATAAATAAAAAACAATTCACATCTCTAATATCAACCATTTAGATCAGAATCAGGCTTACATAATGTGGCAGTAGCAAATTTATCCTGAAAATAAAATATTGGATCAGTAAATACATCCGAATATTTAAAATGCAATAAAACTGGATTTTATCAACTGCTTGTTTAATCCTAGTGAGATTTATATAAAATAAAAAAAAGAGAGAGAGAAAAGGAAAAAGCTAACAAATCCTAAAAAGCACATCATCGGCAGCAAAACCCAACAAGCCCCATGCATTCGTTAAACGGAGCGACAGCTAATCAATGCTCAGGTGAATTATTTATCCTCTACTTAAGAAATGCGTTTATGAATACAACGGCTTTCAACTTCAAAGCGGCGTGGGTCGGACGCCCAGGCAGCTCATAGGAAGCAGACCTCATGGCAAAGAAGCGGGGTGAAGGACTACAGCACCATGTCAAAGACTGAGAACTGTAGGCCTGGTTACAGTAAGAGATCAAACATTACAACATACAACTATAAAGAAATGCATTATATCTGTGGGTATAATATTTGGGATAAAAGGCCAGAACAGACCTGCAGTGTACATCCAGCTACATACTATAGGGGAGGATATCAAACAATGATCCTACTTCCATGGGAGATTGCTAAATATATTCTTGGTAGCCAAAAATGAATAAGCCAGCGATTTAGACAGGGCTCCATCTCTGCAGGAAGAGGAACTATCAGACTATGAGCTCTGGTAAAAGCATCTCTGAGATTCTGACCTAACCTGCAGAAGACACGCTATGTGTCAAATACTTTCTTCATATCCCTTCTAATTTATGCACATTTGCGGTGGTCATACTGCTGCTTTGATCATTTTCTGTGCTTTAGTTTATATGTGAACGTTTCTATAATGTGCATTTACATCAGTAAAGAAATTATCAGCAGGTGAAAAACAGATTCAGCAAAAAGGCATGTTTCGAGAAGCACGCGATAACAGTCAGAGATGTTTCTACAAAAAGGTCACACTGATGCTAGAAACAGGAGAATGCCTTTTTTTTTTAAAGAGCTGAATCCAAAATTTCAGAGCAGTACATTTTGAATGTAGTAATTTACTTCATTTCAGGTTACACCACGTCATTGTCGTAAAGCGCACCTTCACGTTTCAGATTAAACCTATAACTGATTATGAAAATCAGGAATGACATCAAGGTCCTACTGCACAATTGTCCTTATCCTTATGTTATTTCTATAACAATTACATTAAAAAAAATCCATTGTGAATAAAAAAAATGTTACATACTAAATGCCAGACTACTATGCAAAGCTGCTATAAACAATATTTACACTGAAATACTGTACAATGCACATTACATGTTATTCAACCTATTGCATGCTCTAAACAAAAAAGTCAATCATGCCATGACACAATGTTAATGCAAATGTAAAATATATTATATTTAATATGCATTTAAAGCAAATGTTTATTCATTTTTAAATATTTCTGACACTACTGTCTAATATTGTACTACACTTCATGTCAAGGGTGATATGAGCAATATTGTGCTTTCATTCTGACGATCACAAATTTATTGACTGACTTCCACTAATTACCATAAACATTTCCCACGATGCTCTTTGGCATTAACATTTATGTGCATTGAATTCTTTAAATAACACAAATCGACATTCTGTTCAGCTAGGATAAATTACTCATAAATTAGCACAGATAAATTACTAATGTTTTTTTTTATGTGGCACATTGTACAACACGTTTTCGTCATCATGTCACAACAGCATCTTTGTTTCTATCATTTAAACTGACATTACTTTATCATTTTTACAAGATTTTCAATTCAAAGTGGCTGAAAAAAATCATCATAAAACAAGATCATAATTATGGCATCACTTTGTTTTTATATAAAAAAATATTAAAGCTTCAATTAAAATTAAGCTTTATATTTTTGTAGGGTTAAATGTTAAATATCAGAAACGCCTTATTTTTAACAACAACGATTATGATAATAACAAAAACAGGGAAGATGATATTTTTATTAATAATAATAAAATCGTTCAAACATTCTCGTACATTTCAGTTTTAGAAATTCCGGAACATACGCTACTGTACATTAAATGTCCCGTTAAAGCAACCGAGCTAATCCACTAGTTATTCAAGTGGGTTACACAGCCCGTTCAAATTAATAATAGCCTACTGTAAAATCGTAGAATATAAAGCAAAGATAACCTGGCAAGTAGGCACACATAGTCGAGGAAAATTTAAATAAATAATAACAACGGAGTTAAAAGTAGCTGTGTGTTTGTGCACGTCATGAAAGCACATTATGCGTTCCACTGTACTTGCCGCTCGCGCGGGTCTGTCCACGCGCTCGCGCTTCGCGGGCATCGCTCGTTCAGGGCGACAGTGTATCCGCGCGAGCGGCATGCCACTGTACAGTGCAGACTCAGAGTGAATTGTGGCAGAAGTTTACTAGCCTACCAAAGCAATTCCTATACATGGACGTGGTGCTTTAGCTACGTGCATGTGGCTGCAGAAACACGTTAAAAACACTTACTGTGCGCGCGGTGGGAGAGAGCGATCCGTTCGGGAGGTACGGGCTCGTGAGGTCGGGAATCATTATAAATGGATAGCCCGGGTACGGTGGGCTCTTGAACAGCCCTCCATCTTGCCTTTTCGCAGCTAACATGGCGGGGGGGGAAAAGAGGAAAAGTTTTAGTTTAAGTTACATTCCCAAAAACTTTGTACGTATGTGCAGAGGCAAACGGAACCGATGCAGAGTGTTGTTGTCCTGTGCAAAAAGATGATTTAGAGAAAACAAGCACTCACCCTCCTCTAAACTTTCTCTTGTTTTGTCTCTGAAACTTTCAGATCTAGGCGGAGGCCGTCTTTCCGCCTTGAAATGCAACGAAACACAGGGAATGCATTGAATAATCACAGCGAGGAGATCGTTAGCTAGTTAGCAGCGTGTTTAAACAAGAAATGTGCTAGTAAAACTTCTGGACAAGTCGCGGATTCGCAGTTATTTGTCACTTACCTCGGAATCCGAAGAGCTGTTTTGATTCGTTTCCGACTCGTTTACAAGAGAAGACTTGACATCTGCTAAATCCCTTTCTGCTGAAGAGTTCTCCGAAATCTTTTCCTCCTGTTCGCCTTCGTCTTTGAAGGAAATCATTTCATCGTTCGCACCCAGATCGTCCCCTCCACCGCCGTTCAGCTGCGGCATTTTTCCCGAGGAGCGCTAATTTTGCGGGGGGCCAAAACACCCAAAAGTTTTTAAACCCTTGATCTTGGTGTGATCCCCGAATCCCGAGTTTTAAGTTTAGGGACTCGCAGTGGCGTTTGGCTGGGTGAGTGTTCAAAACTCAAAAAGAAGAGGGCAATCTTGGCAGAAACAGAAGCCGGAGACGGAGCTGAGGCGCTCGGATTGAGGGAGTTGAAGTTGGTCGGAGTGGTTTTCAGTTCAAAGGCGGCGCTGATTGACAGATAGAGAGGGATGGAAATAGAGAGAGTCTGGATTCGGGATTATTGACAGGGAGAAACACACAAGAAAAAAACTAATGAGATTCAAACAGGGAGGGACTTGAAGTGACGTTTTCATAAATAGAGAGGGGCAGGAAAAAGTACTGGAGGGGGAAAAGGGCTTGAACGAGAGCGAAAGAGAGAGAGCGCGCGAGAAACAGAGAGAGAGAGAGGAAAAGAGCTTTTGGTGAGGAGCAGGACAGTTAAAGCGAGTCGCCCCTGTTTGCTTTTGTACAGGAATGAATGGAAAAATAGGCGGAAGGCACTTGTGCGGTAGTCTGTGTATCTGAGCAGTGAAACGGTGCACAGCTAGAATTATATCGGCTTCCTTATTTTCTGCAGTTGTTTTAGGAGGTGCTAGTGGGCTGAAATAACAAACTTCAACTCAAATGAGAATAAACTCTGTACTGCTCGAAATCAAACCTATTTATGTTAACATCACGATCACTTCAAAACTATTTTACTTAAAAATATTTACTGTGCAAGGGAAAATATGAAGCAATCGTTTAAATGACGTAGTTTTTATCGGTGTTTTAAAATGTGATCGATTGCAGAGCAGGCTGACATTATTCTACACAGTAGGCCTATAATCATATACACTAAAATGTTTTCATTATGTCAACATCTTTCTATCTATTTGCACTTCACCAGTGACTAAACAAGTGTAACCTGTCACTGCCGCTTGACACTTTGATTTTAAATGGGCATATATATATATATATATATATATATATATATATATATATATATATATATATATATATATATATATATATATATATATATATATATATAATAGACATATACATAGTGTGCGTGTAATTTTAGACACAAAAACCCTAATATATGCAAGTACTTTTTGCACTGTATCATATTGTGTATATATATAATGTGTGTGTGTGTGTATGTGTATATATATATATATTCCAGTACTAGAAATGAGTTGGTTTTGAGACAGGCTGGAGTGTGTGTAGACGGGCTAATTGAGGCCAGGTAACCTGTATTCATTATGAATAAAGACAAGGGGGGTGGGGGTTGAATATCCTTTCTCTCACGTCTCTTCTCAGCAAAAAAATTGCTAGGGCAAACTTTTTTGCATTTCTAGCTGGTGTTTTGTTAGTTTTGGATTTAAATAAATCATATACATAAGTATATATACAAATAATAAAAGATTATGAAATTAAAACAAAACTATACGGTAAAACTGGCTTCCCAAAATTTAAAGAAATACACTCTTGGAAGAAAAGGTTCTATTTAGAACCATAAAAGGTTCTGTCAGGTGCTTTTAATGTAATTGTATGAGTTGAATAATATAGCTTGTAAACATACGTTATCACTAAAAAAATTAAATAACACATTAAACATTAGCGCATTATGCAATCATTTAAGACATTTATCTTTATATAGAACCTTTTTCGCATAAAGCATTTTTTTTAATTGACCCAAGAACCCTAGGGTTCCTCACTAAACCTTTTTTAAAGATATATATATATATATATATATATATATATATATATATATATATATATATATAAGACATCCCTCTGTGTTTTGATTAGTAGTGCTCATAGTATTTCCCCCCATTTAACATTATTTGGTTACTTATTTGTTTCATTTTTAAATAAGCCATTTCCTTACATCCATTTTAACCGTCAATGTCACATAATGTGAACAGAAAGATTTATTCTTTTTCCTACCTGAATTTCACTGGTGGAATTATGTAGAAACGTCATTTGAACTGACCTTGCAGTGTAGCCCTTATGATACAACGTGGGGGGGGGGGCAGTTTTGTTTTTATGAATATAAATACTGTATACATTGTATGCAAATAAAATTTGCACTCTGTACAAGAATAACATTTTATTTTAATATAAGCAACCATATATTAAGAAACAAGCAAACAACCGGCAACAGAATATATAAATAATTTCATATTTCACAAATCATAACACAGATTATATATTAATTATTTGGGATAATAATCCCCGAAAATGCAGCATGACTCAAACTCTTTGAAATTATTTATAAATATAAGATCTATGGCATAGACATCCTTATAGAGTGTCAATATGATTGAACAATAACGCTCAGTATTTAAAATGTGCTGTCAGCAGCTGAAAGATGCCCCATTGCTTTTTGACTTCAGAAGTCTGGAGCCTGCAGATACCAGACCAAAGCAGCTGAGCTCCTAGCTAGCATCTCCCTGGATTGCCTCAGCAGGTTACTGAGAGTTCACTAAGATTGGGTGCGTTTTATCAGCCTTGCTAAGCCAAACCTTGCTCTATTTAGTCCCCTGCTGGACCTAAACCTATGACCAATCCAGGTGTTAAAACACGGTTCAGACTGACCTATTCTCTCTGCGCCAATATTTGATCAGGTTTAAGTAAACAAAAATAGAAAATAATTTGTTCCGTAAAAAAATGATTTCTGTACATTGCCCTTATCTCCATACTGTGTTCTGTGCAAAATGTTACCTGGTAGGATTTTGCGTCTGTGCAAGCAGTTAATTACCCACAATGCCTGTGTGTTCATGCGCTGGATGAAATGGCTCTGTTCTTAATTAGCATATTATGGGCTCTCTTAATGGTCTTCCCGGTTGTTTTCAGAGTAACAATATGTGCATTTTAAAAGCTGGGTTAATAGTGAATACAACTTGATTTATGCCAGATCCCCTCTAAGCTAGCTGAATAAAACAAAAAAGGAAGAAAAAAAAAAAGTTTTTTAGTTTTTACAAGTGGAACTTGGCATTTAACCTTTTTGCATTTAGTCAATTGCAAATTTCCCCATTGTGAGAGGCAAGCGCACAATTTTAGCATTTTTTTCCCTGTATGGGTTCAGTTGAATGTTATCCTGTGAGTAATGAGTTGGTTAACCACAATTATGCGATTCTAATGGATCTTCATGTTTTGCAGGCTCAGACCAACAATAGGGAAATTATTTTCTTTACAACATTATGCAAAGTTTCATTTTATAATGTATATTTTAAGGGCAGACTGAAAAACAGAATCAAGCTAATTGAGTTATCCTCAGCATTTTGAAAATATAACAGTCAGAACAAAGTCACGCTGATCAGTTGTGTGCGAGTAAATTAGTTTTGATGGAATGGAAAAGTTAATAGATTATTAAGGTTCCAAACAAAGTCAAACAGTGCATCTTTCTTTTCTTTTCTATTTTATGAAACACAGGATTTGACTAAGAGATGTGTCATTTCTTTGGCTCTGAGAATCTTGAAACTTGGATTGCCACATCAACATTTAGTCTTATAAACCTGTATTCCAGCTAGCTATGTTTCCATCCCATTATGTTTCCATAACTTGAGCGCAAAATTGGAATATCGCATAAAACATTTGCGAATAAAGCCCAGTTTCCATCCATTCAAGAGAACAAAATCGTCACTTCTTGGGAAATTGGCACAAAATATCTGTAATAAAAAAGGAAGCCACTGTGGCTCTTTTATCCTACATCATAAATGACTTGTGCCTCAGAGCGCACAGATGAAACGCTGTCATGCTATCTTGCGTTCAGCAAGGTGTTTGTGAACGCAATCATGTGAAACAGTTCAGGGAGAGAATTAAACCAAATCATTTTGACGACAGACTTTGGCTCTGGCATTTCAGAATAACTAAAACAACATTGGTCCGCTGGTTAGTCCAGTTATCCAATCACATCCTCTGTTGAGGCAATGTCATGTGAGTTTTTTGTTCATCGAGAGATTTATTTGGTAAATGTGTTTCCGTCATAAAATTATCCAACTCAACTGAGTGCGTACGTATTTTTAGAATTTATGCGCATCTTATTGTTATTTTATGCAATATCACAAATTTTGCATAAAAAGAGGCGGATGGAAACATGATGCACTTGTAAATTAAAACATTGTAGTCCCATCCATGGCTTTAACTACATCTGAACATGTCTCTAACCCCTGGAGTCTGTCAGATACTCCATAGTGGGAAATATTTGGGAAAGGAGGAGCACTGAATCGGTTTTCCAAAACAAACAGCAGCCGTTTTCATACATGGACGCGACAGTCATTTATCAAGGTTTGGGTTTGGAGCAATACAAACATGTATCCACCTGAAGCAGTGCATCAGTGTGTATGTATGTGCTCACATCTCTTAAACTCGGTAGTCACATCGAATATTGGAGCCAAGGCACACACAGAGGAAACTCTCTGACATCACACCAAACCTACATTACTCAGAGAATGAACCCATGACCTTAAAGTTATCTCTTGAGTATAGCCTCTGCATTAAATGTTCTCTCTCTCAGCAGACAGTCGATTCCTGCCCACAGTTTTCATAAAGTCTGTATAAATTATACTAATGTCAACAACAGCTTGTCGTAAAGACAAAAACCTTAATACTGAATGATTACATACAGTCATCGGGATCTTTGCAATGCTTGTGTTTTAGCTTGCCGTACTCTGTTATCCAAATATTTACCACTTATGAGTGCTTCTCTATAATAGATTAGTTGAATTTGTTGAGTAGATATCTTTTTTGGCTTTAGAGAAGCACAGAAACTGGAGCAAAAGGGGGCCAAACACCAGCTGGCACTCTTAATAAGTTCATTTGGGTTCTATATAGAACTCCAAATAACTTTATTCCAATAATAAAAATGTAAGAATAAAAAAAAGCTATAGTATTAAGAAACAGATGATAATAGAGAATTTTTTTAGTACAAAAAGTTTTTTACATTAACAAACTGAAATTATGAAATAATTATTTATGTCCAGTTAGATAACATTTGTGTATTATGGATTTTGTTGATTTCGTTGATTTTAATATCAAGTGATAAAGTATTACATTAACTATTTAATTAACATTTTCATGAAATCGTATTGCAATGATAAAACACCATATTTGAAACCCTTAACATTATTTATTTATTTATTTTTCAAGAATTTGATTGAACTCTTGCCAACATTCCATATGCATCCTTAAATGGGTTTCAAATGTGAAGCCTAGAACCATTTAAAATACTTGAGGAACGTATTCATATATAGTTCCTATACTGGCATCAGTACCCGCTTTTTAGCGTATTCGCAACCACAGGAACTGGGAACGATTTTAGTTATAGGAACACCTTTTGTGGGGGGACTAAATTACTTCAGATTGTAACCCAGCACAATAAGAATTACCAGTGACGTAAGTGTACGTTGATTGGCCGAATGCATGCCATACGAAACACCGGTACCCGCCATTTTTAAAAAGCCATGTAAACACATAGTTTACATATACCTACTCCATTAACTAACTCCACAAACATGGAAAACAGCTATAGATGGACCGACGGCACCTATCATGGCATCCTCCAGTTGCTGATGTTTTTGAATACCGTGCTAAAATGACATCTCTGTCAGCTGGCTTACGTCACTTCCTACAGGCGGTGTCTCCGAAATTGCATACTTCACTACTATATAGTAGGCAAAAAACAGTATGTGACAAAATAAGTCCAAATTCACAGTACTCATAAAAAAAGCAAAAAGTACCCTGATGACCTACTTCCTGCGAGATTCTGAAGTGTGCATACAATGGACACTTTACTATCCCATGAGGCCACGGGAGAGGATTTATAAAGAAGCAAAGTAACTGACACTGGTAGGTCACATGATAATGACAACATGGAGAATATTTCAGCCTACATTTCCCTTGTTCACGTTCCGCTCGGACTCGCTGTAAGTCCGAATGATGTATTTTCCGTCCGCACACACAGCCCAATTTTTTAAACTTAGCTGACAACAGAGCACATGCAATCCATTTTAGCTCTTGTAAAGAAAGGTCCACTATATAGTGGCACACTCATAGTCAATGGAGTCTACATTGAAAGGCTTGCGAGCTCAACTGTGCCCCAAGAGGAATGCTGAAAACTAAATATAACTGGGCTTTACAATTGTGAGAATTTCAGTTTTAAGATAGGAAACCTAAAATAAAAGGCAAAATGTATATACATACTAATGCTGTTATTTTAACCCTATTTTCTGCTTGTGACCTCATATGGGTGTATTATTTGCAGAACATTTGTTCTAGCAGAGGCCCTCTCATTTTTTAAGTTCAAGGACGCATCTGAAAAGCTTCTTCCTGAGCAAGATACAGGAAACAGCAGGCAGTTTCCCAGGCAGAAAGAGCAGGAAAAGTTTTCAACGTAGTAGAGGCAATGGCTGACAGCCATCATAGATCATAGTGCATGTGGGTCTGAACTGTATATGGATATTAGTCTCAGAAGGATGTGTTTTACATCATGAACTGCTCCATTCTAAATAACAAGATTAAATGCTCTAAATGCATTTAAATAATCCATAATGAAATAGACACAGGTTGCTCTTAAATACCTCAGGAGACTTGATGGAGGTCTCAGTTCCGTTTTATTCAGCTTCGTCTTCTGAAACTCCTTTAAATAGAAACAGATATGACAATTGTTGACGTACAGTAAGAGTATAGAGATTAATGTAGATAAAACAGTCTAGATCTTTTCTGAAACTCTAAAGGAGACAGATTTGATATTACAGGGATTTCTTTAAAGGGATGGGAAAGTCTGTAGAAAAAGGACTCCATTGAATCTCAAATGTGGTTCTCTGCTGAGGCCTATAGATACACATAGCAGGGTCTTCATAATAGGGCTTAATTTTTTTTTAATTAATGCAACAACAACAAAAAATCGATCTGGCCAGCATTTTAGCTCAGACAGTTTTAAGCAAATTCCAATCAAAAATCGCATCTCAACTGCTTTGTTTTGAAAACTATAGCTGAAGGTTTTTTTTTTTTCAAATGCATTTCACCTTGTAGCCTACAGGTGAATACCAGACCTCATCAATCTAAATAGTAGATTGTGTTTTATCTTTTTAAGTGTATTTATGTCAGTGACTGTGAAATTGAACACCAGTAAAGACCCTGATCATTTTATTTATTTGTTATTTCTGTATGGGATTTCCTTACATCCTTTGATGCTTTTGAGTATGTGTGTGTGTGTGTGTGTGTGTGTGTGTGTGTGTGTGTGTGTGTGTGTGTGTGTGTGTGTGTGTGTGTGTGTGTGTGTGTGTGTGTGTGTGTGTGTGAATTTAATGTCTCAAAGAATCGCATAATGCCAGGAGCATCATGAATGTGATTCACTAATTAGAACGTTTCAACCTGGGATCTTTAATGACGATTTTTCTGCATGCAACAACCTTGAGCTCAAGTTTCTACAAAATCGACTCATTACACTTCCAGAAAGCAATTCATGACCCGAAACAAAGGCGAGTCAAAGGGCAAAGCAGTTGTCTTTTTATATATTTGAACAAACACAAGAAGGCATATTTATATACAAACCACTCCAGAATGAAGCTCGGCTGTTGAAAATCAGTGAGGTCTGTGCTCACTTTAAAGCAACATTAGTAGCAAGAGCTTTTGTTCATATTGATGTTCAGAGCAAAAACTCATTTTCCTCCCGGGTCGCCAGTGCAGTCCTCTCGCTGGGAAATGAATCCCACATCCTATTTTTGTTCATTAACCATCTCCAAAATGCATCATAAGCACAGAGATCACATCACAGTATATTTTATCAATATTAATAAGGATAGGAAAACTCTACTGGTTATTAAGAGACTCCCCAGGCTTTGATTTAGACCATTACTAACGCCTCTGCATCTTTAGATTAAAAAACCGACCTCTTTTATTTAATAACATTAAATCCTGGCATGTATCTTCTAAAAGCTTTAATAAGACAAAGATAAGATTTGCATCCCCATACAAGTGTCTTTTTCAATTGATTATGAAGCCGCCATTGATGTGTGAGAAATTGATGTTTTCCTCTGTTCTTAAGGGGCTCTAATAGAAAGGGCGGGATTTGAGGAGGAGACTTTGCCACTTTGATCTTCAATCAGTAAAAATTCCCACTTCTTCTTTGTCAGACTATATTTGGTAAATAACGGTGACAATCCATGTGCTTTAATAAGATGAAATGACGGGAAAGAAAGGGAAGGGAGGAGAAATAGCGAGGGAGAGAGGAATAGAGGAAGGGGAACAGAGAAAGAAATGTTCTCTTGTTTGTGTTTGGGTAACGTTGGAAGGTGTTGGCGAGACAATGTGTCCAGCTGAACGTACTAACAAACAGATGCAAAACCCATGCGCTCCCATACCGCAGAGGTTCGGGGTTTCAAAATAGAACAAACTTGGACCAAAGTGGCCGGCAGGTCTGAGTGTTAACGGAAAACAAATCTGGTTTGGGGTTTGTTTGTTCGATGTGACTCAAATTTCACATTCCTGTTCCAAAACACATACTGCTATAGTAACTTCACAACAAGCACATATTCTGGGACATAAAACCATGCTCCTTAATGGATTGGTTCAACTAAATAATGAAATTTCCGTCATTGTTTACTCACTCTCATGTCATTTCCAATCTGTATGACTTTCTTTCTTTCTATGAACACAAAGAAAGACATTTGAATTAATAGACTGATCCTTTTTTTTCACATACAGCTATAATGAATTCAAAAGCACCACAAAAGTAGACCTATGTGCTATACCTAAAGTCTTCTGAAGTTATATAATAGCTGATATAAATAGTATACACACTCATATTTAAATTAGTATTCGCTGAAAATCTTCCCCTCCAGTTAGCTGTTAACCACAGTCATTGATTTGAACTCGAACTGAATCAGTCTGATTTGTAAACAAATCATTCAGTTCAGATTCATGAACAAGATCAATTGATTCATTAAACAATTCTGACTAAAAAAAAATCACATCTTAGATATCAACATAACTTTACTTCAAGTTGTATGACTTCAGAAGACTTGGAATATACTGCACTTGTGTGGACCACTTTTACAATACTTTTACGTCTTATTTTTTTTTAGCTTTAAAGCACCAATAGCCAGGATATATATATATATATATATATATATATATATATATATATATATATATATATATATATATATACATAAACATTTTGTTTATTTGTTTAAGAAAGAAAGTCATTCGGGTTTAGAAAGTCTTGAGGGTAAATAAATAATGACATAATATTAATTTTTGTGTGAACTATTTCTTTATCATCATCCTTCTAATAAGAGGTATATGCCGCACTCTTAAAAATAAAGGTTCTAAAAGGGGTTTTCGCAGTGATGCCATAGAAGAACCATTTTTGGTTCCCCAAAGAACTGTTCTCTGAAAGGGAACAGTTGAACCATGTTTTTCTTAGTGTGAAGAATGTTTTAATATTATCCCCTATAAAGAACCATTTGTGGAATGAAAAGTTTCCATGGATGTTAAAGCTTCTTCACTGAACCATCAACGGCAATTAAGAACCTTTATTTTAAGAGTGAACCTCCACTGGCCGCAGCAGTTCCCTCGGGTGACTGGAGTCTCTGCCAACCTTTAGTTGAAATATATGGGGAGAGGGCACAGTATCCAGGATAACAAAGCCTAGGCTAAACCTGAGGGGGATTTGACTCACAAATAGAGATGGGAGAAGACAAAGACAAAGGAGAGAGGAGGGGAAAAGTCTAATGGAACACTGCCAGACCAAAATGGCCTCGTTCGCTCATGACAACACAAGTGGGTTTTTGCATTAAGATCAGAAGACGTGAGATGTAATGGGAAGATAGCGATATGACATTATACTTATCGCAGAACGACGTCGTCTCGTGAAGCACATATAAAGAAAACTCTGGCTTAAAAGGAAATTCGATTAATGAGATAAAATCAGTTCACCTGGTAAAATAACAAAAGATAGTAAAATATGGTTCGCCCAAACCAGACGAAATGATGTATAGTTGTGTTGGGCATGCTACGAATGTAACAGCTTTCAATCATAGTGATGATACTCACCGCATGAGCTTTCCCACAGTTCCCATGGGCACTGTGTCATCACAACTCCAAATACTGCAGCAATGAGAACAGTGTGGGATTCACAGATTCACACAAACGGTATGAAATGATCACTTCAAGATGGGGAGACAGAGACAGAACACTACTGAGACGAATAAGCTCGGTTCCAAAACCTCACTGCCTCCAAACTGAAACGGAACATCATAAGCAACTCATGTCTATAAAGACAGTCAAAGACAGAAACTTTGAGAGTCATTCAATAATGCTCCTCATATGGATTGCACGAGGGACTCAAATGATTTCAATACAGGCGACTTGAGGGGAATATAAGTCATAATAAAACTATTCAGCAAGGATGCATTAAATTGATCAAAAGTGACAGTAAAGACATTTATAATGTTGCAAAAGATTTCTATTTCAAATAAATGCATTTGAACATTCCATTATTCAAAGAAAAAATGTATCACTTTTCCACAAAAATATTAAGCAGCACAACTTTTTTCAGCATAGATGATAATAGGAAATGTTTCTTGAGCACCAAATCTGCATATTAGGCTCATGTGACACTGAAAATTAACGATGCTGAAAAGTAATGATGCTGTAAATTCCACAGGAATAAAGTACATTTTAAAACATCTAAAAGTATTACACATTTTTTCAAATTGTAATAGTATATCAAAATATTACTTTTGAACAGTAGTGCATGTATTTAATTAACTTATTTTACAATCCAAATAAAACATAAATATACACATGATTTTGCTTTAAAATATTTTTATTAATGCTTTCTAGTGTATTAAAAAAGAATAAATTAAATATATATTATCAATATAATTTTTTATAAAAATCTTAATTATAATTATAAATTATATTCACTCACATTTTTTTTTTCACTGACTTTGTTGCTATGCATTCTGGGATTGCATTTGTTAAGGATGAACGCGATCAGACAAGGTATCTCAGGAGGCAGCATAATGAAGGTGTCTACCTTTTGGAATAGCCTTCACATCTGATATGTGCTTTGCCTATCGTGCACTATGGGACAGAGCTATAGATATAGGAAATACGACCAAATGATTGGCCGGACAGATAGCGTCAGAAGCGGAAAAAGAAAAGGGCGGAAGCTTTGAGACAGAGGAGCTCTGGCCAGGTAGATGGAGAGAGAGGGGGGGGGGGGGGGGGGGGGCGCAGCAGGGAGCATCAGGGGCTGGGGGCTGGCTCCAGGCATTGAGGGGGCATGCAGGGATTTACTCGCAGATCAACAATAGCATACTCAATAAACCCCCGTGGACGGGGGAAACTGATCCACCTCGACACATGTGAGCCCGAATTTACAAATGTTTACATCCTTTAAGGAAAAGAGGAGAAGCTGTCGATCCTGCTCGATATTTGCAATGAGCTCCAGAAGTAAACAAAATGTGGACGGCTTTTCTACGGCCTGCTTCTTTTCCCCATCATTCTCCATCTACACCCCTTTTTTCCTATTTAAAAGACCCTGGAAGGAAATTATTCAGTTTGGCACATGAGTCGATATTGAGATGCGCTCACTCAATACAGAATGGCTTGTCTCAATATCTTAAAGACACTGACAATGAAGTGGTAGTTATTTTTATGGACTAACTGACTGAAAAAAGGAGAAACTAGTTGCTGGTTTGGCCCAAAGGAAATATCACCATAAAACAATGGTTTACAAAACATAATATTTACTGCAGTTGCTGTTAGACATCATTAGTATTACTAGAGACACATTTTCATGTTTTATGGGGACTTTCCATAGACACAATGATTTTTATACTGTACAAACTGCATATTCTATCCCCGTACACTAACCCATACCCATCACAGAAAAGTTTCTGCATTTTTACATTTAAAAAAAGCATCACTTAGTATGATTCATAAGCCGTTTCCCCTCATGGGGACAAAAAGATGTTCACACAAGGATTTCGGATATTGCCATCCCTTTTTTGTCCCCATAATGTAGGTTTTACCAGGCCACGTGCACGTGCACGCACACACACACACACACACACACACACACACACACACACACACACACACACACTACACTACACTACACTACACTACACTACACTACACTACACTACACTACCAAACAGTTGTTGTGAAAGCTGATTTGGCAAAGCTATATATATATGTAACTAAGCAACAATTACGCAGGAAGTATCAGTCCGTCATTATCATGCCTAATAATGCATACAATAATTTCTGTAAACAAATGATCTACAGTGTAGAAGTGCAATGCTCTTTCCCGATAAAGATCAATTGTCAACACATTATTTAGTTTGAATGGAATGAGTTGACTAATGCTGTTAGTGAAAAGATAAATAATTGAAGACATTATATTTCATCAATAATTTGTCCCAGAAAGACCCTTTTGGCAGAGGCAATAGAGCGTGTGCTTGTGTTCTAACCCTCCGTGTCTTCTTCACCTCTAGAGTGTGAGCAGGAGACAGACAGCTTTCAGAAGGCTGAGGTGAGGACAAGAGGCTCATGTACTGGTTACCGGCTCAGTGAAGCCAAAGCCGAGCCAGCAGCCTGTGCTTTACACTAACGCAACCCAAAAAAAAGCACATTAAAGAGTCTCTCTTTCTGCCCAGACTCAAAACCACTTCTTTAAAAAAGCTCGGCTTTAGAAAAAAAACAACTGCAGACTCCTACAAACACTTCAGACCATAGAAGTGGTTGACCATCTCCATGCACGGACTCTAAATGAGGAGTCACTATGACGACAGTGACTATGTTCAACTAAAAAAATTGTAAGTGGAAACATGCAGAGATGTATTGTATTTTATATCCAAAATAAACATACCTCTAGCGCAGTGGTTCTCAACTGGTTTCACTTCAGTAACCAGATTTTTGGATGTCAATTGGCAAACTACGAAGCCCGAAGAGATATAGTGATGGTAAAAAAAAAGAAAGAGATGGGAGTAACAAATATATTTCAATGTTTTTGCACTCTATCAAAAAACGATATGCGAAGAAAAACTATATGCGAACAAAAACATTTTCAGGGGACACAATACTTTTGCAAAAGAACGCAGATATTTTGCGAGAGAAATGAAAGTTTCACAGTTGAACGCAATAGTTTTGCGAGAGAACGCAAATGTTTTGTGAGTAAACGCAATGTTTCCTTGGAGAAAGCAATAGTTTTGCGAGCAAACGCAAAAGTTTTGTAAGCAAACGCAAAAGCATTAAAAGAATTCTCAATCTCATGTTTTCCCATCATCATCATGTCGCCTTAGTGGCTCTGAAGCAAGCAAGCAAAGCACCAATATATTCATTGAACATAAGTAAACAAAAGTGTCTTTAAAATCAAACACTTAACCTGTGTACATAATTTACTAATCCTATATTATAATAGGGAAAAAAAAGATGGAAGAGTCAGTTCATTGACAGTTTTGACTTTTAATAAAGGGGTTAACACAACCTCAGTCATTATGTGGTTGGGTAATTCCAGATGGACTAGCGTTCATTATCAGGCTGGGGTAACTACTGCCGACAACTGTGAAACCTGTGTCAAAAAGTCTGTTTTCTGACCAGCCTTCATTTGCATGTTTGAATAATACATAGTGCTTATAAGCATATTAAATGGAGTAGATATGCACGTCATTTGAAGGAAGAGATCAGACCTTCCCAGTTAATTATGAAGATGTCAAATGTCAGGCAGTGAACCTCTGCCCCTGGGGTCACCCCCTTTAGTTTAGTGATTATATGCACAAACTACAGATAAAGTGTCATCATACAGGTTATTAGAGCTGAGAAAGACTCCCTCTGACTCTCATTACCATTAAAAGCCTGGGAAACACAAGAAACGTGCGGAACGCTCTCTTACTTCACTTTTCTACCATGTTAAAGCTAAAGCATACTCCACACAAGTATGTGTTATTTTACGGTCAGGTTTCTCTTTCAGCCAAAATGTTCAGCTGTTTTTTTATTTCTGAAAATGTATGTTTTTAATAAGTAACTAGATAAGACCATTTGGGTTTGAGTGTGTGCAGTGTACGTTGTAGAACAAAATGTCGAAGTATTGTCAACTTATGTTTACTACAGGCTTTATTTTACTCATAAATTGAAAAACCCTATAGGAAAATCTCGAAGGAACCAGCAGCGAATTCGACTTCCGGGTTTTGACGTCATACCTGCACGACTCTGTTTCGTCAGATATATTGAGGCCAGTTACTGCCGGACCAACTGGACTGCAGTGCCGGAGCGTTGGCCAAGCATCTGTGTTCATGTACTTGTAAAGTATGTATCTGGCCCTAATCTCGTCAACGAAATTACTGACAAAGTTTTTCGTGTCACTATTATGACTATTTAAACTATTTAAATGTTTTATTACAACATATTGTTAATGAAAATATGACAAGAAAAAAAAATAACACTAAAGATATTAACAACGCCCTTAACAACGTTTTTTAAAGAAAAATCTAGAAAGAAATTATTGTTCATGATGATAATCCAATCATTGTCAATAATGCCAAGATTGACTGCTTCGTAAAACACCACTAAACTAAAACACGTTGCTATTACATTAACATGCTAATGTGCAAACCATGTTGTAAATTCTGTAACAGATAATGAATAACTAAAGGTTTGCACATCTCTTTTAAAGGTGCTCTAAGCGATGTTGGGTGACGTCACTTTTTGTTGACATTCGAAGTATTGTCAAACAAAACGGAGGCTAGCTAGACCCTCCCTCCTCCTCATCCGCGCACTAACCCCCCAAACTCCATCCCCAAATCCTTCTTGTCGGTTATTGGCTGGAACAGTTTGTTATGTTTCGTGGTGCGGGTTAGCCCAGTTTGTTTTTGTTGCCGTTTTTGGATCCTGGGGTGTCTGCAGAGAGCGCGTTTTTTTACAGTGTGTTCAGGGGACAGGCAACTAGAGGATAGTGAGGAGATGTTTGCTGGATGTGCTAAAAAAAAGTTTTGGCCTAAAAAATGCGTGACATCGCTTAGAGCACCAATTTTTAAAATCCATCGACCAAAATAAAATAGTCCAAGTACAACTGACTAAAATCAATCAATATAAGAAATATTGAGTGAAATTAGAGGACATAAACAGGGCTTCAGCCTTCTTTAGTATTCCCGTGAGCCCCATTTCTTTGTCTTTCCCTTTCCCACAAACATACCCTCAAACCCACATCAGTCTACAGTGAAGTATTCATTTAGTAACTCATTAAATGGAGCAAAAGCATGTTAGATTTCCACCTTTCAAGTCCAGAGCCCGTTTAACAAGCCAGGTGTTGGTGTGTTTGTATTCAGCCAGTGAATATGTGAGTGTGGCGTAGGCCGGTCTGCTTAAACCATTACCGCGCCATTAAGACCAAAAAGAGCTCCAGAGTCAGTGAGTGGAAAAAAAAGAGAGGTAAGGGTCTGAGAGAGCCGCCAGTCAAATAGGTGAGCTCACTGTGTGTTTCTGTCAGTCACATCCCTCTGAAGTTCATTTATAGAGGGGCAAGATGCCTCACTAGCTCCTAACAGGTAAAAGGTACCATAATATCAGCCCCTCAGAGAGAGCGGCACAACCTGATGTGTTCTTTCAACTGTACTAAACTGAGTCCAGGTCACAGAAGTGTGGCCTGGACTGCCCTGATTAAGAGAGAGAGAGAAGTTGAGAAAAGAAAAGGCAAGCAATATGAAAAATAAAGCACTGACCGACTGATCCATTGGAGATTCAGCACAAAGTGGTTGTTGAAAGGACGTTAGACCTTTGGTCCTTCGGCTGCGGTGTGGACAAAGAGTCAGGGCCCTTCGTCCACGGCGCTGAGCACACTCAATATTTCATCCTGTCCTGCCGACCAGAGTTGCTGAAGACCACATCTCAACCTGGTCTCACACAGACTCAAAACACTTTCATCCAAACATAGACTGTAATCTAGCGGCTAACATCTCTGCCAACACATGTTGGGTGTCTAGTTTTGTATGTGAACTTTCTGTCTCTGCTATAGTTAACATGCTATGCTTAGAATTTACATGCTGCAGGGCTACACGAGATTGTTAGCCAGGTCTTGACTCTCCAGGTCAAGGAAAACAAATACACGCAGGAGCACTATTTACAAACCATAAGGGAATCATGTGTTTTGCAGTTGCTTTAGAAAGATAACTGGAAAGCTCACAAAACCACAGTTTGTTCCTGAGACAATAGTGATCCCATAATGCACTACTCATTGAAACATTACCTCTAAAAGTGTATGACATATGGTCAGGCCGAGACAGAATCTGTGGATGTTTTTCCCCCAGCATGATTTCATTAAAGGGATAGTTCACCCAAAAATGAAAAATTCTGTTAGTAATTACTAACCCTCATGTTGTTCAACCCCGTAAGACTTTCGTTCATCTTCAGAACACAAATTAAGATATTTTTGATTAAATCTGAGAGCTGGATCACTCCTCCATAGGGATTCTATGGGATTGAAACTTGCCGGCCCAGAAAAGTTATTAAAGACATTGTTAAAATAGTCCAAGTGACTACAGGGGCTCAATCTTAAATTTATCAGGCGTCGAGAATACTTTTTGTGCGCAAAAAACAAACATAAAAAATAATGACTTTTTTCAACTATTGAAAAAATAGTGAAATGTTGTATGTCACACGTAGGCTCACTATTGGCCGACGCTGGTCATGTGTGTGATGTGTGTGACGAAAACACAGTAGCACTACGGTATTACACTACGTGAATTCACTCGAGGCCCACAGAGAAGAAAACGAATAGTTGAATAAAGTCGTTATTTTTGGGGGTTTTTTGCGCACAAAAAGTATTCTCCGTGCTTGATAAACTTAAGATTGAGCCCCTGTAGTCACTTGGACTATTTTAACAATGTCTTTAATAACTTTTCTGGGCCGGCAAGTTTCAATCCCATAGAATCCCTATGGAGGAGTGATCCAGCTCTCAGATTTAATCAAAAATATCTTAATTCGTGTTCCGAAGATGAACGAAAGTCTTACGGGGTTGGAACAACATGAGGGTGAGTAATTACTGACAGAATTTTCATTTTTGGGTGAACTAACCCTTTAATGAGAATCTGAGAAAAGGATGTAAGCATGACGTATACCTGTACATTACAACACAAACACTGAAACAGACAAAATTATGTAATCCAGTTTCTTCTGACAATAAAAACGTAATTGCTTCATAACTGACAGTGACTTTATTTTTTTTTTACTCTAATAATCTTCTAAAAGGCATTAAAGGAATGTTTGGTAACACTTTAGTTTAGGGTCCAATTCTCACTATGAACTTGCTTATTAGCATGCATATTACTAGGATATTGGCTGTTTATTAGTACCATATTCTACATCCTTTAATCCTACCCAATACCTAAACTTAACAACTACCTTACAAACTATTAATAAGCAGTAATTACGAGTTTGAGGCAAAAGTCGAAGTTAATGGTTACTTAATAGAGAAAATTGGACCCTATAATCTAAAGTGTGACATAATGTTACCCCATAAACCAAATTTACCAGTCGCTATGATGGTGTCGTGGTTCAACTGTTTAATTTCTTGTGTCCCGAGTCCAGCAATGACAGACACTTTTTGGGACGAAGATGCAAAAAAGTCCACTGTCCTTCAATAGAGAATGGCATCAATCAGTTTCAGCAAAAAATTTATCACAGCATTTCAAATTGAATCCAGAATTACATATATTGTATACTTCTCGCCATTCTGTTTTGTTTTGTCTCATGTTCTTCAAGCCTGCCATTATCAGGCAGTTAACTATGTGTGTATTTTCAGGCCTTTGGCTGCTTGCTTTTTTTTCTGGCACGGGTGTGTACGTGTGTATGTGTGTGTGTGTAAGTGTGAGTTTGCGAACGTGCTCTGGCTTTGTTTTTCTTATTGAAAATTCCTTTGATGTGCATGTTTATTTATTTATTTGTGTTGTGTGCAGGCCTTTTCGGCGGTTAAAACTACAGTAGATGAGCTGTGCACAGCACAGACTGCCATCCATCACTAGTTAACCTCTTTGACGGCTCAACCTATGACCTTCCATTCCCAGCATCCTCCTTTTGCTACTACAGGAACACCTTTAAAGTCACATCGCCGCCAGACCGATTTCATCAGGCGCTGCGAGTACCTGGACAGAGATTTGTGTATTAAAGATTCAGGGTACAGTTCCCTGAAATGCAGAAATAATTTTTATATTGTTAGTAATACATTTTATTATATGGATTTGCATGTGAATCAGTGAATAAATATTAGAAAAAATTAAGGGAGAAGAAGGAGAGACATCATTTATTAATGTACAAAATACAGCCTGAATATTTTTATATAATTAAAAATGAAAAAAAAGAAGAAGTTGTCCTCAGTATAAAGAGGTGCTTAAAGGGTTAGTTCACCCAAAAATGAAAATTCTGTCAGTATTTACTCACCCTCATGTTGTTCCAACCCCGTAAGACCTTCGTTCATCTTCGGAACACGGATTAAGATATTTTTGATGAAATCTGAGAGCTGGATCACTCCTCCATACTAGTCCATAGGCTTCTTCAGGGATTGAACTTGCCGGCCTCAAAAGTTATTAAAGACATTGTTAAAATAGTCCAAGTGACTACAGTGGCTCAATCTTAATTTTATCAAGCGACGAGAATACTTTTTGTGCGCTAAAACAAACAAAAATAACGACTTTATTTCAACTATTCATTTCCTTCTCTGTGGGCCTCTAATCAGTTAACTTAATGTGATAGCGTAGAGCTACGTCACACGTAGGCTAGTCTCAGCCTCAGACGTCACGCCCACGGAACGTTGGCTAAACGTCTGATGCATATGGCACACTTTTCTGGAAACACTTCAGGAGTTTCGAAGTCGCAACCTGATTGGTTGAATTCTACAGGATGTCCGCGAGACGTGTGTGTCGCGTTCTTTAACAGTCCGCCTGGAAACAAATGCCGTGACGCCAAAACCCCTCGTGGAAGATGAAAGCCGTTGTGTTTACAACTGTGACAAATGAGCGCTTACCAGGATCAACTAAACGCTGTTTTTTCAAATGTATGTTAAGTTCGCGGCTCCATTGTTGCAGTAAACTTGCACAACGTTCTTGAATGAATAATTTATTAAGACGCATGCCGGTCTGTTATTGTAGTGACATCGACATTATATTGGCACGTCCCTAAACATGAAGCGGAACAAAACGACCTGTGATTGGTTGCGTTACATGTCAGTCAAACGTCCTCTCGACCAAGAAAAGCTGCGATAGAGTCCAGACCTTCTGCCGTCAGTCTGAAGGTCTGGCTACGCGAGACTACACGTAGGCTCACTATTGGCCGACGCTGGTCATGTGGGTGATGCGTGTGACGTACAACAACAGATCGTACGCTGTTAAACTAGTAAACTGACTCGAGGCCCACAGAGAAGGAAATGAATAGTTGAAATAAAGTTTATTTAAAATCGTTAAAAACAAGAAAATCGCGACAAAATCGCGCACAAAAAGTATTCTCGTCGTTTGACTTAACTAAAGATTGAGCCACTGTAGTCACTTGGACTATTTTAACGATGTCTTTAATAACTTTTCGGGGCCTGCAAGTTCAATCCCTGAAGAAGCCTATGGAGGAGTGATCCAGCTCTCAGATTTCATCAAAAATATCTTAATTCCTGTTCCGAAGATGAACGAAGGTCTTACGGGGTTGGAACAACATGAGGGTGAGTCAATACTGACAGAATTTTCATTTTTGGGTGAACTAACCTGTGGCGAGCAGGACGAGGCCGAGGGACTTGAGAGAACGGCGCGAGGCCGGTGGCGTGATTGGTAATGAATGACACCTGCGAGACGCACTGGCCTCGCATCTCTCACGGAGGAGCGGAAGCATAAAGGGGGAGCGACGACAGAGGAGATCGAGAGAGGACAGGCCTGTGTTTTATTTGATGTTTTGTTTCTGTTTGGTGTGGCCAGCAATCGTCCGTGAGGGGCTGCTGGCAGTTTCTTTTGTTTTTGTATTTGTATTATTAAAAATGTTAAATGTTTGCCGGTTCCCGCCTTCTTCTTCCCATAACATGTGAACCCCGTTACATATCCCTTTAACCTTTAAAATATGTTGATTGTCACCCTCGGAGGTCAAACTTAAATATCATACGAAAGATTTTATGCACACTTGGGTTAACTTTATTAAAAATGTTATTGTGGACTCTGTTTCCAAATGTTTTTATTAATAGCCTATATACTACCATTCAAAAGTTTGGGGTCAGTAAAAATGTTTAATGTTTTTGAAAGAAGGCTGCATTTATTTGACAAACAATAAAGTAAAAATAATATTGTAAGATATTATTACAATTTAAAATGACTGTTTTCTATTTTAATATATTTTAAAATGTAATTTATTCCTGTGATGCAAAGCTGAATTTTCAGCATCATTACTCCAGTCTTCAGTGTCACATGATCCTTCAGAAATCATTCTAATATGCTGATTTGCAAGAAAGATTTCTTATTATTAAAAGGTCATAGTTACGCTGCTTAATTTTTTTGTGAAAACTGCACATATTCAGGATTCTTTGATAAATAGAAAGTTTAATTTACACTCAACTTTGATCAATTTAATGCATCCTTGGTGAAATAAAAAATCGAATTTCTTTCTTTAAAAAAAACAAACTTTTGAACAGTAGTTTAAAACCCAAATTCTGTGGTTTTCTTATTTTCTAGAAATAAAGGTTACACTTTGTTGATGGTCCACTTTATAAACAACTTTTCAACTAGATGTCAACTAACTCTCATTAGAGTATTGTAGACTAGAATGTTAGGATAGGGTTAGGTGTTAGGGTTAGTAGAACAAGTTGAAATGTAGTTGCAAAGTTACTTATAGTCAGGAGAATGTCTGTTGGGGGAATATCAAAATAAAGTGTTACTGAAATAAATATTAATTAAACATGAAAATAGACAACATTTAAAATAATAATAATAAACATAAAACTAACTAGAAGAATTGAAACAAGGTCGCATATTTAGCCTAAATCGGTCATTCACAAGGAACTACTGTAGCTAAATGTAAATGTATAATTGTTATTTACTATGATACTCTTACACACACACACACACACACACACACACACACACACACACACACACACACACACACACACACACACACACACACACACACACACACAGAGTTGTGTTTTCCTGTTTTATGGGGATTTTCCATAGACATAATGATTTTTGTTCTGTACAAACTGTATATTCTGTCCCCTTACACTAAACCTACCCCTGAACCAACCCATCACAGAAAACTTGCTGCATTTTTACATTTAAATAAAAAACATCACTAAGTATGATTTATAAGCTGATTTCCTCATGTGGACCAAAAATGTCATCTTTGTGGGGACATTTGATCTAACATAGGGTTAATCTGGACCACACACACGTTTATTTGTGTGTTTATTTGCTCTAAAAGTATACGCAAAGCTACATAATAAGTCCATTCCATCCATAAGGAAAAAATATGGTGAAAGAGAACTTACCTGATAAAAACAACTTGTTTACCTTATACAAATAGATCAATCCATTCTTCAGCTTGCCTTTGACCACATGAAGATGCTCTTCATTACATCAATGGCCAGATACACAAGAGCACAAAGGATGGGAAGACTTACTCAACCTGAAACTAGGAACACTTTCATTCATAGCATTGAATTCTCAAGGCTAAACTGAGAAGCACAAATGCATTTTTTTTTCTTCTTATGAGTTATTTGTAAAAATACAACAAGCAGAAAATATGCAAGTTGAATGTTTTGTTTGTGGAAAAAGCTGCACTTCTTGCTGCTTAAATTGCTCTCCATTCTTTTCACTTTCATTTACTTCCCTTCTTCTCCTCTATTGTCAGTTGACAAAGAATGTTTTTCTTGCATAAAAACACACACACCACTGAAAATGACCCTTATAATTCTGACTATCAACGAAACACATTTCTCAAGAGCTATGTCCTTCAACCAGGCATGTGAAATCTTCACAGCATTTAAAAGATGCTCGTAAGGAATAGCTCACAATCCTTCTCATATGCTTCCTCAGTTGTTTACGTACCTGAGCAAAACAGTCCTCCACTGACTCACATTCACCTTGATACAAAGTCCTCCTGTGGTTAAAAATACAGCTTTTAATGTTGTTTATGTCTATGTGGTGTTTTTAATATGCTTAAAAAAAAAAAACGAGTATTTTCTTCTTAAAACTGCAGTGAACAAAAGACAGTCTCAAAAAGACAGGTTCGAAATTGCTGGTGTTTCTGACGTCACAAACTACCTTGTAACCAATTACGTCAACATGTAATCGTCAACGAGTGGATCTCTGAGCTGGTGTGAGTGAGTGGAGGCGGGGCTAATTTGCATATTCATGGCACTGCGTATACTAAATGAGGCAAGGGTGTAGAGTTACATTCAAGCTATTTTAAGGCATGACGACATTTTTTCAAGGAAAACACTTTTAAATATGTCATTTTGGTGATCAAAGATGAGTTTTAATGGATACAATTATTGATTACAGGAAGACTTTAAATGTCGCTTTGGTTTTCCATTTAGGATGAAGATATCAGAAAGATCGAATGCTAAACTTTTAGCAGCAAGCCAGAGAGCTAATCGCTGAAGGTAAAGCCCTGCTCTGCCAGATCATTCTCTTTTCAGTTTGGTGTTTAAAGGTGCAAACATGTGATAATTTGGCTTGGAAGGAAATCTCTAAATGTGTCAAGCGGTTTCACCTCCTTCCTGCTCATATTTGCACGGTATGATGGGAGGTTTAGCTTCCTGCCTGGGATGCCTTGCTCTTTATTGGCCACATGGTGACTGAAACAACCACTCAGAAAATAATAATAATAATGCAGCAAACTAAATAACTTCATCTAGAAAATTACAGCAGCACCACTTTACATGTTTAGCAAATAATTACAGGCAATTCACGGTGGTTAGATATTCATTACCAGGTATGTGCTATAAATAAAACGTAAGCCAGAGCAGCATGGTTCTTTTGGAGAGTTGCTGCCAACTGTGAATATTGGCTGTGTTCTGTCAGTCATGCCTGTGAGAGGTGCCAGTGAATTCTGGGTTTGTGTTAGAGAGGGCGATTGAGCATAAAACACTCACCTTAAAGCACACAGAAATAAAACAACAATCACTCAGGTCACCGAGACAGCCTTGAATGTAGTTTCTTAAGTGGGTGGCTTCTGTAAAGCTTTTGGATGGAGGCTAGAAAAGAGTACAAGCATCAGAAACACAGTTTATACTGCAGAAGATTTTGATAAAAAAAAGTCTTATGGATGTAAATATTTTGAGAATAAAGTCAAAATTACGAGAATAAACTTCTCTACAACTTAAAGGAATAGTTCACTTAAAAATGAAAATTCTGTCATCATTTACTCACCCTCAAGTTGTTTCAAACCTGTATGAATTTCTTTCTTCTGGTGAACACAAAGGAAGATATTTTGAAGAATGTCGGTAACCAGACTGTTGATGGACCCCATTGACTTCCATAGTATGGGGGAAAAAAATACTATGAAAGTCAATGGGGTACATGTTTGAAACAACTTGAAGGTGAGTAAATGATGACAGAATTTTCATTTTTAAGTGAACTATTCCTTTAATAGTGCTATCTACTTTAGTATTATATTATCATAGTTTATATTTTTAAATATTTATTAAGATTTAACTTTAATCTGGCCATTTTGATTTTATTACAATATTATAAGTACCCCCTCCTTGAACTGCCACCTTAACGTAGTGGAGGGGTTTGAGTACCCGAATGACCCTAGGAGCTATGTTGTCTGGGGCTATATGCCCCTGGTAGGGTCTCCCAAGGCAAACTGGTCCTAGGCGACGGGTCTGACTAAGAGAGGTTCAAAATCCCCTTATGATGGACAAACATCCAAGGACCGTGACATCGCCCGGTATGGCGCAGCCGGGGCCCCACCCTGGAGCCAGGCCCGGGGTTGGGGCTCGTATGCGAGCGCCTGGTGGCTGGGCCTCTCCCCACGGGGTCCGGCCGGGCTCAGCCCGAAGGAGTGACGTGGGACCGCCTTCCCGTGGGCTCACCACCTGCAGGAAGAGCCGTAAGGGGCCGGTGCAGAGAGGATCGGGTGGCAGTCGAAGGCGGGGACCTCGACGACCCGATCCCTGGACACGGAAACTAGCCTTAGGGACGTGGAACATCACCTCGCTGGCGGGGAAGGAGCCTGAGATGGTGCGTGAGGTTGAGAGGTTCCGACTACAGATTGTCGGGATCACCTCTACGCATGGCTTGGGTTCTGGAACCACACTCCTTAAGAGAGAATGGACTCTTCACCACTCTGGAGTTGCCCATGGTGAGAGGCGATGGGCTGGTGTGGGTTTGCTTATAGCCCCCCAGCTCAGCCGCCATGTGTTGGAGTTTACCCCGGTGAACGAGAGGGTCGTTTCCCTGCGCCTACGGGTCGGGGATAGGTCTCTCACTGTCGTGTGTGCCTGCGGGCCAAACGGCAGTGCAGAGTACCTGGCCTTCTTGGGGTCTCTGGGAGGAGTGCTGGAAAGTGCTCCGACTGGGGACTCCGTCGTTCTACTGGGGGACTTCAACGCTCACGTGGGCAGCGACAGTGACACCTGGAGGGGCGTGATTGGGAGGAACGGCCCCCCCGACCTGAACCCGAGCGGTGTTCAGTTATTGGACTTCTGTGCTAGTTACGGTTTGTCCATAACGAACACCATGTTCAAGCATAAGGGTGTCCACCAGTGAACGTGGCACCAGGACACCCTAGGTCGCAGGACGATGATCGACTTTGTGGTCGTTTCATCTGACCTGCGGCCGTATGTCTTGGACACTCGGGTGAAGAGAGGAGCGGAGCTGTCAACTGATCACCACCTGGTGGTGAGTTGGATCCGATGGCGGGGGAGGAGGCTGGACAGACTCGGCAGACCCAAGCGTACTGTAAGGGTTTGCTTGGAACGTTTGACCGAGTCTCCTGTCAGAGAGATCTTCAACTCCCATCTCCTGCGGAGCCACGACCGGATCCCGAGGGAGGCTGGAGATATTGAGTCTGAGTGGACCATGTTCTCCACCTCCATTGTCGAAGCAGCTGCTCGGAGCTGTGGCCGTAAGGTCTCCGGTGCCTGTCGAGGCGGCAATCCCCGAACCCGGTGGTGGACACCGGAAATAAAGGATGCCGTCAAGCTGAAGAAGGAGTCCTATCGGGCCTGGTTGGTTTGTGGGACTCCTGAGGCAGCTGACAGGTACCGGCAGGCCAAGCGCACTGCAGCCCGGGTGGTTGTGGAGGCAAAAACTCGGGCCTGGGAGGAGTTCGGTGAGGCCATGGAGAAGGACTATCGGCTGGCCTCGAAGAGATTCTGGCAAACTGTCCGGCGCCTCAGGAGAGGGAAACAATGCCCTACCAACGCTGTTTACAGTGGAGGTGGGCGGCTGTTGACCTCAACTGGGGATGTCGTCGAACGGTGGAAGGAATACTTCGAGGATCTCCTCAATCCCGCCGTCACGTCTTCTATTGAGGAAGCAGAGGCTGAGGGCTCAGAGGTGGACTCGTCCATCACCCTAGCTGAGGTCACCGAGGTAGTCAAGAAACTCCTCGGTGGCAAGGCACCGGGGGTGGATGAGATCCGCCCTAAGTACCTCAAGTCTCTGGATGTTGTGGGGCTGTCTTGGCTGACACGCCTCTGCAGCATCGCGTGGAAGTCGGGGACAGTGCCTCTGGGATGGCAGACCGGGGTGGTGGTCCCTCTTTTTAAGGGGGACTGGAGGGTGTGTTCCAACTACAGGGGGGTCACACTTCTCAGCCTCCCTGGGAAAGTCTATGCCAGGGTACTGGAGAGGAGAATACGGCCGATAGTGGAACCTCGGATTCAGGAGGAACAGTGCGGTTTTCGTCCAGGCCGTGGAACACTGGACCAGCTCTATACTTTCTACAGGGTGCTGGAGGGTTCATGGGAGTTTGCCCAACCAGTCCACATGTGCTTTGTGGATTTGGAGAAGGCATTCGACTGTGTCCCTCGTGCAGGCCTGTGGAGGGTGCTCCGGGAGTATGGGGTCCGGGGTCCTTTGCTAAGGGCTGTCCGGTCCCTGTATGACCGAAGCAGGAGCTTGGTTCGCATTGCCGGTAGTAAGTCAGACTTCTTCCCGGTGCATGTTGGACTCCGGCAGGGCTGCCCTTTGTCGCCGGTTCTGTTCATAGTTTTTATGGACAGAATTACTAGGCACAGCCAGGGGCCGGAGGGTGTCAGGTTTGGGGACCACGCAATTTTGTCTCTGCTTTTTGCTGATGATGTTGTCGTGTTGGCCCCTTCACACCAGGACCTTCAGCATGCACTGGGACAGTTTGCAGCCGAGTGTGAAGCGGCTGGGATGAAAATAAGCACCTCCAAATCCGAGGCCATGGTCCTCAGTCGGAAAAGGGTGGCTTGCTCACTTCAGGTTGGTGGAGAGATCCTTCCTCAAGTGGAGGAGTTTAAGTATCTTGGGGTTTTGTTCACGAGTGAGGGAAGGATGGAACGGGAGATTGACAGACGGATCGGTGCAGCTTCTGCAGTAATGCGGTCGATGTACCGGTCTGTTGTGGTGAAGAAGGAGCTGAGCCGTAAGGCAAAGCTCTCGATTTACCGGTCAATCTATGTTCCTACTCTCACCTATGGTCATGAGCTTTGGGCCATGACCGAAAGGACAAGATCCCGGATACAGGCGGCCGAAATGAGCTTTCTCCGCAGGGTGGCTGGCCGATCCCTTAGAGATAGGGTGAGAAGTTCGGTCACTCGGGAAGAGCTCAGAGTAGAGCCGCTGCTCCTCCACATCGAGAAGGGTCAGCTGAGGTGGCTCGGGCATCTGTTCCGGATGCCTCCTGGACGCCTTCCCGGGGAGGTGTTCCGGGCACGTCCCACTGGGAGGAGATCCCGGGGAAGACCTAGGACACGCTGGAGAGACTATGTCTCCCGGCGGGCCTGGGAACGCCTCGGTGTGCCCCCGGAAGAGCTGGAGGAAGTGTCCACGGAGAGGGAAGTCTGGGCATCTCTGCTCAGACTGCTGCCCCCGCGACCCGGCCCCGATTAGCGGAAGAAGATGGATGGATGGATGGATGGATTCTAATTACTTTAATCTCATGATAAGACTTTATTCTAATAAAAGGCCTGTTATGAACTTTCTTCTCGTAATCTTTCAACTTTACTTTCATTTTTTTTTCAATTATTATTTGAACACCAAATTTTGCTAATGGGCTATACAGTAAAACCTTATGAATTATGAACGGCATAAATCAGAAAGGTCGCCATGCAGGGGGACTTTTGTCAAGCTTCCCTTTGACAACAAATACTGATGGATAGTCTTGCTAAAAGCCTGTCTGTTCATAGTAGGAAGCATTTTTTTCTTCTCCTCGAATTGTTAGATTTTTCAAAAGACTTAATTAGAGTCAAGTCATTCATCTGCTTTAAAAGGATTTTGTGTATTTAGCTGAAGCCAACTTTTGGGATTCTGGTAGATCTGACAAAGTCCAACATTTAATCACAGAATTATTTTTAGACTAATTACTGGTATTCTCCCATTTAGAGAAAAACCCACTTTCCAAATGATCATTTATCCACCTTCTGCAATTTCTTTGCATCTGTTCAGTTCTGGGCAGGTGTTTCAGATCATTTCCCTTTCTCTCGTCCATTCCTCCTGCCCCCTACGCTGATTTTAATGTCTGCCCCGGCCTTTGGGGATTCAGCGATTTGACCATATTTTATTTATCCATTTTTTAATTTTTTTTTGTAAAAGCTAATATTCAGTAGCTGTGATCTATAGCAGAATTACATATTTCAGGGTCAAGTAAGATTCTGATATGGCGAGGAATGGGTACAATTGCTGTTAGGGAAAAAAAAGAAGAGCAGAAAGGAAAAAAGAAAAGAGGAAAGGGGAAAGGGGAAAAACACACATGAGCTTGTCTTTAAAAATAAATGAGAAAATCGGTAATCCCAGAGTCACTGCATGGGAAAAAAGAAAATCAATACATCTCTCAATTCACCTGGGCCATCCAGAATCCTTGAAACGAACAAAAGTTGTGAAATTTGTTGCCAATGCCATACATCTTTCTCAGAACATCTTTAAAAATAAACTAGCTGGTGAGACAGGTGGGTGAGTGTATTTACACATCAGGATATGATGTGTTTACGTTCCACACAACAACAGTTTCTAATTGGGTGCAGAGTCAAGCCGGTAGGAGCTTTTTTTTTTTTAACCTTCTCGTTTCTGAAGCTGCTGTTCTCTCTGGTCATCTTTCCTCTTCTGATGCAGGGACAGGCGAGCATGGAAGAGAAGAGGGACATCATACAGATTTTGTAACCTTTGAACCATCTATTCAATTGACCCTGTATGCCAACCTGCAGGGACCCCCATGCATGAATCTGCCTCCATTTCCTGCCCTGGGAGAAAAAACGCCAGACCAGCGCTGCCATTGGATGCACGCTCATGAATATTTAATCTATTCCCCCAGCTAAGGAGGAGGTATCGCCGAGGGGAACTGAGAGACAGACATGGGGGGGCCCACCGCCGTGCCCTTTTCCAGGCGTTGCGTCAAGACAATGAAACACACACACACACACAAACACATGCCTCTCCCCACCCGGGTGTTTACAGAGTACCATCACACACAAGCTTCATCCACAGACTCCAGTGCTCCCCCCTTCAGTCCGGGCCATCTACATACGGATGTGCTAAGCGATGCCCCCCCCAGTTCATTAGTGTGCTCTTCAGTAGCCTGTCATAGAGGATGTGCTCCATCAAAGCTGATTGACTCTCGTTTTCCAGAGAGATGTCGCAGGGTATCACCGCTCGCTCAGATCTCCTGCTATGGGGAACATGAATGGCAGGCTGCCTTTTGAAGACAGTGATTTTCCACTGATGCCTCCCAGTTGGAAATTTAGAATCTTGTCTGGTAAGACACCATATGTAAAGTAAGTCATGCCATGCAACCCAACAGTCAGGCCAAGGCATCCATCACATAATAACTGATCTCTTTCTCCACTTCTTTCATACACCCTGTAGTCCATAGACTGTCTGTCTGTCTATATATAGTATTTACATACCGCAATATATACACACTACATTTATGCAGTTAGGTATATAGTTGCCTATATTGCAATTTAGACATACTATATGTAAATTAGCCTTTATGTCTCTATATCTATCCACCCATCTCAATATATAAGCCATGTTTATATCCATCGCAATATATGCATATACTATACCTATATTTATACGGTCTATCAAAATAAATACATATAATATGTAGATATATCCAGTGTATATCTATCTGAGTGACTATACAGTCTGCTACTATATTGCATTTTTGACATAATATATATGATTTCTATCTATCTATCTTGGAAAAAAATATTTAGGCCCTTCATAGAGCTGTAACGTTTAAATTTTGTTCACTTTATTTAAACATTTTTGATTAGGAGAAATACGGATTTATATTTAATAAGTCTAGCATAAAATACTTAAGTGACATCTTTGATATTTATTTAAGTTTGATCAACTCAATTTAGTAAGATTTGGGAAAGGGGAGTGCCTTCTGTGCTTATCTATCTGTCTATTGATCTATCTACCTATCTGTCTGTCGATCTATCTACCTGTCTGTCTGTCGATCTATCTACCTGTCTGTCTATCTATCGATCTACCTTTCTGTCTGTCTGTCTATCTATCTATCTATCTATTTATCTATCAACCTGTCTGTCTATCTATCAATCATCAATTGAGTGACTACAATCAGCTATTATCTAACAATTTTAACATACTATATATGAGTTTATTTATCTATAATTATTTATCCATCTATACGTCTGTCCGTCCATCCATCGCACTATATGTATATAGTGTGTAGATATATACAGTGTCTATATCTGAGTGACTACCCTGCTAAAAAATCCAGCATTGCTGGTCACCAGCATTAGGCATAATTACCATGCTTCGACCACCATGTGATGCTGGTTTTCTAGTCACCACCATGTGGAAAATATATTAAAATATACACATATACCATATATCTATATGTTTGTTTTCCAGTATATGTGTGTAGAAACTTCTCTAAAAAGAACCTTTTAAGTGTGAGTAGTTCAGTGAAGCAGGAGTGCAGGGTGGAGGTGAGCAGTTTAGATTATGTGATATAGGTCAGGCCTGCTTCTTTGTTCAGGGTGTAACTTCTGCCTTCACACACATGCTTACACTACACCAGCACAGAGGAGACAAAGGGAGAGAGTGAGTAGCACATGGGTTGTTTGTGATTAAAAAGTCAAATATACCGTGCTTATACTCCATTCGTCCACAAGGTCAAGGATCCTTTAAGAAATCAGCCAGTGAACTGGGCTCAAGAGACAAAATATCAAGAAAAGTGTTCAACACAACATGCCTAATGAAAGCAAGGACATACTGTATGGGTGGAATGCAATATTGCTTTAATGACAGTGTTAAAACTAGACAAACATTTCTACATAAATCACTATTTATTAAAAGTAATCAAACAAATATAAGATTATTCACACATAAGCAGTCAGAGGGTCCTGATCATTGCTAGGCCTCCGGTCTGGAGCAAACATCCACATGTAAAGTCACACCCACTGACACACAATAGTCCACAGTGCAAACACAGTATCAGATCCGAGGTTCCCACTGAGATGGGTATTCACTCACATAATGGGACACACCAGAAGAAAACATAATTGATGGATGTCATGTCACATCAACTGCATTCATTATTCACAGGAGAATGAGGATATTGTCATGTGCATTTGTGCAACAAGTTCGTACAATTGCACACAGTTATCAGGATAATAAATTAAAATAATAATAAAAAGGAAACCTATTATCCCACTCTTAACAAGAGAGGCCAAAGATCTCTCTATACTAACACACTCACATACGCACGCACACACACACATCTGCATTATCTATAGGGTGAAATATTATCCCTGGATGTGTGAACGAGTAAAAATAGAGAGAAATGTACAGTTTAAATGTGGACCTCCTGTCATGCTCTTCAGCAACCTCAGAAAAAGTGCAGTCAGCAAACACTGGTGATCATTTCTGGAGGCTGTATCTGCTCATGTGACATCAATTTTAGTGTCAATTTAAAGACACTAAAATACAATTTTAATTACTCTTTCACTAAACCCATCTTGAAACTGTTACTGAAAAAAACGGACTCCGCAATTGTTGCTGTTCACCATATTACTACACCAGCTTATTCATGCAAGTCCATGGATGTTCTGGGTGCTTTGATAGTTAGATGAATTTAAGAAAAAAAAAAAGAAATTACTAAAATATTCTAAAACTTTGTTGCAAAGAACTTTACATTAACTTTTATTTTTACCCTGATTCAGATGCACAGCCTTTTAAAATCACAATACTGTATAATTTAAGGAGTTTTTTTTTTATCACTTTGAGCACATTTTACAGAACATAAAAATTAACTGATCACATAAATTCTTTCCCATGCAATGTTTTATAAAGCTCCTCTGACTTAGCAACCTTAGTCAAGGTGGGCGGAGCATACAGGGTTACTCAAAATAAATCACGATGATGCTTACTGCATATATATGTGTGTATGTGTGTGTTTATCTTGCATCTATCCAGCAAGATGTCAGTAAATCAAGAGCAAGCACCCATCTCTGCATGACCGCAGTGGGTCTTTCCTGCCTCTTCATAGCCTGTTCTGTGATAGGAGCTAATCAGAGTCTCTTTCTCACTAAAGGCCTGCTAGCTGAAGTCACTTAGCAGGGTTAACGTCAGGCATAATGAAATATTAAAGTCTGTCTGTAACTGCCACTATTGTTGCCCCTTGGAATAAGATATAACCCATTTTTGACAAGTTTTCATCCTCCTCACATAGAAGACACTACACGCAAACCAAATCAGCTACAGAGAACAGGGTAATGAATAATCTATTTCATATTCCAAAGGCACCCGCTGCTTAGAGAGAGAGAGAGAGAGAGAGAGAGAGAGAGAGAGAGAGAGAGAGAGAGAGAGAGAGAGGAGGGAAGGAGACAGGGAGGCATAGAGGGTGAAAAAGGATGAAAAGAAAGGAAGAGAAAAAAGAAGGGAAAAAATAGATGCGGCAGATGATACCGCCAGCCAGCCGAAGGCGTCACGTGAAACACCTAATGTTTAAATAATAAGAAAAGGGGATATAAACAAATCATTAGCCCCCCCGATGGTTGTTTAATGCAATTTCTTAATGAACATAATAGCCACAACTAATAATGAAAGAAAATAAAAACATCTAAATGGGCCCCAACTTATCGCCAGCGCTCAATTATTTCCTTGTCAAGTTGTTATGATTTAATGAGCCCCAGTGGGACTGACGGCTGTCAGTCAGCTCTGACTTTTTGACACCATTACAACTTCAAATAGAGCCGCAGCCACGCTGCTTTTCCACCAGCCACACGCTGCTGAGAGGATCTGACAGGCCCAAGTAGAGAGAGAGAGAGAGAGAGAGAGAGAGAGAGAGAGAGCGAGAGACAGATAACGCACACACAGATACTGAGCCAGCAAAAGACACCAACACACATCCAAGTCATTACATGCACAGCCGACTGATGTCTCGCATAGGCCTACACACTCGCAGGTGTGGGGAACAAACGCGTGGCTCCGCACACGCATGTGAGGAAAACAAGGACAAACAAATCTCATTGCTATCGTACTTAAACGCACACTCTCTTTCTCTTTGCGCATTTGATGCAAAACCCAATCACAGAGGTCATTATCTGATGAGGTTTGTTAAACTGGCGGGATTCAGCTCCCCCTCATCCTTTCTCTTCCTTCCTCAACTTAATGATAACTCTCAATAGGTTGGCCCCACATGGGACAAGCGGAGCCGCACTATTTTGTTGGCCATTAATTTGGCGCTTTGAAGCCATAGCTGTGAAGTAGAGGCAGAGAAAACCCCCCACCAGGCTGCTTCCAAAATAAGACAATCCAACGGCCTGAAACAGAATATCTAATGCCGTCTGCCTGTCTGTCAGTCCATCTGTCTGTCCGCCAGGCACCTCGATGGGGCGAGGTGTGCGCGCATGCGTCACGTGTGGCAGGGCTGTTGAGTGTAAGGTGATAGGAAGAGCTGTGGCACACGTGTTAAAACCTAGTTCTAAAACCTAGTGAGTCGCCTACGTAGGCATCATCACAGGAGCGCTCCCCGTGTGAAGACCAAGAGGTGAAGGCCTAATAATATGCTGCCTTTTAAGACACCATCTTTGGCCAAATTTTAAGGCAGCATCCTTTGTGGGGAAAAAAGAATTTGCCGAATGCAATGTGACAACTCTGAAAAATTAAATAAGATAAAAATAAAACTAAGATGCAAGACAAAAAAAAAAGTCCATTATATAGCTGATTCAACACTAAAAACAGCTGTACTTCTTTTTGCCTGATGTCTATTTTTTTTTTTTATGATTTATTTTGTGGCATTTTGCCTTTTATTAGGATAGGACAGTAACTAGACAGGAAGTGAGGTGGGAGAGAGAAAGGTGGGAGAGAGAAAGGGGGGATCAGGAAAGGTCCACGAGCCGGGACTCGAACTCGGGTCGCCTGAAGCACAACATGCACTTGCCCACGAAGCTATCGGCGCCAACATTTTGCCATATACTGGTTGGCTTCATCACTCCGTCTCCTCTCCACCAATAATCTGGTGTGTGGTGGGCGTTCTGGCGCAATATGGCTGCTGTCGCATCATCCAGGTGGATGTTGCATATTGGTGGTGGTAGAGGAGATTCCCCCTTCCATGTAAAGCACTTTGAGTACCCAAAAAAGTGCTATATAAATGTAACAAATTAATTATTATTATTATAAATGTTGATTAAGAATATAATCGCTTCACAGACAGATTATTTATGCTTCGCATTGTAATTAGTTTAGCAACATGCTAATAGCAAACTTTAAGAAAAAAAAAGTATTCAAAAAGGACAAACAAAATTAAATGTTGATAAACATAATATAAAAATGTATACAATATATATAAAAATATAAATATAAAATTGATTATTTGACTTTGTTTAACACATTATGCCATTAGCCTAACAACATGCTAACAGCTAACTCTTTAAAGTCGACATGAAATGGAAGTTGAGTCTTTTCTTCCCTAATGTGATGTTTATGCAAGTGAAATGTCTTCTTGAACAAGAAATAAAATGTAGGATGGGACTTGATATTGTTTGACTGCATCTTTGAACTGAAATATTATTTGTCATTAGCTAGAAACAAGCTAACAGCTAACTCGTTTTTAAAATAATTGATCATAGACGGCAAAGCGAAATGTTGATTACAAATACATTCAACTAACAATCACTAACATTGATTATTTGTTTTTATGCTTAACATATTGTTATTAACATAGCAATACCCTGACAGCTTACTCATTTGTTAAATAAACTGAACAAAATAATGTTGATTATAAATATAATCGATTCACTGAAATCATTTATTTGACTCATTTGCAACATGTATTCGACTATATGTTTGTCATTAGCTTGACAGCAAACTCTTTTTGAAATAAATATTTAGCTGACTATGTAAAGGGTCCCAAATCAGTCATTTATGAGGTATAATTTCAGCTAGTGATGCTGCTTTGGACGTCAGCTGCCTATATAGGCATTAGACATCAAGGGAACTCACTGCGTTTCAGAACTGAGCCGGAGTGTATGGTGATACACACATAAATATATTAAAGTACACAAAGGAATCCTCACATAAATGTCAAACTACTGTAACTGAAATTAACTAATAGCACAGTCATTCTTTACCTTCGTTCTTCTACACTAATACCCAAACAGCAGGTGAAAGCCTGGAGCAGACTCCCAAATTTCGCATATTTCCATACTGATGCTTGCTAGTTGGGTCCTCCTATAGGAATAATGAAGCACATTTGCAACATAGCACAGTAGAGACAAATGATGCGATTTTAATGTCAAACATTAATGACTAAAACAAATTCCAGATAAATTGAAAGAAAGATACAGCGAAAAGTACAGTACAATTTATCTGAAATGACAAATAAATACAGGAAATACATTTCTTATTAGTACGACTGACTACAGTTACTATCATGCTGTCAGATTTGATTAGTAAAGGTAAGAGTGGACATGGATATTTTCTTGTTCAAAGCAGTCCTGCTGGTTTAACTAAACACATGCGAGGTCTTTGCTGACCTTAGAGGAACAGCGTGAGAAGCTACTAATCCTGGATGAAGGGGGACTGAGAGACGGGCGTGTGACCTTTGGGCTGTGTGTAGTGTGTGATTCTGCACCGTGTGCTAAATAGTACTGCTCCGGGGGCCTTGCCTTGCTTGTGTACGGCTCACATACACACACACACACACAGACACACACCTGATGGATAGGATTTTCCAGTACCTTTTGGCTCTCATGCCCTTTTCCCGCCTACGAACCCCCCCAAAACTAAACATTAAACAGCAGGTTATGACATAGGTTGATGTTCGTCTTCCTGTTCTTCATCCATCTGATGTTCTCATCATGGTCCTTGTGTCCACACATCCGAGCCGGGTTTCTCTCTGGGTCGGTAAGTTTTAAAAGTAATGGACGCAGCGTAAATATAAGGAGAGAGAGGGTAGACACGGTCCCGCTCCGCTCGAGAGCAGTGAGGAGAGGCCCCCTGTCACTGCCCACCAGGAATGATTCATGTGAACAATTTGTCCTAATTACTCCAGCCCAACACTTTTGTCACTATTAATCTTACACACACGCTCGTACACACTCACACATGCACGCATAGGGCCAGTCAGTGGAGATCAGTGCCCTCGCAAATTGAAATAGATGGCCAAGACGATGGTGAGGAGGATGATGGCGCCCAGGATGAAGACCAGGACACGATTCTGAATGATCCTGTGGGTGAAGAGAGGGAGAGACGGAGAGAAAGAGAAGACAAGAGAAAGAGATTTTATGTTAAGGACATTAATTGAGACAGTAGTGAAAAGTACGATTTAACATCATCTTCACACAAAATAACATGCATGTGATCGAGTACATGCCTTGCATCAAAAATGAAATAATTTTTTTCTGACTGAACTCGATAAACAGATTTAACTTCAGTCAGATCTGTCTAAAAAAACAAACACTATTGCGCAAAACATGTCACACGGCATGACAACTTTGCCTTTTTCTTCACCATCTGTCTGCAGACACGCTTAGAGCATTTATTTCTCTCTAAAAAGTCAAAAGTGTAGCTTGTGGCGTTCCTCCAGCTAATAAAATTCACATATTTACTGAAGGAATTCTTCATAAAACTTTCTTTCCTATTATTACATGACCAAACAAAAAAGGCAATCCGTGCCTGCAAGACTCCATAGATTCACTCAGTAATTCACAACGTTCTACAAATCAGTTGCATATCTATTTATTAATCATATTATGGCCAATTTAATTGTGATTTCAAGTATAATTCACAATAACAGAAAAAGAGTAACTACAACAAAAATACTGTAAAAACAGGAACACTGTGAAATATTATTACAGTTTAAAATAATAAAAAAAGCTGAATTGTCAGCATCATTACTCCAGTCGTCAGTGTCATGTGATCCTTCAGAAATCATTCTAATATGCTGATCTGCTGCTCAAGAAACATTTCTTCATTTTATACACTTTACCATTCATATCATATCATACAGCAGAATTGTTCCCCAAAAACAGAAACAGTCTGCTCAGAACTAGGAAAAACAAACTGTTTGAAAAGTGACAAAGTGGGTGTGTGGATGAGTACAGTGAGGGTGAGAGCAGGAGTTGAGACCCTGGGATGATCTCTCGGGGTGAGTTTTTGTCTCCAGTGTCATTCCTGATAAATGACAGAATTATCCCATGTGCTGACATGTGGAGAGAGCAGGACCACTGTCCACTCCTATAAGCAGGAGATGAATAACTCACACACACCCATTCATCACCACTGCAGCCGAGCAGCACTCTTCCCCATCCAAACACACACACACACACACACAGTAAAGAAAGCAAAATAGCATTACAATACACACCTCAATGCTGCTGCACAAAACTGACTAGTATTCATATGTGTTTATGCTCCGATATGTTTATTTTGTTATGATAAACCATCAGAGGCTTTTTTTCACTGCACTGACGAAAGGTAAGCTCTGATTGGATGCTGGGCTGGCATAATTCATAATTGGGAGTGCATGCTTGACGGAGGACATTAATCAGAGCATGTTTAGCAAGGCCAGATCTCCCACATGTCTACTTAAGTAACATTCATTATTTACACGGGCTACACACACACACACACACACACACACACACACACACACACACACACACAAACACACACACACACGTTAGTTTTGGTATCTTCGTGGGGAATTTCCATAGACATAATGTTTTGTATAATGTACAAACTGTATGTTATATCCCCTAACCCTGGGAATTATTGGGTCTGTATAAAGAATGTGCGTTAAAAGATGGTAGGGCTGATTCTGTGCTCAGTGCTACTGGAGGTAGGCTTATGTCAAGATCATGTGACCCTTACGTATTTTCCTGTTATTCCTGTTAATCAATATTAAGATAAAGTACACTATTTAGAAGTTTCAGGTCAGTACATTAAAAAAAATGCTTTCAGCAAGGAAACATTAAATTGATCAAAAGTGACTACAAAGACATTTGTTATGCTACAAAATATTTCAATTTCAAATAAATGCTGTTCTTTTGAACTTTCTATTCATCAAAGAATCTTGAAGAATGTGTCATGGTTTCCACAAAAATATAGCAGCACTACTGCTTTTAACATAGATAATAATAAGAAATGTTTCTTGAACAGCAAATCAGCATATTAAAATGATTACTGAAGGATCATGTGACACTAAAGACTGGAGTAATGATGCTAAAAATTAAGCTTTGAAAAAATTATTTTGATCAAACAAATGCAGCCATGGTGAGCCTATCTTCCAAAAACATTCAAAAGTCAAACAGACTACGAACTTTGTATATAAACTGCTGAACATGTCTTGACATATTGTTACTATGAATTTATAAAATCAGTAAGCCAATTGAAGCTGTTCTGCACAATGATTCTACCCTGGTAAAAAGGGTTTAGGCAGGATCGTCATTTACTGTGTATTTTAACACACAACCTCTAGAAAATCCATGGACTCATAAATCAATTTGTACTAACCTTAATTGTCTGACCAAAACCTCAGCTGTAGATTTTTGACTGAAGTGCAGGAGATTAAATACAGTGTGTGTGTGTGTGTGTGTGAGTGGATCAGGGGCCAGGCTGAGCTGTTAGCAGTAATGTAGATTAATCTGCCTTTGGTAAGGCTGCTCTGACAGGCCCTTGAGGGTGGGCGGAGAGGCCCCGGGCAGCCCCACATCCAGAGCGAGTGAGTGAGTGGCCCAGTCATCACAGAGAGCAGCCACGCTTCCTTCACTTAAACAACACCAGGCCTAAAAACACTTTGAAAAAGACACTGGAAAGAGCACAAATCTATTCACTGAGATCCGTTGTAATTTGAGGAACACGTTTGGGGAAGTAATTCATCCTGTCATGTACGAGAGCTCAAATACTCACTGATGGAGGGGAACTTTTGTCTGTAAACTTTAAAATCTTCGTTTATGGCAGTCCCTTTCAACTTCAACTAAATATAACCACAAATGGATCTCAAAGAACAGAAGAACCAAAAAACTATTTGTACACCTTCTGCACCTCTCTCAGAACCAGTCTGCATACTTGAGAGCCAAATGATGATGTAACGGACTGTTACTAAATAATCTGTCCACAAACAAACTTGCCACATTACTGTCTTTGTTTCCTTGATCTTAGTTTTGAGAACACATTTTTGACATTCAAAGCAATTTAATTGTAATCATGTACTCAAGTTATTTAAATATACAGTATAATGAATATATATCTCAATTCTTTTAATTCATTATACTGTATATTTAAATAACTTGAGTACTGGACTAATGATGCTGAACATTCAGCTTTGCCGTCAAAGGAATAAATTACATTTTAAAATATATTAAAATAGAAAACAGCTATTTTAAACGGTAATAATATTTCATAATATTACTGTTTTTATTGCATTATTATAGTATCAGATCGAAAGGTGATTCTCACAAAACTATTTTCTGCTTGCTTTTTTCAAGGTAAATTTAAGTTTCTTTCCAAAAAAGGACACTTGGAGACTCCAAAATGACACCAAAATACCAAGTGATATAAGGAATCCATATAATTCATAAATTTATGCACACCAAAGTACCCATGAAAAAACAAACAAACAAACAAAGAAACATTCACAGTGTATAGTATGTGTTCAGTGCAACAGAAGTCAAGTTGCGATACTGATCAGGACCACATGAAGATGCTTTACCGGAGTGTAGCTGCTTAAAATGATCTGATCACAAACATAAAAAAATTCTAAAGAGTTTAAATTCCACCCAGGGATACAGGTGCTTGAGACATTGTAGATGCTCAGTGTGATAAACTCATATTACATACATATATATATATATACACTCACCTAAAGGATTATTAGGAACACCTGTTCAATTTCTCATTAATGCAATTATCTAATCAACCAATCACATGGCAGTTGCTTTAATGCATCTAGGGGTGTGGTCCTGGTCAAGACAATCTCCTGAACTCCAAACTGAATGTCAGAATGGGAAAGAAAGGTGATTTAAGCAATTTTGAGCGTGGCATGGTTGTTGGTGCCAGACGGGCCGGTCTGAGTATTTCACAATCTGCTCAGTTACTGGGATTTTCACGCACAACCATTTCTAGGGTTTACAACGAATGGTGTGAAAAGGGAAAAACATCCAGTATGCGGCAGTCCTGTGGGCGAAAATACCTTGTTGATGCTAGAGGTCAGAGGAGAATGGGCCGACTGATTCAAGCTGATAGAAGAGCGACTTTGACTGAAATAACCACTCGTTACAACCGAGGTATGCGAGGTATACAATCCGAGGTATTCACAAAGCATTTGTGAAGCCACAACACGCACAACCTTGAGGCGGATGGACTACAACAGCAGAAGACCCCACCGGGTACCACTCATCTCCACTACAAATAGGAAAAAGAGGCTACAATTTGCAAGAGCTCACCAAAATTGGACAGTTGAAGACTGGAAAAATGTTGCCTGGTCTGATGAGTCTCGATTTCTGTTGAGACATTCAGATGGTAGAGTCAGAATTTGGCGTAAACAGAATGAGAACATGGATCCATCATGCCTTGTTACCACTGTGCAGGCTGGTGGTGGTGGTGTAATGGTGTGGGGGATGTTTTCTTGGCACACTTTAGGCCCCTTAGTGCCAATTGGGCCTCGTTTAAATGCCACGGCCTACCTGAGCATTGTTTGTGACCATGTCCAACCCTTTATGGCCACCATGTACCCATCCTCTGATGGCTACTTCCAGCAGGAAAATGCACCATGTCACAAAGCTCGAATCATTTCAAATTGGTTTCTTGAACATGACAATGAGTTCACTGTACTAAAATGGCCCCCACAGTCACCAGATCTCAACCCAATAGAGCATCTTTGGGATGTGGTGGAATGGGAGCTTCGTGCCATGGATGTGCATCCCACAAATCTCCATCAACTGCAAGATGTAATCCTATCAATATGGGCCAACATTTCTAAAGAATGCTTTCAGCACCTTGTTTATATATATTTACAATTTTTGCAGCACATTTAACAGGCTGGAGAGATATTTTTCCTCCCTCAAATCTGGAAACAGACCAGAATGGAAACTACAACAGGAAAAGGGGCATTGGATACTTCTGTGACGGGGCATTGGATACTTCTCACCTGGGTTGAATCACATTAAGGGGAGGACAGAGACAGAGAGAGCAGAAGAAAAAGTTAAATCTGTTGCCTGTTTGATGGAGGTTCTATCCCATGCTGAACCATGTCTGGACAGAACAGAGCAGGACCCATCAAACCGCATCCATCCTCTCTGTCAAACACATGACAGAGGGCTGGAGGAGACCTGTTCATGTTGTCACAGCTCATAGCTCAGGGTAAACCTTCTTTTACATGTTCACTTTTTCTGTCTCAGTCTAGCTTAGGTCGGAAAAAGAACCACAGGCTCAAAAATGCACATGTAAAATCAAATAAATAAAGGTTTCTTCAATGTAGCATATAAAGCAAAAATCATAACATGCTCAACTAATATTAAATATTTAACACTTCAAGAACTCACACTTGTTAAATTGTTAGCATGATCTCATGTACCAATAGAAATTTATTATGTCTAGTTGGGCCAGAGATAAGACTATGCAGTTCAATTCCCATGCTGGAATAAATGAATTTATGTTTTTTAATGAACCAAGTCAAACTGTAACTCTGGTACATCACATTTGGTTTCATTTCATTGACTTGATTAAACTCACTCAGCAAAACCTATTCAGACACTACTACTGCAAAATATTACGTAAAAACTATATTTTAAGTATCTAAATTTATGAAGTAAATTAACAATCATAAAGAACACTAACATTTCAATTTGGGGTCGGTTCGAATTTTTTGTTTTTGTTTTGTTTTTTGCCACCAAAATGGCATTTTGATAAAAAAAACAAACAAAAAAAAACAGTATAAACAGTAATTTAATTTTCTTTTAAAAAAATTCTTTTAAAATGTATTTTTTAATGATCCTTTAGAAATCAGTCTAATATGCTAATTTGGTGCTCAATATATATTTCTTATTATTTTTAATGTTGAAAACAGTATGCTTAATATTTCTGTGGATACCTTGATACATTTTTTCAGGATTCTTTGATGAATAGATAATTCAAAAGAACAGCATTTACAGTAGTAGTTTTGTTTTTGTAACCACTTTTCACTTTTGAAAATCACTTTTGATTAATTTAATTTAAAGCATGCTCGCTGAATAAAAATATTATTATATTATTTTCTTTAAAAAAAATCATACTTTTGAACAGTAGCGTATAACTTTACATGTATAAAGTGAAGACAAGGATCCACAGCGTCTGTCCCAAATACTATAAAAAAATCTGTAAATTAAAAGTTTTTCCTGTTTAAGAATAACTAAAAAGTTGGATAAAAGTCACGTTGTGTCAGCAATAATCAACAGATTTCCCCCCCTAAATTTTTCTTTATTTAAATTTTCTAAAACCTGATCAAACCTCCTAATTATGTTTTTGTTTTTACGGGGGTGTCCGGAACCCTCAAACCCCTCTTCAATTTAAGACCCTTCAGTTGAGAATCTCTGTCTTAAGAACACTGTGACTTTCTCAGTGTGAAACTCACAAGCCAAGCACTATATGTAACCAGGCACTGCCAAAATAACTCCTTCCAAATCCAGCAGACAAAATTAAACCAAGTCAATTGGGTTAAAAACATAAGTCTAACCTCAGAAGCACAACGCCAAAGAATGAATGACTCTGTGTGTGTGTGTGTGTGTGTGTGTGTGTGTGTCAGAGAGAGAGAGAGAGAGAGAGAGAGAGAGACAGAAAGAAAGAAAGAAAGAAAGAAAGAAAGAAAGAAAGAAAGAAAGAAAGAAAGAAAGAAAGAAAGAAAGAAAGAAAGAAAGAAAGAAAGAAAGAGAGCGAGTTCAAGCTACGAAAAGCCCATTTATCAGTGGAGGTGGTAGAGGAGACAGAGACAGATGAAAATAATGAGGAGTTTTCTGTCAGGAAAGATTTACAAAATCGTACCCACGTTATTAAAATTTAAAACCTTTTTCCCCTTCTTTCCCATTATTTTTTTTCTCTCTCGTACACTCTCAGTTCCCCTTATTAGTAGCCCTAATGAGGGCAGTGGTACACCTCTACGCCTGTGTGTGGGGGGAGGTGGGTGACGGAAGTTTACCCCATTTGAAGACCACCACCACCACCACCCAAGCACCACACACACACATATTCATAAACACACACACCCTTTCACAATCATCCCAAAACAAAACATCCCCCAGCAAACTCTCATAACAAAACAAACTGAAAAAAAAACACATACAGTCTAAAACCTGCATTTTTGTCATTTAAACCTCTTATTAAACTGCAAGTTTTAGAAGTCTGAAACAATTAAAACAGTGCACCATAATATGAAATAGAAATACTACATATTCTAGTCACTAATCATATAAGCAAATTTGTGACTAACTTTCACAAATTTGAGTGTGCATTTTCTTTTGAAGCCGATAAAAGGAATCACTGATTGTGTGAGTGGTCTGTATTTTCTTTTTTTTTCTTCTTTTTTTTAAGCACATCATGTATTGTACTGCACTGGAGCAAGACAGAAGCAAAAGAAGTGAAAGTGGGAGGAGAGTCAGCAGGATCAATGTGTTCACTAATGGTCTGACTGATGGACATGATTCTCTACATGTGTTGGTACGGTGAGGAAGGCCTGTGGAACTGATCCTGTGTTAGAGTGTGTGATCATACTCTAACAAAGATAAATGTTTTAGCAGGGCTTCTCAGCTGCCTTACTGCACTGTACATGTCAAAGCGGCCTTTAAACCACCTTACCTGTCAATAGCTCAGAGCTTTAGATGTAATAAAGACAGGCAATAGCGTTCTTTTGTAGTCGCTTTCAGAGTGACGTAGAGAGTCAGCATTAACAACTGTGATGGAGCTAGCAGCTGTCAGGGAGAACTGGACTGAAGGGTGATTTTGAGATTTATGCCAATGGTACAATTATGTTTTGACCAATTAAATTAATTTGCCAAAATGTTGCCATTTTAACATTGAGACATTGGCCAATAACTGTACTCACAACCTGGTACATTTTAGGGTGCCCTGTTTTCCAATCATTTTTTTTAGTAAATAGTGTAAAAGTTACAAAACATACCAGACACAGCTGTTCTCTAAACATCAGCACTGGCTATTAAATACCTATTTAAAAAATGTCACGTTCAGTACATGGGAAGAGCACGAACAGGAGGGACTTTACAAGGCTTTTAAGGCTTAATCAAACACACACACACACACACACACACACACACACACACACACACACACACACACACACACACACACACACACACACACACACACACACACACACACACACACACACACACACACACACACACACACACACACACACACACACACACACACACACACACACACAAGAACGCCAGGAAAAAAATCCTGCATTTAATTGCATGTAATTGACTTAAAAAGTCCCCAGCACTGTGTAATTCCCAAAAGAAAAACAGTAGTTTGCCCTCCAGAGCATTCTGAAACGCATATACACACCCACAGTCCCACACACACCATGGCTACTTTAACAGGGCTGAAGTGTATAATAGAGCCGTTAAATAGGGTTTTATTAGCGTGATTATGGGGTGGTGGAGCTTGCTACAGTACTCTTATCATCTGGAGCTGGAGCTGGACTCAGGAGCCGCTCCAATCAGTGAGGTCTGACTGTCCTATCACACGCTGTTGTGTAGATTCAGGTAGAATATCACTGAACTTTGGTTAGCACAGATGAATCTTGAGATGTTGCCTGTGAATGCCTCCTAATGATTTCACTCCATATCTCTCTTTCTCGCTGTCGTCGTGTCTATCATCAGAACGACACGCCGCCTGTGCAACCCACTCATGGATAAGTCTGCTTCTTAACATGGATCAACAAACTAAGACGAGTGTAAAAGGTTATAAAGGGAATTGCTGAAGAGAGAGCACCAACACACGGGCATGAATATTGTACACATACACACAGACTGAGACTGGCAAATCACACGGCCTCGTTCAACTCGTAGCGCTCCAACTCTGAAAGACAAAAGAGCTCCAGCACATTTGGAGCAGCCCATGTGTCGGGAAACTGTCTTTATGAGCTACACACACACACACACACACACACACACACACACATACATAACGAACACTTCTACGCCACACACTCATGTATTTTTTATTGCCCAGCTAACAATCTGACTAGAAACCTAGACTGGGATTTTAGACCCCTACAGGAGGAAAGAGAGAGAGAGGGAGTAAAACAGAAGATGAGTTCAGAATCAGGTGCTATTTAAAAAGGTTGAGACAGAGAAAAGGAGAAACACTTTGTTGGCACTACTTCCTGGAACCTCTTTTGCCCGGAAAAGATTCCAGCAGCTGTAGCCTGCTGTCGTGGAGTGTCCAAGTGAGATTCCCTGCTCCCTCTAATTTTCTGGTAGCCTGGGATCATTCTTCTAAAAATAAAATGAATATATATATTTATATATATAATATTAATTTTATTTACCACAATATATTTTATATATATATATATAAAAATATATAGTCAGAATTCTTGGCACCCTTGGTAAATCCTTATGATCTTTTATTAAAAAAATGTACAAAAATCTAACCTTTTAAGTAAAATAATTGAAAATAGGGTAAAATCTTTATGAAATATGTTATTTGTTAAATGTTATATTGTATAATTTAAAATATATAAGAAATACAAAACAGTTATTTTAAAATTGCATTTCATTATATTACTGTTTTACTGTATTTTTGATTAAATTAATGCAGCCTTGTATATATTTGTGTTTGCTTTTTCATTTTTATGATTATCACAATACTGTATTGTTAACTTACCAACATGTTATTGCCAAACTCCACTGAAATTGCAAGTCAAGACTTTGTTATATAGCTGCGGCTGCCTATATAGTGTCTGCCTAAGAAGTCTAGGTAGGCAGCTCACTAGGTTTTGGAACAGAATTTCTTTCTTCTTCAGCTCTTTCATTTTTTATTTATTTATTTATTACTTTATCTCACCACTTTCTCTTATTCTATAAAACTCTGGAATCTCTCAATTTTATCATTCCTCACTTATTTATGCGTTTCCTTTTTTTAAATTTTCTCTATCTCTGGTTAGAAGGAGGGTGTTGATGTCAAAACGAGGTAGCGGATTAGTGTATATCTCAGGAACTTTCTCAAGGAGGGCATGCCTGTGCTTCACCACAGCCAATAACAAGGCAGTAAATATTATGTCTGAGTCTATGTCATGAGTAAATGTGCCGAGGCAGCAGTCAGCGTACCACTACTAATCCTGATTTGCCAGCACCCAATGCAGGAAACGTCAGAGAAAACAGAAACCCTCGCTTGGCTGCTCAAAGTTCTACGTTGCACAGGTAGGTGTGCCTATTTGAAATAACTGGGAATTCTGAGGTTGTGATAGATATACTGTATAAGCATTGCATTAAAATGTTTTTTTCTTAGGCTGTCTGGACCTAACCTTTCCGTGAACTCAGCACAGGACACGCCACTGGGTGAGGTTCAATGGACCAAACCACAAGCAAACAAGGTTTCAAAAGGCTATACAGTAGATTGTACTTGGAGACATATCACTAATTCCTGCTGTTGAAGACTTCCAATCTTTGACATCCTAACTGCACATTACTCTTACATTTTAGTGACTAGCTAGAACAATTACAGTCTTTTTAGAGGCGCTTACAGAAACATAAGATAAAGACGCCCAGGTAAAGCAGCAGTCTTTAACTCCTGACGTCCTCTAACTCCCTACGCTCTGACCTACAGTACCAGGCTGAGCAGGATATTGAGACTTACTCACAGTGTAATACGATCTCTCAGCAGCGCTCCAGGTTGACTGTGAATACAACGGCATTTATAAAAGTGAGATAAATTACTTTCACACAATTTGGGCGCGCTGCTAAGATTTCCGACAGAAAAGGTGGCTGCATTCCTTGAGGGCAGCAGCTGGGGATTGTATTTCCAGGCTTGTTGAAAAGGTGTAACACTAACCATGGAGCCATGGGCCTCCAAAACTATGATGCTCATAAATTTTTATTGTTTGTTCAGTATTGAAATCTCATTAGAACTCATAAATCAGTGGTCTGTGTTGGCTGGTGACTTTCATGGAGAGCAGAGGAAAAAGGAAACGAAAGAAATGTTGAAGTTCTGGACGCTCTGTGTTGGGCGGGTCTGACCCGAGGCCATATTTTGTGACATCTCAGTGTTGTGTTACACTAACAAAATCTAGTTATGAAGAGACAGATAAATAGAGCAAATTTCTAGAAGAAAAATGTGAGGCTACACAATCTAATATCATTTTATGGACCAAAACTGAAATTTTCTGGCATTACTCAAAGTAAATTCCATAAAAAACTCCAAGTTGTTAGTTTTCCACCCAAAAAGTCTAGAGACATGCTCTTTCCTTTTAATAACAAGCAACTTTACATAACATCATGCCGACATGTTTAGTTTAGCTAGAAGCCAAAGTAATAATCTACACTCCCTCTGGTACATCCATTCACCCTATGTTATTCTCTACAAGACCACTGATACACATACCGCAGCAAAGCGATCATTTAGAGCACGGATGTTATAAACAAATATTTATTTTATGGCTGACAAAGTTAACATGTAAATGTGATAAATGATATATGTTTAAATATGTTAACACCCTTTTATTAATATGACATCCCAACTGTTCTGTTTGATTTCCAAAAACTAATTGGAATCTGCCAGCACCTGATCAGAGTGCACATACAAAGTCCCTAGTGAAGCACTTGTTTATCCGCAAATGATGGAGAACTGACGAAAACACATTAGGGCTCAAAAATTAAGATGGCCCTCTGGCCCAATGCCACTAAGAAAAGTTGTGAAAAGTTTCACTCAGATTATGGTCACGCAAATTCACTGATATTGAAACAACAGAAAGCTGTTTAATTTGAAAGTGCTTCTGAGTGAGCTGTGCTGCATATATTGCTTTGCTATTGACAAAAGACTATGGACCTTTTTTTAGCTTGCGATATTTCACCAATGCGATTGCACCTTAATGATTTCCATTACACGAGAGTAGATGTTAAAACTTCATGCTGATTTGTACTTGGCTTTCGCCAAGATAAGCACCAACTAGGACATAGCTTTACAGTAACCTATGCTTCTCCATCGATTTACGCTTCTTTCCATATGGTGATGTAAATCTCCTTCTGTCTAGTGTTAACACGCGTCAGCACACACAACGGCTGCAGCCACAGTGCGGTCCCCCCATGACAACCGTCTGGATTGAGCTGAGTAGGGGACATCTCTAGGGTCTTCAAGTGGGCACCTTCCGTCCTCAGTGTGTCGTCGACTAGCCCACGACACCTCAAGAGGGCTCGACAGTGACTCTGGCGTCCCAGAGTCACCCCCCTCCGTCCCCCACTCAACTCAGCCCAGCATACTGACCTCTACATCCCTCCTGCTGCTGAGACCTAACCACAATCTCACAATCTCACCGCAACCCAACCATACGCGCCAACCCGTTTGACTAAGGCTGTCGAGCCCCACTGGTGCGTTAATATGCAGTTTCAGTGGCAACGGTTCCGTATGGCATACCACCTACCGCAAAACACAATATCTGCCCAACCACCCGTCATTCACGCAAAATACACAGGAACGTAATGACTGTAAATACTATACAACCTATACAAATAAACCAACAGACTCTTCAAGTTTTCAAGAATTCTACGAAACCGTAGCATGGCGACCTGTACACAGCCAGCTAGAATCTTTCCGTCTCAACCACAGCCAGTTGCTGCTCCTTTCTGCTGCTTCAGATAAGTTCTTTACTGTGCGACGCAACTCTTGGCCACTGAATCCGACGTCTCTGAGGAACCGGGTTGTAGAGTGTGCCACAAAACCTTGACAACCCACTTCCACTGGATAAACCCGGACTCTCCATCCTCGCCGTTCTGCTTCAGTGGCCAGCTGAGCATACCGCAGTTTCTTCCTCTCATATGCCTCATCTTCAGCATTCTCCCATGGCACTGTTAACTCTATCAGTTGAACAATGCGTGCAGATCCAGACCACAAAACAATATCTGGTCGTAGGTTAGTGGTGGCAATCTCAGGTGGAAAAATAAGCCGTTGATCAAGATCAGCCAGCATCTTCCAGTCCCTAGCAGCTTCCAGTTGTCCTGGGCGAGAATTGGTGTTAGCACCTTTTCTTGGTGGTTGCTCGCCTGGGCGGAGGAATATTGTCTTCTGCGTGTACTGTTTTGCTAGAACAGGCGGCAACTTATTGGTCATACTACGCTTGCCTTCCAATGCTAAAGCCAAACATCGCAATGCTTGGTCATGGCGCCAAGTAAATCGACCTTGGCTAAGAGCCACCTTACATCCTGTCAAAATGTGCCTTAAAGTGGCAGGTGATGAACACAAAGGACAAGAGGGATCCTCTCCTACCCAGAGGTTTAGGTTCTGCGGTGATGGGAGAACATCATATGTTGACCTAATAAGGAAACTGATCCTACTCTCTTCCATTGACCAAAGGTCTTGCCAGCCCATTTTGCGTTGTTCCACACTCTCCCATCTCATCCACTCTCTTTAATAAATAAAGTCTTTTTTTGAATCTATAGAATCTGTTTTTATGCGAATGAGACGAGTACAGAGTGCTATTGACAAAACTGTTTAGTGTCATCCAAGCCATCAAACATAATTACATGTACAGTTGGTACTCAACCAGAATAATACTTAAAGTTATTTTAGCTGTTATGAGAAAAATAAATCCAAATGAACGCGCTGCCGCGTTTGTCGAACATTAATTTAACATGCCAGAATAAAACCCGACTTTAGAACAATGCATAGCGCCACTCGGCGTGGTGTGCCAAAACACTTAATTATAAATTTCAATATTTCATTCAAAATAATCTCAAAACGCTTTGTGACATTTTGAAAAGCAGTGGATGCATTAAGGCCACTGGAACCATGAACTTAACTGAAACACGGGTTTGGATTTTATTGTTTGTTGTTTAAACGTGCCTGTTGCATATCTTTATTTTATATTTCATTTTATGGTCTATTGGTGAAGTAGCCTTTAGCATTGATTACTGTGGAGGGAGGGGGTGTGGGGATTAAAATAGTTCAGGAGAAACAGGGATGTTTAGACCAAAAGGAAATCCCCGTCCCCCCTGGCAAATGGCACCTTGCTTAAAACCATGTTTTTAAAAACTCTATAGGGAATCAAAAAAAAATGTTTATATATATATAATATTTACAGTAGTCCATGTTTATTCGGGATTTGAACCCGTGTCATCTAAATGATCGAAACGTAAGTTCTACCACTCGGCCACGAATTTACTCACTGAGAAATGCCCAAACGTTTGTTTCTCCAGTGTGTGTTCGCTCACATGAGCGAGAATAGTAAAATAGTATATTAATATTAGTAGTATAATAGTAAAAATAATCAGCTCCATTGCACCTAATTTATTTTTGTTTGTTATTTCTGTTATTAATTTGTTTTTGTTTTTTTGTTATCGCGCTGCTCCCCTGGGGAATAGGCTTATGTCGCCCACCGACGTCTAGGCCTGCAATATGAAATATAGGCTATATTGTTCTCGTCTCTATTCTTAACTTTTCATTCTATTTTTCTGTCCTAAAAAAAAATTATATTCTTTTTACCATAGTTGTAGTATTTCATCCTTACTGTTAATTGACATTAACCCCACTTACATTTCAAAATGCGGCAATTGCTGCTGTTTTGCACAATATCCCTTTGCGGCACCTGGCGGTCATTTCGCGAATGACTTTGAAATGCGACTGGTTTATTTTTAACCACCGCGCGGCTGGCACGGCAGTAATAGGCATTCTGGTTGACTACCTACTGTAGGCCTATTAATTGGTTATCTATAAAAAATATCTGTTAACTATGAAAAAAAATATCACTGTTTGAAACTAAAAAAAAAATCTAATTTAAAACTAGACATTTCTGAAAACATATGATACAAACTCAAGTACAAAAAAATCTTGCTCGCTGCTGCAGCCTTGATCTCAAATTGCTACTGATTTGATACTGAGAATCAGTTTCAATACGAGGCCTGACAAAGGCCTGTGGCGTGAATTCACACTAACAGGAAATCTGTACCATGTAAAAGACATAACCACGGCACTGCATGTCTTCAGAGAAGAGCGGAGAGACCATCATATGTGTGGCCAAAGATTGAGTGGAACTTGAAAAGACAAGGATACATATATCAGGATAGGTTGGGGGGATATAGAGAAGGTTATGCTTTTGAGAGGGAAAATTCCTAAACAGAGGATAAAAGCTCTCAGAAAACAGCACTTAATCAGCTCAATGCTTCAGCTGTCCTTGCCATGCTGTGTCAGGGGAGTCACAGAGAGGAGCATCAAATGTCCAAGATGATTCTCAGAAAAGCTAATCATGTAACACCAGATTTCCATGCAAAGGCAACTGGAATGACGACATAAGCGTGGTTAATGAACTAGCTGTTAAAAACGGGGAGAGCGAGGGAGAGTGAAGAGCAGACCTTTCCAGCACCTTCTCTCTCAAATAAACACAAACTTCAGCCTTGAAGCTGTTGTTGTGTTCCACTTCTATCCTCAGGTGATTCTGGCTGCTTAACCCTCTGAGGTCGGCTATCGCGCCCTCGCTTTTTTCTTATCAGTGCAAAAGAAACTCAAAATACTCTGTTGATTTTGATCTTACATATTAAGTGTTGTACATCATTCGATCCTGATAAGTGTCTATTTTTTTTCTGGATACTCACAATAAAAACAAAGTGTTGTGCTTTTCGCCAAATAAAGAAAAACAAACATGATGCGCGTTCTGCCTTCTCTCTGTCAGTTAAGTCCATTCTGAAACGCGTCCGAAAATTAACTGTAATTTCGCGAATACTTGTCATACAGGCACGAGTGTTTTTCCATAATGAAGCTTGAACTCTCTTCTTTTAAATGAATTAATTTATATAAAAAACAAATATTCTCAGTTTATGTAATCTGTATGAAAAGAGAGAGATGTCAGTATTTTTCTTTCCAGCTCATTATACCTCATTACGCGTTAATGTGCCACGCCCACGGACAGCGCGCCGGTATTCAAACGCAAATGATCTAAGGCAAGCCATTCAAACATGCCAACGCCCACCAGCTGGATTATAAAACACATCGTGTTTAGTAAGTATCTTGTACAGCTGTGTACACAGTATTATTCCTCACAGCGAAAGGATACGCTATCTAATAACCCTGGAATAGAAGTGCTGGTAGTTTCATTTGGAGGAGCAACGTATCCAGCTGATGTAGTAAGTCATTTATTCTTAAGTGCTTTGTTCTAATCGCGATATTGAATAGTGTCTGACTGTAAACCGCAAAAAGACTGTTTAAATATGAATTGCGTGTCTGTGTGTAGGCTAAATGATGAATGAACGGCATGCAGGCGCGCGCGCTTTGTTTACTACAGTTATACAGCGCGTGTCTGTGCCGTTCATTCACTCTCGCATCTACATTAGTAAACGTTATTTTTACATGAACACATCCAAACTATATTGCTATAGCCTACTAAGATGAGTAAAAATAGACTGAAATATGTTGAAATAAAATGTCTGTATAAGCAACATTCACATGTATATACTAATATATCATACACAATATGTTACAGACTAAATATGAATGTTTAGACAAGATTTTGTGATTAGTTTTGGATAGATTATAAAGTTTTGACTGTAAAAAAAGACTACTGTCACATTAAATAGTTAAGCTTTTGTTCACCAATTTCTGCTCATAGTTAAATATACTATAGTATGATGTTTTGTCAAAAATAAAGTAGGTATATTGAATTATCAACTAAGATGTTATTATAGTGTTTGTTCCAATATTCAAACTAATGAATCCTTACCTTTTTTAATACGTATGATAAAATGTATACTTTTTACAAAGAAATACACTTGAAATATTGTTAAAATTGTAATTGTTGTTGTAATTGTAACCTATTTGTAATTGGTTACAATTTCTAATTGTAAAATATGTATATATAGATAATTTCTTTTGTCCTTGCATTCTTTGGGATCCTGTGACTCACCTGTGTGAAAGGGCTAATTAATATGCAGCTCATTATAGGGCTCATTATCCGGGCTTTGTCTTCTCAGGTGTGAACACGCCTCCACGCATATTGCCTTTCCAAACAAAAGGTGTCTTATAAAATTTAAATCAATGTATTGTTTTGTGTAAATGATTAGGCAGGATGATTTTCAGATCATTTTGAAGCAAAAATTCTAGGCAACAACACTCATTAGTCAAAAGTCTTGTGGACACATATTTAGTATGTGTTTTGTGGCCTTATTTCAGACACTTTAAGTTTTAGTTTTTTCAATAGCCATGCATAAGCAATATTCTCTCAAAAATACAAACATGTACATACATGTTGCTCACATATTACGGTAGCCCTGTTTGTGCTATATAGAGTGAATTTACACCTTTTCCATTAACATGTTTATAAACAACTGAAAAAAGCTCAAATGTCAGAGCAAAAAACCCTTAGACCTCAGAGGGTTAAGGATGAGTATGCACTAATGGAGAGATGTGAAAAATAACATTAATAAGAAAAGCAAAGCCCATGACTTATGCTGCTGCAAGGTCGACCCAAAAGACAGATGGAGGGAGGTCTGACATTTGGAGATTGCGATGGATAGAAATATTAAAGATAAATAACATTTTTACATTTTCTGAAGAAAATGGGAGTGGTGCCATTATGCTATATAGGGTGCCATAGTGTTGCTATGAAGTTGTGGGTATTAGAATGTTACGATGGAGTTTTGGGTGGTTAGTTCAAGACTGGTCCTAACTTTTTAAAGTCAGTTAAATAAAAAGGTAGATCAGTCTAACTTGAATCAGAATAGTACTGGAAGACTGATTATCCCTTGAAAAATTTCGATGGCTAAGTTTATGCAACTGGCCATAGCTGGTCTGTATGATCTTTTAGGTGCTAGTTGTGGTCTATAGGATTTTCCAGGAGGAAATATGATGTTTTGAAGTCTTCCTGGGAAGTTCATAATTGCATAATAGAAAAAGTATAATAGAACCCCATAATGAAAAAGCATAATAGAACCCCTTTAAAAAAAACCTTGCTGTGTTTTTTTTTTGTAGAAAAGGTACATCGCCATCTTGCTCTGACTTAAGCTCACCTGACACCATAATTGCGACTTCCCAACTCATAATACAAACTCAAGTAGTGATACTGGAATAAAAAATTCCAGTGGTGAGAATGACTGATCTTTAAACTCAGTCTGCTGTCAAATACACTGCCCATTTCTACACCGGTTCAACACCAGCTCATGCTGCGGAGAATCTTCCTCACAAGCTCCTGCAGCAGAGCTTCAGAAACCACAGTGTCATCCGACATCTTTCCACTTGACACTACAACAGGGGGTTTAGTCACTTTAAATAATCCATGCCGTTCCATTAAAATTGCAGACCCTTCTCTTCCTCTTACAAAACGTGTAGAAGAAACTCGTCCCTGGACTAGAGCAGACTACCGGAGAAAGAGAGAGGCAGAGAGAGAGGGAGAGGAAACGGAGGAAAGAGCACCTGGGGATGGAAGGAGGGCTCGATGAGAAGGGGGTTCCTGAGTGACACTAATTCACTCATGATGACTTGCCGCTCTCCCCCCGCAGTCCTGATTGAAGCGCAGGCCATCGGTTTGGTGCAATAACAGCGCTATTGACTTGTTGCACCGGCTCCATTTGGTTATTGCCCTGGAGGCTCCGATCAATAGACTCAGCACTAAATCTGACTAATCAGGCCCTGCAGCCTCCAAGGGTCAGGCTGAGGAAAACTCCAGAAAATCTATGCCACGAAAGAGGAAAAGAGGTAGAGAGAGAGAGAGACAGAAGAAAACACAGGAGGGGTTGAGAGAGTCCTCTAAGCTCACTGACAGCTGTGTGAATTAATTGACGAGGATTGCTGTTCTGCTATAAAACTCCTGAGCGGGAGATGGAGAGGTGGGCGGCGTGCGCGCTGAGCTGTCAAAGTGCGCCTAGTCTTCCAGTTCCTGTGACCCGACAGGTTACAGGTCAGGGGGCGCCCGTGCTGCTGAGGGACTGCACCGCAAACTAGTGTCAAGGAGGAAATCCATATCTGAAAAAACATGGATGTGCTTAAAACTGATTGTACTTCTTATGTAAATGAGAAGCATATTCAATCATGTTCACGCAAAAAAGCTAAGATGAACCATCTTGTCAATGTTTGTGGTCCCCGCTCTGTCTGCCTGTCTTTTTTTTCTTTTCTCAGCTTAAGCAAGTCCACTCTGTGATAGAATGGCTCTCTTTCCATAAAAATACAGCCAGCATATCATAGTGGGACAGTATGGAAAATTTATAAGGGAATGAAAATCAATAATTTATACCAAAGTCAAGCACTAGGGTTTTTTTCCCTCCTCCACGGCTGGTTCTGAATGTGTGTGAGAGTGTGTGAGGGTATCCAAATAGTGAGGGGAAGAAAAGAAGAGCAGAGGTCTGAATCTCAATGCTTTGAGAGAGAGAAAGGGAATGGAGGGCTGTGACAGACAGTCCCCCTTTTCAGCACCTTCTCTCTGAAACAAACACCAACTTCAGCCTTGTTTGTGCAGTTGTTGTTTTCCCACTTCACTCTCTTTTTTTCTGTCATTTTCTCAGTGCCCTGCTGTCCAGGATCTTTTAGCTTACATGGGCACTTTCCTTTCTGCACACATCTACTCCCTGTAGTATCTTAGGAAGACTGAAGAGGAGAAGAACACACATGCACACACCTAAAACCAATACAAAAACACGCAGCATTCCCCTACATTGTGACTTGCACTGTTCTTAAGTACAGGCTGGACCTAGTCAACTGGTTCTATCCTTTTACAATACATTAATTCTGTATGCAGTAGTCATTGATCACTTTATATGTGGTAAAATAAAATAAATAAAAATAATTAAAACCAACAAAATATTAAAAAATGAAAAGAAATAAAAGAAAAGTAAAACAATAATTAAAAAAACAAAAGCAGAAAATTACAAAATAAAACATTAAAGATCAATAAATTATTTACGTGACTTCACAAGTCTTTCCCTCCCCAATTCAAATTCAGACAATGGACACAAATCCAATTGCGGATCAGGGAATTTCAGGAGGTCATGTGGGACCATTGTGGGCAGGACATATGGGCTACTCAATGAACACCTCCAACTCAATGCTAGAAATGGCAAAGGATCAGAGAAAGGCTTGGACGTATTCCTCAGGAACATACAGCACGCAAATAATTGTGATGCTGAAGGCAAACCCATTGCACATCCAAACTGCGAGGTCATCATCTTTTTTCTCCAGGGGTTCACTGACCGTCCTATTTTGCAATTATTTCTTGGCAGCTGTGGGCTCTGTGGATCCCCTCTGTTCTGCTGGCTTAAAGAATACAGTTTAGTTCCATTACAACTTGTGCCCCGTGATCAAACACACCCACGGCTCTCAGGTCACACAGGGGCTAAGAGATGGCTGCTAACAATGCAGCATTTAAAGCATCACACATATGCAAAGTGCCTTTTACACATGGGAGAGAGAGGCAGAGCTTGCATAAGAGAGTAATGGAGGGAGAGAGAGAGAGAGAGACTGAGTACTTTACACTTCAGCAGGCATGTTTTTCAGATGTGAATGAATGATACAGTGGATCAGCTGTTTCCTGCCATGCTCCCTCCTCTCCTGAAGACGGCATCTATCCATCCATCCATCCATCCATCCTACATAGAGGATCTATTTTATGTGTAGTGAATAAAATACTGCCTAAAATACTGTGAATACTGGCCATCCTTTAAAATCAGTCTCTAAGTCCACACACGGTCAAGTTCATCCGTGACCCTTCACCTCTGTACGAACCACAGCTCAACCCTGCTGTTTGCTCTCAAGCAGCCAAAGAATTCCAAACCCAGAGGGCTTAGACAGTGCTCTCTCCCTCTAACACACAAGTAAAAATGCCTGAGTAACCAACAGGTACACATACTACCTCGCTGCTCTCTGCCAAATGCACAGATGCCCCATTTAGTGAGAGGGTCTGAAAGAGAAGAAAAAGAAATGAAAAAGGGGGATGCAGACTGGCTAAGAGGGGTTTCTTTCCCTCTCCACTGCTTGGTTAACCAACTGACCTGCAGTCAAAGGAGCCTTTGTGAGCGCACTCTGGCGGTCGGCCAATCAGATCCTCGAGCTTGTCTGTCTCCAGGCGGGAAATGGTGCCCCTGGTATGCGGCGAGAAGCAGAATGCACAGACAGACAGGCCGGCTGCCGGCAGGCCCTCTCTCTTTCTTTCTTTTCTTTCTCCCTCTCTTTTAAAAAATGCCCAACCTCACTTCACTGAGGGGAAAATTACCTGACTGGCCCCCAGCCAGAGGACCTGCCTGCCCCAGCACCACTTATTTATTTAATAGTCTACCTCTGCCCTTGCCTCTCCATGCCCTGACACCTACTGTCTGACAGCTACAACACATGCACACACACACACACACACACCGCGGAATGAACACAGACTCTCTGGATCCATGAAAAAGCTTTTAAAAGTCCAAAGAGCTTCCTAAACCAAGGTGTGAAACCCACCTAGCGGCCTGAACCCAGAGGTCAGAGGGCGCTCACTGTTACCCTCTTTACACACAAATGGTGCTGGCGCTGGTGCTTGTGCTGGAGTCAGTGTTCGACCAGGAGAATAATGAATCTTTCTCAGAACTTTAAAGCCAAATAATGATGTAACTGACTACATTACTACATAACCTGCCCACAAACAAGCATGCATGCATGCATGTAACTTTTGATTTACATATAATCATTTAGCAGGCACTTAGGACAAGTGAGAAACACTGCAAGCAATTTATCATACAAGAGCCAACGATATTGGAAGTACTGCAACGGCGCACACACACACACACACACACACACACACACACACACCTTCCTTATATACTAGAATAAGACAGAACATAAAATTCTGTCATAAAACATGTAGAGTGGGGAAACATTTTCTCCTCTCTACATCTCTCACTCTTTGTCATTCTTTCTCTTTATATTTATCAGACTGTTTCTCACAGTTATCAGTTGTCAGCTTTCTGGCTTGACATTTATGAGTGTACGGCTGCCCCTAAGCAATGCCATTTAAACTCTTGAACACACGCACACACGATCCCAAATCTTGGGTTACATGATAAATATTATGATCATTATAATGATTTTAGAATACAACAACAAGGTTCCTTAAGTAAAAACCCTATTAGTTTTCTTCATAAAGAAATGAATTGGTAAGATTTACTCAAATGCAGTACAAATGGCAAAAAGTACTGTAAAAATACAAATTTCTTCCAAAAAAAATTAATATTTTATTATCCCCAAACTTTTGAACGGTTGTGTACTTCTGTATAAGTCAGTGTTATTTTCACTTTATTTTTAAGTGTTTAATTGCTATATTTGAAGTAAAGAACTACACAGCCTATAATCCTGAATAGAGATCCACCAATCAGAGAAGCTGTTGTTTCCAGTGCAACAGAAATTGTGCCAAAAGATCTCAGCAGTGACTGCCCACTCCTATTAAAATGCAAATGATCCCTGTACACTCTTAAACTATTTATATATTTGAAAATGAATATTGATTAATTTTTATATACAAATTTGACAATAACCCTTTTACAATAAATGCAAAAAAAGCTGTTTCCCCCCCATATTTCCATATACATTGTTGCTTTAAATCAAAGTTTGATTTTAAGGTTTCATTTAAGTTTAAATACATTTTTATAAAATAATAAAATATGCAAACAAAACTTCAGAAAACATGGCTGCTAAAAAAGTGGGCAGTCAATGTTGGTAATTCATTTATCAGCAGCATTTGTTTGCAGAGCACTGACATCCCAGATCACTGAAGCAGATTGTGGCAAATTCTATAATAGACCAGTCAGAAGGAGAATACATGCAAGGAACGATCTGAGCGGTTAACCGTGGGAGCTCAGAAGGGGGTAATACACCTCAACACACTTTCGTCTGACAAAATCACCCTCATCCTTATCTGATCTTTTATTTGGGTTAAGTACCTCAATGCCTGACGTCCCACGCAAGCAGCAAGAGTTAGAAGTAAGTTTGATGGGAGGGCAGACCGACTGAATTTGGCTTACACATGGAGTTGGAGCTGCATATTTTGCCTGTGTGGCAGGCTGCTGGTTTAGTTAAAGACTATAGTTAAAACGGCCATGGAGGAGAGCATGGCTCAGTGAGAAAAGGCAGAGCACAGGCAGTCTCTCTCTATTTAGGCTCTTGGCCACAGTGGGCATTTAATAAGAGAGAATGTTATGTTTTGGGAAATCTAATTTGAGGCTCTTGTTTATTTTCCTGGCTTTATTTTGAAAAAGCAGGCCTTTTTTTTTTTTTTTTACGTCTCCCGCTCTAGAGACGAGACCGACCATCATGAGTTTCTAACAGCAAGTCTTTATGAAGTAAAGCCCTGAGAATCTTTTAGCGTTCAATAAAATACACTTTTCTGAGTCCTACATTAAATTAGGGACATAATTAATTGCAAGGTTATTTTCCATGTCAGCAAAGCATATGTACGTATACAATCATATTCAGGTTTTCCACGAAAATATTAGCCACCATCCTCTGCCTAATTGAGACTTATTCCCTTTGGGGAGGAAGAGGAGGTCGCTGGGCGTTAATTAATCCTGGTTTTTAAAAGTAAATGACATTCATTAGCAGGGACCGGAGCCAAATAAGACTATTTACATGCCGATAATCTGGACGGTTCCTCTGCTGTTTCTTTAATGTTACGGAACTACCTCTGCAGAGAGGATGAGAACAATCACGCCCTCTTTCCTGTCTTCACTTCTACAACAATTAAAAGTGAGCGAACAGATGGAGCCGTGGCCGTGCAAGCACGTTAAGATGCCCTTCATCTTCTCCTTATTTTCCATTACCACTGCTAAAGACTTGCGTTATACACTCAAGTATATAAACACACAAAGACAAAGACAATCCCAATGATGCTAGTGATAAATTACCGAACAGATATGGCCAAAACAGTCAAGGTAACTATGCAAATTAAACTAATAATGCATTGAGGCACACTAAACAGCCATGTCTTGTTCGAAATCCCATTTTTATCCTCATGACAAAACATTGCCAGAATGACAGAAAGGTCTTTGTATGACCTCTTGCTCTTGTTCACACACACATAGACATCGCCCACACACAGACGGTTAACAATGAATTTGTTAAGACTGCCTAAGCTTCTGCAAGGAGCAGGGAATTAAATAACAGTGGATTCATTGTGCATCGGCCATCTACTAACATTGGTGCCGGCCACCTAATCAAGACATCGGATCCTTTTCTGAGAATTTAAACTGAAAGTATGAAACAAACAGCCGATGGGAGGAGAGTTTGAGTCCTATTTGAATGAACCTTCCTCAATTGTCTTCTGCTGAAACACGTTATTTCGGATTTTATTTTCACCAGCACTGCTACCAAGGGCAGAGGTTAAACCTTTAAATGCATATTTCTCGGAAACGAAGCGTTCTGGTTGAGAAGTTTTGTATTGATGTACACTGTCCAGATGGTGATGTAGACATCTTACCTGTGCTTCATTTGTATGTATGATTAATGCCCTGGGTTAATCTTAGCTCCTATAGATGGCTTGTTTCCGGGCTACGATCAAACAGTGCGCTGACAGGCTTTTCAGGAAAGAGCGAAAGAGACAGGCCTGATCAGCCTCTCTCTCTTTCTCTGTCAGTCTGAGAGAGTCAGCTCTGACAGTGTCAGAGGTAGTTTCAAAGACAGGGCCGCCTCATGTCAGGCCGCCACAAAGAGAGATAAAACACGAGCCGACATGCACTTCGTTTAGGTCCATTCATTAAGCTTTTATGTACAAAACCTCCAGTGGGAATGGATATGGAAGTGAAGCTGAAGATGCCATTTTTCTTACTTCCTTTCAGTGAATTAAAGGGTTATAGATCACCTGGATATGGCTGAGCAGGACATTGTGGGACCACAAATTCTGACTATGATCTGCAGTATGTTTCTTTCTACTTAAGAATGAAACAATTAAGGTACACTGCACAAATGCTCAATGCATATGTGCTCACCAATGCCAGAGCTGATGGCTGTAGATCTATTGAATAATGCTCTCTGCTTTTATGGCACTGTATGTCATAAGAGGATGACCTTGTTTGAAATAAGCCCTATTCTTATGCGTCTAGTTTTCCTTGAGGATGTCAGGTAAACTTTTCTATTTACAGATAGACTTTGTGATTTTGATCCTGCCTGAATCCAATCTGTGTTTTTTTCTGACAAAAAATAAATAAATAACTGTACTAAATTGTTTTCCAGATAACTGGGTTGTCTGATAAATCACATGACATTAAAATTGTAATGTTTTATTTTAAATTTATTTAGACAAAATGGTATTGAATTTGAATACTGTCCATAACATGGAAATTATTGGCTTACCAGCATTGCAGTATCAATGCATCCCCAAGCCTTGTTTTTTTTTTCAGTGGATTTTGTGATGCACACATCTAGTCAAAAGACACTCCCATTTTAGTCCAAACTAGATCCCATCTGAATCAGTAAATTAAATCACAGCTTTCCTCTGTAAACCCTAACTGAAATGTCATTTGGAAAACGAACACCATCCAGTTACACACTAATAAAATGCTAAATGTGTGTCAGCCCCGTATGACCTCGGCATTCTAGTTGTGTTAGGCAATAGGTCACAGCCCGTGAAAACTAAGATGGTGGCCATTGTTTCACCTGCCATTGATCTTTGTCTTACTAAGTACAATGATTAAAGAATCAAACCTGTGGGAATAAGACAAAAGGATGCGCAGAAAGACAGGAAAATGCGTCTAGGCCCACATCAGCCCCCAGGGTAGGGTGCGGGGTGCGAGACGGGGAGAGCCCGGCCGGTGGCTATTTTCATTTCAACAAACGGGGGATCGGGTGACGGCTACCGATGGCCCCGCCACCTCAACTCCAGCCCAGAGCACCCTGGTATCTCCTCCCATAGATCCACTTACAGGGCCCACACAAAAGAGCCACACAAAAACGCAGCCAAGCTCAGGTGAGAGAAAACTCGGCCAGGTCATTGAGTTACTTGTTTTCAATACACCCTCTCCAGGCTGGTGTGTGTTTACAAGCACTTACTCTGGATACTCGATGATAGACGCAGTGGCTAAGTAGCATTAGATGAGCAGGACGCAGCTATAGCCATGGATACCTTACAAGACTTACAATAGTTAAAGTTTTGAGTGACACTGATGACATTGGTCATGAGACTCATGCTGTTTCTCTTCCCTGTACCGGTTTAGCCGGATTTTGCAAAGTAAAAACCTCCCTGCACTGATAAAAATGGGTGCGCATCATCCAACCTGACCTCTTAGCTTCCAAATCGATCTACTTATCAGCCAGATCAAAGACGCTCGCCGTTGATGTACATTTAACCTTACCCAGGTCCTCCCAGATCATGTCTAAATATTAATGATAATAAAGTCTCACACCCTTCCTGTGTCAGCCAATTACACCACGTATTGATCTGCGAATCTCTTGGCCAATTAAAACGCAGCCGTCGTAATGCGTTTAGGCACTTCAAAGGAAAGCGCCATTGATTTGTTTCTGGATCTTAGTGTTTACCGTTAGCAGAAGGGGAAAAGGAGAAAACATTTTATTCAGCAGGTTGGAGAGGAAGTACTCAGACCCAGATGCAAGTTCGGCTCAATACGGTCACTCCTTCCTGCTGGCTTAAAAAGCACCTAGTCCCGACCACCAACACATCAAACAGCGCTAGAAAGATGAGGCTAAACAATCCACGCACTTTACATAATAAGGGCTACAGGGCTTTCTAAGGGCTAATTTCAAGAATTTCAATAAAATACGGCACAATAAATATCCAGCGCATTAATAATACAGCCTCTGATGCAATTAAGTGCATGTTGCATCACTGCAAAGAGCTTTTTGGCCTGGATCAATGAAAGAAAATGATTTGGTGCCCTTAATATATTAATTATATTATATTAATTAAAAAAATAAACAAATTGAAGTTTTAATATAGTTTATATATAATAAATATAAATGTATTACTTAATACATTTTATTAATATTATATTTTAATTATATTATATAATTCATTACATATTACATATATACATTTAAAAAATACATTTGTCATTAAATACTACAAATATTACTGGTTTGTATGACAAATTGCTTTTGATGTTCCTTATTTGAATGTCGCTTTGAATAAAAGCATCTCTAAAATTAATAAACGTTAAATAATAATAAGTTATAAAATAAGAGTTGTTCACAGAACCGCATGAACATGCAAGGCTGAAGGTTTTACCATGGACATCAAACTTCTAGTCTGGTCTTCTGACCCTTTAACTCAAATCAGCACCAGCAGTCAACTGGAACAAGCAGAACACACATTTATTACCACGGCCTGCAGCCTCATGTAAACACTAATAGCGCCGGGGGCCAACAACATTTCTCTCCTTGGGATCACATGAACAGTCAAGAGGGAGATGGCATTGGAAATCCCCAGTGTAAATTTTGTGTGGAGAACAGAGCAGAATAGTCATCTTGAGAAGAAAACGGAAAAGTAATTTTTATACTGAAGTATAAAAAAAAAAGAGTTAGAAAACTGTTGAAAGCTAATGACCACAGATTAAACACTGAATGACTTTATGAGCATAAAGGTTAATCTCCATATGGGTTGTGTGTCATCCATTTCTTTGGAGGAAGGCCATTAACTGAATATATCATTAAAATACATTCTGAACAAGAAAAAAAAAACTTTCTTTTAAAGAGCCCTTGGAATCACTTGACTACCACAGTTTTCACTTCTGTGTAATTTCCACTTTTCACAGCACTATAGATGTCAAAGCTAACAGACGTGGACTAAAAACTACAAAAGGCCAATTTAAAAAAAATAGCTTGATACGTGTATATCGAAGCTTTACTCTCGGGATGGTCTGAAGATGCAAAACAATGGCACGCGTCTTTGGCCATTATGTGCTGGACTGGGAGTCTCTCACTGTTGCGGGCTTGCAGTGGACCAGTCCTCACTGCTGTCTTTGTACTGGTCTGTGAGGAAGGGTCATCACAAAGACCTCGTTCAGAGGACACAATACAGCACAACTCAGCGCTGTAGCCCTGGCCTGCTCATCATCCAGGCACAGCTAGAGCAAGCCTATTCAATTGAGGAGAGACCCTGGCCCCAGAAAGATAAATCTCACAATGAAGCCACAACTAAACAAAACAACTGAAGACACAACGACAAGAAAGAAAATGACTCAAGAGCGAAGGAACAATGTGAATAGGAACCTTGAGGGTTTTAGTTACAATATAGCAATGTGGGAAAACAGGAGGGCAAAATTCCATAGAGTAAATAAATGAAGCCTTCAAGTGGGTAATAGAGGCGCTGATTGGTGCTGATAAGATGGGTCAGCACTTCCAGTGTCAGAACTATAGTGAGGTGGCCAGAGTGAAGGGAGGTGAAGGGAGCATGCTAACACTCACTCCAGCCATTGATTGATTTACGGGCAGGAGACAATGTGTGCCACTCTCACTCTCTGGATGGGAGTATAGTGTGAAAATAACCAAAATACACACTCAAGCATTGACTAAAAGAAAAAGCACACAGTGAAAGCAAAATAAGCTGATGCAATATGTGCAAGAAGTGTATGATGTCTAAAGACTACAATTTTACGAAACATATTATACATACTATGCAAATACTCACGTTAAGACTTTTTAATCAAACAAATGTGCTCTTAGAAGTTTGAAGTAAACATGAAAAATTCAAATTCAATAGATAAATTTGAATTGAGTTACCAAACAGGATGCAGAATTGCATTTAAAGTGCCTATTATGCTATTTTAAAAGGTTCCTAATTTTGTTTTAGAGGTCTCCTACAATTGGTTTGCATGTATCCAAGGCCAAAACAACACTTTAATTTTCTCATAATATACATTGCAGTGTGACCTCTTTCCTCACAGTGTCTGAAATGGCTCAATAAAGAATTAAGTCTCTCTAAACCCCTCCTTTCAGAGATCTCATTGGCCAGATGGCCCAGTCTGTTGCAATAAGTCTATCACTTACCGTGCATGTCGGAAACATTTCAGCTCTGGAGGCTTCCTCAGCGCTTGTATACACAGATTGATATAAACAGTAACGTTGGCATTATGCAATTTTATTTTACAAAACCTACGTAGGTTTGTGCTGGAATTACTGACGGCTTGTTTGAGGCAGTTCAGAATCAGTTCTTTCTTTTCACACAAACACACACAGATGGATAGATAGATAGACGGGTAGATGGATAGATGGATAGACAGAAAGAAAGAGTTTTTTCTGGAAGAACATGCATTTAGAAATAAATAGGGTCTATTCTGTTTGGACTGATGTGACAGAACATTAAGGCAGGACAAAGCGCCTCGGACTTTAGATACTCGCATTACACTGTTTGTTCTCGGGATGTCTCGCTTTTGCTCTGCTTCATGCGCTACCAAAAACTATAATGAAAGATTTGTGAAAGGAAAGCAGTGTTTAAGATGGTTTATGTGAAGCCTAAAATGCTTGACCACAGGGCAGTTTTAGACAGGACTTTACGCATCCACATCTTATTAAATAAAGCTTAAGTCTGCCAGTGAGGTTTGCTTAAAATGCAGGCACAGAACCTCTGTGTGTCTGCCGTTCAAGCAAGCAGGCAGTCTGGCAACATCACAAAAATGTCTCTGGAAAGTGCGCGCTCACATGTGCGTGATGAGCAGGTATGTACTCAGGTCAGCTGAGGTTTGGGATTTGAACCCCATCAGCAAATAGGCTGGGAAAGTGACACGAGCCTGCCAGGCCAATGGGGATAAAGTCCTGACAACCTCCTCATAACGTTAGCCCTGGCGCCATCACCGCTGACTCTTCCTGAGCACTGGCGAGCAGACAGGAAGCATCATCGTAACCAAACAAACAGTGAAATACACAAACGGACTGACCGGGTCACCAGAGAACTTCTGGATGGATATGCATGTGAACATGCACAAACAGAAATTTCTACTCACCCCATAATGTACTGAACACACACACACACACACGTTTGTTTCACCATATTAGTGAGGACACTGCATAGTCTTACAACGATTTTGTATCTAGTTCATGACATTTTCTATCGTCTAACCCAACCCATACCCATAAACCTACCTATCACCGAAACGTGCAAAACACTATTGAAATAAAAAACCTGTTTTGGCCAAATTGGCCTTTTTGGCTAGTGAGGACCAGCACACACACACACAGTTATTTAGCTCTAAGGCCATGGAAGACTATTTGAAAGATAAAGAGAGAGAGAGAGAGAGAGAGAGAGAGAGAGAGAGAGAGAGAGAGAGAGAGAGAGAGAGAGAGAGAGAGAGAGAGAGAGAGAGAGAGAGAGAGAGAGAGAGAGAGAGATGTGCTGGCACCTGAATTGGGGACGATATTTAATTACAGAGCTCTTGTGAATGAAGACCATTCCTTCGAGAATGTGTGAGCGTGCGTATCACTGGCCATGTCAATGTAATTAAGCTTAGCCTCTGGATTTAACAGAGGATGGAAAAGAATGTTTGTATGACCTCAATCACTGTCACCAAATGTCAGTGTCCAATCCAGCTCTTACTCTAGTCATTACAATCGTTAAATAAGTTAAAACTCAACCACATCAGCTGATATGAAGCTTACAACTTTCACACTGTATGTACATGTTAGTAATGTCCAGAAAATGTGAAAATTCTGCATTCATCTCTTTGTATCATTGTCCAACTCAATACAAACGTACATTTTGTTCGGTCATTTTTCAAACCCAGTTTGCTTCCATAATTTACCATTTTTCTGAGTGAAACCGGATAAAAAAGGCCACGATTTTTCCCATTTAAAACTGACTGGATCTTGAAATGAGGGTGTTCCATACCATTTTTAGAATTATTTTACTTATTACAACACTTAATAAACAAGATGCATGTTTATAAATCAAGTATTCTAAATAAATTTTTTTAAATAATAAATTATTGAATTATATTTATTACTTACTTTTGTTCATTGTTAATGAAAGTTTAATTTAATGTTTTTTCATAATATATTAACTTAATTTTTACAACTAAAAATAAGTAGAAATTATTATTAACCTAGATTAATAAATGATGCAAAATTGTTACTCATTGTTAGTTCATGATAGCTAATGCATTAACTAATGGTAAAAATTGGAATGTTACTGTGAAGTGTTACACATTTCCACCAATGAATCGTGCAAGGAACACGTTTTAATAAAGTAAATAGGGTTCATTTGGATTTCATATTGACTTTGAGCTTTGAGCTGACATTATTTTGCTCAATACAAAATCATATTAGGAGTCAAGCTTGAGTAAATCATGTCAATAATACCCGATCACAAAATAACCTGGATTAAAGACAGAAGCATTCAGTAAATCCCTGAGGAGGATCTTGCAAAAGAGACTATTCAATTTGGGAGTTGGCGCAGCTTTGGGAGAGAGGTGCGATCCAGAAAGACAGGTAGCGACAGGGTGCTGTTGACCCTGGAGGTGCAAACAAACGTGGGTGTTGCCGGGTGAGGCTGCCAGCTCGAGAACGAGCGAGCGAGCTCTGCTGACAAAGTGGAGAAAGGAGGAGAGCAGTGGATTGAGGAGCTCCAGCTGGCATAAGGCCTGGTGTAGCACCAGGACCAGACGCACAGCCAAGGGCCAGCACGCACTGCCAGCTGGGAAGATACCCTACTGTGGAGCGCTGTACTCCAAACAAACAAAAGCAAACAGACCACAGACCTGTCATTAGCCTGTACCAGCATACGGCGCCTGTAATTACAACTGACTCAGGATCGGTACACATTCAGCGCACATTGAGACATGCAGAGAGCAAGAAGTTGGGATTTTCACACATGGGCTTATAAGGGTAAAAGTAGAATTGAGCAACTCTGAACTCAACAGGCTTTATTCTTTTTTTGTGAATCAAGCTTAAAGAAAAAGATGAGAAAGTTTCCCAAACTTTGTCATGCTAGAGCCCACCTACAGAAGTACAGTCCATCCAAAATAGTTTTTTCTTGTTATAGAAAAACATTGGAGTAATAGCTGCTGAAAATGAAGCTGTCATATTTGTCACATAACATTAAAATACATTACAATAAACATTTAAATTGTAATAATATTTCACAATATTACTGACTTTAGAATTTTTTATTAAATACATGCCACCTTGGTGAGCATGAGACTTTTTTCAAAAATATTAATAAATCCAACAGACACCAATATGATATGATATCATATATGAAAATATTTATGATTGTTTGTCTTGTCATTATATCTCAACAGTAGAATTTGTATACACAAATATAGTAGAATTTGTCTGTACATACACACACCCCTACATATATTGTATATATTTGTTATATATATATATATATATATATATATATATATATATATATATATATATATATATATATATATATATATATATATATATATATATATTAGGGCTGTCAAAAGATTAATCGCGATTAATCGCATCCAAAATAAAAGTTTGTGTTTACTTAATATACAGGTCCTTCTAAAAAAATTGCATATTGTGATAAAGTTCATTATTTTCCATAATGTAATGATAAAAATTTAACTTTCATATATTTTAGATTCATTGCACACCAACTGAAATATTTCAGGTCTTTTATTGTTTTAATACTGATGATTTTGGCATACAGCTCATGAAAACCCCAAATTCCTATCTAAAAAAAATTAGCATATTTCATCCGACCAATAAAATAAGTGTTTTTAATACAAAAAAAGTCAACCTTCAAATAATTATGTTCAGTTATGCACTCAATACTTGGTCGGGAATCCTTTTGCAGAAATGACTGCTTCAATGTGGCGTGGCATGGAGGCAATCAGCCTGTGGCACTGCTGAGGTGTTATGGAGGCCCAGGATGCTTCGATAGCGGCCTTAAGCTCATCCAGAGTGTTGGGTCTTGCGTCTCTCAACTTTCTCTTCACAATATCCCACAGATTCTCTATGGGGTTCAGGTCAGGAGAGTTGGCAGGCCAATTGAGCACAGTAATACAATGGTCAGTAAACCATTTACCAGTGGTTTTGGCACTGTGAGCAGGTGCCAGGTCGTGCTGAAAAATGAAATCAGATGGAAGCATGAAGTGCTCCAAAATCTCCTGATAGCTAGCTGCATTGACCCTGCCCTTGATAAACACAGTGGACCAACACCAGCAGCTGACATGGCACCCCAGACCATCACTGACTGAGGGTACTTGACACTGGACTTCAGGTTTGGCATTTCCTTCTCCCCAGTCTTCCTCCAGACTCTGGCACCTTGATTTCCGAATGACATGCAAAATTTGCTTTCATCCGAAAAAAGTACTTTGGACCACTGAGCAACAGTACAGTGCTGCTTCTCTGTAGCCCAGGTCAGGCGCTTCTGCCGCTGTTTCTGGTTCAAAAGTGGCTTGACCTGGGGAATGCGGCACCTGTAGCCCATTTCCTGCACACGCCTGTGCACGGTGGCTCTGGATGTTTCTACTCCAGACTCAGTCCACTGCTTCGGCAGGTCCCCCAAGGTCTGGAATCGGTCCTTCTCCACAATCTTCCTCAGGGTCCGGTCACCTCTTCTCGTTGTGCAGCGTTTTTTGCCACACTTTTTCCTTCCCACAGACTTCCCACTGAGGTGCCTTGATACAGCACTCTGGGAACAGCCTATTTGTTCAGAAATTTCTTTCTGTCTCTTACCCTCTTGCTTGAGGGTGTCAATGATGGCCTTCTGGACAGCAGTCAGGTCGGCAGTCTTACCCATGATTGCAGTTTTGAGTAATGAAACAGGCTGGGAGTTTTTAAAAGCCTCAGGAATCTTTTGCAGGTGTTTAGAGTTAATTAGTTGATTCAGATGATTAGGTTAATAGCTCGTTTAGAGAACCTTTTCATGATATGCTAATTTTTTGAGATAGGAATTTTGGGTTTTCATGAGCTGTATGCCAAAATCATCAGTATTAAAACAATAAAAGACCTGAAATATTTCAGTTGGTGTGCAATGAATCTTAAATATATGAAAGTTTAATTTTTATCATTACATTATGGAAAATAATGAACTATCACAATATGCAAATGTTTTGAGAAGGACCTGTATGTGTGTGCACTGTGTATAATTATTTTGGATATATATAAATACACACACATGCATGTATATATTTAAGAAATATTTGCATGTATATACTGTATATATTTATATATAATTTATATTATATATAAATATAAATATTTTATATATAAATAAAAAAATTCTTAAATGTATACATGCATGTGTGTGTTTTTATAAATACAAAATAATTATACAAAGTGCACACACATATATTATGTAAACACAAACTTTTATTTTGGATGCAATTAATCGCGATTAATCTTTTGACAGCCCTAATATATATATATATATTTTTTTTTTTTTTTAAATGACTATCGACACCCATTAAGTAAAGGCCCATTAGGGAAAAGTCAGTAATGTTACTTTGCACAGATTTGAAAATATGTTTGAAGATTGTTGTCTTGTGTTAGAATTTTTTTTATCCTATAAGACTACCATTAGGGCTGCAAGAACATATTAAAAAGACAAGTTTATGTTTCCAAGTGGGATGCAAACAAACCAAATAAAACTTTTTGGTTAGTTCCTGTGAAACAGCCTGTGCTATAAAGCTTTAGTGTCTGTGTGGACCACTTTACCATAATCGAATAGTATTAGGAGGACATTTTTCAGTGGTCATGCATGAACAATTTGCAGGGTAAAAAACATCCAATGAATGAGTCATTTAGAGAGGTTGTATCATTCATGAGTCCAGGAGGAAAGATCCCTGAGATCTGGCACCATCACATTACCTAGAATGCACCCTGCCTTCCCTTAGCATTTCCTTTTCAAGTGCAGGAAAAAGGTCAGAATGCTTTAGAAATGTCCTGGAAACAACTGACTGTATCAGCATCCAAATCAACTTATCAAACATACCTGAGTTCAGGTTTTTCAACAAATCTCCTCAATACATTAAAATGGAGATCAGCACAGGGCAGAATGAAAGAAAAACGTTACCAAAGACCATCTGACCCATCAAATGCACTTCTCTGCCAGTACAAAATAACTACAGGAACGTCAAACTTCAGAAATCATTCAAACTGAACATTAGTGGTACAGCTGGTACAAGCTGTAACAACACACTCCAAGTCACCATCAAAACGCTGCCTCATAGAGATGTTGAAAGCATCCTTGCTTTAGTTCTGCCAAAGACAAAAAGAGGTTTTGGAGACAAAGATGACTCGTAAGAGCAATACGCTGTCAGTCAAAGACAGTGAAGTCGTTTTTATAAGGCTGCCATTAGGTAATTATGCAACAAAAGCCGAACAACAGCCTTAATGAGCGTATGAGGTGAGCCATAAAGTCCTTACATGCCTCAGGGCCTTCAGCGTGAGCTCTCTCGCTCTCTCCAAAACAAAACACACGCATACAAACATGCACACGCAAAACCTGTCACCCACTGACACCGGGATTTTTATCAATTCACTTATTAATTTAAACACAAACACATTAATTGGACCAGTGAAGGAAGTTGGGGGAGGGGGGTGGGGGGAAGAGAAAATATGAAAGACAATATAACAAAGAGAAGTCTGAAAGCTTATGCGGGGAAGACATTAAGTATATGTATGCGGCTTTCTCACTGAGACTAAATGTGAAGAGTCACTAGTTCTGCATGTTCACCTTTGCCTTGTCTTCTTCCTACTGTTCATTTCAAGAACAGTACATGGACAGGACGGACGGGGGGTGGGGGTGCTGTGTGGGGGGGGGGGATGCGAAATAGGAGATGGTGCCTGTTCAAAAAATTTGATGACAAGATAACCAATAGTTAAAAAAATAAAACAAATATGGGATCAGATAAATAGGACCAATTAAGGAAAGCCCTTTTATGTAACTCAACCTAATGGGAAAGATATGACAAAAGTTGTCCAATTTACCAGAATTCATAAGCAACATTGTGAATATCATGATGATTTATATTTTGTCTTTGTTTCCACCGGATGTTTAATAGCCAAAATAGTGTCTCTGATTAGTAGTAAAATTACCAAAGAATTTCCACAAATCAATTCAAACCGTCAAACCATTCAAACTCTCTCTGTGTGCGTGCGTGCGTGCGTGCGTGCGCCCGCACGCGCATACATACATACATACATACATATATATAATATTTACTGTATATATTAACTATATATATATATAACAAATGTATTAAATTTATAATATATAGTATATATATTAAACATTTAAAATCAAATTGGCTACAATAGCTGCAATGATGGTTCTTTTGATTGAGGAAAATTGGCCATTTTAGAGGATTGAATAGAGCTATATATATTGGATGTCATCAACAGGCTGAAAAATTCTGAGATCCAGGCAAACGGCCACGTGTATATTAATGACAAACAGCTGTTTAACTGTTGGCAAATGTTTGATGGATGCTCAAATTCACCCCAAACACACACACAAACACACACAGTGCTTCAGTTTCACTAGACCAGACAAAAATATGCACCCTCTTACTATGTATTAGAACAGAAAACACAACAGAGGGCAAAAAAGTTGGTCGAATGACGAATGTCACTGTCAATCCAAAAAGTTCCAGAGGAAGTTTTCATTGAAGGTAGGTAGGTGATGTCTGTCTCCTTCCCCGCAGGACAATCACAGGGCCCTGTGCAGCGACAGCCGCCCGACACCAGATCAAACGACACACTGCCCTTGGAATGACACTGCAGCCACTTCAAGGGGGACGTAGTCACTGATCTCAGAACAGCACAGCTAACACCCTGACGAGCGATACCTTTACGAGGTCGGAAACGACAGAGGAGGAGAAGCCCGTCACGCCAATGTCATACACAGTGACCCCACAGAGTGTAATAATTGGAAAAGTGGAAAAGATCGACTGACGTAAAGATGTAAAAGGCAGAATCATTTCAAGGGTAAAATACCAATTGTTCTGAAGCATTCAGTCACCACAGCATCATATAAAAAATATCATAACCAATATGGTAGTGTTACTTACTACACTTTTCATCTCTGAGGGTCTGTGGACTGATATATTAGATATGTACATACAGTTATAAAATAAATGATATTAACTGTTATTACAATGTATGGTTAAAAGAAACATTATTTAATCACATATGTATGTTTTTAAAAGTTTAAAAAACAGATCATATAATGTATTCCACATCATTTCATGTACATTTTTAAATATATATAGATATAATATAAATTTTACGTATATAAAATTAATGAAATATAATTATTTTAAAATATAGATGACACAAATATCTGAGTGAGGGGTCCTTATGCCAGAAAAGATTGATTCCTGTCCTATATTATTATGTCCTACCTTAAAATGGAGGCTAAATAGATGCTGCTAGCTTTAGTATAGTGGAAAGGATATATACACATGGATTTTTTCTCTCTTTCAGAATGATGTAGCCCTAGTGTAAAAACTCATCACTTAACATGTCAGTCCTGAGTTTCTTTGCAGCTCAAACATGTGTGTGCTTTCCAAAGCAGGCAATCAGCACACACTAATAGGAGTGGGAGAGACACAGTTTATGTGTCACTGTTATCCATGATGCTCTCAGCAGTGGGTAATGAGGCTGAGGTGTGTGTGTGTGTGTGTGTGTGTGTGTGTGTGTGTGTGTGTGTGTGTGTGTGTGTGTGTGTGTGTGTGTGTGTGTGTGTTTGTGTGTGTGTGTGTGCCACAGGGGTTTATCCAGAGGCCTGTCAACTTTCCGGCAGCCTGCTACACATACACTCACAAACTCCTCATTTAGATGCACATGAAACTTTACAGCTTTACACATTGATGGTATATGCACAAATACACACACACTATGGAGCCATCAGTACTCATTATTGAATATAAAAGTCGCACAAACAACATACAGAGAAAGTCTCTTCCCATAAAACTTGTCTTAAACGAAAACATAAATCTGACACATGATACTGACATCGTGACCATGGTCGACTGATGTACCGGTAATGACAAGGTTGATAAATACCCCAATACGCTTATTTCACACAGCCGTTATTTTAAATTCGAAAGCGAGGCTGCGGTGAGAAGAACCCCGAAAGTACAGATAAACAGCAATGCCTTGGACTACCAACCTGAAGCTGCTGCCGCGATTTACACTATTGGATGTTAATATCCAATATAGGATATGTAGATATAGGTCGTTACTGCTTCTTTTTTTACTTTCTGAAAGAAAAAAAAAATTATAAATGAATTTCACTGTATATAGTCTAAAGTATGAAAGAAATGTATGTACATTTTTAGAATAACTAATTTCTACATGAAACACAACAATACGCCATCGCATTCGCGACTCTCCTATGATTAAAGGCGACACTTCCGGTTTTCTTCCCACCGGAGCCTCGCTTTCGATTTCAAAATAACGGCTGCGTGAAATAAGCGTATACAATGGTATTTTAATTCAAATATTTTTAACTAGTTATTTATTTGTGAAAAAACTACTATAACCTTTATAATGTTACAAAAGATTTCTATTCCAAATAAATGCTGTTGAACTTTATATTCAAAAATTAAAAAGAAAATGTATCACGGTTTTCAACAAAACAGCAAAACTGTTTTCAACATTGATAATAATATTAGATAATGATAAATGTTTCATGAGTACCAAATCAGCATATTACCTTAATTACATTTTAAAATATATCAAAACAGAAAACAGTTATTTTTAAGTTGTAATAATATTTCACAATACTAATGTAAATACTGTATTTTTGAGATAAGGTTCATGTGTCTGGAGCTAAAAGAGTCTTAGTCAGTTTTAGTCAATGTGTCTCTCACACACACACACTGCTATTTGACTAAAACTGACTAAGACTGTTAGCTCCAGACATCTGAACTGAAATGTTGTGACACACAAGATGCTCAGAGTATCTGCTGTCCAAAATAAACCTGACACGCAGCATTCCTGAAGGGTACAAAACACCCCAGAGTCTAAAAGGCCTTTGCGAGAGCTGTGACCAGGAGAGAAATAAGATACTCAGTTATAGTAGTAAATCTTGCAGATGCGCGTCACACGCTCCATGATACGTATAAACACACTCATCACTGCCACTTCATTTTAATTCAGTCGAGGTACTCCACAATTGACGGAAACAAGCAAATTATAAAGGATACTGTACAAGCATATTTTAAGTGAATGGGGTTGAGGTCAGTGCGGTTAAAATCTGGGCTTTGTGCAGGCTAGTCAAGTTCTTCCACACTAGATTTAGGAAATAATTTCTTTATGGACATCAATTTGCGTACAGGGGCATGGTCATGTGGAGCAGAAACGGGATCTCCCCGAACTGTTGCCAAAAAACTGGAAGCACAGAATTTTTTTGAATGTCATTGCATGCAGCTGCATTGCCATCTTTACTGGAATTCAGAGGCCTAGCAAACACCAAGACAACCCCACATGACTGTACCAACAAACAACTGGTACTGTGACAGTTAGCACTCCCATGGCATCAACCAAACCAACATTTATGGTGGTGAAGCATGGTTTCCACAGGCAAAATTCCGGCCGATGACAAATGTAGAACATGGAGTTCGCCACAGCTGCTCAGAAAGGAAATCAGAGAAATGCTGGGAAGAGAGCACCCACGAGGAGGGGCCTGTCGCTCTGGAGACAGTTACCAATGGAAATTGCTCCAAATTTTGAACTTTGGCTCGTTCAAGATTTCATGCCACTGAAAAAACTCAATGGGGAGGGGAAAATGACTGATCACAGAATCAAAAACAGCAAAACAGATGCACTAAGCACCTTTTGATTCTCAACACGTGACTTTAAGTGTATAGAAGAGAACATCAGGATTATTATAGAGGTTAGTTTGTAGAGTAATGCCTCACCTTGACAGTTGGTAAATTTAGACGGAGCGAAATTACGACTTCGCGTCTGAACAATCTTTGTTCTTCCTTCAGTCTATATCAGCCGTTCATTATGATTTTGACAGCAGACCTTGATGTCAAAGAATTCCGCACTCGCACAAAACTATACGGCGAAGTGCGTGTAGGAGTTTGTTTGCGAGGATGGGAGTGAGTGTGTGGGAGAAAGAGAGCCGTGCCCCCGTCACTTCTCCACCCTGCTCTCTCAGCTCCAGCATCTTAACGAGGCTTTTCCCCTCGCTTTGCAGAACGAGGGAGAAGCCAAATAAATAAAAGAATAAAAGGCGAGCGAGAAGAGGGAAAACACACACTGAACTATAATTTGTTATATCTTTCAGCTCCAATTAAAAATAATATCAAATCTTTTTGTTCAACTTCATAACAAGACTTCAAGAGGGCCCCCATGACTCTTTCTATTTGCATCCCTCAACAGCCCACTGGTGCTCCTGAATCACATTAATTATATGACCTACATAGCACGTCGTTAATATTCCAAGCTGGGAGAGGAACTGGGAGCCAATACGGTGGAAGTCTAAATTTGGAGATCTTCAGGACATCAGAGCTCCCGCTTTTCTGGGGTTTGCGCTTTGATCTCCTCCCTCTTGACATTGTTTGCAAATGTCTGTTTAATGGGACTGGCAAACACCAGAATACAGCCACATTCTGGGGTTTTTTCGTCTCTCCTGCCACTATCCCTCCCCTTTTTTTCTCGTCTGCTATCACGCCGTGCCGATGACGACTCTTGGAACGTAGAAACAAAGGGAGACAGAGAGGAAAATCAAGGAAGAGAGAGAGGTGACAGTGTGGCTCACCTCTCACAATACCACGTCTACTGATCTAATCGCTGCTGGGATCAGAGCGCTTAGTGACAGAGAAGTGTTACAGCTGTTCGGGATGTACAAAGTCGGAGCTACTCTGCTTCACAAGTAATGTGTTATGAATATGAATATTTCATAAAGAGGTGGGGGGGAGGACATGCTAGGCACTCCCGTTGTTTGCACATTAACGCACAACACTTGAAGTAAGCGGCCGTGTTTGCGCCCAGAGACGTGGAAAACCTGATGTCTTAATCAGTGTCCAGCTGTACTGTGGGCTCCTTCAGAAGATCGAGGCCTAGCTCCTCTAAGCTCGGCCATGAATATGGAACTGTTCTGCGGTGTGGGGTTTGGTTATGTTTTCTGTCTGATATTTCTGCCCCATTCCCATTTCAAAGGGAGGTCCACCCAGGGGTTTGACTTTTTGATCTGCCTGGCGACTGACTCGACCACCTGCATGCGGTATAAGGCCCCTGGTCTCCGTGGAAGGCCGGGAAGGCTGAGCAGGAGCTCCGCGCTGGGCACTGATCCCAACACTACCCCTTCTCTCTTGCTTTCTCGCTCTCTGTCCACATCAGCAGGAGGCCTTTACCCATACTCTAGCTCTGATGCCATAAGGATGCCATCACAGCCATTTTGTGTCACACTAAGTCTTCACAAAAATTAAGATTATAAAATAAAACAATAGCCCTCTTTACATCTGCCCTTAACATGCATTTTAAAGGGATAGTTAACCCAAAAATAAATTCTGTCATAATTTACTTCAAACCAATAAGACTTTATTTTTTTCTGTGGAACATACAAGAAGATATTTTGAGACATTTCTAGTTTTTGTTTTTTTATCCATACAACGCAAGTCAAAACTGTTGTTACAAACATTTTTCCTCTTCTTTTGTGTTCCATAGAAGAAAGGTTCAAGATGCACTGTGATCATTTCACAACATGAAAGAAAAAATATACTGAGCTCTTGTAACTTGTTCATGCAATTTAAATCAACAATATCCAATTAACAAATTATTTCACTGGATTACACTTTGAAATCTTGTTTCTCTAATTTCCCTCCCTAAAAAGAGTGCTTTAAAACTTTTCTCTGCTTTACTGAAGGAAAATGAAATGCAAGAAATCATTGTTTTAAATGTTTTTAAACTTCGGTAAAAGACAGAAAGTTTGAGTTAACACAACTTCTAATGTAATATGTAAATTGCATTTTACATGAGCAGGTGTAATTGGATCGCTATCTGATCACACTGGAATTAAGGAAATTCATGTTAATACCAGGTATAAAGTGGCACTGTTGTTTAGTCAAATCGGACTGTGTTAATAGGCCTATAAAGGAAAGTTCACCTAAAAGTCAATATTTCATATTCATTTACTCACCCTCATGTCATTCTAAACCTGCATAATATTCTTTCTTCTGTGGAGCACAAAAGGACATATTGAAGAACGCTGGTGTCCAAACAACACTGGAACCCCGTCGAATTTCATTGTATGGACAAAACAGAAACAAAAAACGCTGAGATGTTTTTCAATATATCAAAAGAAAGTAAATTATGACAGAATGTTCTTTTTTGTGTGAACAATCCCTTTAAAAATCAATACAGGTTAAGCCATCAGGGAGCTGCTCTCAGTTGCGAGTCTTATTAATACTCATCCAAAACAAACCTACCAAACTAATTCCAACTGTGAGTTTGCAAGAATAAGAACTTCTCAAGCAAGGTCACATTGCTCACGCATGCTTCAGCCCTCTTCCCAAGCTACTTTGAAGATTCGATTGAATCCAGTGGCTTGTGTATTAAACAATCCGCAATCAAGGCAAATGTTTTAATTGGTGTGATTATTCTTTAATAATATTATGATTTCTTTAAGCAGGCATTGCCATTAAAAGTTAATGAGATGAGTATGACCATGACAATATAATTAAAACCCTCAGGAGTTTCTGAAGCTGTCCATTAATAATTTAGAGCGAGTTGGAGCACGAGACGGCCCAGCTCAGTAGTCTGCTCAGGGAGAAAGAGAGTGAGAGCGAGCGAGCGAGCAAGATGACTGGGAGAGTAATACTGCTTTGCCCATCATGATGTGAGTTTACTTTGATTAAGAGCTGAATTACCAGACTATCAGAGATGTGTCACTGTTAAATCCCTCTGTTAGAAACCTTTTGGGATACGCATCTCTTATTTGATACCAGTGTATTATAAACAGATTAGTTTGAACTCTGGAAAGTCGGGATGAAAACGAGCTGAGCTCAAAATGAACGCAGCGTCCTCGGATCGGAAGTATCACAGAGTACACATATTTGGAGTTGTCCTCACCCACACAGTGCTCTCCACTCAGGGTAAACATCTGGTGCGGCGCGGGTCTCTCTGTCTCCATCTTACAACAATATTTATCACAGCGGGCTAATGCTCCGTCCTCAACATACTGCTTAGAGCCTGTGAACCTCACCATGACAAACACAACCTGGAGTAAGTGAGTGTGTGTACAAAGGCCAAAGGAGATAATCAAGTAACGTAAAGCCACGGGGAGTCAAGTTCACCTCACTTTCATTTAAATTACCCTCACATCTTTACCCGGCATGAGCATAGAATTAAATCACACTGTACCAGTCATTTAAGAAAAATACAAATCCAAACGCCATTGACCCAGAAAAGTGACAATGCAAGTGCACATCTTAACATTTTTTGAAGAAAATGAGTGCTGATTGTACAAAACTCATCACTGCTGTGAAAGATCCTATCCCCCCTCCTCAATGACTTATTAAAAATGTAGACTTGTTCTTGTTTATCAAAAGCTCTTTTCTTAACCAGGTAACATTATGCAAAGCTAGCAGGCGAAATTGATATTGAAGTGATTGCTAACCAAAAAAGAGAAAGAACCGGAAATGTTTAATGAGTTTTTTTTTTAGCTTCTGTTTATAATTTGTCTAAATGAAATTTTCATGATCAAGAATATTTATAAATACACTGTGAAGTGATTTAGTTTGAAGTGACTAAATCTAAAACTAAAATTATTACAAATATTTGTCATCGATTGAAAGCTAAATAAAATAAAATAGAAATATTAAATATCTTTGTCAAAAAATGCCAAAAGCACATTAATAATTATTTTTTTATTAAAATGAAAACTGAACATAAAATAACCTAAATGAAAATATAAAAAATATGAGAATAGTTTAGAAATAACAATTTTTTTTAATACTGGATTAAAAAAGTAATATGTAGTAGTAATATGTAATATATTGTGCTATTAATCAAATGTCCAAGGGCTAAGCAAGCATGGAATTAAATGAAAGCCAGGAAAATTCATAAAGATGAAAAACAGGCCAGAAAAAAACCCCAAAACATCTATTTGTTGTTTTTGCTACTTTTCTGCTGCAAATGGCTTTGATGCAACACAAATGTAATATGTGTGGGAAGGCTTTATTTACTCTTTTGTCAAGCAGAAAGCTAAAAACAAGTTAGGAAGAGAGACAGAGAAAGAGTGAGAGTAAAAGAGAGAGAGAAGACCTTTTCTAGGCAGACAGGAAGAACTGGGGGTGCGGTGGGCCATCATGCAGAAAGGCAGAGGGCTGAAGGGAGACGGCGCGCATGCAAAAGCTCATAAATCCTGATTTGAGGCGGCCTCACTGCAGCACTACATCGCTTAAATGCTACGTCTGATTTAGTCTTCCCATTAGGTGACAGCTGAACTTTAACATTAATATGATAACATTGAAATAAGTGTGTGTTATTTACTTAGTGGCGGGGCGGGATGGAATAAGAGAGAAACAGAGGGAGGTGGGAAGGAAAGCAGGATGATGAATGATTTCTGGACAGCTTCTGTGACACCGGGCGGCCGCGGCCCCTCTAATGAGACTTGACAAAATGGAGACATATGCAGAAATATTGGTTACAGTCTACGTCTCCGGCATCTTGCTCTCTCTCTGTCTCTCCTCCTCTCCCTCTCGCTCGCCGCACACGTCCTGATTGTCTACGACCACTGAAGCATCTATTTCAATTGGCACTTCCTTCCTGGACCCGGGGTTTTAAATTTAGCTGGTGTCATTTACATATTACTCTTAATCAAAAAAAGAAAAAAAGAAACAAAACCTTGCCGTCACGGTTCAGGAAAGGGCGCAAAGGCACTTTAAAAAGTGGAGATGTGACAGACGTTCAACTGAATTGTGCGTGTGTGTGAAGGAGAGAGATATGAGGCTGGTGGAGAAAACAACAGTAAGTGGAATAGAGAGAGAGAGAGAGAGAGAGAGAGAAGCAGTGCACTGCTTCAGTTATCTCACATCTACCACACAGGGAAAAAAGCCAATATCTCATCAACCTGCTGATATGAATGATGAGTTCTGCTGTTTTAAGCCGATACTACATAGAGACAAAATAGTGGGAGGAACGCTAGATCTGCTTTAGAGCAGATGAGTGCTGAAAAAACCCAACACCATGATGACTATGCTCACATTGAATCTGTGCCTGTAGAAGCCAGACCTCTGAACATCCGTGATTCATTAAATAATATTGTAAAATTTTGCTGAAATAAATGAAAAATATATAAATACACTACAACCACACACACAAACACACACACACATATATATTATATATATTTATATATATATATATATATATATATATATATATATATATATATATATATATATATATATATATATATATATATATATTCAGCAAGGATGCATTAATCAAGTTACAGCAAAGACTTGGGCATTGTTATCTGTTAAAACTAACTTTATTGAGGGGACAGCGAGTCAGACTGGTAACCCGAAGGTTGCAGGTTCGATTCTCAATAACGTCAGGAAATGACTGAATTGACAGAAATGACCCCCAATCGCTCCCCACTAAACATGGCTGCCCAATGCTCCACTGTGTGTCCAAGCCGATGTCAAAGAACGTCGTTCATAAAGCCATCATTCAAAAAGGAAACTGAAACTAGGACTACAGAAATACAAAGCAGCGCTCGCTTACCATTTTGAATATCAATCACGCTGATCACTTTCTTCATTCCAGGCGGCTCATGTTATTATGAAAATATTTGTGCATTCAAATGCTCAGGTAATTGCTGGGTACACACCAGAGCGTGCGCGCGTTTGTCCACGAGGTTTCCCCCACACATCAGGATTTCTGATGTTGAATATTTACGATTCACGATCGGGGTGGCTCTGACGTTCTTCCGAGCAGGTTCAGACCCTCTTAATACACCTCACACCAAGGCAAAATCTGATAAGATAAATCTGTAGAACCATCAAGATAATTGAGACATAGCTAGGATTGTCGGAAGGGGGAAAATTGGCCCAAAATCAGCCCCATTATCTTTTAGTGTGTACCCAGCCTAAGATGACGTAAAATTATTTCTTTGCTCACTTTCATCACGCTTTTATTCTCTTGCACTGACTCGTTCGCTAAGCTGAACAGCGAATCAGAGTTCTCTCTCTCACTGACGACCCGATGCCAATTCAACATGCTGAATCGGGCCCAAAAAACCCAGACGGCATCCAACTACTTCGGAATACACCGAAAAAACTAAGCACAAATAAGGCCCGATATTCCCTGGCGGCCGACCAGCTTGGTGTGTCCCAGTATGTGACACTGAAGACTGAAGTAATGGCTGCTGAAAATTCAGCTTTGCTATCACAAGAATACATAAAAAGCTTATATAAAAATATAAAATAATTATTATATTTATTTCATTTTACTGTATTTTTGATCAAACAAATGCAGTCTTGAAAAGCATAAATTAAAAAAGAAGAAGAAATTCTTACCAAACCCCAAACTTTTGAAAGGTAGTCACAAATCAATTATTTAGTGAACTTATAAACCTATAAAAAAACGCAAATATAAAGTATAAAATAAATATGCTTATAAATGTGGATTTCCAAGATGTTTCCCATTGTTTGCAAACACAAAATTGCAAATAAAAAAGTGCAATATTTAAAAAAGGTTTATATGGGAATCCAGCATATTTAAATACAGAATTCCACACAATTTCCCTCATAATAATGATTTAAAATGTGACAAAAATGTGCTGATTCCATGGAAGTTGGTTGTTTGGGGTCATTGGATTTCACTGAATTACTAATTACTCAGAAGACTATTTAGATTCATGCTATGCAACCACAATGCATAACAATAAGCGTGTTAATTTGTGTGTTCATGCAGTGGATGGTATAGGTAGGGCCACTGTCAAACACATCCATAGAGAGGTATCAGAAACGGTCCCTACCTTACTCTTACCTTCTCAGCATGCCGGTCAGGATCCGAGAGCTCTTGCCCAAGTTAGCGTCCGTCTCTCTCAGCTGGGAGAAGAAGAGAGAGAAAAAGAGACAATGTCCATGTTAGAGAGGTCATGTTACATTTGTGCTATAAAAATAGGCTTGAACCCTATTTGGACGGTAACAGTTTCTCATGTTGATGTCCGTAAAAATACATTTGCATGGCACCTCAGTGATAAAACGTGGTGATAAATTCATGATGGAGGAGCGAGTTTTGTGATTCTACGAACCCAGGAAAGCCCTGCTCACGTGGTTAGTCGCATGATTTTCTGCTGTAAATAAAATGTTGTATGCTTGGAATAATAAGAATAAATACATATTTAATTTACAGCTGCAGTCTGTAGTTTTTCCTCTGTTGCCATCTCTGTTCAAAATCTGTAATTGCAGTCATTTGCGGAATTATCAACTTTACGTGGGTTGTGCCTCGGCACGGCAGAGCGTGAATGAATCCAATGTTTTGAGGAGAATGTGCGGCTGTCGGTCACCGCATCGGTGTGGATACTGTCATTCGGAATCACAGATTCTATTTTTTGGAAGTATGACCAACATAAGAATTTTCACCGGAAAATGTCATCTGAACAAGTAAGTAACATCCACTTTTGTTCTGACCAACTAAGGGAAAAAAAGCATTGCAGTAAATCGTGCTGATTAAATCTAATGATCGCTTATCATATCATCTCACGTCAAACCGTGCAAATTATACTTTGTTCTCGAATTGTTAATGTTAAAGGACAATTCCGGCCAAAAATGAACCTAGGGCTAAATAACACATGGGTACCGAGTCGACCGTTCTCTGGGATGCGTTTTCATGATAATCGAATGTACCCAGTTTTAATGTTAGTTTTAGTTTAACCACAGATTAGCTTATAACGCTAGTGTATGGGGCATAGAATAAGTAAAAATAAAAATCACTAGTTAATACCACTAACAAGGCTCAAAATAGCCCCACACTAACACGGTAGCATAAATGAGGGTCCCTAACTGCAAACCGAAGCATTGAGAACTTTGTAAGTGTACAGACAGTTTAATAAGATCCTTTATAAAGACAGTACACTTCGCGTATACAAGCAGGAGCCATCTTTGGAAAACAGTCTCAACCAGTTGAACCACGAACGGCGTGCTACGTGAGCTGAACTGTGACTATCGACCAGCACTTAGCACAGTGTCCGTGTTTCGACTGGTCGAACATAATACATTCGATTATCATGAAAACGCATCCCAGAGAACGGTCGACTCGGTACCCATGTGTAATTTAGCTCTAGGTTCATTTTTGGCCAGAATTGTCCTTTAACAACATCAGCATTGCGTGACTACATTTAATGTGTATTAGGGCTACCTGTAGTTCAGTACTCATAACTGTATGAATTAAGAACAAGTGTGCTACTGTTACATAACTGAACCATTGAAATGTCTTACCTGTCCAGCAGAAAAAAAAACAGTCTCTGCGTTCGTTTTGAACCCCTTCAAAACACGGAGTTCACGCTACCTTTCAAAAGCCCTTCCGATATTTATCCTTGCTTTCGCATGGGCCCGGTTGCAGTCTATTTTTTTCTGTAGCCACTCCAAAGTCTTTTGCATTTTACAACGGGTGAATCTCCAGTTGTCCCTGGCGATTGTCGTTTGAACCATTCTGAATCCGCCATCAAACTGAAAAGTTTAATTATATCAAGTGCTGTGAGAAAAGGCTATAAATCTCCACCTCCTTCACACGCAATATAGCCTACTAGCCAAGACACCTTATTTATGTGTACAGATGTGACGTAATGACGCAAAGACATGCTCGAATTTCCCACCAGTACCACTGGAATTAAAAACATTATTACAAGCTTAACGTTTTGAATCGAGCTACGGCAAGCAGACAGTTTTGAACACTGGCTAGTTATGTACTTGCTGAAATTTATTTTGGATAATTTTTAACCCAAAAAAAGTTACGGACTGCAGCTTTAATAATAGGAAAATAATATCCTATTTATTATTTAATTATTTAAATATCCTGTTTAAAACTAGGAAGATGAATGTGAATGAAATCTGTTCTGCATGATCCTCTTGTTTGTTATTATTATTATCATTATTAAGTCTAAATCAGGCCTGCATTGGTTTGAAATTGCCGCCATTTACATCTGAGTGAGCGGAGCTTGCTGTTAAGAAGGGGTGGGATATTTCCTGAACACGCGTTAAGCGATGTCAATCAAAGCACACTGGACCAATCATTGCACACTGGGCCAGCTAACCAATCACAGCACATTTTGTATTTCGGAAGGAGGGGCTTCATCAAAACAGCGTGTTCGCCCAGACTGGGGAGAGAGGAGCTGTAATAATGTAACAATATGTTAAAAATAATGCGTTTTTTTTTTTTTTTTGCATGAAGCATGAAAACATATTCGAGTACACCCCAAAAACAAAACCAAGACTTTGTAAAAGGTCATAATAGACCCCTTTAATACAGCCACTTATTTACATGAGGTAAACATAAAGCTGTTTGGTTTATATTTTTATGTATATAATTGCTGCCATAACAAATGCCCATTTTAAATGTTTACATGCTTGTCTTCTCTTTCTCCTTTGAGCAGCGAATAATTTACATTGCAAATAATTTCCAGCATTTCAGTAATAAAAGTATAGGCTACATCTTTCAAATGCATCCAAATTACAGTGAAGTGCAACTGTACAGTGCTCAGCAGTGGTCAAAAAGGATTTAAACCAAGAACTTTTCACTGATCTCTTCTTGTAAACTCAGTGATGTGGATTCGGACGGCAATTAAATTACCACACGACCTTGGTGTTTGTCAAAAAACAATAAGTAATTCAGCCAGGGATTTTTACGTGGGTGATGGGAGAAAAACACTGACATTCTGGATTCGGGCAGCAATAAAATCACAGACTAACCCCTGTTAATGTTGAAAGTACCTTACAACCCCATGAGAAACAATTACCGTCCAAATAGGGCTTTAGAATGTCTACTTTAGTGAGAGAAGCTACTAAAATTAATTTTCATTCATTTAGTAACTTTATTTCCTGTTTATTGCAACACTTCCTTTCTCTTTTAAATGTGTATGTTTAATATTCAATATATGGCTCATGTAGCGGGACGCATAAGTAAAAGCCATCCATCTGGAGATGTGTATGTGTGTGTGTTTAGGAATGCTGACATTGCTATGGAAGTAAAGCCAGAGTTCTGGCAGCCGTCAGATACGTGACTCTGGCTGGCCTCCTTGAGAAGGCCTTCTTCTCTGTCCTCACAGTCAGCGGGGACATGTGTATGTGTGCGTGTGTGTGTGTGTATGTGTATGTTAGCGGGCAGGCTCAGGGACAGATGTGGTTTTAGGCGTGTTTGGGTTCTGGCATCACCAACAGCCCAAGAGCTGCCTGATGTCTCTCTCAATGATGGATCTGTCCCATGAGAGCTCCCTTGGTTTTTCCCAAAATCCCTCTCTGGTCAAAGTTGTGACAGCACGAAAACACACGGTGGAGCTCTCCGTGAATTAGGAACCCAAAACAAGACCCACAACAAAAGAGATTACCAGCACAGCAGATCTAGAGCAGAGTCCGATTACAGACTAGCAAATGGTCTTGGTAAGATGATTCCAAGTAGCTTGATTCAATGCCTGAATTTCACTGAATAGAGTTAAAAGAGTCACAGTCACGCAGGCCTAAACCTAAATAAAGGAGAATACCACAAACAACTATTGTAGCATAACCAGAAACAGGAATATTGGCCATACATCAAGACATTTTAAAAACCAACATTTACATGAGATGAAATTTGGTCAATCAAGACTCTTATAATCGTTTAATCTTTGTGACTTCTAATAATATTTTTATGATTCCCGCTCATACGAATAACAAATTTTGGTCTGTTTTAAAATGTCTTGTCAAAGTCTACCAAACCAGGGAGAAAATGCAACATTATAATGATGTAATCAATGTCTCGGAGTAAAAAATACGGACTACGAAACCTGAAAACAACCTGAAGTCAACATTTATGTCCAACTTATTTTAAAGTTTATCATGCAAAAAACATTACTTTTGACATTCAGAAATGCCAATTTGAGCTGAACTCTGGAACACAAATGGCACACAAACATTTTGAACAATGAGGTGGCAGTTTGTTCCTAATTGACAATTTTGGGTCCATTTTGTAATGCAAATCAAATTGCAGGACAAAATGCTACACTTAGAAAAAAAGAAGCCAAACTATGAATTGAATTGAACGACCTGAAGTCTGTGGAATTAGAGTCCTCAGTCTGGGATTTTTCCACTCATTTTAACGTTAATTCTGATTGTTTATAACCGTAATAGCACTACTCAACAAGTAGGTGTGGGAAAAGTTATGTGTCAAACTTAAAGTTAGGGTTAGAGACTTGTTCAAATGCTTGTTCACTGAGGATGAGCAATAGTAATAGAGCTGCTTGCGAGGCACTAGGTCTCTCTTAGTGTTTGTGTGCGTCTGTTTGAAAGAGACTGAGTGAACTGATTGTTAAGAGACACTCCAAAAACTCTTTCATCTGCCGTTTCCTTCTCTCAAAAAGCAGTTTATTGCTCTTTCCATCTAATGTCTTCTTATCATGCTTTCTTTTCTTTTCTCCTCTCCATTTTTCCTGCCCGGCAAAATGTCTTTAAAGTGTGAGGGCCAGTCGGGGCTCCAGGGAAGGAGAGCTATTCTCCATAGACAGCAGACCTTTGAAAGGAAATGTTTTATTTCCTTTGAAATGAGCTGCCTGCCCAACTGCCATGTTGTGATCTTTAAGCATCCTTCATAAGAAGCCATCAGAGAGGCCCCTGACTGAGCTCTCTATACCAGTCTTTAGGAAATAAAGAGAGGGTGAGAGAAAAAAAGAGACAGAGGTAAGACTATGACAGTGGACACGGCAGGGACAAACAAAATAGGAGGGATGGACTGAGATATGGAAAGGTAAAAACGATTATACATGCAGAGGATAAAGTAACAAATAAAGGTTGAAGTAAGGAGGGGGGAGTAAAAATGGGATGAGTATGTAGGGAGAGACATTTGATCCCTGGTAGGAGGAGTGACACTCAAAAAAAGCCCTCTATATTATCACCTTTCAAACTAAGTGAATCGATACGGCTGGGTATATATACATGTATGTATGTATGTATACTGTACATATATGTGTGTGTGTTAAATTATGTGTATATAAAAAAGACAGACTGAGAAACAAGTTAAATTGAGAAATTATGGATATATTACATTTATAAATGTTTTGCATTAGATAGAGTGGCCACAAAAAGTGTGAGTGGCCACAAAAAGTATTTGGACACTTAAGTCACACATAAAAATGTATGAATATCATTGAATAAGATGCAAAATAACAAAGTGGCAATTATTTAAAAAAATGTAAAAGATAGCTCAAGCAGACCCTTTTAAGAATTTCATTTTACAAAAAAAAGAAGAAAAAAAGAAAGAAAGCTTTTTAGGTCATACATTTTAAAACTATAGAAATACAGTTATTTTAGGGCACCTATATCTACATAAACTAAAAATCAGCTTTATATCAACTGGAAAAAGGACCGCAATTTATTAGCAAATTAGACTAATATTCATTTATATTATTGCAGTGAAATTCTGGTATTTTTAAATGTGGCTTAAATGTGCAAATATTTCTGAGACCACTATTAAAATATATATCAGGAAAAGTATCTAGTGTCCAGCACAGTCACACATGTAGCTGCGGAAAAACTTTCAGAATTATAGCAGCCGGAAGAACAGAGAACAAACCCTTGTTCTGTCCAGAGGTGTTTGTTGTCCATCTATGCCCGTTTAGACAGTCTTGCATCATGTGTGACCTCACCGCATGAGACAGGACAACTACAAAGGCTTCTTATTGGTGCTGTGCTCTGTGTCAAACATTCTGTTCTCTGTACATTCAATCAATCACTCCATCAGGCCTGCTATGCTAATGCGTAAGAGGTGCGATCTGGTGTTAACTGCCCGCACTTGAGTGCGCTCCTGTCCTCTTGTCAAGTGTCTGATCTAGGGCACTTTGTGTCATCCCAAAGAGCCAAGATCTGATCAAGTCAAGTATTTGTAAGCCTGCGTAATTGCTTAGTGAGAAAAGTGTGTGTTTTTGTTCTGTTTGAGTATAGCCTCCCGAGGACTATCTAAGGAGTTGTTTGAGTGTGTTTGTGGTTGTAAACTCACCCGGTCGCGGGATCTCTGAATCTTCTCACGGTCGCTGTTCAGGTTGGCAAGGATCTCCTGTCCCACTTGCTCTGTAGAGGATAAGAGGAGGGACAGGGTGAAATAAAACCACAAAATATTGTTTAGGCCGTTGTAAGATGCAGGCGCATTTACTCCTGATCTTTGATTTTTTTTTCAGGCCATCCGGTCATTTTAATAGGAATCCACACGATCAGGAATCTTTAGTGAGAGCGAAAGATTTTCCCTACGCAGATTTAATAACAGGTTCAAGTTAGCTGCTAACAGGTGACTTCTATGTGAGCTGTAATTAATACATAGTAAGACTACAGAAAATAGACTGTGGGTCTACACAAAAGTGTATATTGCTTAAAGTGGATTTTTTTAAAGTTTCTTTTCTTTTTTTATTCTGTAAGAAGACATGCACATAAACTTTGATGGAAACACATTTGGCTAATAAATTCCTAAATTTGTATTAAGCACTGCAGGTGAATAGTGTAAAATGTTTGACTAATAGATATTGCCATACTTTCCACAGTTTATTAAATCACAGTACTTTAAGACAATTGTTTTGTATTACAAGTTTTATGAAATGTCATTATCTAATTAAATATGCAGATTTGCATACATTTCCAGAACAGAAATCTGAACACTAGATAAAGTTCCTTTTGGTGACATATTCGAGTAATTTGTTATTTTGGATATTTCTTTATAACTCCATAAATACTGCCAACAGCGCACAAAAAAAAAACAAAAAAAAAAACATTTGTAGAAATACAATGATATAAATCAGGTGAATGTTTTATAAAACAAAACATTCTGTAAAACCCTTCAGAATATAGAAAGGAATAAAAGTTGGATGTACGTATGTAATATGTATGGATGTATTGTTAGTATGTAAGTCCTAATCAACTAGAGAAGTCTTAGTTCATGCAAAAAAACTTTTTTTTTAAATGGCCTTTAAATATAAGTATTGTACTTGAAATCTACAGATGCAAAGAGATCAAGTATAATAAAATAAACAGAAATGTACATTTTGGATGCTTTCTTTCTCTTCTTTCCGGGAAACATTTCAAAAAGGGCTACACACTCTAACAATGAAGGGGAACCACCAATTGCAAGATAAAACCAATGCTTTAATGAAACAGTGGCAAACATTTTGGTCACATGTGAACATGCAAAAAAGCAGTCAAAAACCATAGCAACCACCTAGCAACACCCATATAAAAGCCTAGTTACAACCCTGATCTCTAATGTCTAGGGATCTCAAACTACATCTCCTTCTCACCAATATGCTGTCTTAAATATTTTGCATATCCCAGCATGCCGCAGCATCACACCGAGCACGAACAGCACATGCAATATTCAGCTGTTTGCTTAGAAGCAAATTTTGTCTGTCACGGACGTACACACATTTATATGCTCGCACTTAGATAAACATCTCGTACATGGCGTCTGACAAGCCTGTCCATGGTCACTGTCATATTCACATCCCAAGGGTCAAAAAAAAAAAACAATGAACAAAACACAAATCCCACCCTCCCTTCCTCCTGAAAAACCCTATAAGTAAAAACCACATTAGCAGTCTGGAGAGGAAGGGAGTAAAAAAAAAAAAAGTGAAGTGAAAAATCTTTGCATGGATCAAAGCTACGCTTTCAAATGCACCAAACAATTGTGAGTAAACAACACACTCATGACTGGATTACGCTACACAGGTGCAGCTCTCAAAGAGTCAGCTTGACGCTCGAGGAACAGAGGAACGGGCCACATCTGCGCTAGCACTAAATATCAGAGAACGAGAAAGACAGACACAAGACGTGGTTACACACGCGTCTCTTGCCTTCATTAATTTCCAATCAGACTGAGGACAGACTGAAGGATGCTCAGATTAGATAGAGCAGTCACAGCGCATGTGACAGATAGGCCAGATTAAAAGAGCGAATAGAGATATTAATAACCATCATAACCACGGACGGTCGTCGAGCCAGAGACACGCTGCCGCCCACCCATGAGTGGAAATCTTGTGTAAAGAAAATTAAGCACCGCTATCTGTCTCTGTCCAGTGCGAAAGGGGCCTTAAACAAATGAATGTGACACGGCCACAATGGCAACAATGCAATACACATGCGCTCAGACACGCTTGCTCATATATCACTTCAGATGATAGATGAGACCACTGACATGAAGGGATCTAGCGCAAATGAAACAATCCTGTCAGCACGCTATAATCTAAGCTCAACGAGATATAAATGAACAGGAGGGGGGGGAACAAAATTGTTATGGACAATAGGTAAAATAGAAAACTTTGATTTACATATTTCTCTGACGCCTTTGTATCGTAACTGCTTTTTTGAAATCAAGATATTCAGAATCAAGGTCTCCTATTTAAACGTTGTGAGCTTCTCTATCTCCACTGATTCCAATTGCTGCCATCCACAGGTTAAGACTCAGCCTAATGTAAGCGAAGTGAATGCAAATGAATACAAAAGAAATATGAGTGGGGAAATAGAGCAGGTACATAAAAGAATTTACACAAAATCAAGAAACAGATGGGTTGGCTGACTAACTACATAAAACCGTTCCATGGTGTCTTCCTGTGCCACTAAAAACACGGAATAAAAGCTGTTAAAACCAAACTCTGTATAATGTAATATTCCTGCGGCCAACACACTGTAAAACACATTATGGACTCCGGTTTCTCTTTCCCCTGTGCATGAGCGCAAAGATAAATATTTCTCTTAGTTGTGGGACCGCAAATTGATGTTGCCATTAAGAACGAGCTCCAAAAGCACACACACATACACACAAAAACACACACTGTTGGACGATTAGCTGTGTGTACACCACATCCCACGGGTGAGAGGAACTTTACCAACCCACAATTCCACGGCTCTCTTCCTCTTTTGATATATCGGTTTATCTCCGTGTATATGTTTCACTAATAATCTGATCTATCTGTCTCTCTTCTCTATTCGTATATATTTGAGACTTAGACAAGAATGTGGCAGAGGTTTGAGCAGAGAGTTTGGCTGGAGAAAAACAAACACTCTGTGAGAAAGGGAAAACAACATGATTTCCCTTGCTTCCTTTTCTACGAAGAAAAAAAATTGAGCGAAAAACTTGTAGACATTCTCGCTGACTTCACACTTGACATCATAGAGGGATAGTACGTCCAAAAATGAAAATTCTCTCATGTTCAAAACCTGGCTAAATTTCATCTCCAAAACAGAAAAGAAAATATTTGAAGAATTTCAGGTTTTGCCCATAGGAATGGAAGTCTGTGAGGTCAAAAAACAATGGTTTTCATTGTATGGAAAACAACAACACCAACATATCTTTTGCGTTTAGACCAACATGAGAAAAATAATGACACGTTTTTAATTTTTGGGTGAACTAACCCTTTAACAGTGGTATTAAAAAGGTGTTTTAATTGTTATATACAACAACACTCAAAATACTGACGCCAAGATGCATTACATTTAGATTACAGGTCATCATTATGTGCAATAAAACTATAAACATGAAGCGTAGCATGAATTATGGACATTTATTCTTTTGCAAGCATCACTTTGGATACATGTCTACTTAATGAGGTGCTAATTAATTATCACACGCTTTAATGAGGACGCTGACATTCTGTAAATTGAGGGTGTAGCTGTGAAAAACAGTCGTTCGAGAATTAGGGGGAAAAAAACTAAATAAATAAATAAAGTAGACTCCATGCTTACGATCACGGCTTCGTGCTCATAATGATATAAAATATTCTTCCCCGTTTAAGGCCCTATTAACAATTTAAATGACCCTGACGCCAAGCTTTTCCACAGGCCTGCTCTAGTTAAAGATCCAGATCCCCAAGGCCCATTTAACAAGGATATTACTAAAATCTATATCAGCACAATCATTACCGATGGGCTGGTTTTAATGCAGACTTTTTAATTGATTGCTGACCATCACTTGTGGACAAGACCTCTGCTCTAACTGCTTTATATTAGAGTAGGGCTGTGCCAATACTATCATATTTCAAGTTATTATTATTATTTCTCACAATATTATATAAGATTTATGTGGTCATAATTTAATTTGCCACAGATCAAATGATGAAGTAAAAAATGCAATTCTCTCTATGAGACAGAACTGGACAAATGCCAAGCAAAACATGCAAGAATACAGATGCAAAGGATGGTCATTACAGATTTATGAATGCAACACTATTATGGACCCCACAACAAAGTCAAGCTAGCATCTGCTTTTAATAAATGACACATCACAAATAAGAATAATGAATTCAATGTGTCAAAATATCTATTGTATGCATTACAGTACATTGACCTGAGATCAATCTATGACATCTTTTAAATGCCAAATTGGCTAGTTTAACAAACCTGAACTCGAATAGAGAGTATAACATAGCATTGGTACATACTGAAAGACAAAAATCTGCATCCATCTGGCACAGTTTCGATTGCGATCCAATTATAATATTGTGATGCATTGCAATATATTAGTTGTGACATGTATTGTGATCTTCTTTACATTTTGAAGTATTGGGGGGGAGGGGGGGCTGAGTAAAAATATAAATTTTCTGATTAATCGCAATCATCATTTAAACATCATTCATATTTCATTTGATATTGATTCTTTACATCCACAATGACCATAATTGAGCCATGTATTACTTTAAAGTAATATTTCCATAATGTAACAAGTTAACAGGTTCACTGGAGTGTTTCCTGCACCACTTTTCAGCAGCCATGGCAAAAAAAAAAAAAAAATTATGACAGTGAGTTTACAGTCTGCATTGTATGTAAACTAATAAAAAGACTGTGTACCGCAAAATAACGGCTTGAAACTCTTTCTATTGCTTTGTCTTCATGGGCTGCATGCAGAAACAAACATACAACGAGAATCTGTCTAACGTACAAAAGACTTTTACCAACTAGTTATTTTTAGTGAATCAAAAAAAAAAAAAAGTCTAATTCCTGGAATGAATGACACTTATTAATCAGATCGTTTTAGTGACTCTAAAACATACAACATGACCGGTGAATTCCGAATCCCCAAACAATGACTTTTATGTAAGCAAAATGGACATTATAAATGAAATTAGTCAAAAAAGAAATAGACTTGAATCAAAACAGATCAGAAAATCAGTATTGATTACCAGCCTATTGTGATTCAGCACGATAAGTCTCTAAAACACCTTGACACATTCGAAGACTGAGTCTTTAATAACCAGTAATTCCACTAGATGTTGTTTATTTCTTTTATCATCTTTTTGTCTTATTTCTTTTAATTCTGAGTGTATTGCTCCTACATTAATGCTTTTCCTTTCACCCCACACCTCCGAAACATTGTGTTAGTGCAGTCAAAGTTTCTTTCATCTTCCGGTCTGTCTGTCTTTCCCTTCTGTGACTGACCGTGCCTGTCTGCCTTTGAGCTTGGCCGGCAGGAACATCAAATCACTCAGGACATCTCGGAGGTCCGAAAGTCACTCGTTTTCATCCCCTCTTCCTGCCAGCCGTTGGCAGTAAGACGGAGGCAGAACACACCGGGGAAGAAGCGTTTTCCACCTCTTCGTTCCATCGTCCTTATATCTGTCCATCCACCTCCCCTCAGCAGACACGTATAATTGGGCACATCATCAATTTTACAGCAGCTGTTTGAGTGCGAGTCCTCTCTGAGTTGTCTGAAGCCCTCTGTCTGTCCCCAGAGCTGAAAGGGTACATGCCCTGACACAGGCTCACTCCCAGGCTCCGGACTGCTTTTTATTACAGAGTTCCAGCCACTTTTTGAAGGTTACCACACACACTTCTATCTGGACACAATCCACAGCCAGCCAAATGAGAGCAAAAGCGCCCATGGGAAGAGTAAAGGCAGGTCCAACACTGACTGTCCCACAAAGACACACACACACATACGCACACACACACACACACACACACACACACACACACACACACACACACACACACAAACACACAAACACAAAGAGCAACGCAGAAACATAGTTCCTTTCTATTTATTTTAGACAAGTTATTCCCCTGTCTGGGAGCAAAGTGCTGATGGTACTTTTATTATTCTTGTTATTTGTTAACAGTATTCAACTGCTGACCCCACCAAACTTGAGCTCTGTTGTAGAATGAAGAAACAATTTCAAAAATGAAAATCTGTCATTATTTACCAGCCCAAACCCAAATGATTTTCTTTCTTATGTGGAATATTCGAAAACTGCTGAAATAAATCATCTAGTACATAGACAAGAACAGGCGCAAAAGAACGAGTTTAGAGTTTAGTGGAAGTCTGATTTAAAAACAAATGATTCAGTTCAAATTGTGAATATTATTATATTTAATAATTATATATTGTGAGCAATTAAAAATAACTAGTAGCTAGCTTATAGACCGGATCACGGAGTCAGTTGAGTCATTGTAAACAAAAGATTCAGTCCACATTGGTAATCATATCAATAAAATCTACCGTATGGCTTCAGAATACATAAAATATAGTGCACAAGACATATGAACGCTTCTATTATGCTTTTTTGTGTGTTTTACATACATAGTCAACATCAACTGAGCATTTTAATACCTCAACTGAGGCGTTTTAAATACAAATACAGTTAAACTTGGGCCTAGCCTTGTTCAAAGCCACGATAAGGACACAAGTAAGTGTTTAACAGCCTCAATAGACAGAGGACTGACGGAATGATATGGATATCAAGATAATATATTGGTTTCAGAGGAATGAATGAGAAAGATGGAGAGAAATAAGGTAAGGGCCACGGCCTGTCTGTGCAAGAGCAAGCGCTGGGTAATCAGGCCCCATTCCACTGGCTTTTTTTCACTCCACTGGGCTCTGTTTTATTCATTGGCTCAGCCCTGACCCTGCCGCGCTTCTGCTCTGACAAATCACTTCTGATTAAGACAAATCTTTATTAGCCGGCCACTCAACTTTCCCTATTAATCATTATCTTCTCTCTCACTCAGTCTCTCTCTCACACACAGCACATCTCACACACTCTTCTAAAGGCCAGATCACTGCCAACTGTTATGCGTGGAGATGTTAGGGCTTCTTCTGGCTGATAAGACAAAGGTATAATGGGTATGAATGACCATGCCAGAGGGAGAGTGTGCGCTAATAGAACCATTTGTTTAAGCTGGGGGGGGAGGACAGAGAAAATGAACACTGATTTCCCCTCTTACTTCCATTCTTCCAAGATTCAGCTTTGAAAGGGAAGACTCTATCAGTGCCTCTACAAGGCATGCTGGAGAATGGGTTCAATAGCTGAATGCCCCCATGAACTCAAAAACAAACAAAGATGAGAAACATCCTAGAAACATCAATAGCGACCCACTCCTGTATCAGAATAGCAGCAGATGGCATGATTCTTCAATTATTAGAACTTTTTGTCCTCTATAAAAAAAAGAAAAGAAAAAAAGAAAACTAAAGTGGAAAAAAGGATAGCCTATAATAACTTCTTTTTTTTAAATAACTTTATAGAAAAGTTGAAAGTTATTATTGACACTTTAATCACCTATCATTTTTAAGAAAGCTGAAATGTTAAACTTTCCAGAAATGTTCCAATTTGGTAACCAGACTTTTTGACTTCCCTCTATAATATTTGGTATTTATATGTAAACATTAAGCTTTTAAAAATTTTTTTAAAAAAATAATGAAATTAAGATTTTTGCATCAGGATTTATGTTGTGGTGAAAAGTCTCCTCTTTCTTGCAAATGAAGCTTAATAGGCAGAGTTCCAGAAGTCAAAATAAGACTTTATAGAACAAAGCCGAGATGACAGATGCTGCATCTGAATTTGTCTCTGGCCAGGGCACCATTCTTATACATCTGTTATTTCGCAATGGCCATGCAACTTCATTTTCTTGTAGGATTCACTCATCCTGTTTCCCACTTCTCTCTTAAGTTTTACTTCTCTCACTTTTCTCTCTAATAGTGGAATCCTGATGGTCAGCCCTTTCTCAGAGGCAAGATGTAACATTTTTCAAGGACAATCAACTCTTTCCCAGAGGTTGATGCCTCCAAGTGACATATTTATTTCACACATTGTAATAATGGTTTTGATATCTTCTTTGGCCTTTCACAGCCATCTGTTGTAATGGAAATGGAAATTCCCTGACTTTGCAAAAACTGCACAGTGGGCCACAAGACTTTCTCAGACATGTTTGACCTTTGTAATAATTATTTCTCAGTCATGTAGGCCATCAGTTCCCAACAGGGGGGTCGCGGCCCACAAGGGGGCCTCAGCGAGCTCTTTGGGGGGGTCGCATCATATTGAACAGTGAGAATTAAAGCAGCATTCCGTAGCTTTTTTTTGTGTTTAAAATTTACTAAATTTATATAATGAGCGAGTACATCATGAATCCATTTTCCAAACCGTGTTTTTGTCTTATCCTGAGTCACTATGGTACACCTATAATAAGTGTTTATATTGGGACTATTTTAAACTGGTTCGGGTCGTACCGCTGCGGTGTAGCCCAGTGCCTGCGTGACTCGTCATAGACAAGTAGCTCCGGCTACAATGTTCTTCCGCAAAACGCATTATTCTGTTAATAAACGCATGTTTATTAATCGCTAGAGCGCCAAACGTTCAGATTACATTAGCTAATTTTATTTACAATCCCCTGGCTGACCAAAAAATGGGTTTTCAACGAGGTCCCAGACACCAGTCATTTTGTTATAGCCTATATTAATTATTTTTTCCCTACACACCAGTGTGAATACTGATATTTTTATTGCATTTCAAATCGGGCCAATTAATAGGCTACGCCTAGGCTTACGTTTTTAAATTACAAATGGCCTACTGATGTGTTTGTTATAGTATTTTCAATATTATACGCTATTATTTGTGCATAAACATATCTGGTTATAGTAATAAACATACTGTTTGTTTAAAAACAAAACATTTTTTTGTAAGCAGCAAGCTTACAAGAGCGACAATATCATTAAATGTGAAGGGGGGCCCTAAAATATTTTCTTGGGAAAAAGGGGGTCTCAGCCAAAAAAGGTTGGGAACCACTGATGTAGGCCACTAGGCCTTCAAAATACATCTGACTATATAGTATTCAAACTATTTCTACAATTGATTTCTACAGGATAAATACAATATTTCATAATTTGTGAGTAATCATTATTTATTCCAGCAAATGTGAGCATTTTCAGGATTTTAAGTAGTCAAAAGTACCCATGATTGAAGAATCACCCATAAATTGTCATCAAACTAAGAGAAAAAGGAGACCCATTTCTGTTAAACGCCCTTGTTTTTAAACAAGTTGAGTTTTACCTAACACAGCCCAAACAACAGCACTTACAGTTAAACCTAAATGCTGTTAACACGGTGGGTGTTTAGTTTTTTTTGCAGCAAATTGCTCTAATTTAATCAACTGGCATTACTGAAGCATCCAAATGAAAACTAATAGAGTCTGGGGCAGGTCTTGATTGCCTCGCTTACAAAAAGTCCCTGGCTGCCCACTGCTTTCAGGTTCCTCAATTAAACAGGCAGAGTTTCCATGGGCCACTGGAGAGCAATACATCTACCGCGGGTCAATCCGCACCCATCAAATTCACTCGTTCACTTCATTCTTTCAGAGCAGGAAATGATTTCTTCGTGCAGATTAGGCCCCAGCTGAGCTGAAATGTGCACCAAACGTGACCGAGCGAAATTAATAAACAGTGGTACACTGTCAGTTGACTTTATTAATATTGATGTATGTGCTGCCACTTTATTTTTTTGCATTTTTTTCCATCTCTTTCAGAGCAAAGAGGGCCAGGCCAAAAGATTACTCTTTGTGTACAGTCACTGCTGTTCAAAGAAAGCAAGAAACATGCATTCGTCTTCATATGTCATAATAAACAAGGATCACATCAGAATACTTCCGTGTGACAATCCGCATTTTTAGGCTGACAATGTCACGGATTCAGATGAAAAGGGCGCTATCAAATACAAAATATGGGATGGGAATGGGAAAGATGTGCTGTAGGAGCGTAAAAGAGCAAAACGAGAGAGACAGTGGAAGAAGTGAGAAACAGATAAACGCAAGCTGGCGTGGCTGCTGCAGTGGGAGGTCTGCTCTTATAATCACCTCACTTCCTCCTAATCACATGCTGCACATCATTTACTGAACACCAGCAAGCTTCACACCCTGCCAGACTCACAAGCTCCAATGTGTCGGACTGGAAGAAAATCCTGACGTTCTTTTAAACAGTTTAGGAACGTTAACGATCCCATTACTGTTGATTAAAGCCTGTAACGCCTCTAATCAGAAAGTTGACAGGCAGATCAAACAGCCAAACACAAATTTTGCCTTTTAATTATCTGTAAAACACAACACCTCAGGGTGTTCATCCCTGCCTATCTCTGACAAAAACCTCAGTCGAAACGATGCCAAGATCTAACACTTCCTAACAGTTCATTATCCAATAAGAAAAAAAAAACAAACAAAAACCCAACGAGCATTCAGATCTTTAAAGCAATCTTCACAATTAGCAGAGCGCTTGGGGAGCCCTGCAGTCCTGTGTATCGTAGGACTCCAAATTGAAACACCTTAATTATATTTGTCAAAACAATGTGCCGTCACCCTCATTTGCATGTTTTGACAGCCGCCCCCGAGTAGCACTCAAAACTTTAGCACATTTAAACACCTACTGATTTTAGTTTTCACTTGCTCTCTCTTTTTAAATTAATCGCCGATGCATTGAGTTTTGTTTAAATGTTCCCTTCTTCCCACAGTAATCCACTCAAAACAATGGGAACGGTGAGACTGAATAATGGCAGGACTTGTTATCTGATAGTACAGATTCATATTAAAGCACTAATCTCTGAATGGTACATACAGAACAATCCCTTCACGTGCCTAGAGTTAAAAGAGCAATCCTATTTCAACCTACAGGTGGTCAGGTGGGCTTCGATTGGTTCAGCTGAAATAGAAAGTTTCACTGACTTCACGCAATCATTTTTGGTCCAGTATTCTTATTAACTGCTCTGTAAGAAAAGTAAGTTGCCACAAAGCACTCACAGGTTATGATTCATGGTAAGTAGCAGAAAAAAATGGTAGTTCACACAAAACAATAAATCCAAACCTATGTATTTTATTTTTTATGTGGATCACCAAAGATGATGTGTTTAAGAATTTTTCAACTCTTTTGTGTGTTGTGTGCATTCAATGAAATTCAAAGGAGTAAAAAAACACTGGACCCCACTGACTTTCACTGTATGAAGGAAAAAGAAAAAGAAAAAGGAGTCTCTTCTTTTGTGTTTCATAAAAAAAGGCATGCATGTTGACAGAATTTTCATTTTGGGTAAACTTTCCTTTTAATGACTTAACGTTATTATGTTACAGAGGTTTGTATTACAAGCCAAGGTTGGTCTTTCTAGAAGTGTTCAAATACAAAAATGGTTCCTTCACTGACCTATAAAACAAAAAGCAGAGGAGAGACGATGGCGATTATGCCTGTGAGACAGACTGATCTCTGCGGGACAGCAGAGTTCTCCAAGGATTCGGGGGTCCTCAGTTCGTGCTTCATTATTTAGAACATCATTACAAAGCCATGTCAGGTTTCTTACAAAGACAGGCCTGATTCAGCCAATACCAGAGCAAAAATATAGCTCTCTCTCCACTTATATGCTGCTAAATACATCAGCGACATGCCAATGATATGTAAAATATGTATTCTCACAAAACAAACAAAAATTCTCTGGAGAATTAGGACTGTCTGCAGTAATTTGGCTTAAGCAGAAATGGAGGGCGTGAAAGCAAGACATCAAACATGAGTTTGAATCGGAAGCACACGGCGGCACGCTACTTTGTGCTGTTAGGATTCGTAGCGCTGACAGAATCTGACAGTTACCAACACTTAGGGATTCTCCCACTCCAGCTTTGAGTTCATTAATACTCATGAGCCAAACAGTTGTCTCATAACACACAGAAAATGCACTCGTTAAACATGTTTACCGATCAGCTTATATAAAGCTGCGATTGAAATGGAACCACTTTTGGGGGGGGGGAAGCCACTTCAAACTGAGAACCTTTTAAAAATTAGATGAGCAAAGCTTTATGGGAACCTGGGGAGATCGAGACGTAACTCACTTGATGTAAATTGATGTTTTTAAGCAGTGACATTTTTGTTAAACACTTTGGAAACTTCTGTAATGACATTAACAAGTTTAAGAACTTTAAGAGTAGAAATTACTATTTATGATTTATTTCTACTCTAGTCATAATTACCATACTCCCAATATTTAAGCAACACTATTCAATAACTCATTAAAAAGTCATTGGCATATAGTTCAAGACCACATTTCATTCAGAAAATAAAACAAGCGTCTTTGTGAGCGTGTCACTTAATCATTCACTCAACTTATTCATTTAAAAACACTGATTTTTTTGATTCAGGAATGAAACAAGTGATTTTATGAGCGAGTCACTGAATTAAACACTAAACAGATTCTTAAAAAAAACAGCACTACTGTGTATTTCTAGGAGATGCACAACAGATTCTGACTATTTTAGCTGGTGGAGAAAAACAGACAAATTAGTTAGCAATTTTATGTTTAAAATGTACGTTTCGTAGCGTTATATGATTGCATGTTTATTGCACTTTTGTAAAAAAAGCAATTTCACACCCGCAATCATTCTAGTGTCTGGTAGATGCGAAAAAATGCAGACTCCTCTTTTCTAGCTTAAAATATCATGGTCTTCACCTGGTTTAGGTGGTGATGGGCATCCAAAATGTACTAGTCCCTCTTGTTTGTTTGTTTTTTTAAGTACACGGTTTCTCTGCATTTTTTTCCAATCACAACAGGCGAGGTGTCAGCTTGCCAGAACACTACCGCTTTATCAGGCCAAACACCAGTTTGTCTGTTTCTTTAGGTTAATACCAACACACTTCCCATCTCTAGAGAACGGCAAATAAAAACGCTATTATAAGGAGGAGATGAGGCATGGCGGGAGCGCACAAAAGAGACGCATCATGCGGCTCATTTAACAATGGCCACGGCTAGCCTGATGAAGAGACATTATTGTCAGATGCCAGAGTGAAAATACACAACATAACATCAGCACAGAGGTCTACACAATCTATATTCGTGGGTAGGTTTTAACCATGATGGAAAAACAGATTTGAATCCAAGGAATGTCAAAGCGGCAAGTTATAATCTTTAATCACTTTGTCCTTTATAACAATTTTTTTTTTCATTTTGCACTTCCTGTCCTTCTTAAAATACTTACAACATACAATGAGCACCATTGCGCAAGAAGAACAAAAAAAAAAAAAAAACTTTCATAAGCGATTGAAGAGTCTGTCAAAATGAAATGACCTCTACTGATTTCCAGTGTGTAGTGGCACAAATCTCTTCCTAGTGCACTGACTCCTGAGACTAGACAATGTTTTCTGAATGAAACGTAATCAACCAAATCACAAGTGGTATGCACTGCTGCAAACAGTCAAGGTAAAACTGAACAGATGATACTAAAATGCAAGTGAAGACACATTGATAAAACAGGGCTGGGAAAAACAATAAAAAGTTTATAAATATCATTTTGTGTGCAATAGAAACCAATGTTTCTAGGAGCTTTCAGGACTACTTCTTGCTTTTGGAGCCAACGAAACTACAGGGGTGTGTTTTCAATGCGTTTCATGCTTAAAAGCGTTTTGAAGAGCAAAGTTCGTCTGAATGTTTGTAGGTGTTTTTTAACATTAAATTAAATGAATGGCCAATGTCTTTCTATGAGTAATTTCACAGCTACTTTTTATGTATCCTAAACACACACAATTAAATAATATTTTCATAATTTTGATTTGAAACAAAGCACAACAAAACATAAACTGTGCACACACAACAGTGATATTTACTTTGGGTTTTTTCATTGCTTTCATCACATGTCTCATATTTCATCTCAAGCTCTTCACTGAACCCTGCTGTCTCCTTGGAAGCCTAGTACACTAATTTAATTTTAAAAACAATTATTTCATGTTTACATTTTTTCATGTTGTTGAAATGAAGCCACAAATGTGGGACAGAGTAATTTGGGGGGAGGGGAAGAAAGAAAAACTACTTCACAAAATAAATACTGAAAAATGTGTATGAATATTTATTTAATTCATTTAAGTTTTTACAATGTAATTCATATTTATGATCGATTTTCATAGTTGAAGATTTAAAGTCTGGGTCTAGGACGAAGGTGAAACATTAAATACTTGAATGATAAATGAAGAAAGCATGGTAAAAAGTTTCCAAGTCTGTTTTATTATGATCTTCGTATAAAGTAAAAAATTATTAATTGATAAATAAAGCAATCATAAAAGTGCCCTAAGTTGAAGAAACACCCAACTATTAACCACAGACAATGTTCCATTACTATGGATGCCAAGTCAAGTCAAGTCACCTTTATTTATATAGCGCCTTTTACAAATACAGATTGTTTCAAAGCAGCTTTACAGAGATAACAAAATAATGTTATAATAATATTGTTAAATATAGAATTAAATGTCCATAACTAAGCAAGCCAAAAGCCAAATCCTAAATTAACTGAAACAGCCCTGGCAGGCCAAGCAACCTCCCTGCCATCTCATCCACTAATGAAGCATATCTAACTTTTTAGACATGGCAGAACTAATTTAATCTAACTTCTGAGAGTGCGGCCCCATCAAATTAATTATTCATAAAGGACAGAATATTATAACTCAATTGTCAACTCTGTCGCTGTCCTTTTCAAATCCCTCTGTTTGCCTCCTTGCTTTTGTCTTCCGTCTTCATCTTTTTCTCACACTTGTACTTTTAATCTATTACAGAGAGTTACACATTGTCATGGTCGCAGTTGAACAAAATAATTTGCTTAAGTTTTTTGAAGTTGGTCGGTGGTTTTATGCAGGACTGGATCCCCACGGGTGTCTGGGATGTGACTGCGGGGCCAACTCCACCAAAGCACTGAGGCACAATGCGGGTAATAACAAAACGCATATACCTTTACCACTTACATGAATAATACATGCCATCTAACAGAGCCCACCTTTCCTTTATGTTGCGTGGATCAGTGGGCAGGAAGAAGTGATGAGTTTGGTTCCACTCACAGCAGCCTGTTGCCACACACACACACACTCTCTCTAGTCAGCATGATGGAATGTGACCCCAGCGTGAGTGACGGGAAGAGAAGACGTGGTTTCATCAGGACTTCCCGCAGACATTGCATCTCAAAGTCATAGTACAGGTGTGACACTTGCAGGGCCAGTCGGGACACACACATACACACAAAGAGACTTAATGTGCTACAGCTATATTAAAGATTCAGATTCACACAGGAGACAGTTTGGAGGTCTTTCACCATGCACATTCTATATACTTCTACACACGTTATTACAACTGGAGGATGCAACTCAAGCTTTACAGTTCTCACACAAAAGTAAACGGTCATCATTTTCTCACTCTCATGTCATACAAAACCTGCATGACTTTCTTTCATCCGAGGAATGTAAATTGCGAAATTGTGAAGAATGTCCTAGCTGCTATTTTCCATACAATCAAAGTAAATGGTGTAAAGCCCCAAAAAGAACAACAAAAATATTAGGTTTTTTTATTTATTTATTTATTTTACTTTTTGATGCCACATGCCCCAAATACTATATGATGATCCCTTAACTCCCTTTAAAACAAAAGTAGCTATGTATAAAGACTAGGGCTGGGCAAGTTAACGCGTTATTATCGCGTTAACGCATATATTAATTAATGCCGACAATTTTTTTATCGCACGTTAACGCAGTTTTTTTTTTATTATTATTTTGAAAGTCCGTTGCTCACTGGCTCTGAATACACATAGGCCTACAGTCAAACCATGATCACAGGAGGGGTTTGATGTTGGTCAGTCAGCAAATAACCCACCCAAACAAGCAGTGGAGAGAGTCAGGTTCTCTCAGGTGAACAGTTAAAGGGTTGCGCTCCGCGAGTGAATGACAGAAGCTCTATGGATAGTACCTATAAAACCTATAGATAATAACTATTTAGATTCTGGAAACTCACTAACAGCGAGCCGAGGATCAGTCTCTCTTCTAATGATTTGTGCTGCGCGTCCTTTATAAAACGTTATAGACAATTCAACTTCGGCAACGCGCGGGCGCGTGCGTGAGGCGAGCATGACCGCAACAGTTTCACAGGAACGCACCCGCTTGTCGCTGCACCTTGTGCTCGACCACTTCACCTCACTCTTGGCTGATTTATACTTCTGCGTCGGACTTACGCCGAAGACTATACGCTATAGACTACGCGTTGGTTTTCATTTATATCTCTGCTTCGTTGTCTGCGTTGACAATGAGCATGTGAAACCCGGGGAGCGGTTCTAGCAATCACAGCGCTTGCGGTACGCGTAGAATTGACGTTACATTTTTGGAGAGGTGCACGTCAGGGTACGCCGAAGTGTACGCGCGCTACACAGCAACAGCGTGAGTATAAAGTATAAATTGTTTTTTTACTCTGTTTAATGTAATCTTACGTGGGAAACCATGGCATGACCAAACCTAAGCTACTATAAGTAACGTTGGTCGACTTATATCTGTAGTAGTGATCATGACCTCTGACTACTACATAGACTGTTTCTGCTGCTCCCTGATAAAAGATACCTGTTGATACCTGTTCAGAAAAAAAACAAGAAAACTGGACTCGTTTTAACAAACTAGATAAAAGATAATGCCCTGGCAGTGGCAAATAGCTTTGTTTAAATATTTGATTTGATTACATTAATGTTTAAGTTGAGATTTGAGATTACTGTGTAAAGGGAATACTGCTGGTATAAAAGCACCTTATTTGTTTAAAGTTATTGCACTTTTGTGTATATAGCAGTACATTTAAATCAAAAGTGCGCAATACACTACTTTAGAAGTCATTATTCAATTTTGCGCATAACAATGCGATTAATCGCAAGAAAATCATGCGATTAATCGCGATTAAAAATTTTAATCGTTGCCCAGCACTAATAAAGACCCATTTACAGCTTCAAATGTAAATATTATCCAATAAATATTTACTTTATATTAAGTTGATATTGTCTTTTTTTCTACCCACCACAGAAAATACTGTTAGATGTATAAACCTAAAGAGACATAAAACCACAGCTGAAAATAGAGTAAAATAATTTCAAGAACAACTTCAACAAATCTCTTGTATAGATTCAGAAAGATAAAGTTGTATGAACTACTTTAATGGTAGTTAACATGAGGTTAAGTAGATGATGACAGAATTTTTATATTTGTGTAAACTATCCCTTTAATTTAGAAAAATGAGAGGAAACTTACAAAAGAACATGCACACAGTCACTGCTAGACACACACACAGTGAGTGACACACAGATCTGCGAGACAACAGCTGTGTGGTCTTGTAAGACAGAGGCCCTGCTGTCAGTGATACGCTGCTGTTTATGGACTGACAACAGCCTCACAAACAGAATCCAGTACCAGGACCACAAGCTGCCCCGAACATCGCCTAACAAAGACGTGACTGTCTCCAGACTCTGCCAACCAAAACCACACATTGTTCTTCCACTGGATGGAGATATGACTGGGGAGTCAGACCAAAAGTGAATTGGTTGTCCAAATTACAATTAAAAAACCTGACTTCAGGGTTTTGGTCTTCACTTTAAATGAAACAGTACATATCCTATCCATGCATCATATTCATATCACGGCTCTTTTCATACATCCTTCTCACTTTCCATTTTCAGCCTTTATTTATTAATTGGTCTTTTATAGTTTAGTGGGAATTGAAGCGATTGTACTGTACCAAGGTAAGGCCTCTTTTGTCCTGGAAACCAGTTCTCTCATGTAATTGCTTGGCCTAGCACAAAAACATATCTTATAAAGCAACAAGAGAGCACGTTCCGTCTACTTTCACTCACAGAGAGAACGTTTCTCAAGGTTAATGTAAACAGGTCTCTTTGTATTAGTCCCAGCTCAGAGAAATGGAGAGAGCTAAAGGGAGTTAAGCAAACTCAAAAGAGACTTTTTTCGCCACATATCAGTATCTGCTGAGTGTGTTAAAGTCAAAAAGAAAGTGTTTGACTTCGCGCATAAAGGACGGCCTTTCTATCTGGCAAAGTCTGTAAGCATGTGTTTTCTAGTTGACTGAAAAAGCGGAGTTGCTTCCTGTATAATGTAGCACTTTAATGCTCTTTTCATTCAGGAAGCAAAACACATACGTTTGTGCGCATTTCCGGTCCATTAATAAATTACCACTACAGGCAAAAACTGCAATTTGATTGTTCTGATTTTGCTTTTGTGTGTGCTAGAGCACAATATTGTGACAGTAAAGGATGTGTGTGTATTACTTGGGGCGGCTGCATTAGCTGTGGTGTGTAACAGCTGATTGTAATTGGTGCTGACGCATGACAGGCCCCTGCTCCCTGCTATGCGGTGACCGTGGCAGGGGCCACTGACAGGGGGCTCACATAGGGTGAAACAGTGTCCTGGCCTGGGCTGGCATAGTACCCCTACCCCAGGAGAAGTGCCCACCCCTGTCAAGAGACGCCAGTGGGGCTAACGAGGGTGACGACGTGCTGCTTAAAAATTCCTCCACATCAGGGATTCCATACAGAGATTGTCTACAGCCCCTACGTACACCTGCTAGCCTCAGGGGTGGTCTGTGTGGCCAAAAAAATAAAAATAGCAATAAAAATAATATAATATAATATAATTGATGTAACATAATACACCATATTATAATAAAATATAATTAGTGCTGTCCAATCGATTAATCACATCTAACATAACAGTTAGTGTTTACATTATACGTGTACATATATTATTAAATTTATATATATCATATATATGTCTGTGTGCACGTGCATGTCTGTGTATATATACGTGTGTGTGTGTGTGTGTGTGTATATATATATATATTTATATACACACAGTATATACGCACACAGACACACACAGAGACATACGTATACTACATATACATTTAATAATATATACACACACATATATTATGTAAACAAAATGTTATGTTAGATTCTGAATAGCAATGAATCACGATTAATCGATTTTACAGCACTAAATATAAAAGTAACACTTTAGTTTAGGGTCCAATTCTCACTTTTAACTAGTTGTTTATTAGCATCCATCCATATTACTAGGACACTGACTGTTTAGTACTTATAAAGCACATATTAATTCCTTATTCTGCATCCCTTAATCCTACCCAATACCTAAACTTAACTACTATTAATAAGCAGTAATTAGGAGTTTATTGAGTCGGAAACGCTTCATTTTACAGTACAGTACTTACAGTGTACTTACCTAGAAAGTACTGGGTAATATAAGGTAAGTACATGGGTTAAGGGTAGGTTTAGGGGTAGAATCAGGGTTAGTACCTAGTTATTACCCAGTTATTGTAATTACTATAATAAGTACATAGTAAAATGTACACTGTAAAATGAAGCGTTACCATTGAGTCAAAGCTTGTAGTTAATAGTTAGTTCATAGTGAGAATTGAACCCTAATCTAAAGTGTGACCAATATAATATAATATAATAAATATAATATAATATAATAAGGAATAATTGACGATGGGTTGTTGAAAATAATGCACACCTAAGGTGGTAAAGAGGCCACGACGCGAAGCGGTTAACATATTTCAACCATTGTAAATCATATACAGTCAATACAAAAAGCAAAAGAAAGTAGGTTTGATAGGAGAAGGGAGCTAAAACATCTCGCAGCACTGAAGGGATGTGTTCTTCCTGCCTGTTTGTGAAACATTCATACAGTCGTTACCGATGTGAAATAGATGCTATTACATTCTGAAAGCTCTGTGCTATTCTACCGTGTTGGTTAGCATGGATATATCTGATCTTAAGAGAACCACAGGGATCCGAAAGCGATCTGAGAAACTGCACACCAAGACCAGTGGTACAAATGAAACTTTCCCAAAGTGGAACTACTGAGATCTATAATTAAAAGGGAATGGTGAGAGTCATGTTTTTCTCCATGCTAAATTAAGCAAAAACTAATAATTCTCCCACCAGGAATGAAGAGCAAGACCAACTCCGGGTTCAGAAGACGAGAAAGAAAGCCCATTTGGGAAGATCCGCCTCGCACGGACATTGATACACTACAACTAATTCCAATGTAAATCTCAGATGTCGTTCAAAACATCAAGGTTCAGAGCATCATCGTCCGTCTTCCTCCAAAGCTTAAATTAGCAAAGATTTAAGATCATGGCAGATTTTTTTTTTTTGATATAAAAAATGGATTAAATGAATCTGAAGTCGGCTTTAATGAGCCCTGTCGGGACATGCTGAGAGCTTTGAGGAGGAGGAAGTGCCGGAACACCTCCCAGAGCTGCATCCGCTCTTGGCGTCAGCAACCCCAGCAATGCCACAGGCCAAAGTCCAGAGAACACACTCTACCTGGAAACATACACACACTCTCTCTGGTGTCATGCGGCCTGGTTGATGCATATAGAGTTATTACAGCTTTCAGGCCACTTGCAGATCCACATCAAAAGCCTGTTAAACAGACAAGTCTTTGCTCTCAATGGAGTGAAGGATTTGCTGTAATACCTGACCTGGAACAACCAACTGCTCCCAGACTGCTTCCAAGCCCATCACAAACTGTAATGACTGTCATTTGAACTGCAGACATCTGTATTTGTAATCCAAAACAAGATACAGCAAATGCCGACTGCTCTTTCATAGGGCATGATCAATGTTGAAAATCAAGGATACGCAAAGTGTGTACAAGGGTCAGTGAACACAATGATCTGCTAATAGTAATGATACTTGATTTGTTATTAGTATTAAAATGTGCAGTAACTAATAACCACTGCTACTACACTACCATAGAAGTTTGGGGTCGGTAAGATTTTTAGAGAAGTCTCTTATGTTCACCAAGGTGGCATTTATTTGATTAAAAAATACAGTAAAAACTGTGTTTTTACAACTTAAAAGAATTGTTTTCTATTTATGTTCAACCTATATTTTAAAATGCTATGGCAAAGCTGAATTTTCAGCAGCCATTACTCAAGTCTTCAATGTCACATAATCCTTCAGAAATCATTCTTATACGCTGATCTAATGTGCTGATGCTTTGCGCAATGATTATAATTTTTTTCAAGTAATTAATCGAGTAATTAAAATAAAAAAATAACCAATTAAATGTAACTTTTACATGTGACATATCACTGGAACGCTCCCATTATAATGAACTAGACAGTCTGCACTGCTATTTAACCAGGGCAGAAGGGGATGACGAAAAAAGGTGAAAGACTGGGCCCACGGGGAAAAAAAGGGGGGAAGAGCGAGTGAGGTGGGACGGGGCCCTCGCAGGTAGCCCTGGACCAAAGCCAAGAAGAGGTCTGGCACATTCCTCAGCTACTTTTCCTGTCAACGATTAGCACCTGTCAGAGCCCCCTGTGCTGTCATTTACAAATAGCACAGATTAAAATACCTCGCCCTAATAGCATACACCAAACATGCTGGCCTGATGAGGCATGATGAGGAAATGCGGGACAGGAGTGGGGGGGAGTGGGAAAACGGGTCAAAAACAAGTAAGGAATGAGATATAGAAAGCGGAAAACAAACCTTTATCTTTAGCTACAAATTTAAATATATACAAATAAAATAAATAAATGTATAAAATAAAAAAAATTAAATATAGAGAAATAAAATAATTAAAAATACAGAGAGATATGATATATAAAATGCACTAAACGAAGGGCAAAAGGGCTGTTTTTTATATGTCCAGGGAAAATAAATTTAATTAAAGACTAATTTAAAACATTTATAAAATAAAATAAAAAATTTAATATTATATTATATCTTATTATATTATATTACATTTGAAAGATTAATTTAACTATATTAAATTCATAAACACACTAGCTGGGAAATGAACTAAAAGTTTGCAAGGCATTATGGCATACACAATAGAGCAAAGGGCTCAAAAAGGGAAGGTACATTTCTGTCAACTAACTCAAAACTTGTGCACTAGTGCATTCTTAGAGTGAACCCCTTTATAATCATCCAGGAAAGGGTTCGGTAGAAGCCCAGGACGAAAACAGTGCCGTTCAGACATAAGATTATCTGACGTGGTGCGGCACCAGAGCTAAAAATCAAGTTAGCAGAGATGACACAAGATTACACTTCCTCACCATCCCTCCGTCAAACAGAATGACAGACCCCACTATCAGGCCTCCAGCTATCACTACGACAAGCCTGAGAGGAAGACAGCGAAGGGGTGGAGAGAACGAGAGGAAGAAAAAAGATCTAAATTGCCACACTACACCGACACACACGGGAAGCATATGCTAAAACTGGCTTAATGAATAAGGTGTGGGAGAGTGTGTGTATGTGACAGAAGTAATGCTAGTTCCCGACACTGAAAAATGACCTATCTGTCCAGCCCAGGCTTGTGTCTGCTTAGCAACTTGCCACTCAAGAAAACACAGCTTATGACAGTCTGCATCGCCCCTTCATTTCAATTACCAGCCCATCTATCCTTTAACTACACCACGTGTGCAAACGCATGTGTCTAGACATAGGATGGGCGTCCTGTTGGCAGATACTGTTGATGTCCATAGTTAGCTACGTTTTAATGCACCGTGTATTCGTAACGAAACGTTTACTCTCAGAAACACTGGGTGACATTAGTCCGAAAGTGTCTCCCATGAGTGATACATATTTATGTCTGAAAAGTTGGATTAGTCTCAGAAGAAAAGGGAAATATCACACAACATGGGTGATCAAACTAGTAAGATAAAAAAAAAAATAATTAAAATTAATAAAATGGAACTAATATTTCTTCCTGAAGTCCAGACAGTGCTTATCATTTCATTACCAGCTCCATACTGCCTGAGAGAGAGAGAGAGAAAGAGAGAGAGAGAGAGAGAGATAAAAGCCTGCCCTGACCTGCTGCTTCTGTACATAAACACCTGATTGTTATCAGTGAGACTGTCATGTTCCATCACTCCATTACAGAAAGTGCCTCTAAGACACAAACACTACACACATCATTCATTCATTCATTCACTCCCTCTCTCTCTCCCACCACACCCTGTCTCCAACAAAACAACACCAGACACTTAATAAACACACTCTGAAATACTGTACACTCTGACAGAACAACTCAAAACACTCATACACACCACATACACAATATTCATAAAAAAAATAAACGTCCCAGCTGACATTACTTGTCAAGAATTTTCAGAATTAGTGTGTGAACAATTTCAAATATGCTGTTCTTTTGAACTTCCTATTCATCAAAGCATCCTGGAAAAAAATGTATCACAGTTTACACATAAATATTAAGCAGCACCACTGTTTCATCATTAATAATAATAAGAAATGTATCTTAAGCACCAAATCAGCATGAAGCAAGACACTGAAAACTGGAGTAATGGCTGCCGAAAATGTACAATTACATTTTAAATTAAATTAACATTAAATTTGTAGTAAAATACAATTATTTTAAACTTTAATAATATTTAACAATATTAGCGTTTTCGTTGTAATTTTAATCAAATAAATGCAGCAGGAGAGACTTATTTTAAAAACATTTAAAAATATTACCAACCCCGAAACTTTGAACGTTAGTGAATATTTTATTCAATTAAAAGACTACTTTAAAAACAAACAAAACAACATTTTAATTTAGTACAGTACCTAGACAGATCATTTAAGATAAAAAAATATAGTACTTGATTAAACAAACTATATATATATATATATATAAAGGAAAATGTAAGATTTATGAATTTCAAATGTCGTTTATGTAGTCTCAACACAACTGGAATAAGTATACTTAAATTTTAAACTGATTGCATAAAATGAAATTAAGTACCAAAATCTTCAAGAAATGTTTCTCAATTTAACTAACTAAACTTGGCTCAGAACTATTTGAAATAACATTGACTCTATACTTTATACATGTTCCTGCTCTTATCCAGAATGATCCATCAATGTACATTACAGAAAATAATATTTCCTGTGTACACATACATTTTACACTAAAATCCACCCTTTTTTGTGTCAAGAATACACTCAAAATGCATTTTAAAAATGACAAAAGGACAGCACAGACACATGCACCTGTATTTTTAGCCACCTCCATCTTCAGCCTTAAAATGTCCCCACCTAGTGGCGGGAGGTCTAACATTACCATGAAATGGCAAACACAGACATTCACACAAAGACCCATACAACAATGAAAACACCTCTGACATTATTCATAACAAGCATATCCATGATGATCAGCTCTTTAATGTATAATACATATCAGAGCCTCCCACTTCACACACACACACACACACACACATGCATGCACATGTACATAGCCAGATGTATATATACACACGTTGGACTGAGGTATATGTACGGTAGAAAGATAAGTGTGACCCTTGCAGCTGCTCTCCAGGGCATAAATAAACATGCCGGTGCTGGGCACCCCTCTAATCACAGGCCCCGAATCAAATTTATTCCACTATTAATATTTTAGCACACAGCCATGTGAGAGAGCATGAATGATTAATTTAGACATCACCTCTGTCACAATGCGTTACCCATCTGGCCCCTGATCCACCTTTGAGAATACTAAACAAAGAATTTTTTGAGTTTTGGCATTAATGTCTAGCTGTGGGGGACTGACATTTTGGGAATGTATATTCATCTCCCCTCCCATTGCAAAATATATACATGAATAAGTAGAATAATATCCCAACAAGAAATGATACCACTTCTGACGATCGTTATCAATAACATCATCGGTGGATGTTATTCCGAAGAAAAAAACATCTGTCTGTAAAGATTTATTGAAATGTAATAATTTGCTCCGCCTTTAAAACATTATTGCCTGATCAAGCTTCGCTTAAAGTCTTTTTTTTTTTTAAGAAGTATTGCAGTATTTATTATAAAAAAAAAAAAATGCCCTCATAATCTCTAATTAAAATAACTTCCCTTTAATCTTGTAGCGATAGCTCTGCTCTGATTAAATGTTTAGCTGGCAGATATAGGTCAACATAGAGAAAAAAAAGACAAACGCAACTTCGATAACCATCAATGGCCGATATTAAAATGGTATATTATTTTTATCCAAATAAATAAATTATTTAAAAGCCATACTATTTTATACAAATATATTAAAACAAAATTCTAAAAATGAATTCTATTATTTGAATTCTATTCATCCTATAATAACTAAAATCAATCATTTAAAATTTTGGGCATCATTATATACACCATTCCTTCAATTCAATGCAAAATGTGTAGATTCAAGGAGAATAACATTAAGAACAGGAAAAAATTATTCTCCTTCTGTTGATCATGATCATGGCTTTTAATGAACAGATGAGGATCTGTTGCCTCAGATTTTGACATTTATGCTACTAAGCACTATCCAAAAGTTGCCATCACACCGTTGCAGCTCTTGGCTGTACGCCGTGTCCTTGGAAAACTCTCTCGGTGTGAGACAGACACACACACACACACACACACACACACACCCACACACGTCTGAACAGGCACTGATTTGGGTCCTGCTTGTCTAGTAAGCAGAGATCACAGATAACATAGAAACACAATCATGCCACCCCTGCCATCTCAAGGGCCTGAGGGTTTGGGCAACACCGGGTATATGTCTGTGTCTGTGTGTGTGTGTGTGTGTGTGTGTGTGTGTGTGTGTGTGTGGTACCTGTCGAGACAGAAGCCGTCATGAGAGGCGGAGGAAAGTGTCACTGTAGTGACGTGTTGGCATGTGCCCTCGGGTGCTTTTAAGTTGGTTGTCATTTTGTTATTCCTTTCAGTCTCTTGGCCCATTATCGAAATAAATAACAAAAAAAAATTAGTCATGTCATTCAGAGCCGAGAAAGATGGAGGAAATCATTGACACTTGTCACAAACACACCTCGCGTCTGCGCCTCCTCGACAGCCCTCTCTGGAGACCGCTAGCTTAGCTTTAGCCTCTCTGGAGTTTACCAGCGAGGCCTTGCACCTCCCAGAGGAGTGTTTCCTCTACACCATATCATGAGGTTAAGCTCAAACCCCCCTGAATTTTAACCCGGAAAATGATGCAACGGTCTGGTAGGAAGTAAATCATTTTCATAGAAGTCTACTACGAACGTCTTTGGAGACATCAACTGTAGACTCTCACACTACTATGTGGGAAACATGAAAATGAAAAAGGCGGAATTGCATGAAAAGAAAATCCACACCGACAATAGAGGACGGCGGGGTCAGGGAGCTAGCGAGAGCCATCCTAGTGGAAATGTGTGGGACCGGGAACAGAGGAAGGCCTAGCGCTCTGCTCTGCCCAAACGGGAACTCGATCGATATGTCATCCGCTACTGCGTTACTGGATGATCTTCTGCCAGGGGTTACCCTCACTCTCTGACAAAGCAGAGGAGCTGGATCCAGAGGAAAGGCCAACAAGGAGGATAAGAGGAGGAGAAAAATTAAAAACTCTATCCGTCTCTCTCTTTTCTTGTCTGCGTGCAGCGTCGAGGCTGCTAATGGATTTTGACATAGAGCCGGCAGGCCGAAGTGAAAAGAGAGAGCCGAGTGTTCAGTCGATATCTGAGTAGTGCGGATGGGCTAAACCCCTGGCACTCGCAAAGGCTGACCAGTGATCATTAGAAAGTCAATGAGTCCTCCAGTGCTTCAAGCCAACTTTCAGAGGGACAGAGCGAGGCGTTAGCCTTGCACGGCCTGCCGCATGGATGCACGATAAACATACAAACGCACAACCTGCTGTGTAAGGGCCTGGACGTGCTCACGAACATTAAACCCTAAATTCCTAAAACTTACATGGTGACTGTAAAATCAAATCAACCTGAATATATATATATATTTTTTTTTGCTGGACTCAATGGTGCTTGTTATTCAAAAGAAGAAAAAAATGCTAGTTTGTAATGTTTAATCAAAATCATCAAAACATAATCATTTGCTCCACCTCTGAAACAACTTTCCTTTCATCTGATGTCACCCAAGTACACAAGTTTTAACCAAACAGGGTCTGCGTTTTGAGTAGGAGAGCCGCTAAACTGCAAACTCTGGTTTATAATGTCGGCAAATCAATAGATGACATTAGGAATGCACTGATATAAAAATTTTGGGGCGAAAAATATTTTAATGCTAGCCCGATAACCTATATTGGGCTATATTCAAATTCTATACTATTTTGTCCAAATAAATGTACAATTAAACACAACATTAAAAAAAAAAACATTAAAAATATAACAAAAAACTAAAATCGAATGTTTTAAAATGCTAAAAGTGAATTTAGGCTCCAATATACATAATATCTCGATAAATGCCGATATTTAAAAATTGTTTTGTCTAAATAAATTAAAAAGTAAATTTAGGCATCACTTTATACTTATAAAATTATATACAGTATGAAAAATTTAATTTATTTTGATATATGCTAAAGATAATTTATTAAATGATTTGATTGAAATATTCAATATGAACCATTAATGATACATTTTTAAAAATCCAATATGGTGATGAAATCAACGCCCGCCTTACATTTTTCTGTTTCACCAGAAATGTCATGTTATGGAAGTAAAATGGGTCGTTTCATGGAAGAACATGGTGGCACAGAGAACGGGTCTTAATTGAACACGTCTTTTACATTATTGAATATCTCCAGTCCTGCCCTGTGCCGCAGACACGGACATCCCTGGAGAGAACTGCAGAGCTGCTCTAAGGTCAGATCAGACGTAGCCTTTCACCTGCACCCATGTATATTTAACAGGCTCACTTCCAGACTCTAACTCTCCTTAACTAAACTTATAACGGCAGGCGCTCAACTGCAGAAAACAGCGCTCTGTTTTAATTAGCTTAAAAAAAAAAAAAAAAACCCTCACAACTTCAAGCACAACAAAGACACTCATCAATCAGAGGGAGCTGCTGCGTTGGGGTTGATTTGCAGAGCGTGTGAGTAGATAGACAGGTGTTTGCATCGTGCTGGATGTGATGTGACTGGAAGATTCGACTCGGTTTTCAACCCTCAGGGCCACCTTAGGTCTCTACCTAGCCTTTCAGCTAATGGGCTGCATAATGGCAAGTTTGACAGAGAAGGAGAGAGAGAGTGAGAGAGAGAGACAGAGAAAGCTGCATTCACAGGCCATAGTGAGTGACGTTTATTACCCGACTACTGTTGAGCTCTACGACTAAAACCTTCTCCATCCTGGCTTTCTATCGTGATCTATTCCACACAGACTCCCGATTCAAGACTTTGGGGGGAATGGGCACCATGTTAGGAAGTGGCTCTATTTGATGAGATTAAAGTATTATGTCCACAGGTCAGTCTTACGCACTCTCAAATCTGTCGTGATGTTTACTGAACGTTTCCCTCATCTGTGAGCCTGGCTTGGCCTTACATGGTTCGTTTAAACAGAGCTCACTCTGGAGTGATAAAGTAAATATGCCAAGACTATCAGGCCTGATCACGAAGACCCAAAGGGCAAATAAGAGGCTTCTGCTGGTGAGAGTAACCATATGCAAAGATCACTGGAGCTGAAAGATGAACCTTTGGCCATTGGGATCATCTGTGGGCGGCTGGATCAACATAATATGGTAGCAACAGGGCAGGAAGGATGTTAGTTTGTACCTGTTATTTTGTAGACGTGTATAAACATTCCCTTGTACAGTCTTCTGTCATTTTACCTCCATAATGTGACATATTTCCAAGTGAAACAACATTCAACAAGTATGTAAAACGAGACTTGATATTTTTTCCATTGGGAATTGATTGTGACTGTGAAAAGTGAGAAATCCATTAACAGAGTTTGCCGGTGGTTGTGAAGAACTACTGCACAGTAAATGACATAATAAAATAAAAATAACAATACAATATGAAACAATATAAACATATAGCTACTAGTTATAGGCATGAACATTAATACATTTATTGCTGAATATACAACAGATGATAATACATCTGTCTATATATAATGCATAGATACCCCTTTGAATTCTATGGTTTTAAGTATCAGGATATAATAAAGAAAACCATCTGGTCTTTGGCAGGTCTTAAAATTAGGTAAATACAACCTCAGATGAACAAAAACACATGACATATTACACTGTTTATTTAACAAAAATAAAGCCAAAATGGAGAAGCCATGTGTGACAAACTAAGTACACGTTATGATTCAATTACTTGTAGAACCACCTTAAGCAGCACACCAGCAAACCTACACCAGAATAGCTAAAAAAAAGAAAAGAATCAAGGTGTTGCAATGGCCCAGTCAGAGTCCAGACCTCAACCAGATTGAGATTCTGTGGCGGGACCTGTGCATAAACAAATGCCCACAAACCTCAAAGAAATGAAGCACAGTTGTAAAGAGTGGGCCAAAATTCCTCCAGAACAACGAGAGACTTATCTTCAAGTTATTGTTGCTAAAGGTATTTTTACAAGTAACTGAATCATAAGGTGTACTTAGTTTGTCACACATGGCTTCTAAATTCTGGCTTTATTTTTGTCAAATAAATAATGGCACAGTGTAATATGTCATGTGTTGTTGCTCATCTGAGGTTGTATTTACCTAATGCTAAGACCTGCCAACTAAGGACCAGATGATTTTTATGATGTCCCGATGCGAAAAATCATAGAATTAATTCAATAGGGTGTCCTCTCTTTTTCACATGACTGTGTATACCATTTAAATGTTTGGGTTTGTTAAGTTTAGTTTAAGAAATTATTAATTTTATTAAGCAAGGATGTATTCAATTGGTCAAAAGTTACAGTAAAGGTATTTATAATATTACCCAAAAAAAATGAAGCAATGCAACTGTTTTCAACATTGATAATATTAATGTTTCTTGAGCAAATAAATCAGCAAATTATACTGACTTCTGAAGGATCATGTGACGATGAATAAATTACATTTTAAAATATATTAAAGGGGACCTATTATGCAAAATTCACTTTTGCATGGTGTTTGGACATAAATGTGTGATGGCAGTGTGTGTACACAACCACCTTGCAGTGATAAAAATCCACCCACTCCTTTTTTTTAAATCCCCATAATTCATAAGCAGTGTCTCCCAGCGACCTGTTTTCAGAATGTGGGTTTAGTGACGTCACTACAGCCACAAGCCCCGCCCACGAGTGTTGACAGACACTGCCGTTTTAACATAGAACCGCCCTGATCGAGTTCACAGCGAGTTGAGAGTTGTACAAATCCGCCATTGCTGCACTGACGAGAATGTCTCCCAAGCGTTGTCGGTGTTGTGTAGCTGGATGTATTAATCCACATGGCTCTGTTTATTTACTGGAGCGATAGGCCTAACGTTATTGATCATGGCAGTAATGAAAGTGAGAGCGCGCACTTTATTATAGTTCATAGGAGTTGTTTTACAGATATACAGTTTACTAGTTTATTAAGCACCCCCTGAAAATGTGTGTATATATTTGTTTACTGTTAAGTTAGTTGTAACGAGTGTTTTTTGTACTTCGCTGTGTATGTTGATGATAATGAAAGGGAGAGGGAGAGAGTTTATGGATAAGACTTTAATGCGGACTTCTTATAGTGTTTATTCAGCTCTTACAGTGATTTTCTGGAGTAAAACTGACGGTTCATCTTTTGTGTGATGTACAATAAACTTCATTGAACTCATCAGTATATTTTTACAACATTCGGACGCGGTCCGCTACAACAGGCTTGTACTAATAGTGGACAAAAGCAAGATGAAAAATCAAGTTATAACCGTAATTAAACTAGACTATACCTCTTCTGTCTACATACAGCATATATTATCTGGATCTGTGGGCATTATTGTCCGACTCCGGGTCGAAAGGAACACGGCTACTGAGTTTATGCTTCGATATTATCATTCCGTGAGATGAGATTGTCCTGACACTGAGCGCGAGCTCGTGAGGCTCCGCCCTCTGGGCCGGCAGCAGCTGCTCATTTGTATTTAAAGGGTTAGTTCACCCAAAAATGAAAATTATGTCATTAATGACTCACCCTCATGTCGTCCCAAGCCCGTAAGACCTCCGTTCATCTTTGGAACACAGTTTAAGATATTTTAGATTTAGTCCGAGAGCTTTTTGTCCCTCCATTGAAAATGTACATACGGCACACACTCTTTGTCCAGAATGGAAATAAAGACATCATCAAAGTAGTCCATGTGACATCAGTGGGTTAGTTAGAATGTTTGGAAGCATCGAAAATACATTTTGGTCCAAACATAACAAAAACTACGACTTTATTCAGCATTGTATTGTCTTCCGGTTCTGTTGTCAATCCGCGTTCATGAGTCCGCTGACGTAAGACGAGCTGACGTGTTATCTGGTGCGCCCGAGCTTCGGTTACAGTCTGAGGGAGACGCACGCTGTAAACAAAACAATCTTCGCAAACATGTCTAAGGATTTCGACACAGGGGAAGACTTGCATTTTTTTTTAACCAGACATATTTATTTGAACCCGAATACATGGACGCACCAGATAACACGTCAGCAGCATCTTACGTCAGCAGCGTCACTGGCCTCGTGAACGCGGATTGACAACAGAACCGGAAGAGAATACAATGCTGAATAAAGTCATCGTTTTTGTTATTTTTGGAACAAAATGTATTTTCGATGCTTCAAAAAATTCTAACTAACCCACTGAGGTCACGTGGACTACTTTGATGATGTCTTTATTTCCATTCTGGACAAAGAGTGTGTGCCGTACGTACATTTTCAATGGAGGGACAAAAAGCTCTCGGACTAAATCTAAAATATCTTAAACTGTGTTCCAAAGATGAACGGAGGTCTTACGGGCTTGGGACGACATGAGGGTGAGTCATTAATGACATAATTTTCATTTTTGGGTGAACTAACCCTTTAAAGGGACACACTTAAATGGTGCGTTTTTCTGAGCCCCAAAAAGTGACAATTTAAAGGGTAATTAAACCCCTGGTCAGAGCCTGACTCCACTCACTGGCAATATTTGAAAAATGCTGGAAAAGTGGGCAGAGCCCAGAGGAGGGGGCGTGCACCTGAGACGCATCTGTCTGGATGGAACTTGCCTACCTCACCAACAACCCCTTACGTCACGAACCACCCAAAACATCCAATAGGAAAATTCAACTGCAGTAGCTACCGTTCAACCTGAAGAGGGCAGCACTCAGACATTTTTACACCATATATTGTAGAATTAAAACACTTTATACACAAATGTCAAAAAAGTTACTCGAATCAATGAACAGTACTAATAAAGCCCCATTCTTACAGATCATTAACTAAAAAAAGTTGGTTTAGGGTTTAGTTACCCTTTAAACATGCTGTAAAAAATTATATGTTGGGTATTTTGAGCTAAAACTTAATATACACACTCTGGGGACATCGGAGACTTATTTTACATCGTGTGAAAAGTGGCATAATAGGTGCCCTTTAAAATAGAAAACTTATTCGAAAAAGTAATTTTTGAACTGTATTTTTGAACAAATAAATGCAGCCTGGGTGAGCCTATGAAACAACATTTCAAAAACATTTAAAAAAATCTTACCGACCCAATCTTTTAAACATAAATTTTGAGAGACTGATTGGATTACGTCATTCACGATGCTTCATGTAATTGGGTTGTTTCAGGTGAGCTCTTTCAACCTAATGTAATTTTCTGACTAGTGAGTCTTTCTCTTCAGGATTCATTCTTCACCTAGACTTTGGCCATTAAATGCAATTTTTTTAAATGAGAATTTGAACGGAACATAAGCATATACAACAATACGTCAATTTGGATTTCATGTTGACAATTCAGGTGAAAAGAATCATTGTGTGTTTGCATGTGTGTTCATGTATATGTATGCAAATGAATGTGTTATCGTGTACGTCTGTGCATGTGTTCTCTCATGTGCGGGCAGTGTTTGTTATTGAGGCTGGTTCAGGTTGGGAAGGATGGAGCATCCAGCTCTGCTGCTAACAATGGGATTCAGACTCATTGAGGCCCCACTGATGCCGCGCCATCGCTTTGAAGGGATTATTAACACATTTTGATTACTGTGGTCCAGTTGTCACAGAAAATATAACCTCCATCAGAGTATGAAACAGACAGCCTTTCTGCCCTCTTTTTTATCTCTTACCTACTCTCAGCCCAGCCTGGCCCACTCAAAGCAATTCACTAATTACCACAGCAGCCATCTTAAAACCACACTAATGCTGCATTAGCTTGATGGAGAAGCTAGTTAGCCCCTCTCGTGAAAAAGCCACGGTTATTTTCACACACAGGATCAAATCAATAACATTGTTCACGGACCGCTGCACAAAGAGATGAAAATTATTTCTTCACTATTTTCCATTTTTAATAATCTAGAAACTAATCAGGAGTAATGCAGAGACGTTTTTACACATCACATATGTATATAATGACTGCATTATAACTCAACAAGCTTCAAAAGATTCCATCAGATTCAAATCACTTTATAAGATTGCACAAGCTTTCAAGTCGCTTACTAAGATGACCCCCTAAGATGACTCTACAAGCTTCACAATGGCTCCATAAGATGACTCCCTAAAGCTGGGGACACACTTCATGACTAGCTGAAACATTCTAAGACTGAACTGAACACAGTTACAGACTTTTCAACGACTGGAGCAGATTTTAAACACCGACTGTGAACACCGACTGAATGCAACTGTCTCTGACTCGGCACGTTTGGGCATGATCGGTCGTAAGTGTCAAATTATATTCATAATCGGCCTTACAGTCGTTAAGTGTGTCCCCGGCTTAAGATGACTCCACATGCATAAAATGACTTCACAAAACGACTCAATACAAGATAGCTCACCAAGTTGACATTAAAATGACACTCTAACAGATCTCCACAAGCTTCAAAAGACTCCATAACAAATACAAGATGGCTCATCTAGTTTACTCATCAAAATGGCTCCCTAACTGAATTAATTGAATGAAAATGAATCCCTAAATGACTCACAATGAAGCTTTAAATAACTCCATATAAGATGACTCACCAAGTTGACTTATCAAAATGACTCCACAAGCTTCACTACTCCATAAGATGACTCCATATTAGTTGACTCATCAAAATTATTCCCTAAGATGACTCCACAAGCTTCACAGGACAAGTTTCAAAAGGTTTAAGACACCATATTTTAAATCCATATATGATTTACCTTAATGGTTCACCTAAATGACTCCACAAGCTTGAAATGGCTAAGATGGCGTTATATAAGATGACACCCTTAGATGACTCCCTATTGGATTCCACAAACTTCAGGTTCACAAAGTAACTGCAAGGGCTTCAAATTACTCCATAAGAATGTTCTGTGACTTTACATGAAATGAAGAAAGGCTACGGGTGCTTAGTAAATTGAGCAATGAGACACTCCATGTAAAGAGAACAGCATGAACTGAAACATTACAAGGCTGTTAGGATACAAGAGTAATCAACAAAGCAATGTATGATACTCTTAATTTGGATCACTAACAGTTAACATTAAGACTGAAAGTCTATAGATATTTCCAGATAAAAGACAAGTCAGGTGTTTGATACCTTTCACATAATGGAGAAGCAGCAGATTATTTTATTCTTCATAACATCCTTTAAAAAATATGCTTTACTATGCAGTTGCAGTTTTTCAAAAGTAAAACAGATGGTATACTTATGTACCAATGCACCATCTTTTCATCTGACATCCTTTAAAGAACTCCTAATCAAACAATGTTAAAAGAACGCAGCACCCTAGACAGTCTCAGTCATAAGAATAATGATAATAAGAGCAACATAAAAATCTAAGTAAAAGTGACTTATCTGAACGCACTGTATTGTGTCTAATATAAGTGAAAAAGAATTCCAAGTGTGACTGTTCACTAAATATCTGTTTGTGAAACATATCCCTGTAAACATAAGAGGATGTGAGAGAAACAGAGTGTGTGAAGGGTGCAGATGATCTGTGGCTGGCTAAGTAGCACAAATCAAAGGGCAGGATGGGCCGGAGTTAAGTAGGACAGGGCAGGAGCGCTGGGAGGGAGGAAGTTAAAGGAGGGTGAGCGAGATAGAGACAGACTGGGAGAGAGGAAGAGAGATGGACATAAACGTGGTGATCAGGTGTGAGTTCTGAAGAGGTAGCTTCTGTTCACTGTACTCCTCCAGGACAGGCACGGCCCAGACGGACAGAGCGGTGTTTGGCCCAAATATATCCAGGTGGCCCAGGATGCTAAAGCCACTTCAGATAGATCACATTATCTCTAGGTCTCTCTTTCCATCCTCTCATTTTAAGACAGGATTTAGCCAAACATATTGCACTAAAAAGCATTTAGTCTAGTGTGCATTTGAAGAAGTAATAATAATCTTGGGAATATTTTGAAATTATTTTATGATACAACACATACTTAATTTGTCTGTCATTTTGCGGTCTCAGGACTCTTCCCCAACTATTTTTATCTGATTTGATCATGAAAAGAAGCTGACAATCTCTGGCAGACTGAGGACTTCGATTGCGTTTTTTCATGTGTAATCGAAATGAGTATGCAGCAGCAGATGGCACTGGGTGTTTCATGTGAGATTTTTCAGAAATCACCTCACCATGGTCAATGCGGTTATGCACGGCAACTCAGCCTTATGGGTTTTTGTTGATGAAAACAAGTTAGCTGAACACTGGGCAAAAATCTATACCATGAAAACAACCTTAAAATGCCTCACAAAATCTCCCAACCTAAATAAAAATATGAAAAGAAATTTTCGAGATCAGTTTAAAAACAATGAAAAATAATATCAAAAATAAAGAAACATGTATATATGCATGAAAATAAACTACGTTATTTAAAAAATATTAATTAACTGGAAATTACCTCTAGAAATGTATATCTATATATATAATATTTTCATTATAATAGATTATATTTTTTCATATACACAGTATATTACAGTAAAAATTATATAATAATATACAATTATAATAAAATATATGAATATAATATCTTTTCAATCTTTCATTAAGGAAAGACACTTCAGGCAAATCATTGTTTTTTATGCACTGGGCAATTTTCTGTTTTTGAGTGATTTGGCTTTTCATAATGTGTTGTTTCAGACTAGTGGTAAGAAAAAAATCCAAAATACACATTTAAGTGTTTATTTTTTTGCACTTTATCTATTTGTGTCTGGAGGTAGTGTTTTTTTTTCTGGGTGTAGAAAAAAATTAAAGAATTGTGAACCTGGCTTTGTCCGAAAAAAAGTGATGTAAACGAGTGCATATTTAATTAGATAATGCCTCATTTACAAATTTAAACATACTATTTCAGAAAACTTGTAATACAAAAAAGGTTTGCAATTCTTAATGCAATCAATCAGCTGGGTAAGTATGGTGATATCTAATAGCTTTTTTTTTTACCCTATTCACCTGGGAAGTCTTGCATTAAAAGTATGTACAAATCCAGCGCAATAATCTCTAGTAGTAGATATTGCACTTGTGCATTATAGATTTATTTTAAAGACTGGAATGGATCTAACTACTAAATAAACCATTACACAAAAAAAACTAAAAAGTAGGTAAATAACTATAGGAATAGTTTCATAAAGATGAAGAAAAAATGTTAGGATGTCATTTTTCAGCTGCTATCAAATACATTCCTTCAATAATAGACCATATTAGATCAACTTAAATTCAACATGTATTCATAAGCATTTCAATTAGAATTTAGAGCTTAACGAAGTACTTGAACAATCTATATTAAATGATACTTAAAGATTACTAAAAGATTCCTACACAACAAAAATTATTTCCCTTGATCCTATTTTCAATATGATTATGACTTGGAGTCAAGGCATCAAACCACTTAAGCATTTTCTCAAAGGCATAGACTTAATGTATATTAACCCCAGACTATGTTGTATCATCCTATTTAAAATAATTCAGTATCAAATATGGACACAGTGACAAAAAAAAGAAGAGGGTGGAGATATTTACAAACGAATGTGAAACTTTCCAAAGAGTATCAACATCTTGTTAAATTCAAATTGACATCATAGGTGATGTGACAAATCCAGTCGTGTCTTTTTAAGGGGTGAATAATAATAGCTGAAATATCATGCTGCTGATGTTCAGTATCGCCCCTATACACAGATCTGAAAATACTGATGCTCTCAGCAGGGATTCAGCACTGCACACAAACACACTCGTTCTCGCTTGCTCTCTGTCTCAAACACACACACACACATAAAAACACTGTGCTAAATAAATAAAACTCAAATGAGCTCCTAGAGTTGTGAGCAAAGCTTTTCTTTTCAGGAACTTTCAGCACCAGGAGAAACATCCAAAGGCTCGAGCAGAGAGAGCTGAGTGGTGGAGGCCTCTTGTCCCCCAGTGTGGAGACGATTCTTTCAGCTCGTCCTTTTTACGGTGGCTCAAGGGCGCAGCCTATCTGCCAAACTTTAGACTGCAGCCTACACTCTCCTGCCTATTATCATATTTATCAAATTCCAGATTCATTTATGTGACAGGCAAACTGCACAAGACAAGTAACAGCAAAAAAAAAAAAAAAAAAAAAAAGGTTTTGAGGTGCAGTATTGACCTATATATATTTAAAAAGAAATATACAAAATGAAATAATCAGACGGTGTGTGCAGTAATTAAATACATTGAGCACCCCAGGTGGCAGCGATATTGCCCCTTAAAAAGAGTCTGCTTCAATAACAGTCTTGCAAACTATTATTAAATATGTCAGGACGATGGCAGCAGGATTTCCTCCACAACGTAAAATGGGGTATGCGGCAGCCCCCCCTCCCGCCCGTTGTATTTGCCCGGCTCCCTCCCCAGACAAAAGTGAAGCTGTCCCACTGACTGACAGATGGAGCCCCCAGCTGACAGATCGGGCGATGCGTTTCATGTTCAGTGGGCGTCCTGAGCCCGCGGCCGCACCGGCCCAGGGCGCGGCCCGCCGAGGAGGAAGCCACTTTGAGGGACGGTGTGACAAGCAGCCGCAGAGGGACAGACGGACAGCACTAATGATGGCCTTTTTTTATGCATACTGCAAACTGTGAGGTGGTCAGCGTTGAGATGCACTAAGCGTCACACATTGAGCCATATTTAATCTGAAAACAAATAAGATTATCTGTGCTGGGTTAACTATCCATAACAAAGCAGGTCCAGCAGCTGTTCAAACTTATGATGATGAAGCCAGTATTGTTATTAACAGCTATTAAGTTGTTAATAAAAAGTTAGACTGACTGGTTTAAGATTGGCAGAAAAATACACTGTTGCTCAATATGAAAAAGGTGTTTGATATATTTTTTTCCACTGCTGAAAAATAAAATAATTATGACAATCATTATAATAAAATAATACTTTAAAATAAAAGCATATTTCAACTTTAAGTCAGACTGTTGCTATAAATATTTGATTGCCACAACAGTGTGCAGGACTTTTTCTATTGTTTCCACTGCTCAAAAATAAAAGAAACTATGACAATAATAGTAATAAATTATATTTCAAATTATATTTAAATATGAATTATACTTAATAAATTATATTAATATAATAATTACACTTTTAATAAATTACATTTATATAAGTTTAATTATAATTATATAAAAATCTAATTTTCTATAATTATAAATGTATAATAATAAATAAATGAAATAATATTATTATAATGAAATCGAAATAATTTAGAAATTTAGAAATATAATAAACCTAAAACGCACTTTTAAAAAAAACCTTATTGCTCAGTAAAAGCAAACCAGTTTTTTTTTTTTATTTTTTTTTTTTTAAGTCTCTAATGTGAGTTTTTGACTTCTAAACAAAACTGCATCAAAACACAACTTTTACATTTTTACTATAACGACTAAAATCCAAATGTTTAGCAAAGTTAAAATAATTCATCAGGGTTAGAAGAAATATCCACAAAAACAAAACATTTTTTAATAAAAATACGGTACTCTGAGTAGGACTGTGAGTAGGACTGTTTCTGGTCCAATGCACTGAGAGAAACAAACAAAACTGGAAGCACAAGTGAAGTCTAAAACGCTGCCCTACTGTACCCACTCCGCCTGCGTTTCCAGAGCTCAGTCTGACTAGTTTCCTCTCTTAATCTCAGCCACCCAACTCTCTGCGACTCCTTAGTGAATTACGCTCGCTTTTCAACTGCCATCAATCTGCTGTCATCAGCGTGTCACTCCCATCACACAATTACCGTTTATGATCCTCATTCCGCAGTGACAAGGTACTGCCACTCTCTCTTCCCCCCTCTCCACTTTTCCTTTTACTTCATTTCACTTTTTCTCTCTGCTTTTTGATATTGCGGCGCCTCAGATGTGCCAGCTCTTTAAAGCGGACCGATGAGGAAGCGCCCATGGGGGTCCTGGGTATTCGCTTTTGTCTTCCATTTCCTTCCAAAACAGTTTTATTTAACGCCATCCAGCTCGAGTGCCCTCTTTCACTCTCTCTCTGTCAACCAAAGGTCAATGAAAGACTGTTTGTGTGTGTCTGATATAAATAGACACATATGATCTGAAATTATTTATTTTTTTTTTGTCTCTCTTGCTCTCTACCTTTCTGACAAGTTACTTCAAATACATTTTGTGGCATTAATGATAAAAAAAAAATTATGAAACAATAAAATGAGACATTAATAAAATAAGACTGGTCACATTTTACATCACAGTGCTCAGTCCATTTCAGTAGTGAATAATAAATACAACAATGTACTTAATCTGAGAATAATAATAATAATAATGATTAGATAAAATAGTTATGACCTGTTATTGCCTCATACATTTTTTTCCTTTTTACACATTTATAAGCGTTTTACCCTTTCATGTGCTCCAATCCAACAAATTAAACTTAAGTTTGAACTCCTATCCTATCCTGAGGATACTGTAGATTGTGATGCATTTAGCTGGTGGCAAGTGTTGCTGGAGAGGCTTATTCATAATATGCAAGTGGAAAGCTTGCATCTCGTTCTGTCACTCAATAGTGTGTCTAGAGAAACGGATCTGCTCCCCATCACCCAATGGAATAAACCTCTCAAAGCACGTTAGGTGACTCAACAGTCAATGATCGCAACTTAACATGAGCAAATATCATAATACCGATTGGAAAATATCAACAAGTCCACACCTGCACTCTCTATCGGGAATCCCGGAGACAGAGAGATGCGAACACAAACACACCGGCTAGTCAAGTTTGTTGGTTCAGCTCTTGCATTAAGAGCCTGGCTTTGCCATTGTGAAAGTTCGGCCCTTTGTCTAGACGTGCTGAAATCAGTGAGTGCACCTCGGCCACCGTAATTCAAGCGTAGACACTTTTGTGTGTCTCCATATAATACTGTTGCTCACAGACCACAAAATCCTTGGAACAGCTGAGTCCTTCGGTGTCAAAGATAATGGCGATTTATTGCAATGTGAGGCTTTTTTTTTTTCCAGCCCACCCCCCAAACAACCCCTCCCTCCTCCCTTGCTCAAACCGATTAAAATTAAGCCGTAAACATGTGAGGGCAGAATTAGCACATTTAGCGAGCCTCCTCTCCCACATCCCATTTTCGCTCCGGAGCGGCTGATCCCTGCAGCCGAACGCGGGTGCAATTTTAATGACGGGAACCGTTTTTGAAGTCCAGATGAAAAAAGCGCCGCTTGCCGTTTGTGGCGGCGCTAGATACGGCGAGGCCGGGTCCGGCGTGATTGGGGGGGAGCGACACAAACTTGGACTCTGGGCTCTTCGATAGTATCGGTGTCATTTTCCTCTCCACGATAAGACGCCTTGCTGACAAGCCCCGATTAGGAGAGAAAAAAAATCATTATTACATCGCCTTTCATCCGCCCGGGGGTTTCGCGATAAACAGCTCACCCGTAGGTAGATTTATGGAGTCGAAAACCTTATATTGCACTCACACACCCCATCACTTATATACATATTTCTTTGAATCAATGTTTAACAAGAGGTTTACATTGCGTATTCATATTTAATAAGCTCTAATATAAGTTCAAAATTCTAAAGTACAGGCCTAAGTTGTAGCCAAAAAACCATACATTTTCGATGAGAAAATGCCCTCATTACAACACAAAAACCCACCATTGTCTTTAGAAAACCCACTCTAGCTAAGTTCTCCTTTCTGCATATCTGCAAACTCTGCTATTGAAATATTTAACTCTTGTGGCTCTGCTCCATGAATCAAACAATTATCAAATAACGGCATATTCTTTTTGAAACACAATACGGCATTCAGATTTCAGCAAACTACAAAAACCCAAGTTATTTGGTATGCTATACCTCGAGGAAATCCACTTCACCAAATTGTCCTCATTAAAGAGAGAACAGTAGCGATGTGCTGAAACTTTAAACACGACTATAAAATGACGGAAATCAAGTGGAACAGCCACGCTGAAATAAATAATGAAAGGCAATGAAACAATTACTTATAGAGGAAATGTTACTTGTACAGAAAATTTATATAGTTTGATAAAAAATACTGATATCTTATTTAGAATTTACCTAGCATAAAACTGCTCTAAATTAATTTTTCATTATTATTATATAACTTTTTATAATATAACTAAATATTATAAATATATTATTTTTTATCTTAAAAGATTATTCTAAATATTATTTAACAATAACAGTAACTTTTCAGTACATTACTGAAAGCATTCAATTTAATTTGGACATTTACCTAAATTTACCCAGCATAAAACAGCTCTAAATTCATTTATTATTGTTGTTATTATTGTTATCATACACATTTATATAACTACATATTCTAAATATATATTTTTAGGTTATTCAACATATTTAACAATAACAGAAAGAATATTTTCAGTACAATATTAAACATTAAATGTTTCCAGTCATTTGCTATCATTATTATTATAACAACATAATTTTATGTCATATAACAAAATAATATATTATTTTAGAGATTATTTAAAATATTATTTAAAATTAAAACAACGTTTCAGTAAAAAACTGAATGCATTCAATTCCATGTTGACATTTTACATTAATTTAGACATTTTAAATGCATTGGTGGAATAGTTATTATTGTTATAGTTATTACTATTATTATTGATACTTAATAACAACTAATTAAAAATGTCTAAATGAAGTGCTTGAGAAGAAAAGGTCATGGCAACACAAAGAAAAAAAAAGGAAATTCCATTCAAAGTTAGAGGGATGAAGGAAAGAAAATGAAAGAATGACGATAACATGGAGGAGAAAGAAAAAGAGCCAGAGAGAGAGAAACGGAGAGACGGAGGCAATCGCGTGTGTGTTACTGGGACACTCTGACACCCATGGACTGACACAGCATGTCTTAAAGCCGTGCTCACACTCGAAAGGAGCAGCGTTTCTTCATGTTTACAAAACATATTTATTTATTTCTTCATCCGATCATTTATTTCGTTATTTATTTCTATCGGGGGCACGCTCGACTTCTCTGCAAAGCCTTCGATGACAATGACGAGTCTCCCACCTCGTATGCTCTTTTAATACCACTGCAGTAAAAAAAATATATATATCAAACCGCTCTCAAACAAATTGATGTACTCTTTAATAGAGTCGTCACATCATCACAGGGTATTTGCGTCGTCTGTCTTGGTGACAACTGCAGGGCTACTTAGCTTAGCCGCCATGGCTACTGCTTTGTTGGTCGCTTCAATGATTTATCACAAAAAAAAGAAAAAGAGAGGAAAAAAAAGGAAGGAGAGAAAGAAAAGAAGGGCCTCTCGATTGAGTCATTGGCACCTTTGATTGACAAGGCCTAATCAGCTTATCTGGGTGCTAATAAAGATGATGGCCTGCAGAGACACTCTCTACCTGGCTCTGTGTGAACTTTGGGCCCTGGTGCGGGCCCCAGGGGCCAGGCCCCGACCCACTCTGCTTATCTAAACACTGCTGAAATCAATCCCTAATGAGCTGGTTTCATTTTGCCCCATCGATCCGCCGCCGCAGAGGCTGCTGCGTATTCAAGGGCCACCGCTCTGCTCCTTACGGACACTGTTTCTCTTGCCTTGTTTGTTTATATCGGACACTCCGTTAAAACTCATTATGATTAATAAATCGATTTTGAGGTCATTCCATAAACTGCCTGTGATTAAATTGTTTTCTTAGGAGGGGGAAATGCGCCTAAATATTCCGAAATCCTTTAAAAATTCCAAATTAGAGTGCAAACAACAGAATTACACCCCTAGGTATTTTATTTTCCACCATACAAAAACTCTTTTGCCCACTTCCTTGGCTTTTATAAACAGCCAGGCACTTCTTTGATTAGGATTTATTTAATGCTCATGGGCTCTGGGACATCTCTGATTTAAATGCCCTTAAATTGGCTGCTTTGCTCCCTCCTACTGTACTCCAGGCCGGCGTGCCTCTGGTTCAGGCAGCTTTAAAGCGGGTGCCCTCTTCTAATGAAGACCCATACTTTATTTATGAGACAAACAGTTTGGTAAAAAGCTCTGCATGTCCAGAGAGCACTCTCAATATCTCTCAGAGGGCCTGGAGTGCTCCTGACACGCTGCTGCTGTTGCTGCTGGACTAAACGCATCACACACGAAATCACCCTTAAAAATCACACAAACACAGTCTCCTTACTGACAAGGTCAAAAAAATGTGATTCCAATTACATACAAAAATACACGATATGGAGGATATGCACTATTTTACTAAAATCCCAGTCTATTTTTGCAAAAAAAAAAAAAAAAAAATCTAAGAATTCAGTCTTCGACAAATTTGACAAATCATTATTGATGAAAAATAAATAATTTGGTTAATACGAAATGCAGGTTTGAAATGTTTCAATCCTAAATATATTCTTTTAGTAACATTTTTAAATATGAATTACAAATGAACAGAAATTACAACTCAATGATAAAACAATTCAATCTTAAGCAATATTGCGTATTATTGGCACAAAGCATTGAACTAGATTAATAATTGTTTCACTGCTAGTTTAAAGTAATTTTGACTGTAACTGTAGAGTAAATAATATAGTAATTTGCAATTTATATACCATTTGCAAACATACTGATATTATTTTTACTATGCTATATATATATATATAGAGAGAGAGAGAGAGAGAGTGTAGAAAGTATACAAACAAAGTATACACAGACAATACATTATAGTTAATTTAACTAAATAAACAAATCTAAACAAACAAATCTAAAATATTTTATAAAATATTCATTTATATTACTATTTTATAAAATAGAAACCCTATAAAAAATACCTCTTTATTATTAGTAATTATATAATCATTTCTTTTCTATAATATTTAGAATTGTTGTTTTGTTACAGAATAGCAGATACCCGTAGGCGCTCGATAGCCAGCTCTGTAGCAGGTGTGGTTTGCCGCACGAGTGAATTTTAACACACGGTTTATAAACTGGCTGATCTGCCTCAGTGTGACACGGGGAGCGAGGGTCACCGCCACAACCCAAACAAAGCGCATCTATCCCTGTAGCTCCTCAACAGCCACAGAAGCAGGTCCGTGTTTACCGCGACTCTGTGCATTTCCCGCACAGTTGCTGTGCCCAAATCCCAAAAGTATAAGGTTTGTCCTTCTTGGGGCCACTTCAGTTTAGGACTACCTGCCGCTACGCTTTTAAGATGCAGGTGTGTGTGTGTACGCGAGTGTTGGGGTGGTCGGTGGGGTACGGGGGTCAGGGATTAGGATCACAGGAGTGAGACGCACAGGCCGAGTTGCGCTTTAACGCGGTTAGAGAAAGGCTGAGTAAACAGACATTGTTCTGCGCTTGCGGATCCCACACTGAGCGGTGTGGCATTGTAACGGGTCTCAGAGACAGAAGCCGTCCTTGATGGGGGAAAAACTCCTCTCACAGGGAGTCTGATCCCACCGTTGGAGTGTATGGGCTTCTGCTTTGGTTCCTACTAGAAAGCAGGCAATTCAATTGGGCAGACATAAGTAAAAAAAAATATGTCTGAATAGCAGAAAAACAAAAGGCCTTCATTCGATGAACTGAAAATATATATATAAATAAAAAATTATGCAGGAAAAGAAAATACCAAGCACGGGCTTGAGAGGATTCAAAATAAATGAAACTAAATTTTTCAGCAGAGGATGCAGATTGCATTTATGAATTTGTGAGTTGTTCTTGCGAGACATCAAAAGCCAGTGGTCTGTGCAACCCTTTTTTGATTTGAATTATTAACAGTGTCGACGTGGCGCACGAGCCACCCTACCATTATAGTGTAAATTAACAAACTTTTCAAAACTAAGGCAGACGTCAAAGAAAGCCAGTAGCTTCTTGAAGAACGAGCTTTGATACGTCTCTGAGGAATACACTCTGCTTCAACAACACGTTGACAGTCAGGCTAAAAAAGAAAAAAAAAAGATGCCTGCTGATTTAATCAATTTCAGATCTAAATTAGTTCATTTTCTTGTATTTAAAGATGAAAACTGTTCTTCAGACAGGTGTGAATCGGGTGACGTTGAGGGTGCTTTATTTAGAAATCAGTTTATTAAAAGATCTCTGTCTTTATTTAGCTCTAAGAATTGCAGGACGGTGGAGGCAGGCTGTTGTTGTTTATTCTAGTCGACACACCATCATTTGGTACCCATATTAAAATCTCTCTCTCTCTCTCTCTCTCTCTCTCTCTCTCTCTCTCACACACACACACACACAGGTAGGTGAATGGAAATAAGGCAGTGTGTTTTGTGTGAGTCTAACAGCACTGCGGCTGCTGCTCTACACCTTTCTCTCCCTTGCTTCTCTTTGATGTGCTCCTGAAAATGTCACCAGTCGTCAAGGCGTTTTTTTTTTTTCAACTCTCTCTCTTTTTAGCACGCATACGAGCGAGACAATTTGCTGTCGCTCACCCCCCTACCCAGAATGCCTACCGGTTTCTACTGCTATCTGGTAGCCAGCTTCCAGCCTCCGAGATGACCTTTCCAGCCTCTCTGTGTTGTCCAACAGATGTGCTCTCTGAAAACAAACCACAGACAGAAAGAAAACAATGAGAGTGACTGAGAAGAATAGAACATTATTTACAGACACATTTTTCAACATAATAATAATAATAGGCACACTAAGACAAAAGGGAATAGACTAATATACTAGAATAAATTTAACCTATACATTGATTCAAGAACGTCTAATTACGAGTTGCGTTTTTCATAACAAATTGGACTGATCTTCGCGCTAATTCTAAAGCAAAAAAGGACGGAGCTGCAATCTAACACCTTTCCTTTCTTTTTAATTGAGACTTTCTTTTCGCAGTGGATTTGTTCTGAAGGTGTTGCCAGATCTCATTAGCTCATATTTAGAACCAGGGCAAAGATTAGCATGGGAGGGATGGCTAATTGAGCTGCAATATATTTTCAAATGCTGCTTCAGATTACACAGTATCTGTTAGTCTGATAAGTTCAGGATGCCACCATGAACCTCTTTAACACAAAGTTTTTTTTATTTGTTATGTATGCTGACAACACTTGATGGTTTCTCTACAGTGCAGTTTGGATGTTTTAGGGGTCACTCTAAATAATGCAAACCAATGAGGCATGTGAACTTTTTCAAAGAAAGATTGGTATGCCTTGTGCTGAGCTGCAGATGTAAAGTCAGAAGTCAATAAATTTAAGATGAAAATAGACACCATGGCCAAGAGACAGATGCAATAAATATTGCACAACATCAACGGCATTTATACGTCCTTCGAATGAAGTGGTCTCAGATTTGTTTGTCTCAGATTCGTACCTTTTGATAACATAAAATAACACAGTATTAAAATACAGCAAAATAGTAATAGTGTGAAATACTATTAGAGTTTAAAATAACCATTTTCTATTTTAATATAGAAAATATTGAATAAATAATATATTTTTTGGTTTAATTTATTCCTGTGACAGCAAAGCTGAATTTTCAGCATCATTACTTCAGTCTTCAGTGTCACATGATCCTTCAGAAATCATTCTAATATGCTGATTTCTTAATATTATCACAGTTGAAAACAGTTGTGCTGCTTAATATTTTTTTTTGTGGAAAGTGTGATACATTTTTTATAGTATTCTTTGATGAATATAAATTTCAAAAGAACAGCATTTATTTGAAATAGAAATCTTTTTTAACATTATAAATGCCTTTACTGTCACTTTTGATCAATTTAATGCATCCCTGCAGAATAAAAGTCATAAAAAAATAAAATACTGTCGAAAAACATAAAAATCTTACTGACCCCAAACTTTGAACTGTAGTATATTCGCGCACCCACCCACACACACACACACACACACACACACACACACACACACACAATACATCAATAGAAATTATATTTTATGTAGAAAGAAATCTCATACATATATAAATATACAAGTACTAAAAATAACCTACAGTGGGGTCTAGAAGTTCACTTGTGTGTTTATTTTGTATTTTCCTAATTTAATTTAAGGTTTTTCATTACTAATTCATTTTCAGAATGTCTTTGTTTTTGATTTGTTCCCTTTTTTCTTAAAGCCTGATGTTCATGTGATCCAGCATAATTTGAGAATGACCCAAAGAGCATCTTGTGCTTCAATAGAAGAACATCAACCATCAGTACAAAGAAGTTCATTGTCACAAATCTATACTTATTTCATTACTGACTTTTGTTTAGAATCTGCAAGATTTCTAACTCATTTCATACCAATTCTTTGTTTAAAAGTTGGCGCATTCAACTTTCTTGAAACTTTGAAGTCTCAAACTTTTGAACCCCATTGTAGATAGTGAAAACAGGGCTAAGAATCATCCACCACAATTTTCTGATAAACCATATAATTTATGACTGTGAACACTAACTTAGACCACTGCATTTCCATTTTTAAATACATAACAGAGAGAGGTAACTATATTTCAAAAGGATGGTAACCTTTATTCCCATTTACATGCACAGAAAGAATAAAGGCAGAGGGAAAAAAGAGAGAAACGAGTTTCCAGTTTTATTTAAGCTGTCAAAATATGTAGCTGCTAATCACTCCAAGGAAATGAAATGAAAAATAGACGACATTCCACTTTTCAAAGTTTGACAATCACAGAGAAGGGAGAGGGAGAAAAAAAAAGAAAAAAAAAAGTCTGAACTTTTTTTTTTTCTTCACCTCCTCTCAGTTGACAGATGTCATTTAAAATAGCTAAAATAGTTTTTAATAGTTTAAGGGAGGGGGTGTTAGTGGGAGATAGAGGGAGGGAGAGAGAGAAAGAGAGAGAGAGAGAGAGAGAGAGAGAGAGAGAGAGAGAGAGAGAGAGAGAGAGAGAGAGAGAGAGAGAGAGAGAAAGAGGAGAGAACGGGGGTGGGAGTGCGTATGGGGAAAAGGGACCCATCTCTGCCTAATGAGCCCCTCTGGATCAGCTGAGATGGAGGGGACGTATTGACATGCACCGCTTAAACTAATACACCTAGACCAGGGATGTGCCTGTGTGCCTGGAAGCACAAGGCAGCCGGGGATACTGACAGAGTAGCTCGCTCCCCCTTCTTCAAAGAGCTCAAGTGATTAGTATGTTATCATTACCATTCGAAACGTGATTTCCTATTCCCTCTCGGCAAAGGTGACACGTCTCGGGGAGACGGCCAGCAGACTCGCGCGCCGGAAAGCCACTTCAAAGCTTTTCTTGAATTTGTCTCCCTCGCTCATTCTCACTCTCTCAGTCGGTCTATATTTCCGAGGGGTGAGGTGGGTGGGGGGGTTGTTGATGTCTATTGTGCGAGTGTGTGGGGTGCGGGGGAATAAGGGTGACACACACGGGGTAACAACGAAGGTGGCCACGTAGGTGCAGGGACGACAACAATGACGACTTCCTGAAAATGTGAATCACATATCAAAACGAATTACCTAGCTCTGCAAATTTGTTTTGGACAAAGGGCCGACATATGGATCCAAAATGCATCCGCAAGGAGATCTTTATGAGATTGAGTAACAAAGCACATTAGACAGAGCATATCAGTTCAGATATTTAAAACAAAAAGCCCTGGATGCATATCACTCACTCTCATAGACCAAACTGACCTGAATAAAAGAAAGACGCTTTTTTTTTTTTCATTTATGCACTATTAGAGCAGCATGACTGTCAAAATTGTCTCTTATTTTGGTCTTATGGAGTTCAACAGAAGCTTCTTTTAAAGAGGGCATGATAAATATTGGTGCGCCTGCGACCGCCTCTGCGCGCGCCCCTTCTCATTTGTGCCAAAGCATGTATGCCTTTTTATCTGACATCTACTTTTTCAACAAAGACGTTCTTAGATACTATAAACGAGGTTTTTTTTTTTTTGCATTTTTTTTTTCTTTCTTCATATTTTTTTTTTCGTGAAGAACCGCACTTCAGTTGTAAGTTATTAACGTGGAACCCAGAAACAATGCGAATGCGACTCAAAAGAATTGTCTTCCCTTCTCTCCTCTTTTTTCAATATCAAACACGAGCGCTTACAATTGCAATTTTCAAAAGTTTTGATGATTCCTTATTATTTCAAATGGGGAGGGTAGAGTCAAAGTGAATAATGATGACAGCTATGATTCAGACTGACTATGTGATCTTCTCCACCGTTTGTTTGGGACTTGTAAGAAAAGGAATTACAAGTGTCAAACAGCTGTGAATAAGGGTGCTAAATATTTAAACATGTTTTCCAGCTGAGGAAAAGTACAGTTTTAAAAAGCAGGCTAAATGTGTATAAGCTACACAGGCTTTGATTTAAATTCAGTAAAATGGGAGAACAAAACAAAATGTGATTTAAAAGCTATGCATTATGGAGTAAAAACAAGAGCGGTTGAACCCACTAAAGTTATCTTCTGACCCAAGGCTGAAAAAAATGCTATACTCCCATTTTGTCTGGTCATGTGGGAAAAAACAATAACAAAAAAAAGGAGAAACACACAAGTCAAGGTAGAATTGTGAGGGGCTGTAAATTATAAATGCAGGGTGGTGGTGTGGCTCTACAGATGGGATTATTCAGCAATAGGAAGTGAAGAAATCTAAACAATATACTGTTGTTCAGACAAACACAGACAGGAGTCTATACAAAGATCCTCCAAATCAGAGGCACTGCTGAATTTCTTCTATGTGTGCTAAGAGGATTTTCTAGCATGACACTGCCTGTTCTGTAATGTTTACTTAAATGTTTCTGGTATAGCTTCAAGATGGGGAAGAGTAAAGAGAATTATCAGCTACTTTAGATCATTATTCTTGAATTTGTGTTTTTTTTTTTTTACAGTACATAACAGGATGACACATACTTAAAGTGTAATGAATTAGTAAAATGATAAAAGTGTCGTTTTATTTCTGTAAGATGACAGAAGAGAAGATACGGTTTTTCATTTTTTCTGATCCATAAATATTTTAATGCATCTTTACAATTTCTTCAAGATAGGAAGGATTAGAAATTTGCATTGTAAACAGCGTTATCTTCAAAGATGAGCAATAATGTACTAAACAAAATCTTTACAAAGGCAGCCAGAAGCATGATGCAGTGCTATCCAGTCCTCCACTGAGAGGAGGCTTCCTTTATGAATGAAGATCTTCAGATATTGCAGTCTGTGTGTGTCTGCATGCGTCTATGAATAGGGGAATCCCAAGTCCAAACAACAAAACACACACACACACACACACACACACAACCACAGGAGATGAAGATACCAGCAAGCAAATACACACACACACACAAGTACACACAGATCGAGACGACAGCCTTTTTGCCGTAATCCACATACATGCTCACTTCCAAGTCGGATGAATGCTACAAGTACAAAAAGACATTACAAATTGTCCCCTTATCTCCAAATAAAAGGCAGGCTATTGTATTCTCATCCACCGAGTGGGGGACACGTCTTTGGGCTGCTTCCTAACGTTGCATAAAGAGAACTCCGCAGTTGGCTGTAAATTCACAATTCTGTTATATTTAGCGCCATGTGTGCTAATAACATACCAGCAGAAGCCAAAAAGAAAAAGTGATAAAGACTGAAATATAGGTCATGTGGTAAATGACACAGTTTAGAAGATAAAAGAGGAGTTAAACAGGTAAATAAGGTTCGGTATGCCTGCTAGATACTACTTAAGTAAACAAATGACCACTTATTTTCAATATTGATACGTTGGTGAATGATTAGTTGACTAATCTGTCTTAAGATGCTCTACAAAACAAAGGTGATCTAAATTTACAAATAGGATAAATTAGCATATAGCGTATTGTTCTAAAGTTTAGGGTCAGTCAAATTTTAATATTTTATATAGTACATATAACAAGTATCTTATGCTTAGCAAGATTTCATTTATTTGATCAAAATACAGAAATATTCACAATTTGAAATAGCTGTTTTCTATTTTAAAATGTAATTTATTCCTGCAATGCTGAGTTTTCAATTTGCTGAATATTCTTTAGCGTCACATGATACTTCAGAAACCGTTCTTAATTTGGTGCTCAAGTAAAAAATGTTTATTATTTATCAAAATTGAACAATCTTATGCTGCTTATTTTTTGTTTCAGGATTCTTTGATTAAATCTTTTCTAGCATTACAAACCATTTTTGATCAATTGAATGCGTTCTTGCTGAATAAAAGTATACATTTCTTAAAAACAAAACAAACAAAAAAGTATTTTTAGTGTTCGATTTTTCAAAAACGTAAGAAAAAAACAGAGAATTTAATATCAGCCACAAGATGCATCTTTTTGATCAAAAACAGTGCAATGAAACAGTGAACAATTTAACTATTTTAACTTGACATCTAAAATAAATCAGTGTTTATGACGCGAGGTGTTAAAAAAAACATATCAGTAACAGCAACATATTTTTACCATGCAAACTACTTAACAGCTAAAACACAGCATTCTAATGAAAACACTGCTAATAATATCAAAGTTGACAAAAAAAATCTTAAACTAGTAACGGACTAGTTGGACTAGTGTTGAACGAATAGTTCATCGTGACCCATCACTAAAAGAGAATAAAAGGCTTATCCCGGTCTCCCCCTCCCTTTTTATTATAACAGCATTCCCGTTGCATGTTCATATTAGGTGAATGTTTTGACAAGCTGATAAAATCTTTTAAGGTTTGGTGTGTAACAGCTTTGATTCAGTTCCTCATTGAGCAGCATGTAAAAATGAGCCTCATTTTGAGCTCAATCAAAAGAGACTCAAAAATCAGATTACGCCGCCTTTATTCTGACGAAGCGGGAAAATGAATGGAGGATCTGCTGGAAAAAGAGGGGACCAAAACAGGAAGGAAGAGAAGCACTTACCTCTTCACGTAACTTTATCAGCTGCCACATGAAGGCACAAAATAGAGGGAGGGAGAAAAAGAGAGGGAGGGAGAAAGAGAGTGAGAGAGATAGATAAAAAGCCGAGACATGGCAGGAAGCAGATCAGTCATGCGGCTGGGTACAGAATTAACCTTGACGATTTATCCGTTTGCATGTTTAGCATTTAGAAATCACAGACAAACACATTAAAAGAAGCTAAACACGAGACTCATGCCGACTTATTTGAACAAACAAAGATCAAGTTCTCGTGCTGTCACATTAAACAAAGAGACTGGGAATGGATTTCTCAACTCACGACGTCTAAACTATCATCATCAAGGAAGAGGGGGAAAGAAACAGTCACATCACAGCACTTGATATGGCATAAGGGGGGAAAAACACTACCGTTTCAGTCGGTACAGTAGGATAATACAGATTGCGTACAGTAAGAATGGAAGCTTTGAGGATTTAGGCTCCGTAACAACAACTCTGCAGGATTCCTACTTCTGGGCTAAGAAACAGAACGTGACACCAAGCAATGCTCCCTTTTTTATTATTACAGGATGTGCCCATCACTTCTGACTCGCTATCAATGTCAAGTGTATTATGCATTAGGCCCAGGAGGGATGAATCTATATACATAAATTATATGCAACATCTTGGCTTTATGTTTATGGCAACAACCTATTATGGAACAAAAAAAAAAATATCACATTCATGGGTAATTTATTTTTGATAAAAGGGAATCTCATATTAAAACTAGTAAAACAGAGAATGTGTGTCTTGCCAATGCACTTAGTGGCCCTTGAACGGTCTCTGAAAGAGGTTAACATAATTTAAACTTAAGTACATTAAGCATTTAAAGCAGCTCTTCATTACAGCCTCTTTATTTAACACAAGCATTCTCTGCAAAAGGTGAGTTGCTTATCAGCCACGCACAACATATTCAGAAGAGGAGGGGAAGGACAAGTTTCTTAATTTGTCAGCCGTTGCAGGTGATTTTTTAATCTCCATTTCTTCCCAGAGATTAAAGGTTAGCAGATCTAAGGGGAAGCTCTGGGCCATTATTAAAGGCCTCTCATCTCTTTTTGTGTGTGCTGGTCATTTTGAATTTCGCGATTTTTAAATCATTCGCTATCATTTCAGAAAAGAGACAGAACTTCATAAATCATAAATTATAAACCTAATGCCTGACTCCAAAGGCTGAATCTATGGGCGTGATGTTAAACTGTGGTGGTGGTGGCCGCTGTCGCTTTCAACAAAGCTATGCTTGCAGCTCAATGTGAAGAACATCAGTAAATCTAGGATGAAATGTTTCTGATATAACAAAGCACCTTTTGCAACAAAACAAAACAAAAAAATTAAATGAAATTAAATTAAATAGGAGAATGAGGACTTAACTAAATGTGGTGTGAATAAGAATTTAACTTAATTGTACACTAACTAAAAATAATTCACTTGTATTGCATTTTATGCATTTGTATATTGATTGTACAGCACTTTGGTCTGCATGTGCAGTTGTAAAGTGCTTTATAAATAAAAGAAAATTAAATTAGGTTAAATATTTGTAAAATGAGGTCATTTTATTTAACTTTAATTAAATGACCTAAGTTTACAAATAAAAACTGGTATAAACATGTAAGACATAAAATATAATAAAATATTAAAATATGAGATACAAAACAATTTTATTACAAAATTATTAAATAATTGGGGTTGTGTGCCAAAAGAATAAAACTTATATTACAGACATCCAACAACACCAAGAGCATGCAATATTAAAAATCAAAAGATTAAAAAAAAAGAAAATTCTAAGAAGGCGATTAAATAAAAATTGTGAAAATGATGAATCTTCAATATTTAGTAGAAAATATTTAAGTTCAGAATCACAAAGTATATAGAACCAGACACGAAAAATAAGTAGGGCCAAATTGCAGCTCCGAGCTGCTGATTTTCGAGGTAGCTTCTTACGTCGCCTGCATTATTCAAAAGGCCAAAGTTTGTGAATACACTATAGAAGTGGCTATTTGGGTTTGATGTGAGCCCACCCGAGCTAAACACAACCCTGCAGACCGTCTCAATGAACACCAAACAAACCTTGTTCTATCATATTTGTGCTGCTTGGACGATTGCGAGCCCTCGCTGAGGATTTACCAAGAGAACCAGGAAGATTTTAAGCTTGCTGTTGTTTTTTCCTCTTTAAACCAAACCGAACAACCAGTCTTTTGTTGCTTTACCTGAACTCGCAAGCATTTTTTCGAGGAAACGTCGATGAAAAGCTGAAAGAAATTTTCTGAAATTGTTAATTATGTTGTGATGAGTTCATTCCTTCGTTTTTTTTTCCATGTGGTTGTTATTCAAAACTGCACTGCTGCAATTTTTCTGTTATGATAATCAGCGGATTTTCAAACAAAGATTTTTTTTTCCAATACGGAACTCGATACAAGTGGTAATCTGCTTCCTTTGTAGCCTGTAAAATCTGGTCCACGCCGGCTCAAACCTGCCCAATCTCTCGTGGCCATGCCTTCTGCTGTGTCTGAAATCGAAACTATTCCGCAGAGCATTCATGTGCGAAAAAATGTGTGTGCGCTCTCACAAGTACGTGTGTGGTAAAAAATGTGTGCGTTTCGGGTGGAAAGAGTAGGGGGAGGGATGTTAAAGAAAAAAGTGCAACGGTAGACCACCACATTATTAAAAAAAAGCGCGATAGCGCCAATTCGGTCTCTGTCCGCATACAGATAACGAATAAATGCCGAACTCTATTAAACCGTCTTTTAGCTATTATCGCAGGGCCAACACGCTATTTTCAGAACTTATGACGGCTCCCTATTTACTTAGCTATAAATCCTCACCATGTAACGAACAGATTTGTGACTGGTAATGATCTGCTCAGCCAGGGCTATATGAAATGAGCCTGACCTCTTTTAGATCGTAAAGAATTAAATTGACCGACTCACCCCAGTCACCCTCCCCGTCCCTACATCTCTTCCCCTCCGCTCTATCGGTCCTGTCTCGCTCGATAAAAAAACCCTGAAGTTCCGACCACTCCACTCACAGCAAGTCTTGTGTCAGGATCGAGGACCGAGTTTAATTCAGTATTTTTTTTTTAAATGGAAATTAAGTTCAACACCTGAGGTCTGATTGGAAAGAGAAAACTGGTTCTTTTTCTCCCGTTGAGGAAATGTTTATGCATATTTAAAATGCATGTGTAAAACTGATACAAAACAAAAGTAACTACGAGATCATATTTTCCTATTTCATGGAAAATGGGATAAACATTTATACATATTACTCTACTAGAAGTTTTTAGCAAAATTTGAAAATGGATAAGAATATAAATAAATGTGTTTATAATATAAAATAATATATATGTATTATATATATATATATATATATATGTATATATATATATATATATGTGTGTGTGTGTGTGTGTGTGTGTGTGTGTGTGTGTGTGTGTGTGTGTGTGTGTGTGTGTGTGTGTGTGTGTGTGTGTGTGTGTGTGTGTGTGTGCGTGCGTGCGTGTGTGTCTACACCAAATTACAAATGTATTCAAATATTTATATATACATAGTTAGTACATTGCTCATCCTCATGCCCTCTTGTGCTTATTGTTAGTGTCTTTGTGTGAAAAAAGGCTTTTGATAGTGTAGGTGACAGAGAGTGGGGAGCTTGACTGCGTCTAAGGCAATAAATATAACAACATCCCAAAGCGCTTTATCCATTTACCAGATCAATGGCTGCAATCTAACATAAACGTATCTCTTGTTATTGTCTCTAATGTCTTGTTATTAGGCAAATTATCTTTAAGTGTTTAGAGAATTGCTAATATGAAAAGGAATAAGCAACTTCAGGAACTGAAATATAATCCTTTTAAACTACTGTCCTATTGTTCAAACACCACAAAAGTGAATAAAGAATGAAAGCCAGCATCTTAAAAATCCATATCAAATGAGCTATTGTGCCTTCCATGACAATTCATAATTATTTTTGATAAAAGGAGCTGTCATTGAATGCAGCTTGAATAACAACTCAAGTAATATGGTTTGTCATAAACTGATTTTACAAAAGCAAGAAGGGAGTCAATAAAAAAAAAAAGCAAACGCAAGTTATAATTTTCTTTCCTTTGGCAAGAATTTGATAAAACCATCAACGTCTAGCTGTGGGTTTGACAGCTCGAGGGACACTTCTACTACTAACTTCGTATGAAGTGTCACACTCATTTTTGTGTCCCACTAATTTGGTGAGAATATGCATATCAATTACCCATCACGGCTAGAGCTACATATGTTTGTAAGATGTGTGGTGCAAAGTTCATCTGTGAAATGCTAATTATAAATAAAGGGGAAAATGCTTAAAATAAATAAATAAATAAAAAACTTAACAGTTACAGATGATGAATGTCTGTACGCTTGTGGACTGGTGTCTGTTGACATGTGGCACATTCGATAAATATAGCAAGATAATTAAATGCAGTAATTATTCAAAGGATCTTATTGTGGGGTCCTATTTTTAAAAAGGTGATTAAAGTGCGCATTTAACATTTAGGATACAGTTTTGAGTATACACACAAACAAATAAAACAGGATATATATATATACTGTATATATATATATATATATATATATATATATATATATATATATATATATATATATATATATAGGCCTATACACACACACACATACATATATACACACACATATATATCTGAAGAAAAATATATCCATTTTAACAAATAACTTCCACTTATGTGAAATAATACCAACCATCATTCCTTTTTTATTATTTACATCGTTTTCCACAGTGACACCCTCTGTTTAAGGATCTTCGAAAACAGCGGGGGGGGTTCTTTTTTTGGATAGGGGGCTTCGTTTTTAGAAGAATAAGTGCTTGCGCGGATGGTGAACAGCTGGGAGAAAGCGGGAATTTACCCCAATCTGATACTGCCCAGACACTGGTTTGTGCCTGAAGCCCATTCAGCACTGGGCAGCTTTGCATTAAACAGTGTTGCTTCTGCATGACTGGGTGCCAATGCCTGCCTCTCTCTGCCCCTTGTGGCCCTGACCCGTCCTCACCCCGAGCAGCCACCCACACTGGGAAAGCACAGCCCCTGATTAACACCCTACCTGACTCTCCGAGGAGCTCGCATCATCCCCCAGGAGCTCGTTCCGCACCTCATCACTGTAGGCAATACGTGACCTTTTCTGCAATGGAAACAGGTTGAGAGAGAGGAAAAGAGAGAAAGCGAAGAGACAGAGAAGGAAAAAGAAGTGGGGCAAGGGGAGAAAGACAGAAAAAACAAGCTTTAGTTCATTTGACACAAAAAAAACACACACACATATTTCTAAAGCACGAGAGCCCCCTGTTGGATCAACAAATGAAACAAAAATACAGGTGATATACTGGAGCAAGTGTGTGTGTGTGTGTGTGTGTGTGTGTGTGTGTGTGTGTGTGTGTGTGTGTGTGTGTGTGTGTGTGTGTGTGTGTTGAGGAGAGAGAAGAAGCGAGTGCGTGTGTGTAATCTAGTTTGTGTAGACACTGTGGCTTAAGTGAACCAGAGCCCTCAGATACAATAGCAAAAGCCCCCCTTTCACTTAAATAAATAAAAAGTGTAGAATAGAGGACCATAGTACAAGACAGAGGCAGGGAGCGTATTAGGAAAGTATCAGTTGTCAGAGGGAAATGTGTTCTGGGGGCTGTCACTGCTGTCAGTCCTGTTCTCTGGCAAACCCTGTGATAATACCAAGCCAGGGAGCTAGACAGAGAATAATTCATCACCCAGGTCGACGCGATTGGCGTGCCATCAGATTTGGGCTCGTTCCCCCGTCTCTCCTCCGCTACGCAGTTGGGAGAAAGAACGCCGTGTCCAAAAAAGAAAACACACACACACACTCAACACTTCAGAGCGTGCCACCTCCGATTCAGCAAGCGCAGAAGCAGAGTATGGCATGTTTACAAACACACCCGACCTCTTCAAATACCCTCCAAACTAAACACACACTGGTGGTGCGGCAGGGAAAAAAAACACACTGAGATGGCGTTTACCAAGAGCCCTTTGCTTCCCTCTGTTCGCTCTTCCTGCAGGCTGGCACTCTTCGGGAGGATGAGAGCAGGGAAAGGTGCAGGCGATCCACGGGGAAACTTAACAGCAAAATAACTGCTATCCAAGAACTGCTATCATTTTGTGATGCAATGCTGTGTCACAATTTCTTGCAGAGGAAGCGGTCAAATCCTGGAGGATATTACATGAAAATGTATTACAAATAAAAAGTGGAGTTTGTTTAACGAGTTTATATCAGAATGAATCTGCACCATGCTAAATTTATTAAAAACTGAATGCAACATTCGTAATATTTTGATCACTAGACCACAAACAAAAGTAGACAATATAAAGCGGAAATGTAGCAAATTGGGATATCTAGAAAAAAGCGAGGAAAGTGAAGCTGACAGATCTTTCGGTTCTAAAAGTGGGGTTTGTTTAATGGGTTTTATCAGAGTCTAAAATTTCCGATCATTTTATATTCTGAAAATGTATAGTGATGAATTTGCACCATGCTAAATGTTTATAACTGAATGCAGCATTCGTAATATTTTGATCACAATCAAAAGTAGTTAATATAAAGCAAAAATGAAGGAATTTAGGAAGCCAGGGAAGGAAAACTGACAGATCTTTCGGTTTCAAAATAAATACGTGTCATATCTCGTGTCACTTCTGATTTAACCGATAAGCAATCGTTTGCATTTGTGTGCACATTATTTCACAAACGAGCACCACAAACAGAGCGCGTCTTCTGACGAGGAAAAAAACAAAACACACCCACATGTTCCATCTTAGTCGAGTTTCATCTTAAAGAACAGCAGAGGAACTTTGGGGAATGTCGGCATGTTCATAATTGAAAACGGAAGCCTTGGAGATGCCTTCATTTGAATGCACACACTATCGTCTTCAAACCCTATTTTTGTTTCATTCTTCCTCTTCTAAATAGCTGTTTGTTGTAGCTGAGAGCATCAACCACTTTCACAATGTAACCTTTGAGTGCTTCTCGCACAAAAAGAATGGCAAATGCAGCCTTAAGTCTTCGAAGGGGAAAACTAGTCATAGAAACAAAGCGAGACGCCTCTCCCAGCCCGTTTACACCATTTTGCAACTCCCCCTGCAGTAAAACAAGCCTCACACTGATTATTCTCCCTTCATCTGCTGCTATAGCACAGCAGCTGGGCAATATTGACTGCTTAACCCTAGGAAATACTTTGATTGGTACTTTGCATTGGATCTGAGCCGAGTTATAGGTTATTACAATTATTTATTTTCCCACTTATCTCCTACATACTCGTCTCCAATATGCCAAGCATTAATAAATGGGAGCTATTTATTTAGATCATTGGGGTATTGCATATTTAATCATGACCCATGATGACCTAAAATGGATTGGAATGATATGAATGAAAGTTACAAAAAATTAAGTTCTTGCTCTTTCAAAAATGAAAACGAAGAAATAATCAATGGATTTTAATGTCCATACATATTTCAGCTAGAGCACTCAAATACAAAACCTGCAGTAAAACATAAAAACCCGGAGAGAAGGCTTTGTAATCGTAAGAATGAAGATGGCTTATTGCTACTGGAAAAAAAAGGCAAAATCTTTTTTAAAATCTGTTTGAAAGGTCTTTCTCTTGTCACTTGTTTTAATCTTGGGTGAGAATTTGCTTCTATTCCCGGAAGCATAGAGAAAAAGTACAAAGATCCGTCTTAACTTTATGCAAAGTGGTCTGACTGCCTTTTAAAACAGACATGTCTCATCAAACCAGAGACGAGGGTTTTAGTGTCCTGTCAAAAATGTGTGTTATAAGTCTGTTGACATGATGCACAATGCAAAAAAATATAATTGCATATCCATCGTGCATGCTCAATATTTATATCAGCCATGCAAATTACTATATAGTGTCTGTGAAATGAGAATAATATGAACAAAACTGCAGCAGATGTCACATACATTTATTTTATATAAATAGAAAACAATCTTATTTACACCATCCATAAAACTGGTTTCTATAGTAACATTATGATTAATAAAAAAAAAGGATTAAAGACATAAGAAAAAAAATCTAACCTTTTGTTCTAAGGGCAGGAAAAAGTAAGAGAATGAAAAATATTTCTAAATGTTAGAAATAATTACCCTAAAATATCTTATTATAAATCAACCGCTATCTCTTATTGTTCATCATTAATATTGCATTGTTTTTTTTCACCGCACTGCACACTGACAGCAAACGGCAACACAAGGACGCAAATAATAATGGAACCTGAACTGCAGCAAAAGTAAACAGTTCATTAGATAGGCATTAAAAGGCATAAAAATACCCAGGGGCAGAGTTTAATGAGAGGCCCTGAAGTGACACTGCCAAAGCTTTTTCCTCCACTTTTCCACTCGGAAACCACACGGCTGGTGGCAAACCGTGAAGAGTAATTAATGATATTTAATTTATAAAGTGTGTTTCATTAAGTATTTCTCACCAGTGGGAAAATGTCTGGCCAGTTATGATTTCGAGTTAATGGGACTTTAGTCAAACACAATGTGGCTGCATCAAATTGCCATTTAACCTTTTTCTTTCTGCAGCTAATAATCTGCTGAAAATGTTTAAGGGGAATTGACGATTGAAGTGTGTGTGTGTTTGGGGGGGGGAGAAAAATATTCACCTCATACTGCTGATTTGTGTAACAAAACATCACATCTATAAAGCAGATAAGAAAAAGACTAACAATGAATGGCATTAAATATATAGAAATATTTAAAATTATTGTTATTAAGGCATCGTGTGCATGCATCATGTGTGTTTTGTGTGGTTAAGCTGTGTTCTGCAACAGCGGTCAAAGCGTCATGTGTTTTTATGAGTGCATCTGGTCTAGAGTAAAGTGCTGTGTTGGTTGAAGAAAGCAAAGACCTTTTCAAGCAGGCTCCAGTATCACAACAGTCTTAAATAATGCATCTCATCCTAGCAGGGGTCTAACACCATCCGCAAGCAGAAAGAATACTATTCACACATGCACAGGAAGCTACACATCCATCCGCACACACATATTCTGGCTGTTCTCTCTTAACATCTAGAAAATAAAATGTAGGAGGTTGTGCAATTAAGTGAGCACTTTTGTGCACTTGATACGATATCAGATAAAGGCACAAAGTAATGACAGTCGCAGGAGGGTCTTTATGCCTCTGTGATTCATTTTTTAGTCTTTGGTAACATCAACTCGGTCGTACGGGTAATAGATGGACAGATGCGTTTGCTTTTGCGTGCGTCAGTGTGACATTTATGTTAGTCGCTTGTGGTAAAAATCGCAGGAGCTGTGCACAACACATGGACTGATATCAGCATGGTGTCTCTCATTAGCACACAGGTTACTGGTGTGTGCCTTTAATTCACTGAGCATTGTGTATGAAATAAAAACAAAAAACAAACAAACCATGAAGGAAAATTCAGGAACAAATGGAGGCCACAGAGATAACAATCACATTAATATGGTATTGTGATATACTAATGTAGAGTGAAATATTGCTCTTTGTACTTGAAATTAAAAAAAGAAAATCAGACTTTTTTTATAATTATAATGTATTATTTATAATACAACAATTGTAAATATAAAATTAATAATTTTAATGTAATATTTTTAACAAAATACTTACAATTACAATCACATGAATATGCTATTTTGATATACTAGAAAAAGAAAATAATTAGATAATTATTATAATTATAAATAATAATGAAATAATAATTATAATTGATAATATTGTATTTATAGATATTATCAATTATTTTCTTTTTAATAAAATGTAAGTACAGAGCAACATTTCACTCTGCGTTAGTATATCACAATAGCATATTCATGTGATTGTAATTGTAAATATTTTGTATTTTGTATATTTTGTAAATATTACATTACAATTATTCATTTTATAATTAAAAAATTATAAAATTTATAAGTAAATAATATTAACTTATTTTTATTTTGTTTATATTATTATTGTAATGTATTATAAATTCTGATGTTTAATATTTGTAAATATGTTACAAATTAGTGTACTTAAAAAAAAAATTAAAAAAAATAATAAAAAACAAATATATATATATATATATATATATATATATATATATATAAATATAAAAGGACACATAAATGATTAAAAAAAACTAATTTGTGAGGGAAAATCTCATATATATATAAATATAAGGGGGAAAAAAGAGGCAGAGGAAAATAAAATATAATAAAATATGCCAAAAAAATGGCATGAAAAAGTTTCTATATAATATAAATATGCTGTATCCAATACAGCCTTGGATATTTCTGTCAATGTCATGTTCGAAACACCAAGTGCAGTCAATAAACCTAACGACTCAGCTCACATACAGAGAGCGAGGGAAAAAACGATTGCAAGTGAACTCTCAACAAAAGAGCAAATTCAAGCTGCTTTGATTGAAGAAACGGCATATACTTCTTGAAGGCCGGGGAGTCGCTGCGAATGGTTATTTCTTTAAGGCATAAGCGCCGATTAAACCCAATATTAAAATATGGAAGCAGTTCTAATGAAAAATCAAAGCCCGTTTCTCTGGCAGCCGAGCTTTTTCTCACATTAATGCTGGGTTGGGAGCAGGGCCGGTGCGGGCACTAGCAGAGCAGACCCCGGATAGGCAAGAGTGGAGAAATCAATAGAGAAGAGCCGGTGGGGAGGGAGACTGCCAGAGCTGGCAGGGCCGGGCCGGCTCCCATCACAGCACTCTCCTCTGGCGTGCAGTGGGGAATGAAACGGGCCTCCCTGGGTCAGCACCAGAGAAAAGGTGAGATTAGAGGAAATGGAGGAGGGATTTCTGAGGCACAGGATACCTGGCGAGCCGGGGACCAATCGCCCATTAGCCTGTGGCTACCTACATATGGTTCACTGAACCCTGCACAGAAAATAACTATTTTTTTCTTGTCTTTCTTCACCTCCCCCGAACCGTCTTTCTCACTCCATCTAACTCTCTCCTTCTGAAAAAAAAAAGTGATATGTGTTTTTTTTTTTTTATTCTGACCTAAGTTCATGCCATATTTAGCATCTGATGTCTGTTGTGAGTGTTTCTTCTAAGAACACTCCGATGCAACCAGTCATAAAGAAAAAAGCTGAGCTTATATGCTATTATTGTGTGCGAATACACACGGGAATGAATGGCTACACGGTGAATAACGCCTCGCTCGGTCTCTCCCTCTTCTCCTCGCAACGCGACTATTGTCTGGGATGAATGCTCAAGTCATTAGCATAAAAATACCCAAACACACAGCAGCTTAACCACATCATTAATTCTATACATGAATGTATATTTGTCACTGGCCTATGTGCACCAAATTCAAATGGAGATTTAAACAAAGGCCTCATCCCCAGTCATAATGAAGTGCAGTCCTGTGAAATCAACTGCAACCATTCATTACAATAGAGCTCAAGACGGAAGTTCAAGACAAGATATTTATCCCGTGGCCTCTGCTAATCCTTTCTGTATATACATCTCTGTCGGAAAAGAGATGATCTCTAAACTCAGTTACACATTCTTTTTATTGTGTGTGTGTGTGGTAATTGATAAATATATTTAAATATAATTATATGATTGACAAATTTAACAAAGTAATAATATTATAATTATGTAATAGATTGAATTAAATTAAATAGTAAAAATGTATCTAGCTGATATAATTGCTTAACGCATTTCAAATAAATATGCTTTAAATTAGAATCAACTTAACAAAATAACACTGAATAATATTATAATAAAATACGATTTAAAAAATAATTTAAAATAAAAGTACAATAAAATTTTTAAAAAATTACTTCTACAAATAACTTTAAGAAATAAAAATAAATCTTAGAGCAGAACAAGTTTAACCTGCATTATGTAGAAAGAAATTAATTCAAAATGCGAATGTCAAAAATATAAGCTTGGACAAAAATGTAAAATTATTTAACCAAACATTTAAATGCAAGGAAAAAGCAAAGAATTGAAAATGGTTTGCTACCTTGACCTACTCTCTCTTTAAGCGCTGTGTTTTAAAAAGTGTGATGGATGTGACGTTAAATTTCAGATTTGCCTCATTTTAATCAATGACAAAAAGCAAATTTCTACCCCAGGCTTTCACCATAATTTTCAACCACCATAATTCCAGCCAAAATGCTACATTAAAAAAAAACAAAAAAAAAAAAGAACTCTCTCCTCCTCATTACGGTGAAAAACCAAGCAATAATTTACAGATTTCATATATGCACTGCAAATATATCACTCCATTAAAAGGGAGGACAAATTGATGTCTATGGAGTCTGAGATGTCAAAGTTTTCTCTCTCTCTCTCTCTCTTTGGTGTGTGCGTTTAAAATGGGGGGGGGGGGACCAAGGCAATGATTCATAATACATTTCATAAATACTTCATGATTTTTCATACTTAAGCTGGCCTGGCAAATCAAAAAAATGTTGTCACCCCTTTTCGTCCCTCATGTCAGTTCATCATTTTCTGGGGGTGTCACATGTCACTTTCACTTTACAGGAGCGATAGGAACGGGCCGAGAGAGGAGACAGCTCTGCTGTGTCTGATTTTCCAGCCTCTCTCATACAGACACACAGACACATGGAGTAGTTTGACTTGAATTGAAAAACTACCTGATCTGTGTCACGGGTAACTATGAAGACAAATAGGATAATCATTAACTCAGTTAAAATAAACTACACACAACCAAAAACATAGCAAAATTCTCAGCACATTAAACAAATATTTATACTTGATTTGTAGCTAAATTTTATCCACAAAATTACCACCAAAAAAAACAAAAGTATTAAAAAAAACTAAATCGTTATTTAGATTTTTTTTTTTATGTTATCCTGAATGCAGTCATGGACCTAAATAGTTTTCATATTTTTCTATAATTAAAAGAATATTCATAAATCATCTAAAATGTCCAATTATGCTGTAAAATTAGATTTTCTATATACTCGGGCCAGATTTTCTAGCTTGAGAAAACCTCCACTTCTTATTAAGTACATGGGCTCTTCATTCCCAGCCATGGAGGCTTGATTTTCTCCTTCGAGTGACACAGTCCTTCACCTCATCACCGCCCCATCACTGCGATTAGAGCACGCGCCACAGCGCTGATCTCTGCAAAGCCACACAATCCCATCTCAGAGTACCAACCAATCCGCAAGACGCCCCGCGTAAAACAACTCCATAATAAAAGACACGTTCAAAAGATTGATTTAGTCCCTTCTGAAATCGGTACCATCTCAGAAAAAGAATCTCATCAATCCGTGAGATTTCCATAATAAACACAGAAGGTTTGTAATCAGGCTGGCTAAAACTCAAATGACACAACGGTTCTAAGCTGCATTACCTTCTTAGTGCCATAAAACAATCAGACAACAATCAAGAGTTTTTCAGAGTGCATATTCAGCTCTAATTTAAGGCGATTAAAAGTGTCGAACATCCGGGTCAAGTATGTCTGTCATGCTTCTCTTTTGTGGAAGCTGCTGTAATTGATGACTTGGTTGGTATAACAAGAACTCTATGAAACAAGTTTTCTGTTTTGATTCTGAGAGATTCAAAAGGCTTGCTTGGAAAGCATGTGTGTGTAAAACTTGATATAGCGCACTAAAGGCTGCAACAAGTCTACAGATGAGAAGAGCTTGACGATTAAAAGTTAACTTGGGGAAGTGCAGCAAAGTTTTATTGAAGTCAGTGGATTTCATCAAGATGATTGACAAACCTGTTTTCAGTTTACTTATCCGACAAAACCCCTGAAGGGATTTAACAAACTCCAACAAAGTTTTGCAGAATCTGTGACCTGAACCTTGACCAGTAATTTTGTCATTTAAAATTGTCAGTTGACAAATCGCTAAAAAGACTATTTGCTAAATGTCACAAATCATTCAAAGACATCCATTTACCCTTGTGAGACATTTGTGAGAAATTTACCATTGGAAAACTAGATCACATTGTACAATTTTACATGTAAACTTATCAGAATTATGCTTACATTTAATAATGCCTTCAATAAACATGATTAAATTCATGGTCATGTTCATGTTTTTGTGTTATTGGTCATAGTATAAATCCCTTAACATTACAAAATGCTATTATGGTCAGCCACCTCTGAGAAAACTCTGCAAAAGTATTAAATAGATAAAGCAAAAACGTCTGTCCATGAGGACAGAGCTTCAATTTCAATGAAAGATGATCAACACAATTCACTATTTCATAGTGTATTAACCTTAATATTCACTTTATTTCTTTAAGATTATGTGCTTTCTTCACAAAACAACTATAAAAATAATCTTCTCAGATAAACCATCTAAATTGATTCAAGGTCAAATCATGATAATCAAACATCTCATAATTATGTCACATGACTCTTTAAAAAATTCATATCTAATCATCCATAATAAATCATAAGTTTAACAAGCTAAACAACAAATGGCTTGAGTTCAACCATTGTCCATAAAAATCTAAATGAATTTAGAATCACATTTTCTCTATATCTATAGAAAATACATGTAAAAAGCATTGTATAAAATAAAGCTTAACATAATGTTATAATGACATACAAATGTAGGCATAACCTTATTACTATTAAACTCTGCATTCATGTAATCAAAATAGGTTACGAAAACTCATTGCAACTCTCAATTTATTCAAACATGAAAAACTAGCTAAATAAAAATAGGAATAATAATCATTTGCATTTCTTTCTCTTTTTTTTTGCCATAACATTTAAAAAAAATATCTAAAATAACAGCACATTCATAAATTATCATGCAAATGTGATGCCAGCTGCTATAAAAAAACTATTAGTCTCAGAAGTCAGTTCATTAAAAGAGCACAGTTCATAAAGATTTGAGCTGGAGTCTTTGAGTGTAGAAAGGTGGGAGACCCGTACTTAAACAAGACCCCATCTTGCCCTTTAAATGAGCAAACAAGTACCCCCCATCACCCAGGATATTCACACTGTTTAATATCAGAGTTCCTCAAAGGAAAGAAGTCAAAAAGAAACCGATGGTCTACCTATATCTAGGGAAACGGCTTTGATTAGCAATTGCCTAAAAGCGGTGATGAGCAACGATCTCTTCCTGATACCTTGAACAATGTCGCCATCTATCGCTCAGAGAAGGAAATGAGCCAGAACCAGGAATTGAGCCTGATAATGCAGGTAAGCTAGTTTATCATCTCTTAATTGATCAATGAGACAACATTTTTTTTCTATATTATAATACAACTAGCTTTGTATAAACAAGAATTTTATGTAAGCCCATCACCCATAATTCCTTTATTCAATATTTTCTATAAATACGGTGTTGAATAAAAGTGGGAGTAATCAATGTACAGATAAGAAATACATTTTTTTTAAAATAAAATATTTAATACTTATTGTTTGATACAAATAAAACAACAAAAATCAAATGTGGAACCCGTAAGGCCTTACATAAGTAACAGAGCAGACTGATATATAAAGGAATAGAAATAAAAAAAATTCCACTTGCTTTAAAGATTTTTTTTCCCTTATTAAATACGCCTCCATTACTTTTTGACCAAACAAAAGCATCGCTAAGAGGCACTGACATTAACTTTTGGTTATATGGCCCCTGACTGACTTTCGGCCTAACACAAATAAGCTTTAACTTATTGTTTTGTGAGCATTTAGCACTTTTGCCTTTTTGCTAATATAAGGCATCTGCGGGGGTTCTCGGCTTTAAGACCCTGCGCCCCCATTATCAAAATGAAACCATCATGAAGCGAGCATACCTTCGGGATGTCCTTCTGATATCTGCCTACTTTCTCTTGAAAAATGGCAGGGTTAAGAGGTCGGCCGGTCCCCGTCTGCCGCCGAACAGGAGGCTTAGTCTGGCGAGTGGGATGGAGCGAAGACTTCAAACCGCGGGGTGAACGGGTGAGTGCGAGCGGGGGTAAAGAGAGAGAAGCTCCAGGGAGGCCAGAAGAGGGGAAGGGCAAGACAAGGCCTTGATTTCCCGTGGAAGCACAACAAAGCCTCTGCTTTTTTAGAGAGAGCAGCGATGGCCCTCTCCCTGACACCTCTTAGAAGTGTGCGTGTGTGCTCACGTTGCGTGGCAGAGAGCATAAGCCATCCACGCTAAAGCATTTGGCACTTCTGAGGAGCCAGCTGAATCTCCCAGCTTTAGGACAAGTTTCTGGGGTTTGCTATCACCGGCGGCTTCAGGGGGATCTGTTCTTCAAATGCACATAAACTCAAAGAACCAAGGAGAAAATGGCTTTCAATTAGGACAATTATCTCATTCATATATAAATTTGTCAGAGACTAAAGCAGAAGTTTAGGACATACATTACTTACTGTTTTCATTAATGTAACATTCTCCATTTCATTACAATTACTATTGAGCCCAATGAATTTTAATTTCTTAAATTATCTACAAAAAGTAAAAGATTTGATCTATTAGTTTCCAAACTACTGAGTTTGGAAAGCACAAAACGCAAACGACGGCTTAAAATGTTAACAGCAACCAACATCTTGCATATCCATGATTAGTTAGCATAGAAATATATCAAAAAAAATAAAACGAAGTGAAAGGCAAAGGAATGCAACCATGAACGGTGCACTAAACCCTTTCACAGCGGGTGTTAATTGCATGATAATTAAGCACGGCAACAGTCAAGAGGGAGAAGCTAAAGATTAATCATCGGCCAATTAAATGCCCACGGTGAGGAACGTGAGGCCCCTCGGAGACGAGAGATCTCCACTGTGATCTGAGCTATCAGCACAGCGGCACAACATCAGATCACTGGCAAAAGATCCTTTTCAAAACTCTCCTCATTTATGTCAGCCTTTCTGGAATCGTTGTGGATGCTGTAGCCATCTGGTAATTGATATCAAGAGCACCTTGAGTTAGGTGCAGGTGCTGAGTTTGAAAGAAATGATGAAGTGAATTTGCTGCATGCTGAGACTTCATATGGTGGCATAAGCGAATGGAGTGGATTGCAACGAGAACAAGGCTAGAGGTACTGAAATGCCATTAAACAGTTTATTACCATTGTGATATTTCAAAAAACATTTTTATATATATATATATATATATATATACACACAAATATATATATATATATATATATATATATATATATATATATATATAGGGAGAGAGAGAGAGAGAGAGAGAGAGAGAGAGAGAGAGAGAGAGAGTACTTAAACAAATATATATCATCTTGTGTGGAAGGATAACAATGATTGTGCTAACATTTTAATAGAGACTATATATATATATATATATATATATATATATATATATATTGTATATATAACAATTCAAAATAACCGTGTTCTATTTTAATATTTTTTCAAATGTAATGTATTCCAGTGATGCAAAGCTAAATTTTCAGCATCATTTCTCCAGTCTTCAGTGTCAAATGATCCTTCAGAAATCATTCTAACATGCTGATTTGCTCCTAAAGAAGCTTTTATTATTATTATCAATGTTGAAAACAGTTTTACAATTTTATTTCAGGATTCTTTGATGAATAGAAAGTAAAAAAAAACAGCATTTATCTGAAATAGAAAACTTTTGTAACATTATGCACTACACAAAAGTTTGAGGTCAAAGGGGGGGGGGGGAGAAATCAATACTTTTATTCAGCAAGGATGCATTAAATTGATCAAAAGACATTTATAATGTTACAAAAGATTCTATTTCAAAACAATGAAATAGAATTTTGTATTCATCAAAAAATCCTGAAAAAAAATGACATTGATTTAATAACGAATGTTTTTTAGCATCAAATCAGCATATTAGAATGATTTCTGAAGGATCATGTGACACTGAAGACTGGAGTAATGATGCAGAAAATCAGCTTTGCATCACAGGAATAAATTGTATTTTAAAATATATTCAAATAGAAAATAGTTATTTTAAATTATCATAATATTTACAAATATTACTTCTTTTTTTATCAAATAAATGCAGCCCTGGTGAGAATAAGAGACTTCTTTTAAAAACATTATATATTACTAAACCTAATCCAAATCCTAATCTTAACCCTATAGTAAGTGCATGTAGCTCATTAATATTGCCCAGTACTTATTTGTGTAATTACACTGTAACAACATCGCCTTAAAATAAAATGTAACCTAAATATATATTTATATTATCACTGAAATACAAAAAGATTTACCAGAAACAGGAATTGTAGGGAATAATAACTATTGCAAGAGAAAAAGGCAAGGGCGGCACCTCATATTACAAACATTAAAGGATCAAAGTTTGTTTAGTGTGTTCAGTATATCCTCTCCTAACAGAATGAAGTACATGTGACCACCTCAGAGAAACCAAAAAGAAGTGTTTTTAAATAAGACTATAATAGTATGGGTGTATTTATTTATTTGTTTATTTTTTAACGCCATGTCAGCAGCAAGGCTATATTCATAGTATGGGGGTAAGAGAGACAAACATTGTGATGTAAAACAAACAAAGGAAAAATATGGCTTCAGAGTAAAAGCACCTCACCAAGGTTTGATGTGTGTGGGGAAGATTCTTCATGGGCAGGTAGAGTTATAAATAACTAAACAAGGACATCTGGAGAAAAATACAGCTCCGCTCTCCTTGGCTCAAGTGGTAGTTGCAAAAAATACACTTTGAATTAACCACAGTGGAAATGCCAATAACCTTCAGTGGTTTTTATGTTGAAGGACTAAGCTTCATACCACATGTGTACGTTTGCGTGCTTATGTGAAGAAGAACACGGCCATTGAAAATATTGAAAATGGCTCTTTTTTTTTGTTTAAAGATGTTTTTAATACTCACAAAATCTTTCTCAAGTTTCTCCATCTCTTGCTTGTAGCTCTTCAGACGGCTGTTGTACATGCCTCGGCTCTGAATCGGGATCTCTCGAACCTCCAAGTCCATCTGCTCCAGCTAGAAACACCAATTAAATTCAGTGTAAACAAGCAAACTTTCACAAATCATTTCGATACTAAAACAATTAAACTGTCTCGCTAGTTTACTGTCAACCAGAGGTAGTGCAGAGGCATCGATTGAGGCACCCGGCAAATCAAGTCATGTTAGGAGGCGCCGCTTCATTAAAACCTCTGGTGCGGTTGAGCTCTGACAACTACGACATGTGTCCGTGTCACATGTGAGCAAACCAGTGTGCACAAAAGGGCCCCGCTGATTTACACTGTCCAATCAACATGACATGATGGGACAATTTACATGCGACACACATCTCTTCTTTCGGCACCTGCCACGATGCCTTCCCCCAATAATGGCGTGAAATGTGTCGCGCGGTGTCACTTAAAAGAGCATTATGTGGATGTGATCACACCGTTAGCATCGAGCAGCCTTCAGCCAGATGAAGTGTGTCTCATGTCACCGGCGACATTGCAGGTGTTGTTTATGCAGGGGGGAAATTTTCCAAATTCATTATTTAGAAAACGAGTGAGTGAAAATTACTGATCAAAGACCCACCAACTCTCTGACTTCTTCAAGCTGTTTGTCGACATTTAGAACCAGCTGTGTCTTCTCCTCTGAAAGAGAAAAAGAGGAAAACATATTGATCAGTGGATGGAGGAGCTGTGCTTCATGACAACAGCCCGACTCCCCCGCAACAACAAGGGAGCAAATAAAAACAAGCCTGCATTTGAAGATATATTTACACATTCTCAACGCACAAAGATCCATATTTGATGTGTCTTATTTTCCAAGTGTAAACGCCTTTGTTAGTTCGTGAAGGAGCGCAGAGACGCCTCTTGGCAACTCAAAAGAGGAGAGAGATGTCAGCTCCGCCAAACTCTGCCATTCTGCCACCCACTCAGAATGACTACAATGAGGTTGTATTGGTTTTTATCCACTGGTACGAGGACGAGCCAGGCCAAAATATAGAGCATGACTGAATTTCCCTTTCGTAATTTGGAAAATCACATACATGCATACATACATTGTATCTAACTCTCCACGCAAGTCCACAAAGCTTTTTCTAAAAATAAAAGAGGCTGTGATCTTCTAGGTTTCCCGGTGTTATTAGGAAGGACGGAACCACAGAAAATGTTATCAACGATGACAAAATTATAGATCTAATTCGTTAAAAATACATAAATGAAACACACTAAAACGTATATAAACCACTTTTATGCTACAAGCAATTTTAGGCACCACATTATAATGTCCAGAATTTAATTGAAAACAATAATAAAAAAAAAATAAAAAAATATAAAAAAAAAAAACAGTTGACAGTAACATACAATTTTACAATTTAAATTAAACTTTCTAGCTATTTATCAAAGAATAAAATAAGACGCCAAAATTAGAGAATTAACTGAACCATTTTTAAATAAAAATCACAATTAATATATTCATTATGTGGCAACATAATTATGTGTGAACTTTTGCATGAAGATATAGTCCCTATTAGTACATCATGTAATTTGTTGTCTTGACCAGTTAGCATCCAGAACCAAAACAATCCTTTCATAATATGAATTTTGTAATGACAGAAGCACGCTACAAATAAATAACATCACAATATCTACTGATCAAACAAGACCAGTGAAGCACATCAAACCATGTCAAGCAATAGCACTAATCATGAAGAAAAACATCAAGCGATGTCAAAACGGAAATCTGTCAAAAAGCTGCAAACTAAAGTGAACTTCTGTTTTGCCCTTTGGCTTTCCAATGTCGTTTGGTGGTCATCAATCCATTTTTAAAATCTGTGTGCAACCTCACAGCCCACACAGTGTAAACAGCCAGGGGCGATTCTCTACAAGGTGAGCAAACACCAGGGCCTCAATTCACCCCTGGCATAGGGTAGGTTGAAATATATATCTCACTATTGCAGGTGCATGGGGCAATACCACAAGGTCAGGTGCTCTTTGGGCAAAGCGATGCACTAAGAAAAGTTCGACCTGTAGATGCATCTTTGCATCTTTACTCAATTATTCATTGCGTGATTGACAGCTCATTCTTTTTGTGCAAATCTACCTAAAAAAAAAAAAAAAAACACACACATTTATGTTTAATGGAGCAAGGCCTTGCATTATTTTCAAATTCATGCTTCATAACTACAAGTTTTGTGCTGTTCAACAAAACAAAAAATCTTGGAGATTCTCAAGTGAATAAATGCGGTCGGCTTGAGCGAAACAAAAATGGCCAAGGGCATTATATCCGTCAACTGGTCTTTATCAATGTTTCTACACATGTGACACTGTACAATGAGAACAACAGCATTAGCCACTTTGTTGATGGCGGCCATTGTTGGTCGCAAACAAATTTGTGTACCTATAGGAAAGAGAAAAGCGTTTTTTATTGGCATAATTGAGATTTGAATTCAAGAGCCGAACTCCTCTGGCAATAGCGAGTAAGGTTTGGCGATCACTAATGAGCATGCATTGTTTATGGCTTTGTTCATATTCAGTGGACTTATTTAAATATATTTAGCAGCTGGTGGTGGGCTGGTCTGATGACACAGTGTTTGTTTCTGCCAAGCTCTGAAGAAGCAATTTAAGCTTCAACAATTCACCACATTACACATTCTCATTCTTTTCAATATGCTTAAATAATGCAAAGAAAAGCCAATTGCGTCTGCAATTGTTTGACAGCGCTCACCGACCGGAGCGCTGCTGTATGATTCTGAATAAGTGATTAATCCTTCATACCTTTTGTTCATGTACAATAGAAGCACTGAGGGACTGCATCAGGTTATTATGAGACAGACCTCTGAGGTTTAACAGTGACTAAAAGCAATCATTTACATTAAAAGTCACCGGTATTAAACTAACCTTTTAGTTTCAATCCAGCAAAGTCAGAACAAGATCTTGTAGAATTAAATTTATTTATGTACTGAAACTGAAATGCATTTCTGAAGTTCACAATGTGAGAAAAACAAAAAGTTATTTCAACATCAAAAGCATCCTGAGTATTTCCAGAGGATAGGCCATATCTAGCAATACCACTCTTTTGCTGAAGTTCAAAAAGGGTCAAAGAGGCAAACAAGTATACAGAAACACTGGACACAAGGAATGAACCCAAGCTAAGTAAGGTATTTTATTGAGTAGATCATGACTTGCCATATGTAGCTCATAACAGCGTTCATTGTCACATTATTTATTGTGAAGTTTAATTTCATTATGGTTGTTGTAGCCCTGTGCTGGAATTTAGTTTCAAGAAAGTATCGTGTCTATTAACCGTGTCTACGCCCATGGACCGTTGGACGTCTGATGCATATGCCACACTTTTCAGGAAACACTTCAGGAGTTTCGAAGTCGTCATCAGATTGGTTAAATTCAACAGGATGTCTGGGAGACGTGTGTCTCATGTGTGTGTTGCGTTCTTTAACGGTCCGCCTGCAAACAAATGCTGTGACGCCAAAATCCCTCATGGAAGAAGAACACCATCATGTTTACAACTGTAACAATAAGGACTTATCTGGATCAACTATTGCAGGGACAACAACATTATATTTACACGCCCCTAAACATAACGCAACGCAAAACAAAACTAACTGTGATTGGTTGCGTTACATGTCAGTCAAATGTTCTCTTGGGCGGTCCATGGTCAAGAAAAGCAGTGAGTTCAGACCTCCTGCTGTCAGTCTGAAGGTCTGGCTATGCGAGACTAATTCATGGGTAAAGCTACAGTAACATCTTCAGCTAGTCAGCTTGAGATCCTCTTCATCTATTCTAAACTGGTTGTATGAAAATTTAATATCACGATTATCAATATTATCACGGTTTTGTTCAAATTAGATTTACATGTTCAAAAAGAACTGATACACACACTGAAAACATTTCAACAAATTTTATATTTGAAAAACAACAAATAAAATGATCAACTCTATGTAATTCTTTTAAGCAAACATTAAAGCTGCAGTATGTAACTTTTTAGAGTCCCAAATGTACAAAATGTTTAGCCTATAATGAGGGAGTACATCATGAATCCATTTTCCAAACCGTGTTTTTGTCTTATCTAGGGCTGCAACTAACGATTATTTTGATAATCGATTAATCGGACTATTATTTTTTCGATTAATCGGATGATTACTTAGTTATTCTCTATATATATTCATCTAGCCTGGTTCTACCAGACTCTCGTACATTTCATTTGTACAGAGAGTCTGGCACCGCTCCATTGACAAGCGTTAACTTCCTTGTAGGCGGGTATTCTATTGAAGTCTAAAACTATTGGATCTGCCCAGAGTCACTCTATCTGCCATAACCAATCGCTAACGTTTGGTCGTGACATATGTCTTTTCCCGAACCCCGTGGGAGGATGGCCATAAACACAAAACTAAGCAAAGATTGTTCTTGCTCCGGCTTTAACTTCTTGATATTCGGCAGCGTTGCCACAACGGACCGAATGTCTTCGCTCGCATCTTTCTTATTTTGAACTACAACTCAAAATAACGCACGAGTCGACATCAACGTCATCGTTCTCAGCCACTCCCTCTGTTCGCTGATTGGCCCGGTAAAAAATTGATCGGAGAAAACCAAAGTCTACAGCACAATCCCAGACGTAGTACTGAAGGAAAATGAAATTGAGCGGAAGTGCGTAGGAGGGCGGAGCCAGGCTAATATTCATCTGCACAGTCACGCAGACCCGAAGCACAACCAAAACAATGCATGCAGTTGTTTTTTTAACCGCTACAATGGGTCAAAAGTTATAGTTATAGCCTACCTTTAAATTGACGTAAATTCAATCAATCAATAAATGAGCGAATAGAAATAATAGCTATACAATTATTACAAAAAAACTCAGACTAAAAAAAAGACAATGTTACAAAAGATGTAAAATGTTAATCATTGTAAAATATTGTAAAAATATGTAAAAATACATACACGCTAAATGTTAGCACTGGTTATGAAAAAAACAGACTGACCTGAAAAAAAGAGGATGTTTCTTTGTCAACAAATGTTTAAACAAGTAAGAATGTGTCTCAAGAACAAGGAAACAAGAATAATGAATTTGGAAATATCAAAGAAAGAATATAGTCATATTCGTGTTGGCTTTATGAGAAAAAAATAAAGCGGGGGGGGGGGGGGGGGGATGGGTACAAAAAAAAGAGCATGAAACATTTTCCTTCCTTTATACAGACATGTTTGATGCTATTTTAAGGTTATTTTTAGATCCTCTGAGCTTTCTCTCACCTATCCAAAATCACACTCATCTAGCATTGTTTCCATGGAAACACATTTGTCTGATTTGAGAAATTAAAAGCACAAAGACAGGTAAAGAGGCAGTAGACTTATGACAACTCACAATCCTAAAGGGTCCCAGATAGGATCAATTGTAACATATAGCTAGGCTATGTGATGAAACAGTCCATGTTTAGTATAGAAAAACTTGACATAACGAAAGACCTAGTCTGTGACATCTAGGGGCTCTATGGTGGTACTGCAGGGGGACCACCAATTAGTGTTTGGTTATAGAACTGAGTTTGAGTTTTTCAAATTAAACAAGTTTGGAATAATTTATATATATTTTTTATATTTTTGAAAGACGTCTGAAAATACTCTGCATTAATTGGATTAAAAAAATACAGTAAAAACACTTATATTGTGAAATATAAAAATTTAAAAGAACTGGTTTCTATTTTAATATATTTTAAAATGTAATTTATTCCTGTGATGGCAAAGCTGAATTTTCAGCATCATTACTCCAGTCTTCAGTGTCACATGATCTTTCAGAAATCATTCTGATATGTTGATTTGCTGCTCAAGAAACATTTCTTAATATTACCAATGTGGAAATGTGTTTTCGCTGCTTAATATTTTTGTGGAAACCATAATACACTACCATTCAAAAGTTTGGGGTTAAGTAGCCTAAGATTTGTATTATTTTTTTTTAAAGTCACCGTATATAATGGTGAAAAAAATCTATTTCAAACATGCTGTTAATTGAACTTTCTATTAATAAAAAAATCCACAAAAATATAAGTAACAAAAACAGCGACAAATCAGCATATTAGAATCATAAAGTTCTGCTAAATGTTAAATTGTTCCTCCCACATTAAAATCTATTAAGTACATGGTACATAAGTAAGAACATGACTGAATATACATCTATATACATATCTAATTAAAGTATACGCAAAATGCAAAAAGTAAATATGTTTGTAAATTAATTTTGATATAAAAAGGTGTGTGATATAGCCAGGATTAAAATCCAACACTCCTGCTCTCAATCTTTAGCCAAAAAAAGACACTTGGAAACAAGTGTTTCCAAGTTTTTAGGTCTGACAAAATTTCTTGTTTGTGAGACATTCATCACAGCAGCTCGGGAATAATGACATTTTTAATTTTAGTCAATTTCACAATACAAAATGATTACCAACCCAACAAAATAAGAGCCGTCTGCCTGTCAGTCTCAATCATACTGATGTCAACAACACAAACAGGATGTCAAAGTAGGACCTTGCATCTCTGTCTCACTGTATACGGTTTACTTCATAATACAGAACTAGGATTCTTCACTACTTTAGCCAAAAATGTCAACTCTTTAACTCCAACAAACATGTTCTAAGATCTGTTCTAACATGTTAAGATCCTTGTCACCCAAATCCTGAATCTTTAGGCATCACTGAAAATTCATCTGACACTAGATATCTGACACCATGACCCTCATGAAACCATAGCTCATTGACAATCGATATGGGACGTTTCTAAATAATATACCAACCTGGCACAACAGCAGCGAGAATTAATCACTGAATGAGTTGTTTATGTCGTTCTGTGACATGAATGTGTTGCTATTAGCTAATTTAACAGCCACTTACCACCGGCTAGCTTAGGTATTCGTCCAACTCTGTTGGTTATTTCCGCGGTGAGGGTGCCAAAGTCCTGTTCGTACGCTTCAAAATCCGAAGACATGTTGTATTTTTGTTTTAAAAAGATTAAAAGATGGATGAACTGGGCTGCGCTACACACTGTTGCTCGCGTCTACTTCTTATTGACGTCTGCGTCACTTCCGGGTGGTGTCACAAGAATTTGTTCACGATCTCTTCCTGTAAATGGTTCCGTTGGTGTGTCAATCGTGCATGTAACTGTATTATCTTCCTCGATGAATTATGTTTTAATTATTTTAAAAAAGATTCAATCTCTAACACTGTTACAGGCGTTAAATAGCAAGTTCACGATTCATGTGCAGCGTGACTGCTTGCTTTTCTTGGACACTGATCGCACGAGGAAATGTCGAGGTAACGTTACGAGTTAACGATTCATTTTTCATTTTCAAAACAATCTATTCAGTCATCAAAAATATAAAAATACATATTGTTGCCGTCATAATGAAAGATATCACACATCATCTATGTCTCTATTAGTAACCATGGCCTTTTTCAAAGTATGTGTCATTTATTAAGGTCTGATATCTGTTTTTGGCAATAAAGCTAATTTCTACATTTTCTAGTCTATATTTTACTGCAATATAATTAATAAAATTGAGTGGACTCTGGAATCAGATTGTCTTTTAACGGGATATTAAGTAATCGATCTGATCTCCGCCGATTCAGTTCACTCAGTCTGACACTCAGTAACTGGGTGAAGTTTCTTCTGGTGTTGGGCAGTTCAAATCTTTTTCGGTAACAAAGTGTCATTGTTACGTTACATGTAGATACTATAGTAATAACTTTAAATTATGCGTAATTACATGCAACTAACCCTAAACCAAACCAAACCCTTATCTTAACCCTATAGTACCCCTGTAGTTAGTTACTTAATATTACTCAGTACAACAAATATGCCTTAAAATAAAGTGTAACCTCTTTTTCTTTCAGTTGTTTGCTTGTTTAACCACAATCTATAGTGAACAATCAGAGGCCTTAAGTTTAACCTTAATGATGTAACACAGACAGTAGTTGCATAGAAGCAAAGCTTTGGGTGTGACATGGGAAAACAAGGTGTGAAGCCATTTAAGCACATAATTGACATGATGTAACATTAACCATTGCATTCTCTTTATAGTCCTGATTTCTTTTTACCCCTGCTTTATGTTATAATGACATTAGTAAACAAACTGGGCTTGGTATTTTGACGTGAAGATAGTGAGGTAGAACACAAATGGATGAGCGTAGTATAATTGCTTTTTTGTGATGTGCAGGCAACTGGCATAGCCTTTTTTTATGTAAAAAAAGTATTAAAAGTATTTTTAATATGAACGATTTCACATTTTGTTTTCACATTGCATTTGAATAAAACAACGGATACAGTCATAAGTATGGAAGTTTCAACGTAATGTATATTCAGTGACAGTAGGCACAGTGTTGTCATTTAAATGTTGTTTAAGTTGTAGAATAACATAAGCATATTTTAGATAGAGACAGATAGATAGATAGCTAGATATAGATAGATAGATAGACAGATAGATAGATAGATAGATAGATAGATAGATAGATTGAATTAGATCCTGTATTAATTTATGTTATACAGAATGAAAGTTAACTAGTATTTTGGTTTAAACTATGGTTACAATGGTAAAATGTAGTGTAAGGTGAGTCTTCCTCTTCCATAATTAATTTCTTCACATGCCTTCTCTTCAGATGGATGGCTTGGCTTTAGCTCAAGGATAGGGTGATCAGGGGATTAGTACGGAAGGATGCCACACGCTGACCGAGTCTGGAACTCTAGGAAACGGCTGGTGACAGGTGACGTAGCCGATCAATGGTTGTTTCGGAGGAGACAGAAAAGATGCCTTTTGACCTCTTTAAATCACTGCAGTAAACCAAGACAACACGCCTGACTACTTCACAGCTGTTAAATTGAGGACCTTAAAGACACTAAAATCCAACAAAAAAAATGAATATTCTGTCTGCTATAATTGTGTTTGAGAACCTCCATGAGGTCAAAAGGCTTTTCCACTGGGGTCCGATCATCGCTCTGACGGTCATTGGCATGTGCTCCACCATGGCCATACTAGACTCCATAATCTGGTACTGGCCACTGGACACCACTGGAGGCAGCATTAACTTCATCATGCTCATTAACTGGACTGTCCTCATTCTGTACAACTACTTTAATGCCATGTTTGTCGGCCCTGGTTACATTCCTCTGGGGTGGAAACCGGTAAGTCTATGTTGGGGTGTTTTCAGAAGATTATTTTTTTTTACTGAAGTCTCTTATGCTCACCAAGGCTGCATGTATTTGATTTAAAATTACAGTAAACTGTAATATTGTGAAATATTTTTACAATTTAAAATAAACTTTTCCTATATTAATATATTTTAAAATGTCAAAATAGCTGAATTTTTTGCATCATTACTCTTCTTCAGTGTCACATGATACTTCAGAAATCATTCTAATAAGCTAATGGTGCTCAAGAACCATTTCTTCTTATTATCAATGTTAAAAACATTTGTGCTTCTTAATATTTTTGAGGGAAAATTGAATGTGTTCTTGATGATCTTTAAAAAAAAAAAAATCTTACTGACCCCAAACTTTTTAAAGCGTTAGTCCACCCAAAAATGAAAATTCTGTCAGTAATTACTCACCCTCATGTTGTTCTTCAGAAAACAAATTAAGATATTTTTAATGAAATCTGAGAGCTGTCTCACTCCTTCATAGGCTTCTATGTAATTTTATTCTGTTAGTAAAAACATTGTTAAAATAGTCCAAGTGGCTCAACCTTAAGTTTATCAAGCGACTAGAATACTTTTTGTGCGCAAATAAAAACAAAAATAATAAACAAAGCAATTCCAATAGGGTCCTCTCATCATCGGGTGCTCAGGCCCTAATAACGACTTTATTCAACATTTTCTTCTGTGTGGGCCTCTTGAGTTCACGAGAGCGCCACGACGCAGACGTGAGAACTGAGAAGATGACGCAGATGGGTCTCGATGTAGTGTTTAAAATGGTTCTAAAATGTGCATTTCCTGGATGTCCGAATCGTGAGAAACCAACGAGAAAACGTAAAAGTGCCTCTTCTCAGTTCTCGCGCATGCGTCGTGGCTCTCGTGAACTCAGAGGCCCACACAGAAGAAAATGTATAGTTGAATAAGGTCGTTATTTTTTCGTTCTTTTTTTTGCGCACAAAAAGTATTCTCGTTGCTTGATAAACTTAAGGTTGAGCCACTGTAGTCACTTGGACTATTTTAACAATGTTTTTACTAACTTTTCTAGGCCGGCAGATGCAATTACCTACCAGCCTATGAATTTGAGCCAGCTCTCAGATTTCATAAAAAATGTCTTAATTTGTGTTCCGAAGATGAACGAAAGTCTTACGGGGTTGGAACAACATGAAGGTGAGTAATTACTGACAGAATTTTCATTTTTGTGTGAACTAACCCTTTAACAATAGTGTATGCAAAGATTTTAAAGCATGTGCTTGTATAATATGGTCTTAAGGTTTCTGAAATCAGCATGTCTAATATGACTTATGTTGTTGTCCGTGTTTTCTAACAGGAGAATCAACAGGAAATTATGTACTTGCAGTTCTGTAAATTGTGCCAAGGCTATAAAGCCCCAAGGTCACATCACTGTCGCAAGTGTAACAGGTAGATTTGTCTAAAAAAAACTGACTGGTTATATGGATGCTTTTTAAAGTTGAAGTGTGTCATTTGTATTATATATATTTTAAAACCAATGGCTCAATTATGGGGTGAGTTTGGGGCGGGAGGGACTAATAGTTGTCAAGGGGGGTGTATTTGAAAAACATGTTTAAAAACAATTACTGTTTTTTGTTTGTTTGTTTTTTCTGACATAAATTACACACTTCAGCTTTAAAGGGACAGTTCGTCTAAAAATTGAAAGTTCTGTCATCATTTACTCACCCTCATGTTGTTCCACATTTGCTTGACTTTCTTTTGTTGTTGTTGTTGTTGTTGTTGTTGTTGTTGTTGTTGTTGGTCGATACAATGAAAGTCAATTGTGGCCAATGTTGTTTGGACCCTATAACATTCTCGAAAATATTCATACAGATTTGGAACATCATGAGTAAATGAAGACTGTTTATGTGACTGAAATTTCATTTTTGGGTGAACTATCCCTTGAAGGACTCATTTATGTTGTGTATTTTTGACCAAATGAAATTTGTGCTTTGAAATTCATATTTAACATAAAAATGGCTCCCTCCCTCAGGTGTGTGATGAAGATGGATCATCATTGTCCCTGGATCAACAACTGCTGTGGTCAACTGAATCATGCGTACTTCACCAGTTTCCTCCTGCTCGCTCCACTGGGCTGCATGCATGCCGCGCTAATATTTATCATGACTACTTACACTCAACTTTATGATCGGGTAAGAGTTTTTTCACATTGTTCTTCTTATTTTTGATGTAATTCATTCTATTAACAATCAATAGCTGTAGCATGGACACAAATGTATGTAAAATATTACCTAAGCTAAGATGAGCTTCTGCTGAAATGTTCATACATTTTATGACTAAAGGCCCATTCACACCAAGAACGATAGCCATAAAGATAACTATAACGATAACTATATTACCGTCCACACCAGCGATAAGACTATAACTTTCTGATTATTCTAAGCGCGCGCTGCAGTTAAAGTTTCTGTAGGGAGTTTTGAGAAAATGTTGACTTAGCCAGAAAATTTGAACAAGCACAACTTCCAGGTCCAACCACCTTGCTCTCTGCTGCGCTACAGCCCTCCCTCCACAGCTCCTCCCCCACAGCGGAGCCTGCCGTGAACGCGCAGGCTAGTAAACAGGACCACCGATGACGGCGGATTATAAACATTATGGAACATTCACTAATAGGGACGAAACATCAACAATATGCTTTACATTGACTATGGCCTGCCCATAGTTTGACTACAAACTTGGTCCTCAAATCATTATGTATTTTGCAATACATGTAACTTTATAACGTTTCACTCTTTCTATAAGTTATAAATAGCTAGTAAAATAACGTTAAGGATTAGTTCACTTTAAAAAAAACTTATGCTGATAATTTACTCACCCCCATGTCATCCAAGATGTCCATGTCTTTCTTTCTTCAGTCGAAAAGAAATTAAGGTTATTGATGAAAACATTCCAGGCTTTTTCTCCACATAATGGACTTCAATAGGACACAAACGTTTCAAGGACCAAATGACAGTTTCAGTGCAGCTTCAAAGGGCTTTAAACGATACCAGACGGTGAATAAGGGTCTTATCTAGCGAAACGATCGGTCATTTCAAAAATAAATACAAAACTTTAAGTTTTATAAGCACAAATGCTCGCCTTGCTCTGTTCTGTGATGCACGTTCGTGATCCTGTTCGAACTCGTTCATCAAAATGAACAAATCTTTTTTCGAGTCATTTCGTTCGTTGAATGAACGAAATGACTCCGAAAAAGACTCGTTCAAAATGAACAAATCTTTTTTCGAGTCATTTCGTTCGTTGAATGAACGAAATGACTCGAAAAAAGATTCGTTCATTTGGATGAACGAGTTCGAACAGGAGAGTCACGAACGACGGTACGCGCTCGCGCTGTGCAAGAGAGAGGTGATCGGCGCGTACACGAGCGTGATTGACACTGCTAAGACATTCCTCCTGGCTCTGATTGGTTGTTTCTGACCGGGAGCGGTGTATTTCTGCAAATGGCAATAGGACCACAGGGAGGAGCCAGAGGAGCTTGATTTTTTCCACAGATTATCTGTCTCATATTCTACTGTCAGGACATAATGACAGTTTTAACAAATATTTGTTTACAAAAGTGACCTACTGGAGCTTTAAGTCGTCCGTTGCTTTAAATGCTCTGGATCTTTAAAGTAGGATGGATTCTGATTGGTTGTCAATGTTTTTATGCTTTAATATCTAGAAAAAAAGTTTCTAAAAATATTGTTCCTCTGTGCCATTATTGTTATAGTGGTGGTATGGATTCTGCTATTCTTTTATTTTTAGAACTATATCTTTAGCTTTATTGTTATAGTTATCATCCTCAGTGTGAACGGGCCTTAAAGGAATAGTTAACTTAAGCATTTAAATTTTGTCATCATTTACTCACCCTCAAGTTGATATTTTTAAGATATTTTGAAGATTGCCGTTAACCAGACAGTTAATGGACACCATTGACCTCCATTGTGGGAAAAAAATTCTATAGAAGTCAATGGGGTCCATCAACTGTCTGGCTTCTGACATTCTTCAAAATATCTTCCTTTGTGTTCAGCAGAAGAAAGACATTCATACAGGTTTAAAACAACTTGAAAGTGAGTAAATGATGACAGAATTTCATTTTTAAGTGAACTATTCCTTTAAAACTCAGACTAAGTATTTTTACATGTGATTGTTGTGATGATGTTCTGGCCCATTTTCTTGGATTTAGATCTCATTCGGTTGGAGCTCAGTGAAGATTGACATGAGCGCTGCTCGGCAAATCCACCATCCCATCATGCCTTTCAGCATTGCAGCATTTGCAGCCACTCTTTTTGCACTGGGACTGGCGCTGGGTACCACTATTGCTGTTGGGATGTTGTTTTTTATTCAGGTAGGTAACAATTTTTATGGATATGTTGAATGGGCTGCACTTTCTTCCCTCACATTCTTATTTTCTTTCCCACCAAATTAACGAAGGTCTATATGGTTTCCTTGTGAGGATGTTTCTCATATAAGTTCAATTTGATCAGCAATTTTCTCTTTTTCTTTTAGATGAAGGTGATTCTTCGAAACAAAACCTCAATAGAAGCATGGATTGAGGAGAAAGTAAGCTTGTATACAGTATGCTTATCTGCTAAATGAGGTGAACTAATCCAATATCCCTCCTCTAATCCAACACTTTCTCAGTAGTTCTCTTTTAAAGACTTCCCTGAACTGTGAGCGCTTGGTGTCATTAACATCTACTTAAAGGATTAGTTCACTTTTTAAAAAACTTTTGCTGATAATTTACTCACCCCCATGTCATCCAAGATGTCCATGTCTTTCTTTCTTCAGTCGAAAAGAAATTAAGGTTTTTGATGAAAACATTCTAGGATTTTTGTCCTGTTCGAATAGTCCTGTTCGAACTCGAACAGGACTCGAACAGAAAATAGTCCTGTTCGAACTCGTTCATCAAAATGAACAAATCTTTTTTCGAGTCATTTCGTTCGTTGAATGCCTTGAATGAACGAAATAACTTGAAAAAAGACTCGTTCAAAATTAACAAATCTTTTTTCGAGTCATTTCGTTCATTGAATGAACGAAATGACTCGAAAAAAGATTTGTTCATTTTGATGAACGAGTTCGAACAGGAGAGTCACGAACGTGCATCACAGAACAGAGAAAGGCGAGCATTTGTGCTTATAAAACTTAAACTTTTTTATTTATTTTTGAAATGACCGATCGTTTCGCAAGATAAGACCCTTATGCATCGTCTGGTGTCGTTTAAAGCCATTTGAAGCTGCACTGAAACTGTCATTTGGACCTTGGACCGTTTGATACCCAGTGAAGTCCATTATATGGAGAAAAATCCTAGAATGTTTTCATCAAAAACCTTAATTTCTTTTCGACTGAAGAAAGAAAGACATGGACATCTTGGATGACATGGGGGTGAGTAAATTATCAGCAAAGTTTTTTTAAAAAGTGAACTAATCCTTTAATGACACAAAGAGGTGCTGATAGTCTTTGACCAGAATCTAGACTGCTGGAAAGCAATATACACTACTGTTCAATATACACTACTGTTCAATATACACTACTGTTCAATATACACTACTGTTCAATATACACTACTGTTCAATATACACTACTGTTCAATATACACTACTGTTCAATATAGACTACTGTTCAATATACACTACTGTTCAATATACACTACTGTTCAATATACACTACTGTTCAATATAGACTACTGTTCAATATAGACTACTGTTCAATATACACTACTGTTCAATATACACTACTGTTCAATATACACTACTGTTCAATATACACTACTGTTCAATATACACTACTGTTCAATATAGACTACTGTTCAATATAGACTACTGTTCAATATAGACTACTGTTCAATATACACTACTGTTCAATATACACTACTGTTCAATATAGACTACTGTTCAATATACACTACTGTTCAATATACACTACTGTTCAATATACACTACTGTTCAATATACACTACTGTTCAATATACACTACTGTTCAATATACACTACTGTTCAATATACACTACTGTTCAATATACACTACTGTTCAATATAGACTACTGTTCAATATAGACTACTGTTCAATATAGACTACTGTTCAATATACACTACTGTTCAATATACACTACTGTTCAATATACACTACTGTTCAATATAGACTACTGTTCAATATAGACTACTGTTCAATATAGACTACTGTTCAATATACACTACTGTTCAATATACACTACTGTTCAATATACACTACTGTTCAATATACACTACTGTTCAATATACACTACTGTTCAATATACACTACTGTTCAATATACACTACTGTTCAATATACACTACTGTTCAATATACACTACTGTTCAATATACACTACTGTTCAATATAGACTACTGTTCAATATACACTACTGTTCAATATAGACTACTGTTCAATATAGACTACTGTTCAATATAGACTACTGTTCAATATACACTACTGTTCAATATAGACTACTGTTCAATATACACTACTGTTCAATATACACTACTGTTCAATATACACTACTGGTCTGAATTTTTGGCAGCCTGTCACATGATCCTCCAGAAATCATTCGAATATGCTTATTTGGTGCTCAAGAAACATTTTTTATTATTATCAATGTTTAAAACAGTTGTGCTGCTTAATATTTTTGTGGAAACCATGATACATTTTGAGTTCAAAGGAACCACATTTGAAATATTTTTTTTTAACAATATAAAAGTCTTGATTTTTTTCATGCATCTTTGCTGAATAAAAGTTGTTTTTTTAAGAAAAAAAAGAAAATCTTGCAGACCACACTTTTGAATGGTAGTGTAGTTTTTTAAATAATTCAGAAATTGTGTTTAAATAATTGTCTATGTGAATTCATGACTTTCTAAAAACATTCAGGTTATAAAATGTTCAAACAAACTCTTTATTAAAAAATCACCCGACTACATAAAAAGAACTACATAACAATTCTGAAATGTACTTGAAATGAATATATATATATATATATATATATATTTGATCCTGTAATTTTTACTTTTTTACCACCATTTTAATCTCCTTTTATCATTTTTTCAGTTCACTTAAATTGTTCTGCAGTGTAAGAAATTAATTTAAAAATGAAAGATAATACAAACTAACAAAATAATAAAATAAAATAGCCTAATGCAAAAAAATATTGTTTTTAGTTGAGTTTAGCATGTAGCACAAAAACATTTCATGTTGACTTCTCAAATGCACATGTAGGAACATTCAAACTGTGTATTAATTGGTTCTTTGTGACTGTATGATACCTTATGGAGGTATAGGATATACAATTAGTAAGTCCATAGTGTTACCACCTCTAAAGCAAGAATATCTGTGTTCCCAGGCCAAAGACAGAATCCAATACTACCAAACAGGTGAAGACTTCATCTTCCCCTATGACCTGGGCAGCCGATGGGAGAACTTCAAGCAGGTGTTCACATGGTCTGGTACCCCCATGGGAGATGGAATTGAATGGCCTGTGCATGAGAAGTGTAACCAGTATACTCTAACCGTATGTGCTCAGCATAATCGATCATTCTTAAGGTTATATGATAAAGTCAAATACAGCTCTTTAGCTCAGTTTGTAATGATATTTCTGTTTCTTCTTTATTCAGATTGAGCAGCTGAAGCAAAAACATGATAAACGTCAGAGGAGTGTGAGTATTGCCGTAATCACTTTCAAACACAAGAGGGCAGCATTTACTAAAGGACTTATGCAATGATGACTGTCTGAATTGCAGGTTGAGTACAGAGTGGTGGAGGACTACAATGGAGCTTGTTGCCCTTTGGGAAAGGGACTAAACACTTTCTTTAGGACACCTTGTACAGAGGAACCCAGAATCAAACTCATAAAGGGGGAGACCATCTTTGCTACAAGAGGAACCAAGTGAGCCATCCTTTATAGTTATTTTAATGGTCCATATCTTCAAGTGGGGACAGTTGAAATATTTATGTAAAGGGATAGTTTACCCAAAAATGACAATTCTGTCATTAATTACTCACCCTCATGTTGTTCCAAACCTGTAAGACTTTCGTTCATCTTCGGAACACAAAGGAAGATTTTTTTGATGAAATCTGAGAGCTTTCTGTCCCTCCCTAGACAACTACGCAACTAACACTTTGATAGTTCATTAAGAGATCATAAAACTAATCCATATAAATTGAGTGGATAAATCCAAATTATCTGAACAGACTCTATATAAGGCTTTATATAATGAATCTGTTCATTATATAAAGCCATATATAGAGTCTGTTCAGATAAAGCTCAAGCATATTCGCTTTGATGTGTGAGAACCAATGAGGTTCACTCTCGTGTGTTACGCAGCAACCAATGAGGTTTGTTCTCACGCATCAAGCAAGTTAGGATGATCTTATGTTAATGTTTGCTGATTGATGTTTATGTATAAATAAAAACCTAAATTCAATCTGTTCTTCATATAAAGCGATCGTGTCTCTTCAGAAAATTTGGACTAAACCACTCAGTTCAAATGGATTAGTTTTACAATCTCTTTATAAACTTTTTGAAGCGTCAAAGTGGTAGTTGCATAGATGTCAATGGAGGGACAGAAAGCTCTCCGATTTTATCAAAAAGATCTTCATTTGTGTTCCGAAGATGAACGAAAGTCTTGCCGGTTTGGAACGACGTGAGGGTGAGTAATTAATGACTGAATTTTCATTTTTGGGTGAACTATCCCTTTAAGTGTTTAGCACACATGCTATTAGACCAGCATGTTATAATATTTTTTTATAATATTTTTGCAGTTTTTAATTACATTTTTATAATATAATATCATTCAGCATGGATGCATTTTATTGATCTAAAGTGACAGTAAAGACATTTGTAATGTTATTTATCAAAGAATCTTGATTCTTGATTTTTAGATAATTTTCTAAAATGTTTCTTGAGCAGCAAATCAGCATATTAGAATGATTTCTGAAAGATCATGTGACACTGAAGACTGCTGAAATTTCAGCTTTGCATTCCAGGAATAAATAACATTTTACAATATATTTTAAATTGGAAAAAAAAAAGTACTACTGTTTTTACTGTATTGTTAATCAAATAAATACAGCCTTTGTGAGCATAAGAGACTTTGGTAACACTTAACATACATTTGTCACAGTTTGTATTAATCTTTGTTAACGTTAGTTAATAACAATGCAACTGTTCATTATTAGTTTATGTAAACTTGGGTCTATTAAATAATATTAACAGATTTGACATTTGATTTTAATAATTTATTAGTAAATGTTGAAATTAACATGAACTAAGATTAATAAATGCTTTATAAGTATTTTTCATTGTTAGTTCATGTTAACTAAAGTAGTTAACTAATGTTAACAAATGAATCCTTATTGTAAAGTGTTATTGAGACTTTTTACAAAAAACATTCTCAAACCGTACAGTATATATATTGATAAATATGCTGTTGTTAATCAACAGGTGGTGGATGTATGGGGACAAAGTTCTGAATGAGGAACAGGCTAAAGGTAAAGTTTCAAAATGTTTCCAAAATTTTGTCACATGATCAATAATTAAATGTGATTCATAAGTTTCATGTGTGAAATGATATCTCTCCCTATAGTTGGAGATCGTATTAGAGGATGGTTTCCACGCCGATGTGTCGAGAAGTGTCTCTATGACTCGGCGAATAATTTGACAAGTGAAGAAAAGAAAGAGCAATGATACAGAACTGCTCGCTTTGGAACTAATATTAGGGCCTAAACCCTGCTGAGATGCAAATATCTTTCTGATTCTTTTGTAAAGCTGTTCAATGTCACCAGCGCTAAGTGTTAAAGCAAAATAATACTGACACCCCAAAGTTTTTAACTCATGTAACTTAACATTTAATTTCTAAAGAACAGCTGCCAGAGAAACTGGCAAATGAAAAAAAAATTAGAGTTTTGTTTTTTTATGGAATTGGGGCATATGGCACCATTTTCTTTAAAGGGGGTTATTAAGATGTTTACTTGAGACTTATTTCTTCTTGCCTTTCTCTTTCGCTTGCTCTTGTACGTTGATGCTCGCACTGATTATGCAAAGCCTTTTTTCCAGTTGTAACAAGGTCTTGGTCAAGCAAATTATCTAAGTTGTTTATATAGTTAAAATAATTGTATTTTTATTTTTGATGGCTTTTTTTGTATGTCAACCTCGCTGCAGTTTTCAGAAACAAATAAACAACCATGATCTGTAAAATAATTTCTTCATTTTATTTCCTTCGTATTTTCAATGGAAAACAACAAAATCAGTTTCTACTCCACAAAGCACCTATATGTAAATTGTTTGATAATTTTTTGTTTCATTGGCGTATATTAATGTTTTCACATTTTCTTCATTAAAATCTTGTAAGGCTGTTTGTACATTTGTTTTATAATAATAATACATCCAGAAAAAGCATGTATTTCTTTTTTGACAGACAATGAAAGTATCACAAGCACATATTATAGAGAAGGTTGATGCAGTGCAATGCGAATAAAATATTTTAATCTTTGAGCAAATATAAAAACATAACACAAACAGCACTCATAAATATGTGAACCCGGGTTACACCACAGGATCTGTTTTTAGTGCATGTTAGCATAAAGACTATCAATCTGAACTTTGAAGAATTTAATGAGATCTGCCCGTTTGGCTTTCAGTGTTGGAGTGAGAAGACCGTTTTCTACAGTGAACATTTTGGGATGCAGGTACAGGTCTTTTACCTTGAAGAAAAGAGAACAAACCTATATTAGCCATGTGGTTTTCTTTTAGTTTAATGGGAAAAAATGCATTTCTACAATGATTTTATGCTGTATGTATCCATGTACCTAAATGCATGTACCGCATATGGCCTGTATACATATGGATAGTTGCTAATAATAGCCTAAAGAATCATAAAAGTGCTTACTTGTTCAAAAGACTTCAGCCCAGCTCCACGTCCCAACTTGTTGAGGTCAGAGATGATTGCTTTCTTGAGTTCCTATAAAAAGATGAATTGTATTGAGCACTTGCTGTATGATATACGTGTTTAAACGTATAATGTAAATATTTTGGAAGTGTTGCACAAGTAAACTAGCAGGTAAAGGTTTTCAAAGGTAAAGTATGTAACTTCACAAAGCATACCTGATTTTTACATAGCTCCTCTAGTGAACCTTTCACTCCCAGTTTTTCTGCAAAACCTGGCAATATTTCAGGGTCTGGCACCACTATGGCCACCAAAGAGGACTGTACACATTAAATTAATGATATTAGGCTACATAATACTAAAAAGTGAAAGACCAGCCATTTTTATCATCAGAAAAAGCAAGGAATTGATATGAATGTTACCTGTAAACTGTCACCATGCACAAACACTTGGGCGACTGGAGCACTTCGAATGTAAACGTTTTCAATTTTTTCCGGTGCAATGTATTCCCCTTGGGCCAGTTTGAAGATATTCTTCTTCCTGTCAATTATCTTCAACACTCCACTCTGGTAAAGTGAACACAAAAAAATAACTTTAAAATGACATCTTTTTACTTTTTCTTACAAACACACTACCATTCAAAGGTTAAGAATCAGTAAGATTTCTTAATGTTTTTAAAAGAAGTCTCTTATTCTCAACAAGCCTGCATTTATTTGATAAAAAAAAACTTAATATTGTGAAATATTAATACAATTTAAAATAACTTACTTCAATATTCAGTCACATGACCCATCAGAAATCATTCTAATATGCTGATTTGGTGCACAAAAACATTTATTTTATTATTATCATCAATGCTGAAAACAGTTGTGTTGCTTAATGTTTTGTGAAAACTGTGTTAAATGTTTCATGGATTATTTTATAAAAAGAATGTAATGAAACAGCATTAATTTGAAATTGAAATCTTTTTAACATTATAAATGTATTCACTGTCACTTCTGATCAATTTAATGCATAATTGCTGAATAAAATTGCTTACTGACCCCAAACTTTTGAACAGTTGTGTTTATTAATGTATTCTAGACAAAATCAGGGTCATTAATTATTTCTTTGAGTTCACTGGCATGATATTATTTCAAATTAAATGCAGTAAGATCAAGACTCTTCTTTCAATTTAAAATGCATCATTGCCTTTACGCCATGGATATGTTAACCTGACTAATGAAGTAAAGGGACTAGTGGTCATAAGGGCTATTTGACAGCATGAAGCTAAGGATTATGTACATATTGTATTCAGCATAGCATTTTGTGATTTTGGCTACCTGCTGATTATATCATAAAATAATAGGTCTATACATTCCCGTCCTTCCAAGTTGCATTATTTAAAGGGGTCATGACATGAGAAATCAAATTCGCCTTGATCTTTTAGCATTTAAGAGTTCTTTGTACCATAAAAACATTCTGCGAGTTTCATAGCTTAAAATGTCCTCCTCATAAACAAAGTATTTAATTGAGCTCTTCAAGGAACATGTTAAAATAATTGTAAAAATCCATGTCATGACCCCCAATGTTAGATGGGGGAAGAAAAGAATCTTAAAAAGTTACGATATCAAAGATAAATATCATCATATATCCTTCGAAAAGAGGGATCTCACAGGCAGCCATTTGCCGATATCTCCAGTGTGCAGCCATCCATCTTTGTCCAAAGCCTCTGCTGTCTTTTCTGGGTCATTGAGATATCCGAGGAACACATTTTTCCCTTTGACGCAAACCTGAAACAAAATACCAAAGCTATGAGAGGTTTTAATTACATATTGGTTTATGATTTATAAAACGATGTTCCATTACCTCTCCTTCATTGTTGGATGTGAAGTAATTCATTTCCTCAACGTCAACCAGTTTGACAATATTACATGGAATAGGAACTCCAACATGCCCTGAAATCAATCGTATGAAATCGAAATCAGTGCTCAGTGATGTTTAATGAAATAAAAAAATCATTCAGTCACAGGAACCCACCAGTATTCCAATCTCCTGGTATGGTGAAAGAGCAGGCCGCAGTGCATTCAGTCTGGCCGTATGCCTCAAATATCTGAAAGCAGGCCAGGAATAAAGGGGTCAGAACTGGGTCACTGTGACACCAGATCAATACACACACATACACACCCTTCTTTGACAGTGCCCATGTTTAATGTGTACACGGTAAAGCACAACTGCATCATATTCCCTTTTATTACCATAGAGAATTCAAGCTAAAACAGAAGTCATATATTCATTGGCTTTTGGTGTCATACTCCCATTTCTTCCTTTCTTACCTGGCACCCGAGGCTTGCCCGAAGAAAAGTGAGAACAGATGGAGAAATGGGAGCGGCCCCCGTCACCATCACCCTCACGCGGCCCCCTAGAGACTCCTGCAGAAAATATGTCAGAAGTTTTCAGAACCATTCCTCACAGGAGCACCACTCTTCCCAAATACATTCAAAAACCCTCCCAACTAGTCTGTTGAGGATACCTGCACTTTGTGAAAGATGAGTTTGTCCCATATGCTGTCATTCCTGATAATGCCCTGCTTGACCTCTGCACATTTCCTCTCAATGGCAAAGTTCAGAAGCCATTTCTTAAATGGAGTCTTGGCCCCACTCTGAACCTGAGAAAGCAGCAGAAAGTGGACAGTGAAAGACGTTTAGAGCATTTTATCAAAAAGCATATACCCCAAACTCTTAAGTGTTTCACCTTGGTGGGTAACACATCCAACATGTTTGCGCTATGAAGGTGAATGAAACCTCAAATTGTGTGGCAGTAAAAATTATCTCTTTAATATACAGTAAGTGTGAGTTTAGACAATGCAATAAATGATAAGCTGCAGAACATTTTGTTGATTGGCTGGTCTATTTTACTGCTGTTTCCACACACTTCTTTTATTAGTCCATAATCTGAGTACTGCAAGGTCCTTTTTATTTGACCTTAAATGATAATAAATGAGACATTAGCATTTAGTAACACATGCATATATTTAGTTAGTTACTCAATACCTTAAATAAAGAAGTTAAAAAGAAGTTAATATTGAAAAACAGTTTAGACAAAATATGCTCAATTACTATTTCTGCTCTGTCAACCAAAATATTTTTTTTTTAAAGTCACAGCAGAATCAACCGTCAAGCATCTCATTGCAAAGCTGTGTAGTGATGTCTCGTCCCTGAATAAATAATTATTGTTGAATGAGCAAATCAATGACTCACTCATAAAGAATATAATAGTTTAATTCCTGGATTAATCCGTGTTTTCAATGATAAAGTTACTTTTCACCATCTACTGGTATAATGTAACCTGCAAAAAGAGCCACTAAAAAACTCTTGTCTAAGTCTTATCTTCATCATTACATACACACGATTAAGTGTATGGATTGGGGCCCACCTATAAAACATTATACCAGGCCATGTAAATTTGGCAATATAGCTTTATGTAGCTTCAAACCTTGTCATAAACACGATTCAGAAGACGTGGAACCACTGGGAATACAGTGGGCTGCAGAGCTTTCATGTCGTCTGGAAGAAGTCTGATATCACCTTGGAAAAACCCAACTCTTCCCCCTACACTGTACAGCACTGTCTGATACACATAGACAAGAACAAGCAAGCATAACTTCAGTGTTCTTCTGCAAAAGAAATCCATCTATGTGATTTATAAAAGATTCTAGTACATGACAAACTTACAAATTTGAAAGTTCTTCAACAGTGTTTCATCAAAGATGACGGTAAGAGTCAGATATGAAAGAGCGGCATACCTGTACAACTCTTTCAAACATGTGCGCTAGCGGCAAAAACGAGATGGACACATCAGATGGAACGGGAACAAAAACGCTCTGAAGAAACATGGGTAAGGCATCCAACATTAAAAATCTACAATCCCATAGAGACTAAAAATCATGTAGCCATCACTGTATACAGCACCTCAAAGGTCCTAACCACGCCGGATGCATCTGATACCACATTTTCATGGGTCAGCATGGCTCCTTTTGGATCCCCTGAAGCAGAGAATGCAGAATTAAAGCTCATACACTTAGAAATCACCACAATATTTACTAGCGGTGGAACAACACTGACTTCACAGATATAAATGTGGCCTGTTGTGTTTTGTGGTCATGAAGCAGAATAAAAGAAATTGCATCACACTTACCTGTGGTTCCACTGGTAAAGCAAATAATACTTAGGTCTTCTGGCTTTGGTGGCTGGAAAAAAATTCAAAGCACAGTGAGTTTGTCAAATACATTAATAAATACTATTTACTAAGTTAATAATTAACCCATTACTAACAACAGGCCTGCGATGGTTGTCCTTTCCCAAGGCCTAAAAAAAGCACAAATGGTTTTAAAAAATATATTGTATTCTGGGACATTGAAAGATATCAGACCCTTTAATATTTTGTTTTATTGTTTTATTATTTATACTGATCAGAGAGTGCTGTCAGTGTACCTCTACATCTTTCAGAGACAGAATGTCCACACCACTCTTAGAGCCTCTATCAATCAATGCGGCATCAAAGGGGTCCAAGAGGATGATGGTTTTCAAAACGTCTGTGAGTTTTTTCTCACAGTTTTCTAGCAGAGTTTCTGCTTTATCCTGCTTATCACAAATCACTGTGGATATCTTTGCTGCAGAGAGAAAGAGATTACTTATCAAGGTCCAATGTAGCACACAATTACTGTGGCATTAAATACTAAAAAATACCTTAAATTAAACATGTTAAATGAGGAAGTTATAGGTATAAAGGTAAAGATATTACACTACTGTTCAAAAGTTTGGGTTCAGTAAGTTCAGATGTTGTTGAGAAATTACTACTTTTGTACAACTGTTTTTTTTTAACATTGATAATGCATTAATGTTTCTTGAGCACAAAATCAGCATATTAGAATGATTTCAGAAGGATCATGTGACACTAAACGCTGCTGAAAATCTTTGCCATCACAGGAATAAATATATAAAAATAAATAACATGATATTACTGTCACGTGTGGATGCAATAATCGCATGACAATGAAGTATAAACAAAAGCAGTCTTTAATAAATGCAGCTAGGAACACGAAGGAGAATACAAGGCATCAAAATCATAGAAAATACAACCAACTAAAAACATAGACGACACTGAACAAAGAGCTCGGAAAATACACAGGGTTAGATAATCAACATAACATTAAACAGGTGCGTAACTTAATCAGTAACCATGGGAACACAGGCAAACAGTAACAGAACAAAACCAAACTAAGGTATGTTTGCATAACAATGATGTACTAAAAACTGATTTTTTTTTCATGTACAGACAACAACGTTTTTCAAGCGATCCCCATTCATACGGATCATTTAAAATGTCTAAAACCACTGTATTATGTATGTCAGGCCAGTAGTTGGCGATGTCACTTTGTAAAAAAAAAAAAGCACTATACACCTATATACTGAACACGTAATATGCATGTGCACGGCATCACCGTTTTCACAAATTTGCATTTTTGTTGTTTACACAGAAGATAACGGTCTCATTTTCAAAAACTTGCACTTTAAAACCTGTTTTCAAAAGTTTGCGTTTTCAGGCCCCCAAACCGCCGTTGTCGTATAAATTAATGGCAAAAATGCATAAAAAGTTTTCCATTTTTAGTTGAAAATGGTGTTGTGTAAACGGCCCATAAAACACAGATAAACTTAACATAACTAAAACATAATTCTGACAATTACTGATTTTATTGTATTTTTTAATCAAATTAATGCAACCTTGGTGACCATAAGAGACACAAAACGGTGGAACTGTAGTGTATATGTAGCAATAATATAGCAATATTCTTAATTAATGTAGGATGACAATTGTAATTTGCAACTGGCACCAAACAGAACGACAAAGGTTTTCAAACACGTTTCCCCCAAACTGTTGACATGTTGATATTGTCACGTTGTCAGATTATTGAAACAGACAGATTATTGTCACGTTGTCAGATTATTTAAACAAACAAAAAATAATTATTATTATTATAATCGCTCTGCTCCACAGAGCCACAGAATTTCCAAGAAATCATCTTACAAATGGCTTACACTTGTCTCTGCTTCTTAAACTTTCTATTTCATTAGAGAAATTGAAAACAAGTTATACAATTATGTAAAGGTAAACAAAGCATCTTGAACTCTGGGTAGAAAAAGCAAGGTCACTAAGTTCACTAAAAAAAGTCTTCTTTTGAAGGATTATAAGTCAGCGGTTCAGCAGGTGTGATCCTTAAAGCTGCTTTGACCAACACCTCTAATGAAGCATACAAGCAAGCAGGCTTAAGTACCTCTATTAATGATGAACACAAGAGCCTCAGGTCCCAAGGTGTCGTAAAGAGGCACTGCCACCATGGAATAGGTATAGCAGGCCAGCTCTGAGATAATCCACTGAAAAGAGGGAAGAGAGGTTAGTATATGTACAGTACACTGGAGTGTCACTAGTGCATTAGCATATACAGGGTCTTGTTTTACCGACTGTTATTGTGCCACATATGTTTTATGTTGTTTATTGCATAAATGAAAATAAACAAGCCTTATCTTATGCAGTTTTACCTTTCAGTTGAATTTATCTTGTTTTAAGAGGGTTAGATATTTATAAAGTGAAAAAAGACAATAATACTGATGTTTTGCAGTATGATATATTGCAAATTTTTATTGATATTTAGACTCATTATGTCACCTCTGGCCGGTTCTGGGCGAAGATGCCAATAAATGATTCTTGTGATGGCTTTTGGCCACGGTGGAGAAGTCCAGACCCCAAGAACTCAGCTCTGTCTGAAACCTGAGACAATCAGAGGCAATGATTGGAACAAAGAACTGAGTTGTCCTCCCTCGTTAATTGTGGGCAAATAGATTCTGTTTGTGGCTGGTACAAATACCTGTTTGTATTTAAGCCACTGATAAGGTTGCCCCTTCTTTCTGTATCCCAAGCATGGTCCATTTCCTAAATGGTAAAGATGAAATGTCACACAGACCAATGTTAACAGAACACAGATCATGTTAAAGTGAGTGGATGTCTGATTAGATGCACCAGGGATGTAAACTAACACATGAATAGCTATCTTGAACGTAGTACTTAATTTCATTTCTAAAGAAAGAATATCAATATTATGTGATGCTGTAAATTTTTACCCTAATGACCTCTTACCTGAGACACGTAGTCCTCTTTGAAAAACCTCATATAGAGTTTTGGCATCTTCATACAAGAACGAGATCAAGTTGTCATCTTTCAAAAATGCTGTTTTTCTAGCACCATTCTATAAATAAAAATCGCCAGATATCAAACCATTGAAGCGCTACTATAAAAGACATATAGGGTATGCTTACATGACAACGATATATTAAAAACAGACGACAACGTTGTCAAAACTATCCCCGTTCACACTGATCTGAGAAAATGACTAAAAAGGCTGCATTATGCATGCCAGGCCAGTAGTTGGCGATGTCACTTTGTCAAGAAACACCCCGTGTACACATAATACGCATGCATGAACATGTAATAGGCATGTGCATGACGTCACCTTTTTCACAAATTCACGTTTTTGTTGTTTACATGGAGACAGTAAAGGCGTCGTTTCAAAACCTTGCACTTTGAAACCGTTTTCAAAAGCTTCCGTTTTCAAGGTTCCCAAAACGCTGTTGGCGTGTAAATGAACGGCCAAAGCGCATGAAAAGTTTTCAGCCGAAAACGGTGTCATGTAAACATACCCTAAGAATCATAAATAAAAACATACAAAATCAGACACAAGAACCTCATGAAGTGATACAGGACACATTGTACAGTACACATACGATTGTCACATTCTCACTTGGTTTCTGTTTATAGGACTCTTAGTTTGTATGTTCTTGTTTCCTGTTATTAGTTCCCGTTTCCTTTGTTACCTTGGTTCTCATGTGCTAGTTTGTTTCCATGGTTACAGATTACATTCACCTGTTTCTAGTTTAGTTCCTCATTATGTCTGTTTATTTACTCAGTGAAGGATTAAAACATCAGATCCCTTTTTCGTTTGATGGTCCAGAGCCCACGCCTGCCATGGACCCTTAATTAGTGAAAATGCCTCTAGCCTGTTGCCATATCTGTCCTCCTTGGTCTCCGCTGGTCAAGCCCAGCCTCCTAGTTCCTTCATCTCCGCTGGTTCCACCCAGCTCCCTGGTTCTGCTCCTCCACTGTGCCAGTTTTCGCTGGCTTCATCTGAGCCTCCAGCTTCACCGTGCGATCATGGTCACCTGGCCAGCCCATCACACTGTGGTCAAATGACTCTTGGCCACAGACCAGTCCTTATGACCTTCCAGCTCCACTACAGTCTTTCGACCCCATAACTCCGCCTTGGCCCTTCGACCTGTCTGCTTCACTGTGGCTCATCATTCCCTCCGGCTTCACCGTGGACTGCCGGGGTCCCTCATTCCTCCGGCTCCGCCTTGGTCTGTTGAACCGCTGGCTCCACCACGGACTTCCAGGCCTTTGGCTGTGACTGGGCCCTCCACCCCTTTGACTCCACCAGGGTCCTCCATCCTCCCTTGCTTCACCTTGTCCCTCACTCCCAACAGCTCCACCTCGGTCTTCTGAGCCCCTGGCTCAACCTTGCTCCTCTAATCCTCTGGCTCCACCTTAGTCCTCCGAACCTGCACCGGGATCCTGGTTTTCAATCCCTCTGGTTCCACCTTGTTCTCCAGGATTTTCCATGGCTTTTTCTCTTGGCTTCCAGTGCACATTCCAAATACTGATCTTATTAAAAATGTGCTGCTTTATTCGCAAAACTAAACTGGTACAGTTACAGCATTACTAAAGCATTTACGAGATCTTTTAAAAAGAGAAATTATTGATTTATATATATTATATTGCTTCAAAAGTGCTTTAACTGACTTTAAATGAATGCACTCACCGCTACGCCCACAGTCTGCTGGTTGAGGTCTGTGGGTGGCTGCAGTGGTTTCGGCCTGGTGTTGAGATGGACCAGGGCTACAGCTGCGAGGCTGAACAGAAACACCAGTCCTGAAGTGGACAGCGGTGTAAAAAGGAACTCCAACAAGAACTGCATAATGTACTGGGTCTGTTGGACCAGCTGAAAAAAAAATAAAACAGTTCTGAAAATAATATATGGAGGAATATTATGGAGGGGCTGTTTCACATAACACATAATTTACTTCTATGTGATCATATTTACAGTAGTGGAATTTACAGGAAATTCAAGGTCCCTGTAATCCCATTAGCACTGTTTTGATGCTGTGCTGATTAGAAGATATTGATGAAGACAAATCGTTTTGTTCAAAGGTCGAAGAGCATGGTACAGTCCAAATGACAAAAAATACTAGTGTCTGGCTGTTAAAGAAAATTATGACAAATTACACAAAAACTTTTTTTGAAAAGCAGTGAAGTTCCTTCTTAACATCCTCCAGGTGCTGTTTCTCTAGTATTCGACATGGCCTCCAGTATTACACACATGGCACATAATGCTATTTGATTTAGTACATTATCTGCCTGGCCATGCATTTATGGAGGCCAAAGTCTAGCAATGGTTTTATAATCTTTTCCAGTCTCAAAAGTATCAACTATCCTTTGTAAAAGGTACAAACATATATTCTTTTATAGATATATCCACCCTTCATATTAAGAGTATGCTCTGAGATTGCAACAATCAAAGTCTGGTTTTGGTTTTTGAGCATGGCCCGCAAACTCAACCCTTTGTTAAGAGTCCTTTTATTCATCAGAACTCTGACTCAAATCACCTCTGCTTTTTCCTCTATGGTTACAAAGCCTACTTATATGTTAAATATAAAAACATCTCTATTAGTTTTAAACATGCATTACAATAAATGTAATCAGTACACCAAAAACATCAACTGCTGCTCAGTGTTATGTGTAATATTATGTTTACGTGTATTGGTATATGGATATAAAATTCAACAAATAAAGACAGAAGCTCAGGCTTTTTAGAAGCAAGTACCTGGGTAACCTGCTGGAGTCCGGAGTGTCCGTCAGGTGATGGAACTGGAGGAAAACGTCCTGAGAGACTGTCCCTCGCACAGGTTTGCTAAAGCCACAAGATATCTGAGGAGAAAGGCATGGTCTCAGGTCCAATAAAACAAGTACATGAGTGACCTTTGAACCAATTGCTGCTATCTGTTCCCTGATAATACAAATGATTGAACAAAAGCAGAATCATGGCTATACAATAAAATCGTGTGAAGAAAATGTGCGTTGCACAAGATCCACAAGTCTGTTCTTTAATGTGTGCATGCTGAGAAGCACATGCAAATATGAAACTACACAGTGCTAGTATGAAAGGTGGACTATGACATTTATCTTTGCTGGTCAGTGTGACATTAAATTGCATGCAGTGTAAAAGGTGCAAACTTCAGGTAGACATATTGTCGCTAAGATCCATTTGCCATTTACCAGATTTTCAGTGGAATAAATATTTGTCTGTGATAATTTGCGGTTACATTTTGCTGATTCAACCCATCATTTACAACTTTGCAGGTTAAAGTCACCATCAGGGAGGTCACTTGGACCCTTAAACCCTTGTTAGCAAGTGTCTACCCAAGTCACACTTCCTATTAACACCTTTCAGCCTCAGTGAAGCATGACATAACATGACCTTATGAACACACACTGTTTTCTTGCCTCATTTGCCTCAGCATCATTATCACCGCAGTTTAGGAAGAACGTCCCAGCTGAACTTTGACATTCGACTGTAATGACAGATAAGATGCGAGCACCTTTGGATTTTGTTATCTGTTCTGATAATAGACAATGAAATGAAATAAATGAAAGCCATCAAGGCCTCTGCGGATTTGAGTCTTGTCGATTGAAGACTAATTTAGGTCAAAGTTGAAGGAAAATGAACAGAACTGCATGCAATACCTCTCTCCGCTTTCCATATTTAGTATATGACCTTTTACTTATCATATGTAAACATTAAGGTCTAAATTTTTAAAACCTGTTAAAAAATATTTCATTACCTTTTGCTTTAATGGCAGTTATACTAGTGAAAATTGAATGAGAACTTGCACTATAGGTGATAAGTGCTCTTTCTCCAGAGAAACCCTTGATTAGAATTAATTTCCCCAGGGAAGAAAGAGTCCGTTTAAATCTCCCTGTACGTCTGAAAGCCGATCAATTGACTGAGTTTTATGCAGGTAGGATGTCAGATGTAAGTGGAACCACGCAATGGTGGGTGCTGATTTTTGTTTCTTTTTCAGCTATTACAAACTCAGTTATTTGCAACAAAGCAACCCAGTATAAGCTTACGGTTGGGCTCCAAGCTCCACGGAACATTTCCTACCCTTTCAGTTTGCTTAGGTTGGGGTCTGCAATGCAGATAGCCATAGACAAGATCAATGCAAATCCCTCTCACAGTGGAAATTTCACCTTTGACTTCGTATACATGGACACAGACTGTAACGCAAAAATTTCACTTCGGGCTTTCATCGATCAAGTAATGGAACAAAATGTATCAGCGCTATTTGGCCCACCCTGTCCCGAGGAGGCTGAAGTAAGTGTCTTAATTATTTTGGCATTTGGCAATATTAATTATTGTTATTATTAAAGTGTGATTATTATTATTAGTAGCCTATTAGAAGTTGTAGTAGTATTTTTAGCTATTATTATTATTATTATAAAGTTTTTTTTTATCAGGCTTAAGACCCCCCACACCCTCCAAGTATATATATATATTTTTCATACAAATTTTTGTGTTTTCAAACGTTAAGGTTAAATTAGTTTTCACCTATCTTCAAAAACGTTCATGAACAGTCACGTTCCCCAGAGAAGGTGATTTCACCAAGTACAACATGTTCCTGGATTAACATCTTCTTTGATCCTGGAACAAACATTCCAATCAGCCATCAGATTTGAGGGACAAGTTTACAGTTTATGACAAGTTTAGGCATTTCTACATCAGTCTAATTCAGTGTATCAGTGTAAATAATTTCCTTCTGATTTTGGGGATAAATTATGGGTAGGGTTAGGTTTAGGGACCGGGATAGGGTTAGAACTAAATTTTTGGACAAAACTACGGAGCCATGTTATGCTTTTCCATTCGCTAGTTTTGCGTTCTTCAGAAACTATGTAGCCTAAGCTCTCCACCACCGAACAAAAGTTAAAAAGGTAATTGTCTTTTTCTCTCACAATTCTGCCTTTTTTTCTTGCAATTGTGAGTTTATATCTCACAATTCTGACTTTTTTCTCAGAATTGCAAGATATAAATTCGCAATTGGGTATCACAAAGTCAGAATTGCGAGTTTATTTTTTTTTTCTTTATAAAATGCAATTGCGACTTTATATCAAATTGCAATTGTGAGAAAAAAGTCAGAATTGCGAGTTGAAAAATCTGAACTGCAGGATAAAAAGTCACAATTATCCTTTAAATTATTTTATTCCATGGCAGAAACAAGCTTCTTTACGAAACACTTTACTTTCGCTCGAAAAACTATTGCGTTTGCTCAAAAACTTTGGTGAAGTTAACTTTGTAAAGTTAATTTTTAACACGCAGTTCGTCAAGGTTAAAAAAAAACATATTTAGCCACAAAAATTATTTCTACATTAAAGGTTTTCTACAATAAATGTCCGTAAAGATGCTTTGAAACCATATACACAGAATTAAACTGAATTGAACCAGACTTTTAAAATTCCTTAAAACAGCAGAAATTCCTAATTGTCCCAATCCTTTAGAATTATACAATATGCATGTAGCATATAAATATATGTAGGCCTTTAAAAAGACAAAATGTAACATTTTTAACATAAAGGTAAGAGAGGCTAGCAATGGCAGCTTTGAAATAATAAGATCCCACCAAAGCCCGTCTACGGAAAGCCTGGCCACTCCCTATTAAGTCCTATTGTACGGAATTTTTGTTGTAGTTCCACCAGAGTTCCACTGGGGGGCAATCGCCCTGAGTGCAAAATGAGTGGGAGTCTATGGAGCTAGACGGCTAAATTTGTCTCTTTCACCCGATTGCCGTTGAGAAATCTCAGATTTGATTGTAGGTTTTGCAAGTTCAACATGGGTTATAGGTCGAAAGTTGAATGAACGAGTACTTATGTCCTTTCGATTTCTTACAGGTTGAGTTGTTGTTGCCCATAACACGCTAGCATTCTGCTAATGAACGCTGATTGGTCAGTGAAGGACTGTTACGACCAGAGATACCACTTGATGGCATCGTGGCATCCGAAGCGGGACAAGAATGTGTGTGTGTATTTTCGGCGTGGTGTTTAAAAACAACAAAACAAAAACTCTTCTAGCACGTGTATTTACCTGTGTCAGCTGTGTTGTCGATGCCTCGAGAGAAAAGAAAGTGCAGAGCGCGAAAGCACCAAAGTGACTGAAGGATTGCCGTAAAGCAGTACTCTGGTGGTACGATGTGTATGACGTCATTGACATTTTAAAATACTTTTTAAAGCAAATAAGTGACTCTAAAAAATCTAACACCCAGCAATGAGTAATTTCTTTGCATCTCCTTTCGAATACAACATTCAAATTACTAGACAAAATACATATATCCTGATAAAAGTGGATTTTGAGGGGTATAGCTCCATAGACCTCCATTCATTCTGCGCTCGTCCTGTGAGCGCCCTCATATGGAACTAGAGTGGAACTGCAACCAGTTCAGAAGCCGGAAGTTTACTGCAAGTGAAAGTTCTCCCCTTATTAGACATTCTCTGATCCCACCCTCCCTTCACAGCGCTTTCCAAAGCCACGCCCCCTCCAAGACACATGAACGCGCATAGCCAGAGCAGAGTCTGCAAAGCGCCACGAGAGACGGCATTAAATAACCCCATGGCTCAAAGCACATGAGATTACAATAATTATGAACGTAAACAATTTACAGTGCTCTGACTAGTACTTGACTGCTGCAGATTCATTTCGGCACTAATATTGTTGCCATAGAAACGCATAAATCTGAGTCTGAGAAGGAGAACAGCTCCGGGTAGAACGTCACAGGTTGCCATCTTGCCAAGCTCCTGTTTTGGTTCAGGAGGAACTGTAAAAGGTGCTGTTGTTTGTTTGCGGCACTCGGTGAATGTCTGACTACACACTCTTAGAAGAAAAGGTTCTATATAGAACCTTAAAAGGTTCTATCAGGCGCTACGTATTTGGAACCCCTAAAAGGTTCTATAAAGAACCCTTTTTAAAGGTTCAATCAAAAGAACCCTTTAGGGTTCTTTGTAACCAGGAAAAAGGTTCTATATGGAACCTTTTAGCGGTTCATTCATTATCATTTGTTTTGTCCTTTCCGGATAAAATATTTCATATTGACAAACATCAAGACCCTAAAATGTGAAAATGTAATTCACATAAAAAAGTCACCCATGAATACTGAAAAAAAGCACACCCAAAGTACATAGAACTAGTAATTTATTTTTATTAACAAAAATAATTACTATTACTGAAATAATGCTACTGTAATTTCAAGTATTCAAGCCTTTAAATGTACAAATCAACATTAAACCATCAACCATTTAAAAAATATCTCATAAATAATGAAGTTTCACCTACATATTACATAAGTCCATAAAAAGTACAAAATTACATTAATCTATCACTAATAAATAATGCAAATATAGATTCATCTAAATTACCATCAGTGTTAGAACAACAAGTCCCTCAAAACTACAAATTCATATTAATATAACTCACAATGGAAATATACAGATATAGACGTACTTCAAAACTACAAATTCATATTAATATCACTCATAAAGAATGTGAATACATAGATTCAAATTCAGATCAGCATTTCAGAACATCAAGTACTTAAAATCTACAAATTTACATTAATATCACTCATAAAGAATTGTAATAACAGATTTAAATTCAGATCAGCATTTTAGAATAACATCAATTGCCTCATATTTACAAATTTACATTACCACTATTCATGACATATAAAAGTATTATGATAATTGATTATACGTTTTGAGCACTGGGACAGACAGTTTTTTTTTGCTGCTGGAGAGTTTAAACAGGTAGTGCTCAACAAAATTCATCGTGTGAGTGATGTGCTTGGGGTGTTCCACACTGAAACTGTATTCACATCCATTTCTGCGCTCACCCTCCATATTGATGCTGGTTCTTTTTTGCATGGAGGGGGTTTGAAGCTTCATGAAAAACCATAGTCGGAGTTGGCTTTACTGATTCCTGCAAGTTGGAAAAACTTATAAATTATTTGTGAAATAACTTAGAATACAGTAGTCCCAAAAGTTAAAATTCCATCAAAAATGATCATTTAGTCAACCCCCACCAACACAAAGACATGACATATCAAAACTTACATTGTCCAGACAGAAGAGAAACTTGCGGTTTTCTCTGAATAAATATGGTAAGATTAGCAGTGCGGCATTTTTCTCCAGATCTGCAATATCAGTTTACACAAAAACAAAAAAGGTTATTGGTACACACTCTATTTTAGCTGTGATGGTTGTCTCGGTTTACATTACATTCACAGTGTTTTTGGAAACCCCGTCAATTTGAATGTATAACAACATCTAAATAATAACATTATTATTTTGCTTATTTTTAAATTCAATTATTAATATATAAAGACTGAAATATTACTGTAATTACTTTGTCAAATAAAATATTTATATAATTTATTTTACACTTCACTTTCAAACATTAATCATTAATTAGTATGTGAGCAGAGCAGCATCCAAAATCAAAGTACTTCTGCTGAGATTCTGAAGTATGCTTACAATGGATACTTTACTACTCCATGAGACCACAGTAGAGGATTTATGAATGGCAGTGAAGCAAAGCAACCGAGGTTGTAAAAAATGAAAAAAATTGAAATGCAAAATGTCTCAGTTCACATTACTTTAATCTCCGATCTCTGTGTGCAAGTGTTTTGTGTGCATGTATGTCATTGAAAAGCAGCACATTAAACTTTAATTGTAATTAAACTGACTGGAACTACCTGTGAATCAAATTATTTTAATGCACACCTTTTAGCCAATCAGAATCAAATATTCAGACAAACCATGGTATAAATAGATTTATTACAGTAAACGTTCAACAAACCAAGCAACTTATGGTAGTGTTAAGGGAAAAAAGAACATACTTTTTGTGTCAATTTGCTGAAGTAAACTGTTCAGGATATCCCTCTGACTTCCATGTCTATAGCCACATTTAAGATGTTTGGGGCCAGAACTTGAAAAGCAGTCTCTAGATTAAGATGAAGGTCCTTCCCAAACTGCATCTTCACTTCATGCAGCAGCTACGAAAAAAAGAAAGAAAAAATCATTAAAACAATTTTGACTGTTTTTATTTATACAAAAAAAATTGAAAATGCAGTGGAAATACTAAACTCAAAGGAAACAACACTAAAAACAAATACTCACAATTTGTGGAAACCGAAGAAATGGGAACATGTCCATGACCTCTCGTGTTGATTTTGTCATTAAATCGACTCTTTTAAAAAGAGTGCATCTCATTCAATTTTTTATGTTGGTGTAGTCGGTTTGTCTTTTATGTAGTTCAGCATTTATCACAGTAATGTGCTCCTGAAAACTTAATTGATCTTCTCCAATATTTTCCAGGTTTAATATAATCTGAAAAAAGTAGTAAAATAACAAAATTCCTATTGTATATCTGCCATCTCCTATATCTCTATGTATATCTACATTTTAGTGAAAAAAGATCAAACTGACAAACCTCCTGGGACTGGGTGGAAACCGGATTAGCAGTACACAGGAGTACTGGAAAGTTTGCAGTCTTGCATTTTTTGTTTGCTGAAATGAGCAAAGACAGTTCATATAAGGAAAAATATTTAGATATTAATGTAAATATTAGTGGAATTTCTAAATAATTTATTGATTTTTCATATAAAATCACCTAAAACTTTAAAATGAACAATCATGATACGCATGTAAATTTCTCAAAAACAAATCTTCTACAAAAAGCATTAAACAAATTTGTATTTGAACAGGCAATTTAAAAATGTTGCTGAGGGGAAAAGGATCCAGCCTCCCACAACCCTAAAGAGGAAAAGTGATTTAGGGAATTAATGGATGAAGGGGGATAAGAACATGTGAATAGACCCTAATTGTACAGTCTACAAGCAAGCGCATTCCAAGTAAAGATACAGTGTCAATTTAATACACTTGTTATCAGGGCAGATTAATTGTAGTTAAAGGGATAGTTCACTTTAAAATGAAAATTCTGTCATCATTTACTCACCCTCAAGTTGTTTCAAACCTGTATGATTTTCTTTCTTCTGCTGAACACAAGGGAAGATATTTTGAAGAATGTCCTTAACCAAGTTGTTAACTGGAACCATTGACTTCCATAGTATTTTTTTTTTCTACTATGGAAGTCAATGGTTCCAGTTAACTGTTTTGGTTACTGACATTCTTCAAAATATATTCCCTTGTGTTCAGAAGAAGAAAGAAATTCATACAGGTTTGAAACAACTTGAAGGTGAGTAAATTAAGACAGAATTTTCATTTTAAAGTTAACTATCCCTTTAAGCTGTGTGTGCTTTAGAAACAGCCATACCCTGGCCTGCTTCCAGTTCCTTAGACACCACTTGACTTGAACATAAAATAATCATTCATAAAGTTTGAAAAGGTTGAAGTGAATCACAAGAGTGTTCACATTGGGCTGTTTACAATTATCTAGCAGCATCATAAAAGCATTTCTGAGCCGAAGTGCGAGTACATTTAAACACTAGCTGCAGGGGCGATTCTAGGATTTCACCTTTAGGGGAGTCGATCAGTAAACAAGAGAGAATGATAAACTTTACTGAAGAAGCAGCACTGGCCTGATCGTTCAGATAGCGGATTATAGTTTTAGGGGGGCTGAGACGAAAAATATGGGGGTTGAAGCCCACCTAAAAAGGGTCTAGAACCGCCCTCTGTTCTGTAGGGCTGTTCTTCATGACCATTTGAGTGTGCGGTCAAAAACTAGCGTAGAGCACTATATAAAAACTAAGCTCAGGATCAGAAAACACAAAATTTAACAGTTTGCAACATGCACAAAAAAACTTACCGATGTAGGCCTACTGTAAGGCAACTTGTGACACTGTCGCGGTTCAGGCTCGTTCGTGTTTTAGTGTAAATCCGCTGTAGAAAATTGACAACTTCATTACTAATGGGTTTAAAGCTTATAACAAGTAAATTACTTAAAAAATCGATGTATTTCTCTGACTTACCACAACAATATTTCCGTCAGACCATCAATTTACATCAGCAGACGGGGATCAGTCTCTTCTCGACCGTTGGAATTCAAAAAGGTGCGTGCACGCACTCGCGACTCGCGAGACAGCGCTGCGTGAATATGCTCGCGCAAATGCAAACAAATTGTTTAGCTACTTTGTAAAAATAATGAAAATAATGAGTTTATTACTTCTTTTTGTTTATGTTTGCTGTTCAACGGATAAAAAAAATTAAATCCATGATGCAAAATAGTTTAGTTGCGGTACAATAATTTCACATAAATGACAAATAATGAAATGTAAGAGCAGCAAACAAGGCTAAGTAAGACAAGACGAAAGCCTATTCAGCTATAAATGGCTTAAAATGAATCCTTATGTTTGTTTTTGCACTGAATAATTTCTTGTTATGATGATAATAATGATGATGATGATGATGATGATGACGATAAGGTCAATATAGAGGTGTGCGATATAGCTAAATCGTCTGCGATAATATCGTATTTTTTGTTTTAACGATGTGCGCTTTAACATTATCAATTATATTTCAAAAACTAAACAAATCGTGCCTGCAGAGTGCACGCATCTAAAGTTACATGATGATGTCTAGTTAGTTAGGCTACTGCGCGTGTGCATTTTGAGTGCGTTCTTTCACTGCATTATTCAGTGTATTCAAATGCATTTATGAATGCATGTGAATGATCACAAAATTCAAGATATGGGGGTTAGAAAATGTATATATTTATATAATTTTATGTAGTTAATCAATATCACACGAAGAGGGCCATTTCAGTTTTTCTCCTCCAAAAATCAGCATGATTAAAATATGATATTAAGTTACTACAACAGTTTAATAAACAATAATTTAATTACAACTACAAAATGTTGCAGAATAATGTAATATATGAATAAATAATAGCCTAAAGAACCTTTGTGCCAAAAGGGTTCTTTCTTGTCATTATAGAACCTTTTTAGCATAAAAGGTTCTTTGGAGTTGAGTAAAGAACCCTGTGGTTCTATTGGATGATGATTGGATGAAATGATTGGATGAAATTGTTTTGGTCTTGAGACTTCCACAGAAGATGTATGTACTTTTAAAATATTTAGACAATTTCTATTGTTGATTGCTATCAGGATGTGCAGAGAGTTTCAACCAGTATAACAAAAAGTGTTTATGAAAAATATAACCCTAACTTACCTTTCATATAACGTTTTTGCTTATGTCCTGTAGGTCACTGGGCTCATAGCATCCACATGGAATATTCCCATGTTTGGCTTTGTTGGCCAGACTCCAAAAATGGATAACCTTCAGGTGTATGATACCTATATAAAAATTGTACCTCCCCTTAAAAGGATTGGAGAAATCCTGCTTAAAACACTGGAATTTTTTGGATGGAAGCATATTGGTATGATTGGGGGTTGTGCGGATACAAACACATGGGACAGTGTTGATGCTCTTTGGAAGTCTGTGGAAAAGCAACTCAAGGTCAAAGTAACAGTCACAGCTGGCATTAAGTTTGATACCAGTGACCCAGAACTTTCACAGAGAAACCTGCAAATCATCTCTAAGGTTGCAAGAGGTAAGTCAATAGTAGTCCTTATCTTTCAGCTCTTACAATATCTGAGTGGAGTTTACACAGTAAAAACGTGTAAGATCACAAAAGTATCTTGCCCTTATGCCCTCATGGCTTGTTTAAGCTATTAGTTGGCATAAGATGAGTGAAATTAACCTGCAGTTTAACTGTTATAATTTCAAAGCCCTTGATAAATGTGCATTGTTCTCAAGCCCCATTCCCTATTGTGCAGGATATGATGGGCATCCCTTTTATTTCAAATATGATCTGTTGTTGTGTGATTACAATGTACAGCTTCTGCATATGCATAACGGCACTGAAAGTAAGGCTTTAAGAATAAAAAATGTTTCTATGAGGTTACAAGTAACTGTGATTCTGTTCATTCTAGTGGTGGTTGTGCTCGCCAATGCTGAAGACTCCACGTCTCTAATGCTAGAAGCTCAGAAACAAGGCCTGATGAACGGACAGTATGTTTTTCTTCTCGTTCAGCAGTTTGAGGTCAGTGGCAAAGTGGTGAGTAATTGGTTATTCGCTGAATAATGTATAATAATGCTTAAATCATTGAAGAAAAAGTTAAAAAATCAAGGTTAAAGGTATAAAATAAACTTTAGCTAACGTTCTGGCAAGGTTCTCTCAAAATTATGAACAAACATTCTTCCTGTAACGTTAATAACATTTTGTTTTATTAACATTATCTAAACATCATTCATGGAAAGTTTTTTATTTTTAAAAAAAAGTTCATCCCACATTTTTTAAATGTTACTCATTGTTTCAGAATGAACATTCAAAATTAACGTTCCCATAATGTTTTCAAAATGGAATGTTTCCTTAACATTCACATAACCAAGAAAAAACGTATTTAAAATTTTTTTTTCAAAACTGGATGTTTTTAACATTCAGAGAATATTCAGAAATAACGTTTTCGTAACTTAGTGGCAACGTTAGCAAAATGTTCTTTTTGGCTGGGTAAATATCAATGAATTTAATATTTATTTTTGGTGTGTTTTGGTAGACAAGGTATATATTGATATTGAAATTGAATAATATAATATTCACTGGAGTAAAATAAGGTAACGTAAGATCTGTGCCTATAGAGAGTATTTTGATGTCACTAAAATTAATAAAATAGAGTATGTAATTCAGACATATATTAAGTTGGTGGACATGAAACATTTCTATAGCTAAACAGTGTTCATTTGTCCATTTGACACATTTTGTAGGTGTTAATTCATATGAAAGTCATAGGGCCCTATTTTAACGTTTTGCTAGTTTAACGACGGGAAAAATGGTCGGCATGCTCGGCGGATGGTCTAAAAGGGTTGTCCCTATTTTCTTAATGAGTAGTGGGTGTGTTTTGGGCATAACGTGCAATAAACCAATCAGAGTTTCAAATGATTACTGGGTCGGGCTGAAACTAGCAAAAAACACTTGCCGTGTACGCGCCTGGCGCCACATTGCCCCAGATGTATGATAGGGCCCTTAGACTATAAGTCATTTGAATCTGAATCAGATTGTGACAGTTCCCTTTCGTGGGGAACTCGCGATGCGTCGATGACGCTCCCATAGCATCATCGACGCATCGTCTAGTTCCCTATCTCAGGGAACTATGGTTACTGTTGTAACCTGAGACTTTCCCTTTCGAAGGAACTCGCGATGCGTCAATGACGCTTTGGGAGCGTCATCGAGGCATCGTCTCGTTCCCTATCTTAGGGAACTATGGTTGCAGTCGTAACCTGAGACATTCTCCTAGATACCTACTCTCACTTTTTCCCCCATTAGGACAACCTGTGGAAGTCTGCCTTGGGTGACAGAAATAAAACAATGCTGAAAGCTTTTGACATGGTGTTTGTACTCGCTCAGAAATCCTATGAAGGGTATGACTACTATGACTTTTTCGAGCAGGCTTATGAGAGATTGAAACGGGCTCCTTTTTATAGCAACCTGTCCTCAGAAAAAGAGGTGAGAATATTTTATGAAAAAAAAATATTTTTTCACCCATAATTTAATCACATTTTAATTCATTTTATTCTGTATTTCATTTAGGTAAGCTCATATGCTGCCTATTTACATGACGCTGTTCTGCTTTATGCCATTGGCCTTAAAGAAGCCTTTAAAAGTGGTAAAGACATCCGTCATGGACGAGAGATTATCCAGAATCTCAGGGACAGGACCACCATTAGGTTTTATGGTAATTCTGTCACACATGCAAGTTTGTACAGCCTTTTATTTTTCATATATTAATTGTAAATAACCAAAATAACCTTTGTTTTTGGTTTTTCAACAGGGGCTTCAGGTCTGGTTCATTTTGATGAATATGGAGAGAGGAACCTTGACTATTCAGTATATGACCTGCAACAAACAGAAAATATCATAAAATTTGTTTCTGTTTTGGACTTTGACAGTCAATCAAAAACGATCAAGTAAGACCAAAATATTCCAAATAATAGCATTACTGATGCTCAACACTAAACCTCTGATTGATCAAAAAATGTTTTGCAGACCCACATCAAGGTTTTCTAACATAGTTTGGCTAAATGGAAAACCTCCACCAGATAATCCAGCCTGTGGTTTCGATAATGAGCTCTGTGAATGGTTAGAAAATGGTAAATAGACATCACTAGATTTCTATGCACATAAGTAGTCTTTTTATGTATTTAAAATGACACCATGTCTTGTCACTCGATTCCAGAGGTATCTCTTCTGGTTCTGCTGGTGGCTTTGCCTGTGCTAGGAGTGGCAGCAGTGGCTTTCATCACTTTGTTGACTCTACAGAAGATTCGTCTACAATCCCGCCTGGTAGAGTCCAACTGGTGGCTTATCGACTACAGCGACATAACTATACTTAGAGAACCCAAAGTAAGATGAACTTCTCATTTCAGTATAGTTTATTTTTTGTTTCTCTTTTTTTTTTTTTTTTTTTTTTTTTTACTGCATTTAAGTTTTTATTTTATTGTAAAGGTGCAGTAAACAATTTCTGTGAATTGTGAATCAGACCAATCATCACAACACTCTCGTAGCCAATCAGCAATAGTCATAATCATACACTTTTTTTAACTCTGTTTATTTCAGTTAAGGAAAGTGTTTTTATTTTATTTATTTATTTTATTTTTTATTTTTTTACAATAAGAGGCTAATATTGCCTCCATCTAGACTAGCACCAAACCAACTAGCAATTTTAACCATCAATGTAGATGTAAAATCTCAATGTGGCATAAACCAGCCTTGACCAGCATATTGGTCTAACCTGCTCTAAGCTGGTGTTTTTTTTAGCAAGGTAAGTAAAAAGTACCCAAAAATGGCCATCCACATGCAAATATACTGTACAGTATACTAAACGAATACTAGCATATTATTAATGAATGATCATTAACACAATAAAGATTACTATTGTGGGTTTTACAGGGAATACAATCATTGTCTGTAAATACAACACCAAGCAAATGTGGAAGTGGTTGCTCTCAGTCCATGCTCTCCTCAAACAGCTATAGTGCTAAAGAAACCATCTACACAACTATTGGACTCTTTCAGGTACAAATTCTGAATCACATGTTAAAACATAATTGCACAAGCCAAATTATTTCAGCTTACACACTCGTTTATGGTGCAGGGAAACGAGGTGGGAATAAAGTATTTGAAAAATCAAATCCTTACTGATGTCAAGAAACCATCTGTCATCGCAGAATTCAATATGGTAAAATTTCAGATATTTTCAGAGATTCCGTTTTATCCCAACAGGTCACAGGCACTTTGTTAATACTCTATTACTTGTTTATTCCTGCTGTAGCTGAAAGAAATGAAACACGAGAACCTGGTACAGTTCTTTGGTGTGTGTATTGAGCCACCAAATGTCTGTATCGTCATGCAGTACTGCAAGAAAGGAAGCTTGAAGGTGTGTATACAGTAGGGTTTATTCGTTATTCTTTATTCGGATCCCCATTAGCTTCCACAGAGTGGGAACTGTTCCATTAAAAACAATTATAGGAACCAGTTCTATAGCATGTCTATTCCTCTGCCACTGACCGGGGATCCGATTCTTCATGACAATGAAACATTGTACTAAAATACTCAGATCAGATACTTGTTAGGGAATTGAAAACACAACGCTACTAGTTTAAAACAACTCCCAAACAAATCACTCTTATTACTGCACATACTGTGCAATTCAATTGCCAAACAATTCTTATGAGTTGGTTCTTTTTAGTAATTCAGATTCAGCTTATAGCTAACTGTGAAACTTAATTACTGATTATGCACATTATATTACCACATTTATTGTTTAGTTGTAGTTGAATCCAAAAGGAGATTAGTGACACACAATGATCAATAAAAGAAGGAACTTTAATAAACACAGTAATCAAACATTACACATACGTCATAACTTTTAATGACAAACACAGAACTGAGGAAACTGAGGGCTTAAATACATTGAGAATGATAATAGAATTAATGGAAACAAGGAACAGGAGTGCACTAATGAGAAACCAAAGTAACAAACAAGTGCTCTGGCAAAGACCGTGACAAAGAAAACAATCAACCAGAAACTATAAATAACACAATAAAACTTGACATGTCATGACCTTGACATTAGTATTGCTGTTCAATAGTTAAGGCCAATTATTGTATTGCATTTACAGGTATAAGGGCAGCACGGTGGCTCACTGTTCCCTCACAGCAAGGAGGTCCACGGTTCAAGCCCCTACTCAGCCAGGAGTCCTTTCTGTGTAGAGTTTGCATGTTGTCAGTGTGGGTTTCCCCCACACAGTTCAAATACATGAAGGTTAGGTGGATTGGATATGTCAAACTGGCCGTAGGAATGTGCGAGGTGTCTCAGTTCTGGGTTGCGTCAGGAAGGGGTCCGGTGTAAAACCTGTGCCAATGTGTGCGGATAGTTGCAAATGAGTGAGACTATGTATTGTATTGCATTTATTCTGCATCTAAAATACAGTGAAAATCTGTAAAGAAACAGAATTGTTTTAAACATATTTATTAGGGATGCACCGATATGAACATTTTGGCCAATACCGATAACCGATAATTCTTTACATTTGAAAGCCGATAACCGATATATTGGCCGATAAATCTAAATAAATCAAATTATATACTTTGATAGCCTGTATAACAAAATGCTCACCATTAAAAGCCTTGTCTCAAACACTTTTAACATAAATCAAACATATACAATACAGTATATCCTAGTTTGAACCAGTGTAAGATTCCTTAACTTTTAAAATTAATTTTACACTCATATGGACAACTTTCTTTATTAAAAAATGGTAACACTTTATAATAAGGTTTAATTTTGTTAGCATTAGTTAGCATGAACCAACAATTTTATAAAACATTTTTAAGAAAGTTGTATCTGTTAACATTAGTCAATGCACTGTGAACTAACATGAACACACATATTTTATTAACTAACAATAACACAGGCTATTGCACTCTGTTAGTTAATGCATTAACAAATTAGACCTTATTGTAAAGTGTTATCAAAAAATCTATTGCCTAACAAAAAATAAAATACATAAATAATGCAAACAAGTCATTGGATAACATTGGGCTGCATATAAAGAAACAAAATGCATGTGGCATTGATCAATAAAATTGAATCGCCTCCGCACGGACAATAAGAAAAATATATTTTAATCAAACCATATCGTTGATGAAAATAATACGAGAACAAAATAATGTTAGTTATTAATTATACGAGAACAAAATAATGTTAGTTATTAATTATAACGCAATGTTTTTGAAAAAAATTAAACATTTTTAATATTACATTGATAGTAAACATCTTTAATAGCTTAGTTACTGTTTCAAATGACATTGCTGTGTGAGCGCGCGCGCTGAAGCTGAAGAGAACGAACGTTAAACTGAATCGCTTTGCTAGAAGGTTAATCAACTCGACGGTTGCTGAAGAATGCAAACCCAAAAAATTTACAAATGTATTACAATAGTGAATACAATTATAATTATATGACAGTCCCAATCATAGATTTTAATGTTTTGCATTGTTGTTTAATCTGCGCGCGCTGGAGCTGAAGAGAACGAGCACCGGGAAACTGAAGAACTTTTCTAGCAGGGTGTTTAAATCCACGAAACGCATCATATGTGAGATTAATCAGATATTTATATTACATCAACTTTATATTACGACTTATCTGCGCAAAATGACGTGAATGCACAATCGAACTTGTGCTGTTCATAATGTGTAATATCCCTGTTCTGGACGCGCTATTCCCAACAACGCGCAGAAACGGCAACTAAACAGAGAATTCACAACGTTTTATTACAATAGTGTTCTCATTATAATGGCATCTATGACAGTCCCAATTATAGTTATAAATGTGCATTGCTGTTTGAGCTGCGCGCACGCTAAAGATAAAGATGATCACCGGTACAATGAAGCGCTACTGCTTCGTTCATTAACTCAACCAAACGCATCCTATATTAGATTAATCAGATATATATGCACAAATTAAACATATTATAACTTACAATGGCACAGAATGCTGCGAATGCTCAAGAGAACGTGACTGCTTGTCATGAAGGCTTAACTTCATAGATGCGCTCTTTCCGCCTCAACGCGCTCGACGCGCTGAAACACTGGCGGACAAGAATTCACAACATTCTTTTGCAGGCGTGTTTTTATTATAATGTTATGAAGCCTATGTGACAGATTTGTGCTGCACATGTTGCTCTGAACTGTATCTTCCTTTTCGAAGTGAATCCAATCATTCAGAACCATCATGGCGAACAGCGCGCGTCTCTCAACTGAAGTAAATAATCTATTATCTATCAGCTTTAATATATCGGCCCAATTTTCTTATCGGACCGATAACAATAACATCAAAAAAGACAATTTATCGGCCGATATCGATATGTGGTCGATATATCGTGCATCCCTAATATTTATTATTGAAATATCATTGTTTCTCACCAGTTTACAGGACTAATTAGAATTAAGTTTGAAACATATATAACATGTCCACATCATCAGACTTTTAGTATATCTGTTATTCTGTTTTTGAACACCAGGATGTTCTTTGGAACAGTGAAATCGAGCTGGACTGGATGTTCAAATTGTCTTTTGCCTATGACATTGTTAATGTGAGTATGCTGTTTCAATGTAATGTCCTTCATTGCATTATATTATTTAGATTTCTAGTTTATTTATAACAGCAATGTGCATATCCACTAGGAAAGTTGATTTGGAACAAGACTGGTCTGTGAGACCTTTTATTGTTGTATGTTCTCTACAGGGCATGGAGTACATTCACAAGAGCTGTCTGAAGTCTCATGGAAATCTGAGGCCCAGTACATGCTTGGTGGACAGCAGGTTGCAGATTAAACTCTCTGGCTTTGGCCTGTGGGAGTTCAAACATGGCAGCAAACAAAGACTGATCTCACTGGAAAATCCAAGGTATGAAGAGATGTACTGGACTGCTCCTGAGTTTTTGAGAGAAGTATTCTACCCTTTCAACGGCAGCCAGAAGGGAGATGTCTTTAGCTTTGCCATAATCATGCGAGAGCTGATGTACAGTTCAGAGGTGGGCCCATACCATGACGTTCACCTGGAACCAAAAGGTAATGCTTGTGTTGTACAGTATTTCTTGTGTTGTACAGTATTTCTTATCCCTATAATGTGAAATCTTTACTGATTTTTAAGAATGTAAAAAAATAATAACTTTTATATTCCTAATATAGCAGGACGAGGCCGAGGGCCGTGAGAGATACAAGACCGGTGCGTCGGGCAGATGTCGCTCTTTATCAATCCTGCCACCGGCCTCGTGCCGCTCTCTCGCGGCCCTTGGCCTCGTCCTGCTCGCCACAATGAACACTTACTGAATTAAAGCAGTTTAGGTTTACTTGATTATCATTTTAAAATGTATCAAATATGATACATCAGGCTTTTTAAATTTCGTTTATTTGTACATCTTTAAATCAGCATTGTATACCATTGCATTATGTTTCGCCCTCACAAAATTAAAACAACAGAGCTATGATCATAAAACTAAGTATTTAAATATCATCTTACTAAGACATATTATTGGGAGATATAGAGTGGCATCTGATATTTACAGTAAATGCATTTTATCAAAGTAGTCTGCTATACTGTTTTACAGATCTCATTGATTTATATTACAAACTGTAAGAATTTCAGCTTACTTTTGGCGATATAAATATCAGCAATTGCATATTTTTGCTCAATTTGGGCCTCTGAATAAAATGTAGGTGTTTTTTTTTTCCTTCTCAAATATTAGCTCCGTACTCTCCAATATCATACCATAATTTTTTAGATTTTTTAAAAAATATTGTTTTCTAAAGGTTCAGTAAACCGCTCCATTTAAAAATGCTTAGATTTTTCTGATTATTATTTCATATAATTACAGGGCCAACTGGATTAAGTTAGGCTTCTCAGTTTGTGTGTTGTATTACATTCATTAGAGATTATCAAGCAGTTAAGGACCCCTACGAGTGAGGAGCCCCTTCGACCAACCTTGTCTGCTGACATCTGTGATGAACGTCTCATTCCCTTGTTAAAAACCTGCTGGAGTGAGAACCCAGACCACAGACCCACATTCACCAGTGTCAGGAGACAACTGCGTGAGGCATGTCCTGAAAGGTGAATGTCTTATGTAGCTGTCTGCCCAATGATCCTGACACTCCTAAATGTATTTAGTGTTATTTATTCTAAGCTGTTTTATTAATTTCCAGCCATACCAATATCCTGGACAGCATGGTGAGCAAACTCGAGAAATACGCAAATCATCTGGAAGAAGTAGTGGAGGAGAGAACCAATCAGCTCACAGCAGAGAAAAGCAGAGCTGATAAGCTTCTATCTAGCATGCTGCCAAAGTAAACAAACTGCTATAGCAACATTAGGACAGTGACATTTTGTTAATGTGTTTTTCATTACTCTTTCTATCAGCTAGCAAAAATTGCCACCAAAGCAGAGTTGCATATACTTAATGGTTATATTATATATTTTATATGGGTAGACATGAAAACATTTTAAAATTGTATAATTATGTATTCTTAAAATAAATAATTAATTAATTTAAAATAAAATCTTACACTGTTTAAAAAAAAGTTACTTTCACAGTAATTTCACAGTACAACTTCTCTTGTATCTAACTGCACTCTTACGTGGTTGCGTTATATTATTACTCCTGAGATCTCCTGCGTTTTCCTGTAGAATTTTGTGATTTAAGTGATTTAAAATAAATAAACTGTCAAGTCTTCGTCGTCTGTTAGGAACTTGGGTGTGCTCTTTGATACCAATCTTTCATTTGAAAGTCACGTATCTAGTATCTGTAAAACCGCATTTTTTCATCTTAAAAATATATCTTAATTATGTCATATGCTCTTAATAACAAATGCTGAACAGTTAGTTAATGCTTCATGGCATCAAGGCAAGATTATTGTAATGCTATTATGGGTGGTTGCCCTGCTCGCTTAATAAACAAATTACAGCTGGTCCAAAACGCAGCAGCTAGAGTTCTTACCAGAACCAGGAAGTATGACCATATTAGCCCGGTTCTGTCAACACTGCATTGGCTCCCTATTAAAGCAACACCAAGTAAGATTTTTTACCTTAAAATAATGTTTCCAAAATCGTTTCAGTGGTTCATCAAGTCGTGACATGGCGAACTGCAGTTATGCCACAGCTTTGCGGTCCTTTATCTGATATATCCACACTATGCAAGATTGCCAGATCGCGTTTCTGTAGACATAAGAAAACTACTAATTTGACTTGCTTTACGGCAAGCATTACAATTGCTACAATTGCTCGTTTGTGATGTCGCAATACATCTTACTTTCATAAAATCATGCATCATACTCTACCTTGTCTGTGGCCATTGTTGATTCCAAAGCCGGTGCTGGATAAACAGAGAGCATGTGCGTGCAGGTGCGACAGTAGGCTGCAGTAGGCTAAATTATTTACAACAGCGGTAATGGACAATTCTGCTTCCAAACTGTAGGGCGACCGCAGAGGAAAAGTCACTTGGTGTTGCTTTAAACATCGTATAAATTTGAAAATATTGCTGATTACTTACAAAGCACTAAATGGTTTAGCTCCCAGTACTTGAGCGAGCTCTTAATGCATTATAGTCCGTCACGTCTATTGCGATGTTAAAATTCCGGCCAGTTGATAATACCTAGAATATCAAAATCAACCGCTGGCGGTAGATCCTTTTCCTATTTAGCACCAAAATTTTGGAACAATCTTCCTAACATTGTCCGGGAAGCAGACACAGTCTGTCAGTTCAAATCTAGACGAAAACACATCTCTTTGACCTAGAATACACATAACACATTATAGACTTCTATAATTCAATGTTAGGCTGCATAGATTAGGTCAGTTGGAACCGGGAACACTTCCCATAAATCCTGATGTACTTGTTACATCATAAGAAGGATGGCGTCTGCGCTAATATTAGTATCTCTGTTTATCCCGAGGTTCCAGGGATCCGGATCCAGGCCATATCCGAATCTAATGAAGGACCTGCGCCTGCACACGACGACAACGCAGTCCTGAAGTGTCAACTAGTCTCTCCTCTGTGAAGGCCTCCTTCCCTTCCCTTTACCTCTGTATAGATAATACGTTGTCAGGATAATTCCAGTTCATGTGGCTACGCGGAAGTGATAAAAAATTCTGTATTATAAATTTTTCAAGGCTTGTACCTTGGAACCTATTTCATGGTTTACGTTCTCGAGTCACCAGGCACTGTTTTGTGCAGATGAGCGGCCGGATCACATTAAGGGTTTTCTGTTAGAACGGTGTCGTGTTAGCAGCCAATAAGTTAATAACTAATGATCGTTGCGACGGAAGTGAATCAATCAAAACTAACTTTAGCTAGACAATAACTTTATTCTAGAGTTGCTGTAAAGCCAAAACAATCTCTGTTACTTTAATTTCCTATTATCACTGTAAAGCTACTTTGGAACAATCTATATTGTTAAAAGCGCTATATAAATGAAGGTAACTTGACTTGACTTGACTATTTATTCTCATTCGTCGTGCGATCATTGCCACCTGTACCGTACGTGACATCACCACTTTAACAAATGTTTTCATTGTCACACTTTTGAATTGGCTAGATCAGAAATTTAAACATGGTTTAAGACCGATTTATTATGTGAATTAACGGTAAAACAAGAACAGTGAATTACTGTGATGTTAGCATCATTCTGCTGTTGATTCAAAGTAATTAGTAAGAAAATGACCTAGCATGCATTGATTTCACAGTAAATTTCTGACTACAGTCATTTATTGTAAAATAATACTCTTTAATCCTGTAAATTCCTGTTGAGTTTTTCAGCTATTATTAATTGGACCCTTTGAAATTTTTATACTTTTAAAATAAATGAGAACCATTTAAAATGTGAGGATATGTAAGAAATAATTTTTCCTCTCACCCCATATTTTTTTTCCCATCACCATGTACATCAAATCTCAGTGTTGATAAAAACTCATGGCCATGTTATGCGTAGTACTTGTATTTTCAGTAATGGCAGTCTGTTCTTACAGGTACATTGCTGATCAGCTAATGGCTGGGAAATCAGTGGAGCCTAGAGGTTATGACATGGTGACCATCTTTTTCTCTGACATTGTGGGTTTCACCACCATGTGCTCCATTAGCTCAGCTCTGGAGGTGGTCACCCTCCTCAATGACCTCTACAGTCTTTTTGATGAGATCATCAAGCTTTATGATGTTTACAAGGTAAGTGAAACAAACTCACCTTGGAATGCAGCAACTCTGCCTGTTAATGCCCTACACAGGGGCTGGTATGGCTGTCAAAATTTTCAGATTTCAGATTTTCAGAATTCTGTCAATATTTGCTCCTCATTATTTATCATTTTCAGACATGCCGTGTGAATAAATATAACCATATTTACAGTATTATGTGATGTAAATGGATGAAGGACTTAATCAATGCTATTGATTCATGACAAATGAATGAACAATTATTTCTGTCAATTAATTTTTTTTTTTGTTCATTTACTTTCATTTTCAAATTTTCAATTTCAATTTTCTGGTAGGTGGAGACCATAGGGGATGCATATATGGTGGCCAGTGGGCTGCCTATCAGTAATGGTAATCTTCATGCTGAGGAAATCTCTACTATGGCACTCCACTTCCTCTTTGCCCTCAAAAGCTTCAAAATTAGGCATCTGCCTAATGAGAAACTGGCCCTACGAATTGGGATCAATTCTGGTATGCAAGTATACTGTACTATACATGTTGTAAGAGATATACAAGAAAATTATACTAGAAACTAGATACTAGAATGATACAAGAAAAAATCTTCTATCCCTTGCATATACAGGCCCAGTGGTTGCAGGAGTTGTGGGTAATACAATGCCTCGCTACTGTTTATTTGGAGATACAGTAAACACGGCTTCTAGGATGGAGAGCAACAGTCTTCGTAAGGACTTTTCTTAATATTATTTTTAGCAACTGTTGTCGTGGAAAAGTATTCTCCGCTTAGCAAGAAATCACTCGAGTCACAGAGTTCCAGATGCCAAAGCTTAGATTTTATTGGTGGAGACAACAAAGCCGAGATGCCAGCAGAACATCTAACCATCTCACGCAATCTCCTTATCATTGTAGCATTTGGTGATCGGTGCAGCCTGCTAGTTGTTTTGCTCAGAGCTGAAGTGAGAAACACAGTGAACTCTATAACCTGAGGTCTTTTCTTAGGCCTTCTGAGTGTTACATTGTGTGTTTAATAAAAAAATATGCTTTAAGAAATATACTAAACTATTAGTTACCTAGCTAACAAAACTATGGTCAAAAAACATTTAGTTAACATTTATGTTCTAAAAACATTATTTCTGAATGTTCTCTGGACGTTCAAAACTTACAGTTTTTTTAATGTGTTTTGTTTGTTATGCGAACGTTAAATGAACATTCCATTTTATCATTCGCTGAACCTTCTCAAACAATTAGTAACATTAAAAAATGTTAGAAGAACATCCAACTAAATGTTTCAGATTAACGTTCACTAAACATTCTATTAACGTTACTGAAAGAACATTTGTTCATAACTTTAAGAGAACCTTGCCAGAACATTAGCCAAAGTTCTGAGAATGTTCCCTGTTAGCTGGCTATACTATATTTAACCTATTTAATTAGTATGCATTCATATTTTTCTGTAAAACAAATATTTTGAAATACATTGTTTTAATTAATTATGCGAGGTCAATTATTGCTTATTTCCTTTTCAGCACTGAGAATCCACACCTCTCAAAGCACTGCTGATATTCTCCTCAAGAATGGAAGTTTTGAACTGGAGGAGAGGGGCGATATTGAAATAAAGGTTTGTATAATGGCATTCTTTATACAGTCCAAAAGTCTGAGATCACACTAAAATCTGCTATATTTTTTCCATTTATACCTGCATGATGTAGGGTTGTGAACAATACACACACAAAAAAGAGAGTCATGTTATAACATAAATTTATATTAATATAATTTCTAATTAAAATATTAAATAAAAAATAGAAACGTTTTCACTGGTGGTCTCAGACTTATAAACAGTGTCTACTGTCATGCCATATCTGTGCATCCAATCAAATCTCTGATGTGTTTTCTAGGGAAAGGGAACACAGAAAACCTTCTGGTTGACAGGCAGATCTGGATTCGGGTTTCCAGCCATTGGCCAGGACTATAATGCAAGTCCTAAATCAGGAACAGATGTAAGTATCAAGCCACTTATGGTTATTTTATTTACAGTGTTATGTGTTTGGTTATGAAACAAAGTGAAAGGAAGTGCTGTATGGAGACCTGACGCACTGTATATGGACAGTCTTGCACTGTCATGTCTAAACAGGAGAAACCCAAAACCACTTCAGCCAATGATGGAGATTTTAAAGACAGAAGGGCAATCCAGCGGACCCCAGCCATGGCTAAAATGACAGAAATGCACACACTTGCTGTACCCGATATCTAATTTGACTGTGATTTTGTATGTTCTTGGATATTAGGGACATCACAACAAATATTGTTGAAACTTTTAAATTTTTATTTTAAAAGTTTTTTCTTTTTAAGTTATCCATATCAAGACAACATCTTTAAAAAAAATTAATTACTAAAAATATTTTTCCACATATATTGCAGGACAAAAACAAGAATATTTCAACGTCTGTTGCACTAAAGATTACCAACTGACAGTACCTCCTTCAGATATTGTTTTCTTGTTCTACCAATATTCATGTAAGGAAAAAAAGAGTAAAAACTGTAAAAACAAAACAAATGCAAGTGAACATTTAAAGGAATGTGTCCATACACTCCCTGAGACACGTATGGTGTGTGGGTGTATGCATGCATGCATGCATGTCTATATTTAAGTATTTGTATGTAATTGTATAAGTGCAAAGGCATGTTTCATTGCATTTGAGTGACCCACATCTGGCTTCTTTACAAACTGAAATATCCTAAAAATTCATTCAGTAGAAATATGGACAGCAGACACAGAATTGGGCCTGTAAAACAGCAAGGTAAGAAAAGGGAGATCTTTAGCGTTATAACATTACAAGTGACTTTATAAAATGTTTTCTAAGACAATTTAAAAATCTGATTTTTAAAATGCAGGTGTAAAACTGTGTGTACCTTAAAACAAAATATCAATATATGAAAATCATTCATGCGTCTGCACTGCATTGATTGACTTACCTGCAAGATGGACATAACCGGAAGAGTGTTGTGCTGTATACAGAGTTATGTGGTTTTAAAACAAATGTTCTTGAATATCAAGCTTGAATCGTGCAGAAGAAAAAATGTTAAATACCTCTGACTTTAAACTCCATGGTCAGGATCCCTCCATTTGGATCAGGTTCAAATTCAGTGCTTCTTGATGTACATGGAGTCTTGGATAGTTAAGAAGAGTCTTAGTGGAGCCGGTAATATTTAAAACTACATTAGCATTAAATTGACACTGATACTCACCGGCTGACAGAACAGCTTCTCCCCATCACATACTTGGACCTCACAGTGGAGCCACACGGTGGACACTTTCTCTAGCCGCTGGAAGCGGAACGAATTGAACTTGAACATGGACCGACTGTCTTTGGCATTTTCAAATATGGTGACTGTGTTGTCTAAGGAACAACTGTTAACCAGGAGCATATATATTACCCAGTGAGCAGTATTGAATCACACTGACACACATTCTACGTAATATGTTTGAATTGACAATAAAATCTTACCTGTTCTGAATTAAAGTCCACCTTTTCTTGTCTGTTGAATATGGAGTAGGTGTTGCCCAGCAATTTGTTATTACTACTTTGAATCTATAAACATTAAAGAGAGAGTCTTTTTAACTGACTCTGTGAATCTGTGTATTTGATCAAATGTAGACTCCTTTCTTTTGAGCAACTCACCTGTTACTCAGTCCTTTAGCTTCAATGCCAATGAACACCTCTGATCCAATCTCGGATGTGTCAATCACATAAGGTGCATCTTTTGCATAGAGGAACTTCGAGTTCTGCAAACCACAAAATTCACCCAAAAAAACAAAACGTTCAGAGTAAAATTAAAGTTTTACACAGTTAACATTTGTGAGGAAAAAAAAAAAGTATTATATATATATATATATATATATATATATATATATATATATATATATAGGCCTATATATCATGATTCCCCTATATATATATATATATTATTACTGAAAAATCCATTGTTTTTTGTTTTTTTGTAGTGCACTACACAAACAAACCAACAAATTTGACCTTTTTACAAAATGTCAAATAAAATGGTGAGGAAATGTCCCATTTGTCACCTACTTTCTTCATCACTGGACACTTTTGAGAAAAGCTGAAGTACTCACTGTGAAGACGTTCATAGACAACTGAGACTTAAAAGAACCTAAACTCCCGTTGTTGACATAAACTGTTGCCACTCTGGAAGAAGCAGAGGGTTTAGTAAAGATGCTGCAAGTCAAGGGTCAGAATGAACAGGCTCCATGAAATCTACATCTGCTGGACTTGACATCAGAGTAAAGGGGTCTACCTTTGGCTAAACACGGCATTGTTGACCAGATACGCCGCTTTATAAGTGCAACTGAACGTGTAGTTGACAGGCTGGTTCCGGACAGTGAGAGAAGAGTCGTTGGATACAATTGAGTTGTAGAATATGTACCGTGGGTCTTTGCCTCCTACATACTAAAAGTAAGGTAGATACATTTTTAGTGCTATTTTGAATGAAATAACAATTAGAATATATCAAACCATCAAACATCTCACCTCAGATAGGGTGCCGCAGTATGAATGATTCTTAGGAGTGAGGTCTGGGATGGTAAAACGATAGAAGCCCGGAGTGTTAATTCCAGTGTAGCACACGCCGCCCAGGGACAGCTGGCCAATCTCCCATCCATATGGACATTCTGGCACATTTGCAATGATGGCATTGGGAAAACATGACACCATCACGTAATCTGAAACAGATGACAAATTGGTCTATCAGGCTTATCTAGCCGATTGAATCATGCTAACCGCAAATACACGGCCCTTTGATCCACACCGAGAGGAAATGTTTAAAATTTGATGCTTATTTTACATTTACCAGCTTTCTGAGGTGCACAGGCCCACGTCATGGGGAGGAGAATCAAGAGAACACCAACAGCTGCCATTTCCTAACGCTGAACAAAGAGAATTGCACTGTTACATTTACATAAAATATCTTTAGACATGATACAAGTTCACTCATGATCTGAATTGTCTATCTATACATCATTTTCTGATTATTTTCGAGGCAAAGGCACCATAATATTTGAATTATACTTAATATTTGTACCATACCAATGCAGAGTCCAGAAGAAGTGTTGGTCTCAGGTCTCTAGCAGAAGGTTTGCATGGTTCCTGTGTGGTTCTTCTGCAGTTGAATGATGATAAATCCTAAAAGCAGAGTTCATTGAAGACAGCACAAAAGCTACTTTATAGGTCCACAGGTATGCAGTAACCGCCCTTGCTTCTTTGGTCAGCCAGTCTGGTGAGGCCTTTTGGTGATAGCATTGTGAAGGAAAGCACAAAAGCTCTCTGTCCTGGCCAGACATTGACTTTTAAATGATCAACGTCTCAAGGGGAAGACCGTGTTCTCAGGCATCTCCCAGTAATGTTTCAGCCCTTTACATGCATTACTGATATAAACTTGGTGGTCTCATGGTTTCATTCTCACCTGCAACTTTTGGGTTCTACACAAAAATCTAATAGAAATGGGCATCTTTTTAGGGAGTTTGAAAAGCTTCCAATTTAGATTCACTCCAGGTTATGTAATACTTAGAGGATTGCCATTAGTAGTTATCTAATGCACCCAGTCATGCCAGACACCTCTTAATGAAACACAGTGTCATTAAGGTCAGTTTCATTGTGCTAAGCCAAAACAGATCCAAGAGTAATACAGCTGTGCACAATCTTCATGCTCTTTATCTTAAGGGAAAGGACTCAATAAAGGAATCATTAACCCTTGAATGCATTAATGTTTTGGTAAACATTACTACATATTCGGGTCTTTATAGCGACTTGGATCTATATCTAACAAGGATGGATCTCTACCTGTCGCGATTATATAAAACTCTCCTGATATTAGAGCAATAATTACAGAAGAAAATTTATTTAACCTTTTTGAGCTTGGAAGGGTTCAGTACTCGGTCTGCAGTAAATCACTGAGCCATTTCAAGTTTTGCTGATGATACTTCCTATTCTTTTGTTTTGCCTGCAGTGACAATTAGTGAAACATCACTTCATCATTGTGTATCAGACATTGTCATCTTGTGGAATAAAGGTGAATTGCACTTATTCAGTCATCAAAGTTTAAATTATTGTTGTGCAAAAAAAATATACTTACACTGTTACACACCTCGGGTTGTTAACTTGGCGACCCTATACAATTTTTACAAAAAAATGAATGGGAAAACAGGAATTATTTTATAATTTTATTGTTTTTTTCTTGTTATATTGTAAATAATGAATGGATTGAGGAATACTAAGAAGGCTGATGTCTAACTTTAAAAAATGAACGAGGAGGGGTATTGAATGACGTCCCGGGTCACTAAAGACCTGGGGCCTCAGTTATAAAACTCTGGGTAGGATCCTTACTAAAAGTGTATGTGCGCCCGAAAGCCAAAAATGTCGTACGCAAAAAAAATATTCAGACTTATAAAACCGTGCGTACACCGGAATCTGCGCAGAATTGACTTTATAAATCCCAGTTAGCGGAAGATTGTGCGCACATGCGTCTCCTCCCCGAAACAACCATAAATGGAGGTTACAACGCCTAGTTTTACTATGCATATCCTCATCTGCATATCATTTGCATATGATTATTCATCCACGTGATAATATGTTTAACGGTACCAGACATTACGAAAATATGAAATACGGATGTCATTAATAAAAAAATATTTAATAGCCTATCCTTGCCTTGTTTTTGAATAAATAAATCAAATAGTGTAAAATACATTTCAGATAAAGTTTTTCACAATATTTTCCGCCAAATACTGGCCAAATAGTATTTTTAATTGATTTTATATTTTTAATGGAAAAAGATAGACCTTGTTGTGCATTATTTGCACAAAATTATTTTCTCAGACAATCTGCTATTATCATGATAAGCAATTAATCTCTGTAGTTATAACATTAAAACATAGCATGCAAGAGGAAAAGTGTTCAAAAGCATTGCATTCACAACAAATATTTATATTTATTGAATATACAAATGTTGTAACTTCTCAGTAATGATTTCATGTAGTTTAAGTGTTTAACACCATTAATGAGAATGGCATATTTAATCTAAATGTTTATATTAGAAGTAAAACATAGTTTGAATCATTCTTTTATTTATTTAAACTGTTGTTGTGAACATACAATGTATTTATGATTAGGACTTAATGAAGATTTACGGTTTTAGATAGGCTTCGTCAGTTTCACTAAACGGTCCAACGCGCTCGATGGCGTGGACATTTAAGAAGGAATGGATGTTTGCTTCAGGCTTGGTGAGTGAAATTATGTTTGTATTATCTTTCTGTATATGTATAATTGTCTTTAGATTTTCTGTCTAAAAGTGACCAAAAAGGCATTTAACTCCAGTTCACCATCGGTGTCGCCAAACTGCTCCATCTCCGAAACGTTCGTACGCATGGGTCAGAGTTTGCGTGCAGGTGCGCAAATTTTCCCATCAAGTTTGTTTTTTATAAATCACAACTTATGCGTCGGAAGTAGCGTAGGGTTAAGATTCCAAGAAAGCTCAAAATGTCAAGAACGGCAAAATAGAAACAAAATGTCATAACAACAACGAAACTTTGTGGTATAGACAGCCCCCAACCCTTTTCAGGAAGTCATAATGCAGTGTAAGTTAGGAAACAAGCTTTTTCCGGAACCACATGAGTCAGATGGCGGCAAGAGCACTTAGATTCGCGATATACCACCCAAGTTGTCACCTATATGAACTGGTACTGTCACACTCCACGAAAACATCACACTAGGGAACTAGCACACAAAGGGCCTTTAAGATTTCCGTGATCAAACACACGAGAAAGAATGTATGGATGGCGCCCATATAGATCAAGATGGCCTCCAGATAAGGCAAGAAGCCTGAAGACAAGCACACAAAATCTGGTAGTCAAAGGATGTGCCATTCACAGAGATTGTGTTTCAGCCTCTAAGGAAAGCAGGGCACTTAGAGAAGCAGCATTTATCCACAGACAGTGTGTCTCCTTCAATTTTAGGACAGGAGAGTATCCCCGTTTAGCCTTTCTTCATGTGTATGAATCACGATTCTCACGAATAAAGGGTCAGCCAGTTTAGTTTGGTTGCAGTGATGTCAATAGGTTTAACACAATTAAAACTTAATCTGTGTGTGGCAGACAGATGTGTTTCAAACCCCATGAGGCACTGTGTTAAATTATAAAGAACAAAATTATGGCTCATTGTGCTCTGATGTAGCTGAATAAATTAAGTAATATTTTAATATTAAAATAACTTGTATTATTTCATACAATGACCATAACAATAGGAAAAAAAACACACAAAACAAATCAACAAAATGAGTCATAATCTAATCTCAGTCTTTTTTTGACCTAAAAATATAATTCATACAATAATTTATATGTATCTGTTAAGCAAAGCTGTGAAAAATATTAAGAATTGCTCTTAGAGAATATATCTGTAATATTTTTTACCACATTTTTAAACATTTGTTTTTCATTACATTTAGCTTGTTTTAATGATGTTTAGAAAAATCTAATTCTTAAATTCTAATACGTAACATTCTTAAACCAGTACTATGTAAAATAATAAGAATTATATAACAGTGAATATATCTTATATTTTGTCTCACCAATTTATTTATTTATTTTTACTTATCTTACATAAGGTTATTAATTTCATTTATCTTGTTCTAATGATTTTTTTAATGGAAAACGAGACAAATATACTCCTTAATGTTTGCAGTATTGTAAAAAAGAGTATATTACGCCCTGATCATAACCAACTATTTTTTTTTAGAAAAAAAAAGTAAGGTGATGTTACAGAGAGATACAAGGAGTGTGTATTTTATCAATTACTATTTTTACAAGATCAAAACTTGCAGAGCCAAAATTAGCTAATTACAACTGCTAATGTAAAATGATCAGGTGCAGATAGCAAAGGAACAGATATCCCACATGATAAAATTATAGAACAGCAAAGGCTACTGTCACTTGTGGTCATTACCATGAGAATGAAAGCGACCACTGGGATACATTAGAGAGCAATGCCTGAGAGGAAACTATGGCAGATGCAAATCAACACTGCGGCCCAGAGCCCAGGGACAGCTAGCGTTACAGCTGACTATGAAGAGCCTTCCAGGTGTTCAAGCTGTTCAGGTGTCCCGAGACTTCATTGTGTTACGTAATATCGGGTGAAGCAATGTTAAATATTTGTGCTATCTTTCATTCATTGTGAGGCTTCAAGAGACGATCACCTGCAAAGCACTCATTCTTAATGGCCTTTTATCATGGCCTTTAGAGCAATGCAAATTACTTTAGCCCCATTTGCAGAAGCACTTTCTACTCGCTGTCCCAAGAACTACTTCACTTAAAAAAACAAAACAAATTGTAACCAGAAACAAAAGTAGTATTTGCTCATAGGGTTAGCGATTTGAAAAAAATATTAAACTTTGGTGCTTAATTATTTACATTGAATGAGTTACCCAAATCGTAGGGATCAGAATATATAGGGGTGGGCTCTAAATTTGGGCAAATAAGTAACCACTTTGAACAGGTTCTCAACCAGCAGGCCCACTATGTGGAATCAGTAAACTACCCTGAAGGCTTCAAGAAGACTTTAAACAGACAGTACACCCCAAAATGAAAATTCTTTCAGAATTTACTCACCTTCAAATTGTTCTTAACCTGTATGAGTCCTTTGTTCTGTTGAACACAAAAGAAGATATTTTGAAGAGTGTGGGTAACCAAACAGTTGCTGGTCCCCATTGACTTCCATTAAAAAAAATTCTATGGAAGTTAATGGGGACCGGAAACGGTTACCAACGTTCATCAAAACATCCTTTGTGTTCAACAGAACAAAGAAACTCATATTTGAGGGTGAGTAAATGATGACAGAATGTTTATTTTTGGGTGAACTATATCCCTTTAAAATGAAACAAGCATGAAAATAAGACAAAACAACAAAAAATCAAGATATTTCTTAATTTTATTCATTTATTCATTTTTGGAAAAACAAAGTGTGATTTATTTTATAGACCTGATTTTTATGTCCTTGAAACCCAAACTCTTTTCCAAAGAATAAATGTTGGTATACACACACTAGCGTAATTAAAGGGGACGTGTTCAGAATATATATCCAAATGTTCGTGTTCCTTTGTGAATACACAATTAAGACCCAGCAGGATGTCTGGACAAGACTTAAACAGACTGCTTGGAGACATCAACACTGCATTCAGTGAGTAAGGTGAATTCTATGCAAATAGTTTTCTTTAGAAGTTCTGCCATGGAGCTTAATCTTTATCTAAAGATCAAGCGCATACAATGTTTCATTTAATGTGCAGCAATCATCTGCTAGATGTAATCCACACTAAAGCATTATTTTTAAAGGGGATTATTAAGAGCCTATTATGCGCCTTTTTACAAGATTTAATATAAGTGTCAGGCATCCCCAAAATGTGTCTTTGAAGTTTCAGCTCAACAGATAATTTGTTATACCATGTTGTAAATGTCCATTTTAAGTGGAAGGAAAAACTTGCTGTTTTCGTGCATGTACCTTTAAATGCAAATGAGTTGCTGCTCCCCATCCCGCTTTCAGGAAGAGGGCGGAGCCTTTACAGTTTGTGCCTCCCATACTCTGCCAAAAACATCTGTTTGGTTTTGACTATCATCTCTATTGTGATCACGCTCATGTGACTTTCCAGTTCTTCGTCATCATGAAAGTTTATTATCTGCATGCGTTTTAAAGCCATATAGTCTAAACTTCTGATGGTTTTCTAAACGCACACATCTGAATCACGCGCACAGAGAGCTGGATGTTGTATGGATGGGTGCATCCCATTAAACTAAGATCTTATTGCGCTTAAACTGTCAAACACACAAAAGATTATTTTAAAAAACACACAAAGTTTACATAAACTTTGTTGGTTATGTCTGTGAACGTAAACAGTAGGGAAAGGAATTGCATTTGTATATTAGCTCTGTGTGTACGTATTAAAGTGAAATCAGCCTATACAGTACCCATTCGTTCAAACACCATGTAAAAGTTTCATTATTTCATAAGCTGTAAAACTGTATTTGTTAAATATAGACTGGGATGCCCTGAATGCAAAGTGTTTTATATAGGAAGAACAAAGTGACGTTTGCAGGACAGATTGGCGGAACATAAATATGCAATCCGCACGGGCAACATGAACTATCCTATGAGGAGGCACTACAGGGAACATCATTATAGTGACCCATCTACTGTACAGGCCTGTGGGATTGACCATATACCACTGTCACTAAGGAAAGGGGACAGACAAAAACAACTAAACCAGAGAGAAAGTTTCTGGATTGACAAACTGCAGGCTACTAGATACCCAGGCCTGAACGAAGAACTTGATTTTAGTGGTTTCCTGTAAACCACTTTATTTCTTTTTTTGTGTGTCTATTTTTACTTTTATTTGTATTGTAGTGATGTATGCATTGTTTGTAACCTTGGTGTGCAGTCACGAAAAATTTGTTATATTAAGTACCAAGGAGGACATCTAGTGGTCAAACCTGCTTCTGCCAAATGGAGTTTTTTTTTTCTTTCTTTCTTTCCTGTTTGAAAACTGTTGACTCCCTGACGAAGGCTTGTATGCCGAAATGTTTTAAGTTTTAAGATGACCAAGCCATAACAATAAAGGCTTTTTAATCTTTCTATAGAGAGTTTCCTGACATTTGTTGCCATGTAAAAGGGAATTTTGTATAATAGGTCCCCTTTAAAAAAAAAAGAATGATGTGTACAGATAAATAATTCATAATAAATACTGCAATATTCCATAAAAAAACAAGAATTGTCCATTTTGATTTCATGGTGATTTTAACCCTTGTGCATCAATTAAAAGAAGTTACACATAGCCTACTGTATGTACATAGTGGACAAAAATGTCCATGTCAAAACACTATCATAAAAATTTGAAGCTTGGGAACAAAGATTTAAGTTTGGTCTCATTTTAAAGAAGACCCTTGCCAGATTATTGATGAAGTAAAAAAAAAAAAATGTAAAAAGTAAATCCAAAAAAAAAGTTATACAGGTTTAAGTTTATGAAAATTATTTTTGAACATTATTTTATATAAAATGTATATTTTATGAAACATGTTGAACTCTAAAACGGCTAGAAAAACCTAGCCATGAATCTAAACGAGTTGTGTTCCAAATTTGAGGTTCATGTCTCAAAAAATGAGATTTCGGTAAGATTTTGTTTGGGCGCAGTAACAAATTTTCCCCATTGGATGCCAGCATAACTCCACTGGTGCACACAGTGATTGTATTTGTTATATGCAGTTGAGTTTTTCTCTCTTAATATTACAAACACACACATGCATACACACACATATTTTTTATAACACACATACAAACCACACTCTGACATCCATACCAACACACCCACACAATTATCGTTGCATAATTTATCCAATTGGCTCTATAATATGCCAAAGCAGCAAACAGGAATAAAGCGAGTATTTGCTTTATAGGCCAAACCTGAAAAAATGGCACTATCTGGTAAAAAAATTAAAAATAAAAATTAAATATTTTGAAGCCCTGTCAACAGAATGGAAGCCTCTTAACAAAGATTGCATACTTTTATAGTTAAATGGCCCTGGGATTAAAAATTGCAGTTTTAATGGGTTTCAATGCGGATATTTTTGTCCAAAAGGTGCTGAGAGGAAGTATTTTGTGTAGGCTACCAAGTGCAAAATAGATTTTTTTAAAGGAAATGGCGGTGAAATAGTAAAATGCCAATACAAATACACACCTGTGCCAAATTTTATGCAGGTAACAATAACACAGGCAAAGTGATCAAAAAAACTAAACTGAAAAAGACAGAAATGTTCATAATGATGTATCAACCTTGTTAGCTGTGTCTCAACTTTTCACATATTCTATGTAACTGCGACCCTTAGTGGCTCCATGAAGAATTACACCACTGCCATGACAGCGTAGGGCAGGCGGAATAAACTCAGCTGTCATGCATCTCCCCCTCTGCTCAGTGTCTGGCAAGTGTAGTGCTGCCTGCCGGTTGGTAGTGGGCAGTTTCAAGGACGACAGCAGGTTCACAGTACGCTAAAGAGGTCAATGTCAGCAGTGATGGTGCATCAAAGGCATATTCTTGAGGTAAAACTTTCCTCTTTACATACCACGCTTTGACTTTGGATTTCGCTCAGTTTAATGCACAATGAGGGTGGGCGCAGGGGTAACGTTAGTTAGCAAGCTAGCATAAGGGAAAGGGGTTGCTCACTGAGTAAACCGATGCAGCGAACACCGGCAAAACCACATGCCTTGAAATCCAGATGAAAATATATGATGGTTTGGTGTTGATCGCATACGTAACGGAAAGCATTGTGTAGCTTAAATAAATTTCACATAAAAAGCCCCAACAACTGCTTTAATTAAAGCACACTGTTAACCGTTGCAGTGGTTGGATATGCAGTGCACTGCTTTCAGGACGAAACGCCCTGACGGTGCAGCATGCGCTCAAGCGATCAGAATCAGATTATTCTTGGCAGTTTCTCGAGCTCAATGTGGTTGAGCTGACAAAGACTCAGTCAAAGAGTCAAAGATGGTCAGGCTAGCATGCAGCTACAGTAGCGCGAGTCTTGAACGCAGCGCAGTATCGGAGGCGCGCGCATTCCTTTCAAAGGGGCGAAACGGGTTCAAAACAGGCCCTGAAACTCTTACAAATTAATTATTTTTTAAACATGATAATTGAAAGGCGCTTAACCTTCAGAAGTTGTTAATGGTCAACCTCAGGAGGTCAAATTATATATTATATTGAGCTGTTTTATCTATTTATATTGAATAGGGTTTGCCATTTTATGTTTAACAGTTTTAGATTGAATTATGTGATTTTTTTTCTTCAAGATGAAATCGATAAAAATACGATGAAATCGATAAAACATAAATAAAACCAAAATGGTAACAAAGCTTAAATTAAAGTGCTTAGACTAATGAAACCTGAACAAAGTGATTTGTAGTTAGTGGGTCAGGTCAAAATCACAATTTAGGTTGCTAATAGTTTATTAAACTTATCTGTCAGATGTCACAACATCATGACATTGTCCCTCTAATGTCACCAGACTCCAAGGTCTTGCATATTGACACTGGAACTTTATATTGACATTTGGTCTTCCCAGTCTTTATTTGATTACTTTTTTATGAGCTGGTACAAGACTATAAATATAGTTTATTTCCTCCATGGAGGATTCATTTGAAATGTGCCATGTAAAGTCCCTCTCATGAAAGGATTCAGGGCAAGTATAACTAAAAAAGCGAAATAAAATTTTAGTGTCATATTATGTAAGTATGGTTATTGTTTACTAATTTAAATAAATTGCGTTTATTTAAGTTGTATTATTATGAAGCTTAGCCTATTTTTAAATATGATGTTATAATGATGTTGATTTATTTTGATTTTATTTCATTGTTTTGACTTGAGGGTTAAACTATTGGAGACATTTTCTTCTTTAAAGGGATAGTTCACTTCAAAACGAAAATTCTGTCATCATTTACTCACCCTCAAGTTGTTTTAAACCTGTATGAATTTCTTTCTTCTTTCAAAGGAAGATATTTTGAAGAATGTCGGTAACCAGACAGTTGATGAACCCCATTGACTTCCATAGTATTTTTTTTTTCCTACTATAGAAGTCAATGGTGTCCATTAACTGTCTGGTTAACGACATTCTTCAAAATATCTTCTTCTGTGTTCAGCAGAAGAAAGACATTCATACAGGTTTGAAACAACTTGTGGGTGAGTAAATGATGACAGAATTTTAATTTTTAAGCAAACTAATCCTTTAAATTGATATATTATTTTGTTTAACTTCAAGTCGGCATGAAATAAATTCACCCCATTTGTTTTCTAAATGCATGATATAGTTCTTATTGTGAACAATCCATGCAAATGTTTTTTTGTTTTTTTTATCCTCTGGTAAAAACACCAGACTTCTCTCTGTTGACTTATACAGGACTTCTCCATTTAGTCCTCTTAAACTCCACCCCTTCATGCTTCATCTGCACCCATTTTTTAATGCAACGCAATCCAATTAACAACCAATGCATACAACCAAGTCACTGGCTTACATCTTTTCTTTTTTGTAAATTCGTTCGTTACAGTCAGATGTACTTAACAATACGGAAGGTATTCATTATTCTGTAATAGCTGATTCTTCCTGCTTGTTATTAAATTCAAGTCTTTTTGACTACAGATTGACACATTAATACTTGGTAAGCTTCTGAATTATATAAGTTTTCATGGAGTATGTTGTTATGATTCAAATGATCTCAATACACTGTTTGTCATTTTACAGTTCAGACGAACATATTGCGAGACAGATTAACCCACTGGCCCGCATTGTTGGTGGATTTACTCATCAGATTCGATTATGCTTGAAAGCTAGTGGCAGCTACTCTGGCTTACAGCACCATTGACATGGAGAGTGTGTGTATGTTGACAGTTAGGTGCCCATTTTTTAATCCGTCACCAAACTGTATTAGAAAATGCTCTAATCCATATGGAAAACAAACGGCATTTCTCAAATTTGCCACATAGTAGACGACCTTAGATGTTGTGAAGCCAGCAAGGACGGCTTTAAAAATGTAGTAGATCATAGAGGATTTTTCCAGACAGGGCCCATTCAGCAACTTTTTTTAAGTTTCGCAGCCAAGGGCTATTTTTCACTTTGTGTCTCTGAACAGGTCTCCTTTCTGCAAGCTTTGACATCCAGCCAGACTCCCTCAGAAAACGCGGTCTTCTCTTCTCCTTTCTCATCAGTGTTCTGGTCGCCTATTGGTGTGGTTCACATCAGAAAATGCAGGCAGGGCTTCCAGGGTTCAATGAACTCTCGTTTAGCAGCTGCGGTGTGCCTCGCTGTGCTCTCTCTCTCTCTCTCTCTCTCTCTCTCTCTCCCCCCTCTCCCTCCCCCCCGCCCAGGCCCGTTCAGCATGTGCTCTGCGTCTTGCTTGGGGTTGTTATTCATTGTGGAAGAGAGATTATCCCATCTTTTCCCCCCTTTCCTCTTGCCAGCTTGGTTTGCTCCAGTCATTCATTCAAAGACCCACTCATTTGCTGACCCACTTCCACCCTAATGAGAGCATGTGATTGAGTGATCTTAATTTCATTACAGTCAGTGAAGAATTGCGGGCAAATGTGATTAATGTATACTATGATTTGCCTTTTGAACACTTACTTAGTTTTCGAGCAGTTCGGAACCAATTTTGGGGTTTATTCACATGTTTTAGAGGGGGATATCTTTAAGGTACAGTTATGAGATGAGATGCAAATACTTTCTTTAAAAACACTAATAATTTACTAAAGCTGTTAAACGTTATCTCAAAATGAAAATCCATTTTTCATCTAGTACATCACAATGCTGTGATGCTTAAATTCCCTTGTAGCACTTAAAACAATTTATTTAAATTTTTAGTGTTTTATTTTTAATTTAATATGAACCATTTATCGATTATCAGCAATAACATTAAAATAATTGACTTACTGATATCAGTCAGAATTTGCTATTGGGATGGGCTCTTTTTATTTGGGCCAGTAAGCAGCCATGCCGCTAAAAACAAAAGCAACAAGCTTAAAACATCTAGAAACCATATAGCAAACACCTTTGCATTGCAACGGCGAGTTTTATGACGTTTAATGAAATGTGAACATTTTGTTGTATATTTTATCCGATACCTCATTGAGATATGCATATATTCATAATGAGCATGCATAGCATTTCTATTGTAGCCATTGTTATTTTGACCCATTGCATTACAACAATAATCAAAACAAATCCTTAATCCCATTCTTTACGCATGACGCACAAGAGAATCAAGAAAAACATGCCAGCGCCTCTGTGTATTCGACCAATGGACTAAACGTTCCCGCTGTTGCTTCTGTAATGCCCTTGTGAGCTGCTGATGGGGTGTTTTTGAAGAAGTGCAGTCACAGGGGAAATAAGAAGAACCTATAATAATAGAGACAACTGTAAACTGTGTGGAGGAAGTGAAACTTAGCACCTTTGAAGATCATACCTTTTTTTTTTTTTTCGATTGATGCACTTCCTCCACATGCCAAATGTTGATTATTACAAAGATTACCATATTGATCAAATAGTTTTTAGTCCATTTGTTAGGAGTGAGATGTTTCTTGATGCATTGAACATGTGCAGATACCTCATGTGGTTTTTAAAGGGTACATTCTGCTCCCGTAAGTTGGCACAAGCTTTTTTTTTCCACAGCTCGTCTTCCATAAATAAGCACCGTTCGGTTTTGTTGTTACTATCACCCTTCCAGTGTACCTCTGACCTGGACAGCTGCTATATTGTATGCTTCAACAGCCCAACTTTTTATTACCTGTTTTTCCACAGGCGGGTGGCCGTAGCCCTTTAACATGACACTGGAAAGTGGACTCTCTTATCCACTGGTTAACACATCAACAGATAAGAACAGATGTATATAGCGGTGGGTCACCCAGGACATTATGATAGAGATGCAGAGGTAATAAGAGTGGCTGTGTCCTCATCGCACGTGTGCTCTGTTTGGCAACCATGAGGTTATTTCAGCTGAGGTGTCTCATGTGCTTTGAGCTGTTGTCAACACTGTCGGTTTTCTTTACCCCTGGGCGGTCAAGCATGAAGGCTGAGCCATGATGAATTTGTCTGCAATCAAACTTTGCTTGTATTGCTGTTCTTCCTCAAATCTTTGTCAAAATGATCAGCTCACCTGAAACCACCTCAGCAGGTTTGGTGAACCTTATTTGTTCGCTGTGATTGGGTGGAAAGCATCATTCGACGTTCCTGTTATTCAACTGCAGCTGAGCTGGAGGTTCCGTGCAGAATAGATGGCACAATGGTCTCGCATTCTGGCTTTCTGTGGAATATTTTGCCGGCTGCAGGAATCTATTGTGAAAAGCTGTAATCAGAGCTCGTCTGTGCTTTGACCTACAGCACAGAGGGCGGCAATGGACTGCCTCTCATTCTCTGTTTTTCTTTCCCCCCTACAGTTTTGGTGTTGATGTTTGGCTTTAAGAGACGGGATGGATGTCCGAATGGTTCTGGGGGGTCCAGATAACATTCTACTGGCCAATAATCCCGACGCAGGAAGTGGCTGTCTGAAGCATCCCTGTGAGGACCAGGTAAGCATGGAGAAAACTAGTGCATACTAAGGCAAGAATTACTAGCCATGTTTCCATCCAAAGTTTAAGGGTTGCGAAATCCAAATAGAAAAAGGTGGAAGGAAATATAGCTACTGTGGTGTTATTTCAGTCAGGACCACTTTGAGAATTACATTTATTGACAATCTTTAGATTTGGCGAAAGGCTTAGGCTCTAAGGTGCTCGAGCTGCCATACTAGACAGCTTGAGATACATCCTTGAGACTCAAATCCCCCAAGCCTTTTAATAAACAAATGTTTCTTAGCATATGTTTTACAGAAAGAGATACAATGATTACGTACATAGAGTTTCTATACAGAATCCACTGCTGTATTATAAAGATGATAGGAGGTGAAGGGATGGATGGGTGTGTAAATGTCTGTGCGACAGACTGTGGAGCATTTGTTCAATGAGCTTAAATACTATAATTGATTAGAGTAGGTGGAGTAACAAATCAGCTGAGCATCAGTGGTCTGCCTGAACTACGCTTGAATTCCATTCAATCACTCAAGCTCTATTTCTTTTATGTATACATTCTTGCAGCATTTATCAATCTAGCTTTGTTTATATCTGCTTTTATGAATAAATGGTTTTATGTTGTATAAATTAGCATTAGTTAATATATTAAGAACTAACATGAATCAACAAAGACCAATGGTATATTTATAAATTAACATTAATCTTTTCTAAAGAGAATAAATGCTGTAAAATAATCCTTGTTAGTTCATAATGCTAATGCACCTAATGCATTAACTAATGTAAACAAATTAAATCTTATTGTAAAGCATTACCATTTACTAAGAATAACTTATAGTTGTGCCACTGATCTTATGTACCATTAACACTGTATTTCTCATGTAGGACAGAAGCTCCAGCCCGTCTGTCCTTCATTCTGTGTCCACCACGTGGAAGGAGGGTCTGCTGAACAGAAAGAGACCATTTGTTGGAAGATGCTGTCACTCATGCACACCCCAGAGTCAGGTTAGCTTGTTGAAGCTTTTGGCATATTGACCGAATACACATTTATGTTTTGCATGTTGACTTACTACATTTATGTGTTGCAGGAGAGGCTGTTCAATCCCAGCATTCCTTCTCTAGGGCTCCGTAATGTGATTTACATTAACGAAACGCACACAAGGTAAACATCAACCACTGTTCGCCATAGGCCTGATGACTCTGAATTCTAGAGATGCACTGATTGCAATTTTCTTGGCTGATTCCAATGTACGATTTTTTTGTAAGTGTGACCTGCCGATACCGATTTTTGCCGATTTTGATTTTCTTTCAAAGAACTATTATTGACAGCATATACAAACAAAAAACTACTTTTCTTCAATGCGAAATTTTATTTTTTTATTGATAAGTTAAAAGACAGTAGTAAAATAAGAACAAATACATTTCAAACAACAGCACAAATAAATGCAATAGAATAAAGAGAGATATGAAATAAACACGGCTTTAAGTTTTTCAGGTGGTTATAGTATATTCAGGTAAGAAATACTACAGAAATTAATGTAATCAAATGTAAAATAACACTAAGTCTTCATTGTACAAATTAAATACAGATTAACGCTTACAATTAGTTATAAAAGTTAGTAAGTCAAGAGCAGAGAGTGATTTTGTCTTATGTTCTTTGAGAATTTATGCACGGATCCAATATACTGTTACACAACTTGCGTTATCTTTCTCAACTAATTAGGTTGCAAAAGTGACTGCGCGAAACCTGCAGGAATTAGTAAAACCGGAGTGAATGAGACAAGTGAGTGAAAGAAGGCGGGTGTGCGTCACTTCGCCGTCTGAGAGAAGAGAGCGAGAGCGCACAGCTTACGTTATTGCCTGTGTTGCCGCTGGCAACAAAACGGACCGGCTCGGAATCGGAAAGACTGTGAGATACCGGTCCGGGACGATCATGCGGAAAATCGTCCAATTCCGGTCCCAGGCCAGTCGATCGGTGAATCTTTACTGAATACATGACCACTTCCTTCCTTGATCATTGGAATACACACTGCGCATTGCTTAGTTATACACCTTTCTGTTTAGTATAATTCATTAACATAGTTTAGTTTATAATGCGTTTTCCAGCAAACGACCTGCCCTGTGTTTACATTCAAGCATCAAATGGAAGGTTGTGGGTCTCTGTGAGGAGTGGAAAGTCAGGAAATAAATTATTAAAACTGTTTGTCAGGGGATATTATGTACCTAGATCACATGACAAGGACCAAACATGGTCTGAGCTGGTACTGCCATTCAGGGGAGGAAATGGACAGTCCGTAATACTGCAGGAATAATTGAATATTGTCTATCAGCAGTTATTGAAATTAAATGAATGGTTCTCCCAAACAGCTCAAATATTACACAAAAAAAATTCAAAAAGAACTGCTAAAACAGAATCACTGAGTCAACCGAAACATTCGGACCGATTTCTGTAACAGAGCAGCTGGTTCAGTGAAAAGTATCAGCTGCGTTATCAAATAATACGTCATTCACAAATAATACTGATCCAGTTCTTGAGTTCAACTCACGGACTGTATAATTCTTTAAAGGATTTATTTTCATGTTCTACAGAAGGAACGACAATTTTTGTGTGAACTATTCTTTTATTGACCACGTCAATGATGAAGTCTGTTAGATTCTTCAAGGCCTTAATACTCTTATCCATAGCCTACTATTTTGTGTTTGTATAATGCAGGCACAGAGGTTGGCTTGCACGGAGGCTGAGTTATGTGCTGTTTGTCTTGGAGAGAGACGTCCGGAAGGACATGTTTGCTCGCAATGTGGTGGAGAACGTGCTTAACAACAGCAGGTACCAAGTGTTTATTAAAAAGCGAGGCCCAAATGCAATGAAAATGGCTGTTTCTAAGCAGCCGAAATGCATCTTATCATCCAGATTCACTGTGAGTTTGATTGCTATAGGCTGGAATGTGCTATCGTGGAGGTAGCGTCCGAGGGTGATGTAGATGCAGAGTCTGAAGTGGATCCCAAAGCTATCAGTAAAGTTAAACGGAAGGCCAGAGGATTTCTGCAGGAAATGGTTGCTAACATCTCACCTGCCTTCATCAGGTGCAGCTTTCACATAGTGTTTAATGAGTGATGATGCTAAATGCAAATGTACTGTTTTTTAAGAAAAATGTTATAATGGAATTTAATATAATGTAATCAAATATCTTCTGAATTTTCGGGGAGGTAAGGTTTTTCTTTTATGTTCTTGAAATAAGTATATTATGTCTTATCCAAGGCTACACTTTATTTGATCAAAAATGTAGGAGAAACAGTCATACTGCGAAATATTATTACTATAACTCTGTTCTGTTAATATATTTTAAAATATAATTTATTCCTGTGATGGCAGTCTGAATTTTTTAGCAGCCATTACTCCAGTATCCTTCAGAAATCATCTAGATCTTCTCTCTTTTCTCTGTCTCTTTTAGATTAACAGGATGGGTGTTGTTGAAACTGTTTAATGGATTCTTCTGGAGCATTCAGATTCATAAAGGTCAGCTGGAGATGGTGAAGAAAGCATCATCTGAGGTCAGACATCAGCACAAACTTTTCCCGCTTAGCATAGGCATTTCTTCTTATCTGCACTACCACACTTACAGTTGCAACTCCCAAAACAGCCACAGATAAAACCATCAGTTGACAAATTTGCATATTGCATCAAGTTATACAGTTCAGTAGCAAACAGCAAGTCTATCCACCTCATTTTTATGTATATTTAATATATTATAATGGGTGGACAATTACAAATGGAGATTTATAATAGAATATATCTTGAAGTATAACCAACATTTTACTCTGTGTCTTCTAGTACAACGCTCCCCTGGTCTTCCTTCCTGTTCACAAGTCCCACATCGACTACCTGCTCATCACCTTCATTCTGTTCTGTCACAACATCAAAGCCCCTCACATTGCTGCTGGCAACAACCTCAGCATCCCCATTTTAAGGTACAAAGTCATAATGTTCTTTTTTTTTTTTCATAAAAGTTTTTCAACAGTAGACAGTTAAACTGAAATGTGAATATGACGTGTGTATGGATTGTACTCCCTCAGCACATTAATACGCAAACTTGGAGGATTCTTTATTCGGCGCAAACTGGATGAAACTTTAGACGGAAAGAAGGATGTGTTATACAGATCACTGTTACATGCAGTAAGTTCGTCAAATCATCTTATTTGTATATTGTTGTTGAGACCGTTGTTTCAAAACAGATTTACAGAAAATTGTCCCTAAAGCGTTTTAAAGCCACCAGTGAAAAGCCAAAGGTGGCTGTGGCAAGGAAACAACCTAAAATTTTAGGTAGTGAAGGGGAAAAAACCTTGAGAGAAACCTAACTCAGCTGGGAGAACCCATTCGATTCTGTCATTACTAGATGCACATATGTTTAGTCAGTAAGATATTTTTTAATTTTTAAATGTACTATTTTAAATAAACTCTGTTTAACTCTTTAACTTTTCTATTCATCAAAGAATCCTGAAAAAATTAAATGTATCATGGTTTACACAAAAATTTGGAGTTTTCAACATAGATAATATTAAGAAAAGGGTACATAAAACACAGTTTCTGCCAATCTCATGTTAATCTTGAGTACCTATAGAGTCCTTCATATCTCTGAAGATTCTTTAGTTTTATCAGATTTATAAAATATAAATAAAGCTGTACTGATTGAAAACAGTCAAGCTCCTGGAGGCGGAGCTAAAGATTCACAAGCATATAGTGGTTTTAGAATAAACAAATGGACACTTATGGTGGTCAGCTAAACAACTGTATTTAAACTAGGGCTGTCACTTTACGTTCGAAAATCGATTGCACAATCGATCGGACCAACCAACACAAGTTTCGAAAACGAAAATATGGAATCGATTTTAACTGCCTTTTTTTTAACCAAAAATGTGTTTTAGGTAGACAGATCAATACAGTACACAGAACATGTAGGATGTTGGAAAATAACAATGTCTTTTCTGTTAACCAAATGCTTTTTAATATTCGCTATCTATCACTTCAGTGCAAGTGAACAAGCGCCGTTATTTGTTGCTTACTGACGTGTGTGTTCAAGCAAGCCAGAAATGCGCAGATTCTGCACAATACGCTTATTTCACGCAGCCGTTATTTTGAAATCGAAAGCGAGGCTCCGGTGGGAAGAAAACCGGAAGTGTCGCCTTTAATCATAGGAGAGTCGCGAATGCGATGGCGTATTGTTGTGTTTTATGTAGAAATTAGTTATTCTAAAAATGTACATACATTTCTTTCATACTTTAGACTATATACAGTGAAATTCATTTATAAAAGTTTTTTTTTTTTTTCAGAAAGTAAAAAAAAAGCAGGAACGAACTTATACATATCCTATATTGGATATTAACATCCAATAGTGTAAATCGCGGCATCAGCTTCAGGTTGGTAGTCCAAGGTATTGTTGTTTATCTTTACTTCCGGGGTTCTTCCCACCGCAGCCTCGCTTTCGATTTCAAAATAACGGCTGCGTGAATTAAGCCTATACGCCAGGGGTGTCCAAACTCGGTCCTGGAGGGCCACTGTCCTGCAGAGTTTAGTTCCAACTTGCCTCAACACACCTGCTTGTAAGTTTTTAGCATGCCTAATTAGCTGTTTCAGGTGTGTTTAATTGGGGTTGGAGCTAAACTCTGCAGGACAGTGGCCCTCCAGGACCGAGTTTGGACACCCCTGCTATACGCTGTATTTAATATATCATTAGGACTCACGAGTTGCGTATCTGCGCTAAATCCACGCAGATTTGGCTTACACGAACTTCCCCAGCAAAGTGAGTAAACATAGAAACACGGCAAATTGGCTCGTGATATGACAGCGTTACCCGCCAAAGTTAATTTTTATCCGAATTTGGCAGGTGTTAATTTCGATCCTTGAATGTTGCACTCCTGTTTGTCATTGTGCACAAAACTTCACGACAATAAATCATCAGAAATATTGCTGACTTGTGCGCGTCTCAAGCGCCCTCTTTACGTTCGTCCTAATGCCTGTTAGTTGTCCGTGGATCTGCCAATATTTGGTGTTGAAAATGGAAACGTCTTTAGACATGGAAAAATCGATTTTACAATCGATTCAATGAACACATATGTCTCAAAAATCGAACAGGATTTTTTCACAAAAGTGACAGCCCTAATTTAAAAACACACAATACATCATTGGATTATCCCTGGATAACTTTTGATTCACTATACGTCCGTGTTGTTTACTTTATATGCATTTACGTGCTGGTTACCAACAAAACACAGACATTTGATGCAGTTTTACTTACTGTCTGCGGTTCCGACTCATGACCGGGATCTTTTGTCTCTAGGACCATCTTTCCATTTCAAACGATTTGCAAATCCAGCATTGAACTGATAAAACTTCCGTAACCCGAACGAAGCACGTTGATGGGTGTGCTCTTGCTCTCGTTCCGGTTGATGTGTGTGTTTGCGCTCTTCTGGGAGAAGTGCAGATACAAGGAAATTCGCCCTTTATGATGTCATGAAGGGCCATACTCAAAAACTTTCCAAAACGTATATGAACCCTGAACCAGTGTATTTGGCACAGCACTACTCCGTCATACGTCCAACTCGTTTTTGAAACTTTGGCATTGTTTAGCATGAGAATCCAAATCTTTAACAGTGTAAACTAGTCAGAATGCATAAAATAGCATTAGACATCCCCTTTAAGCACCAAATCAGCTAATTAGACTGATTTCTGAAGCATCATGTGACAATTTAAAATAGCAAATGGTTATTTTAAATTGAATAATATTTTACAATAGTACTGTTTTTACTGCATTTTTGATCAAATTAATGCAGTCATGGTGAGCATAAGAGACTTCTTTCAAAAACAATAAACATGTTACTGACCCCAAACATTTGAATGGTAAATTTTGATGGAAAAAAAGTAGTAAAAATTATACTACTTCTATACTTAACTGTATATATCATATATAACCCAGCACTTTACTAAAATTTACTAAATATTAATCTCCGGTACTTGCTAAGAGAAAATACCTTAGTGTCTCGGATTGTCCATTTTGAAAAAAGCAGTTGTCTGCGTGTGGTTCTTATTTGTAAAAAGCTGTAGGATATTATCTTGTGATGTGAGCGATGGGAAACCGGAGCAGCTGTAAAATGGTCTGCTCTTAGTGCTTAAGTTAAAATGACACAGGGATTGTCATTGCAGCGACTGTGGAGAGGCTCGTGATTTCGAGGTGACTGTCACAGGATGCTGATGGATTACTTATGCATTATTCATGCAGTCTCCTGTTGTGCACCACATTACCACAATGGACTGCTTTAATTACAGGGAATTTGGAAAGAAAGGGTCATGAGATCTTAGAGATTGTAATAGTCTTTGGAGATATTTAATGCACCAGCATTTATTGTTGTGTGGATCATTCTTCTGTTTCCCACTCATTTTCAGTACACAGAAGAGTTGTTGCGGCAGCAGCAGTTTCTGGAGGTGTTTTTAGAGGGTACGCGCTCTCGCAGCGGGAAGCCGTCTCCAGCACGTGCCGGCATGCTCTCCATCGTGGTTGACACACTCTGTGTTAGCAGCATCCCTGATGTTCTGATTGTGCCTGTTGGTATCTCATATGACCGCATTATTGAGGGAAACTACAACAGCGAGCAGCTGGTAGGGATCACTGTGGTTAAATTCACCTTTTAAGTTAACAAATATTGGTTAGTTAGTTTTTTTTTTTAATTTTTTTTATACCATAAACACCTTCCTCTCTTTGTTTTATAGAATTAAAATACCAACTACTGTACATTTAAGACCATATATAAATGTAATTTAAAAAGTAACATGTGTCGTATTTGAGTTTAGAGCTATGGCAGAGGCCAAGATTTTCAGTGAATGTTGTCTTTATTTAAAAAATCTGTTGTTCTAAATCGAACAAATTGTTGTTGTTATTAAAATTTGTAAAAAAAAATTTTTTTATAATTTCTTATTTTTAGGATTATTTTTAATTTAGTGTTCAAAGTTAAAGCTGCAGTCTGTAACTTTTTTGGGTTAAAAATTATCCAAAATAAATTTTTGAGCAAGTACATAACCAGCTAGTTTAATCTGCTTGCCGTAGCTCGATTCAAAACGGTAAGCTTTTAATTATGTTTTTAATTCCAGTGGTACTGGTGGATTTCCGCGGGAAATTCGAGCATGTCTTTGCGTCGTTACGTCACATCTGTACACATAAAGAAGGTGTCTCGGCTAGTAGGCTATATTGCATGTGAGAATGTTGGAGGTGGAGATTTATAGCCTTTTCTTACAGCACTTCATAAAATTAAACTTATCAATTTGATGCTGGATCCAGAAATGACAATCGCCAGGGACAACTGGAGATTCACCCGTTGTAAAATGCAAAAGACTTCGGAGTGGCTACAGAAAAAAATAGACTGCAAACGGGCCCATGCGAAAGCAAGGATAAATATCGGAAGGGCGTTAAATGTAGTCACGCAATGCTGTTGTTAACATTAACAATTTGAGAACATAGTATAATTTGCACGGTTTGACGTGATATAATAAGCGATCGTTGGATTTAATCAGCACGATTTACTGCAATGCTTTTTTTCCCTTTGTTGGTCAGAACAAAAGTGGATGTTAGTTACTTGTTCAGATGACATTTTCTGGTGAAAATTCTTGTTGGTCATTCTTCCAAAAAGTAGAATCTGTGATTCCGAATGACAGTGTCCACACCGGCGCGGTGACCGACAGCCGCACATTCACCTCAAAACATTGGATTTATCCACGCTGTGCCGTGCCGAGGTGGCGACAAAGAGGAAAAACTACGGACTGCAGCTTTAAATATTCCAAATATAACAGTTATAATCTCAATATTGTGTGCAACCCTAGTCTACATAATACTACTCTAAAATATTTTTAGTACTTTACTATTTTTAGTGGGTTTTTTTTGTACTTTACTATTTTTTTAGATAAACAACTAAAATCCTGTTTTCATGAAAAGCGCATTTTGGCTGAAATCTTTATTTATTTTTTTCTATTTGAATTTTCTTTTGTGCTCACTGCCAAACGTGTTGTTATTGTTGTGGATGTATTTCCAGTTTTTGATTAATGTTCCTGCTGTTTCCCTCACTTCAGGGCAAACCTAAGAAGAATGAGAGTCTGTGGGGTGTGGCCTGCGGCGTGTTCAGGATGCTCCGGAAGAACTACGGCTGTGTGCGTGTGGATTTCACTCAGCCCTTCTCCCTGAAGGTTAGAGCAGCTCTTCTACTCCTTATTTCTCTGCTTGGCCGAATACATAGCATATATCTCTACTTAATGTCTGGATCTTGCTTCTCTGCCGCTTTAGGAGTACCTGGACTCGCAACGCAGTCGGCATCTCCAGGCCTCTCTCACGCTGGAGCAGATCCTTCTCCCCACCATCATCGCTGCACAGTATGGCCTTTAGACTGCTAGCCACCAATATAATCATGTGGACTGCTGTTTATTATTGGTATGTAGAAAGATGTGTGTGGCTGATGGGATTGTGTTCAATAATATTTTTCTGTGCAGACCTGATCAGGCTGTTTTTAATGGAGAAGATGAGGATCATCTGAATTCTAGAGACTTGTCAGATGAACCCTGGAGGAGGCAGGTCATCAATAACCTGGCCAAGCACGTTCTCTTCAGTAAGGGCAATCTAAAGACCATGATGCATAAACAGTTTCTTGGGCAGTGGGGGATTTTTCAAGCATCGAGGGTGGCGGATTGGGCAAAATTGATGTTTACATGGGATCAGCAGATTTATAATGGAAAATAGCAGTACTGCTCATTCATCAACTGCCTGGAAAATCTGCTTCTATATCATGGCCTACAGAATAACTGACATTCAAAATCTGAAAACATGGGCTCATTGTTCAGAACAAAAAGCTACAAAAATCTCTTTCTTGTATAACTGGCAAAGAATACCAACACATCTCACCAAACAGCTAGTGAGTGAATCTTCTATATATATATATATATATATATATATATATATATATATATATATATATATATATATATATATATATATATATATATATACATACAGCTCTGGAAAAAATTAATTAGTATTTGAAATTTTGAAGAAATGTTGTCAGTAGTTATATGTGTGTGTATATATATGTGTGTGTGTATATATATGTGTGTGTGTGTGTGTATATATATATATATATATATATATATATATATATATATATATATATATATATATATATGTGTATATATATATGTATGTATACATGTATATAAAATTAGATTTATTATTTCGATTTTTGGGTGAAAAATGGCCTGGACACATTATGTATACAGCACCTGATAGTTTTTGTAGGTTACTGCTGGTCAGTCCTCACCATGGTGGCATGTTGTTCTTGGCCAATCACATTCCTCTGTGTTTGAACGCCCCCTGTTGGTGCCTTTTTTTTTTTTTTTTTTTTTTTTTTGAGGACAGGACACCAGAGTATCGGCACTCTAAGGTGGAATTGCAGCTTGCTTTTGAATGTTTAATATAGACTTATGAACCCAGTTTTCTGCTCTAAAGTCACACTGTTTTTTTCCTCGTACAGCATTTTTCAGAGACTTTCAAATGTTTTTCAGCACACAGACAATGTCATGGAGTTTGTAGATCATGCATGCAGTTATGAATTTAAATAGTGTCCTTTCATGTCCCTTCATCAGAACATTTAAAGGTGAAGTCAAGTGTGTAATTTCTGTGGAAATTACATACATGTGGACTGTTTTGCCACAGTGTTTACGTACACTTTTCTGGAACATTAACCTATGAATAGATATAGTTGTCTCTACATATTAAGCCTGGATTTTGACATTAAACAAAAATGACACTTCACCCTTAAGGGTCAGTTTCTGATTGATCAACATCTCCTCCAGTTTGTTTCAGTTAAAGCACTTTCACTGTCAGTCATTTTGATCGCTGCCTTCTATGTTTCCCATAGCCGCCTGCAAGTCATCAGCAATCATGTCCACACACATCGTGGCCTGTCTCCTCCTGTATCGGCACAGACAGGCAAGTACCGTCCTTGCTTCCTATGCAGCACGCACAATGGCAACCCTTTCTTCTTTGGCCAGTTTTATTGGTTCATAACCATTGTAACAAACGGTTGCATTGGGCAGGGTGTACTGCTGTCCAAACTGGTGGAGGATTTCTTCAATATGAAGGAAGAGATCTTGTCACGGGACTTCGACCTGGGTTTTTCTGGGAACTCGGAGGACGTGGTCATGCACGCGCTCAGCCTTCTGGGAAACTGTGTGAACGTCACCAGCACCAACAGAAACACGGAGTTCATCATCGCCCCTAACTACACTGTGCCCGCACTTTTTGAGCTCAATTTCTACAGCAACGGCCTTTTCCATGTCTTCATTGCAGATGCCATTATAGGTAAAAGATCTGAGACGTCACATGTCATAATTAATTTGCCACTCTAGGGTCTATTTTTGATTCTGTCTGCAAATATTGGGAAGTTTTACTAGTATTTGTATCAGCTATGAGGTTTTGGTATTATGACGACCCTAATACAAATATTGTGCACACACACTTTGAATGCATACCGAATTTTACAATGACTGATGATACTTGGCTAAGGATGTCAAAACAGATGTAGAACATAGTTTAAAATGATCGAAACTGTTTGTTTGTATGTCAGCTTGCAGCGCGCTGGCCCTGCTGAGAGAGCAATCTGCAACTTCACTGAATGAGCAGAATTCTTCATCCACGCTGCTCAGTCAGGAGAGACTGATCCGCAGAGCTGCAGGCCTCTCCCACTTTCTGTCCAATGAGGTGGCAGTAGCGCTGGTATGCACTCACATCACTGTTATATAAGTACTGTAGCACCACCATCTAGTGGTTGAATATGGATATAGTATCAAGAAAAAAATTAAATGCTGACTTGAAACTTTTGACTACATAAATCAACATTCAGTACTAAAAAATTAGCATTTTCACTATAGACTAAAATAGCTTATTGTACTGTATATGCTAGTGTAACCACACTTTAACAAGGGATTTGCTTGTTAAATTTTTGGTACTTTCAAACTTTCTTGTCCTTGATCTGTGCTATGTTATGTTACAGGGATGTTCTTAATTGCGTTGTTCAAATTAAAGGGTTAGTTGACCCAAAAATTCTGTCATTAATTACTCACCCTCATGTTGTTCCATCCAAACCCATAAGACCTTCGTTCATATTCGGAACACAAATGAAGATCTTTTTGATGAAATCTGAGAGCTTTCTGTCCCTCCCTAGACAGCTATGCAAATAACCGTGTTCAGCGATCAGGTTTTATGCACAACTTCAAAGCGACTGCTCAGTTGTTTCGGTACGTGTGTGCGCTGCGCTCTCTGCTTAAAATGTCTCGCTCCATATGTATGCGCTGTGCGCTCTGCTCAAAATGTTCCGATCGTGTGTGCTGTGAAAGTTCTTTGGACTTGTTTCTGTTTGCAATAGGTGTTTTATAGCCGTGCTGGGCAACACTGGAAAAATTATGCTACCATCTTGTTCACTGATCCACTCCTTGCTATCTGCTCACATGCTCTGATAATAATAGCTTTGTAGAACTAAACATTATTTTGATAATTGGCCAAAAAATAAATCTTTAAATCTGATTCTGTTGCATTGAGCTGAATGAAGAATAATATATTCATATATAGTTGAAAATACTGACAATTCAAAAAGTTCATAAAGAGATCGTAAAACTAATCCATATGAATTGAGTAGTTTATTCAAAATGTAGGCATTTATTCACATATAAACCTTGATCAGCGAACTTAAACAGAACCTAAACCGAACCTTCTTGACCCACAAGAACAAACCTTAAGCTCATTGGTTCTTGTGAAAGCTCAAACATGATGTGTAACACACGAGAATGAACCTCATGCTTGAGCTTCCGTTTACCATATCTGATGTGTGCGTTGATAAATGTTTGAATGTGAATAAAAGCCTAAATTAAATCTGTTTGTCATATAGAGCGATCATGTCTTTTTGAAAAAAATACCTTAAATACCTTAATTTGTGTTCATAAGATGAGCGAAAGTCTTGTGGGTTTGGAACGAAATGAGGGTGAGTAATTTTTGGGTGAAACCTTTAGCAACATTGATTGCTCAGGGACAACCCCTTAAAAGTGTACACGCATGATCTTTGTTATTAGCCCAGATATTATATTGGTTACTAGCTCTCATTTTATATATAACTAAGCTGAGAAGAACCATCTGATCTTTAAAGAAAAACAGAGTGGTATTCTTCTACACAGAGAATATCACAAAACCCTTTCGAGAAATGGAAATTTGAACCCAAAACCAAAGGGGAGGGAAAATTAAAACTAAATTTTATTTTGCATAAAGAAAATGTAATCTAAAACTACTACTAGTACTAATGTTGTGCTCTCTCTCTATTTATCTATCTACCTATCTATCTATAAAAAAAACGGTTAGTTCCAATCCTTGATTCTGATTGGTCAATAGCTGTGTTTTATCCACGATAAAACACGGCTAAGACCGCTTCACCCAACGACTCTAATGTATCACTACACAACACCCCTAGCAACCACTCTTAGCAACTTAAACATATGTTTGAGTCCTTCAATGTAAAAGTCTTTCCTACTGACTGACTCACTCATAAAGACTCCCGCTTAGTGTCGTGGCTAACAACGCCCTTCAGGCGTGACTTATTCGTGATACAGCACAGCCTCTCGTACCTTATTGCTTATATATATATATATATTATATTATATTCATGGATTTGTGCTGTATTAAAATGTTTTACTTATATACGAATGTATATATACTTTTTATTCACGTTCCAGTAATGAGCTTAGTTTATATATATATATATATATATATATATATATATATATATATATATATACACACACACACACAAGCTAGATTACTGATTCAAGTTTCAATTTGATAAAGAAATACAAATGTTATTCATTGAAGTGTATTTGTTGTCTTTACTTTCTATAGCCTTGTCAGACTTTATACCAGGTCTTCCATGATGCTATCACCAGGTTAATTGAGTATGGTGTGCTTACTGTAGCTGAGGTGAGCTTTGTCAACTCTTATGTCTCGTTGCTTATTTATCTTTTCTTTTTTAATTTAAAGCTAGAGTACTTAATGGAAAAATGCCATCACAGACCATATAATGTTTGAATGATGCTGTGAGATTTCTGTAAATTCCTTGAGTATCCGAATTGATGGACACTCAGGCTTATTTCTAACCTTTTTTCTGTTTAATTTGAGACTTAATATTTTGCTATTGGCTCATTCTAATTACCAATTCATTATTGACTTTATCAATCAGTGATACTACAAGTACATGAACCAGCTAGGTTTTCTTTTTTGGGAAATACAACAGATCAAATATTATTAGTTCATAATATTAATAGTATTTGTGAGTCAATCATTAATTAACAATAAAAATTAATATAATTCAATAATTGACTGAAATTCATCTTTGTGTTCAGGAGGACCAGGAGGAGTTGAGTCCGTCTGAGGAGCCTTGGCCCAAGAAGTTTCCAGAGACTCTTTCTTGGCGAAGTGATGAAGAAGATGAAGACAGTGACTTTGGAGATGAACAGAGAGACCGTTACCTAAAGGTCCATATAATACTGCAGGGGCCTAAACATTGTTAGAAATAACATGCGTAACACCCAGAATAAGAAGAGTGAAATGAATATTAATTGTTTGGTTAGAGTAACATCACTCACAGAAAACAAAACCATGATCTTAAGTTTCCAAAAAAAAAAAAAAGATCAACTCCTTAATTCCTTTAAAAAAAAAAATAATAAAAATCTCACGCAAATCAAGAGATTAGTAGTTTAAGGGTAAATTTCTTATCTGGAAGAAAATTTTTTTAAAGGCACAGTGTGTACGTTTCGCCGCAAGGGGTCGCTTATTCAAAACAATAACGAAGGTGTACCAGTAGTTTGATGACGCCGTGAATGTGTGGAATCATGGGAAGTGTTGTCTTCACCTCCACAGCCGAGGGAAAGCAATCTGACGGGACTCGGGCAGAAATCATATTCATGGGTGAGCTAATGTATTAAAGTTTTATTACCGTTACTGTGGTATGAAGCGGAGCCGAGAGCCGAGGGCATTTTACTTCGCTGTTTTTATTATGCTTAAAAGCCACGGTCGTTCGCTGCCACTCCTTTCGTTTTGTTGTTTATGCATATTTTACTATTAAAGTTACGTTTAACGTCCGCCTCCTCCTTCCCTGAACTTGAACTTTGTTACAGTTACATTTGATCACTTAAATTCACATTATTTTATTTCATTGGAATGAAACAGCCACAAGTGCTGAATTACTACTTATACAGGTCGCTTTATTTGACGAATTAAAATTGTGGGGTAATGCAACGCTGTTTTACTTGGCCAAACAATCATAGTAAAAATACATTTGAGTGTGTTGAAAGTTATGTTATAACGTTACTCTGTGCTTTTGCTCGGTGGCTGGTATGAGACATTTTTTGCAATCTAGATCGAAATTAGAATATTATCTAAATAAAAGCTGGATGACTTGTGTTGCTAAATGGCAAGTAGTTAAAGGGGAACTTGGCAACTCTAGCCATTTCTTTGCTGATTTTCACTTTTGTTTTTTCAACGAGCTCCCCCTACAGCTGTGGGGCGTATATTTCACAACACTGTAGTAAAAAAAAACTCACTTGCGGCACCCTCCTCCCCCTTTCTACCGCTGCTCATGTGCATTTGTTATTATCGGAGCCGGCCAACTTTATCGTGTGGAGCTATGACTACCGAGGTGGGTAATCCATCATACACATTGAGATGTGTGTTTGTTGAATTGCTGTAAAGCAGAAGCAGTTCGTGTTTCTCGCTCGTTCTCGCTTCTCACGAGACTTCCTATTTCAAACTTACCGGGACGTTAGTCCCCATGTTTCAAGGTTGGTTTTCCGCCTGGGAACGCAGGGGGGAGCGGGGAAAGTCACCATTCTCACCAGAACAGGTGATTAAACCATCCAAATGATTTCTAAACGGTTTTATTAAGTTGAAATAGTTGCCAAGTTCCCCTTATTTTTAAAATATATTGTATGGTGGAGAGAATGCTGTATTACCATTGCTACAAATAAAACTCTTTTTGATTATGCTTTGTTAGCCAATTGACAAAATATAATTTTCTCTGAGGCATGGTACAAGCATGTTACTCGCGGTAAATCAAGAAAATGAGATTCAAACAATAAGACTAAACATGTTGGGCTATATAAGAATGATTTGTTTTCTGTCGATAAAGGTATCCTAACCTGTCTAATAAAACGCATAATATATTAAAGCGTCTTTAGTGATTCCATGGTTTCTACGGAAGTTAAACCAGAAATCAGAGTAAGGCGGATATGTCATCATTGACATGCGACAACGTGACACGGGTCGTTACACTATTTAAATCCAGAGAAATCAGCAGTTTTAACCATTGTAAACATTTGGGATAATGTCAGTGCACAAGTCAACAAAATAACACTGTTCTTGTTTTTTGGATATTTTAATACAAAAATCTTGCATATTGTGCCTTTAAGACAAATAAAACAAACGCTTTTTGACCTATTTATTTAGCCTATTGCAGCAAAGAATGGAATCATTCTCCGTATTGAGGAAGTATGACCATTTTTGAAAGTAGTCTATATTGCAGGTATTTTAAAAATTTCCCCTGGAGAACAATGCACCACTATAAAAAAAGTTGATGCATGGTTTCATAACTCTTTTAAAATCCCCTCATTAAACATTTTAAAAGAAATATATTAAACTATTTTATTTTTTTTATTTTAGGTGAGCCCATCAGCTGAGCACCAGGAATTTTATACTTTTCTGCAGAGGATTCTCACTCCAGTGCTGGAGGCCTACAGTTGTGCCGCTATCTTTGTACACAACCTGAGTTCGCCCATGTCAGAGAGAGAGTACACCTATCAGCTTTTCAAGTATCTGCTAACGCGCACCGAGAGAGGAGTGGCTGCATATGGTAAGCCACTTTCAGTTTAAATGTGCTCTACGCAAGTTTCTCCACTACCACCGAAGAGGAAATTCCAGACATTTTTCACCCCCTTAAATCTTTCCCTGTCGTGTCATCAATCATTTTTATAAATGCTATTTTTAAAACATTTTCTTGTTATTCTCTTTTCTTGCATCATAGTTCCAATCTGTTTGTTAAGCTTTTTTGTGCTAGAATCTTATATGAAAGGTACTTTATAAAATTAATGTATTAATATTGATGACATTGATGGGAATATATTTATTTATTTGTTTGTTTATTTTTAGGAGAGAGTGCCACACACTGCCTCGTAAAGAACACAGTGAGAACATTTAAAGAGCTGGGGGTGAGAGAACCGTCTTCTTGCATTTACTTCACATGTAAAATATTAGAATTGGACTCAATATGCCATGTTGACGCTCTTATTGCATGCCTAATGCATTTGAATGGTGGATTATCAGTGAATAACTCCTTAAACTCTTAGTTTGTTCCTCACACAAAGCTATCGTATGGCTTAAAAAAATGCAAAAGTAGTATGAACTACTTTTATCATACTTCGTGCGTTTTGAAGAGTAACATAATACCTTATACATCTTTTGTGTTCCACGGATGAAAAAAAAAAAAGTGAGGGTCAGTAAATGATTTTGGACTAATAACTCTTTCTTTTGCAAAGCAATGCTGCATTTAAATTTATTAATTTATCTTTAAATGTTTTAAAAGCCTTTTTTTGTATTTAAAATTTAAATTATTTGCAAGACAATGTAGACCTTCAATATAGTTTTGTATTTAAAAACAAAAATGAAAGTGAAAATTAAAACTGAGAAACATTTATTTTCCCCCACCCACTAAGTTTTTTGTTACAGTTGGCTAATATTAATTTTAATGTAAAATTGAAATGACTAAAAATAAAATAAAATCAGGCTAAATAGAAATATAAAAATGCCAAGCACATAAAATTACTAAAACTTTAGTTAAAACTGAAAATATAAAAACAAAGCTAATTCAGAATATTAATAAATACTACAATAGTTTATAAGGAATGCTAAAATAACATTAAGAACTGTATAAGCATACAATGAGATACAACTGCATACATAAGCATACAATGAGATACAACCTAACAATAAGCATTTCAAATAATTAACTGCATTATGATTGACTTTTATTTTTGCTTTTTTACTTTTTTTTTTATAAATATTTAACACAATTTTTGATTTCAAGTTAAATTTTAAAACAGTACAATTTTAAGATAAGCCATTTATCAGTTATCAGCCATATATAACATGAAAATAACATTGGTGTCTCTCTAAAAGACAGAAATGAGAAAATGAAAGACAGAAAGAAAAAGACAAAGAAAGAGAGAATGAAAGGGAACCAATGGTCTAAATCATCAGGTCCCAACAGGGGGGTCACGGCCCACAAGGGGGTCTCAGCGAGCTCTGAGGGGGGTCGTGTCATATTTTGAAAAGTGTTGAAGTAAGGAATAATTGACGACAGGCCATTGAATTATTAGAAAAATAATGCACATCCGAGGTGGTAATGCGGTCACGACGCGAAGCGGAGTGTAGCAGGTCTTAAACACCGTCTGTGAACACAGACTGAACCCGCTGAACACGCGTTTGGGCATGATCAGTCATAACATAAGTATCAAATTACATTCATAACTGGCCTTAGTAAGTGTGTCCCGGCTTTATGCAGTTATTAATGCAGTTATGAGAGAGAGAGGGAGAGGTTGCAATAATGAGACAGAAAAGCATGCGCGTCAATATTATTATAGGCTATTTATTAATTAAATAATTAAATTCGTTTTAATTAATTCGTTCTTGTTTTCTATAATTGACAGTAGATAACCTAACAAATTAAACACACAAAACCCTTTAATAAGTAGGCCTATCAATAATTATTTATTTGTTATATTATCTGGAATTACGAAAACCCGTGCAGCAGGACTATCAATTTATTTTATATATTCAGATTAATTTTCTATTTATAGGACTATATACTTTATTTATTAAAATTAAACTGCATGTGTCCTTAGTGAAGTTAGACATCGCAAATTGCAGATCAAGCGCATGGGGCTGCATGTTTTTTCTTGTTATGAATTGGATCCTATTTTCCGTTATTACAGTTAACTACGCGCAGTGATATGGAACTGTAATGCGGTCAAACCTGCCTGGAACTACTTTAGCCGTGCGTTTCCCTGAAAATAATTGCACACCTTAGAACGTTCTCAACCAATCAGAATCAAGCATTCAACAGCCCTGTAGTATAAGTGAGCATTAAAGCAGCATTCCGTAGCTTTTTTTTGTGTTCAAAATTAACTACATTTATATAATGAGCGAGTACATCATGAATCCATTTTCCAAACCGTGTTTTTGTCTTATCCTGAGTCACTATGGTACACCTATAATAAGTGTTTGTATTGGGACTATTTTACACTGGTTCGGGTCGTACCGCTGCGGTGTAGCCCAGTACCTGCGTGACTCGTCATAGACATAAACAGAGAGAAGTAGCTCCGGCTACTATGTTCTTCCACAAGACGCATTAGTCTGTTAATAAACGCATGTTTATTAATCGCTAGAGTGCCAAACGATCATATTACATTAGCTAATTTTATTCACGATACCCTGGCTGACCAAAAAATGGGTTTTCAACGAGGTCCCAGACACCAGTCATTTTGTTATAGCCTATATTAATTATTTTTTCCCTACACACCAGTGTGAATAGAATACTGATATTTTTGTTATTGCATTTCAAATAGGGCCAATTAATAGGCTACTCCTAGGCTTATGTTTTTAAATGACAAATGGCCTACAGATGTTTTTGGTATAGTATTTTCAATATTATACGCTATTATTTGTGCATAAACATATCTGGTTATAGTAATAAACATATTGTTTGTTTAAAAACAAAACATTTAGTCATCCTTGCTGCAAGCTTACAAGAGCGAAAATATCATTAAATGTGAAGGGGGGCGCTAAACTATTTTCTTGGGAAAAAGGGGGTCTCAGACGGAAAAAGGTTGGGAACCACTGGTCTAAATTATTTAAAACAAGAAAATACATTTTCTTTATAAAAAAATAATTAAAAAACATCAAATAAAATTCTGAGGTACTTCCTGTGCAAGTAGTGAAATAATCATGCTATTTGTGATTCACAGGTGCTTAAAGAAAGACGAGAAGGTGGTGTGTGCAGTCTAGAGCTGAGCAGTTCTTTCTTACCTCAGGCCAACAGGAACAAACTCATGCAGTACATTCTGGGTTTCAGTCTGCTGTGACATCAACGCAGCTGTGCTGCTCTCCACCCCACTCAAGGGCTTTTTACTGGCTAATCATGACTGTCAAAGGTGCTACTCTAAGGAAAGCTTTACCTGGAAGTGCCTTCACCAAACGCCTCATACTAGACTTATAAGTTAGTCTTCCCTTCACTATAAACCACTTATGCAGTCTTCAATACACTAGTTCTGTCAGCCCTCTCGTTTACTAGAAGCTTCCACCCACCCACACACACACACACACACACACACACACACACAAAATACCAGTTCTGCCAGTGAAAGCCCTTGTTTTTGAGCTAAATCAGGGGTCTTTATAGCTCTGAATGTTAATATGGACTCAGACAGTTTGGTTTTAGTTTAATCAACTTAATCAGTACATGAATGTCACCTTCAGTTTTAGCAAACTTCATTATCGGGATGACGGCTAGTGAATGAAAATCTTTAAAAAAGGGCATTTAATTTTTCTTTTTAACTACTTGTCAGGGCATGTAAAGAAATTGACATTCTCTGTACATTATCTTGTGGCAGAGAACAGAAAGTCTGTATATTATTTGTTAATAGCAGCCACGTGAAAAGGAAATAGTGACTCATTCTGCAAATCGTGCAGCAAACTCCTGTAAGTTACTTAGAAATGTGAGCCATGAAATTGTGTCGTTTAAGGTCATGTTTACTCGCGATTGGATGTGTCCATGCAGGATAGTTAGTTACAGCTGTAACATTGTGTAATACAACAAAAAATGGAATCATGTAATGGTTTTAGCTGGCCTGGAGGATCTTGAGGCCATCGACTAGGCGGTGAACGTTACTGGAAACGGAGCTTGAATGCTTCTGCTTGGCTGACCTTCACAACATCTAATTTGTAATATTTGGAGGAGGTTCTATTGCTGCCAAGAATTTTTATTCCCTCCTCAGTTACTGGTATATTTTATTTTGGAGTTAAGATCCTCGGCAGCAAGTCTACTGTAGCGTGTGTGCATGTGTGCAATATGTCTGTAGTATGTGAATTAAACTGTATTTATGCCACAAATCTGTCTCAAAGCACAAAATAACCGGAATTCAGATAAAGGGATGTTGCCTTAATAACCACTTACTCAAAAAGTGTAATATTTTGTTGGCTGTAGTTTGAATCGAAAGTTAAACGTTGAGGATACCCTTTACGGTCCTAAAACTACAATTGTAATACAGTCAGTATTAGCTGCTGTTTCGAAAACCTGTTCTGCTGATTTATCATTTCCAACTTTGTTTGTCATGTGTTTTGCATTATCCCGAATATGATCGCATGCTTGTTTTGACAAGTCGTTGAAGAGAACTCCTTTGTGCGTCAGCCTGTAGATGTTGCTACACGATAGACCTGTTTTTACTGTGAAAGAATGTAGTTGGCAGACATGCACACATTACGTAGGCTACTGGGAGACTTTGAAATAAGATCCGGGGTTCCCATGGTCATGGAAAAATCTGGAAGTATCAAGGTATTTCAAGGCTGTGAGTTCCAGCGCTTGGAAAGTCGTGGAATTTTACATCAGTGCATATAAATTAAGTAAATTAAATATAAATGCTCAGTTGTAACATGTAAAAATCCTAATCCTAAATAATAGAATATAGAAGTTTTGTGTAATGTGAGAACTGCTCAAACTGCTGAATATATAATGGGTTTGAAGCGATATTGAAAATGTTTTTGAGATAACTGAATAAAAGCTGTGGAAGTAAGTTACATTATAAAATGAAAAAGCGTATTGTTTATTATACACAAGGCATTTTTGGTCAAAATAGTTGCTCTGTTTGTCAATATGGCTTCAAACATTAAGTTTAAAATGGTAATAAACCAGCTCTTCTGAATAGAATAATAGCTTACTACTTATTAAATATAGTGCAGTGTATACTGGATACTAACTATTAATCATTTGGATTTATTCCACATTTTAAAACTGACCCTCAGATTGCATAATAAATAAAAATATATATTTTCATTGGAAAGGCAGTCTAATCCAATAAATCTAGAAATATAAAAAATCACAGCTGATATTATTTACCATTCATTTGAAACGCATTGTAAATGCATTGCATTGTGAGATGCAGTGCTCCACGCCGTAAGCTCTCCTATATGATGCTCAATAGGTCATCTGGCTATTATCTGCATAAAATAGTGCTGCAATAGTAGGCCTAACAGTGCTATTCTGAATATAGCCAATGTTTTTGAGTCAAGGGAGGCAGAATAGATGAAGTGTGTGATTCCTAACTCTTCTCTACGGTTCTGTGAATGTGTTCAATAAGCACTGAAGATTGTATTTTTGAAATTGAAATGACTATAAACAGCCACATGCATTAATCTCTCCCGACAGCAATAATACATTTATCATATGTCCCCCCTGAACTTTAAAGCTATTGTCATATTACTCTCAGTCTCAACCCAACTGGATTGTTGGTAATTGCTCATCAATTTATCAAGAGATCCCATTTGTGCTGTGAACAATATAGATTTGAGGTGTTATTTTAAACCAGTCCCAGTCACATTTAATGTTCTGATATTAAATAATGTGTTTGTTTTCATCAACATTTTTAAATCCGCTTTGTATATAATTTAGTTTCTATCTCACAGTTGTCTTGTGAGATGGGTGAGTTTACTAAATCAAACTCTGTTTGGTTGTCTTTTCTTTAACCTCTGGCGATTCTTAACAAAACGCTGTAAATCTGCAGACAGAATGCTGTTTATGAATGCCTTTATGCTGTTCAACCGTTTTGTAATTTGGCATGTTTTCTGAGTGATGTATCATTTAGTGCAAGGTTTCCCAAACTGGGAATGAGTTGTCAAAAAGCTAGTGAAATCATATAAATGTAAAAAAAAAAAAAAAAAAAGGAAATAAATCATTTACAAATAAGAACAGATTTAAAAAAAAAAAGAAATTGTTTGGGAATCCCTGTTTTAGTGCATAATGTTGGAGGGGAACAATAACATTTAGGTCATACTCATTTTTCTGTGAAGCATTTTCATGCACTGTTATGCACTATGAAATAAATGAATGTTAACAAATAGTGAACTTAATTTTCTCTCTCTCTGAGCAAAGTTACTTTGGATGATTTAATAGACAGACCTCACCATAACTAAATGTTGTGATCACACAATACTGTGCGGTGTCAACGTGGAATGTGGATGGCCAAAATATACTTTGGGATTTATTGTCATATATTCTTAGTCCAAAACCCAAAGATCCATACAAGAATACCATTTATAGTTCTCATATTCTCATACTTCAATTATTGTCATTATTATCCCCACAGTCTCGCTCGTTTCTCAATGTCAGTGCTGCGTAAAAAAGGTTTAAGCCAGCATAAATTGATATGCTGGTTTTAGTGGTCTCGTTGGCTATCACGAGCTGGTAAACTCCTAAAAACCCTGTAAAACCAGCCAGGCTAGGAGACCAGCAAGCTAGTTTTTAGCTTCTTTTTTTTTTTCAGCAATGAATATAAACGTGTAGACTTCTTTATATAAAAGGGAGGGCATTAAGGAGAGATAGACGAGAACTGCCCACGACGACAATAATTTAGAGACCACTAAAGCTGAGGACCTCGTAGAGAGCACATCCACAATGAAGAACCAAAGCAGAGGTCTGAGTGTTATTCTGCCAAATAACACGAAACTAAACATGACTGTTGGGGTGAGTGTGTGAAAATGTTTTTATACTTTATCACAGAGATATTGAGATGAATATCTGACATGGAGTGCCGATTTAAGAGTTGCATCCTCTTTTGTGTTTGTTAGAAAGTTAAATTTTTGCATGTGTCATAGATGTTGGATCTTGTTTAGCTTTTTTCCGTAAAACTGCACATGTTGTCTTTGTAATGAACATTAATTCAGATTTCAGTTATTCAAGTTACAGGCCTGCTTAAAAAATAGCCAATGCTGTCTTTCTGGTTAATTTATCCTATCCTACTTTATGTAGTATGGTGTATTTTTTTAGCATGTCTGTATTACAGCTTAAGGACAGAGGTCAAGACGTGTTCAGCCAGCTGTCTGAGCTACTCGTGGTCTCAGATCTTCATCTCTTTGGTCTGAGCGTTGTAAAGGGTATGTGGTTTCCTTCTGTTTGTTTGTGTATGTGAAACTGCTAACTGAGCCTTTTTTGTTTGAGTGATTTGACAAAATGCTGAGCTAAACAAAAATCAAGGATGAAGGGAGTGACAGTTCTGTTTGTCTAAACCATCAGTTCCCAACAGGGGGGTCGCGGCCCACAAGGGGGCCTCAGCGAGCTCTTTGGGGGGGTCGCATCATATTGAACAGTGAGAATTAAAGCAGCATTCCGTAGCTTTTTTTTGTGTTCAAAATTAACTACATTTATATAATGAGCGAGTACATCATGAATCCATTTTCCAAACCGTGTTTTTGTCTTATCCTGAGTCACTATGGTACACCTATAATAAGTGTTTATATTGGGACTATTTTAAACTGGTTCGGGTCGTACCGCTGCGGTGTAGCCCAGTGCCTGCGTGACTCGTCATAGACAAGTAGCTCCGGCTACAATGTTCTTCCGCAAAACGCATTATTCTGTTAATAAACGCATGTTTATTGATCGCTAGAGCGCCAAACGTTCATATTACATTAGCTAATTTTATTCACAATACCCTGGCTGACCAAAAAATGGGTTTTCAACGAGGTCCCAGACACCAGTCATTTTGTTATAGCCTATATTAATTATTGTTTCCCTACACACCAGTGTGAATACTGATATTTTTATTGCATTTCAAATAGGGCCAATTAATAGGCTACGCCTAGGCTTATGTTTTTAAATGACAAATGGCCTACTGATGTGTTTGTTATAGTATTTTCAATATTGTATGCTATTATTTGTGCATAAACATATCTGGTTATAGTAATAAACATACTGTTTGTTTAAAAACAAAACATTTTTTGTAAGCAGCAAGCTTACAAGAGCGACAATATAATTAAATGTGAAGGGGGGCCCTAAAATATTTTCTTGGGAAAAAGGGGGTCTCAGCCAAAAAAGGTTGGGAACCACTGGTCTAAACCATATCGACTCATAATTTTCTTTCCGTTTTACCAGACAATCAACCGCTTTTCCTAGATCTAGAGCAAAAATTGTCCCTGTACCTCCCAAAGTCCTGGAGAAAGAATACATCAAAGGTAATCAAGCACAAATAAATACTTTAATGCATTCTTCATTGTCATATGATCCTTCAGAAATCAGTCTAATATGCTGTTTTGGTGTTACATTTTTTTATTATTATCAAAGTTTACTATTAATTAAATTATTAATATGCTTAATATTTTGTGGAAGGTTCCATACATTTTTTTTTAGGATTCTTTGATGAATGGCAAGTTCAAAACAACAATATATTTTAAATGGAAATCTCGTGTAACAATGTTAATGTCTTCTACTGTCACTTTTGATCAATTTAATGAATCCTTGTTGAATTCAATTTCTTAAAAAAAAAAAAGAGACCTATTTCTTTAAAAGTGCTGTATTTCTTTTAAATTCACCACTGAGTGTTACAGTACATGCTGGGTAAATACTGAAATGACTATCTTTATTTACAAACCCAATGAGAATGTTCTGCTCGTGAGTGGCTGGGAATTTTCTGCTCGGGGAACAATAGTGATGTTTTGGGTGACATCACTATTGATGAGTAATAATGACTGTTCTAGAGTCAATATTCTGGTAAATTAGGGAGTTATTATCTAAAGACCATATCTGTTCTCAGTATGATGCATGTAGATAATTTCGTAGTAATGTTTCATGTCGATATACAATGGTTGCATATTGTTAAAACTAATCTTGGTATTGATATCTCTGTAAAACTGGCGATTCTATAGAACAGTGGTAAGGAAAATACCTTTACCATATTCCGAGAACCTTCTAGTGGTCGGGAGCATTTCCGTTGTGTTGTGCACTACTAGGCCACTTTACACTAGAGATGTAACATGCATTCTTATGCAGATTTTTATTCATTCATGTATTTACTTTCATAGGAGGAAGTAGTTCTCTCTCTGAAAGTGCAGTACTTTGTAGAAAATGCTCAACTAATTGTGTAAGTACTTTTTTTTCTCCGCCATTGATGTGAGACCAAATGATGTGATTTGTTTTCATTATCCATCATTTTGCCCTTCTTCTTCTTCTAGGGTATTGTGTCCAATGATATGTCACCTTACTTTGTGGCCCTTTTGTGTTAATACATTTCTCAAAACATTAGCACAAAAATGTTATTTATACAACGTTCATGGAACGTTTTTTTTTTCTGAAATGTTTTAGTTGGATGATTTAAATTGTACAGATTGTTTCAGAATGTTCAAGGAATCAAGGTTCCCATGTTTGCAGAATGATAAAATGGATCTATCTTTAATTTCTTCAATTTCATTTAACTTTAATGTTTGCATAACCAAGAACAAAAAAGTTTTTAAAGCATTTAAAAAAACTGGCCAGTAAGTGTTCATCCTGAAATATTACGTAAAAGTTATTCTCATGTTTACCTTATAAAATCATTAAAGATTTTACAGCAAAAAGCACATGCTCCACAATCTGAAGTTGTTGTTGTTGTTGTTTTTTAATTATACTAAAAGGCACTTTACTTGCTTAAAAAGTATAAACTATCAATTAGACGACAGAAAGCATGTAGTAGATTGTGTAAAACAGGTTTTTCAGTTTTGATCATGTTGATAATTAGAAGCCTTAGACATCTGCATATCAAATATGATGCAGTAGGCTTTATAGGGTTAATATCCCACTAATTAAGCAGCTACTCGCCAAATAAATGAATAACACATACATACATGCATACATAAATACATGTACATGAAGTACTGGTTTACCTTTACAATACATTTTTTATCTTGGTCAATGTTAATTTCTACATGTACAAAGTACATTTTAACTTTTCAAGATGTATAAATTAAAATTTAATTCTTAACATTAACATAAGTTAATGTATTATGGGCAAAGATAAATAAACAATGAACAATAGTATCTCTATCAAATAGCATTAATGCTGTAAATGTTGGTTTATGATACCTATGCATTAACCACTGTTTAACTGTAAAACTGTTTTAAGTGTCTGTTTTAAACTGCTTGTTTTATTCTCAAAGAAACAATGAAGCCCGTCAGCTGTATTATGCTGAACTTAAGGGGAGAGTTTTGAGATCTGAGTGCTTTGAGCAAGAAGGATTATACTTTCAGTTGGCTGCATACGCCCTGCAAGCTGACCTGGGAGACTACGAAGAACCAAACTTTGCATATTTCAGCCCACAGGGATATTTCCCTTTTTGGGTGAGGGTGTTTCAATTTGCTGGATTAATTTTGTGGGGCTGAAAAAAACTTGTTTACCCATTCTGATTGTTCACAAACTGTTATTAAAACTAACTAACTGTTTTCATTGTGACACTGACAGATCATACAGAAGCGTGGGAATGATTATATCCTGAAGCACATACCAACCCTGCATAGGGAGCTTAAGGGAATGTCATCCAGCAAGGCTTCCTTACATTTCATGCAAGAAGCGTTGACCTTGAGTGATGTGCCTGTCACCATCTATAGAATGTTCAAAGTTAGTGACTTTTTTATGTTAGTGACCAATGTTAATCATGTTTCACTGATAAGATTCTCTGTTTTTGTCAGTTTCAGACACAGTCTCTCTTTCCTTCCATTTCTGCCCCTCATCTCTGTCCCTGCTGTCTCAGGAAAAGAATAAAGTACAAGGTTGTATTCTCATAGGCTTGGCTTCTGGAGGACTGCAGATCTCTGAGGTAAGTTTAAATTCAATGCCAGTTACATTCAGTGTTGAAGGTATTGTATTACAAGTAACGCGAGTTACATAATAAGATTATTTTTTTCAAGTAACTGTTAAGTAATGCATAATTTTAAATTAAATTAACACAAGAAACTTTGTTTTCCCTTTAATTTAACTTTCCCCAACACTGGATACATCATTCATGCCAGCCATATGGAACTGGACAGACTAATCATATTCTACCCATACATGTTAAGTTTTCAATAAAATCAGCACCAACCAGTATAAACTGACCTAGAACAGAATAGAAATTCATGTGAGTCTAATCCAGTCTTTTCTGTAGGGTTGATTAACGATTCCTCAAAGCATACATGCACGTCCCCCTTATAGAAGTGTGTCTTGTTTTTACCCTTCAGACGCTGAATGGAAAACAACAGTTTCTATATGATATGCCATGGTCAGACATTCATTCCATTACATTTCAGGTGATCATTGCATTGTTACTGTTTACAAATTCAACAATCACTTGTGACATAAGAACATCCTTCAAAAAAAAACATTTTTATTCACAATGTTCTACAGTATGTAGTTCTACAGAGTTGTTGTGGTCTTGGTTGCACTACAGGGCAGGAAGTTTGACATTCGTGCTGATGGCTTACGTGAGCAAAAGATGGTGTTCTATAGTTTTTCGGTCCTTCATTCCATAAACCTGCTCCAGCACATAAGCAACAGTCACCGGCTGCATCTGAACACGAAGCCCTTAGTCATGCGGCTCAAGGAAAAAAGCGGTCAGTCCAAAAGAACAACAAAGCTGTGAAAGGATGTGATGCAGAGCAAAAAGATTCAGCATCTGTTGTGGTCGACTGTCTACTAAGCTTCCTGTTTTTCCACCTAAACATTTAATTTTACATTTAATTAAAACAATATTAATAACTGCTGTAAAAGTAATGATGATTGTTCGTGCGTGTAAATAGTGATAATTTACACAACTATACTGTAAATTGTTAACTTTATTATTATTCCTTTGTTTATTTGAATATTTTACATAACTAGACATATTTTTTTTACACACACTCTGGTTTTGAATGTGAGTCCTGTCTGTGTTTAGATAGAGGGACACACAGAGAGACGTACATCACAGATGGAGCTGATCTGGACATGGAGGACAGTGAAGATGAGCTTCCACCAATGAAATTCCTCTTAGACCAGAAGCGAACCACTGGCATCACTGAATGTACAAATGTCAAAGGTAAAGAATGAGAATGATGTAACTTCCCCATTGATAGCAAAATCACATGGACTTAGAGTTTGTTTGTTTTAGAGGCTGGACAAAACAATATGGGAGTGGTTTGGCTGCGCAGCGGAGCCATTTGTATGTCTGATGTGAGAAGCCAAATTGTAAAACAATATATTTATCCTAAATATGCTTATTTTGTACCATACATGTTGCATCCATGTACCAATATTAACTTGATATTTCACAAACCATGAAAATAAGTTATTTACATGGGAGCATAAAATATAATAAGAATCTAGATGTCACCTTACCTCGGGAGGAGCACATTAACGGTCTATTAAAGTAACCACTGCTGTATGCCCCTTGCAAAAAAAAAAAAAAAACATACTTGAAACTCTGGAAAATACTCTTCGCTTTAATCCAAATGCTGTGGTTTATGTTTGACTAAATGTGGTATAGTTATACTTTGTATCTGGCTATTATCTTTTAGTTAGACATTTAAATATAGTTTCATGTTTTGGCCATAAAGTCAGTTTAGAAGAAATAGTTGTGGTCTGGATAAGATAAAACACACATTAACCGGTGTAATCTTGCAACATAAACTGTATTGAATGCATTCAGACACAGACACACAACAAATTCTTAGTTTTTCTTCCTAAAATGAATCTGGGTCTTAGCCAAGGATATGAATGTCCTGACATCCAAACAATTATAGAAGTCCCTTGAGTTTAAAAGTTTCACCTCTTACTGTAAACAGGGTCATCTTTAACTATGCTGCATGAAAACTTATAAAGTTCACCAAGTGGAATGTTTTTAAAGGGCTAGTTCACCCAAGAATGATCACCCTCGTGTTGTTCCAAACATGAATACATTTCTTTCTCCTGTGGAACATAAAAGACAAAGATGTTTTTAAGTACTTTGGGGTGTTAACCACACTGGGACCCCATTGAGTTTTTCTCGACAAAAACTACTGAAACATTCTTCAAAATATATTTTGTTTTGTACAACAAAAGAAAAAGATTTAGAACACAATGAGAAAAATCATCATAGCCGAGTCATCTTTCACTGAAAGATAACCGATGAGCTCATTGACAAATCACTAGTTCCTCTTTCATTTACTGTTAAATTATTTTGTTGAAAACAATGAGCATTGTACCCGGTGAATGTGAAGATTTTTTCTGGATCCATTCCACTGCTGTAGAAGTGACCCAAAATACAGTCCATTTGATATTCAGAATTCTAGCTCAATTTAAATCTAGATGCACTGTGGTTACAAGGGGGATTTCAAGCTGTCTTTCACATATGTGAAAGTAAAAGGGAAGTAGAATAATTTTTTTTTAAACTTTTTTTTTTAATACTTGAAAAAAATATGCATTGCATTAACCGTGCTTGCATTTTAATGCTTTGTAATTTTAGGGCCTGCATTTTTATGGGCTGAAATTCAACATGGTGATATATTTAAGCGGTGAATATTTAAATTCAAAACATTTCACACACATTTTCATTTTTAAAAAATTCAACAAAACCTTTCAGATTTCACTTCCAAAATATTAATTATGTTTAAAAATAAACAGAATTAATAAACGGGGGGTCAGGGGTGTCTTAGATGCTATCTTACATGCGCTTCATGAGGCACACACGCACACTAGCACACATACGCAATGTCTCTCGCTCTCTCTCCCTCTCTGCCGTGCGCGCGCTATACGGTTTGGAGCACAGTATGTGCAAGCTCTTGCTCGCTCGCTCTAGATTCCGGGAGATTTGAACTAATTTGCGGACATCAGGGAGCCGCTATCAATATGCGGGAGACTCCTGGTACTGCCAGGAGACTTGGGATGTCTGCATATGTGAAAGTCAGCTTGAAATCCCCCTTGTCCTGGACTCATATACACGCCCTCTTCCCACCATTTTTGCCAATAGACCACAGTGACCTCTTTATTCAGTCAGCCAGAATTTTGTCTTTTTATCCTCCTCTTTATCCCAAATTAGATTTAAATCTTAAAGTGATGGAGCAATACAATTAAAGTTCCTCTAACTTCTGATTTATTTCTGCTTCTCAAGTAATTTATCTTGATATTAGGATGTTGAAAAATGTAATGGAAAAAACGACACAAAAATATATGTACTAATTAGGACCACTTGACCTTTGAATAACGGTCACTACTGTTTGTGACTTCAAGATGAGTGTCTAAGGACTATTTATAAATGTCCTTATTTGTGTTATATGTGCAGATAGTGATGTTTCAATGGGCCCTTGTGGCTTAGAGATGAGTGTTGATGAGCCAGAAGAAATGTTTGTAGATGACCCTGAAGACATCCTGCGTTTAGTAGAGCTGGTGGAGGGTGTATCTGTGGATGGTCCTTTACTTCTGCCAATTTCTTACTGGAAAGGTGAGACCAGGATGTGGTATTATGACGTGAATGTAGCTTCTTAAATGTTACATAAACTGTTTCAATAGGGTCAGTAAGATTAAAAAAAAAAAAAAAAAAAAAAAAAAAAAAACTTTTATTCAGTAAGGATGCATTAAAATGATAGTAAATACATTTATAATGTTACAAAAGATTTTGATCTCAAATACATGCTGCTCTTTTCAATTTTCTATTAATTAAAATACTGGGAAATGTATGACAGTTTCCACAAAAATATTAAGCCAGACAACCGTTTTTAAGATTGATAACAATAAGAAATGTTTCTTGAGCACCAAATCAGCATATTAGAATGATTTCTGAAGGATCAGGTGACACTGAAGACTGCTGAAAATTCAGCTTTGCCATCACAGGAATAAATTACATTTTAAAACAAACCTTTGAGTGGTAGTGTACATGAGTTATTTCCATCCTGTAACATGGTGAAATGAATCAAATCAGTTAAGGTCAAACTATAGCCTACCCTGCTGGAAAAAAAAAAACCTGCTTGAATTAGTCTATGCAGCTCATAGCTGGTTTAAGATGGTCTCCTACCATGACTAGCTGAAAAGTGTCCTAAACCAGCCAACAGGTCAGTGGGATACCAGCCTAAACTGATTTAAAGTGCCCATATTATGGATTTTTGAAAATTACCTTTCATGTAGTGTGAAAGGTACACACCACCCACTTATTACGTGCACGGACACCAGGGAAACTTGAACCCCCTCAATTTAAACCTGCAGGCTGCAGCTAATTCATGTGGATACCAGATAGCATCATGTCGAGAAGACGGCGCTGAGCTCTACAATGTGAAGGTAAAGCCAGTTTTTGTTTTTTTTCACTGCCCAAGGACGAGCATGTGAAGAATCAGTGGTTAAAATTCATCTTTACCACGATACCACAGCAGTATAATCCTAAACTTGTGATGTGTTCCCTTTATTTTATTGACGACTGCTTCTTAAATATCTGTTCAATGCAGGATTCGCAAACCGCTTGCTCTTCGAAAGACGGAGTTCAAAATACTTTTGAGTTTTATATTGTGTTGGTCTCCAGCTAACTGGTTAACTCACATTATTACTGTCTTACTGAAATACTTCTGCTAATCAGTTGTGGGCCACTATTGCCTAAAACTGTGTCTATTAATGCAGATTGTCTGTCGTTCTCACTACTTTGAGGAAAAATAAAGCATGGAGCAAGATTTGTTTTACCATACCAAATAAGTCCATATGGCCTTCCTCGATTTGGAGAAAGCTTTCGACAGAGTTCCCCACGACCTCATATGGCGAGCACTTCGATCACACCAAGTCCCGGAAGAGTACGTGCGCTGGACCCAACTCCTCTACCAAGGTACCACAAGCAGCATCCGGTGCCCTGTGGGAACCTCGCCACCATTTGAAATCCGGGTTGGCGTACACCAGGGATCAGCCCTATCACCGCTGCTTTTCGTCCTCTGCATGGACACAGCAACAGCCGACATCCAAACGAACCACCCATGGACGCTGCTGTACGCCGACGAAGTCTTCCTCGCCAAAGAGACCCGCCAGGAACTCAACGTCCAAGTGCAACAGTGGAACGACCACCTTGGTGAAAGCGGCCTCAAGCTCAACCTGGATAAAACGGAATACATGGAAGGTGGCGCACAAACCGACGGCACAATCACCATCAATGGGAAGGACCTGAAGAAAGTGGAGCAGTTCAAGTACCTTGGCTCCACTCTCTCGGCCAATGGTGAAAGCCTGCCAGACACCAGAGCAAGAGTCAACGCTGCCTGGATGAAGTGGCGCCAGGTCACTGGTGTCCTCTGCGATCGACGCATACCCACCCACCTCAAGGCAAAGGTTTACGAGATGGTAGTTCGCCCAGTCGCCCTCTATGGAGCAGAATGCTGGCCTGCAACCACCAAACACGAACAGGCCCTCCACATTATGGAGATGCGTATGCTCAGATGGACACTGGGACTGACCAGACTGGACCACGTTATGAATGAGGATGTCAGAAAGATCATGGGAGTAGCACCAATCACGGAGAAGATGTGAGAAGCCCGTCTCCGATGGTACGGCCATGTGATCCGCAGTGACGAGAAGAGTACTGCGACTGAGCCCTGAGGGGAAAAGGCCACGCTGAAGACCGAAAAAGAGGTGGATGGACCGAATCAAGGAAGACATGAAACACATCGATGCCGCCCCCGAGGATGCCTTGGACCGGAGAAAGTGGAGAAAGGCTTGCCGACAAGCGGACCCTGCACCTGCGCGGGACAAACGCTAGGAAGAAGAAAAAATAAGAAGATTTGTTTTACCAATGTTTGTTAGAATCAGTCATTCACGCTAGAACTCGGCTAATGTATACATGGTTATTGATACAGTTTCCACATGTTCACCGTAATAAATTAGAAAAATACTCGGTAAATAAATAAGTACAAGTAAAATAATCGGTTTGTTGATGGACATGCACTTGTTAATGCGGATGGTGAGGAATTACAGTTTGCAACATCTCATAATGTACCTCAAACTGAGTAGTGTATCACTGAGAAACGTCCTGCTCGAGTCGTCCTTGCGATGGAGGTTCAATTTGAAAAACTAGTTCTTCTAATGTATCATCATCGGACTCGTGCTCGGATTGATGTGGTAAAATCGACGTCATTGCTCGTTAAGTTTACGGTGTAGGAAGCGTCAGGACAGCTGACGTTTTTTTTTTTTAATCTTTATTAAATCTTAACGATACAGCTGATGTTGTTATGGCAATGGGCGCTTTTGTTTTCAACACGCGCGCGGTAAACCAATCACAACAGACTGAGCTGTCTGGCCAATCAGAGAAGAGTCGCTCGCAGAAAGGAGGGATATAGAGAGAGTCATCTGATGAGTCGTTTGAGATAAAATGATAGATAATCTTTTATTAAATTTTGTTTGGAAGAATCGTACCCACTATATTAAAAAAAACTTGTAATGAACACATGAAAATGGAGGTCTAAATTATCTAGATTTTAAAACATTAAATTACACTTTTAAAATTAATTAGATGAAACACTTCTTAAAATGCCCCTCTTCAATTTGGAACTTTATCCCAAATTATATATTCTCCCAGCTGGGTGGCTTACAGTTTCTTTCGTTATGCAATTATAACATTGAGAAATTACCTGGAAAGCTCTCTTCATTCCATAAACAAATGCTTCTGGCTTGGTCTCTTATTTATAAACACAACTTTTCCCCACATTCATATTTCATATGGAACAATCATTATATTCTCTATAAAAACAAATCCTTATTCTTTCAAAATTGGCATGATAACAGTATTATATTAGTACGTGATGTTTTTAAGGAAAATGGGTGTCTATACGTATGGTGAATTCCTGGAAAAATTTAATTTTCCTGTCACGCCTAGAGAATTTGCCATCGTTTTTGATGCTATTCCCACAGGTGTTATTGCATTGTTTAGAGGTTTCGACAGGTCTTTGTTTACTACACCACCTATTCTTGATCCCACTCAAACAATGGTGGGCAAGATTTGTCTAGTTCCATATTCTAGCAATAGGTCCATTCGTGCTCTATTTCAGAAAGATATTGTAATCTAATTCTATGTAATTACCTATTGGAGCAATTTTGTGAACATTGTGGACTGGAGAAAAGTCTGGTTATTGTCGCATAAATACCTTATTGTAAATAAAGTTAAAGAAGTCTCATTTAAATTAATTCATAGATTCTATCCAGTGAAAAGTTACCTTAAAAGGTTTAAACCTGACATTGACAGGTCTGTAATGAACAAAATGAAACTACTGTACACTTATTTTGGGACTGTAACTATACCAAATTTTTTGGAAGAGCTTTTGCAGGTATATTACTGATTTTGTGTACCCTAATTTTTCCTTATTTTGGGAACATGTTTTATTTGGTTTTACTAAAACGAAGAAAAACTTTGAGAAAGAATTTTACTTTATAAATCTATTTCTTCTCCTAGCAAAATTTCATATTCATAAATGTACATTTTCCAATCATAAGCCATTATTCAAACATTTTCTCACCGAATTTCACCAATACCTTCAAACGCTTTGTTTCAGAGAAGGCCAAAGCAAGGAAAACATTGTCTTGTTGTGCTCTCTTCAAATTCCCCGTTAAAATGGTCGCATTTTTTTATCCTAACATGCTCTAATTGATTGTATCTCCTTTTTTCTTTTTTTCTTGTATTATTATCATTAATATTGTACATTTTATATTTTGGTATGTTTCTTTTTCCTTTTTTTCCTCCTCTGGTGTTTGTTCCGGTTCTTGTATTACTTGTTATTAATATAAAAAAATAAAATAAAAAAAGAGTCGTTTGAGATGCAAATGTATATTATGAGAAAATGAAACAGTTTTTTGACCTTAGATCAAGTCAAGTCACCTTCATTTATACAGCGCTTTTAACAATATGGACTGTTTCAAAGCAGCTTTACAGTGTTAATAGGAAATTAAAGTAACAGAGATTGTTTTGGCTTTACAGCAGCTCTAGAATAAAAGTTATTGTCTAGCTAAAGTTAGTTTTGATTGATTCACTTCCGTCGCAGCGATCATTAGTTATTAACTTATGGGGCCGCTAACACGTCACCGTTCTAACAGAAAATGCTTTAATGCAATCCGGCCGCTTATTTGCATAAAACAGTGCCTGGTGGCTCTGAGAATTTTTTATCGCTTCCGCGTAGCCACATGAATCGGAATGATCCCGACAACGTTTTATCAGTACAGAGGTAAAGGAAAGGATGCCTTCACAAGGGAGAGACTAGTGACACTTCAGGACTGCGCCGGATACGGCCTGGATCCGGCGGACTGCGGTAAACCTCGGGATAAAGATGCATGTAAACCTGTTATAGGAGACTCCAAAACAACATTAGAAAACTTTAAAATAGCATAATAGGGGCACTTTAAGAGAATTTTTCAACATGGTAGTCTTTGAGTTGGGTAGTCTTCTGATGCACCTGTTAATATGTTTCACAGCTTAATGAATGGAGGACACTGAGTAAAATGTATTTCCTGTCTCCTGCAGGTCACATTTAGACCAGCAAATTGCTACCTAGGAAGTGGCCTTCAAGAGGACAGCTTTGGAGATTCTCTTTGTACATGCTATGAATGAATTTCCCACTATGCACAATTTTTAGAAAATACCTGCACATTGTCATATACCAAATATGTAAAATACACAAATTATTTGCAAAGCATGTTGAAATCATTTAAATGCAGGCTCAACTTACACATTGTGTACCTAGCACATATTTTATAACTTTGAGCTTTACTAAATAACTTACCAGTGTGCATTTAATTATAAGTATTGCAAAACACTTGGAGGAAATTACACCTTAAATATATTTTAAAGTTACCTCTTTTTAGGAATTTCCCAAGAATTGGATTGTGCAAAAGCAGAATTTATGTATGTGCCATCATCAAAGTGGATGCCTGTCAAAGCAAGCACATTTAAGGAAGTAAAGGTTGGGGGTGCGGTTTACTCTAATGAGGTAGGCTGCCTCCAACTGGGGTTGTTTTCACGATGGCTTCTTGCACCTTTGTAGTGGTGAGTGATTGTGCATATCTTATCTTTCTTTGCATGCTCTGTTAATTATCACTTATCACCAAAGGGGTTGAGTCGTCATTTTATAGGCTTAATCTAAGTTTGAATCATAATATGGTAGTTCACGTTGCAATGAAAGCTTTGATTATATCTTCACACGATGTATAGAAATGATGTGCATATGCTCTTACCCGCAATCTAAGCATTGACTGATGTTGAGTCAGAGTACATGTGAGGTACATGATCGATAATCCAAATGCTGTGGTTTATGTTTGACTAAATGTGGTGTAATAATAGCCAGATACAAAGCATAATCTTTTAGTTAGACAATTAAATAAAGTTTCATGTTTTGGCCATGAAGTCAGTTTAGAAGAAATGGTTGTGGTTTGGATAAGATAAAACACACATTATCCGGTGTAATCTTGGACCAAAAACTGTAGTATGCATTCAGACACAGACACACAACAAATTCTTAGTTTTTCTTCCTAAAGATATTTTTAAGAGCTTTGGGGTGTAAACCACACTGGACCCCATTGAATTTCACTGTATGGACAAAAACTACTGAAACATTCTTCAAAATATCTTTGGTTTTGTATTTGGAACGCAATGAAGGTGACTCAGCTATGATTATTTTCCTACTCTGAATGATAAGTGATGAGCTCATTGAATTTAATATCGTATAATGTTCACAAATCACTATTTTCTCTTTCATTTCCTGTTAAATTGTTTAGTATAAAACAGTTACACTGCTGTAGAAGTGATTTGAGTGTTAACCAAAATAGTCAATGTGATCTTCAGCATTCTAGCTCATTTTAAATGGGTCGTGGTTACTGTGTGTTACTAGTCTAGCTTTAAGATATTGTGCTTGGTGAGTCTTTGATTGGGTGTTGTTTCGATACCATATTTATCTTTATATCATAGATTTGTAGGAATGAATTGTCATTAGACATCTCTTGTCAGCCATGTGGCATGTCCTGACATGCCCACTATGTAGTTCCTTATGATGCTAATAATGCTGAACACATTTAACAATTGTGCTAGCAAGCAAATAATGGATGCTCTACAGTAAAAGTATAAATAAAAGATGAGTAGGAAATAGGAAAACTTGGTATGCTTCATATCTTTCTCCATTCATATTTGTGTCAGGTTACCTTTGACAATGGATAAAGAAAGAGTACAGAATGTTCCATTCACTTATGATGTTAAACATTCCATTATGTTTTGAATGTTGTCTTTGTGGTATACTGAGTAATTCGGTAAATGTCATGAGCTTTAAGCCAAAACAGTCCTATTGAATATCTGCACACATTTTTTTTTGAGAATCACTGATGCTTTTAGTGATTCTCATTAAACCTCCATCTTGATGTGCAGCCTCATTTTGTAGTTTGTGTCCTTGATCTTTATTTTTTAATGAGGTTGTGTTAGGTCTGTCTTTTTGTGTACTTTTCTGATTGGGGGAATGGGCATTTAAAGAAAATGCTTAGTATGGAGGAACCCTGAATTAGTGAGTGTTTCCTCTCTTCTTCAAGACTACAGATACAATTGTCTTAGGAAGCTTTGTTTATCATGCCTTCATCATTCATTTGTATGTATATATATTTTTTTATTGTTTTATCCTTGTCCCAGACAAAGAATTTTAATTGTATAATTTCTTTCATTCAAATAAAAAATATAATAATTCCGGTGAAATAATCATGTACCATTTTAACCCTAAAACAGGCAACGTATCTCACGAGATACATAGTTTTTATTGTCTTTTTTGGGGCATAAGAACGATTTTTTCATCAAATCCTTTTATCACTTATGACAGCCTGGTCTGTCTTGAGTATGCTGGTCACATAATTTGCTTCAAATTTTTTGTGATCAATTAGTCAGCCTGACCTAAATCCAACATGGCTGCCAGTGGTGCAGAACATTCAGATTTTGAGATAAGTAAATATATATTAAACTTACTTTTCATCTTCTAAAAAAAAAAAAATAATACTGCTAACATTAATTGTGAACATTGTCTTAAGGTGCTGAAGGAGACAATTAAGTAATATGTTGTTCAAGTTTTTATTTAGCATGTTTTGAAATGTATGTATCTCCGGAGATACTTTGCCTCTTTAGGGTATAAAAAAGGGATTAAACTAGCTCTATTTAAAATGAACTATTCAAACTTAAATGATTGTAATTCAAGAATGCTTTGGAATATAGACCTAAGTTTGGTCTTGTTTTAAAGAAAACAGTCAGCAGATTATTGTTGAAGTGAAAGCACTTAAAAAAATGAAAGTATGAAAAAGTTATGGAAGTTTAAACTTACATTAAATCAAATATACTATACTTAATATATATATTTTTTTTATAAAATATGTATTTTACTAAATATTTTCTACTATAAAATTACTATAAAATCAAAGCCATATATCTAACCAAGTTGTGTTCCAAATTTGAAGTTGATGTCACAAAAATTGAAGTTCCCATGAGATTTTGTTTAGGCATAATACCAAAAGTAGCCACCGGGTGACTTACATTCCATTGAATTTAATTGTATGCATTCTGCCATAACAAATTAATAAATTTCTGTCCAAATATCACTTCTGTCACAAAATATGGAACCTTGAGACTCAGACCTTTCTGACAATATGTGTTTTGTCAAGATTAGAAAAGGTTTTGATCTCAAATTATGAAACATGGATGCCTAAAAGGGGAGGAGCCCAATAAAAGAATTTACAATACCGTTTCTATGGTAACGCAAAGTCCAATTTCAAAACGGGTTCCACAGGCTGAATCTTGAGTTCGTAAGCTTTTGAATGATACATCATTTCTCAACATTAGATCAGGTGAAGTATGGGATATAGTTGTTTTAAACATGCAGTGGCAGTAACAGTTAACAGTTAACATTGGTCCTTTTTTATACCCTAATCAGGCAACGTATCTCAGGGGATACAATTCATAAAATCCAAAATATATCAAATTTTTAAAAAATTATTTTGGATATGTTTAATTTAAGTACAGATGATATAAAAAATGACATGAAATAATTTTTTGCTTAGCATTTTCCACTCTTGCCTCTTTAAGGGTTAAATAACCACTGTGTAAATTAATTGTAGTTATTTTTGAAAAATCATAAAAGGGGCTTCATTCCCACTACAACCAACACGTTTTCCCTATATATAACTTTCAAAACCTTGGAGAATGTAAGTTTTTATTTTTGAAGGAAGTCTCTTATGCTTATTTAAAATCTTAACTGACACTTATGATCAATTGAATGCATTTTTGCTGAATAAAAGTTTATTTGGTAACACTTTATTTTACAGTGTCCTTATTCCACGTTACATACTGTAATAACTATGAATGATGCATACTTACATGCAACTAACCCTAAAACCAAACACTATTCCTGAACATCACCCTATAGTAGGTACATTAATTACTATTACTCAGTACTTAAATGTGTAATTACACTTTAACACAGACACCTTAAAATAAAGTGTAACTGTTTATTTTGATTCATCAAAAAAAAAAATGTATTTCCAAAAGTAATTACCACTAATCTGTTGTTAGTCATCTGTCAACATGACAATTATCTAAGAATGTTAGGCAAGCAACAGACTAACACTGAAGAGTTTAGTGTCTTTATGTAAGTGATGTAATATCACAATGATTCGAGTGGTATAAAGTGTGTTTTATATCTGTTTGCAGTTGCTGATTTTTTGCCTTTATCCTTGCTGTAATGCACTTCAAAACGGTAATAAAAAAAAATCTCTCATTCTCATTCTCTCATTCAAAAAAAATCATTCTTCTACATTTTAATTTCTATTGGTCTATATGTGTTGTGTTTGCTTGCAGTGTAAAGGTTTCACTTTTTACAAAGAAATCAAACCCCAGGGCTCCCCCAGATTTTTTCTTCTATATTTATTTAGTGGTGCTCGCTAAGTAATATTGCACAATTTGTGCCATGTCTACGGATAAGAATAATTCCTGGTATCGTGTGGCTATAAGGTAGGCTACTTTTTAACCTGGTGGCAGAAAGCTCTAAAACCTCAAAGCAATGTGTTAAAAACCACTCAAACTACCCTGAGCGTTCTTCAACTACACTCCCATAGTACTCCTAGTGGGGAGTTTTCCACCGGCAGCTCACAATTTTCAGTCACACTTTATATTATGTGCCTTTAATTATGTATTTTATATACAGTATCAGGTGTCTTTTACTACTATATATTTGGATTAAAAAAGTTAGGAACAATATACTTATTGTGTTCATGTTGTATTGCAAAACACTCTTGCTGCTATTGAGGTGGGATATGTGTAAAGTTAGGGACAGGTTTGGTGTTGTGTTAAGGTTTAAGGTTGTGTTAGGGAAGTGTAATTAAATATTGTGTTACATGTAAATACAGAAATTAATTACATCTGTAATCACATGCAGGTATTTAAAAAAAAAATCTAATGTATAAACATGTACACATTAAGTGTAATGTATCAAGTGATTCATTTACACTGAATAAAATTATAAACGCAACACTTTTGTTTTTGCCCCCATTTTTCATGAGCTGAACTCAAAGATTTAAGTCTTTTTCTATGTACACAAAAGGCCTATTTCTCTCAAATATTGTTCACAAATCTGTCTAAATCTGTGATAGTGAGCACTTCTCCTTTAATCCATCCACCTCACAGGTGTGTCATATCAAGATGCTGATTAGACAGAATGATTATTGCACAGGTGTGCCTTAGACTGACCACAATAAAAGGCCACGCAGGCCACGTTTAACCCATAGACTGTAAAAAAATATGGACATAGTGTCCATGACGTCACCCGTAGGTTTCTGAAGAGCGTTTTTGAAGCCTAAAGTGGGCGGAGTCAGCCTTCGCCATCTTGGCAGCGCGTCACTCCCGGATAAACGAAAATGGGCAAAAAGGCGGGTTTTGGGTGGAGTTGAGGTGCTGAAACTACACCCGCCTAGCTCGACTTGATCGAGTTTGCTCAGGCTAAGGAGCTAATGTGCTTCTGGACTCGCGCTAAAGTGACAGCTGACTTGAAGTAGGCCTAAAGCCAATTGTTAAAGTTCATGTTTTTGCCCTTCAAAATACTATAATAGTTAAAAGACATAACTAAACGTGAGACTGTGTATTGTGATGCATTATTATTCTGCTAGATAAAAATGTTTTATCATGCAGTGACTTACAATATTTGCTCTGAGTGTGTGTGTGACAGTGATTCATGCGCATACATGTCAGTCAGCATGGCATCGCACGTCAAGTTCGTAGAGAGCTTTATTCAGTCCATTTTAAATTCTGATAGATATTACCTAAGAAGTTCAAGTAAATGCACTAGAAATCCGCGCTCATTTAAGGAACGGAGAGAAAGCACTGACAACTGCAGGATTTCATCTGACGGCACTTTTTATTTAACACTAAAACGTTAAGCATATTATAGTCTATCTGTTCCGTAAGATCAGCGGCACCGCAGAACGAGTGTGGCCTCTATATCTTAGACGTTTTTAAATCTGAACTCCAAAAAGCAACGAAATTTTCAGACATCCATGAGTCCATGTTCACAGAGGAAAACAACTGAAGAACAGCGCTGGTTGTTCTTTCGATACTCGACAACAATGGAATCCAACGGCGTGGGCAAAGGTATAAGGCATGTATTAAATTTTATGAAATGATCCCGAAAGAAGTATAAACACGGCAGAGATGGCAAGTTCAGCAGCTAGAATTAGCTGAGGTGACGTGATGGCTAACAGGGAGCAGACAAACGGCTAGACAGCAGCGCAATCCACCTGTCACTCATGTGGCCACGCCCTTGATTATGCAGCATTTTAAGGCTTAATATAATTTAAACGGATGAGTTATAAAAAAATTCACCCCCCTTCACAGTTGTCATGAAGGGCAAAATTAGCTGTATAGACCAAAACAACTTTAGACACCAGGCTGTAAACATTTTTTTTTCTGCTGTAAAGTTGGGCTTTTTAACATGGGGGAGATACAGATTTAACTCACTTTTGCTCCCAGCCTCACATTCGATGGTGTCTGGCACTTTGGAGAGATGTTCTCTTCACGGATGAATCCCGGTTTTCACTGTACAGGACAGATGGCAGACAGCGTGTATGGTGTCGTGTGGGTGAGCGGTTTGCTGATGTCAACATTGTGGATAGAGTGCCCCATGGTGGCGGTGGGGTTATGACAGAGGTCTTCAATCCTGCTCCTGGAGGGCCACTGTCCTGCAGAGTTTAGTTCCAACCTGCCTTTGTATATTCAAGCGATCCTGAAGAGCTTGATGAGCTGATTCAGGTGTGTTTGATTAGGGTTGGAACTAAACTCTGCAGGACAGCGGCCCTCCAGGAGCAGGATTGAAGACTTCTGGGTTATGGTATGGGCAAGCGTATGTTATGGACAGCGAACAAAGGTGCATTTTATTGATGGCATTTTGAATGCACAGAGATAACGTGACAAGATCCTGAGGCCAATTGTTGTGCCCTTCATCCACGACCATCACCATGTTGCAGCATGATAGTGCATGGCCCCATGTTGCAAGGATCTGTACACAATTCCTGGAAACTGAAAACATCCCAGTTCTTTCATGGCTAGCATACTCACCGGACATGTCACCTATTGAGGATGTTTTGGATTGGCGTATATGACAGCGTGTTACAGGTCCTGCCAATATCCAGCAACTTCGCACAGCCATTGAAGAGGAGTGGACCAACATTCCACAGGCCACAATCAACAACCGGATCAACTCTATGCGAAGGAGATGTGTTGCACTGCATGAGGCAAATGGTGGTCACACCAGATACTGACTGGTCTAGTAAAACGGCACATTTTAGAATGGCCTTTTATTGTGGCCAGCCTAAGGCACACCTGTGCAATAATTATGCTGTCTAATCAGCATCTTGATATGACACACCTGTGAGGTGGATGGATTATCTAGGCAAAGGAGAAGTGCTCACTAACAGATTTGTGAACAATATTTGAAAGAAATAGGCCATTTGTGTACATATAAAAAGTCTTGGATCTTTGAGTTCAGCTCATGAAAAATGGGGGCAAAGACAAAAGTGTTGCGTTTTTAATTTTGTTCAGTGTATTTATATTAATGTTGTTACATGGTACTTAAAGACACTTGATTGGACCCAATTTTCTGACTCTGACATAAGTTTAACAAGTAGCTGTTTTCCACTTGAAAGCCATCTCTGCATTACATTATGGTAAAGATACATTACCATAATGCAAAGAGACTGAGTGCATTGTGGAAACAGTAAGCAATATAGTGAATTAATAGTCTTATTAATTGGCCAACACTTAAAATAGTGTGACTCTCCTACAACTTTTTTAAATAACTTGTTGCTTTTAAAGGTGCCTTATGTCAAAAAATCAATTCATACTCCACATATTCCATACCAGATGGGGGCAGTATACCTCCAGAAAGTTGGCCTACTCTAGTCTGTTTTTTAGTTTCAGGTTGTTAATCTTCTAAAACCGTCAAATAGTCCGCTTTGTCCCGCCAAAGCCTATTTTGATCGGTGAGGGATGTAGAATAGAATGACTGCTGCCGCTGCGCTTGACAGGGTGCATTACGAGAGAGAGAGAGAGAGAGAGAGAGAGAGAGCGGCCGCGCGCACGCGCGCCCTCTCACGTCTACAAACAACACGAGCGCGGTCCTGCTCTCTCTCCCTCGCGCATATTAATCAAATCAATTGACACTATAGTAAGACCGCCGTTTCACGTGGAGCATTTGGAGATTTTTAGAGATTAAAGAGATACAAGCCGTGCGAGTTATTCGTGTGTTGCAGTTTGGCTGGTGGTTATGTATGTTGCCCGCATACCACCTCCCATGGCCGAAACTGGTATTAGACACCGGCCGGGCCGGGGCTAGTAATTTAGCATGCTAATTCAGGTTTATATCTCGGCAGCACTATAACTTGTCATTTTTTTAATGACATCATTGCACTTATTTATTCTCATTCTTTTGATACGTGTAGCTCATTTTTTGGATATTTTTACCTCAATTTTTACATATGGCACCTTTAAATTGCACCTTTTTAATTTGCTTTTAAAACCTTACTTACTCTCAAAATCTGTTTTGTTTTGAAGAAAAGTGCAACTTCTCTGTTGTAAGGATGCCGACTGAAGAAAAGTTCACTTGCTTCAGGAAGATGGAGGGACGTGCCCCAATTTGTTCGTCTGATCAATGGACATCATCTTGTCAGATAGACAACAGACAAGGGTCCATGTGCTTAAAATGGCTAACAGACATTGAACTGACCTGTGTGAGCGATTCTCACAAGACACTTAATGGTAATAAGTTAGACAAACTTTTTCAGCACTGTGAATATAAGAATATATCTGAATATTGGTTTCTCTTACACAGAAAAAAACGAGTGTGCCCGTGACCAGGAATGTGAGTCAAAAAGCAGTCATTCTTAAGTTAGTTATGGTATACTTTATTGTGAAGCAAGTCTTATTTAATTAAATAAGATTATTTAGGATTATTTAATTAACATTTTTTGTTCATGTTTTTAGCTATCAGTTGCGATGGAGAGTACGAATCTGGAGAAAAAATTAAGCGTATGTTATTTTTCTACGTTTTCTATCTAAGCTCATGTTTTTTTTTTAGGAAAACAATTTCATGGCTTCATACTAAAATGAAATGATTGTTGTTTTTTCTTTTAGAACCAGGAGATTCAGTGTCAACCCTGTCTATGAGTAAGTGTGCAAGACTGAACAATTACTACTTGATTGCATTCATCATAAAATGTACCATGTACCTAAATTATTGCTCCTTTTGTTTATTTGCAGGCAAACCATTAACAACAGCATGTGCTGTTATGACCTTTATCCACTGGATGTGGATATGTGGACCTTTATCCACTGGATGTGGATGTCACTAAATCCACTGGATGTGGATGTCACTAAATCCGTTTTTATAAAGATTGAGTGACACACTGCTTATACTTACAACCATGAGCTGTTATGAAAAAAATAAATGCTATATTGAAAAACATGTTTTAATAATAAATACAGAGAATTTTTGTGTTTATAGGTTTGAGAAATGTGTCTGAGAAGAACAGGGCAATACAAAATACAAAAATGGTGTGTGTGTGAGACTAATTAAGTAAATTAAGTACAACTGGAACATGAATATACATTTTAAAAACAAGAACAACAGAAAAATATAGCTGCAAGCAGCAATACTTGGCCAAGCCGCTGAAAGGGCTGTAGCCAATGCAGAGCCAGAAGAGCAAATGCAGCAGAAATAGAATGTACATGAAGAACAGATAGGTTAAGAAATACAGATAGGATGAAATCAAAATGAACAAAACTAACACAGAATGTAGAAAAAAACCCACACTTATTTCTAATCCCAGAGTAAGAAAGATTAGGACAGCTCTTACCCAGATAATAAAGGAATTGAAATGACAACTTCATACACAATTTTAAAGTTGTCCCACGTGGGGCTTGAACCCACTATTTTTGGCTAAGATGCCTATCACTCATCTCATTGCGCCACTGGGAAGTTGTGTTTTTGCCAAGATGCAGAAGGTCTATAGTTCAAGTGAGAAGCCAATCAAAATGAAGAATTTTTATACAAATTTGTTGGTTTATGGAGTTCCTTCACACATATGGCGCTTTTCCACTGTATGGTACGGTTCGGTACGGCACGCTTTGGCGCTTTTCCACTGCATGGTACGGCAAGACTCGGCACGGCTCACTTGTGGCGCTTTTCCACTGCATGGTATGGTACGGCTCGCTTTAAATGTTACCACCTCTGTTGAGGTTCCAAGCGTACCGTACCAATACTAAAATGTGACGTGAAAACACTGCAGATCACTGATTGGTCAGACAGACAGAATCGTCACTACCAGTGTCATTGTATTTGCGAGACAGCAAACCCGCTAGATTTAAATAGCCACAGCCACGGCTGTAGCACCTGTTTTAAAACTACTTGCTTGACTTGCTTGAAGAAAAAAAACTTCCAAAAAAGAAATGGCTGAATCGTGGTCAGTGGACGAGAAGTGCAGACGTTCCTCTTGTTGGTTGCCGAGGAGCGGATAAACTATAACACTCAGTCATAATCCCACCCACTATGAAGCGGTACTAACTGCAGTGGAAAAGCAACCGAGCTAAAAGCGAACCGAGCCGTGCCGAGTCGTACCACGCAGTGGAAAAGCTAAGCGAGCCGAACCGAGCCGTACCATGCAGTGGAAAAGCGCCAATAGACACCATGTCTGGAACAGAAGAACCTCTTCCACCACTTTAGGGCACAGTACCTCTTGCGGTCTGGGCATGTGCCACACAGGATTCGAACCCACAATGGCTCCGGGCTGATGGCACGTGGTTTAGCATCTTGCGCCACTCAAAAGACGCTGAATTACAAAGCTGCAGAGGAGAGGCTTAAGTGTAAGAATAAGCACACAAAAGCATGTTAACGAGATTAGCATGCTAAGCTAACTTAATGCTAATGTAGTTTATGGTTAGCCTGATAGCTGAAGATCCACATTAGAAAGAATGGCATCTGGTTAGCATGCTAAGCTGACTAGCATAAGGCTACAAATACAGGCAAGGTCGAATTTTAACATCAATATCTCGGGAACGGAAATGAATATAAAAAATCTGTTCAGTCATTTCTATGCGGCTTGGTCCAAAGATCATCTGATCACATTCTGGGCTAAATTGAGCAAAATTTGAAGGAGGAGCAGCGAATAAACGGTTTTTCATTTGCTCCAATATGGCGGATAGTCACATTGTTGGAAAATGACAAATGAGACATCGTCTGAATCGGCATAAGCCAAGGAATATAAACACGTCGTGCCTGTCGCACAAGAGACTGTTCACGTCGTGCTTGCTGCACAAAAGACTGTTCACGTCATGCCTACCGCACAAGAGACTGTTCACGCCGTGCCAGCCGCAAAAGAGACTGTTCACGTCGTGCCTGCCGCAAAAGAGACTGTTCACGTGTGCCTGCTGCACAAGAAACTGTTCACGTCACGTCTGCCGAGCCAGAGACTGTTCACGTCACGTCACGTCTGCCGAGCCAGAGACTGTTCACGTCACATCTGCCGAGTCAGAGACGGTTCACGTCACATCTGCCGAGCCAGAGACTGTGCACGTCACGTCTGCCGAGCCAGAGACTGTTCACGTCACGTCTGCCGAGCCAGAGACTGTTCACGTCACGTCTGCAGAGCCAGAGACTGTTTACGTCACATCTGCCGAGTCAGTGTCTTCGGACAAGATGGCCGCCGCCAAGCCAATGTCTCCGGACAAGATGGCCGCCGCCGAGCCAGTGTCTCCGGACAAGATGGCCGCCATCTTATTTTTTTATATATATATATATATATATAGGGGAGACCGGGGATGGTTATAACATGGGTCAGTTGAAACAATTCCAATCTGTCCAATCAGGAACTAGTTACAAATCCCCTGATTCACTTCACACATGCTCAGTTTAGTCCTTATTCTACATATAATAAAGTAGAGCCCTGTGGTACAGCGTATGTTAGAGTGAAAAAAAACAATTTTGAGGTATGAAAGTAACTTTTTTTACTTTGTTTATTTTTGTTATGGGAATTTCTGCTTTGTAGTTAAACTCATCAAATTTAAATTATGTTTATTGTGTGTCTGTGTATATTTTTTTCATGCAAGTTGTTAGTGCTAATGTTTTGCCTGTTAGCTGTAAGGTGAGCTAGTTCATGGCTACATGACTCTGGGTTAGTTGTAACAACAATGAAACATTACAACTTAACCCCAACACCTTACACACACACACGTTCAATTTAAATTTTATTATGGCCAATACTATAACTGTCAGTAATCGTTCTTACACAAACACAATGTTCAATTTCAATTTATTATGGTCAAATACTATGATTGAGAGTAACAAACACACACACATATAATGTTCAATTTAATCGTTCACGGAACTTTTTTTTCTGAAATGTTTTAGTTGGATGTTTTAAATTGTACAGATTGTTTCAGAGTGTTCAAGGAACCAAGGTTCCCATATGTTTGCAGAATGATAAAATGGATCTTTATTTCTTAAATTTCATTTAACTTTAATGTTTGCATAACCAAGAATAAAAAAGTTTTTAAAGCACTTAAAAAACTGGCCAGTAAGTGTTCATCCTGAAATATTACGTAAAAGTTATTCTCATGTTTACCTTATAAAAATCATTAACGATTTTAGAGCAAAAAAGCACTTTCCACAACCTGAAGTTTTTTATTTTTTTATTATTATACTTAAAGGCCCTTTACTTGCTAAAAAAGTATAAACTATCAATTAGACGACAGAAAGCATGTAGTAGATTGTGTAAAACAGGTTTTTCAGTTTTGATCATGTTGATAATTAGAAGCCTTAGACATCTGCATATCAAATATGATGCAGTAGGCTTTATAGGGTTAATATCCCACTAATTAAGCAGCTACTCGCCAAATAAATGAATAACACATACATACATGCATACATAAATACATGTACATGAAGTACTGGTTTACCTTTACAATACATTTTTTATCTTGGTCAATGTTAATTTCTACATACAAAGTACATTAACTTTTCAAGATGTATAAATTAAAATTAAATTCTTAACATTAACATCAGTTAATGTATTATGAGCAAAGATAAATAAACAATGAACAATACTATCTCTATCAATAGCATTAATGCTGTAAATGTTGGTTTATGATATGCATTAACCACTGTTTAACTGTAAAACTGTTTTAAGTGTCTGTTTTAAACTGCTTGTTTTATTCTCAAAGAAACAATGAAGCCCGTCAGCTGTATTATGCTGAACTTAAGGGGAGAGTTTTGAGATCTGAGTGCTTTGAGCAAGAAGGATTATACTTTCAGTTGGCTGCATACGCCCTGCAAGCTGACCTGGGAGACTACGAAGAACCAAACTTTGCATACTTCAGCCCACAGGGATATTTCCCTTTTTGGGTGAGGGTGTTTCAATTTGCTGGATTAATTTTGTGGGGCTGAAAAAAACTTGTTTACCCATTCTGATTGTTCACAAACTGTTATTAAAACTAACTAACTGTTTTCATTGTGACACTGACAGATCATACAGAAGCGTGGGAATGATTATATCCTGAAGCACATACCAACCCTGCATAGGGAGCTTAAGGGAATGTCATCCAGCAAGGCTTCCTTACATTTCATGCAAGAAGCGTTGACCTTGAGTGATGTGCCTGTCACCATCTATAGAATGTTCAAAGTTAGTGACTTTTTATGTTAGTGACCAATGTTTATCATGTTTCACTGATAAGATTCTCTGTTTCTGTCAGTTTCAGACACACCCTCTCTTTCTTTCCATTTCTATTCAAATTAATTAACCAATCATACCATTGATCAGCTCTACCAAACTTGGATCTCTTTTTTCCAGTAATAAACAAACATTGTTAAGTTGTTTTGATTGATACTGTGAAGCAGCTTTGATACAACCTGTATAAAGTACAAGGTTGTATTCTCATAGGCTTGGCTTCTGGAGGACTGCAGATCTCTGAGGTAAGTCTAAATTCAAGGCCAGTTACATTCAGTGTTGAAGGTATTGCATTACAAGTAACGCGAGTTACATAATCAGATAACTTTTTTCAAGTAACTATAAAGTAATGCATTATTTTAAATTAAATTAACGCAAGAAACTTTGTTTTCCCTTTAATTTAACTTTCCCCAACACTGGATACATCATTCATGCCAGCCATATGGAACTGGACAGACTAATCATATTCTACCCATACATGTTAAGTTTTCTATAAAACCAGCACCAACCAAACTGACCTAGAACAGAATAGAAATTTATGTGTGTCTAATCCAGACTTTTCTGTAGGGTTGATTAACGATTCCTCAAAGCATACATACGCACGTCCCCCTTATAGAAGTGTGTCTTGCTTTTACATCAGAAAAAGAAAGTAAAAGTCCTGCCATATGTTTATTCCACCCATTAACTCAGCCAGCTGATTTCACTAATTAGTTCTATCTCCTGGCAGAAAAACTGTGCTAATTAGCAAATCCAGGTGATTGGATCAAAATACTGAGGAGGAATTTTACTTACTGAACCTGGACTTGACACCTCTGCAAATTCAACAATCATTTGTGACATAAGAACATCCTCCCAAAAAAAAAAAAAAAAACACATTTTATTCACAATGTTCTACAGTACGTCTGTTTTTCAATTTAAGAATGAGTTGTTGTGGTCTTGGTTGCACTACAGGGCATGAAGTTTGACATTCGTGCTGATGGCTTACCTACGTGAGCAAAAGATGGTGTTCTATAGTTTTCGGTCCTTCATTCCATAAACCTGCTCCAGCACATAAGCAACAGTCACCGGCTGCATCTGAACACGAAGCCCTTAGTCATGCGGCTCAAGGAAAAAAGCGGTCAGTCCAAAAGAACAACAAAGCTGTGAAAGGATGTGATGCAGAGCAAAAAGATTCAGCATCTGTTGTGGTCGACTGTCTACTAAGCTTCCTGTTTTCCCACCTAAACATTTAATTTTACATTTAATTAAAACAATATTAATAACTGCTGTAAAAGTAATGATGATTGTTCGTGCATGTAAATAGTGATAATGTACACAACTATACTGTAAATTTTTAAAGGGGGGGGGGGGGGGGGCACTCAGTTTCAGTCAATCTCATTTTATTCTTGAGTACCTATAGAGTAGTATTGCATCCTTCATATCTCCAAAAAGTCTTTAGTTTTATTATATTTATAAAAGAAAGATAGGCTGTACCGAGTCTTTCCGGGGAAAAAACGAGCGGGTGTGGGCGGAGCTAAATAATCACGAGCGCGCAAAGCTTTTGCGTTGAGAGCATCTGGAAGCTGTGACATCCCAAGACAAACCATAGCTAACAATCAGATTCAGCCATACATTTTTGATCCCGAATCAGATCCCGTGAGATGGGCAGTGAAATGGGGAAAAACACAAGGTCTCGAGAGTTTTTTAAAAGTAGAAATGATTTGAACTTTTGCGCAGTGTTTTTATAACACCATGTCATGCGCGAGTTTTACAACATTTGCGTGTGTTTACTCCTGGTTTATGAGGACATGATTTGGTTTTACAATAAACAAACAGACACCTACAGTGGCCAACTAAACAAATGTATTTAAACACACACATACCATACGTCGTATGCTCCATAGATAAATTAACTATACGTGATCATGTTGTTTACTTGTTGTGCTTACACGCCGATAGTTAACAACACACAGACATTTGAAGCAGTTTTACTCACCGCCTTCGGTTCCAACGCACGACCGTGAACCTTCCACAATCTGCAAAAGCCGAGCACAACGCTTTGATGGGCGTACTGCTTTCGCTCTCTCGCTCTAGGCTACAGGTGCGCGCGCGCCCTTCCGGGAGAAGTGCCCTTAGGACCCGTATAAAGCCCAATTTATACTTCTGCGTCGAACTTACGCCGTAGCTACGGCGTAGGCTGTGCGTATCGCGCGTACCCTTCGGCGTACCCTGACGTGCACCTCTCCAAAAATGTAACAACGCGTCAATTCTACGCGGACGCAAGCGCTGTGATTGGTCTGCTAGAACCCCTCCCTCGGGTTTCACATGTTCCCTCTGCACATGGACGCGGAAAGTAGGGGTGCAGGGGGTGCTGCAGCACCCCCTGTTGGCAAACTGATGACAATAAAATGATAGCTTATAAATATATCTCTGGTTGTTGTTTCTGTTCCACAACATTTTGTATGTCATGTTTGGGGTGTGGGATGAAGAGAGGGATATTTTTAGTAATTATTTAATTAAAAATTATTTAATTTATCTTCAGTGTGTAGTATTAGCCAATCAGGTGTCTTGACGCGAATCACGCGATTACGATTCAGCCTACGCAGCACAAAAAAACACACAAAAAAAACTAGTCTAAAAAACTGCTGCTAGTGATATAACGTTAGTCTATATCAATATCAGCGCTATAGCAATATAATTAGTTAGCTCATGGCAGAGTTTATCAGCCGAACTCCAGAGCGCAAATCAACCTTTGGTGTACCAAAATCATCGTAAGGTAGAGACACGGTGTCTTACATCTCTGCGTCTTTTTCCTGCCGCCGTGCAGGCCCAGATGGTAGCCTATATGATTGTGATTAGCATTCCTATTATAAAGAAACGAACCTTTTACTATGTCCATTGATTTTGATTAATATGTGTGAGGGAGAGAGAGAGAGCAAGACAGCGCTTGTGTTGTGTGAAGACGTGAGAGTGCGCGCGCGCGGCCGGGGCGTTCTCTCTCTCTCTCTCTCTCTCTGCTCGTTTGCGCCCTGTCAAAGCATCACTCACCGATCAAAAAAGGCTTTGGCGGCCGCCAAAAAGCGGACGATCCGACGGGTTTTAGAAGATTAAATACAACCCGAAACTAAAAAAACAGACCTGGCCTCTATTTGAGACCGGCCTTTAGTTACCCAAACCTGTCGCCAGATGAGGCGTGAAAAAGAGACAGCCGTCTAATTGGGACTCGGCTATTATTTGAAGTTTTACGGTATAAAGATCGTTGCCGTGCTTGCGTCACTCCCTTACTCCTCCTATAGTCCCTATGGCCACTTGGCCTGCGTGAATGCAAATAAAAAAAAAAAAAAAGGTTTTGAGGGAGAGTAGTAATAATTCGTTGCATTTATAGTGCTTTTCTAGGTAGCCTACTAGTAATTAATAGATCTGTTTAGAAGTGGACTTTTCCTCTAATAACCACGTTCCTGTAATTGCTTGGTCGATTAATTAAAGGCTCAAAGGCTTAATGTGTAGCTGACTAATTGAATCAGGTGTGCCATTTCAGGGTTAAAACAAAAACATGTCCTGTCCGGGGGTCCTGCAGGAGAGGTTGAGAAACACTGAGATAGAGGGACACACAGAGAGACGTACATCACAGATGGAGCTGATCTGGACATGGAGGACAGCGAAGATGAGCTTCCACCAATGAAATTCCTCTTAGAACAGAAGACAAATGTCAAAGGTAAAGAATGAGACTGATGTAACTTCCCCATTGATGATTAGTATGTGAAGGATGTATTACTGATTACTGATGTAACTTCCCCCTTGTCCTGGACTCATAAACACGCCCTCTTCCCACCATTAGACAATTTGGGGCAATAGACCCTATGGCCAATAGACCATAGACCTTATATCACAATGTCAGGTCAGGTCACCACAGTGACCTCTTTATTCAGTTAGCCACAGGGTTTTTTTACAGGTTTTTTTATCCTCCTCTTTATCCCAAATGAGATTTAAATCTTAAAGTAATGGAGCAATACAATTAAAGTTCCTCTAGCGTCTGATGCATTTTTGCTTCTCAGATAATTTGATATAAGGATGTTTAAAAATGTAATGGAAAATACAACACAAAAATATATACTAATTAGGACCACTTGACCTTTGAATAACGGTCGCTACTGTTTGTGACTTCAAGATGAATGTCTAAGGACCATTTATTAATGCCCTTATTTGTGTTATATGTGCAGATAGTGATGTTTCAATGGGCCCTTGTGGCTTAGAGATGAGTGTTGATGAGCCAGAAGAAATGTTTGTAGATGACCCTGAAGACATCCTGCGTTTAGTAGAGCTGGTGCAGGGTGTATTTGTGGATGGTCCTTTACTTTTGCCAATTTCTTACTGGAAAGGTGAGACCAGGATGTGGTATTATGACACCTGAATGTAGCTTTTTAAATGTCTCATACACTGTTTCAATAGTGTCAGTGAGATTTAAAAAAAAAAAGAAGAAGAAATTATTACTTTTATTCAGCAAGGATGCATTAAAATGATAGTAAATACATTTATAATGTTACAAAAGTTTTTATTTCAAGTACATGCTGCTCTTTTTAATTTTCTGTTCATTAAAAATACTGAGAATTTTTTTTTATCACGGTTTTCCACAAAAATATTAAGCCGGACAACCATTTTTAAGATTGATAACAATAAGAAATGTTAACTGAGCACCAACTCAGCATATTATTTCTGAAGGATCAGGTGACACTGAAGACTGCTGAAAATTCAGCTTTGCCATCACAGGAATAAATGACATTTTAAAACAAACCTTTGAATGGTACTGTACATGAGTTATTTCCACCCTGTAACATGGTGAAATGAATCAAATCAGTTAAGGTCAAACTATAGCCTACCCTGCTGAAAAAAAAAAAAAAAAACCTGCTTGAATTAGTCTATACAGCTCATAGCTGGTTTAAGATGGTCTCCTAACACGACTAGCTGAAAAGTGTCCTAAACCAGCCAACAGGTCAGTGGGAGACCAGCCTAAACTGATTTAAGAGAATTTTTAAACAGCACTGTTAGACTTTTCTGTAATTTCTACAGTTATTTACTTTAAATCACCCAGTATTATATTGCTATTTCTCTTTACAGTAAATAATTGTGATTCCCATTGCATCATGGGAATTTTCTGTGATGTCAAACACCACATACAGAGACTTACTGTATTTATATACTACTGTATTTAACGTAACAGTCTCTCTGACTGGCACCATTCCATCGTGCTTTTTATTTCCTAATTTTTGCCGTACACCGCGTGTCTACGTTATAACAGTCAGAGGCTTTCTTGCTACACGGAATTCACTTCACCATGAAAGCAAGGTAAAAAAAACATTCTGTTGACAGGTTTGTGCACCCTAGTTTAACGTTATACTTGTCAACATGGCAGTAACGAACTTTACCACGGTAAACTGCGCTAACGTTTCATTTTACAGACTTCGTAAGATTATTGAATTGTTAGATTATTGAATTGTTAAAATACGGCAAGGAGCAACGCTTAGTTTACATTAACATTAACTAATGTGAAATTCTGTCTTGGTTGTAGTTGGCCTACTGTTGAGAAAATAACATTGTATGTTGGCTAACAAGTTTTATGCGCTAACACCTTTCTAGTTTTAGCATTAATTTGCAAACTATAACATATTATATATTTATTTTTTTAATGGAATTTGATATTTACTGCAATTTTGTATGTGTTTAAAAAGGCAACATGCAACAAAGCGCCAATTCTCGCCAGTGACGTCTAGCAAGATTCCTGAGGTAAACCTAAACTGTAATTGAAATCATATTTTGACATAAGTTTGCTAAAATGATTAGCATTATGTGATAAGTGCTTTGGAGCCACTTTTGCAGGTAGCATACAATATCTTATAAAATCTCTATAAAATTGGCTAACTTTATATCAAATAGATATAAGTGACCTTTGCATCATGTCTAACATTATATTTATTACACCGCAAATTAACCAATCAGAAGATGGACCATTTTCTATGTTCAGTCTCACCAGATTAAATGTATCCAGGTAAGCATTGCAGTAAAACTCTCACTAATTTATTCATACCAAATCTAGCATTTTAACAACTCAAGTTTATATATATTTTTACATTATTTCGATATTTTATTAGGCAGAAGACTCCATTGCAGTCCCTCCAGGAAGGTCCTATCAGCGCACAGGTGGGTTAACTATACTGGAAGGAGAACGATCATCACTCAATGATTTCTTGCATGTGTCTTACTATGTATTTGTCTCAAACAGGAACCCCTTCACTGCAGACAAGCTGAAATGGGCTAAAACATCGATTTCAGTCTTTCTCTCTATGGATCTCAGCATTTTTGGACAGAATTTAGGATAAGTATTCAAATTTAATCTGGCATAATTTAATTTAGTTAATCTGAAATGTTTGAAAATGCAATTGACAAAAAGCTGTTTACAAATATATATTCTTAAGTTTTAGTAAATAATAATATTTGTTAAAAAAAATATATATTATTTGTTAAAATAATAACAATGTTTTAAAAAAAAAAACTAATATGGAATTTTCTCCCCCCTCTCTCTCTCTCTCTCTCTCTCTCTCTCTCTCTCTCTCTCTCTCTCTCTCTCTCTCTCTCTCTCTCTCTCTCTCTCTCTCTCTCTCTCTCTCTCTCTCTCTCTCTCTCTCTCTCTCTCTCTCTCTCTCTCTCTTTCTCTCTCTTTCTCTCTCTTTCTCTTTTTTTTATATAGTGCTGGAACCGGGATCTCCTCTCAAGGACTGAGTACATTTGTGTTTGTGGACACGCACAGACCAGGGAACATTGTGATGTTGTGAGTCAAGTTCTGAACAGGAACCAATCTTTGGAGAAGTTCAATTATTCACAAAGGTGGACAAAAACATTGTGTTGGCTTTTGATGATGACTTTTACTCTTATGCTGTGGAAAAGATGGAGGAGTAGACAGTCAGACATTGATAATAATAAGAAATCTTTCTTGAGCATCAAAGAGACTTCTTTCAAAAACATTAGGACACTTAAATACTACTTTTGGTCACCAGTGTACATGAATCCAACAAATCTTTAGAAATAATTATTTTGAAGGTGGGGTTATGTGTCATGTATTGTGAAAAGAACTGTGTTTTGCCCTGTGTTGGACATTTTCTTTTTTGACTGCTTAATGTATTTATATTCTGCAGTTTTATGAATGTAATGGGTGCTATTTCATTATAACAATTGTATAAGCTAAACAACCAATGCCTCTACAATAATTTTGTCAAATGCTAACGTTTTGTTTAGGATTTTATGTAGCCTACTTTTTTTTAACAATGTGTGCATTGATGGACGGCACATAATGTGTTAATTTAACATGTTTACACATCTTTGTGCTAACCTTTCTGACATATTTACTTTGTTAAAATTAACACAAAACCCCAAACTCAGCCATTAATGTGTAAAAATGTAACATAATTTCCAGCATTGGCAGACTGTTTATTTTGTGATGTATATGAAATGTTTTAAATAAATAAAAAATTGTATTTTGTAATAATTTTGTCTAATTGATTTGAATGTCAGTAGTACTTATGTAGGATAAAAATAAAAATTAATTCTATATCAAAATTATGAAATCTAATTTATATTTAGTACAAAAAAAATTACAGTAGAGTACTGATTAGCTTGATTTTTACAGTAATGCACTGTATTAGACAATTACAGTACCATGTAGTTACTGTAAAACTGAAATACGTTATGGTACTGTAAAAAACCCTTGAAAAGTCAAACAGTGAGGGTAGTCTTTCAGTTGGGTAGCCTTCTGATGCACCTGTTAATATGTTTCACAGCTTAGGGAATGAAGGACACTGAATAAAATATATTTCCTGTATTCTATCTGCAGGTCACATTTACTTATGATCAATGCAGGAAGTAGCCCTTAAGAGCAACAAAAAGATTCTCTGGAGATTCTCTTTGTGCATGCTATGAATGAATTTCCACTATGCACCATTTAAAAAAAATACCTGCACTTTGTTATATACCTACTATGTAAAATACACAAAAAAATAGTTTGCAAAGCATGTTGATATTTTAAATGCAGGCTCAACTAATACACTGTGTACCTAGCACATATTGTATAACTTTGAGCTTTACTAATAAAACTAACCAGTGTGCACAACTAAGTATTGCAGTACATTTGGAGGAAATTACACCTTAAATATATTTTAAAGAGTGAACTTTTGTTGGGAATTTCCCAAGAATTCCAAATAAGAACATGCATAGACCATAAGGACATACAGTAGAAGTGTTGAGTGAGAAGATTAAAAAAATTAACTATTTAAAAAAGAAAGAAAGAAAGACTTTTACTTTTGTCCTTGGTTTATATCCTGTGAGTCATCAGTGGTTTGTATTGTGCAAAAGTAGATTTTTAATGTACCACCATCAAAGTATACGTCAAAGCATCATATCTAAGGAAGTTGGGTAGGCTGGCTTCAAATGCTTTCCAAGTTGGGTTTGCAAACTCATTTCCAAGATGGCTCCTTGCAGCTTTGTGGTGGTGAGTGATTGTGCATATCTTATCTTTCTTTGCATGCTCTGTTAATTATCACTTATTTATTTGCTCCTAAATGGGTTGAGTTTTCATTTTGTATGCTTAATCTAAGTTTGAATCATAATATGGTAGTTCATGTTGCGATGAAAGTTTTGATTACATCTTCACACGATGTATGGAAATATGCAAATTGTGCATATGCATTTTTACAGTCTATTCTCTTACCCGAAATCTAAGCATTGACTGATGTTGAGTCAGAGATGGTGTAAATGATAGCTCAATCCAAATGCTGTGGTTTATGTGGTATAGTTATGCTTTGTATCTGGCTATTATCTTTTAGTTCGACAATTAGTTTCATGTTCTGGCCATAAAGTCAGTTTAGAAGAAATGGTTGTGGTTTGGATAAGATAAAAAACACATTAACCGGTGTAATCTTGCAACATAAACTGTGTTGAATGCATTCAGTACATTAACAAATTCTTAGTTTTTCTACCTAAAACAAATCTGGGTCTTAGTCAAAGAAATGAATGTCCTGACGTCCAAACAATTATAAAAGTTTCACCTCTTACTGTAAACAGGGTCATCTTTAACTATGCTGCATGTAAACTTATAAAGGTCACTAAGTGGAATGTTTTTAAAGGGCTAGTTCACCCACAAATGATCACCCTCATGTTGATTAATCCATTTCTTTCTCCTGTGGAACATAAGAGACAAAGATATTTTTAAGAACTTTGGGGTGTTAACCACACTGGGACCCCATTGAATTTTTCTCGACAAAAACTGCTGAAACATTCTTCAAAATATGTTTTTTGTACAACAAAAGAAAAAGTCATACAGATTTAGAACGCAATGAGAAAAATCATCATTGCCGAGTCATCTTTCACTGAAAGATAGCCGATGAGCTCATTGACAATCACTAGTTCCTCTTTCATTTACTGTTAAATTATTTTGTAGAAAACAATGAGCATTGTACCCGGTGAATGTGAAGATTCTTTCTGGATCCATTCCACTGCTGTAGAAGTGACCCAAAATACAGTCCATTTGATATTCAGAATTCTAGCTCATTTTAAATCTAGATGCACAGCGTGCTACCAGTGGTATTACAGCGTGCTACCAGTGGTATTACTGTAGGTGGGTGGTTAGTGATTATAAAGGCTGATAGATAGACCTTTCCAAGAAATGTCAGGTACGGAAAAACCCTGAAGGTTGCGAGTGTTTCTTATCTTCTTTAACTTTAAAGATTTCACTTTTTTTATATGAAGATAACAAATACAATTGTCTTTGGAAGCTTTTTTTATCATGCCTTCATCATTTATTTTGTATGTATATTTTTTTATTGTTTTACCCGTGTCCCAGACAAAGATGTTCCAATGTATAATAATTAAAATTCAAATATAAAATATAATAATGAATCCAAGTAAAATAATCATACACCATTTTAAATATATAAGGTGTGAAAAAATGTTATAAGAACAAATTATAAGAAGCTTCATTACCAGTACTATACCAACTAATTTTCGTATGTACGTTTTAAATTTTTTTTTTTTTGAAATAAGTCTCTTAACTGACTAAGTCTCTTAACTTAACTGTCACTTTTGATCAATTGAATGCATTTTTTCTGAATAAAAGTTTATTTGGTAACATTTGATTTGATATGTCCTTATTCCACATGTTACATGTAGTTAATGTAATAACTATAAATTATACATAATTACATGCAACTAACCCTAAACCAAACTCTATTTCTAAACCTCACCCTATAGTAAGTACATGTAGTTAATTACTATTACTCAGTACTTAAATGTACAATTACACTGTAACACAGACACCTTAAAATAAAGTGTAACCATTAAAAAAAAAAAAAATTCTTTTCAAAAGCCTCATTAATTAATTTCACAGATACAGAATACAAGGTTCTAAATACAAGTGGAGTTGGAACATGAAACCTAGCACCCAGCATTAGATATGTGGTCAGTGGCCAAATGTAGTGGTTCCAACTTGCAAAAATAATAAATTACCACTAATCTGTGGTTAGTCATCTGTCAACATGACAATTCTCTAAGGATGTTTGGCAAGACTGATACCACTGAGGAGTTTAGTTTAGTGTCTTTTATGTATGTAATATCACAATGATTCGAGTGGTGTATACAGTATTTTAATGCGTGTTTTATATGTTTGCAGATGCTGATTTTTTGCCTTTATCCTTGCTGTAATGCACTTCAAAACAGTAAATTCCTTTTTCATTCTCCTATATTTTTATTTCTATTGGTCTATATTTGTGTTTGCTTGCAGTGTAAAGATGTCACTTTTTACAAAGAAATCAAACCCCAGGGCTCCCCCAGATTTTATCTTCTATATTTCGTGGCTATTGTAAGGTGCTTCATGCTGGCAGAAAGCTCTAAAACCTCAAATCAATGTGTTAAAAACCACTCGAGCTACCCTGAGTGTTCTTCCACTAAACTCCCACATACTCACAGTGGGGAGTTTTCCACCGGCAGCTCACAATTTTCAGTCACACTTTATATTATGTTCCTTTAATTATGTACTTTATTTACAGTATCAGGGGTATTTAAATACTATGTACTTGGATTTGAAAAGTTATTATGTTCATGTTGTATTGCAAAACACTTTTGCTGCTATTGAGGTGGTGGGATATGTGTAAAGTTAGGGACAGGTTTGGTGTTGTGTAAGGGAAGGGTCAACAATGTAATTAAATATTGTGTTACATGTAATTACAGAAATGAATTACATCTGTAATCACATTTATCAATCACATTTTTAAAAAATACGTGTACAATGTAAAAACATGTATGTACACATTAAGTGCACTGTGAGTGCATTGTGGGTAATAAACAGTAAGCAATACAGTGAATTACGAATTATGAAATGGGCAACACTTAGAATAGTGACTGTCGTACAACTTGTGTTTTTGAAATAACTTGCTTTTAAATTGTTCTTTTTTATTTGATTTTTAAACCTTACTTACTCTCAGTTTTGTTTTGAAGAAAAGTGCAACTTCTCTGTTGTAAGGATGCCGACTGAAGAAAAGTTCACTTGCTTCAGGAAGATGGAGGGACGTTCCCCAATTTGTTCGTCTGATCAATGGACATCATCTTGTCAGATAGACAACAGACAAGGGTCCATGTGCTTAAAATGGCTAACAGACATTGAACTGACCTGTGTGAGCGATTCTCACAAGACACTTAATGGTAATAAGCGTCACAAACCTTTTCAGCATTATAAAATAATAAATGTTAATTTTTTGATTTTCATATCTGAATATCGGTTTCTCTTACACAGAAGAAAAAAAGTGTGCCAGCGACCAGGAATGTGAGTCAAAAAGCAGTCATTCTTAATTTACCCTGCAGAAAAACAATTAAGTAGAACTTACTCAATTTTTATAAGGCAAGTTTTTGCAGTGATATTTTTCAAGTAAATTTCACATTTATGGAAATTAAGTAAATCTACTTAACTAAGCCGAGTAAAATTAACAGTGAAAAAGTACATATAACTTGGCCTGTTAAATTATATTGAGTAATTTTTTTACTTACAAATCTGTTGTAATTTATATAATTAAGTAAAACCATTTGATATTTTAAATACATTTTACTTGTTTTATGCAGTGCTGGTAATTATTTTAAATTAAATGTTACTCTTATAATGTGACAAAATAATACAGTGACAATGTGCAGTTTAGAGTAATTTATTAAGAAAAAAGCATCTACAGAAAAGATCACTTTGGGCACACAATTCAGCTTGTTCGGTCTCTCTCTTTGTCCCTCTCAACCAGTTTACAGCAAGGAAGGCACAAAGGACTGAATGCATTTGAGAAATATCCTGAAATTAAGAAAAGAGAAAAAATAAACAATAATCAGTAAACAGCAAATACTTTTAATTTAAAAGTTAATCAATTTGGATTCACATTATTCATTTCACTCATGCCAAATCATATCAAAAACATTAAAAACATCCTGCATGACCTTACTCTCCTAGCCATTTCTTCACATTAATGCACACAGCATGCAGATCAATTTATTTATCATGGCTACGAATTAGGAATTTGAGAGTAACTTATGCCTAAATTACTAATTTTTCACCCGTCTTGATTTAATTAAGGCAACTAATTATTGTTATTTACAACGTGGTCACCATTTAGTAAAAGCAGGGATCATTTAGATAGTATGCACGATTTAGTAAATGAATGAGGGAATGAATTATATTGTGCACGATGAGGGAACGAAAACCTGCTCACTTCTTCGGTGTGTTCACACCGAACGCGAATAGAGCGTCAAATACGCGTCTAGTTAGACGGTTGAACATTTGCTCGAGTTCAAAATTTTCAACTTGCGCGGAAGACTTTCGCGGCAAACGCGTCGCCCAATTCGCGATGCCCGGCGTGAATGATGCGTCTATTCGCGTCTTTGCATTGACTTTGTATGTAATCTACTCGCGCAAATAATTAAATTTGCGTTCGGTGTGAACACACCATTAGGCCTATTGTTAATTCGTTCGTAGCCACGATATTTGTCATCTATAAAGAACATTGCACACAAAATAACAAATATTAAACGAAAAGATCATGATTTAAGTAACATATTCATGTTTTTTAGGCGTAATTGTGTAAAACGTAAGTTTAAAACTGAGGAAAAAATAGGCCTCTGGCTAACGCGTCGAAAGCTAACGAAGCTAACTTGTCATTAAGAACATTAAACTTTTCAAATGTATAGAATTAAGTGATGAAAACACAATGGTTGATCGTAGTTACATTTACTGAATAAATTACATCTAAAAATCCGTAATATACTGCAGTTTTTAACTGTTGCTTACCTGAGAGCAGATGGAGTGGAGATTAGAAATCCAAATCCCTCAATGATCGCGGGTTTTCTTCTTTCCGCGCATGCGCAGATTAATTTCTTCAATGACGTAAATTTTACTTGATTTTTAAAAAATTTGCTTCAAGTACTTACAGTGTTGCCAGATGTACGATAATTATCGTATTTGTACGATATTTTTGACCTCTGTACGATCAATAATGAAAAAAATCCCATAATGTACGATAATTTCAGAGTTTTCAGTCGTTCGTCCAAACACACATCCTACCGCTTCTCTCTCTGACCCAGAATCATTTTGCAGGCTCGCCTGCCTGCACGCAAGCACGTATATTACACACACACACACACACACACACACACACACACACACACACACACAGGCACCACACGGCGTCGCCCGGCCCGCACGTCAACACTACACCCCCCACCCCCAACACCCCCCCCCAACCCCCCAACCAAACAATCTACCCTACATGTGGGGATAAATAGCTGTATTCTGCATGGTTACGTCGTGTACGATCATTTTCTTCCAAATACGATAATTTTGAACTACTGAAACGATAATTGGACATTTCCAATCTGGCAACACTGCGTACTTAATTAATGCGTGTAAATATGCCAGAGAGTCAGAAGTCAAATTTACTTGTCTGTTGGATGTATAATATTTACAAGTAAAAATTGAGTATATAATTAGAATTTACTTAATATTCTAAAGGTTTCATTTTTACAAAATTATTCTTAGCAAAGATACATGATTTTTACTGTTTTATTTACTTTGCCATAAAATCATTTTTATGATATACTTCATTGTGAAGCAGGTATTTTTTGGGATGGATTATTTAATTGAACTATTTTGTTTTGTTTTTAGCTATCAGTTGCAGTGGAGAGTACCAACCTGGTAAAAGTTTTCTAAGCACATGTTATTTTTCTACGTTTTCTAAGCTCATGTTATTTTGATAGAAAAACAATTTCATTGCTGCTTTAATGATTTTCTTTTTCTTTTAGAACCTATAGATTCAGTGTCAACCCTGTCTATGAGTAAGTGTGCAAGACTGAACAATTACTACTTAATTGCATTCATCATAAAATAATTCCACACATCCATGTACCTAAATTATTGCTCCTTTTGTTTATTTGCAGGCAAACCTTTAACAACAGCATGTGCTGTTATGACCTTTATCCACTGGATGTCACTAAATCCGTTTTTATAAAGATTGAGTGACACATTGATCATACTTGCAACCATGAGCTGTTATGACAAAATGAAATACTATATTGAAAAACATGTTTTAACAATAAATATAGAGATTTTTTGTGTTTATAGGTTTGAGAAATGTGACCCTGGATCACAAAACCAGTCACAAGTTGCACGGGTATTTGTGTCAATAGCCAACAATACATTATATAGGTCAAAATGATATTTTTTTTCTTTTATGCCAAAAAATCATTAGGATAATAAATAATGATCATGTTCCATTAAGATATTTTGTACATTTCCTATGAAACATATAAAACATTTATTTTTGTGAGTGAATGCAGAATAATTGCGAACACGAATGGACAACTTTAAAGGCGATTTTCTCAATGTTTTGATTTTTTGCACCCTCAGATTCCAGATTTTTAAATAGTTGTATCTCAGGCAAATATTGTTCTATCCTAACAAACACATCAATGGAAAGCTTATTTTCAGCGTTCAGATGATGTATAAATCTCAATTTCAAAAAATTGACCCATGTGACTGGTTTTGTGGTCCATGGTCACAAATGTATCTGAGAAAAAAAATCTCTATATAGATTTGGTCTGTGTGACAAATTAGGTAAAGTAAATACACCTGGAACATGAATATACATTTTAAAAACAATAGAAAAAATGTGTGTAGTATGAATTTAATCTTAATACTTCATTCGCCACGTTAGGAAGCAATAGGTCTTATGGTTTTATGAAGGTTTTATGAATACTGTGACATTGGATGTACGACTCTATTCACATACATTTTTTCACCTATTATATAGAAGGGTAGTATGCATTTCAGATCTGTCACGGGATGTGCAAGACAAAAAGGTGTGAGGACTCAAGTGCAGGAGAAATTATATTTATTACAAAAGAAAACAAACACAAAACAAAACCCACGAGGGGGAAAACATAACTAATAAATATAAAACAACAGAACATAAAACTTACAGGATCACAGGGAACAGGAAACATTAGACAACGATCCGACAAAGACTGCAAACAAGAGGAGACTTAAGGGAACAAAATAAAGAGGGGACAGGTGGAACAACTCAAACACTAATCAGGTAACGAGGGGGAGGGATCAACAATCACAACAGCACATGGCACAACATAACAAACACCCATGTGCAACACAAGACAGGACAGGCATGTGACATAACCCCCTCCCTACGGAGCGGCTACCAGACGCTCCATCAGGCTAGGGCGGGGCAGGAAGGAAACACCAGGGCGGGACGGGCGGGACAGACCAGGGCGGGACGGGAGGGACAGACCAGGGCGGGACGGGAGGGACAGACCAGGGCGGGACGGGAGGGACAGACCAGGGCGGGACGGGAGGGACAGACCGCTTACTCCTGGGAGTCCAGGGCGAAGCAGACAGTTCATCGGGCGGCCAGGGCGAAGCAGACAGTCCATCGGGCGGCCAGGGCGAAGCAGACAGTCCATCGGGCGGCCAGGGCGAAGCAGACCCCTCGGGCGGCCAGGGCGGTGAAGACCCCTCGGGCGGCCAGGGCGGTGAAGAACCCTCGGGCGGCCAGGGCGGTGAAGAACCCTCGGGCGGCCAGGGCGGTGAAGAACCCTCGGGCGGCCAGGGCGGTGAAGAACCCTCGGGCGGCCAGGGCGGAGACGAACCCTCGGGCGGCCAGGGCGGTGAAGACCCATCGGGCGGCCAGGGCGGTGAAGACCCATCGGGCGGCCAGGGCGGTGAAGACCCATCGGGCGGCCAGGGCGGTGAAGACCCATCGGGCGGCCAGGGCGGTGAAGACCCCTCGGGCGGCCACGGCTCAGGAACAGACACCGGCTCAGGAACAGACACCGGCTCAGGGACAGACACAAGAACTGTAACAGTCACAAAAACAAACACAAACACAGAAACAAACACTGGCTCTGGCTCAGACATTGTCTCCAGCTCTGGAACAGGCCTTGGCTCTGCCTCCGGCTCTGGAACAGGCACTGGCTCTGCCTCCGGCTCTGGAACAGGCACTGGCTCTGCCTCCGGCTCTGGAACAGGCACTGGCTCTGCCTCCGGCTCTGGAACAGGCACTGGCTCTGCCTCCGGCTCTGGAACAGGCACTGGCTCTGCCTCCGGCTCTGGAACAGGCACTGGCTCTGCCTCCGGCTCAGGAGCAGCAGACACTGGCTCCGGCTCTGGAACAGCGGACACTGACTCTGCCTCCGGCTCTGGAACGGGCACTGGCTCTGCCTCCGGCTCTGGAACAGGCATAGGCTCTGCCTCCGGCTCTGGAACAGGTTCTGGAACAGGCAATGGCTCTGCCTCCGGCTCTGGAACAGGCACTGGCTCTGCCTCCGGCTCAGGAGCAGCAGACACTGGCTCCGGCTCTGGAACAGCGGACACTGGCTCTGCCTCCGGCTCTGGAACGGGCACTGACTCTTCCTCCGGCTCCAGAGCGGGCGATGGCTCTGCCTCCGGCTCTGGAGCGGCAAACACTGGCTCCGGCTCTGGAACAGGAGACACTGGCTCCGGCTCTGGAACAGCAGACACGGGCATGTCCAGGATCCGAGCCAGACGCTCCAGATAGTCCGTAAGTGCCTTGGCGGCCACACAAATGGGCATTTCCAGAGCTGTCTCAGGCTGGGCAGACTGGACGTGCTCAGTCTCTCGCTGGGCAGACGTGACGTGAACAGTCTCTCGCTGGGCAGACGTGACGTGAACAGTCTCTCGCTGGGCAGACGTGACGTGAACAGTCTCTCGCTGGGCAGACGTGACGTGAACAGTCTCTCGCTGGGCAGACGTGACGTGAACAGTCTCTCGCTGGGCAGACGTGACGTGAACAGTCTCTCGCTGGGCAGACGTGACGTGAACAGTCTCTCGCTGGGCAGACGTGACGTGAACAGTCTCTCGCTGGGCAGACGGGACGTGAACAGTCTCTCGCTGGGCAGACGGGACGTGAACAGTCTCTCGCTGGGCAGACGGAGCGTGAACAGTCTCTCGCTGGGCAGACGTGACGTGAACAGTCTCTCGCTGGGCAGACGCAACGTGAACAGTCTCTGACTTGGCCCCTCTTCTCCGCTGAGTCCTCATTTGGTCGGATCGTTATGTCACGGGATGTGCAAGACAAAAAGGTGTGAGGACTCAAGTGCAGGAGAAATTATATTTATTACAAAAGAAAACAAACACAAAACCCACGAGGGGGAAAACATAACTAATAAATATAAAACAACAACAGAACATAAAACTTACAGGATCACAGGGAACAGGAAACATTAGACAACGATCCGACAAAGACTGCAAACAAGAGGAGACTTAAGAAGGGAACAAAATAAAGAGGGGACAGGTGGAACAACTCAAACACTAATCAGGTAACGAGGGGGAGGGATCAACAATCACAACAGCACATGGCACAACATAACAAACACCCATGTGCAACACAAGACAGGACAGGCATGTGACAAGATCTAGCAATAGTAAACACCAAGTCGGCATGAAACGAAAGTTGAGACTATTATAACGTATAGCCTATCTAGTGAAACAAAATGTAGTACAGGACTTGATTTAGACCCTCAGTAATTGATTGGATCGAATTTGTTAATTACTGTGATCTCATGTGAGTGACAGGTTACTAGAAGGGCAGGATTATTGTCCCGCCCTCGCAGCAGTGCACACGTCATCAGAGAAGAGATGTCGGGAATACAGCCCAGGCTCATTAGAAAAACATAGCTACTTGTGGCAACATTTTTGCAAAATACGTTGCGTCATGCACGTTGCACGACAGTTTCAAAGTGAAATGTCAAATGAGTGTCGCTAAAAGCGTGTTTATTTTTTTCCAGAACAGATGAATGTGAATATGGCAATGTTTTATTACGGTGAAGTTTGTTCGAATCATTTCAGTTCTGAATTGAAATGTCCGGCAAAGCTTAATGCTCCATTTTAAAATAACGTACTTACACTAAACCCTAAACCTACCCGATAGTGTTAACAAAAGCAAATGTGACATAAAAATGCAATCATAACCATAACATTTTAGCTTTTTTTTTTTTTATCTTGTCTTTGAGCTCTTTTATCATGACTCGTCTTTCACGGGATTCGTACCTGAGCTCTCCGCATCACAAGTACTATTCTGTACCAGAGCTACCGAACAAGCTAAGCACATCAGTAAAACCGAACATATGGAGCTGGTTAAGTGATGCAAACTCCAAAATATATTCGTTTACAAATCATGCACTATATGGTAAAAAATGATTTGAGGTCATAACATAATTGTGCAAGGAGCCATGTGATAACAAGTCTTTATTAATCTATAATCTGCCCCTGTAATCATAAATGTGTGTGAAAACGACTAGTGTTCATTTTCAAATATTGCCACAGGTAAGTTTCTCCAATGAGCCTGTGTTGCGGGAAGATAATGAATTAAAAAAAATGATGTGCACGCATAAATAATTTCTTATGCACTATTCCATAAAAAATAAGAATCGCCATTTCATGGTGACTTTTAACTTCCCCTTCTTCTTGCAGCGACATCTCTTCTATGATGACACATTTGTCGGCGTGAGGGTGGGACAACCTGTCACTCACATGAGATTACAGCAATAGCAAACCACAACCATCCAACAATCCAATTAATTCCCGATGGACAAAATCAAGTCTTACCCTACATTTTTTTTTCTTGTTCGAGAAGCCGTTTCACTTGGATACACATTACAATAGGGAAGAAAAGCCTATCACAACTTCCGTTTCATGCAGACTTTAAGCCAAATGGCTAGTCTGGCAACAGGAAGTGTAGTCGGTAATGACACAAACACATGTGCAATTGAGTAAACAGCCTGCTTGTTCAGTCAACGCAAAAGGTGTTACATTTCAATCCCTGGTGTTATTGAGAATGAATATAAATTCAGTAACAAAGCTACAACTGCCGTACTAACATTCAGGTTATAGTGAGTGTGACGGACAGCAGCTCCTGGGGTTTATAGTAGAGGTGATGGGAGGAGGGCCTCAGGGGGCCAGTTCCACAGCGCTCATTTGAAACCTCTGGTCCCCCATGGTCTGTTTTCCCAGAATGCCCTGTAAAAGCACTAACCTCTCGGGCTCCGATTGTGTTTACTCTGAGTTAATGAATGAGCTAGTGTTGGAGAGAAAGTGGGAGAGTAAATGCTAATCACATCCCTTTCCCTAAAAATAAAGCCTCCATTTCACCCCTTTCCTGTTTGCTTTTATTCCTCTTAAGTTAAATCATCAGTAATCATGCTTTCAAAAGCTAGTCAGAGACTAACCGCAGGTCATAGCACTGCCAGAAAAACACAAGAGGGGGAAGTTTGGTGTGTGAGGAGCGTAAAGCCAAAGTTGAGGTGTCATATGTGATGTCAACTCTCATTTCTCCAACAATGCCAATTGAGTAAACAAACACAAATGGTATGGGTGAGGGAATCAGGAGAGAGAGAGAGAGAGAGAGAGAGAAAGGAGGGGCCGTCCTTACTTGCTCTTCTAAGAGGGAGTGAGAGGAGGTCCAGAGGGAGGAGGCAAACGGGGAGAGCAGGATTGAGAAAGAGAGTGAGGAAAAGAAGTGGCGCTCTGTTTGCGGAGCAGTCTGGGACCATGCTGTCAGGCAGCTCTCTGATCTGGATTGGGGCGCTGCTTCTGGGACTCGAGGCTTCGTTGACCGGGGCGTCTGACTTCCAGCACCATGGATATGAGGAGATGGTGAGAGCTCTTTTTGCTGTCCAAAGCGAATGCCCCTACATCACTCGCATCTACAGCATCGGTCGCAGCGTGGAGGGACGGCACCTATATGTCCTGGAGTTCACTGATAATCCTGGCATCCACGAAACATGTGAGTCTTTTCTTTACTCTTGTACCAAGGCATTAAATTCCTCACATATAGCTCAAGCAAACTCTTGCACGTTGTTCCTACTGTAGGCGGATTGGTGAAGCAATAATTTGGGTTTGATTGCATAATTTGGGCTGTTTTCTGAGATAAGCACTTAACAGTCAAAATCAAGCTTTGGCTGCGGTCACTCATGAGTTTGTCTGGCCAGCCATGTTGACCGTCAACTTGATTTATCTTGTTGCTCCTCAAACAATCAGATACAGTAAATTGCATTTAAGAATGGACAGTAATAGGGGAGTATGTGCCTGGAGATGTGGTGTGTTATATGTAGCCGTTGCTGACAGGAGCAAACACAGGTCTTGTTATTAATCTAAAACAAGAACATTCCCACTGGAATGAAAAATCGGAATGTTTAATAGCTCAATTGTTTTTCCTAAAAACAGAGAGCAAATGGACACGGCTGCTCAGATGGTTCTATTGAGAACAAAAGCTCATTAATCTTGTATGTGTCTCCTCTAGAGTTCCAGAAGAGAACAATATCTTAAACTTAGCTTAGATTGGCCAAGATACCAAAGTTTAGGAATGAAAAAAAAAAGAAATTCCAACATTACATATCAAAGATGAAAACAAATGATCTAGGCTATGCTTTGTAAGCCAACAATTGTCTCTATTTGGAATTTCAGGAGAAACATCTAATACTTCAAAAAAAGATGATTCAGAACTCCAATGTATCTTATGAAATATGAAAGAACAGCTGCTGAGCAGTCAAATTTCCCTCTTTGTTTCAGTCTGTAGACCTTGTTCCTTTGTTCACTCAAATTCAAAACACTTTCAGCTCTGCTACTGGAAGTAGTTATGATCCATCAACAAAAGAAGTTAATAAATCAGCTTTCGATAGCAAATTAATTTTTGCCATCAGATGTTCTCTCCAAAAATAATTTTCTTAATTAGTATTTTTGCCTTGTTTTCCAGCACAAATATCTAAACATTCTTAAATCAAGATGTATTTACTTGAGAAGCAAAATTACTTAAGATATTAAGTTTTTAGTTTAGGGTCAAATTCTTACTATTAACTAGTCACTTATTATCATGTATATTACTAGGATATAGGCTGTTTATTAGTAATTATAAAGCACATATGAATGCCTTATTCTGCATTACCGTATTCTACATTCCTAACCCAATTCCTAAACTTAACAACCTAACTTACTATTAATAAGCAGTAATTAGGAGTTTATTGAGGCAAAAGTAGAAGTTTATAGTTGAGTGTGACCAAGTTTTCCTTTCTGAAAAATCTATCAAAATTAAGTGAGTTCGTGCTTAAAACAAGAAAAAAAATAATCTGCCAATGAGGTCAGAAAAATAAACTTAATTCAAAGTGAAAACAAAATAATTTTCTGACCCCACTGGCAGATTTTTCTTCTTCTCGTTTTAAGCATAAAGTCACTTAATTTTAAGCAATTTTTCAGAAAATAAGACGTAATATTTTAAGCAATTTTGCTTTTCAAGTAAATGTATCTTGATTTCAAGAATGTTTAGATATTTGTACTGGAAAACAAGACAAAAATACTGGGTAAGAAAATCCTTTTTTTGCGGAGTAAAAATCTGCTTCTCTTGGCAATATCCGTACAAAGGTAAAACCTCTGAGAGAATTGGAGGATGTATACATGTTCCACACAGAGTACAAAAACAGGAACCGATACAGCACAGTGGGCAAAGTCCTTGTGACCACCTGACCATTTAGATTTCAAACAATGTTCATGCGTTAATGTCAAGGCCACCCATTTTGTGACTCTTTGAGATGTGGCACAGCACAGGTAATTTAATTATTTGGTGATTAATAGGAAGACTATGCCTGATGAGTCTCCCTGCACACAGTGGCTAATTAGATTTGCGATCTCGCCGTCAATCACTTCCGCATCAAAAAAGAACAAACGGAAATCTGCTGGTACTTGTTAGAGGAGATAATTGTGAATAATGAGCTGACAACTGGCTGTGAGACAGGAATTTCGATGAGAGTGGCCTGCTGTGCTGTTAAACCCTCAAAAAGCTTTTGTAGGAGGAAAATGATGAATTTTAATTCATTCATATTTGATACGAGCATTTACGGTGTCAGCTTACTCAACCGCATGCCACATACACTAATGGAAAAGTGAATTTGTTTTAAAGGGATAGTTAACCTAAGAAACTTCAGTCATCATTTACTCACCCTCATGTCGCTCAATAATTTTCTATGACTAAATATGGTGTGTTCTTCATTCAAAGATATTAAATGGCTTCAGAAGACTTGGAATGTAATGTAGAAGTTGTATGAACATCTTTTATATGGTGCTTTTTGCCATTCCCTTTCATTGTATTAAAAAAAAATTACATTTCTCCTGCTGTGTTCCACAAAAGAAAGTCATGGATCAACATAAGGGTGAGTAAATGATCGCAAAATCTCTTTAAAATATTTAGTAGGCAATCCTTGCAGTACCTTTAGAGCTTCATATTGCATATTGGGTCTTAATTCATACAGTTGCTGATTCTGAATTGCTACATATGCATGCATAGAGCTTGTTGCTTGCATGCTATCCACGGATGTGACCCTATGACCTCATGACTTCCTGACTGGTGATCACCTGACCTGTGTTTTTCAGTGGAGCCAGAGTTCAAGTACGTTGGGAACATGCACGGGAACGAAGTGCTCGGCAGGGAGCTGCTCATCTACTTAGCCCAGTTCCTGTGCGAGGAATACCGGGCAGGAAACGAGCGAATCACGCGCCTCATCCACGACACACGGATCCACATCCTTCCTTCCATGAACCCGGATGGATATGAGGTGGCTGCCAGTCAGGTATACAGCCCTTAGTAGCTAATCTACAATGTAAAACAAGTTTACTAAAATGCCACAGCTCAAAATCCGTGACCAAGAGCGCGTGGTGTGAATGTGAGCATGCATATACACTTATTTCTTCAATGTGGCAGCTGTGGTGTGGGAGTGTTGTAAGTCTCTGGTGGCGTCTCTAGTTTGTTATGGAGGAATCAGTCATATCCCAGAGTGCATTGCTGGCTTTCTTTTGAGACTAATTACACCAGAAGAACTCACAAAAAATAACAAAATACATACAGTATTTTTTTTCTGGGACAGAGCATCCATAGCCTACACCTACAACGTTCACACATCTAGAGTGCAAAATTATAGTAATACAGACTCTTTCTTGATCTTTGAAACTAATTATATGTCCAGCAGTAAATGGTGGCTGAATGTAGCCACACACAGTTATCAAGCGTCTCAATGGACCAGACAAGAACTAGCGAAGGAAACTATACCTCAGCATCAGACAGGATATATTTAACGTGCTCTAACTCGCAATAAACTACTTAAGGTATAATTTTCACACCTGACATACTGAGAATGTTAAAAGGTGATATCCTTCTCAAAACGGTACTTAAAGAATAGGAAATGATGTGCTCTTTATGCGATTTACAGGGTCCAGAATTCAACGGCTACTTAGTGGGACGTGGAAACGCAAAGGAGGTAGACCTGAACCGCAACTTCCCAGACCTGAATGCTCTTATGTACTACTATGAGAAGCACAACGGCCAAAACCACCACCTGCCACTGCCAGACAACTGGGAATTACAGGTGATTATCAATCAGTGTCACATATACCTCTATAGGAGAGGAGACAATAGCTTCCATCCAAAGTTGTGAATTTAACTTGTGTGCAAAATTCGAATATCACATTAAACATTTGCGAATAAAGCGCTGTTTCCATCCAGTGAGCCGAAGAGGACAAAATCGTCACTTCCTGATAAACTGCTACTAAAATATCACTAAGAAAAGTAGGAAAAGACACTGTATATAATATTTTTTGTACATAATAAGTTATTTGCGATCCAAGAGCACAGACGAAATGCAATAAACGCGTTCTTGCTTTCGGAGGCAGATGCTGCTTTTTTGGAACGCAGTCGTTTAAGACAGTTCTGGAAGGGAATTATACTGAACCACTTTGACAACAGACTTCTGAATGACCAAAACAGCATTTCAGATGCTTTGCAACAAGATTTTCCCTCTGATTCTTCCAGTTATGCCGTCCCATCATGCAAACTCACATGATTTTTTTGATGCGCATTTTTTGAAGCTTGTGTAGCGGTTTGGAAGTGCTGAAAGATGTTAAGATAGACCATATAAGATCCTCTTTTAGGAACCGATAACACAAAATATTTGTATATATGCTAACCATTTATGTGCACTGCACTACTGTTCAAAAGTTTGGGGTAAGTAAGATTTTTGTTTTTTTAAGAAATGAATAATTTTATTCAGCAAGGATGTGTTAAATTAATAAAAAAAAAAAAAAGTAAAAACATTTGTAATGTTACAAAAGATTATTATTTCACATATATGCTGTTCTTTTGAACTTCCTGTTTATCAATGAATCCTGAACAAAAATGCATCACGCTTTCCACAAAAATATTGAGCATCATAACTGTTTTCAACATTGATAATAAGAAGAAATGTTACTTGAGCACCAATTCAGCATTAGAATGATTTATGAAGGATCATGTTAGACGGAAGTAATGATGCTGAAAATTCCGCTTTGACAGCACAGGAATAAATTACATTTTAAAATATATTAAAATAGAAAACAGTTATTTTAAATTGCAATAATAATATTAATATTAATATAAGCATTAAAGACAAAAAAAATCCAAACTTTTGAACAGTGGTGTGTATATTTTAAGATTTATTTATCTAAAGCGACTCAGGGATCATGTTCAGAACCCGTTCCATTTGAATAAAATACAAGAACTGAATGAATTTTAGAGATGATACTTTACAGTCAAAAGAAAGGTAAAAAAAAAATAGAGTGCAACCAGTTCAAAATCTCATGACTCTTATGAGCCTGTGCTTTTTATGAATTGTTTTAAATTTATTTATTATTGAAATCATCTCATCATTTGTCAATGGAATTGCATTTTTTCTCCCCAAAGTTTAATTCTTTAACCCATTAAGGAGCTTGTGTACATGTTCCGGAACCGGCACTGGTGTTGTTAAATTACCATCATTATATGTGTTTCCTGGGAATCAAAACTGTGATAGGACCAATTTTGGAGTAAAATCTATGGAACAACAGAAACAAAAAAAAAACAACCAACAATTCTTTGCTTATACAAACATGAAACGTGGTGAATAAATCCCAGATTCAGATATCTGTGGATCGTTCTGCTGGTCTGCCCATGACATGGGCGTTGCTAACATTATGTTCTAACAATTGAGCTTACAGGATCTATGTTGTGTATATGTTTTCATGGGGTGACCTTTTTAATGTACAAACGATCTTGTATAGACATCACATAGATAAATCCCTGTTCCAATCTTAAGTAAAATACAGGATAGTGCCAGTTTCCTGCATTGCAAAGAAAAACGTTTTTGTTTTTACAGTTGGACAGCACACTTAAGCTCTCCATTAGTCTGTTAGTAACCCACCCAGCTCTCGTTCTGCCGGTCTGCTCTCTATCAACCGCCAACAGGCCCACCTTTCACAAAATAGAGAGCCTTGGCTTGTGTAAATGGACTTTTTTAGCTTGTACTGCTGTTAGTCTTCATCATGAGCTCTGGATATTTTGGTTAGCCTTTCACAACCTGCTGAGTAATATAAAGTCAGTCTCATCTGTGTGTATCCATGCTATCCATCATGATTTGAGAAAGTTACAAAGAACATCTTGTGCTAGATGGAAGCAGGAATATCTGACCTTTAGTACAAATTAGTTTACTTACTAGAAATAGAATATTGCACATTTCTTCTTGATTTTATGTAATAAAATGTAAGATTTTCCAGATTTTTTGGAAGACATCACTAGAATAATACAAACCATTTAAACAGCTCTTTCCAGGAACATGTATTTTCCTTGCTCTAAAATGAGAACTCCAGCTTTGGAGAAGTATGTTCACTGGCAGTCAGGCGTCCCTCAGGATAACAACAGAAGAACTGCAGTAGGAGGAGTATGACAAGTTCCAATCATTTCTCTGTGAGTCAAGAGCTGTCACTCTCACATCAAACCCCGCTCGTGATCTTCTGACCCTAGTGTGGGTTTTGCACTACACAGACCTAAGCAGGGTGAAAAACATCTGTGTGAGTTCACAGCATGAAACCTGACTCTTCAATGACAGCTGGGGCCAAAGGGACGCTTGGATGTTTATATATACAGATCCATACATAATAAATACACAGTTTCTTTAAAACAGAGTACGAATGGGATCAATAACCCAGCAGCCATCTCTAAGGAGCCAGCTGGACTAATTTTACTTAATGCAACAGTGTCAGGTGGAGGTTTATTATCCCTTCACCTCTAGTACCACATGTCGGATCTCTCAGATAGCAGAGTTGAAGGAATATTCCAAAAAGGCTGCAAGAACGTTGCTGGAGTGTCATGGCACAGAAACCTAAAACAAAGGCTGAAATCTGAATGTTTTTCCCTGTATTTTTGGTTCTTGCAGGTTGAGCAGGAGACTTTAGCAGTGATTAAATGGATGCAGAATTATAACTTCGTTCTGTCTGCTAACCTCCACGGTGGAGCTGTAGTTGCAAATTACCCCTTCGATAAGTCTCGCGAACCCCGGATAAGAGGCAAAACAACATACTCGGCCACCTCTGATGATAAAATATTTCGAAAGGTATGTTGTGTGTTTTTTTTTGTTGTTATTTGTGTGATTTTTCTACTTTTGAAAAAGTTTATGTCCACAAGCAATTGTAAACCATTTGTAAGCTTATATCTCTTTAAAAAGTGGCACTATCAAAGCATTTTACAAATGGCAGATGGGTGGAGTTTGGAATGTTTTAAATAATTATTTTTGTAACTTCTCTGCGGAAACAACAACAACACTTAAACCAACCTAAGCTGACTTGCTAGTCTAACCAGGTTTAAGATGGGCTTATCTGCAGTTGTATAAACTGCCTAGACTAGTCATCTAAATTTTTTCTTTAAGACTGGTCATAACTTATCTTGCATTAAAAAGTAGATTTGCCTTTACTAACTGCTATTGGTCAGGTTAGATCTTGATACATAGTCTTCCAGCCTGGCCAAGAGCACAAAACCCAACTAAAACAAGACAAAAGACCAGCCTGATCAGGCTGGAAGTTAAATTTAGACCAGCAAACCAGCTTAAGCTGGTTTAAGTCTTGTTGTTGTTTTTTTCTCAAGGCAGAGTAGTTGCACAGAAATTACACACTTCACCTAATAAAGAGCTGGCCGTTGTTTTTCCCAATTCCCTGGTGAATATTTACAGATTTGTGTGTTTTTGTATTGTGTGTGTGTGTGTGTGTGTGTGTGTGTGTGTGTGTGTGTGTGTGTGTGTGTGTGTGTGTGTGTGTAGTTGGCAAAGACGTACTCCTACGCACACAGCTGGATGCATAAGGGCTGGAACTGTGGCGATTACTTTGATGAAGGAATCACAAATGGAGCCAGCTGGTACTCTCTATCTAAGGGTGGGTTATATTTTACATACCACAGTTCTCATTCAATTACTTCAACAAGGCTTGTGGTTTTGTCTCATCTAAATGGATTGTAATTTAGCTGAAATTTGGAAATTGCAAGCACTTTTATCTTTAAGGACATGTGATTGTGTTTTAGTTTAGAGCTTTTCACTAGTGCCAGCACCAGTGTAATTCCACCAGTGAAATTAACTTCTTTAAGGGTCAATATTCTAATTGATTTTCAAATAAATTTTTTAGGTTGTCTTTGTTGTTGGTCATATATTTCCCTAAAATTACTTTTGCAAAAAAAAAAAAACTGTAAAGGAAACCAATACACAATCAGAAAATGGTCATGTGTGAGCATGTGAATAGTTTCCCCTACACACATACAAAAATTCTTCCTCCTTTGTTTTTTTGTTTTTTTTGTGCACAAGTGTTTCTTATACAGTATGTGTGCATTTTTTCTTGCAAACATAACTTTAGAAGCTATATATAAAAAAAATGACTAACAAAATATAAAAAATGGTTGATTTAAAAAAAAAAAATGAATATTTGGAATATGTGGGGCATCTTTTCCACTTTTGGTAGGGGTTTTTGTGCTGTACGTACTACATTTCATTGTGCGATTAAGAATAATTATTTCTCAATATTTCTGAAGGGATGCAGGACTTCAACTACCTCCACACAAACTGCTTTGAGATCACTCTGGAGCTCAGCTGTGATAAGTTTCCTCCAGCGACGGCTCTCGCCAGCGAGTGGCTAGCCAACAGAGAGGCTCTGGTGTCCTACATGGAGCAGGTGAGGAGTTCCCCTTCTCACATTTGACTGTTTTACTGCTTTAGTTTCAGCTCTGTATTTCTGTAATGAAACAAGTAGAAGTTCAAACTCTGCAGTCAGAACATGTAGAACTGGAATTAAAGAGCATTGTATTCAAAGTCAAACGGGTAAAAAGGGGGCCAGTATTCTAGCAGACACAGGTAAGAAAGACAAATTGGTCCAAAAGGCACCAGCAGGTAATGAACCTGTCCCTGGATACGTATAATGTGAAATTGATATGAACCTTCAGGGGTTACGTTGTGAGTTCAGGTAACAGTACACTGCTTGCTAGCACATTTAAAGTAATGGATGGAATCGGTTTACCACTTTGAGTGCAGTGCCTGACCGTAACGAAAGCTTAACCCTTGTACTGTGCTGGAAATCCTTTACCTAATTTGGTGTTCCCAGTCAAAAATGACCAGACTATTTAATGGCTTGTTATTCTCTCATTATGCTATTTTTTCACCAAATATTGGATTCAATCTTTTTGTCATCTTGTTTTCTTTCAATAAGCACAGGTTTTAAATTTCTTTTTTGGAACTGATTAATCGTAGGCTTCATTGATCTGAGCGTATGCCTGAAAAAAGTTCACTTAAGCTTATTCACCTAAAAAAAACGGAGGTGCACAAGCTCAGATCAATGAAGCCAATGATCAATCAGATCCAAAAAGAAATACAAAACCTATGCTAACTGAAAGAAAAAAGTTTATTTATTTTTTAAGTTAAAAATTTTGCAAATTTCAGGAAAATTTCAAGTTGTTATTATAGCCCGTGTAAGCAATGTCAGCAAGTTTTAGTCCAAAGCGATAATGTTTACTAGCACTTTCGGAAAAAAAATGACCAACATGACAATACAACAAACATGTTGTACAAACAATACAATATGAGGGTGTGTTGACATTGTGACTCTCTCCTGTCCTCCAGGTGCACCATGGGATAAAAGGCATGGTTTATGATGAGAACAACAACCCAATTAGCAATGCAGTGATCTCGGTGGCAGGCGTAAACCACGATATCACCTGCGGTGAGTGTTGTTCTACATTAAAAGGTGATTTTGTAGTATGTACAAGCTTGAATACTTCATTTCATGTGTCTGATGCTGTCTCAGGGACTGAAGGAGACTACTTCCGTCTGCTCTTGCCGGGCACCTACATAGTGACGGCTTCTGCACTAGGTTACCAACCCTTTACCAGCACGGTGACAGTGGGACCGGCTGAAGCTGTACAGGTGATAACAATACACAGATACACTCTTCTTTACTGATTTTTTTTTTTTTTTTACAATAACGAACTAACATATTTTATTTGTTCTTCTTCCCAGTTGCATTTCTATTTGAAAGTTCAACCGAAAGGGACAAACTTGAACGTGAAAGCTTATGCCAACAAGAAGGGCCTATCGACGGCTAAGATTCCTCCCACCAACCTTGGCCCAAGATAAAGAGCAAGGTCTCTTCTTTCAACACAGACAAAACATGTCTTTACTTTACAAACTGAAGAACAATAAAGGGAAACATGGACTCTCACTGTGACAAATCTCACCTTCCTATGTCAGGTTATTTGTTGTTTGTATAGATGCATAAAAGTGTGAGAAATTCATATTTTGCTCTCATGTTCTGGGGAGTTTAAATATATATATATATGTATGTTATATAATGGGTTTGATTAAAAGAACAGGAAGAAGTAGGTAATGTAAACAAAATATATTTCTCTTTTTATGAGAAATTAGTCATAGATTAATGAAGACATTTAGATGGACTGTTACTGGAAATTGTGTCTGAATATGATCAGAAATCAGTTTAAGACTAATTATCTCCTATGTGAATAAAAATAATAAAATAAACATTTTATCATTTAAAATGAACTAAGGTTGTTTATCTATCTATTTTTTGGGCGGTTATTGTTGTTTTTAAGAATAACATGTTTAAAATACCATCTTGGTGCATGTTTGAATATTTGTAAAAATGTATTGAAATTTTCATAAAGGTACTGTATACACTTTTCAACTATTTCATCGCATGGATATACATTTTCTTCTAATGATCTTTACATGTAAATATGTGATGTTTGATTAAACCAGGCATATTTTAGTTCGCATTTGGATGCAAACTACAAATGCAAGGATTTACTGAAAGGATCTGTGGACATAAACTCTAATTTAAAGTGAATATCATATCAAGCGTTTCAAGTTAAGTGACCCTCATGTATTTAGCGCTTTTAACAATATGGACTGTTTCAAAGCAGCTTTCCAGTGATAATAGGAAATTAAAGTAACAGAGCTTGTTTTGGTTCAGGTGAAGTTCTTTGCTTAAATTAGAACAGCAGTGCGTAAGGTTGTATAGTTGGCCATAAATGCATAAAAGACTTGAGAGCTTTTTCTATAACTATGTAAATCGCTTCATAGGCTGAGAAATTAGATAGATAGATAGATAGATAGACAGACAGACAGATAGATAGATAGATAGATAGATAGATAGATAGATAGATAGATAGATAGATAGATAGATAGATAGATAGATAGATAGATAGATAGATAGGATATGTGAGAATTACTTTACTATACAACACAATTTAAAGACCCCTTAAGAAAGTGAATCTCTTCATTTTTGCTTCTTTGCCCAGATATGTTGGAATTCCTTATTTTGTCCCTGAAGCAATCCTGTCTGCATTGCTCAAAACTTTTGCTATCTGGAAATCATCTTCTCAATGCACTGGAATCTTGACATCTGATTATTTATGTCTATTTAAAAAACAACATGCTGCAAGTCTACACTCCTCTCGATTATGCAAGCTTTTGTTGAGAAGCTTACATACAGCAGTTTCAAATCAGCAATCATTTGTGTTTATAATTATTAATATTAAGAAAGGATCTTATTCTTATTAAATTCTCCACTCAAGTATAAGTGAAATGTCTAACTTTGGTATAACTTAGATGGAGCACACTCATGTTTATCGAACCTAAAGGAACACTAGGTGTCAGTGCTATAGCGATATGGTCAGACCACTGTTATTTCTCTACTGAAAAGTGTTGAATATAATAGAAAGCAATTCTAAAAACATCAGAAAACACAGTAACATTACATACATTAAGTGGGACTTCGATATGTCCAACTCCAACTTCCTTCAATAGGAAATACATCAACAAAACAAGGAAACTGTGCTTGACAAACTTTTTCTTAGGCTCTTTAAAACCTGTAGCTTAAAAAAGTACATAAACTATCATTTAGTATTTTAATTCCAGAAAATGTATTAACCATTTCAGGATGGTATTCTTGAATAGCACAAAGACATTAAAAGACAGACAGACTGAATGTATTATAACTGATCATTCCATGTTTTTAATTCCAGAGTGAATGTTCCAATTAAATGATCCATCAACAATACTGTAAACATTTAAAGATTTGTCCTGTGTTCTTCCTGGTTATCACACACAAATAGTATAACAATGCCCTCTGAATAACAGGAAAATGTACTCCAGGAATGTTGTGTTGTCCAGTACAGGAAAGGATTAGAAGGCTCTGTAGCTGGAAAATATGAACAATACTTAATTTCTCATAACCAAGAATAATAATGTTTTGGAGAGCTGCGCCGTCAATGATACTGGAATTTAAGGGAATTTTGTGTAAAACACGTGCCACGGAAAATGATGACACCCACTATTAGAGGTCTGCTTCCAATAAGAAGATCAACAATCTTGCATTTACAATCCATGAATAAACTGTCCGAACAGTAGCAAAATTAAATGACAGGATTTCATTGTATGAGAATGCTTCAATGACACAAAGATCATGAATAGATCGACAAGAATGAATAGCAACAAAGAGCATCAAGCTCACATGGTCATTCTCAATGAAAATGTCACTGTTGAAGAGGACAACAGAAGCTTTTCATGCTTCCAGGATTTGACAGATCTGGCATTTTCTCATAGATGCTGTGGGCATGTTGTGTCAGAGCAGCTTACAACACAGAGCTGAATACGACAATGAAACCCACACAGGCAACTGTTATCTATACACGCGCTCTAGTGGATGCCCACTTGGCTTCAGCTTTCTAACTGAATTCAAAGGGAACCCAAGTCAAGTGGTCCGAGTCCAGGTATTGGAGATAACAGGAACATGTAGCCTACAGAATGATGCGTGTGTTAAGTAGAGGTAAAGATCTGACTTAACAATTCTGCACTACCTTACAAACAAGGGCCTCACAGGCAGCTTCCTTTCATTGTTTCTGAAAATAAGGAAGTCATGGTTAATGCAGACACAGCAAAAATAATCTTACGTTTGAAACTGCATGCCTTAAAACATTATGTTCCCTTTGTGGCAATAATATTGACACAGATGAGTCTACATAAAGCAATATAGCTCTGTCCTTTCCACTTATATCACAAATGCAGGGTATTTTTATTCTTAGAGTCATAAAAAACAAAATCAGACTGTTGTAACCCTCCATGTCTGAACATTATACAATATTAGAATGATTATTAAACTTTGTTTATGTTTATGAATGACTGAATAAATGAATGAGGCATTTATATAGTGCTTTTTATGTACTACTGTACACCCAAAGCGCTTTACAATCATGCCGGAGTCTCTCCTCAACCACCACCAGTGTGCAGCATCCACTTGGAATTATTATTCTTATTATTATTGTGATTTATTTTGTGTTCAAAATTGAGATAGCCTAAACAAAGAATTAAATATGCATAAACCATATATGCATTTCAATATTTATTTTTTAAAATTGTATTCATAGCCTATCTTTTCTTTTCCTCAAAAATGTATTTTCAAACACGGCGAGTATTTTTAATGTTTTTTAAAGTTAATATAGGCCTACTTAAATTTTTTAAAGTGTTTCAACTGTAAATTATCCAAAAATGTGAAAATATTATTAAACAGTGCGTATTTAGGACATAAATAGCTAGTAATTAAATTAAACTATGCAAGATAATTTCTTAATGTTTATTTAATATAATTATAATTTCAAATGTTTGACAAATGACCAGGGGTGTAACGATACCCTCATGTCACGATTCGATACATATCACGATATTGAACACACATACGATATTATTGCGATACTCCAAGACATTTGCTAAAAGTTTAAATTTGGTATTACATTGTGGGTGTAAATGAATAGGCCTGGGCTTGATACTGATAACCTAATGCACAGGACAATGATGACACCAGAATAAAAATGTTCAGGATTCTGAAGCTGAAAATACAGAATTATTTTAGACGAATGTGATTTTACACTGACTAGATATATTTAAAATAATGTAGGCCACTTTTTACTGGTAACACAAGACATTTGTCATTATCAGGACCCAAAAATATTTCCCCATTGCATTGTTACATTATATTCAACATTATATATCGTAGTTTAATGTAGTACTGACACTAAAACTCTGTAAAAACATGTCCTCAAACAGTAATTTTTTGGACAGTGAAATAAAACAACGCTACCCATTTGTTTCAGTTTAGATATACTAAACTAATTGTCTAAATATTTTTTCTTATATTGAAAAAAGCAACCGACACGTAAAAATAACTTGTGCTACAGATTTAGTAGGAATTTTCTTCAGGCATGTTGAAGGCAGCCCTGCGCTCGTTTGTGTCAGCAGCAGAGGGTGGTGTGTTGATGTTGATGTCAGCATGGAGGGAGTTGAGGATCAGCCTGCTGGGTCTTCTACTGGGATGACAGCTGATCCCGCCGTGGCGTAGATGACCATTGGGATCGAATCAACTACAGCGTGTAAGCCGAGTAATGACAGGCGGGAGAAACGCCTGTTGGCCTCATCCGATGATTGTTTTATAAGCAACGTTTAATGATACAACGTTAACGGCAGAAGGGAAACGCACACGAGCATCCACTGGATTTTAGTTGAGTTTTCAGCAAAGCTGTCTAACCGCACTGAGGGCACTTGATATCACACAGGTGAGTGAAATCTTGAGTTAAGTCTTCCGTAAGTTTGTAACGTTAGTATTTTAATGCTAGCGTCGGTTACGTTAACGTTATATCCCTAGAACTGAAGAGTGTTTCAGTTATAACAGTGACTCTTCTGTTTGAATCTGCATAGTCTTTAGGGAATTTGGTGACATATATTTTTCCAGCTTCGACTAACATGCATGTCTGCTTACTTTTTTTGTTAGAAAACACGATTAGCCGCTGGTTGTGGTTGTGATTTGGGCTATTTTTAGTGATTTGAATCTTTTAAAATGATTCGTTCTTTGGCTCTTTCATCAGGTTAAAGTTACACTTTTATGCCTGTATGTGTTAAAGGAATAGTTCACCCAAAAATGAAAATTCTGTCAGTATTTACTGACCCTCATGTTGTTCCGACCCCGTAAGACCTTCGTTCATCTTCGAACACGAATTAAGATATTTTTGATGAAATCTGTGAGCTGGATCACTCCTCCATACTAGTCCATAGGCTTCTTCAGGGATTGAAACTTGCCGGCCTCGAAAAGTTATTAAAGTCATCGTTAAAATAGTCCAAGTGACTACAGTGGCTCAATTTTAAGTTTATCAAGCGACGAGAATACTTTTTGTGCGCAAAAACAAACATAAATAACGACTTTATTTCAACTATTCATTTCCTTCTCTTTGGGCCTCAGTTAAACTAGTGTAATTGCGTAGAGCTACGTCACACGTAGGCTCACTATTGGCCGACGCTGGTCATGTGGGTGATGCGTGTGACTTACAACCATAAACATAATAAATACATAGACGCCCTATTGGCCCCTGGAGCGTACGTCAACGGCGCTGCCATATTGCGGAGGGCAACTTTCCCATACCTCTCATTACGGGAACTGAGAAAAATGCCTTTTTCGTGTGCTGCTTGGAGCTGTACAAATCGCCACACAATTGAAAACAGGTCTCGGGGAATTACCTTTCACAAACAAGACTGAAACTTTTTTTCTGGTAGTATTTGGTCTTTATATAATTAGTAATAGTAGCCTACACCAAGTACAAACCACTGAAATCGGTTGATAAATGTAAACGTTATCATTGTTTTTATCCAGGAAAACCGCAGCTCACCCGTTTACTTGCATTTGTTTACAGCGCAGTCTTGCCCTCAGCAAAATGGCGGACGCGTTGACATATCGCAGCAACCTTCCAAAGCGGCCAATAGGGCGTCTATGTATTTATTATGTCTATGCTTACAACAAAAGATCGTACGCTGTTAAACCAAGGGGGTAATCCATCAGCCGGAAACTGAAGCCTTGCGGGGGCCGCCATTGTAGCAGAACTTCACCTGCTGTTAGCATTCCATTGACTCCCATTCATTTTGGCGTCACTTTGACAGCGAATAACTTTACATCTGAGGTGTCCAAAGACTTAATTTGTCCATTATTTATTTCTAAAGAAACACAACAATGTATAAAATGCTCCATTACTTTGTATCTTACGTTATGGCCCCGTAGAAGCCATTTTTGTTAAAAACAGGCTAACCATTGTGTCATAACCACGCGACTTTATATCGCACAATAGAGACATTACCGTATAGACAGGAGGAGAAGCTCGCAGGCAATCTTTTACTGTCTATGAGGGAATCAGGGGGACATAGAGGCATAAAGTCAAGGGAGAAGCCCATAGATAGATAGTCCATAATAACAATGGGACAAAATATTTCAACAACGTTTTTGAGGAATTAGGTGATTCAGATTTGTCTTGGCACAGCTACTAGAAAATTTACAACTGTCAGACTGTCGTCAAGCTCAGTTTGAGCCTGCGCAGTCGCTCACATAGATATCTTATAATAAAGGCTAGATTTCTTACAGCGGAGTCTCTTCCGGCATCGCCGTTCAGCCATCTTGTCACAGGCAGGCTTAATGTAAGGTGAGTGATCAGCACGTACACAAATCCTCTTATCTCGCTGAAATCTTGACGGATTTACAAACGGTTTGTTTTCTTACAAACGTTAATAACGTGGCTATAATTCCGAATGCTTGAACATATATGTTATAATTATTCATATGTATGCAGTGTCATAACTACATCTCTGACGTTTATAAAAAACCAAACCGTTTGAAAATCGGTAGAAAATTTAGCAAGTTATGGTTATTTAAAAGTACATGCACCATGTAGTGAGCGAGCTGTCTGTGGCAAGATGGCCGCCACGTGCGGACGTCGACCTCCATTGGCCAGCAGCGCGCACAAGACATCTAGCCTTTATTATAAGATATCTATGGTCGCTCAGCCATCAGGCAGGAAGTGCAATAATCGGGCTTCAGGGTTCTCCGTTGAAATCAATGGGGTCGCTGTGTCCATTTCTTTTACTGTCTATGTGTTAAACTAGTAACCTGACTCGAGGCCCAGAGAGAAGGAAATGAATAGTTGAAATAAAGTCGTTATTTTTTTTTATTTTTTTTTCGCACAAAAAGTGTTCTCGTTGTTTGATAAACTTAAGATTGAGCCACTGTAGTCACTTGGACTATTTTAACGATGTCTTTAATAACTTTTCGAGGCCGGCAAGTTCAATCCCTGAACTAACCCTTTAATGAGACTCTTTGTGTCTTTATGAGCGATTCACTGATTGAATCTTCACTCAACTGATTCGTTAAGAGTCGTTCATGAACAAAACAAGTCAGAGTGATTTGTTCCAGAAACATTTTTTGTTATGGTGGTTGAAAGTCTCTTCACATCCTGATAGCAATCACTAAGTTAAGTGGTATAAGTGTGTGTGTGTGTGTGTGTGTGTGTGTGTGTGTATATAGGCTATCATCATCTGTGGAAGGCGTATGTCCGAATGCAATGATTCTTACCTACCTGTCAAAGTATATTTTCATACCTTCATGCGTCAGTCACTGAGCATCGCAATCGAAACTGCAGCCACCTTTTACGGTTCCTGAACCAAAACAAATTGCTTGTGCTGTGTTCACGCCATAATTACCTTTAATTTAGAAGAGATGGAAACCCATGTCGTTATAGTCGGAGTGGTTCAGGACTCAAATTTATGCGTTTCAATGGCAACACTATCATCGCTGAAATGAATCTGCAGCAGTCAGGGCCAGGGGATACAGGTCAGTGCTCTTTAAGTTACAAATGTTCATTATTATTGTAATGATGTGTGATTTGAGACATGAGGTAGTTTCATCCCTTGTGATGCTTTTATAGGTGTGGCTTTGGAGACTCTGAAGGGAGGGTGGGATCTTGTTTTCAAAGCTAGCTCGCTATTGCTACCCTACCTTTAAGCTGTTTTGCTGGTGTAAGATGGTCTCACAGCCTGACCAGGCAGGAAGTAAACTGGTTTCTATTTTGGAAAACCAAGTTTCCTGATTGCTAAAATCAGTGAACACACAAATCTGATCAGACTGGGAGACCAGCCAACCTGCTTAGGCAAGAATGGGTTTTTATGCAGCATTAAGCGTGCCTACATTTGTGGGAGAACATGAATCATTCATCAAATGCGGTGACTCAGTGGCAAGTAACTATGGTAAACCATAAATATCCATTATATATCAATCAGGCATCGGGCTGCACGTTAACAGTCTATTGTTATAAGTTATATTGCATGTGGGTTTGATTCTGGTCACCTGTCAGATGGCAACTGTTGCTTGTCAGTTGTCTCTCTTGCTGAGGGAGCAACAGCATGTCAGGCTTTGGGACAATATTCATTCTCCTAAAACAAACTATGTGTGCTATTGTTATTCAATAGCGCAGAATAAACTTGTAGGTGTTAGCTCGTATAGCGGTACTGTATTTACCCGAAGATTATTAATGGTACTCTCTTGTCTGTTTTGTAATCATATATATAATCAAACCTTGTTGTATTGTTTGTCATTTATACCTCACAGATACATTTCCTGTGAAACCAGTTTAGGCCTTCCTTTCTGTGCAGCTCTCAGTATTAGACTCTGACGTTAAAAATATGCACTTGTTTTTGAGTACTGAGACAAAAAAAAAAGACTACAAAATTGATGAAAAAAGTTTATAAAGTAAATATTTTGAATTAATCTTGGTTTTCTGCCTCCTCCATTTGTCTCAATTTATTTTTAATGTGGGTCAGCACCATGATATAGCCTACAGAAATAGTGTCAATTATTTATTATTGTATTGACAGATAAGTGGTGACAAATAAAGTCCTGAAACATTATCACAGTAAGACAAACTCTTAGGGTTGACAGCATAACCATATTTTTTATATTTCACAAGCATAAATACAGTAGCCATTTTCCATTTATTGCTAGCTATTAAAATGACTTAAAAAAATAAAATAAAAACGTTTATATATTTAAAACGTTTTAATGTAAACTATGATATAAGTGGAAATGTTAAATATTTTAAATGACCGGTAAAGATGACGGTCGTGTTTGCTCCCATATTTTAAGAATCAGTGTAAGAATGAATCCGTTAAATCCCAGTTAATTCAGAAGCTGTTCATATACTAGCAATTGTATAGTGTTCTGTTCTTATAGTTATAGTGCTCATTTGAATATATTTTTGGATTGCTGCATCAGCGTGTAGTTCTGGTTGTACAAAGCCAACATGAAACTACATTCCTTGTTACACTTTACAGGAGGGTTTTGAATTATTAATGTAGTATTCCCTGTCCATTAGGGGTGTAACGATATTCGAATCGAACCGAAGAACCGCGATACAGAACCCACAATTCGAATCGCGATACTCTCATGGTGTACTGAACACGCCCCGCCCCGCCCCCTGCTACCCCGGCCCCGCCCAGCCCGCTCATTGGACCTGGAATGAGTACACATGAATTCAGTTTTGTAGCCTAACCACCATTAACACCAAATAGTAAGCACCGTGTTTTGTTACTTTCGATAATAAGTAAGGTGTAATCTTCAAATTTGAACTATTTGATCACAAAAATCAAACAATAAATACCGTTTTGGCGCTCTTTGATGTGGCGTGACAGATCACTGTACTAGCTCCTCATTTCAAGTGGCAGCGCGGAGCGCGAGTAAACGCGATCATCTCTTCCTCAGTTACAGAATAAACATGAATGGACACCTAAAGGTATGTTGAAAAATACAGTATACTTACTGAAAGGCATCATAACTCGTGTAATCGCTCAATCAGTGTTTCAGCAGCGTAAAGACGTCAATAAAACTGCATAGCTTGTCACTAGCATTATATTTACCTCAGCAGGCGTGATTCAGTGTCCACAACTTGTTGGTTCCTAGAGAAATGAACTCTTGCACTAAATAAATGCACTATATTATCCTATATATTATATTTTACTTGTTGTACAAATATTGTACCTGTTAATTATATCTTGATTATTTAATGTACGTTTAAAATATATTTCATGAAAATGACAGCAACTGTGTAAATTATTATATTTCAATAACAAATTAGAGTAAAGTTAATGCAAAAACTGCCTTATGTTCAGTTTACATGTTTTCATACAATGTGTTGGGTGTTGATTATTATATCTAAAAAATAAATAGCATCTGAATTTAGGCTCTGTTGGTAACCTTTAATGTTATAGGAATGTGCGGCTTCCTATATAGTTTACAGCATTAGCAGATTTTTAATCCTTGCAAAACGTTTAATTGTAATTGAATTAATTTAAAGACAAAGACACCATTTTTTCATTAAACCACTGTTAATTTTTTTTTTAGCTGTCTAAACCGAACCGAGACATCAAAACCGTGGGAAAACCGAACCGTCAGTTTTGTGTATCGTTACACTGCTACTGTCCATACTTGTCATTTGAGCCTTGTTATGTTGATATTATACGAGGTGGCGGCATGATAGCCATGCTTGTATCTACTACAGCTGTCCTGCAAAATGCCACCTGCTTCTCAACATTATATTTGTGATTTTAAACAGGCTGCTATTGACCTGCCTCCATCACCAGATGTCATTTTGATTAGATTTGTTGTAGAGTCCAGGTTATGTTCATAATGTGTAGAAACTTAACTCCACACCACTGTAGCCCAGTGAAAAGAAAGTTGTGAACATTCCTGGCATTCTTTTCCAGCCACAACTGTAGTTCACACAGCTTTGGAAAAATTACATCTTAAATCATCTGGGAATAGCGATTTTGCATTGTCTGTGTGAGAGAGCATTGTGGTCTCCTGAGACTCTCTGACTCAACAGTGACTCTTACAATGCATCTCTCAGTCCACGTACTTTCATTGATAACAGATATCAGTTTGTTTATGTCATGTGCACCAATAAGATTTATGGGATACCAATCACACAACAACTGATGGCTGCCATTTGTTTAGAACACCAGCTGTGTTCTTGGGACATTGTTCTGCTCATATTGCACATGGCCTCCTCTCTTCGACTCAAAGAAGGATTGAACTTGTCAGAATAGGTTACAGAAAGGAGGTCATGTTGAAGTCATGTGACTGCTACATAAGTGCTACTTGCAACACCACAACAGAGGTGATACAAGCCAAGCACAATTGAAATGAATCTGAGATGCATCATGGATTCAACATTTGGACAGTCACCGACTGTCCATTGTAAAGTCTCTGAGTCCTTTTCTTTTCTGTATCCATAGCCAGCCTCACATGGATCTATGACTACTCTCTCAATGAGTCAGTGTTAACATATGACTTTGTGTTGCCAAAATTGGCAAAGTAAGTCAAAGCAATATTATGTGTGGTACAGTAAACTACTGTATGTTTTAGTTTCAGTTTCCTAAATCAGTAGAAGACTGTCAGCCAGGCAGTGAAGACCAAGAACGTTGTCCTGGGCACTGTGACAAGGGGGACCACTAGGGGTGTAACGATTGAAAAGATGAATGTGTATTTAAATTGGGTCATTTATGTAGTAGAAATGTGAAATTATTTTAGAAGTTGGTGCCTTCTAGACTGAGAAAAGCCAGAAAATGTATTTTTGGCTCATGTGGATGAAAGACAACAACTCCCAGAATGCACTTGCTTCGCTGCCCTACGAGGCCACTCCCAAGCCACGCCTACTGGTTACAGAGGGCAGAATCGGAAGAAATGATACAACTAGGCTACTAGTTGAAAACTAGTCGAAACAGATAGAGATAGATAGAGCTAGGATAAAGCTAGGGTGGTCTGTTACACATGCTGGCGGTGCCGTTTCCTCAGCAGATTCAGCGATTTCTTCCAGAAGAAAATTACATCGCTGAAATTCGTGACAGCAATAGGACTCACTATCTGTGTCCATAGGCACACAACTGCTCCTCTGCTGCAGCAGCTGCTCTGTTTCTCCATCATCCACAACTTTTCCTCGCTGTATTGCGGCTTGTAGAGGTAGCCACGAGCATCGGATTCGCACACCAGATCTTCAAAATCCCCTTCTGCCTAAGCTTCCTCCTCAGAGCAAGCGTCTGTTAGCTTAGCTTCAAAAAGAAGATAGCTGACACTATCTGTACATTCTTTCAGTGAGATCCCACCCCCTTATGGGCAGATTGAAAACATGCGGAACTAGCTCCCAACTACTGGCTGTAGTCTCCGATGACGCTAAATGACGATTTTTGCATCATCGGAGATTTTTTTCAAGACACACAATATAGAAATCTCTCATCTCAGGGGGAAATGAGGGAGGGAAGCACGGTCATTCGAAAATACTACCAGGTTTCTACTGATACAAAGCTTAATGGTAATCAGTGAAGTATCCCTTTAATGCATCATTTATAAATTCTGTCGATTCATATGATGCATTAAATGCATCATTGCACTGGTAGCCTATTTGTTTTTGGTCACTGTTTTTGGAATCGTGAATAATTTGGTTTGGTAATAGGTTTTAGACTCTAGAAATCAAATTAATCACAATTCTATAAAGTAGCCTAGCATTTGATATTTAAAAATATATGAACATTAAGTTAGTTATATGCACAAATATGAGTCATTCTTGAATAGTGGTCGACCGATATAGTTTTTTGATGGCCGATGCCGATATCTTAGAGAGCAGGGTGGCCGATATAAAGACGATATTTATATATATATATATATATATAATATATATTAGTGGTCGACCGATATTGTTTTTGTTTTTTTTGATTGCCGATGCCGATATCTTAGAGAGCAGGGTGGCCGATTGCAGATATTTTTATGTACAATATATATATTTTATATGTATTTTAATCAATATTTAATAAATTAGAAAACAAATCTTTAAAATTAACATGCTTATACTTTAGATGCCAACTTCTTGAACACTATTTTTTCACTATTAAAGTAATTGTTTAAAAATATATGAATGGATGAATAAAAAGGAAGTAAACACTGTAACAGGGCACTCAGTAATCTGGTAATTTCGTGCGCACTGGTAATCATATTTTTTTCAATATAAACACGTTTATGCAGGCTACAGATGCACACTTCACAAGATATCACAGCTGGATTCGATTAAATCGGCAAGGTTTGTGAAATTAAATGTTTATTAGATATTCAGAGATTTGTTTAAATGATGTAGATGCGCATTTGCTGAATGTTGACGGTAAATGAGAAAGTATTTTAGTCTGATTGTTTGCCTTTTCTGTTACAAATAATATAAAAGCAAACGCTTTACTTTTTCGCGTACCATTTACTTTTTTTGTTTACCAGTTCTGTCTGACAAAGTAGCTATTAGATATGACTGACAGAGATCGTAAACTAATGAAGATGGAGAATGTGAGTGAGCGCTATGTTATCAGGTGCTGCCGTTCTCTTCTCAGGCACTGGTGTTCTAATGTCTTTTATACTCATGTTTTATTCCCGTTAAACGTTGACCCTAGTCAGCAAGTAATAATAACTTGTTTCAGATCCTTATTTCACGAATGCAGACATGTTGCTCTGAATTTTAAAACGTTAACAGGAATCATTGCTGTCAAAAATGGGGTTCCTGGTGGCATTTTTGGTGTGTCACATCCTCTCAAAAGACTCATTGATAATTGTTTGATAGTTTTTTCATGGTTTTCTTGAATGTTCTGTGGAGAAAAAAAACCCTCTTTGCAAATCATTGGGGCTACTTTAAGCCTCAGTGGTGGGCCGTAGTCCAGTAGCCTCATTAGATGCTCTGTTGAAAATTGTTTTCTCCATAGCCTGTAAACAAAGAACATCCTCTCAAGGTTGTGTTTGTAGGGGGAGGTGTGTCTGGGAGAATGTGACATTTTTAGAAAGTGCTCTCTCACACAGGCCTGCAAACCTCTTGATCTCCATAGCAACCGTGTCCATCTGGGTTGTGCTCTTCAAGACTCAATGTTTGTTCAGGGAAAGTTCCCCACGCATGGTCTCTTGTGAACCCTGGATTTCCCCATAAAACTCCACTTGGACCTGCCAAAGACACACCTCCCAGCTCCCACCCTTGTATTTGTGTGAAGTCAGCCTAGAAACATGGCACCCAGAGAAAGCAATGGAATGAGGAAGTTTGGGTGCTCTCAAAATTGAATTATAAAAGCCATATAAGAATGTTTAGAAAAAGAGAGAGCTTTAGCTCTGCTGTCTTTATTTATTGCGAAGAAAAACAGAAGCATTGATAGAAACAAAGAAATTGGTAGAAAAAGAAAAAGTATACTGGAGATATATTGATAGTTCTCCCAAAAATGAAGCTTCTGTCATTATTTGTTCACCCTCATGTCATTTCAAGCCTGTATGACTTTCCTCTGTAAAACATAAAAGTAAAAATAAAGTCTGTCAGTTGCTCTTTCGATGCAGTTACATTGAATGGAAACGTAAGATTTCAAGCTTCAAAAAAGGACTAGCCTATAATATGGGAATGGAAATATAACTGGAACCATTTGGCCCGAGGGTGGAAAAGCGGCTATTGAGTCAGTGAACTCAAGAACAAATCATTCAGACCAGTTTTGTGAATACTTTCACCTAAGTGATTGAAAAGTTCTGACAGGAAAAAATTATTTGTTCATTAATTGGACATTTTCTACTACTTTCATGTCAAGAAGATTTTCAATGAGTAATGATTTGCATTCTGTTTTTCACACAAAGCTATTGTAGGAATACATTCATGGTGCTTTTGTGTCCTTTTTGATGCTTGAAAGCTTCAGGTCCTGTTCATTGTAATTGAATGGAAAATAACATAGAAAGTGGTCTTCATAATTTCTCCTAAATTATGATTTTTGATTATTAATTTAAATAGCTGAGAAGAAAACAAAACCATGTAGAACTGAGAAGTTGAAACAAAAATAATCTTGTATTGTGTCTAATAATTAATACCTGTTTAAAGTATGTCAAGCTGAACAAATTGCTGAATTTTGTGTAGTTTGCAAAATAAGGGGTAATCCTGCCAAGATATGTTGTAGGTTTAGCGCATTTTTTTTTTAATCAGTAGGGCTGGACGGTTACCGCATTACCACAATACCGCGGTCACATGACTCCAAACGCGGGTCTGAGGTCGTCACCGTCATCACCGCAAAAAAAAAAACCCCATTGGCCTGCACATGTGTGCACGTTGTGTTTAATTCAATGGATTCATTGATTCTAATGACATGGATTATGTCTAATGACATTGTGTCTTACATGACATAACAGGGCTCCAGATAGTGCTGCACGATTAATCATATCGTAATCGTAATCGCGATGTCAAGCCTATGCGATTATATGACGCAAAATGCTGCGATTTTATATGAAATAAACAAATTAGGGCTGTTAACACAATTAACACAGCATCTGTTCTTTTTTTGCCATCCTTTGGCTACTTACATGATCCCGCTCTTATTCATGCGAGACAAGTCAAAGAGAGCGCGCTGCCTGTGAATGTTCTGACTGAAAGACGCGCGTCAGTATCATGCGCATGCACAGACCGCGCACCAGAATACAGTTCTCTTTCGCGCTTGAACCAACAATAACACACACAATTATGCCGTTTGTCGAGTATCTTTATAACATAAGAGCAGTCTTATGATGAACGTGAAGAGTTGTGAGAGAATGAGGCGCGTGTGTGAGATCCTCGTCTCTGTCAGCAACGGCTGCTCTTAAAGAGCCAGTAGCCAATAATGCTCTGTCAGTAAAGTTAATCAAAGAACAAAGGGAACAGAGAAAATTACTCACTGCTCTTGACTAAAGAACCTGTTTAGCTTTAATAAGAATTAGTCTATATATAATTTATAATTTATTCAGCGCATACTGTTTGGTAACTTTATTCAATTTCTGTATATGTGCTACATGTTGGACTGGAAGGGCACAGGTAAGTATGACATTTATTGTTTATGTGAGGATTGTTTGAAGTTCACTTAAATTAAAAGCTGTTATATTTTTTGAAGCCTAATAAAAAAAAGTAAAAGTAAAAAAAAATGGATAGCTTTTAATTGTAATGATGGAATCACTGTAATGTTGAATGGCTATAATTAATGTTTAAAATGGGGGGGGGGGGGATTTGTCTTATTGATCATTATAGGTGTTATCAATCATTTAGTTGTTGTTGCTAGTTTGAGTTGAGAAATACACATTTCAGAATCATCACTAATCTGTGTGTGCATTTTGCTTTAGAACCAAGCAAATTGACTCATGAAACCATTTGTTTATTATATCGCTATCGCAATCGCAATATTGACCTCAATAATCGCAATATGACATTTTCCCCAAATCGTGCAGCCCTAGCTCCAGACTAACTTTTTTCACTAGGAGCACAGTGGCCCCCAACTGAAAATTTTAGGGGCACAACCAGAAAATTAAGGGACACACACCGTAAATCAACATGCTGACCAAATATTCACATTTCTACTAATTTCCACTGTATTAGGCTACTAATAAAAATCTTTGATAATAGATGCGGAAATTACAATGTGCTATTTCAAATTCAGTGTCACATTTTATTGTGCACTTTTGAAGATGCAACAACAAGGTAAACCGACAGCACCATCGCTGTCATGTCAGTACAAATAGGAAAAAAATATACCATACATTCAGAATAAAAAAATTGCTAAGTAACAAAGTGCTTAGTAACCTTTCGGTCATTTCATAGTTACAAACAATACTGCGCTGTCGGCAAACTTCCTGTTCCCCGCAGTTTTGGGGTAGCGACTGCAACATTCACAGTTCATGGAGTTCGTCTCCTTACAGTAACGTTACCTCAACAAGCTGAATTCTCGCAGCCAGTCTTCCCTAAAATGGTGAGTTCAGGCCTTTTTCGCCACACAAACCTCTGAATCACCATCCGACTGTGACACAGTAGACTGGCACTGGCACACTAGCCGCAGGTCGGAAGAACGAGTCAATAGTTCGCTTGCTCATTGCTCAGAATAGGATGGGCATTTCAAGCAAAAATAATATTCGAAGATCGCTGGGTATTATTTGATTTATTATTCGAAAATCCCACCCCTCCATCACATGCACGCACACATGCATGTATAGGCCACACACCAGGGCATGTGAGCAAAGCGGAGCGGTGTGACACTTAAATATAAGTTAAACAAAAACTAAAATATACGTTTTATATTTATGTTTCATAATATAACGTTTTTTTTATTTATTTCATCTATGTTGATTATATGAAAAGGGAACCGCATGAGATTAGTAAAATAGGATCATAAGATGCCCAATATATCGGAAAACATTTGGAATGTGTCAGACATGATTTTGACCATTTATTACGTTTTGTTTCGTAGAAAGCCTTTCTTTAAAGTGAATTTTAGTTTAGTATAAATTGTATCTGAATTTTAATCAATGTTTCATCAGCAAATTGTCTGGATTAATAAATAAGAAGCAAATATAATAGACGATATAATCAGGACACGGAGGCGCGGGCTCGTGAACTGGAGCGCGTCTCATAAATCAACCGAAACTCAGCGTATAAGATACTTGCCTCAAAGACCTGAAAAGTTTATCTATAGAAAGCTTGAAATGTCTACTTTTAAACAAAATAATCCGTCATGTGTTACTAAACCTCTACAAATGATCCAGAATGCTGCAGCCCGCCTTGTCTTCAACGAGCCCAAAAGGGCCCACGTCACTCCGCTGTTCACCTCCCTGCATTGGCTACCACTCGCTGCTCGCATCAAATTCAAAGCTTTGACGCTTGCTTACAGATCTACCACAGACTCAGCTCCGTCCTACTTTCACTCCCTACTACAAGTCTATGTCCCTACCAGAAGCCTACGATCGGCCAAGGAGCGACGGCTCGTGGTGCCATCACAGCGAGGCACTAAATCTCTCTCCAGAACATTCTCATTCACGGTTCCATGCTGGTGGAATGATCTCCCCACCCTCGTCCGTAATGCAGAATCCCTGACAGCATTCAAAAGACAACTGAAAACTCATCTCTTCCGTGAGTACTTAACATAAAAAAAAAAAAAAAAAAAAAAAAATTCTCCTTTAAACCTTTTAAATCTTCCCTTGTCTGGATTTTGCTACTCTGAGCAATGCCTGAACTTTGTATTTTGAGCACTTCTTACGTTGTTCTTCCCTCTTCACGATGACTCGCTTGCTTTAGTCCTCAGATGTAAGTCGCTTTGGATAAAAGCGTCTGCTAAATGACTAAATGACTAAATGAATTAAAAACGAACAGAAATGGGCTGCTCTCTGCTTATGTAGGTTAATTCGTTCAATTTACTGGTCGCACATGTGCGACTGGATGTAAAATTCAGTCGCACACTCTCAAATTTTGGTCGCAGTCTGGAGCCCTGCATAAACAAAAATTATCATCAAAAGATGGAGCAAATCCGACCTTTCACGAGTTGGGGAGCGCAATGTTCCATGACACATAATAACATTCCATTTGAATTGGAGATGCGCGGATGGGCTATTATTTCATCCGCAACCGCATCACAAAACTCATCATCTGTCTGCCATCCATCCGCACCAACGTTTATGACCAATTTTCAAAACCGCACCGCCCGCTATCCGCTTACTGTTTTAAGGTCTATGGGCGATGCAAGGCGTTGCTGCCGCAAGGCTAGAAAGCTCTTGGCTGTTCTAGAAAGGAGACTGATCCAATGCAGCAAAGATATTTAAAGGCTAAAGTCCCTAGTATAGCCTATGTTGTATCCCCAGAATTCCGATCAGTGCACAGGAACAAATAGCCTAAATAAATAGCCTAAATAACAAATAGCCTAAATAAATAGCCTAAATAAAACGCTCATCGGCAAACCTGACCTTACCTGACTAGGCTACTGTAGCCTAAAATTGTATCATTTAGTTTTGAATTTAAAGCGGTTTACCGCTATACCGCCGGAATTTCTTGCTTTTCAACCACGGTTAGAAAAAAATCCATACCGCCCCAGCCCTATTGCTATTTATCAGATCATTGTTCTCTCTGTACCATGAAAAAAGTTGCCTTCTTAGTTAGGATGGGAGTAGAAAGGCATCAAGCTTATATTTTGTTTCATTTTTATCAACTAATGATTCCAATTCTAATGAGAAAGCTTGGTTAGATTCAATAAAAAATTGCATTATTATCTCTCTTGAAGGCTCACTTGAATTGCTTCTTGATCATTTGATGTTATATTGTCTTGAAAGCCTTGCAAACCACTTATTTGAAATTCTAATTAATTGACTGACTGGCAGTTTCGGCCATAGCCCACATCCTGTTATTGATATTCTCTTTCATTGGAGTTGAATTAGTCTTATTGCTTGTTGTTATTTAGCGAGATTATTACTACCAGAACCATGATCTGTTTCAAATTTACTGTATTTTCTCCCATCCCGAGACAAGAGTGAGCCACATCAATTTGAGCTCATCTTGAATGATCCTCATGCAAGGGCTGTTTTAAAATGAATGCATTTAAATGGAGGCGCTTGCATCTCACGGGCATACACAGTGTTAGTGCTGTAAACACCCACCAGTTATATAAAAAGCAGTAGGAGAGTGGCACAATATAGAAGCTTCCAGGCCTGTATGTGTTTTGCAATAGCAGAGAGGGGCAGGGAGCGACCCACCTCCCGCATACCCCCCTCCCCCCTCCATTGTTGGCCTGAAATCGGACCTGTTCAATAAATAAAAGCAGACGGTCAGCAGATCGGGTTCCAGAGAGGGAGCATTGCAGGAGAATCGAAAAAGAGGAAAGGGATGGTTAAAGTTTTGAGGGGAGTGTCTTGGATCCGAAAAGGGATGAGGAAGACTGTTGATGTGTAGCCAGGGGAAGGATGTTTACACTTAGACTCCATCCACGGCTGGATCACAGCTACTTCTGACAACAAATGATACAGAAAGAGAAAGAACAGAGACAGAGGTGATATATGTGCTTTATCATTAGTTTGGAAAGGGGCGATGGATATGCACACTTAAAATATTTATTCCTGTACGACAGGGCAAAGATGTGCCAGATGTTTTAGCTGTACCCTGTACCCTGACTTTGCATCACAGGTTTCCACCACGTAATGTGGAAAGTGAAAATTCTGTGTGACACAACCAGGGCTTGACATTAACTTTTTTGCTCACCAGTCATTTTGGCTAGTGGCTTTCCAAATTTACTAGCCACTCAGCATTTTGACATCAATACCATGGGGAAAAACTGCTATATAGGCCTAGATATTTTTTAAATTATCTCATAATTTGACAGCAAGTATATTAGGCTGCTGTCACTTTAAGACCTGAAACACGGATCCATTATACAGGTCCTTCTCAAAAAATTTGCATATTGTGATAAAGTTCATTATTTTCCATAATGTAGTGATAAAAATTAAACTTTCATATATTTTAGATTCATTGCACACCAACTGAAATATTTCAGGTCTTTTATTGTTTTAATACTGATGATTTTGGCATACAGCTCATGAAAACCCCAAATTCCTATCTCAAAAAATTTGCATTTTTCATCCGACCAATAAAAGAAGTGTTTTTAATACAAAAAAAGTCTACCTTCAAATAATAATCCTTTTGCAAAAATGACTGCTTCAATGCGGCGTGGTATGGAGGCAATCAGCCTGTGGCACTGCTGAGGTGTTATGGAGGCCCAGGATGCTTCGATAGCGGCCTTAAGCTCATCCAGAGTGTTGGGTCTTGCGTCTCTCAACTTTCTCTTCACAATATCCCACAGATTCTCTATGGGGTTCAGGTCAGGAGAGTTGGCAGGCCATTTGAGCACAGTAATACCATGGTCAGTAAACCATTTACCAGTGGTTTTGGCACTGTGAGCAGGTGCCAGGTCGTGCTGAAAAATGAAATCAGATGGAAGCATGAAGTGCTCCAAAATCTCCTGATAGCTAGCTGCATTGACCCTGCCCTTGATAAAACACAGTGGACCAACACCAGCAGCTGACATGGCACCCCAGACCATCACTGACTGAGGGTACTTGACACTGGACTTCAGGCATTTTGGCATTTCCTTCTCCCCAGTCTTCCTCCAGACTCTGCCACCTTGATTTCCGAATGACATGCAAAATTTGCTTTCATCTGAAAAAAGTACTTTGGACCACTGAGCAACAGTCCAGTGCTGCTTCTCTGTAGCCCAGGTCAGGCGCTTCTGCCGCTGTTTCTGGTTCAAAAGTGGCTTGACCTGGGGAATGCGGCACCTGTAGCCCATTTCCTGCACACGCCTGTGCACGGTGGCTCTGGATGTTTCTACTCCAGACTCAGTCCACTGCTTCCGCAGGTCCCCCAAGGTCTGGAATCGGTCCTTCTCCACAATCTTCCTCAGGGTCCGGTCACCTCTTCTCGTTGTGCAGCGTTTTTTGCCACACATTTTCCTTCCCACAGACTTCCCACTGAGGTGCCTTGATACAGCACTCTGGGAACAGCCTATTTGTGCATAACTTATGTGTCTTACCCTCTTGCTTGAGGGTGTCAATGATGGCCTTTTGGACAGCAGTCAGGTCGGTAGTCTTACCCATGATTGCGGTACAACAAACAGCGATGATTTTTTGACTGAAACCCGCGTTTTGAACGAATCAATTTAATGATTCAATGAACAATCACTTGCTTCTTTCCCGAATGAATCAGCTTTTTGAACAAATCGGTTGAATGACTCACTCACTTAAGACAGGGACTTGCTGCCACCTACTGACAGTTTTAGTTTCACATTTAAAGTACCCTTTAATTAAAACGTTAAAATTAGAAATCAGTTCATATTTAAATATTGAATAAAAAAAAAACTATCTCATAGCTTTATTCATGTAATTGTAAATGCAGTGTAAATATATTAAAGGTGGGGTATGTGATTCTCTTTTTTGTCCATTTTTTCAAAATAACTTGAAATCCTATTCCTAACCCACTTACAGCCACTGAGTTAGAAGCACTTAGGGCTGTCGCGGTGAAGGAATTTCCCTTGCGGTAATTTTGAGATTCAAAAAAGCTGATTTCTTAAATGATAGATGTAATGAAACAGGGTGTTGAGCTCCACTTTTCAAGGCTCAGCTGGCCAGCAATGCTTCACTTTTGGGCAAAGCTAAAGCAATGCTTCACTTAATAGAGACCGATGGCATTGATTCAATGCGTGACTCGCTGCTTTCCCCCCACGGCTTCCTCGCGCTGTGTAATGCTGACCAGCACTGACGCCATTCTTGGTAAATACCCTTACACGTTAAAAGGATGATAGCCCACGAAAAATATTTCGCTTTCCTTGGAAACGGCAACCTTTTCACGATGACTTGACTTCAAAGACAGACGCAGGTAATCGCACGCGCTTAGTCGATCTCATTCACTGTCTGTTTAGGCTTAAGTCCAAATCCACGAATCCTCTGTACAAATCACCATGATAAACAGTCTTGTTATCATTATTAACTTATTTAACATTCAATACACATGGTACGAACTACGAAGGGTGGCCTTATGAAAAAAGAAAACGCGCGTTGCTGCGGTTACTTGCATTGCTCTGCGGTTGGCCCGTCAGTAGCGCGGTACTGCAATATTGCGGTTATCGCGACAGCCCTAGAAGCACTGAAATGAAAATTAAGTAATTTAATCATCTGTGGAACGGGCAGGACTCAAAACTCCAGCCAATCATTTCCAAGACCACCTGGAATCATTGGACAGTAAGTTCGTCAATCAAACGGTTGTACCACACCCCCCTCCCCCCAGCACGCGTGACCCCCTTCGTGGCGCATACTCAAAGCTCGTGACGCATGCGCATCTCGTCAGTAAAAGCGGTTCCATGATTAGTAGTAAATTGTCATTACAATCTCTCGCGCATCTGAGTTTTCGCTCGTGCATGATTGCGCGTCCATGTTCTTCGAATGGGTGGAGTCAGAGCCAGCGTTGGAGGAAAGAAGGAAGGACCATTTGAATTGTCTATTTTCAAAATTTGCCGGTCGTTTTCCAAATCACATACCCCACGTTTAATGCCAGTTCTGATGCCGCTTCTGTGTCACCTCTGCACTGCAAATATGGATTTTGATTTAATGATTTAATTTGACTAGTAACAGTGGTATTGTGTAATTATTGTCAACAACAGGCCTAAACCAGCCATGGCACCAAGCACAAAAACACAAACAGTAAAATATTATCTAATTATTATCAACAAAACTTTGAAAATATTGAGACATATTTTTGTCAATATTGCACACCCCTAATGCACGGTATTAATTTTGATTTTTTCGGGTCTTAAAAAGCCTTAAATTTGACTTGAAAAAGTGTGCAGAAATCCTGGATATGCAACAGTAGCTACGTTTACATGGACACCTTTTGTTGAATCAGAATTAATTCATTCCAATTGATGAATCCGAACGTAGTGTTTACATGAACACTATATAATGTGATCGGGTTGATGTGCGCTTTTATATGTCACAAGCTTCAAATTGGAATAGATTTTTTTGACATGCAAGAATATAGTTTCCTGCTGTTTGCAAATACTAACCATTCTTCTATATTGCTGTTTTTTTGTTTGTTTTAAAGAGCAGACTTAATATTTCTTAATGGACTTATCTATTTTTTTTTATTCCGCTACTAGTCTGATTACAATCTGATTATAACCATCCATAAACTAGTGATATTACGTCACATTCGTCCTCAATGCTAAATCTTTCATCTGATGCACAGTTGCTTCTTTGTCTAAATGGCAGCTGTTTGTTTGTTTGTGTGTGTGTAAGAGACTCCTTTGAAAGACTGTAGAGTGAGTGTTTACAAAGCTGTCTGTCGATTTACCACCACTATCACTCCAGTGCCAAGTCTTATTCACACACAAATACAGACAAAGAGAGAGACCCTTTCTCTCTTTCTCTAGTTTGCTTTGTTCATTCATCCTTATTTATTAACTGGAGATTTGCTTATCTTTTTTTTTTCAAGTTCTCAATGACTTTAAAATTCAAGTGAACTTTCTCTAGCACTGATTCCATCCACCTATTTTTTGCACATTTTGGGATATCATATAAAAAAACACTGTATGGAAACAGCAAGATGTGCATACATGAATATCCATTTTTATGCTGTACATAATATTGTGATTCACTTGTAGCATTTAAAACAATGTATTTACATTTTTAATGTTTTATTTTATAAGACAAAATATAGATTTAGTATAGATAAAGTATCGATTTTTAATAAATCAGACATGAAAGATCTAATCTGGGCAGGGTAAAGAAAGCATGTACTTCATAAGAGAATTTTTTTTTCTGACTGACTGCTCATTAGTTTAATGTTTCAGAAAAAGATGCATTTAGCTAAGTGTTCCACCTGTAGCCAAGATAAACATGCAATCATTGAGTAAGCATTATTGGATTCAGCTGATTTATGTTGGATGTTAGAAACAACAAATGATTTAAAAAAAAAAACTCAAATTTGAATCTTTAGGGTTCATTAAAAGTTTGATGAACTGACTTGTTTCCGGTGTAAGCCTAGTTTTGCACCTGATTTTGAGGTGAATGCCAGCAGAAACTCTCCTTCCTTCTCCTGCCAGGTCAACGAGTGTTCTTTACTAGAGTACTAATCTGGCTTAGTCACCTGCTCACCTCCCAGCAGGACCATATGTCGTCTTGTTACTGCTGTATGCTTTGTGTGTGAGAGTGGGACATGAAGGAGAGTGTCCTTCAATCTTGGCTTCTGATCACAGGAAAATGAGTCCAGACATTGTTTAAATCACTACAGATACATCTGTAAAAATAAGTTTATCATCCTGAGCACAAGGAACTGTAAGTTAAAATTAACCAATTAACCAAATTTAAGTTAATCAAATTATAAATGTTAAATGCAAGTTACAGATGTTCTCTTCATTAAATGCTCTGTAAGCATAATGGCAATGTCTTTATATACATTATTTGCCAGTTGGAGCTACAGATACTTTTGGTAATAATTGTGGGCCCTGTTTCTACACTAATTCCTAAAGATGGGTGGGGTGTTGTAAGCTCCGCTTCAACCTGCCTGGGTTATCACTAGTTATCACCATATAGGATGTTAAAGAAGTTAGATGTAAAAAAAAAAAAAAAAAAAAAAAAAAAACCCCGCAATCTCCCTCATTGTGTGTGTATATATATATATATATATTCACACTCTTCACAGTGGTACTTAATTCTCCATTCAGTTGGGATTGGATTCATTAGTGGGCTAGGCTAGATCAGTCTCTGTTTGTTTGTCATGGATGAGGACTGTCACTATAGCTTCCCATTCTGGTAGAAACATAAATATGTTCAAATGCTCAGGCAAATTCATATTTTATTTGTATACTATGCACAGAACTTCATGACTCATCATTGTCTAAAACTTTGAAATATTCGGGAGCATTCTGGACTGCATGTTAGTTATGAAAGTGTTGAGCAAGCGGAGTGACTTGTCAAATTTAATAAATGTTTTAATACAAAAGTTGATGCTTCTGTTATCACATGCCCACTAATCTGTACAGACATCACTCTTCTGTTTCAAGAGTCAGACAAACTGGAAGAAAACAAGATTACTTCTATATTTACACTGCCTTTTCAAGCATTACCACATTTTCAAAATATTCTGGAATTAATGCATAAATATACAATTTTATTCTGCAATTGTAATCAAATTAGAAATTATGAAATTACATTATATACAGTATCTCACAAAAGTGAGTACACCCCTCACATTTCAGCAAACATTTAGTATATCTCTATATTTACTGTCTTCTGAATATAACTCGACATACAGTCATTATTGTCAAAATAGCTGGCAACAAAAGTGAGTACACCCTAAGTGAACATGTCAAAACTGTGTCCAAAGTGTCAATATTTTGTGTGAGCACCATTGTTTTTTAGCATGGCCTTAATCCTTCTAGGCATGGAGTTGCACAGGTTGTTGCTGGGATCCTTTTCCATTCCTCCATAATGACATGACAGAGCTGCTGGATGTTAGACACATTGCACCTCTCCACCTTCCGCTTGAGGACGCCCCACAGGTGCTCAATAGGGTTCAGATCTGGAGACATACTTGGCCACTCCATCACCTTCAGCTTCTTCAGCAAGGCAGTTGTCATCTTGGTGGTGTGTTTGGGGTCGTTATCATGCCGTTCGGCCCAGTTTCTGAAGGGAGGGCATCATGTTCTGCTTCAAAATGTCACAGTACATGTTGGAATCCATGTTTCCCTCAATGAAGCGCAGCTCCCCAGTATCAGCAGCACTCATGCAGCCCCAGACCATGATGCTACCACCACCATGCTTGACTGTAGGCAAGACACAATTTTCTTGGTACTCCTTACCAGGGCGTCGCCACACATGCTGGACACCATCTGAGCCAAACAAGTTTATCTTAGTCTCATCAGACCACAGGACATGGTTCCAGTAATTCATGCTCTTGGACAGGTTGCTTTTTAGCAAGCTTTCTTGTAAGCCAGCTTCAAAAGAGGCTTCCTTCTGGGGCGACGGCCATGCAAACCGTCTTGTTTCAGTAAAGAAACTGAGCACTGACAAGCTGACCTTCAGCTTCTGCAACCTCTAAAGCAATGCTGACAGCACTCATGCGTCTGTTTTTGGAAGCCAGCTTCTGCTCCTGACGCCCAGCACGAGGACTCAACTTCTTTGATTCATTTCTATAGTATTGTCCCTTGAGAAGATATGCTAAAATGTTTTCTGAGATACTCTATATATATATATATATATATATATATATATATAATATTAAAAAAGTAAAAATAGTTTATAATAGCTGCAGCCTGCAGGAGTGCAGGTAGACTAAGGACTGGCCAGTTCTGTGCCTGATGTTCAGACAAAATGAACTGACTCATCAGCTGAAAATATCAGCACTCATTGGAATCTTGCACTGGGATCTCCCAGTTTTTTTCCTCACCAAAAGATCTCAATGCAAAGAGAATTGCTGTTACTCACACAGAAACACGCACACAACCAGTTTCTGTGGCTTAGCCCTCGTGTCTAAACATGTTTGTTCTTCCTTCATTGACAGCAACTTAATCAGTCTGCTTATTAAAGTAGTGCACAGAGAATGTGATGACGAACGATGACTGGAATCCATTTCTTAGTCAACAAGCCTCTGATTTTCCATTGTTTCAGAGGGTTTCTCATGTGTTGATCAGAACTACAGAGCAGCACTTTGAGGGTAAAATGCAAAATTCCTGAAATCATTTTACCCTATTAGTGTTCTGGTTTCACTTATTTTCCCTTGTGAAAGCAACAAGCACTTTGATTCTTCTATCTAGAGGAACAATGCATGTATGTCTGATCCAACAGTTCCTAGGTTTTATAATGGGAACACCCTCAGTGATGTTAAGGATATTTTATGTTTTTTCTCTCTCTCTCGTGAGGCTTAGGCCTAAAGTTTTGATACTCCCTCAAATGCATGAGTTACATCAGCGCATTCTTTCTGTAACTGACACACATTGGCTGTGTCCAAAATCAAAAGCAGCTGCCTCTCTTCCCATTCCATCTGTGACTTGATGGGCAGTATTATAGTATGATGGCACCTTTAAGGTTTCAGACTGGCTTTTCAAAGCACTATAACAATGATCACATTCAATTGGCTTTAGAGAACCAAGAATTTGTTTAATAATTTATGTAATTTACAACTTTTATCTAGGGATGATGAAATATCCATAATATCATTTGATAACCTTTATGGTATCGATATATCATGGACAGATGAGGGATTTTTTATATTTAATGCATAGACCTTATTCAGAACAGCACCATGACAGGTATGAAAGTGAGGCTGTGAGGAATAGACTTCCAAAAACTGACCCCAAAATTTTGAACGGTATATCGTACATTTACAATGATCGAAGATTTTACTTCTTAATTTTTAATTTAATAAAAAATGGTGTAGAATTTTATTAGTATTTATTAGTATTTTTGCTTAGTTGGGGACATTTAATTTTATATTTAACACTATTGTTACAACATTATTTTCCTGTTATCTCTGTAAAGCTGCTTTGAAACAATCTGTATTGTAAAAAGCGCTATATAAATAAAGGTGAGTGAGAGTGAGTAGTATCACACTACTGTTTTTAAAATAACTTAAAATTAGCTTTCGTTAGCCTCAAAAAGAGGAACTGAGCATGCACAATTAAATAGCCAATATTGGATGATTTATCTCCAATATCAATCTGTAATTCTGTAATATCTGCTGATAACTGATATACTATGCATCACTTCTTCCTTCCACTTCTATGACTCAAAACATCATGAATACTGTGTTCCGCCACAGGGGAAGAGGAGTGGTGTGGAGTTTTAATGTTAGATTTTGAGTTTCTTTAAAGTTTCACCCTGTGGGGAAAATCCAGCTTTTAATGTTGTTTGTATGTCTATGTGGTGTTTTTAGCATGCTTTAAGACAAACCATATGCAAATTCATGTCAACACCATTGCTGAGTATTTTCTCCTTAAAACTGCAGTGAACCAAAGATGGCCTCAAAAACACTGTTTGAAATCGCTGTTTTTTCTGACGTCACAAACTGCCTTGTAACCAATCACGTGGATCTCTGAGCTGGTGCAAGTGAGGGGAGGCAGTGCTAATTAGCATATTCATAGAACCGCGTATACTAAATGAGGCAAGGGTGTAGAGTTACATTCAAGCTAGGCATAAATAATTTTATTATGGAAAAAACATTTAAATATGTAGTTTTGGTGATCAAAGATGAGTTTTAAGGGATAAAATTATTGACTACAGGGGGACTTTAAGGCTGTAGTATTTTGTCAAGAGAAGCCCTTCTTTTTTTGTTACACCAGCCTAACTCGAACACAATCATCTATGAGAAACACAAGGACAGAATGTCACTTTCAGACGCTCTTTCACCTGGCAACTACATGACTCTTGCTGTGACCCATGTCACCTTCCAGTCGGGTCACCTGTTACCCCTGATCCCGACACTTGAGAGGTCCCGAGAGAGAGAGACACACACTGAGACACACACTCTGACACACAGCAGACAGAGAGCTCTTTGAGCTTCTTAAACATGTGCGTTTCAGCTCTCATTTCCTCTCTTTATCATTCTCTGTCTCTCTCGTATTCACACTCTCACAGTGGTACTTAATTCTCCATTCAGTTGGGATTGGCTTCATTAGTGGGCTAGGCTAGATCAGTCTCTGTTTGTTAGTCATGGAGGAGGACTATCACTACCTAGCTTCCCATTCTGGCAGAAACATGCTCCCCTATAAATATGTTCAAATGCTCAGGCAAATTCATTTTGTATACTTTTATACTTCATGCACACAGAACTTTGACTCATCATTGTCCAAAACTTTGGACTACACAAGGCCTCCACCCCATTATTGCTCTCATGTGAATGACTTAATGTGTTTTAGAGGGCGTAAACAGATTGAACTTTTTGTTGTCCAAGAGAGAAGTGAAATCAGTCTCCCTGTTTCTTCATCATGCAAATATACATTTATTTAGTCAATCTCATCAGAGCTTAACAACGAGAATCGCTCTGTGCCAATGTGAGAGAGGTTTGACCCATTTATCAGAACTATTACTTGTGCTAGATTGTTGCAGTCAATTCTGTTTGTGCGTGGAGATGCTATTAAACGAGCTAATGTGCAAAAGAGTTAGGGGATGTACACACAGGGCACATTATTCACTATGTACACTTACCATTCAAACGTTTTTGGGATTTCTTTTTTAATGTTTTTGAAAAAAGTCTCATCTTTCTCATTTAAGGCTGCATTTATTTGATCAAAAATACTGGAAAAAAGTAACATTGTGAAATATTAATTTTAAAATGTACAATATAAAATATCTGTTTTTATATTAATATATTTAAAGTGTAATTTATTCCTTCTGAATTTTCAGCAGCCATTACTCGATCATACTTGATCATTTTAATGCATCCATGCTGATTTAAAGGTTTTAATTTCTTTCAGAAAAATCTTACTGACCCCGAATTTTTTAACAGTATGTGTTTTTTATTATTATTAGTATTATTATTATTATTTTTAACATTACAGAAAAACTAAGTCACTTGTCATGATAACTTGCAGTTCACTGAGTCAGATGTTGATTCAGTAACCACTCTGAATGATTCAGTTAGTTAATTCAGTGTAGGATTCATCAGATTGATTCAAACTGGTAATCTTAGGTTTGTAAATCTTTTTGAATGATTCATTAAAAGAATCAGCTCTTAAGCATAATTTGTTCATGAATCAAAATACACTCCTTATGCTACATTACTGCTTTTAGTATACAGTATCCGTCTATTTTATTCAATTTAAACTTTAAACTCACATTTACAACTATCACATTGAGATGTGATTTTCTTTTGCCTTGTTGCTGAAGATTCATTAGCAGTAGAGCTGAGAATACAGAGAAAGTCAATGTAAAATGGCATTCACAACACTACTTTATTAGAGTTAAACAAGATATTTCATGAGAAATTAAAGAGTGCATGTAACTATTTATTTATAAAACAAATCTTAATGTTTAATAATTGGCCTGAATCCTCATAATTGAGGATTCTTATTTTCCAAACATCTGGTCTGACGTCATGTTTTGAGCTCATCACTTCAGAATGAGTGTTTTTTTTTTCTTCTTAAAAAGGAAAAGGCAGCCAACTGACAAATACATTGGGAAACCAACAATATATTATTATTCATAAAAAAGAAGATTAACAATTAACCCTTCCAAGAGCACCAGAGGATTCAAGGGATACCAGCAGTGCTCCAGCTCCCCTTTGTCTAATGTATTATTATGGTTGTATAGGTGTCATGTTTGATTCTTCTCTCTCTTTTGTTTGTGATGCTCAGGTGATGAGTGAACATGGAGGCTGGATCGGTGGTGCGTGCTGTGTTTGAGTTCCTCCCCAGCGTCTCTGAGGAACTTCCTCTGTTTACTGGAGAGGTCATTGAAGTGCTCAGTGTTGTTGATGAATTTTGGCTGCTTGGAATCAAAGATGGAGTCACAGGTAAAGTCACAGTAAAGGAATCCACAATGCATGTAGTCTTCTGCCTTTCACACAGGTGTTGAGAAATCTTTTCATTCTTTCTGCCCTCAGGCCAGTTTCCCAGCACTTTTGTGGAACCTGTTGTAATCCCAAGCACCAAGACAGGCGAGAATCTGTATGTGTGCATCAATGACTTTAACTCTGTGGAAGCTGTAAACTTACCACTAAAGAGAGGTACATACATTTTACTGTTAGAGTTTTGTCCAGGTTCATTAAGTTTAAAGGGTATTATTTAAATACATTTAATTTTGATGCCATTCTGAATATAAAGAATGTGTATACTATATCACTACAAAGGGAAAATGTAAAAAATTATGAGTTATGCTGATGTTTAATGCACATTTACTCACCGCACCGCACATTAAGGGTATTGTTTACTCGCCCTCATGTCGTTCCAAACCTGTATGACTTTCTTTATTCACAGAAAAATTCAATGACATAATGGAGTCCCAATCATGAATCTTTGGACATTCTGCAATTTTTTTTTGTTCAAAAATGAAAATAAAGAAAGAAAAAAAAAAACTATAGCAATAATATCTTAAAAATCATTCCCTCACAAAAGCTATCATGGGGTATCAGAAGACTTGTTTTTCACAGAAGAAAGATAATCATACAGGCTTGGAACAGGTTTATTCTTGATGATTACAGAATTGTCATCTTTGAACCAGTTATTGCTTTAACAAAGAAGTGTAATCCATACATAGATTACCGTTGAAATACCATTAGGTAGCTGACCCTTAAATCCCTTTGTACTTCTATTTTCTCTTTCCTTCAGCATAAGTCCTGCTTACTCAGAGTGGCATAATGTCATATATCAGAGGTACAATTTCTTTTTTATAGTAGACAGTAGAGCCTTAGATTGTACATCACCTTTACTGTAGCCATTGAACACATTAACTGTTATGAGGGGATTTAGAGGTTTAATTCCTCTGTTTGCTGTTTTAGCTGTATTGAATTAAAAATTGAGGCTCTGATTCATAGATCTGGTTTATTCCTGATATATCCATTTTATGGTCTACTTTTAAGCTTATATCGTCAGAGTTTCCAGATTTAAACCACTATATATTCAATTGAAAATGCCATTTTTAAGAAGTGATCCCAGTTCACCACTAGATGTCACTAGTTGTGTGTTTATATTGTGTAGAGAAAAAAATACTCATAATACCAACAGGTAATACAAAAAAAAATCATATTTATATTACTTATCTGTTATTTCAATTTGTTCTGTAATGTTTTTTCTTCTTTTCATTGCTTGCCTTGGACAATTTTTTTGTGGTGTTTTGCATAATACACTGTTAATGTTTGTAGTAGTCAGTACTGATCTAATGTGGAAACAGTGATTCGTCCAGTGCACACTTCCTTTATTTTGATGTGAAAAACACAACTGGATGAATTTAGTTTCCACTATCATGTCAGCGGGGATCATATACGCTGTTCTAGTTTATGAGTTAAACACAATGGGAGGCAGAGAGCGTCTGTGTGGAATGTGACCCCTGTGACTCTAATGGACATTCTGGCTCCTGTTGATGTGTGTGTGTGTGTGTGTGTGTGTGTTTGCTTACTAAAACTGACCACACCAATGCCATGCAAACTGACTTGAGGTCAGAGGTGAGCTTCACTCAGTTCTAATGCTATTTACAAAGACAGTATAAGGGAATTAAGTATTTTGCCCTACCTGCGAATATGAGTGTAAATGCAATTAGACAGCTAAAAGTTACATTTCCAGAAGAGATAGTTAGAAGGGATAGTTCGCCCAAAAATGAAAATCCTGCCATCATTTATTCACCTTCATGTCATTTCAAACCTATGAACTGTCACATTAACAGCAAAAAAAACATGGTTTAGCATGATACAATTAAGAAAAAAGATGTTTATGTAAATAAGTATTAGCTAATACAAATAAAACAAATGCACATAATACAAAACATAATCCATCTCAGACCTTATGTATGTTATATGATTATTTTAAGCTTGACAGAAGGTCAGATTGTTGTTCTGTTGCACATGCAGATGGATATCTTTCGCATCTTGCTATTTTTTTATCTTTAGAATCTTGTGCTATTTACACTGAATTTAAGACACCATGTCAAATCAAAAAATTAATAGTTTAATAAAAAAGGAGGAAAAAAAAAGATTAACACTGCATTACATATTCTCTGAATACTAGTGTTAATGTGTCTTTAATAAAAGTTTATGCTGTCTTAATGTACTGGCAGTACTTTTATGTTGAAAAAGCCTCACAAGAAAAAAATCACTTATGTTTCAGTTCATTAATTACGAAGTTATTTATTCTGTTTGTCTATACTAAGATGTTTTATTAATTTAATTACTTATTTCTTTTAAAATGATTTTACACTGTTCTTGCCATGAAAACTTTAGATGCTGATATAAAACAAATAAATATGTAATAAAAAATTATAAATAAAATCTTAATAGATATATTCAAGATACAGTCTATATAGACAATCTCTCAAAGTGAATTTGTCACTTTTTCTAAATTTTTAGATATTTCTACAAAAAAAAAAAATTTAAACAAATCAAATTAAACAAGATGTAGAGGATTCATTAAATACAACTGGAATTTTATTTATTGCCATTATTCTTGTTCTGGTCATCACTTTGTGATATCTCAATCCTTTTTTATTCGGATGCTTATATCTTGTTCTCTCTCTCTCCTGCTGTAGGTGATGTAGTTGCTGCTGAATGCAGTGTGGATGCTGTGTGGATAAGAGGGCATAATGCGTGGGGCTCACGTGGGCTCTTCCCTGTGTCTTGCGTTAAAGAGCTGGAGCTTTCTGGTCGTTCCAGGCAGCTGTCAGAGCGCAGTGCAGCCGCCCAGGCCTCTGAGCTCCCCCCACATGCACTGGGCCAGGCCCGTGCCCTCATGAGCCTTCATGCCCAGCTGGACGAGGAGCTAGACTTTCGCGAGGGTGATGTCATCACCATCATAGGCCTGCCAGAACCTGGCTGGTTCCAGGGAGAGCTGGCTGGCAGGACAGGAGTTTTCCCTGAGGGATTTGTGGAGCTGCTCGGACACCTTCGCTCACCTCTGGAGGAACCTGAACTTCAGACCCTGGAACAGTATCCAGCTTACAGCATGGCAGAAGAGGAGAAAAGAGAGGAGGAAGAGCGGGATGAGGAAAATCCAGAAATGGAGACTCAACAACAGCAAGAGGAAGAAGAAGAGGAGGAAGAAGAGGGAGCTGTATACGGTATAGCGCTTTATGAATTCCGGGCCCTTGAACCAGGCGAGCTAGACTTTGATGTCGGTGATAGGATTCGTATCCTCGCTACGCTGGAGGATGGGTGGTTGGAGGGGCAAATACATGGCAGAAGAGGAGTTTTTCCCCATCGATTTGTCAAGATGGAAGGACAGCTTCAAATCGACCCACAAACTGAGACTTTAATTAGTGAAATTAGTGTACCCGAGAGAGAAGAAGAATTGTTTATACCTCCTGATTATACCTCAGTTCAGCTTGATCGTTCGGTTGCAGAATATGGGCAAGAGTGGACTACCCAGGAAGACAACACGGTGTGGGACCTGGATTACTTTGAGCGCCGGGAGGAGGAAAGAAAGGATGACCATGTGCACTACATGCACTCTGATCAAAGTTCTCAAGAGAGAGGAATGACTCCAAGTCAATCACAGGTTCAGTCACAAGAAAGAAGTCGAGAAAGACCCCCACTCCCTCAAACGCAACCCCGCAGAGCGAGTAGCTCAGCCGACAGAGGAGTCCGAAGGACCAGAATGGGCAGCCCCAATCTGGGTAGACCCCAGCTGCCCCCCAGGCCAAGTCTTCATGCTCTCAGCAACCGGCAATACAGCAACGGTTCTCACACCAGCTTACGAGAACCTCCCCCAGCACCCATCACGAGGAACCAGAATCTTAATCCTCCCTCCAGATCCTCACCTAGTTTCACCTGGACAAGAAACAATGGTAGCTATGCCTCTCATGACAGCAGAAACCCTTTCAGCAGTAAAACCTCTGGTGAGAAGAACAGGCAGAAAAAGCTAACTCGACACGCAAGTGTCAATGATGCGGATCTAATATCCGGTGGCCGCAGCGACCACTGGGCATCTCAAGGACAGGGTTCAAATGGGTTACCGACATCTCAGACTATGGGGATTTTGGATCTGTCATCTGGGGAACTTGAAGCCAAGCTTTCTCAGCAACTGATAGAGTTTGAAAGGAGCTTGCCGGGTCATGGCAACGGAGCAACGGAACAGAGCCGATGGGAGGAGGTTAGTGGCGGATGGGGCAACAAAATTTCCCGACACTTCTCCATTATGGACTACAGCAATGAGAATGACATAATCCGTGGCTCCTCCGACTCTTCGATGGAACATCTGTTGCCCACCACTTCCTCTCCATCTGGCTCCGCATCCTCCTCTCTGGAGAGACGGAGAATGCTACGCCCACCTCCTCCTCGACCCCGGGTCCATAGGCCACCAGCACCTACAAACTTGCATTGTCCTCAGACCAATGGTCGTATTGCTCCTCAGGCTTACAGACCCGCACGTCCGGCACCACGCCCACCTCCTCCATGTCCACGCACCAATGCTGTGACGTCCCGCCCCCCTCCATCCACTTCCAATACATTTTATAACTCGCCAGAAGAGGAAGAGACTGTTGAAGAGGTGGAAGAGGCAGATGATGCTCTGGAGACAGAGAAAGAGATGGAGAGAGAAAGAGAGAGGGAGCAGGAGCAATACAGGTTACTCCTGAGGTTGGAGGAGGTAGAAAGAGACATTGATATGTATTCTCACACAGCCCAGGAGCTGCAGGTCATGCTGGAAGAGGAGCAGGATGAGACTTCGAGACAACAGGCTCTGGAGAATCTGGAATTCTGCACCTACACCATGGAGACACTAACCCTGGAGCAGCAGCAGCTGCAAGGTAGTCTTTAATTCCTCTCTTTATTCTCACATCAGTAGATTGTGTTTTTACAACTGATACAGATATTATTTTGTCTGATATTTATTAATTTATTTAGTATTCATTCATTAAAAAAAGTAGGAAATGCAGCATTTAATTATTGTTGTTGAACTAATTATAGTGCTGCATGTTTCTCACTAACTAATAATTGTTTTATTATTTAACAAAAATAATAATTGGAACTAAAACAATTATTAGTTAGTGACAAACATACAGTATAATAATAATAATAGTACTTAATCGTAATATTTTTATTTTTAAAATGCTGTTTCTCACTTAATGAATGGCTGTCATGTACAGTGTACATTATTGTTTCCTGTTGAATGCACAGTGACACCAAGCAGTTGCATTTATTGCTAGAAAAAAATAGGTGGAACCGATTATTTGTGTTTTATTGGCTATTTCTGTAAAAATCTGAAATATATGTAGTAGCATGGAGTAAGACAGTATCAATGAGTTCTTCGACTTACTTCCCTGAGACTTAGTGTTTACACATAAGCCACTCTTATTTGTTTTATGTTGGTCACACTCTCTGACAAAAGAGAACAGCAGCTCATTACAGTTCTAGAAAACAACCTGTCAGCTGGCCATTGTGTTCAGCCATGCATTAGTTTGATTTGAATACGTAGATTGCCTCACAATATCCATCCACTATCTTCTTTTGAGGTCAAATTACGTCTTGTGTGTTATATAGGTGTTCCTGATAAATGATTTCGATATGCCTTTGAAACTGTCATGCAAGACAAAGTTCACCGTACTGGGTGTGTCGATACACAGAACTTATGTTAATTTATGTTAAAAATTCCCCACACTGTGTGTTTCAACATAACTTGTTTCCTATGAAGTCCATCTATATCAATATACATTGGCTGGTTTGCCAACATCTTCTCAAAGTTGTTGTCAACTATATTACGATCTGAAAGAGGAATTTACAAGCCTCCGTCCTTCTAACCCTCTCTCAACGGTGTTATATTCAGCAGTTTTTCATAGAAGGTCTCTGCTTGACCTTTACACATAACCAAGGAGTACAACACACCCGGGCGGGCATAGGGCTGAACCAATGATAGGTGGACCTAATTTTCGTATAGGATAGAAACCACCTTGTTGTTTCTCAGAGTGGATAAAATCAATAGACAGTGGCACTGGGAATATCATGTCTTTGCACAACAGTTGCTAAGATCTGATAATGTGAGGCATTGTGCACATGATTCACTGTACAGTATAACATTTTGTGAGCTCTATGAGCCAGATCTTGTGTGTAGTTATAATTTAAAAGGTATCACCTTATAATTTCATTAACATCGGTATATTACCTATGTGTGGAATGCTGGTCCTGTTGGCTACATTTTTCCCCACATACATATGAAATACATTCTGAACCTATAGTAAGAGTGGCACCACTTTGCACCACTGTTTCTCTCTCTCTCTCTTGATGTCTATCTCTACATTTCTGTCTGCATGTCCATTTACCCTCACAACGTTCTGCTCCTGTTTTTTGGTAGTGGACGACATATGGTAGTTGGGCCTCTTTGGAGATAATGGGGAGTAGTAGTTTCAGAGCCAGACTCTGGAGCTCTCTGTTGCAGCCTGTGGTGCGTCTCACAGCCATTTTTGGCCATGTTCTTAGAACCAGAACCACACATGCACCAGGTAAGACTTGAGCTGAGAGGGAGGGAGGCGAGGAGGGTGTATATCTCTTAGCATTTGGTGTTATAGAGTTTTAAAAGGAATTTATGTTTCCTTTTCATATGGAGAATGCTTTAGTTAATTAGTCACTATTTCATAGCCAAAGCATTGTATTTTCTTGCTTAATATGATTTTGTGTTTACAGCATGTGACACCATTATGTGCGTCACATATTCCGTTTGCACACCGCTGTGTCCACATCTTGCTTGATAAGTGTAACCTGCTTGCTAGGCATAATTTTTTTTTTTCAAGTGTAAGGGACAAGGAATTCCGTTTAAAACTTGGATCGGGTTATGGATTTGATGATAGGTACATTTTAAAGCAATGGAGCTTTATCAGTGTCTCTCCAGAAGTGATTATCAGGCACAGTGATGCATGCCTTTGGTTTGTAGCCCTGCCAAAGTCTTGGTGAATACCACTTGTTTTTCTGTAACGGCTATATGTCTTGGAAAAACTGCAGTGGATCTGAGCAACACTGTTTGTGTGTGTTGTTGAATCAACTCAAATTTAAAATTATTTTTTCTCTTAACTCTTCTTCTTGCCTCTTTTAGTTTTTTTTTAACTAAATTTAACATTTTTGTCCTAACTAATCAAAATAATTGTTTGTGTATTTTATAGTGTGTGTGTGTATTTACAGTATGCTGTACACAGATAATTAGTTTATCACAATTCCCAACATAATTATTTTGGTGTATAATGCTTACAAGTATAGCTTTGAGTCATTGTGTGTCATAACGGTGTAAGTAGCCTAATTTCTTCATGAGTTTCTCTTTCTCCATTTAAGTAGGTGTGTGTGTGTGTGTGTGTGTGTGTGTGTGTGTGTGTGTGTGTTGTGTCCACATTTATCATAACAGGGTGTGTTTCTCAGCAGGGAGGGTAGAAACAATGGTTATTTATTGTTAAAGTGCAAGGAGTCACTCAAGAGCCTATCAGCCATGGAGCCGTGCTCGTGAAGTTTTGTACAATAGGGAGGAGACTCATTTTTTATATAGTCATCCCTTCTGGAATGGAACAAAACACAAGACTAAAAATGTGGAGTAAGATATGATTAGAAGTTATTTAAGACTATATTGGATAAGAAAGAGAAAAAAGAAAGAAAGAGTTGAAGGCAGTTTTGGAGCTGTTTTAAAAACTTTTGTCTTATCAGACCCACAGGTTCTCATATTCTCATGTGCTATTCTCTTTCTGGGAACAGTTCTTTCCATAGTCACATTGTTAAAAGGGAGACAGAGTTGTGATTTTGGTTCTGACCGGCCCATTTATATGTGTATCTGTGAATGAGTGTCCTAGCTCGTTTTCTCCGTTCACAGCTCTTGTTCTAATTGGGATCTGTTTGTGTGCTCATAAAAAGCATCAAAAGCTCATTTGTGTACTGGATCTAATCTCCAGCTCCCAGCTTTTCTGTCCCCGTTTCATGCATGAAAGCCTATTCAGGTTTACAGAAGGCTCTTTAAGGAGCTGCACGATCCCATCGCCTGCTAGAAAGGCTGAGAGATTGGATGGAGGGCTATTATAATAACAGAGATGAAAGGAGTGGCATGCGAGACCTGTGTCCTCACCTCCGTCATGAGCATCGTTGATGTAATTACTTTTTGGGTCTTGTTGTGTTCTCTGATAGTTTTGAACTGAGCAAAATGAATGAAACAAGCACTCATTGAGGGACAGTGCCTGTTTCGAATGCTTTTGATCCACAAGCTTGTCTTTCATACATTGTTTCCCCCTGTATCCCAGTACATTAAGAGCCACTAACTACAGAGTGATGTTTCAAACTCCCTAAGGACATAATTTTTTCAGTAAAACTTTTTGTCTTCTGATTGACTCTTTTTTTAACTATTGACCTACAATATTTAGCAGAGTTTGTTTGGCAGATTTTAGATATAAATATATTTTTTGACATAAGGCACCAGGTGCACCATGTTTGAAAGTAAGTTCAGTGCTGTTTCAAAGCTTTGTACTTGTGTAAACAAAGTAAAACAACTCCATTACACAAGAGGAATGTCGCTCATGATGTCCCTGAAGTGAAAAAAAAAAAACATGCACATAGTTTCGGTCTGCCCCATGTAAAGAAATGTGAGATCTTAACAACTGATTATCAAAATACCAAAGTTAATAAAGAAGAGAGGGCAAGCAAGCAGGCCTGCAAAATCTATTATTCTCACTTTCTTTTCAGTTTTAGCTTCTGCAATATTGTGCATTTTAATCCAATAAATACTTGTAGCAAAACACCTTAAGCCACTTTCTTCTTCTCTATTTACCATGTTTTCACATTACTAGGGTTTGTGTTCAGTGGCGGATTCTCAGTTCTGTGCGCAGTACAAAATCAGAGTACTGTGTACTGTTTTGTCTTTTTTGTAGAGGGGAGTGATATACTATACTGATGTGAATGAATAGCATTTTTTTCTTCTTTGCATGAAAAGATGCCCTAGCCTGTGAAACCAGGGGCGGCCTTTAACAATGGCTCATTGTGAAGTATGCAGGCACTGCAGTGCACAGTGCTCTCTGAAATAATCGGCCTGTGTCCAACTTTATACTTGTTGAAACATGAAAGTAGAAGATTATGAAATTCGTGGGAACCTTGTTCCTCTCTAAAATACGTATGATGAGCAAGTTAGAACAGATAAAGCTTTGACCCTGCTTTTGACATAATATTCAGTGTGTCAGGTTGTTTTTGTAAGCATACACCTGCTAGACTTAAAAACGCAAGTAAAAACTATAAAATAGTACAGCTTCAAAATACCTGTATTAATTGCACAACAGCCTAAAAGAGTCCTTAAGAGGCAGATTCAGCTTTGCTTGAGTAATGCCAAGTTTAAAAACATCTCAAAGAAGTTTGTGGAATGAAAGAGGATAATGCTCCCTCCTCTTTTGTGAAGTCCAGCCTGTGTTTTCGTGCAAACAGAGACTCCAGCCAATCACAGCCTCCCTGTAATCCATTCATGTGATTACGTTCAATGATTAACCCTAAATGCCTCCCCTTTGCCAAGTCTCTGTTGTTGCCTCTTCCCTCCCCCACCTCCTTCCCTCTCTTTCTCTTATTGGCTGGGTAGGCGGAGAGAGAATCAGTGAGAGAGAGAGAGATTGAGTTTCTCAGGTCTGAACCAGACAGTCCTGTTCAGTCAGCCGTCAGAGAAAGAGAGTTAGAACGAGAACAAGAGTTTGAGCATGCATGACAGGTGGAGTCCTCTACATCTGGACCTGGAATGTGAAATCTGGGGAAGCTAATAGAGCTTACCCTGTTTGCGGACTCTCACAGCCATGAAGGGACAGCTGGCCCTAGGACACCCTATGTCATTTGCCCCAGTGCCCTGGGACTACAAGAGGCCTCCTCCCAAGAGAGGTAAGAGCGTGGAAGAGTTGGTGAGTGAGGGCTGGGAGAAGGAAAGATGCATGCAAATGCTGCATTTCCAACAGCAGCAACAACTTCAGCAGCAACCAATCATGTGCCCACAGGACTTCAGACCTGTACCGGGACACTGGGAGCACCAAGCCTACCTCGGACAAGCCAGTGGGTACCATCAACAATGCTGGGAATACGAGGACTGGGACAAGATTCCTTACCAAGAAGCCCCTCCGCAACAATTCTTCTATCAGTCACCAGAAGCAGTGTACCAGGAGCCAAGGATGCCACAGGAATGTACCGGCAATCACTTTTCCTATCAACATCGAGAAGAACTGGATTACTCTGAAGACAGAGACTTTGCACAGAGCCCAAGGAGTAAGGAACATCCTGATCATGTGACCCGGTACCACTCTTGGGAATCAGATGATTACTTCGAGGGTCAAGAACCTTATAGCCGCAGAGATCGGTATGAGTACAGTTTTGACCATGAAAACCGGGACTACTATGATAAGGAGCTAGATAAATACAGAGATGCAGACCGCAGGGGCCAGGATTACTATGACCATAAAGAGCTGGATAAGTATGACCGTTATAACCGCAGAGACAAACACTATGACAGTAAACATCAAGAACACTACAACAAAAGGAAAAATGACCGGTACAAATATAGAGAAGCAGACCAGTATGACTCCAGAGACAATTACCAGTATGAGCGCTATGATCGTAGAGAGAAAGACCAGAGTGATGACAGAAAAGGGGACCGCTATGACCGTAGTCACTGTGAGGAAGGCCGTAGGAGAGGCGAAAGCTACCAGCATAGAGAAAGGGACTCACTTGATCGAAGAGACTATGAACGGAATGTACAAAGAAAAGGAGATTACTGTGACTACAAAGAAAAGGTGAAGATCTGCAGTGAATTTAGGAAAGATGACTACTGTGACAGTAGAGAAAGGACAGTCGAAAGAGAACTCTCTAAATTAGATAACAAGGAATTGTACGAACATAAAAAAGATAACCATTATGACCCCAAACCAAGAGACCGGTATGATTACAGAGAAAATAGCCAGTCTGAACAGAGGGATCGCTATGAACTTAAGGAAAGAGACTCCTATAAATACAGAGAGGGAGATCAGTATGATTGCAGAGAAAAGGAAGTTAGAAACTACTGGAAAGATGAACGTTATGATAGTGGTGTTAAAGACTGCTATGAAGACAAGGGTTGTGAGAGCGATCAGTATGACCAGAAAAGCAGGGAGCGTTACAGAGATCTAAGGTTAAATTCAGTTGAACAGAAACAAGACTGTCACAGTTTTGACCACGACAGTGGAAGACACTGCAAGGAATGGGAAAAGGATGTTTATCATAAGCAGACACTGAAGGAGAGAAGGTCGTATGAGGATCCTGTTAAACTCACTTATGACCAAAAGGACCAATACAGCAATCGCCGGTGTTCAGAAAAACTGGATGTGGAAGGTCATGGCCGCACACGGAAGCCCGTTTATGTGGGTTCACTGGACAGGAACAGCTTCTATAGGAAGACGGCACCCAGCTCTCTCAGGAAGTCAGAGTTTGCCACCAACAGGAAAAAGAAACAAGGTAAAGCACCTCAGTACCAGCAGCACATTCAATACCATGACAATAAATTTGTGAGGTCAGAGAAGGGGCAAAACACACCTTGATGGTGGCTGTGGGTGTTCTTTATGTAACAAAATGAATCAACTAACAATTTTAGAAATGTCCACATGGATATAGCCCATGTTTTTTAGCTAGCTAGCTTTTGACCTTGTCCTAGAGTTCTCCAAATCAATTCAGCAACTGACAAAAGTGCTGATTGTGTTGTCACCATCTTAATGCAGGGTATGCAAGTCTATGAGACTGTCTATTGAAGCTGTCAGTGTGGAGCAGTTTCATGGGTTTTTTTTTACTCAGAGGTGAACTTGGAAACTTGCAGGGAGGGGGGAACTTGTCCAACGGGTTTGCTTACTTTTGAGTTGTTGTTGTCTGTCTCTTCACCCCCTCGTTCTCTGCGTTTCTCTAGCTCTCCCTCCCTCCCCTCCCCAGACTTATTTCCTTTGTTTGACAACCTCTAGTGTTTAATGACATTCCCACGTTATGTGACACAAACTTTACTTTAGCCCCAAAATGTTTTTGGATGTTTAAGCTGCGTTTATCTGTTTATATTTGTTTTTGTTTTGTTTTTCATATCTTTTCAAGCCTAATACTTGCAAATAATATTTTTTTAGTAATCAGTGTTTTAGCTAGTCATATTTAGTTTTGCATGTCCACAGTTTAAAAAAACACCACAAACCAAGTGGCATCCACAAACACATGATGTTAAACATTTCCTTAACCACTGCCTTTTTCTTAACTAACTAACTAACTAACTTAACTTTTCTGAGACATTTATTTATTATTAGTAGTATTGGTGTATTACATTAGAGACAGGTACCAAGACAGAATATCTAGTTCATGGAATTAATGCAATGAGATTCATACATCTTGAGTGTGACTGCTTTCCATTTATTTGGGGGGAGGGGACACTGTATATCTACAGTTTAAATTGTCTACTCCTTCAGGTTTCACTGACAGTCAAGAATGGATGTTCCTCAGTTATAGCAGCCTCATCAGTAGAATTAGATTTTTAGCATGAGGTGTCATTGTTTATTATTGTTGTCACTGGTTGGTGATGGGTGCTTGCAGTGGGTGTCTCTGTGGGAGTTTCGTCTGGCTTGTGTCATGTCTGACACAAAGCAGGTGGTCAGTTCAGCCCAGGGTAATCCTCTATAACCTAGTTCTCCCGTCAGCACCTCAGTGGGGAGGAGGCTAGAAAAAAAGACTCCAGGGGAAATCTCTGGGACTAGGATGTGCTTGGTACCAGATCCCTCCCCCCAATCCATATAGCCCTCAAAGACCTCTTACTATTGAGTTTGGGGCACTGTGAAGAAGGAGGCCCAGGCTGACCCAGCCTGACTCATAGTCTGAGGTTATCTTTTTCAAGCTCGACAGAACTGTACCCCTACTCTGTTTTGGCTTATATTCACTTTTCTGTCCAATAGTAATTCCTAGAGAGCTGCATTCTTATTAGCAGAGTTTGGGAAGTTACTAAAATGTACACTAACTAATTCATTCTCTTAAAACAATTTATTATTATTTTTAATAATATTAATATTTAATATTATTTATATATATCATTATCACTGTTATTTATAGAAAAATGCCTAGCTTTAAACAATCAAGTTTACTTAGAATTTGAGATCCTTTGGTATTAATGTTTTGCCAGCATAATGATCTTATAGACCCAAGCACACACAAACACACACACATTATTTGTATATTATCAGAAGTATGTGTTGGTGTGCCTTTATTTATTGAGTCGCCTGTTGCTGGTCTTTGTAATCCGAGTGCAGCTGCCCATGCCAGTGGGCTGGAAGGGGATTAAGAGGAAACCTTCAACCAACCCTCACACAACGTTCGTACAACAGTAAGTCAAGGGCCAGCTTGGCAGACAAAAGCCTAAAGTCACAGGCTGAGGAGGGAATTAGCTAGTTAATATAGGTCAGGAGCTCTCACACATTGCCTGAAAAACAAATGCTAAATTACTGCTCATTGCTACGTACGGTTGCCTTTGCCCTTGCCTTACTGCAATTTTAAATCGAGACTGAATATTTACATATGTATTCAGAGTACTGAAAGTGTTATTCCCTTAGTTTATCAGCACTCAGACACTGACACATCTGTGCTGTTCCAGATATGAAGTGTCTATGACAGTGGGCATGAGCCATGATGATCTATGATAATAGTAAAGCTCTTCTTTGTGTAACTGAAGAGGGAAGGCTCTTGGTAGAGCCAGATATCATTTCTTTGTTTTGTGCATAAAGATTGTGCTTTGTCTCAGCGGGCCTCCTGATAATCGACCCTGAGTGTTAGGATGCATGCAATTACGTAATATCTCTGTAATGCTAATCTCAGCCTGTTAAGGGGATTATATACGACTAAATGACTTGGACTACACCAATATCCACATATATGAGCATGATCTTATCAAATAATGTGAATCAGGAGTTCTATGGAAAAAATATGGTATTGTGAACCTAACATTCAAAAATCCTTCAAAAAAAAAAAATCCTTTTTTTATTGTCACACAACCATATACACAAGTGCAACAGTGGGTGAAATTCTTGGGTGCAATTCCGAGCAACATAGCAGTCATGACATGATGGACGTATAACAGTTTACAGTAAACATCCGATTTACATAGATTTACACATCTAATGTGCGCACAATTACTCACATTCTGGCATAACATCTAGATTAACCATCTTAATGGTGAGATGTTTATAATGCTATAGGTGATGTAAAAGAGAAGACAAAGAGTCACAGTAGCCTAACTAACTCTGATGCCAGCTGCTCGATAAACAGGGTGACCAAATGGTTTCACAAGGTGAAAATATGCCCAGTTTTAGCTGTTAGTAACTAAGGGAGTTATATTCATTAATACTCCAGTTAATCTCAATGGCAGTTGTTCAGCTAGCAAAAGAACCCCTGGAAGTGTGATTTCAACTCTGCCATCTTTGCTCTTGGGTGCTCAGTTCTCAGTTTTTGGGCTTGTCACCTAAGCCGTAAATTTACACTATTATAATTTTTTTTCTATTAGTGATGCACCAAAAGTTTTTAGCCAAAAACAAAACGAAAATAAAGTTTATATAATAATTAATTAAATCAAATGTATTTAATAATCAACACTCAAATCAAATTTGAGTTGTATACAAGCATTTATATTGTGCATAAGGCAGTTTTTATAGATATTATATTTATAAAAACTTATAGAACTTTTTAAAGACCCCCTGTGGTAAAAATCAAGTTTTTAATGTTGTTTGTATATCTATGTGTTCTTTTAATATACTTTAAAACAAACCATGTGCAAATTCAGAAGTCAACACCATTGCTGAGTATTTTCTCCTTAAAACTGCAGTGGACCAAAGACAATTTCTAAAACGCGGTTTGAAATTGCTGGTGTTTCTGACGTCACAAACTACCTTGTAACCAATCACGTCACGAAGGGGGCGGGCTTTAGCATATCATTAACTATGTTGTGAAGCAGGGGAGTCTCAAGAGAAGCCAAGTTATCCCCGTATATTTTTCTGCTGATATGAAAAATTGGGTACATTTAGCAATATAGCTGGTGAATCCACGTAGACTAAATGAAGCAAGGGTGTAGAGTTACATTCAAGCAATTTTAAGGCATGAATAATTATGGACAGTGAATGGCTTACCTGAGGTAAATGTAACATCATGTGACATTGTTTACAAGCTTCTTTTTTTTTACACCTTTCAACAGTTGAAACAATGATTGAGCAATTACATTAACATGATACATTTCAGTAAGTTTTACTGTTTCTTTCAACATACCTTCTGATGTTCATTCATATTTACAGTATTTTGTGCTGTAACTAGTAGTAAAGAGGATGACATGATCCATTCATGTGCACGCTGCCGCTCGAACTAGTCTGTCACGAAGCGTTAATCAATCAATGTTTTGATCAATGATTTAGGTCCTCCAAAACTGTTTCTGCAAATCCTAAAATTCCTTTTTAGACAAATATTTTGGTACATTACTAATTTTTATTTTATTTTGCTAAAATGTCGGTCAGAATATGTAGCTGCTTTTAAATTAAGTGCAAAACATGGTTTTATTGAACTTGAGTATCAATTTCACTGCAATAATGGATTGCCTCAAAAAGATTCTAAATCTCTTCAAAAGAGTCCCACTTGATATTCCTGTTCATTACATTCTAGATACGTTAGATATGATGTAGACTTGCAAGGCCACAAAATTAAATTTGTTCAAGCTCTCATTAGCAAACAATGCCCGTCTTTATTTACTTTTCCAAGTAAGGTTAGGATGTTTTGAAACAAGCATGAGTCTGAGAGTATATGGAGTGGTTAATGGAATGCTTGTTCACGGTTATTACGGGTGTGTCACATCCCACACAAATCAGACATCTGACTACGGCGCAGAGAACTGGAATGTAAACCTGTAGCCTATTGAACAACAAAACAAAATAAAGGTTCAGTGACGCAGATTTCTGTGGTGCAACTCAAATAATTGATAAAGAATGTTTTAAGCCGTGTTTCTGTTCTTATGCAATATATTTTTTAAGAATTCTTCAATTTCACATATATGCAGAATTTGAACAGTACTTGTAAAGCCTTGTAAGATTTGACGAAGACATACTTTAATTTTCCAAGCCGTATTTACTCCGTTCTTAATTCTGACTAGTGCTGAAAATCTGTCAAATGGATTGGATATTTGTGGCTTGCAACAACATCCAGCTTTCACTCACATACGATGCGTCTCGCTCCCACACTTAACTCTCATTTGTGAAAGGTGTCCATGGTAACTGGGTGGTCTTATGTGAACTTTGTGTTGAACACACAGTCCTGATAATTCATGTGACCTTAAACTAGAACGGGACAAAAACAGCTCTGCACAGTCAGACCATAAAATACCCTTCAGTTTCACAAGAATAACAATGTTATCAATTCATTTTCAGAGTCATGAAATAGTTTTCCTCCTTTGTACCATATTTGTTCTTACAAAATTACCTAATTGTTTGACCTTGTAGGATAATATATAAGACAGGCCACTTTATGCATTTGTTTGTTGATTTTGACTTTTTCAATATCATTCAATAAATTTGCTCTCCCGTTTGGAAGTCTGTACCAATAAATATTATGAATATAATATGTATAAACATAATATGTATGGTACATAATTGTGTGTGTGTGTGTAATTAATTATAAATGAATAAGTATATAAATACGTAAATAAACATCAACTGATAATATTTTTTAATTCAGCTCGATGCACATCAAATAAAATGGGCGCCCATCTGCTTCCCTGCTACACCTAAACAAAGACTCCTACTTTAAACAGAATAAGATTAAGAGAGCTGAAAGGCAAAGAAGCCTTGGCTTTAAGAGATCCTCAAGATCTTGATGGAATTCAGGCTCAATGATTTAGGGCCATGGCCCAAGTAGCCGGTCACTACAAAAATGTGGAGTAGACCTCCCTAAATAAAGAGTGTCAGTGTAGTTTTTTTAATAGCATCAAAATCCAGCTCTAGGCTTTAGTGCGCGAGTAACTGTCTCTGAGCTTGCTCAGTTGTGTGTAATGGTGCAGGTTCCCATGCATTCAGATGGTAATACGGGGACAGAATGGAGTTTGTGTCTTCCAGAGAGAGTCTTGCCTGTTGATACATTGGGACAGAGCGATTCCACTCAGCTTTAGAGGAATGCACCGCCTGTGACCTTTGGTGTGTGTTTGTGTGTGGCAGTGAAGACGAGGAGTTTGGGGGGGGTAACAGGTGGGTGATGTCTTAGAGGCCCCGTCTTTTCTTTGAGTGCTGCCGAGACGCAGAAAAGCCTGAAGATAGAAAGTCTTTGCTCCATAGATGAATTGAAATTTTCAGTATGATTGGCAAATCAGTGTTTGGTTCATGGGATACAGGTGTTTGTGTGGGGAAGTGTTGTGTGGCTGTGTACACTAGTTTATGCCTCTTGACTGCATTGTTTGATTGTCCATGGTTGTACTAAGGCCTTTTCAGATTCAACACTAGTGGTTTATGGACCATGAACATTGATAGATTTACAATAATATAGTGTCTTCCAGTGCCTTATTTTAACTTATTAAATAACTTATTAAAGCTTTATATACAGTTAGGGCTAAAAATCTGAGACCACTAGTGAAGATTTCTTTCATTATAAAAAGTTTGGGATCAGTAAGATTTTTTTTTTATTTTTTATGTTTTTTTTTTAAGTCTTTTATGCTCCCCAAGTTGCACATTTGATTAAAAATACAGTAATATTGTGAAATAGTATTACAATTTAAAGTAACTGTTTTATTTTTATATATTTTAAAATGTAATTTATTCCCGTGATGGCAAAGCTGATTTTTCAACAGCCATTAATCCTTAGAACAGTGTCATATGATACTTCAGGAATTCTTCATATATTTGTAGATTTTCTCAATTTATTTTTATTATCAGTGCTGAAAACAAAGTGATATTCTTTTATGAATAGAAAGTTCAAAAGAACAGCATTTATATGAAGTAGAATTTTTCGTATTAATGTAAAAGTTTTTACTGTCACTTTTGATCACAGTTTAATTCAGTGCTGAATATAATTAATAATAATAAAAAAAATTGTGTGTGTGTGTGTACATATCACAAGTAAATTTCCGTTGCAATTTATGTTGGTTCAGAGTTTTAAACAAGCCTCCCCTTTTTTGCCATCCTTTGGTCTGCATTTGTGGGAACTATGTGAGCAACACATGGAGTGCACTGGCTGGTGCACGACCCTGGATGCAGACCAAACATAATGTCACAATCAATTATGTTCACAGAAACAGAAAGAGAAGCCATTGTGTATGTGTGTGCTGGGTCGAGATTACCTTCTGCCATTCACCAGACCATGGCACACATACAGAAGTCTATGAGCTCTGGCACACACAGTCTTGAAATTAAACCTTAGTTTTAGCGCACTAGCCACACACTGAACTTACAGAAAGTGTTTTCCTGCTCTCTGTTTCGGGTTTCTCTCCTGCTTTCTGTGTTTCACACATTTATAGCCGTTTTCACCTTTGCACTCTCAACATTTGCTTGTAAATCACTTTACTCCCACAGACCTGATTCATTTCGAGTTTTGGTTAAATCTATAGGAAACCATGAAACACGGACACCAAAAGGTTTCTGCATAAATTGAGTTCAAATATAACTAGTTAACATTCATATAGTGGTTTCCGAGTTTTTAGTTTCAGAACAGTGATGAATATTTTAGTTTCAGAATGACAAAGAGAAAGTAAAATAATAAGGGCCCTATTTTAATGATCTAAGCGCATGGTCTAAAGCGCACATCGCAAGCGCACTTAGGGCTTGTCCGAGTCCAATTTTACTAGTTTAACGACAGCAAAAATGGTCTACAAGGGTTGTCTCTATTCTCTTAATGCGTAATGGGGGTGTTTTGGGCATAATGTGCAATAAACCAATCAGAGTCTCATCTCCCATTCCTTTTAAAAGCCTAAAACTTACTAAATTTTCTTGCCTGCTCTTGTAGGGTAATAACCATATAACCAATAACCATGCTATAAATCCATAATATTCATAATAGTTGTCTATCAACATGTTTTTCGATGAATGATTTTTACATTCAGGTTTGAATTTGAAAAATAAGTCCTTGATCCAAATGTTCTCGTTTTAGACTGTCTGAGCTCACATAGTTAAGCTCCATGTATGAGTTGAAACACTGTCCATCTGAATGAACATATTGTGAGAGAATTTGCTCTTTGAAGATTATTTTGTTCAGAACAATGAATAAGCCTATTAACTAGATGTGGGTCACAACAGGTTGCGCAGTAATATGTGTGTGTGTGTGTATGTATGTATGTAAAGTAGAACAATTAGTACATGGATGAATGATGCTGTACAGACCAAACAATTATTTTTTTTTCATCATTGGTTAGTATGGGCCTCACACTGTGCATCATGTTGATGGACTTTGTACAAAGACTTGGAAAATAACTGTAAATGACCTAATTTATTGTTCATTTAGTTGTAGTGTTGTAGAGGGATAGAATAGAGCATGCTTGTTGTCAACAAGTTTGGCCATTACAGATGCCTCGTTCCATAGAGAGATAACATTTATTAGTAGTAGTTATTAATCATTTTTTATTTCATAAAAATAACAGTTTAAAGCCCCTGCTTGTATTGTGCATTATCCATATTTATGGTTTCATTATATTAACATTAATTAATATTAAGGTAATATTAAATAATAATATATTATTGGTAATATATTTTAAAAGTTTTTATTTTATTTGACTAGATATTACTTTGACTTGTCCAGTCAAATTTTGTTGTAGGTGTCATCATAGTTTTGTGGTTTTGCAAAAACAACAGGTCACATCCATGGATGCTTGCTAACTAATGTAAATTCTGTATTGTAGTGACCAAATGTAAGAATCAATCATTAAATGTGCATATTTTGTCAACTACTAATCTGAATATTGGGGTGGCATGTTCCCTTTGATGTCTGTGGTCATCACTGCCCTTTTTCTCAGAATAGAACCTCTGAAGATTTCATGTATGGACAGTTATTATGATGTGACATTTCAGAGGTCAAATGTGTAGTGGAATTACAAGGCCATTTGGGGTGCGCTCAAATCTTTTATCAGTCTTTACCGAATCAGCAACATTAAAGATGTATTGTAGCGTGATGTCAGAGTGAGTCACCACATCAGATGGCTAAGAAGTCTTAATCCAGAGACAAACTAAATTAATCTCTATTCCTGGTTTGACAGAAACTCTCACATACACGTATCACGACTATATACACGAACATATGCACTCATATTTTTATGCATCCTTATTTCTTTTTTTTTGAAGTCATGGTAGCTGTCACAGTCTTATACATAGTCCCAGGCCCCACCTCAGATGCCTCCCCCTGCATCCTGAGAGGGTCCATGTCTCACTGCGTGCTTTGACAGTCCATTGTACCTCCATAAAGCACCATCTCAGGCAGCATTGTGGGGAGGCACCGATGCGTGAGAGCAGATCTCCCTCCCACACTCTCATGCCCCAGACCCATTTGAGTGCCAGTTCTGACTGAAAAGATCAAAGAGCAGTCAAACCTAACTCCAAGCCATGTCATCCTCTGGACGGCCAAAGGCAACACGCAGGGCAAACTGCCTTCCCTTTCCTATTCTTACTGGCAGCTTAATTAATGTGTCCCGTGTTCTTTCCTCATGTTTTATAAATGAGTGTAATCCATTCAGACTGGTGTGAAACTTTTATAATGTCTGTACTGGCAAGACCAAAGTAAGTCAAATAGTTTTTTCCTCTTATATTGGACAAAATATGTCTATCAGATCTATCTATCTATCGTTCTATGTATATATCGTTTTGTTGTTCAATCTATCGCTCTGTCAATCTATCGTTCTGTCATTCTATCTATGGTTTAGGAATCATCTGTAAAGTGTAGTCGACGCATTTTAAAACTGAAAGGCTAATGAATTATAATTATTTTACATCATTTTCGCCTAGTAGTTGTAGCTGATTTGCTGAATTTTGATTTCAGCAGACATAAAGTTGTTTTATACATTCTGCTACAATTGTTTTCATGCTGTTTTATCAAAACAAAGCTCTTAAATTATAATTATTGACCAGAATTGTTTTGTGGTTGACAAGGACATTCTCTCTCACCCACTCACTCACTCACTAACTCACTCTCTCTCACTCATATAAGAGATGACCCTGCTTGCCTCCCAGCCAAAGTCTCTGGAATCATCCCCGGCATCAGGGGCCACCGCTGAAGACCCCGAACAAAGGATGCTGGAAAAAAGATTAAAGGTCATAGACGAGCTTCTGCAGACAGAACATGACTACATCAAGGATCTGCAGATGTGTGTGAAGGAGATCATTCAGCCTTTGCAGAAGAAACAGGTCCGTAAAGATCAAGCACTCAAAAGCATGAATGGTGTATTTTATGTAATGAGAACCATTCAATCTTAAATATCCACATATCTTGTAGGTCCAGAGTATTGATTTTGATGGTCTCTTTGGAAACATCAACTCTGTTATTGACCTTTCCTGTCGACTCTACAAGAGCCTCCAGGACACTGACTCAACAGGTTAGAGCAAAAAAATCCCTGAACTCACATTATAGATTCAGCTCAGTGTCCATATTGCTATTTTACTATATACATTTTTTGTTCATCCAGGTGAAGTGTTCCTGGACTACAAAGGTGAGTTGGAGGAGGTTTACAAGATCTATTGCCAAAATCATGACGACGCCATCTCTTTACTGGAGACCTATGAGAAGGATGAGAACATCCAGAAGCACGTGTTGGAGTGTCTAGAGAAGCTCAGGTAATTTTCACAGAAGGACAGTCATTGTTCTTCATGAATCGGATACCTTCAGCTCATTGCATGTTGTGGTTACCACTACCAACGCATGTCCAGATCCGGTTGAGCATGTTAATTCTAGTCAAGATTTTTTAACAGTGTGACTGTGAGAAATAGTTGTGTAGGACACTAATTGTGTGCTTAAAGTTACACGTGATCTGTCAGTTTTAACGGTGTCTGGGATTGTCTGTCATCTGGTGTTGACAGAATTGTATAGTAATACAGCATCAAGAATATGCCACAAGGTGTGCTGGCTTACTCGTTTGAGATATGATACATTGAGATATGTCTCAGTGTTTTAGGATCTTGAGGAACCAGTCCATTTTTATTCACTTTTTCTTTGAATGGACTCATTTGATTATAGGATGACTAAAGGCTTCTGTGGAATTCCAAAACAGGAAACGTCATTGCCCTTCTCATTGTCTGGTTTTGTGATGTCAGATCTGCATTTTGTATTCGGTGTAAGAGAAATAGGAAGTTTCTTATTTTATATGCAAGTACACTATCGGTCAAAAGTTTTCTTTTTCATGAATTTAAAACTGTTATTCAGTAAGGATGTATTAAATTGATTAAAAGTATCAGTAAAGACTTTTACATCACTACAGAATATTTCTGAGCTTTCTTTTCATCAAAGAATGATGAAGACTGTTTCAGCAAAAATATTGAGTAGCACAACTGTTTTCAACATTGATAATAATAAGAAATGTTTCTTGAGCAGCAGATCAGCATATTAGAATGATTTCTGAATGGTCGTGTGACTGAAGACTGGAGTAATGATGCTGAAAATTTAGCTTTGCCATCGCAGAAATAAATTACAATTTAATACATTAAAATATCTATATTTTTAATAATATTTGACAATGTTACTGTTTTATAGTATTTATAATGCAGGCTTGGTGAACATATGAGACTTCTTTTGAAAACATTGAAAAACCTTACTGACCCCACACGATAGTCTATTTGCATTACACAGAAGCTTTATGTCTCTCAGTTTTCAGATCTTTGTAATTGTGGATTAGTAATGCATGGCGGGAGAGGAATGCGCCTCACCTAGTTTCACTGCTTTGTTGGTTTCACTGCGTTTCATCAATCGCTACCAGCCTGTTCCTTTAGTTTTGTAAAGGCTTTATTTGAACTTAAACACAATTTGCCTGTGTCAACTGCATTTCTTGACTAGTTTCTTTTTGTAAACTTTCCTGCCACCTACCTCTTTAAGCTAGGCCACTTCCTGTTAGTACAGAGTTAAGTTTATTCTTTGCTATTTGCTGTGTGTTTTACCAGATCAAACAGAGAATACAAGGAAATATTCACCAGATTCTATCAAAAGTCCCAGAAATGTTGTAGTAGGGAGTGGGAACATGGAGTTGTTTGTCCCAAGTGCACTTTGCCAAGACTACAGCTTAGCTTTATTCCAAATTACTCTGAATCCACTGGCTAGCATTTTGATTCTCTGGCAATATGTTTCTGTAATGAATCGAGCCATAAAAAAGAGAAATAAATCCTCTAAAAAGGTCCAGAAGAAAAATGTCTGGAGTCTTTTATAACTTTTATCTTCCACACTTGAGTGCACTAGACTCTGACTGACGTTTGATTTTGTCTCTCAGTGGGAGATCAGAAAGGGGCCAGTTGAGGGCCCCACAGAGGCTTACTTCTCTCCTGAAGGGGGTCACCCATGGCATGGCATGAAATAGTTTTTCAGTTTCTTGTTTGTCTTGCCCTTTTGCCCGCTGCATTCATGTTCATTGCAGCATAATGGCAAAACCTGACTTTTATTTTTAGAAATAAGGTGTGTGTGAAACAAGAACATTATATGTGATAAGCTCATTAGCTTCTTTCGAACAAGAGATAGAGGTGGTTTAAAACAATACTGTGTTTTGTTCCCTTTCTCTCCTCTCTCCTTCTTCCTCTCCCCTGACAGAGGGATATACCGTGAGTGGTAAGTTTAATGCAAGTGCATGTGAAGCGCCTGACTGCATGCTGAACATTTATTAATCTGCGTAACCCTTTTCTCCTTGTGCTCTTGTGTGTCCAGGGTGACTTGTATGCTCTGTGTGCTTTGTGGTCATTTCCTTGTCAATTCTGAGTCATATTCTGACTTAAATGTGCACAAATGAGTAGGCCTAGGTAATGAAAAAGATTTCCAGATTTGATTCTGATTCATTTGAGTAAATTCAATTTATAATACCCATTGTGCTCACATATTCTTACATATAGAAAGAAAATCTTCCTCTGTTAATGCTGTAAATTTTGCAGGGAAGTGTTTCAGACTGATCGTTTTTATTAAAACTTTATTAAAAGAACCAGTTCTTTTAGTCATTTGTTTGTGAATTAGACTACACTGATCACGGGGTATGTTTTTGGTTCACTTAAAAAAACCGTTCTTTTGTTCGAGTTATTATCGGACTACACTACATTTTAAAAATTGTCGAAAAGAATGTTTTGATTCATTTGAATTTTATCCAGCTCTACAAATTAGACGCAAGTTGTGCAATACAGTGACTTTTTGAGTCAGAATATGACCCCAATGAAAATTGGTTCATATTTTAAACTGTTTTCTTATTTTTTTTTTCTGGCAATTGATTTAATGCTTTTTGGGGGCATGTGAAACAGTTATTAACACAATCTCTGAGCCCATGATGTGGTACTATAAGTAATAAACCAATATAACTGGTGATATTTGTCAAAGGGGGAAAAAAAAGATTGCAGCTCAACTATTTAAAAATGCTGTTATTGCTTCATGATGTTAAATCCAAATAATTTTTCCGTAACATCCAAAATCCAAATCATGCTTCATCTGTGGATTTGGATCTCCTCTGTTTTCATCCCATCAGTCAGAAAGCGTGCTCTCTTTGTTAAAATGCCTACTGTGTCTCCTGTAACCCTTTTTAAACTGGTTGACAGTGAACCAGTGGATAATTGATGGATGAAAACAATGTGTGTGTTCAGTGACCCCAGTCTTTGTCAAAGTTGGATGGAGAATGTTACGTAGATGAGCATATAAATCTCTTTTTCACTTTATCTCCTTCTCTCACCCTTTGTTCTGTCACAGGGGAAAGACAAACTACATTAATCTAGGTTCCTTCTTGATAAAGCCGGTGCAGAGAGTGATGCGTTACCCGCTGCTCCTGATGGAACTGCTCAACGCCACTCCTGAGTCACACCACGACAGGAAGCAGCTCACAGAGGCAGTGATGTCAATTAAAGAGATCAACGTCAATATCAATGAATACAAAAGGAGAAAGGATCTTGGTATATTTTTCTTTAATTCAATTAAAAATGTAAAAATTGCTTTATTGGCATGACTGTACATAATACAATATTGCCAAAGCTTGGAATACGTAGAATAATTATAAAAACATCAAAATAATAAAATATTATACCATAACTTAAATTTAAATGTACCAATTAAATGAATTGTACAAATTAACAGTGTAACAAATTAAAATGTGTGTGAACATTTGATACCACAGTGTTTTAACATACACACTGTGTGTGTTCACTGAGCCTGTACTTGCTCAGGATCTCTGCTTTGTGTCTCTCACACTCTGGACTATTTTATCTATCGTTTTATCTATCGTTCTGTCTGTATGTCTGTCTTTCTGTCATTCTATCATTTATTCTATCTATCTGTCTGACGTTTTATCCATCTATTGTATGTTCTGTCTGTCATTCTATCATTTATCTATCTGTCTATTTTTCGGTCTATTTTTCTATCTATAGTTCTGTCTGTCTGTCTATCTATCTATATACAGTATCTATCTATCTGTCTATCGTATGTTCTGTCTGTCTGTCATTCTATCATGTATTCTGTCTAACTGCTCTGTCATTTTATCTATCCATCTGTTTGTCTGTCATATTTCTATCGGTTCTATTTGTTTATTGCTCTTTCATCCCATCCGTTTATGGGATATGATGTCTGTTATCTGGCATAACTCAACAGCACCATCTGTTGTCTATAGTGGTAAAGTATCGCAAAGTTGATGAAGACAGGCTCATTGACAAGATCTCAAAGCTGAGTATGCACTCCATCATCAAGAAGTCAAACAGAGTGAGCAGCCATTTAAAGCACCTGACTGGGATCTCACCTCAGGTACATTGGCTCTGTTATTACAAATCTTTTACTGGACTGAGAGAATCGGTTGACAATTGGTGTTAACCAAACTGCATTTCATTCCTCCTTAGATCAAAGATGAAGCTTTTGATGACGCAGAGAAAAGATTCAGACTTCAGGAGAGACTCATCAAATCCTTCATCAGGAACATCTCCCTCTATCTGCAGCATATAAGGGTATAAACTTAAAGCATCACATATGTTTCCATTCATTTAGTCAGTTTTTGTTATGCGTAGTAATCAAAATTACTTCACAATTCATTATATGAACTAATTTTGCCTGACTTTTTAAAATCCAATAGGAGTCAGCCTCCGTAAAGGTGCTGGCAGCCATCAGTTTCTGTGACATCTACACAGAGCGGCAACCGAAAATGGATCCTGAGCGTTTCCAAAGAGCACATCGATGCATCAGCGACAAACAGTTCACAGAGTTTGTGAGTACCAAAATGACTTCACATTACATTTAGTAGTAAAAACTGATAAAGCAGCAGTCATTCATTTTTAATGGTCATTAATACTTACTATTAACTAATATTACTTAATGTTAGTGTTTTTCAAACACATTTCTAAGCTTCTAGACTCAAGATTTACGCTTCATGGATAACATAAAACTCCCCACGGAGAAACACTACTTAGATTTTTTTTTTTTTGTGATCTAGTTTTCTTTTAGTTTGTTCAAATATGTGTTTCCCCCTATTAGACATTGATTTAAATGAAGCACATCTTATGTCATGATATTATGATGAACTATATCTTGACTCTGCATGTGTGTCTGTCTTTGAGCAGAAGGAGAGGACAGAAGACCTAGTCATCACTCCCCTTACCCAGCTGCTCAATATGTTCGCTGGTCCCCACAAACTGATCCTGAAACGTAGAGACAAGCTGCTGGACTACGACAACTGTAAGGAGCGTGCAGAGAGACTGAAGGACAAGCGTGTGCAGGAGGAGCTACAGGCAGCGAGGAATAACTACGAAGCCTTGAACGCCCAGCTGCTGGATGAGCTGCCCAAGTTTCACCACGCAGCCGAAGATCTGTTCACCAGCTGTGTGAGGGGCTTCGCCCAAGCCCAGAGAGATTTCGTTTCACTCACACTGGGAGAACTCACACCACTGCTGCAGGTGAGGACATTGTTTCATCATTATCTACATCATTCATAATTGATGATCCTGGGATGTTTTCAGCCTTTTTAATTCTTTTAAACTATTGTTATGGTTTGCATCCCTATAGCTATCTGGCTTGGGTGCAACAGAAGGAAATCTGGTGTCCTTGTTCCAAGAAGAGCACACACGAGTTTTGGATTTACTTCAGAGCTTCAGTTTTTTTCCCGATAATCTTCCCACTACTCTACGCAAGCCTTTTGAGAAGAAGACTCTGGAGAAGCAGAGCTCCAAGAAGCAACAAGGCCCTGTGAGTTTCCCTAATGCAGCCTGATCCAAAACAGACATGGCTTCTGAGCAATCTTATTGTTATCTAAAGTTAAATGAAAAATTAACTAACTATAAAAAATCCTTTTCGGTAATTTAAATAAAGCTAAAATAGAATATATTAGGTGAAATACTTAAACTTAACAAAACTTAAACGTAATTTAAACTTGAAATGTTGCCTTGGCAACTAACTGAAATAGTTACTAACTAAATTTACTAAACTCAAATAAAAATAATTTAAAGCTGAATAGAAATTATTTTAAAAACTAATAAAAATGACCAAAGCACAAAAGCAAACAATTACCACAGCTTGAAAGTTGTAAATACGTGTACAAAATGAGTACAAAATAATTCAAAATATTAATAAACAGTATAATATAATATAGATCATTCTAAAATAACACTGTTTCTTAGCAACAAAGTTAATTAGTTTTAAATGTCTTCCTTTAAATCTTTCCCTGACAGTGTTTTTTATTTTATTTTATATGTATGTATGTGTGTGTATATATATATATATATATATATGTATATATATATTGCCAGCCACTGCAAGCATTTTTAGTAATTTTCACAAAGTTTTCATGACCCCCAGGGGAAAGAGTTCATCTTAAATGTTCAAGATCAATAACCGCTTTAACCAAGGTGATTAGCTGATTAGACTTGACTGGTTAGCCCGTTTTGAGGTGTTTGACGCTTTGCAGCTTGTCAGTCTAGTCTAACCAACTTAGGCTGGTTTAAACTTATGTTTTTCAGCAGCACAGCTAACCGCCATGAAGAAAGACATTAATCAGGCAGTATTCTATTCAGTCTATTATTCACTCTCCTCTCTTTCTTTTCCTCTTTTTCTGTCTGACATTGCAGCCAAACTATGTGCTACAGACGGATGAGCACCGAGCGGCGCTTCTGGCAAGATACGGGCCAGAGCAACTCTACCAGGCTGAAAGAAATTTTAACGCAGCACAGGACCTGGATGTGTCCGTACTGGAGGGAGACATAGTGGGTGTCATCAAACAGCAAGACCCCATGGGCAGCCAGAACCGCTGGCTTATAGACAATGGAGGTTTGTATCAAAAGATCTGTGTATGATTCACATGTCTGCATTTCCTAAAATGCATTTGGCTTGAATACCCCTTTTTCTGATTTTCTTTAGATACGAAGGGCTTTGTATATAGCTCATTCTTAAAGCGCTACAATCCACGCAGGAGTCAGTCGGATGTTTCCATTGAGAGCCAATCATCAAACGAGTCGGGCTACGGTGGCTCTTCTCCCATGTTCTCACGGCAGAATAGTAACAGCACTCTGACTTTCAACCAGGAGACTTCGACTGTCAGCTTCTCAACAGCGATGCCTCCACACCAATCAAACACTCGCCCTAATCAGGAGACCACCCCAAGGAAAAACAGAGAGGCTTCTTCAATCAACTACTCCTCTGCCAACCAGAGGGATTCCCTTGACCCCACCTTCAGAAACTCGCCCAATCACAAAGAACCGCCAGAGACAGCCTGTCGAAATAACAGGGACCCCTCAGGGCCTTCATACCGAAATCCCACCAATCACAGAGACTCTTTAGACTCTGATCAAAGCACTCCGACCAATCACAGTGACCCCCCAGATTTCCCTGAGACAGATTCTTGTTCCTCCATTAAGAACTCCAGGTATGAATCATCTTCTAGGTATCACGACTCGTGTGGCTCACAGCAAAAACAAAATGGAGACACTTCGGTACAGCAGAGAAGGCCACAGTTCCCTCCTGAGGAGAATGTAGATTCAGAGCCTGAACCTGAGATTGATGGACACCAGGTATGTCATATCATAAACACAAATTAATCACTCCAGAATTCAGTGATTGCTTACTTTCAAGTAAACATGACATTTACAACAACCCATAATATAACTTGTTGAATGACAATATAAAAGTAAAATAAATGTAATTATGGTAACACTTTAGTTTGGGGTCCAATTGTCACTATTAACTAGTTGTTTATTAGCATCCTTATTACTAGGATATTGAATAGGATTTTGAATAATTAAATTGAATAAATATAATTAAATGTATAATTAAACTGCATTACTTGACATCTATGGTTCCTCATATTAATAAGTTAAATTTTGATTTCATGTTGACTTTAAAACCTATTTTGCATCCCATATGTATTTAAGGAGCTAAAGATTAGGAGCAGAAGACTGTTCATCAACAGTTTTGTATTATAAAATAATAATAATAAATCATAAAATTATTATTTTTTTTAAATTAAAACGATTAAATGTACAAAATGATCAAACAACAGGTTTTACATGTATTTGTTTCTGTATATTTATTTTTATACTTTTTTCCCCCCCAGATATATTATGCTCTTTACTCCTTCAGTGCACGGTGTGCAAATGAGCTCAGCATTTCAGCCAATCAGCGGGTCCGAATCCTTGAGTTCCAGGACATGAATGGCAACCAGGAGTGGTGGCTGGGGGAGGCAGGAGGACGGAGGGGTTACGTCCCATCCAACTACATTCGCAAATCTGAGTACACATGAGCTACACATTTGTACAAGGGAAATCTCCCAACTACCCCAGGCCACTAAAGGCCAACTCATTACAGGAGAAAACACTACAAAAGGACATTATTGTGCCTTAATTATAGAGGAGATGCACTGACGTGGTGAACTGGTCATTGCTACTGATGGGGGAAAAATACCCTCCATATTGATTTCAGCCAATGTAGTCCACAAATGAATGTAACTCCTGAGCGCCTCCTAGTGCTCATAGAGCATGGTGCATGTGGAATTTGAAATAATGGAGTGACTTTTTTTTCTGAGGAACAGTTTGACTTCGAATTCAATGGTCTGAAATGTCCTGCTGTTCTCAGATATTCCATTTATAGTGTTAGCGCTTAAGCGCTTTTGATGTGTAGGAGTGGAGTGGAGGATTTGTATTGGGCATGTGTGATTCACACTAGAAGTAGAATGATGGGATTTATATTTCAGGACTGGCTTGATAGTGACTGACTGACTGACTGAGTGAGTGTTTGCATTTGTTTGAGTGTGTGGTGTGTTTTGAGAAGTTGCCTCCCATCATCTGACAATCACAGTGCACCTAGAAGAGAGAAAAACGATTCTGTTGGGTATTAATGAATGCGAACAAAACAATTTATGTGAAGTGATTTAATTTACTCCTTGTTGTGGCTCCCAGATGAGAATAATATTACCACTGGTGACCATATCATATTCCTGAAAATATGAATGAACTGCAAGAGACACTTTTTTTATGGTACAGTTTTTTTTTTTTACCTTTTTACTTTTTGATAGCATTTTTAACTTTGCCACTTGTACTTGATGCATTTACAAGTTAATACTGACATGTTTTGAGCAGTTGTGAGTTCAAGGCACCAGTGAGCTCATTTGATGTGATGCACCAACAGATTATCTCTGAATATTTATCTCCCATGCTGTATATATTGAGAATGAACTTCTGCACTCCAATGTCAACTGATCCGTTTCTCCTCTTTTAAATAAAATCAGTTGAAAAACAATGGTTTGAGTGTTACGTTTTAGTTCTATAGAGTACAAATGCACTGATGTGTTTGGACTGCTTGGAAAATGAAAACTATTATCACAATGTCTACGAAAAGTTTGTCTATGATAAACTTATTTTATTTCAGCTAGTTTTTATTTAGTTTAACTTAATGTACTAAAATCACTCAAATCAATACTGAAATAAAAATGAATAAAAACTACAGTATATAATAAAATAGTAATAGATAATGAAAACAAAAATAATGAAAATACAGAATTACTAAAATTAAGAAAATGTAACGTTTAAAAATGCAAGCTAATACAAAAACTATAATAGTAGTACTAAGTGTGTCGTGCATGTGTGTGTCTGTGTAGGAAAACTGCTAATAAATCTAAGTGATGTTTTTTAAAAATGTAAAAAAGCAGTCAAAAGGTTTTATGTGATGGTTTGGGTTACGGGATAGAATACAGTATAAAAATCATGTCTATGTAAAATTCCCCATAAAACATGAAAGCCCAATGTGTGTGAATAAATATAAAAGTCATCTAGTATAGCGGTACAAGTATCCAACATGCTTTACATTTTCCAGATTTCATTCATTTGGGTTTGTATATTCATTGATTAGATTATCAAAAGCTAATTAGACACTATATTTCGATAACACAATACATTTTAATTCTTCTTTCACTGCAGTCCGTTGTTTAAAACTGCAGCAAAGACATTTCACGTCAGTCTTATCAAGAGTAAACTCTGCCGGGTAACTGACCTGACAGATTGAAATCAATCTTTAAACATGGTATTTAAGGTAACAATTTGCTTGGCATGGAGAATTCATAAAGCCATGAATAAAATGTTAAGTCATTTTTGATTGAATTGCTTCACTGACAGGAACTTATTGACTGAACAATACATTTTGATTTTAGTGAATTTCCTTTTAGTTTAATTCCTGTACACTGCAAATTTCCAACAAAAATCAGCAGATAAATTGTGGGGGGATACCAGGGACTTGTCATATATAGCTTTGGTATCAGTTTATATTAGACATTAAATTAAACCAGAATAGTTTTTTATTGCATATCTGTGGTTCACTGGCCATAACAGGAAATCAATGTTGTTAGGTAATGATTGGAAGACCGTAGGCAGAGAAAAGGGTCCAGGGATCATCCACATTCAGGTCAACAAATATACTCCCCTTAAATAAGACCAGTGACTTTGCATTAGTAGACTGAGCATCTATTACTCCTGGAATCATGTTTCCAGTGATTCTGCTTCTGATAGGCTTGTCTGGCCTCACTTTACCAGTTCAAGCAGCGCCGGTATGTAACCATATGAAAATACTTTGAAATATTTCAACTTGTATGTTTAATGTAGGTGATATTACACTGCTCTGATTAAATTTATGCCAACTTTCAGGGTCTATTGGATGACTTTTTTACATTAGCTTTCGAACTCTTTGATGGTGAGAAATATTATATTGTCTGGTCTCCATTTCTGTATATCCCAAGGTTGTTAGCATACTCGCGTCATTGTTATTTTTCTCTCGTCCCCTTGACAGAAATATATGATTACTCTGCTAATGACACAGAGGAAATATCACTATCTTCAGCTGAAATTAATGACACCATTGATTGGATTTTTTCCTTCTTTGATGAACCAGGCAAGAAAACACATGAGTAGACAATGCAAATGTATTAAAGGGGTTCAGTTTGGTGCTCACAAACATATGAACGCTGATCATGTTCATGTTCCATAGAAGCGTGTGATCCAAATCCTTGCCAGAACAAAGGAGTATGTGAGATCCTAGAGAATGACAGATATAAATGCATCTGTCCAGAGCCTTACATTGGAAAAAATTGTCAGAATGGTGAGCTCTTCATATACTACACTCAATAATAATAATAATAATAATAAACAGTAAGAGTGTGTATCATTTTTGAATCTTTATGTTGGTATCTTCCAGAGAGGAATGTGTGTAAGAAAGTGAAGTGTGGTCATGGTGATTGTGTCAGAACTCAAGAATCCCCGTTTTATGAATGCATGTGCTGGCCGCCCTATCTGGGCTCTAAATGCAAGAAAGGTGAGCGTCTCTGTAAAACAAATTACTTTCAAAGTGTTTCTTTCAGCAGTAAAAATTTAGCCATTTTTCTGAATGAATTCACGTTTTTTATGAAGTTGGATTGTAGTGAATTGCTACTTATTTTCTGTCCACCTGAAATTGTGATTCAGTTTGTCTTATTAATTGCTTTTATGCTTATTATGTTTGCAATATTAGCCTCTGCGTGTGACCCGAGTCCATGTCTGAATGGCGGAAGGTGTGTTAAAGGCCGTACGAGAGCCAGTTTTACATGCAAATGTCCTGAAGATTACAATGGGAGGTTCTGCCAAGTTGGTAATAGACTGTTGCTAAATCTTTTTATTTTATTTTATTTTATTTTATCCACCTTATTTTTAAAGCAATAGCAGAGCCATTTGTAATCTGAATGTGTCCGGATTCCACTGTCATTCGCTTCCAGTAATTTTACCTGTACAAAAACTGTTAACTGCTTTATATTGCAAATTGGTAGGCTACTTGTAATCATATTATTTTAAGGGGATGGTTGATAATGATTTCACTTTTCTAACTTTAGTTAGTGTGTAATGTTGCGGTTTGAGCATAAACAAAGTTACAACGCTAAGATTTCAAAGCAAAGGAAGATATTTGCTTTTAAAGAAATTGTTTTTTAAGGACTACAATAAACGGCTGGTAGGGACTACACAACATTCCTCCCGGGTTAGTGACATCACTAACCCTAAAATTTACATAAACCCTGCCCCCGGGAACACGCAGTCCATGTTGAGAAGAGGAAGAGTTTTTGTAGTAGAGCACTAACTCCACATAAGCAACATAAATTCATCAACTGACTATTCAGAAACGTCCTGTTGCATTCTACGTTCTCTCCTCTTTTTGAGTCTCTCCATCATTGTCCGACTCCAGTTTAAACATAAAAGGCAGAACAGTTTCTGACATTTTAGTGTGTGTCTGCATAAGGTAATCGGAGCTGCTAACACACACTCCGCCCTCTGTGCTGGGAGCATCATCTCATTTGCATTTAAAGGGACAAATGAAACAATGCGTTATTACTGACCCTCCAAAAGGGACAATTTTAACATGCTGTAAAAACAATTCTCTGGGGTATTTTGAGCTAAAACTTCACATACACACTCTGGGGACAACAGAGACTTATTTTACATATTGCAAAAAGGTGTATTATACCACCCCTTTAATCTATTATCACAATCATAAACACACTGGTTAGTATCACAAGTTTTTCGTTTATTGCACTTTGTTGTTCTTAATGACCAGCAAATTAATCAGAAGTCTCGCAAATTGACCGAAAATATACTTCTGCATTGAAAAATAAGGTGGATATTTTATGCCAAATCTATTTGTTACATTACATAACCCTGTCAACTAGGTGTAGTAATGCAGATTATGTATGTAATTTTGTATTCAGGTCCAAATGATTGCTATGAAGGGAATGGGGAATCATACAGAGGTTTTGTCAGTGAGACAGTGGAAGGATTGGAATGTTTACCCTGGAACTACTATCTTATTCCCTTCAAGGATTTTGAAGGCAATGATAGCATTGGAGCCCACACTTACTGCCGGTAAGGATTCAGGGAATTCCTAGTAAATCTCCCACTGAACTTTGATATCACATGTCGTCTTAAGCATTATCTTTGTCACTTAAGAAATCCGGATGGAGACCGGGAACCGTGGTGCTTTGTGAAAGAGAAGGGCAAACTCCAGTGGGATTACTGTAATGTCAAGCCGTGTTCTGAACCAGGCACATATTTTCTTTCTACGTTCTCTCTTATATAAATGCAAACACAGAAACCTGCTTCTACCTGCTGAAGCAGTCTGTTAACTGTACCTCAATATATATTTATTTATCAAACTCTCACAGAACCAGTAAAACCCTCCACAACCCCTGCAAAACTGGAATTTTCTGACTGTGGAAAGACTCAGACTAATATGATATCCCCAAGGATATTTGGTGGGAGGAAGTCCCTGCCTGAAGCGCATCCCTGGCAGGTCTCATTTCAGGTCCGGCCGAAGGGCTCTAATGCAACCTTCAGCCACAATTGTGGAGGAACCCTTATCGACTCCTGCTGGGTCCTAACTGCTGCTCACTGTATGTAAGTTTGATTTTATGGTGTTGCTGTAGATACTATAGATATGGTAAATTATATTCTTTGAATATTATTGATAGTGATTGCTAAGGTTCACTTTTCACTTTAGTTTAGCTTGTTAAAGATCATATGCAACAAATATCACTTTGATAAACTATGTTTGCATGGTTTGCATGATTGTGGCAGTGATGAGAACGAGGAGGTAAGGTTGGAGATGGGTGGTGTGAACCTGGAGAAAAATGACCCTGCAAAACAGTTCCTGGAGGTGGAGAAAATCATTGTTCATGAGAACTATACAGAGACTCCTGAAGCCCTTTATAATGATATAGGTCAGTGTTTCACCCTTTAAGTGAATCAATCAATCAATCTATCTATCTATTGTTCTATCTATCTGTACCATCTGTACCTCATGGTCTTATGCTTTAGGTCGGAAGGCATCAAGGCACATCTGAATCCAATGTTAGCTTCACTTCCTGTCTCGTGAGATATCTTTATCTGATTGATATTTGATGGCAGCATTGATGTATCCTTCACTGCCTTTAATATCCCACAATCCGGTGCTCCCATTCTGTGACAGATAAAAAAAAATTAAATTGAGTCTGAATGTTGCGGTTTGTGTGTAAATGTAAATTTTTGACCAATGTTTTCCACCTTTAATGTAATTTCTAGCGAAAAATGACTAATGTTCTAATTGAATATTCACTTTTTTATCACCAAAGTATGCGCTATTTTGATGTAGATCATTAAACCGTTACTCTGCCTCAGAAGACTCGGTTTCGTGAGGTACCTTCTATTACGTGAGGTACTTACTTTCATGCGCAAACGCTGCCTGCAATGTCATTGCCTGATAGGCCAGCAAGGCAACAAGTCAGCTTCCGAAGTTTGGGACAGAGTAGTAATCCTGAAGACTTTGATAAGATTGTTCATGTGTGTTTGATTGGTTGGAGCAAAAAATCTGCAAGTTGAGAACACTGCTATAGTAGTAGGCCTATTGACTTTTTTTTTTTTTTTTTTTTTACCAATTATGACCACTTTACGGTGTTTTTATTTCTCATCTCAGCCCTGCTGAAACTAAAGGGAATAAATAGACGGTGCGCCAATGAGACCAGTTCTGTTAAAGCAGCATGTCTCCCCACTGATTCATTCCCTGATGAAACACAGTGCACCATATCAGGCTATGGAGCCACTGAGAAAGGTCTGTCTGGATTAAATTTTCACTTGACATTCACAATACCAAGACTACTGTCTCATCTATTACCATTTTTTCCAGAATATGCTGGCTCTCCTCAGCTGCTGGATGCCAAAGTTCTCCTGATCTCTCAGAAACGCTGTATGTCTCGTAATGTGTATGGGAACAGAATGGATGATTCCATGATGTGTGCTGGATATATGCAGGGAAAGATTGACTCTTGTCAGGTGTGTCCCAGTCCCAAATTTGTTTCTAGTCTTTTAATGAAATGTACACATTAAACACAAAGTCTGATAATTTAAAATTAATGAGCAAACTCATGGCACATAACTTTTTCTTTTTCTCTTATTTTTTTATAGGGTGATTCTGGTGGACCCCTTGTTTGTCAGAAGGATGACACTCATTACATCTATGGTGTGGTGAGTTGGGGTGACAGCTGTGGCAAGAAGAACAAGCCAGGTGTCTATGCCCGTGTCACCACATTCATTGACTGGATCAGTGAAAAGATGCGTGCAGCTTAGAATGGATACTCAGGAGATAGTGGTTCAATAGCTGAAAGAGGTTTAACTGGAGAAAACTAATTTTCAATTTGTGAAAAAAAAAAATATATATATATATGTAAAATATATAAACAGCCCACTGCTGTGTAATGTGCAATATGCAATTAGTTCATTAATTAGTAACCAAAGGCATAACAGCATAGGTTCAATGTAAATGTTTTAGAACAGGTCTGGTCACAAGTGATCCAAATAAAAATATTTTTTTGGGTGATTATCCATGCAATAAAGCCACTTTTGTGATTCATGTACATAATGAGATAAAGTTGCAATGAAACAGTGACAGATCTCTCCTGCATGAGTGTAACAGATTGAAAAAGAAAAATGCAGGCTGGGACTTGATTCTACACTCTAAAAAACATTGGGTTAAAAATATGTCTGCATCAGTTGATTGGATTTTAAAATGTAGGCGTTGCACCCAAAATTGGAGGAAGATGAGCATAATGCAGGCCAGGGGTGGAGTTTTAGCAGACTAAGGCCTTGTCCCAAAACGGCACACTTCATGTGCACTTGCGGTCTTACGATGTCTGCTGCGTACACGCGTCCTAAAGACCGTAGCCATTAAAACATTGAGTGGTCAAACCATTTAATGATGAAAGATACACAGATTAATTTTTTGCAGTAAAATCTATAACTTGATATAATCTAAAAAAAATAACTCATTCTACGTGGACTTTAAGAAACTTTATTAGCACACTACTAATTTCATTTGACTGGTTAACTTTATCATACCTTTTCAAAGACAATAAGCTGACGTTAATATGCATACATTCAAGTAAACATTTCGAGGTACTGATATTTACTTTGTGGAATAAAAGTTCAGATTTTATGTTTTGCCAAGTCATTTAATCTGAATCCATGAATAATGAGATCACAGGAGTATACCAATACTTTTTGTATCAGCACAATTTATTTTTTAGTTATGGAGGGTTTCATTTACACCAAACAGACAAGTAAAGAATAAGCGATGCACAAAAATGCAGTTATGCTCAGAAAGAAAACCTTTACCATTCACATATGACCAATTGAGCATGTCATAATTATAGAACTCTTCCGGAGATGTAAAATAAGCTTAGGTATCTGCCTTAATGGGTTTTCACAAAAGGACTTGCACAGGATCTTTCTGCAAAAAGAAAAACGCTGCAGCGTAAACAAAATCAGTCAAATCAAGGTGTTATACAGGAGCAATCAGGAGAATACTGGAAACAGCCAAGCACTCTGCACCGCAACACGCCACCTTAACAGCTAACCAGCAAAACTCAACTGCTACGCAACTGCGCCTAGTGCATAGAAAATACACAAGAGAGAATATTAGAATCATGTTGTGAAATTTCCCCATTTAAACCATAACATATGCTTGGTTTGCAAATATGTCATGGTTTTACATAGTATGATTTCTTAAGAGGCCAAATTACAGTCTATACACGGTCCTTTAGAGTCAAAGAAACATGCACAACATCCAAAATTGTCCATTAATGTTTATTAAGAACAAAAACCTGATTAAAATGAACTTACTTTATAGTCTGGGAGTTTCAATAACGAAGTAAACAAAAGAAAGAAAAAAGAAAAACTACCAAAACTGAAGAGAAATGATTTCAACTAGTAGCCCCATTTAGGCATAAAGACCATTTAATATCACATGGAATTCAAATGTATGATACAAAACAATTGTGGGCAAAAGAAACGAGTCATTTAAAAGATTTAGACCAAATTACAATAACCTTTCGGTCTGATATATGGATAATTTGGGTATCCTCAGACGGACATCTGTTCGATGGGATCCTCGAAGAGTCAACCAGTTGACATCATCTAGAAGAAAAGAATAATAAAGTTAGTTTCTAAGAGCATTAAAGCGGAGGAGGTTCTACAATAGTCGCCATAAAACGAAGCATTGCATATTATGCAATGCTCGACTTTGGTCAGTTACACAGAACAAACAGGCCAGGGCTCAACATAAAAAAAAATCCCCACTGGCCCCCAGGGCCAGTAGATCAGAGTTTTACTGGCCCCTTCAATATTTTTACTGGCCCTGAAATAAATATAAGGAAAAGCACTTTTCCATTAAACTGTATTTATTGTGTACATTAGGATTCATTTTTAATTATTTTTTTTTAATTCTTGTCCCCTCACAATGACAGTAAACTATTTATTACATTACATGAGTGATGAGTAACATTACATAGGTCTATTTTCACTTCAAAATGGTGAAATTAGACAAAAGTATATTAGTTTGCCTGATTATTTTTGTCATTAGTTTAACATTTATGACCTAAAAAAAAACTTTCAATGAAGAAAAAAATTAGGAATGCGCTGAATCTGATTATAACAAGACTGAAACGAACACGAATTTGTGTAGCTTACACTTAATCACACATTTTTAGGGGGGCTAGGCAGAAGTTTAGGGGAATTTGATTACACTAGTTTTAGATAGCCCGCAGGCATGCAGTTATGCATTTTGCATAAAGGCTCGGTCGGCTTTTGTTGGAAATTTCCGGCAAACGAAACAGTACATGCCCTCATCTCCACCCAGGTGTACTGTGTTTTCCATGACACAAGGAATTAGGGCTGGGCGATATGGCCAAAAAAATTTCTCTGTATTTTTTGGTTAAATGACGATATACGATATATATCTCGGTACGTTTCTACGTTTTTCTATTTGGATGAAGAAAATCTGTATTTATTTAAAAAAAATTTTATTTCACATCCTGCTCAATGATATCCAAACAATGTTGATATTGAAGGATATGGAAACAAATATAGGGAATGTAATGTAGGCTATGCAATATATTATGTGCAAAAAGGTGGTTAAAATCGCATTACATTATAACATTACAATCTAAAAACAAAAGTAATGCTTTTGTTTTTAAAATGACTAAAGGCTAAACTAAAAATGAAAATAAAAACAAAAGCACAAACTAATTATAGGCTATTAGCCTGCATTTGATTACCCCATTATAATGGTCTCTTTCATAAATACATACTTGTAGGTTTAAAATTCCACATATGGCACATTTATTGTCTCCAACAACAAATATTTTAGCAATTTGTATATTTTAGTCAGAATTATTGCGCTACTATTCTATTGTGCTCCGTCTGTTTGGCGCGCGTGCTCGCGGCGGCGCTCATTAACGGAAGCTTGAATTTTAGCGGAGATTCACTTGCAGAAGCTCGTCCTCTCCTGACAGTGAAATGGACATATTTGTTTGATTTACAAATGGAGAATATACCTGTGAAATGTAAGTTAAGCACTGAGGAAAGCACCACGTCTCAAACATTAAACAGCGGCAGTATTTATCTGTCAGTCAGCAACAGTATCTGTCAGAGTATCTGCTGCTTTTAACTTGTTAACTATATCTTACCAGTTATTTTAAAGCACTTAATATAAGCTTGTGTCATGTTTAGGACAAATTGTACTATGTTCTTTCACTGCAGGAGCTCGACACTGCGTAACGTTATTATTTTTCAGATGTGCTCGTATCAAACTACTGTATTGATATATAAACGGTATTGCCTCATTCCATATTGTTAAAAAAAAAAAATCGATATAACCTATTGTACAAACTCGATATACCAGCCATACTAGGAATGTCCTTAGTTCTTTGACATTTTAACACGTTATGAATAACCTGAAGTAACAGACACTCTTCGCGCCACCGTGTATGACGTTTGCTGTTTGTTTTGCTGATGGCCATTCACTGGCCCGCGCGGGCCAGTGACTGGCCAATCAACTAGCCCGACATACTCTTTTACTGGCCCCGGGCCATTGCTTATGTCGAGCCCTGAAACAGGCACTTTCCACACAAATAACTAGCCATAATTACATGAATCTATAGACCGGTTTTTGTTCTGCAAGAAACCTTGTGTACCTGATATTTGTTCTGCAAGAAACCTGAAGGGAAAAGATCCAACAAACCTGAGGGTGAAATATTAACTTCTCAAAGCCATTTTAAGTGTTGGCAAGCTGAAGTACATCCCATTTACTGCCAGTTAGAATAGTATTAAATGATGGCCAAATAAGTTAATTAGGCCTCTATCAGACACCCAGCAGCCTGACAGCATGAACTGGCTTTGAGAACACACCCGTATCCATCCAACTTTTGCCTATGCCACGATAGACATGAGTTTGTGACAAGGATGATGGAAAGGTCTGTCCATTGTCTTGCAGACGTACCTCAACACCACCTCAACACTCAATGAGACCGACCTGCTCCATAGCAACCGCCAATCAGCAGCAGGCAGCCAATGGTCGGATCACACACTAACTGCTCTCAAACTGCCCCAAACTCCTCTTTTGCAAACTGGAATCAGCAGCTTGGAGGAAAGAATTCCACATTTAGATGAAATCAATGGAATTTGGCTGGTACACGTTTCAAAACAAACACATACTTACGGTATTGTACCCACGACAGCTCCAAATCAAATATCCATGTGAGGTTAAGGGTGCGTATTAAAAATAAACCTTTAAAAGTCATGCAGATTCAGAGATACCAGACAGATGCTGTGAATAACAGCATCTAATCAGACTAAACTTGGGTAAAACCGGACACCTCCATTAAGATAAAGCATCTACCGTTTACTGCATTGGCAGATGTCTTGAAGGACTTGATGAAAGAGGAAAGTAGAGAGGGGCGAGAAACAGTATCTTTCTCATATTTTAAAGCAGCCATTTTAAGTTATTAAAATGCATGCCTTTACTTTTCCCACTTCAGGCATGAGTTATATGGGGGATCTGCTCAAATCAATCAAGTTTAGGACTATTAAGGATTTTTACAAATATCTAAAAGATGCACTTGTAATTAGAAATATTGGATGACAGTAAAAATCCCCCTATTTGCAATAAAATTATTACTTCTATACAAAGCATTAGACTCACCTACATTTCACGATTCAGCGGGGGCTCCAGCATCCTCTGGAGACTTGGGTCTGCTTCTTGATCGGGATCTTGATTTGGATCCTTTGTTTGATCTCGGAGTAGGACTCCTGGAGCGAGACTTGGATTTAGACCTTGAGCGGGACCTGGAAGCAGATTTGGACTTGCTTCTGCGTGGTGTGCGGGTTTTGGAGCGGGAACGGGACCGAGACCGGGAACGGGAGTAGGACCGTGACCTGGATCGGCTGTAGCGAGATCTGCTCCGGGAACGGGAACGGCTCCTGCTCCGGGACTTGCTGTGCCTCCTGCGCCGAGGACTACGGCTAAAAACAAACACCAAATGTACAAGTTAATAAATATGTATTATTTACACAAAGTTTAATCGCTGCAAGAGACAATTAAAAACCTCTCCTAGTAACAGATCAGTAGGCCATAAACACTTAAATTGTATTACAAACTAGTATGTAAACAAATATGAAGGTTTAGGTCTTCACCAAAACCAGTCAGAGTACAAATTACCATACAAAAACTCTATACACAGTTTAAAAAGAACTTTAAAGTTATTTACATTGTGTTATCGCGTGCTCCCAGGCAACTTTATCGAATACTATTAAAAGACGAGTTTGTTGTAATAAAACCCCAAGAAATGCTTTAAAATAATGGCTACAATTGATTCACTGAAAAGATTCGGCTCAAAAGAGCCAATCTTTCACGAATCGGATCGCTCACAAATTAGTTAAGCAATTATTTGCTACTACGCCATAGTTATGACGCAACGATACCAACAGTTAATAACGTTAAATGAACTAAATCAAACATAACCACAATGTTAAAAAAAAATGTTATAAAACTACTGGTATCTGTAAGCATTACACGGATTATAACACGTGTTGTTTTCAGTACCTTGAGGCCTAAGGGCCTCAAATTTGAACTTCGAACATATGATTTATAAAGAGAAAATTAAAATGAGGGTTTTAAAATAAGAAATAGATCATATAAGACATACCTGCGGCTTCTCCGTCCATGCCCACCGTACCTCCTCGGTGCGGCTCCACGGCGGCTGTAGTGCGAATCTGGCGGGCGCCCGTATCGCGCCATTTGCACGCGCAGCTCGCGCCCGTCCAGAAGCGCGCCGTCCATGGCGTCCATTGCGTCTTCAGCGTCCCGCTTATCATGGAAACGAACAAAGGCGAACCCACGGCTTTCTTTCGTGTACCGGTCCCTCGGGATGTAGACGTCCCCGACCCGCCCGTACTTCTCGAAAACCCGCCGCAGCGTTTCAGGGGACGTGCGATAAGTCAGATTGTCGACTTTTAAAGATGTCATGCCCTCGACGTCGGGCGGAGGTCTGCCGTAGCTCATCTTGAATCACGAACTCTACTGCAGTAGGTTATGCGCAAAACAAACTTTTTTTAGCTAGATTCAGAGAGAAAATAACGAACCATTCGGGAGAGTCGAAAGAAACACGCCGAGTGGATAGTATCACTCTAAAATGGCGGTAACCGGATTTCCGTGTTTGGTGGAGTTTGGCTTTTTATTTCATTTGCAAGGTAAGAAATACTGCCACCTCTGGCATCTGTGTGACACTACACGTCATTTGTTCGGGAGAGCCTCTTGTCTAGAAACAGAACAAATTTAGCACGAGTGGGAATAAAACGTAACTAACAAGACCATTTATGGGACACCGCCGTGCATTTACCACATTCAAGCCCAATAAAACAAACTGCCTGGTTTTCTAAAAAAAAAAAAAAAAAAAAAAAAAAAACATTAAAAAGTAGTGAGAGTAGGCCTTTTTTTCTTTCTGGTCACAATTGTAAATTGTAACCTGTGAAAATTGCTTTTCTGGAAGTCTGTAGAAAAGTTTAGAGAAAAACAGTGTAAAAATTGTAAAAATAAATCAATAATAAAAAAATTATTACAATTAAAAAATAAATAAACAAATGAATAAACGAACGAATAAATAAATACTAAATATAACAATACAGTAATGTAAAGGAAACTACAAATGGTCTAAATCATATTTTAGACATATTTATAATAGGCCTATTATCCACAGTAATTGGGGTCTTTATATAGATGCCTTTTAAATTTTAGGATGGCAGTCCCTATCATGAGGATAATCATGTGTGAGCGTCCTTGACATCTAAAAGATTGAAAGATGATGATGATGATGATGATGATGATGATAATTGTGTATTTTTAAGCACAGATACAAGAAGTGTTGTTCTATCAAACTGTTTCACAACAACATCTCATAAAATATAGAAATTGAGAAATTCCCTTGTGTATTTATTTGTGAATACAAATATACCCCAATAATCATAATTAAACAACAAAAGCATTACCAAGGCAAGGACAATAATAAGTAGGTTGCAAAATATAAAAGTAGCCTATTATAGTATATGGTATAAATTATTAAATGACAACTGGTTTAAAATGATTAAATAATGAATAATATAGCCATATAAAAAACAACAATGTCATAATTTAAAAAAAAAAATTCAAATATGAGCTAGGCCTAATTGTGGGAAAATGAAATGATGGTTCGTGTAGCCTGACCCTTCTTCTTCTTTCCTTTTTACTTTGCTTTATTCAATGCTTTGAAATAACCAGTTACTTATTCAAAATGGGGCTTTGTGCTCTGGTCACAAATGTGATTATACTGACTCGTGTACGTGTAGGCTACAGTAGTCTAATGTGATCACAAAGCAATCTAATATAACAATAACAATTATATTTTTATAAATATTAGGCTATACTTGTTTCCTTTTGGCACTCTCTTATAATCTTCTATAGCCTATTTGTTATATTTAATCCCTTGGCGACTAATATCTTCCTTTCCGTAACTTGTCTGTCTAATGTATTTTATAAAGTGACAAATACTAATAATATAAAAACAATACATTTAAATAGGGCTCAGTGACACATGGTCTGCTAATTGAACACCATTTACCCTATAGTGCCTTTACTGCACTGCAGTGAATCACTTCAAAAAATTCGGGGAAGGTCACGTTTTGCGAGGCAGGATGTGTTTGTACTGCGCAAAACCTCAAGTCTGGATTTAAGCCTGACGTCAGGGGAGGCCAATAGCGCTTCGGGGGACAGTAATACAGCACTGATCATTGAGCAGCAAATTTTACTAGCCGATATGCGGTTTTCTGTTTAGACAAAACGAGTGCTTCCAGGAGGGGGCGCCTGTCGGCTCCATTCAAATCTCAGGAGGTTTTTTGTTTTACTTGAGACGTTTGTAGGCCTATTCTTTTAAATGTAATTTTAAGGATTTGATTTGACCATGATATATAAATGCAATTCGGCCAAAGCAATCTTTATAAAACAATGTTAAATCCTTATGTAGGTTCCAGTGTAGTTATTCCATTAGCGCAAAGAAAAGTAACAGAGAACACGTTAACTAAGAGAAGCCAAACACACCGAAAGTGGGACGAAACGGTGTTACACACTATGGGTGTTACAGAGCTCGAGCTGCGCTGACATGTAATCTGCGACCGCGACCGACTCGACAGCACAGGGAGTGTTTGCTAGCGCTAGCGACAACTAATCTCACCAGCTCCGCGTTGTCCAATAAAACAGCGCAGCGCATACTATATACTAAACTGCACTAAATAAAATCGTCATTCACATAATTCCTTACAAACATTGCAGCTGCAGGATAAAGAAGTATGAACCTAACCACACTAACCTCCTGGTAATTTTATAATTATTATCGTAGTTAAGTTTTGCATTCAGCACTTCAGTTTTTTTTAAATCTGAAATTGGGTAACGTTAGAAGTGATATAATGTTAAAAATGATTTATAGTAATATGTAGGCTGTTTCATATACATAAAATGAAACTTACGTTATGACAGCTATGCTTAATAAAATGTTGTTCATTATAGTACTGTGAAAGAACATTTATTTGTTAATATTATGCATAATCAACATCCGGTCCTCTAATCCCCGCCCATTTAGACACTATGATTCATGCCCACTGCCGTTCTACCCTCTTATTTTGTTTCTACATCACTGATACGCATCTGCATCCCATCGCTCAAGCTCTCGGAGAACAGAGGATACAGGGATGATGATGATGATGTTAAACACACCGAGAAACTGTGTTATATAGAGAGCATCTCACTCCGTTACATCTTGGCCAAGGATGCCGACCACGGAGACAGAGGCAGCCTTATAACAGGGCTTCAGTCTGCAGGACGCAAAAAGCAGCTTGTGTCTGCAGACAAAACAACGAGAGACTCTGTACGGAGCTTACAGGGCATTAAGAGCACCAACTAATCCTTTCCATGGCCAAAAATATAAAAGCGAAGAGCAAAATTACGGGCTTTTGCGCGCTGAAGGAGATGTTCGGTCTACAGAAGACGAAGCAGCAATAGGATTGCAATCATTCAGTGTTATTTTTAATTTCTGGCTATTTGAAATGGGAGCTTTGACAAGCCGTCAGAATGCAGGAGTGGAGGAGATCGATATACCATCCAGTTCTGTTTACAGATACCCACCCAAATCCGGTGAGAAAATAATACATTTTATTTATTAAACAAATATTATAGTAGGCTATGTTGTATTATATTAATATATCTTATTATTATAATGAAATACTGTTCTTTTTACTATTATGTTATATTAGGCTATAATATTTCTAAATAAATGAACTGTTAAGCCCATTAGAGAACCCCAAGCTTGTTCTAATTTTATAGGCCTACACTTTCATAGGCCAATTATTGGGAAATATTATATATAAAATAAGGCTGTTAAGATAAACTTGGCTTGTAGAATTTAGTAAAATTTTCTTGCCATAGAAAAGCGAGAGTTCATTTTATCTCCAAGGGGCCAGGGCCACCACCCACTGTTTCTTGGTCAGCAAGTCTGTATCTGAGTAGCACAGTAGGCCCATAGATGCTTGCCTTTATATTGAGATGGGGCCCATCATTCCCAGTGGTGCTGTGTCTACTGAAATGCACCACAATTAGAGCTAATGTATCAATTATTTCGAACTCAGCATTAAACCTCAATCTGAGTCCACAACACTGTAGGTAAAAGGTATTTATTGTGAGCTATGTGGTTTACATAGCTTCTGCTAACCTAAAACATTAACTTACTATGTTCATTTTCAGATAAGATAATCTTCCTGTATGTTTATAAAATGCAATAATCATCAAGCTAGTTTTATAATGATTGTTTAACAAACCTTTAGATTGTTGAGGAGACAGGCAGATGAGAAGATGAATGTCTGTGTGTTAACCACTAGTAACCAGATACACTATACGTGCAGCCTGGGACTTGTGCCTGATTCTGGCTTCCTTCTGCTCCAGTTTCAAGCTTGTTCATCTATCTACCCGTGTATCTTCCCATGGCGGTTGCCTATATCCTCTGTGCCCTTGAGCTTGTCTTTCTTTAATCTATTGGTTCCCCAGTCTACTATATCTGTCTTAATTTATAAACCTTTCAGTTGTCTTGTGTCCAGACTTCACTCTGGAGGAATGGAGGTTTTTGCAACTACTTATCATTTTCTGCACCATTTAGTAGTCTACATGTTGCTAAAAAATTTAAATGTGCATCTGTTACCTTAAAAAGTGACTTCTACCTCATCTGAAAGCTAAAATGACTTAGTGTTAGTGTAATACAATCTAGTCAGGTTAAATCATTCGAAATTGTATTTTTGACTTAAATAAAACTAGTTCATTTGTTACCACACAAATGTTACCGTAAATTATTAACATTTTTATGTTTTGAATAAAACATTTTGACAGTGCTGAGACAGTGGGTTGGTGATGCACATTAAGTTGAAATTAAATGATGAACTCTTTGGAACACTACATTTTTGTGTGACAAATGTACATATAAATGTATTCAATTATCAATATCTGTAACATTTGATCTGTTCGTTGTCATGCAGGGAATTATTTTGCTAGCCATTTTATTATGGGAGGAGAGAAGTTTGATTCAACACACCCTGAAGGCTACCTCTTTGGTGAAAACACTGACCTCAACTTCCTAGGCAACAGACCAGTTGTGGTAAGATTACATTTCAATTCCTGGTAAAATATAGATTAGATGCAGTCATTTTTGACTGATTATTATAGGAGGTCATGAAACCAATGATTCAGTTCCATTCGTTGATCTTATCTTGTGTGATCTCATTTCCAAAATTGATCAAAAACAGTATGCCTCATGACTCATTTTATTACATTACATATACATTACATATATTTAACAAATGGTATAATTATTTAAAATTATATATAACTTTTATGTAATATTTTTTATTATTAACATATTTTAAAACATTTAAAAAATAATTATTTTAAAATAATATGAATATAATATGAATTTATATAATGCATATTCATACATTTACAATATAAATATTAAAATATGTATTTTCCTCATTATTCTGACTCATATTTGAGTCGTTATGAGGTCTGCTTAGGACTGTTACCTTAAATGGATATTCACGCTAGCTTCATATAAATGAATATATGTTGATGGAAGCTTCTATAATTCACAGGATTATATGTGTAATTCTGGCTCAATGTCTCATGTAATTGTTTATTGCTTTACTTCATCCAGAGCTTTATCCTGATGTGTACTGCATGTGTGCTTTATGAATGCATACATGTATTTCTGTATTCGGTGGGTCTTTTATTTACACTATGTGCATTAGCTGCAGGGCCTGTCTCTAAGCAGACAGGCTGGTGATGCTGTGGATTTAAGCAAACGGCTTACCGCAAGTAGTACAGAGAGCCACATTCAGTCTGAACTCCCGGGAGGGGGAAAGGGGAGGCAACAAGCTCACCCAGTGTTGACCCACACACGTACACACGCGCGGTGCCTCTCAGGGCACGTGGGCATGCCTGTGGATTGCGTTTTTCCAGAGGAAACACACACACACATGCATCGACAAAACTTGGAGATCAGTGTATGTCACCTTTATTGTAATGTGGATTTGTTGCTAGATTGTTTTTCAATTTGGTGAGAGATCATATGTGTGTATCAGATATGTCAGCTGATCAAACAGGGCAAAATGCTTCTCCAACATTATAATACATAACTTCACCCTGACTCCAAAGCGTTTATTGTGCTGTGATTGTGATTTTAGTTCCCGTACAATGCTCCCCCTCCTCCTGAGCCGGTCAAGACCCTCCGCAGTCTCATCAACATCCGAAAAGACACTCTGCGGCTTGTCCGGTGAGATTTTCCTCGCAAATACCTTAATTACTACACCTGACAGAGCTCTTAAAAAAGTCATGTGATGTGTGTAGTTTTCTTTCCTGTATCAACGTATTTGTTAAAACAAGACATTTGGACAGGACATGTTGAAGGGATTGTCCCTTTTTAAAAGTCTTTAGTTATGATTACAGCCATGCACCTTGATTCAAAACCTGCTTTTTTGGTTGATGCTTGTATTTGTATTTTATATCATATTCTATAGAGCATCTGATTAGATAAAACCCTGATGTTACATTTATTAAATATATTATGTATCTTTCAGCGTATTACTGTTGTGAAACATTTTTGCTAAAATCTTTACTGGACATTTAGTAAAGTTTGAAATTTTGACTTCAGGTGTAGTGAAGACATGAAGCTTCCTGGACAGGAAGTTGGGAAAAGCCACAGCTGCTACAATATTGAGTTTACCTTTGATGCCGACACACAAGTTGCCATCACTATATACTACCAAGCCATTGAGGAGTTTCACAATGGTGTGCCAATGTAAGTTATGCATTAGACACACATTGAATATTCCCTTTTTTATCATTTATTATTAAAAAACTTCAAGCTCAGCCTTTACCAGTTGATCGCAGAGCAGCAAGTTGGGAAATGACATCAAAGCTTGGGTTTTATCGCTCTGTTCATTGTGTGTTGTTGACAGATACTTGCCGCAGGACAGCTCTCTGCAGTCAGAGACGGTGCATTTCAAACGCGGCGTCTGCCAACAGTTCTGTCTGCCCTCTCATTACGTCAACTTATCAGAATGGGCAGAGGAGGAGGTAACACATCTACTAGCTATGTCCTTGTTTTGTGTCTATGTGTTTTGCATTTTTGGGATTACAAAAGTTTAAAATAGGTCAGATAGAAATTGAATTAGTCCTAATCTGTCTCATTAAAAAAATGTCCTTGGAGCACTTTGGTTAAACCTGGTATTGTGGTTTATTGTTACACAGCTTTTGTTTGACATGGATAGAGACATCTACCCCATGGTTGTACAAGCAGTTGTGGATGAGGGAGATGGTGAGTTGGATGTAATTGGATATAATATGTAGAAATGTATTTGGAAATATATATAAATATCTTGGACCATGTTTTTGTTATTGTGCAGAACACTTGGGACACTCCCATGTTCTTCTTGCATCCTTTGAGAAGGTATGTTTTTTGTGTAATTTAAAAAAAATCTATATTTTTATACACTACTGTTCAAAAGTTTGGGGTCGTTAAGATTTTTAATGTTTTTGAAAAAAGATCACCATGGCTGTTTTTATTTGATTAAATATACAGTAAAAACAGCTATATTATGAAATATTATTTCAATCAAAAATAACTGCTTTATATTTGAATACATAAACTGTAATTTATGTAATTTGTTTACATAATTTATAGCAATTTATTCCTGTGCATTTCTAACAGCCATTATTCCAGTGTTCAGTGCCACATGATTCTTCAGAAATTATTTTAATATGCTGATTTGGTGCATTCTCAGTTGAACTGCTTAATATTTTTGTAGAAACCATGATACATTTTTCCACCATTTTTCGATGAATAAAGTTAAAAAGAACAACATTTATATTCAATTGTTTATCAATTGAATGCATCCTTGCTGAATAAAAGTAGTAATTTAAAAAGAGAAAAAGAAATGGCCAATCATACTGTGTTCTGCTTATGCAAATAAGGACTGCAGTTGTACTATTTCTACCTGATCTAACCCTTAAAATTGATCATTCAGGTAATCAGATTGATTTAAATAACTTTTGAGCGTAATTAAAACTAGTGTAGTTTATCTGACAAAATAAATTTACTGTGACGACTAGTGATTATATAATATTGCTGTCTTTTTCTCCTAGCATATGGATGGAAGTTACTGTGTCAAGCCTCTGAAACAGAAACAAGTGGTAAGGGCCCTCTTAGTATTTATGTAAAATGGTTTTTGAAATATATAAATTTTCTTTGGCATTGCTAATTATCAAAATTTCAATAAACCTCTTAAGCCTATCATGATTTTATCTTAGGTGGATGGTGTCAGTTACCTGCTGCAGGAGATCTATGGCATAGAGAACAAATACAATAGTCAAGAATCAAAGGTACATCATCATCCACTTCACAAAAAGAACAGACAACAACTGTCACTTTTAAGCTTTCATTCATTACTTGGTATAAAAATGTAAAAAATGACACACTCAAATTTACAGGTGGCTGAAGATGAGATTAGCGACAACAGCGCTGAATGTGTGGTGTGTTTGTCAGACGTGCGGGACACACTTATCCTGCCCTGCAGACACCTGTGTCTGTGCAATGCCTGCGCAGACACACTGCGTTACCAGGCCAACTGTTGCCCCATCTGTCGACTACGTAAGCACCAACCAACCCATGTACCGGACTTATTCAACATGACTCTCTGATTAAGATTATTATATTTATGAAAATATAATATTGCTTAGATAATATTTGCATTTATAGTTTCTCATACATTTCAATGAATAAAATACTGGACTCACTAAGAACGATAGCTATAAAGATAACTATAGCGATAATAACTATATTAGTGTCCACACCAATGTATGATAACGTTCTGTATATTGCACAGCATGCACAGCAGTTATGTCTTCTGCCACTTTAAATGCTCAAGCTATTTAAAGCATTATGGATTCTGATAGGCTGTCAATGTTTTATCAGCTGGAAAAAAAATAGTTTTGAAAGGGATTCCAACAAAATTATTCCTCTGCTGTTAATTGTTATAGTTGTGGTGTGGACTCTGCTATTCTTTTAAATTTAAAATGATTTTTTTTTATATCTGAATTGTTAACGTTATAGGTATCATCCTTGGAGTAAACGGGCCTGTATTCATGCTAGTTGATGCTATTTTTTAACAAAATACATTTATTCAAGTTGTTTATCTATGTTTGTATTGTTTCTGATAAAATATTTGACTAATTTGAATGTTAGCATTTCGTGCCCTCCTTCAAATAAGAGCGATGAGGAAAAAACTGAGCCCGCTCACACCTACTGGATTCAACCCTGTCATCACCTCACAGACGTCAGATTCAGAGGAGCACTCGGTAATACTACATTTGGTTCACAGTGTTCATACATAGCTTTATTCATATATATTCAAACATATTTATAGTTAAATAAATGCAGCCAGGCATTTGAATTGAGCCTCATTGATTGCCAAAAACTGAAAATAGCTGATCAAGGGTCCAAAATAAATATATTCCTGGAGCTAAACGCGAGTACATATGGCTGTGGCGAGTACATAAAAATTTGTTAGGAGTATTAACGTCAGTGGTTTAAGTAGTCAGACTCTCTCTGATGTAAGTTAGGAGCACATTTTAAAGTGGCGCTATTATGCTATATTAAAGGTTCCTAATTTGGTTTTGGAGGTCTCCTACAATAGGTTTACATGCATCCAAGGTCAAAAAAACTTTAATTTTCTCATAACAAACATTGCACTTCACCTCATTTCTCAAAGAGTCTGAAAACGGTTTGTTCGAAGATTCATGGCCCTATTTTAACGATCTGAAACGCAAGTATAAAATGCAAAACGCAAGTAACTTTGTGGGCGGAGTTTTTTAAAGACTCTTGCGCCCGACGCATATCTAAAATGGGTTGGTCTGAAGTAGCTACATTACTCATTGGTGTGGCATAACGTGAAATAAAACAATCAGAGCGTCATCTCACATTCCCTTTAAAAGCAGGCGCGCTTGTTCCATGGCGGATTGCTATTATGATGGCGGATTTGCCAGGCGCACGCCAGGAGCGGTTCACAGCCGAGGAGACCAACTTTCTCGTCAGGGCCGTAAAAGACAGAGAAGTGACATTGTATGGGGATGGGAGAAACCCACCCAAATTAGCTTTGGTTAAACTGGCGTATAATAATTTGGGTAAATGTGTAAGCTAGATTCATGCCTATTTTTTCACATATTCATGGACACCACATTGATTTCCCTCGTATTTTTCCTTGTAATTATGTATGGTTTGCAAAAATGGGAACTGCTGCGTCTCTGTAAATGAGAGAAGCAAAGTGTATGCTTGTTGTGCACACGCTACATTATGGCCAAGCATGTGCCCTTAAAATAGCATCTGAATAACGCGCCTAGGTTTTTCCTGGTCTGGCGGAATTGTTTTCTGAAACTGCAAAATAGCACCAGGGAACGTTTGCGCCGGAACACACCTCCTCTTTTCGCTGAACCGCCCCCGGGAAGTTCATTCCCTAATTTACTGACGTGCGTCTGTGGAGGGAAAAGTCCGCTGTGCGTCGGGTGCAAAATAGGAATGATACATGCGTCGGTGTACAAAGTCAATTATGCTGGGTGCAAGATAGGGCCTTCAGTCTCTCTAAACCCCTCCTTGCAGCAAGCCTACTCTGCTCTGATTGGTCAGACGGCCCAGTCGGTTGTGATTGGTCTTAAAGCGTGTCAGAAACGAAACGCCTATTACCATATTTGAATTTCAGCTCCAGAGGCTTCCTCAGTGCTTGATACGCAGTGATGTGAACGATGGTGTCGGTTTTTCTGTATCAATTCCACCACGAGTCCTCATCTATTTTTTAGTGCACGCAAAGTGGGTTTGCAGCACTGATAACAGCGTCTCCTTGACATGTTGACAACACGATATTTTCCAGGCCTCAGCTACACTACAGTGTTTGAGGGCGGGTGAAAGTAGATGTCATTCGCGGGGAACCAAAGAAGACCATAGGCTAGCAATATGCAAATTTGTCGATTCTTTCTATTTGGAGACAATAACTTTATTGTCGTGCACTGTGATCTTTAAAACTTTGCAGACATTTTACATTCACAAACAGCTATATTACACACTGCATAAAAGGGAATATTCAAAAATGCATAATAGGGGTACTTTAATGCATAAGAATACTGTATGCACCGTCTATTCATACTAAAGGTGAAAATGTTCTTATGCTTCCAAACTGTACTGCTGTTCACGGCCACATGTATATTTACTACAGGCATCAGAGCACATCCCACCAGGCTTTGAGGCTGTGTCCCTGTTGGAGGCCTTGAATGGGCCCCTGAACCCGTCGCCATCTGCTCCTCCACTTCAGGGCCTCACCAGGGGCCATGTTTCTGGATCTACGCCCACATATGGCAGCGATAGCCACCACACACCCGTGCGCTCCCTCTCTCCACTAGAACACCCTGTCAACTCCAGCCAGAATGGGAAACACAAGAAGAGTGGCTCTAAGTGAGTGAGCCCTAACTGAAATATTGAATAGTGTAGTATTTTGGTATTACTGTAAAACACTTTTAATTAATGTCTAAAACATTTGCTGGGTGTTATTAAAACAGTCAATTTACAGCTTTTCCTAAAGGTTAAATTATGGGCTGAAGAACAAGGCAGAGAAGTGAGTCCTTGCTAATCATGTATTCTGGGAACTCTCTAGATCCCTCTCCCAGAATTCTTCAGTACTGCCTGAGGAGGAGGATGAGAAGTCATGCAGTGAGTCTGAAGTGCAAACGTGCAGGAGAAAATTGCACGTAGAACAGCAAGAGGTACAAGCATCTCAAACATTTATAAATGTATTTCATACATATTATTTTATGCATTTTCTGTTTTATTGTTACATTTTTTTAGTTTTTGAAAGAAGTCTTTTTATGCTCACCAAGGCTGGATTTATTTGATCAAAAATACAGTAAAAAACATAATTTTTTTTAAATATTATCACGATTTCAAATAACTTTTTACTATTTTAATATATAGTTTATAATATATTTTTCCTGTGATGGCAAAGCTTAATTTTCAGCATCTTTACTTCTTTACTTGGCTTCAGTGTCACATGCTCCTTCAGAAATCATTCTAATATGCAGATTTTGTGCTCAAGAAATATTTCTTATTATTATCAATGTCAAAAACAGTTGTGCTCTTGCATTCAAAAATATTTAGATATAACTTTGTTTTCTTTAATTCTAATATAACAGAATTGTAGGAATTGTATTGTATGTATGTATATATATATATGTATGTATGAGCCAAATTGACATGTTATGGAAGATTATATAATACTTGCAGTATTATAGTATTTACCCCCATATTTATAATACAGAGTCATCACATCAATCTGATTATCATTATGTTTGTATTTTCCTGCAGTCTGGAGTGACTCCTGAAAGTGACAACCTCACTCTGTCATCCTCGGGGGCCATAGATCAGTCCTCCTGCAACGGCACCCCTCTCTCCTCCACAATCACCTCCCCAGAGGGTACAGCTTTTCAGTGAACTAAATCTAACTCACTGAAACACACATCAGAGCTCACTTATTTTCATTTGTTTGTCTTTCTCTTCCTGCCCTCTTCAGACCCAGTAAGCAGCAGCCTGGCCCAGTCTGTGATGTCAATGGCGTCCTCTCATAGCCAGCACTCTCAGATTAGCACCGACACACTCTCTTCAATGTCCGGATCCTACATGGCTGGGGCAGAGGGAGAGGAGGCCGCTGAGACCCCAGCAGAGAGCCGAGCCCCTTCCCAACATGAGGGTGAGGTAAGTCAATTTGAAGGCATGGATGCAGGACAATTCATCACGTTTGTTTGTTTAGTTGATGCTGGTTTTATAGTTTTTATCACCTGAGCATCAAACAGTAGTTGTAGTCATGTAGCCTAGTGGTTAATATCTAGGTTTCCAGGCTAATGAATAATCTAAATATATCTGATCATTTTAAGATTGGGATTTCCAGGCCTGGAAAAATCATGGAAATTAATCAAATAAAAATTACAACTCTAGAAAAGAGTGCAACACTCACTCTACAAACATAAATGTAACTATTTCTTTCAAATTAATGACGTTCGAAACATTATTGTTTTTAAAGAAATAAAGTTACTTTTATGTTTGTAGAGTGAGTGTTGCACTCTAGAGTTGGAATTTTTTTTACCTCTATAGTTTGTTTCTGCATTTCAATTTTGGTTTAAAATTAAAAATATAAAGGTCTATTTATTATTTAATTTAATGTAAAACACTATTTTGGATGAAATGTGCTATATAAATAAACTTTCCTTGCCTATTTCATTGGCTTGAAATTATTCTTTGTGATCGTGATCTCTATTAAACAGTTTTTAAAATTACAAACAAATGAAAAAGTCATTGGGAAGTCATGGAAATTCATAGGTCAAAAGTTATCAGAACACTGTAACCAAAACTTCAATCCCCATTGCACAAAAATGTAGAAATTTATGCCAAGAGATGTTTGTGCAAATCATTTTGTGTGTCTTACAGAGACCATATTTACATATGTCCGCAGGAAATCCCCAACGAGGCAAAAGGGCATAATTTTGTGGCTGCCATTCTTGAAGAACAGGATTCAGAGGTGAAACATTCAAACAACCAAGCATCATAAACCCAGCTATTTGTTTTCTATTTATTATTTATTCAACTGCGTATTGTCGTCTTCAGGGAAATGATGTGACTGAGGAAGATTGTGCATCTCCCACCAAAGAACATGGTAATTGTAACCTCAGCTATTGGCTGTAATTATCACAATTCACGACACTGTACACTAGATTAAGGAGAAAAAACACTGCAATGTAGGTGGCACTTCATCCACAAGACAAGAGCTTCTAAATCTGCCCACACACCTGCTTGATAAATAACTTGTGTTTGCAGGTGGGCCAAAGGTCATTCACTACAAATATAAATATCACATGACTCATTTAAGGCGAATGTAGTTCATTTTTTTATGTTTTGTTTAATCAGCCCACATACAAGCACACGTGGCATTTGAATTTTACAGACACATCTAGTATCTAGCTTTCTACCTATTATTTTATTTATTACAATTTTTATAATGAGTGTGCATCTGTACTAATACTATAAATTCTTTCAAACAACTAATTGTTGATTTAAAAAAAATTTGATATAAGGGGTTGATTGAGGTTTTGCTTTTAGAGTTTTCTTTCTATTGTAACTAATTCCCTGTTTGCATATACATTTTTCATCTGTTTCTTATTTAATGTGGTGAATGCTTACTAAATGAGTGTCAAGTGTTCGCCAGTTGTGTTCTCGTGCACGCGCCGATTGCATCCGCTCTGCTTTCACATGAGTATGTGTGCATCCATCAACCACAGCCATCACTAAATGGCTGCCGAGTAGCATCCTGCACCCTATTGCTCTGACCCTTCACTGCTGTTCTCCACTCGGCTGCTCTGCCCTGCCTCGGCTGCTCTTGTTTGACCTCTGACCTCGCTTGCAGGTGGGCGCAGGAGGAGCGAGGTGCCTTGTCCAGAGTTTGACAATAACAATCAGGGGCAGTCTGACACCCACTGTATGACAGGCCTGGACAATGAGCAGCCTCCTGATGGCCGATTCGCTGGTGAGTGGCAACCTCTCGAACATGGACTTTCTGATTGGAAGGGATTGGGTGAGGCGGTTTCAAGATGTCCCTTTAAAAAAAGCAACTGGTTCTAAAACACTATTGGCTTTCTCTGCTCATGCACGCCCTTTCTTTGACCCTGCTGTAATTTTGTGTAGCATTAATTGGTACAGTGGCCATGCCCTTTATCCCCGATCTTTTTTTGTGTTTATGTGTATGTGTGAGTTTATATCATGTATGACTTGTTTCTATCTCTCTGGGTCATACTAATAATAGCTAAGTTCATGTTCAGTGTCTGCCAGCTCAAAGTAGCTTTGCGTCTCCCTTCATTTCTATGTTCATCACTTCATTTTTCTGCTCATCCTCCCTTTTTTGCCAGCAAATACTGTTAATCCCCCACTCTTGGTTACTGTCATCCAGAGAAAGCATTCTCTCTGGAAGGACACTAATGATGCTTTTCACATGAGATTTGTGATAGTAAAATGTGATTCTTACACACTATTAATCATCAGCATCATCATCGTCATCATCATCATATTTTTAGTCATCGTGTCTACTACACAGTTCTAAATATAAAATTGGCCGAAAAGTACTAGGACACGTAAGCCACGTCTGAATTTGATTGCATTATGATGATGATCCCTTTCAAAGGACTCCCTTTATAAAACATATAGCTAGCTGTGTATTTTTGTGTAAAAAGAGGCATTTATGTTGTACATAATTTTATCAATGTGTAAATGTTATCTGGAATATTTTTTAAAAGTAAAATATTTATTTTCTATCAAGTTGACAATTTTTTCAATGGAATAAAATAATTGTGATTATTCTCATGATTTACAAATGAATGTAAAGGTCAAATTCAGTAAATTTTAAACTTTTATTTATTAATTTATTTATAAATGATCTATTTGTAACATAATATAATATATACATTTATTTATTTATCGTTTTACATGTATTGACTAATTTTAACTGTACTTGTGTGGCCTCTGGGGGTTCCCGCAAGCCAGTTTGGAAACCAATTTAAATTTTTGTGAAATGTTTTGATTGAAAAGTATGTCATGTGGTTTGATATTTTATGTAATGCAATGAAATTGATACATTTTCAAGTGCTAATTAAGTGTCCATATACTGTTTGAGGTCATTATCAAGTCCTGCTTATAGGATTTCTAGAAAATGAAAATCACTTACTTGAATAGACACTTGATTGAACCTCCTGTTGATTAAAGATAAAAGTTTCCAGTGAAAGTGCATTTGTTTTCCTCAAAAAGACCCTGGCTACCATCATCTTCTCTCATTATCTCTAAGCACCGAGCTTTTCCTCTCTCTCAATCCAACTCTCATTTTCTGTGGATGGCTGGTTGATTCTCTTGATGTGCTGTAAATGTGCTGTGTTCTCTCTCTTTTCTGTCTTTGTTTTTCCTTCCATCATCTCCCATCTCTCTTTCTCTCTATCTTCCTGGATGTCTGTGGAATGGACAGATGAGGACTCGTGTCCTGTTCACATTGAGGAATAGGTATGGAGCAAGTTAAAAGGCAATGCACAGAGGTCATGGGTTCACAAAGAAGTTTCTGCCTTTCTGTTATTCACTATTATCATCAAGTGAGATTCTTTGCCTTTTGACCTCTTTGGGTTAAAAGAGCCTTTTCATCATTTACTCAGGATGCATGGTGAATATTCAATACAGGATATTTCAGTTCTCAGAAACCTTGGAGAACAATGGATAAAAGTGTCTTGATTTGCATGATGGACATTTTGACCAACCGACTTATTTTAACATTGATCTCCAAGAGATGCTCCAATTTGGGGAAAAAAGGACTAGTTCTTTTAGTTCTTCTATATTTCAGTTCTTTCTAAATCACTTTTCCACAAACCCATTATTATTTTACCCTTCACAACTACCTTCATGCCCTCTTTATTTTCAACCTGCTATCATCTGTATCTTCTCACGTGGACTTTCTCTGTTCTGTATGTTAGGTCTGTTATACCTTGACGTCTATCGTCATGGGCGGGATCCTTTGACTCACCATGCGTCCACCAGCAACATCAACCTGGACGAGCAAGGGGTCACTAATGAGGCAGCCAACTCCAAGAACAAACCTCATCGTGGACCCCTTGCTGTGTGAAATCCTCAATCCACCCAGGCACAGACCTACTCCAATCCTGAGAGGGATATTTGCCTCTTTCTTCATCCCACCTCTGCCTAAACTCATGCCCACACCAATTACTCATGGATCAAATCCTAAATGCAAACCAGGGAGGATTGACTGTGTGGTTTCCCTTCTCATTTGTGATAGATGTTATGTTTTTAGCACTCTTTTGGTGTTGATACTTGTGTAAAGCACCACATTTACACCAACGCTCCACCCCCTCATGTGTAGAGATGAAGCAAATCTCCTGATGAAAGACTGGAAAAATGAGGACATGATAAAGACTCCAACCTCTGATCCAAGCAATGTTTCATGTCAAGGCTGTGCGACTTTACTTTTTAAAACGTGTTGTGACACGTTATAATTGCAGCAAGCCCTATTAACTCCCATGCATTCATAATCAAATCCTGCTGATCTGAATCAACATTCCTTGGGATTTTCCTCAGTAATGTCACTGAACATTTGTATGAATATTTCAACTTGTACTCCTGGAGATCTGCCCACAATACCCAAGATAGATGTTTCAAAAGAAAATGATGGAAAACAGAGAGATGAATTTTTAAAATGTACATCAAGTTTCAAATTATAAACTGTCACAAGATTTACTTGGAGCAATAACACATATTTGCTCACGTTTCTGCCCTTGTCAGTTTGCTGCAGCTCACTTTGAGCTCTACGTACAGCCCTGCATGTTACAAAGACCCAAAGCTACTGAGCTGCCTAACCTGCGTTACACATGGGAAAACATGCCTGTGACGTCCTCAGATTGTTAATGTTGATGGTATGTTAAATTTCACAAAGCTACTTTCAAGCTTTTTGTGTTGTTTAACAAAATATGTGTTTGTTTCATGTCTAAGGTACAATCTAGCATACGAGTCAGTTTGACTTGAAGCAAAGCTGAAGTAGCTCTTCAGGTGTGTCGTTGGACTCATATGGATTACTCTCGCAGGTACTTTGGTATAGAAGTTCCTTTAAAAGCAATTTTTGTTATGTATTCCTTTTGAAAAGTGTTGCACTTTCCTATAGAGATCCTTGAAAGTGTTTACTTAGTAGTAATTATACAGTGAGAATGAAGGAAAGACTTTGAAAAGTCAGTCATGCCACTATCATGAAAAACAATCAACAACTTTCAGTTTTTTTGACAGTTCTGCCAAACCGAATTCTCAGTGTTTAAACTTGCTCTTTGTTGCACCAGTGGTACGTTAGTGGTTATTCTATTTAACGGAAATCTTTGGCCTCTCTTTTCACATCCTGAAAGGGATAGTTTACCTAAAAATGAAAATTCTGAAAGGACCCTATATTGACTTTCATTTTATGGACAATAAAATCATTTTCAAGTGATCTTTTATGTTCCACAGAAGAAAAAAGTCACAGATTTGGAACAACATGAGGGTGAGTAAATTAAAATCATTTTATATTTTTAGGTGAACTATCCCTTTACCATCATTCCTACAATTCCTTAATCTAATCTAGTTTTCTTGATTCATTAGCACTTGTCTGGACTATTTGAGAGGATTCACAGTACAATCAAATAGTGATTATAGCTCTCTCAAAATGTCTACTGTACTTTGAGAACCAACAATGCTTTTCCTTTGTGTGGAAAATGTTTATTTTTATTTTTTTTTATGTTAGCCTAGTTCTTGTTATCGTTGTAAGAGTCTGTTCAATATGTTGTTTACTGTAGTATATGAACGGTGTGAAATTTCTCCAAAAGGGATTGTATACATTTCACACGCACTAGTAGATATTCCCTTGACAGCAGATATGTGGTGCATGTGGTAAGCGCATGGTAGTTGCAGTCAGAAAATAGAAATCCTCCACCTTTTCATTTGCACTATATGTCTAACCCTTCCACACTGAGCTTACATGTAATGTAAGCAACAGGTACTGAGTCACAAGACAAGCAATACAGCCGCATAATAAAACGTTGTTGTCTGGAGACAATACAGATAAACGTAGCCATGCATTGAATGTTTTACAGCAGAATGTCACATTTACCTGCAGAGAGAAACCACTGTCGTGTAACATGCACTGAGCATGGACGTATTCAAGGGGTTTACTCCAGTTTTGCTATCTGTATTGCTTTTGTGATTCTGTTCTGTCCTCTTTCTGCACCAGGAGGAGTGAGCTAAACCTATATGAGGAATGGGTTGCATCAATTCACTTTTGTAGAATGAAGATTACAAAATGTCGAAAACACAATAAACCTTTTCTTAAAAACAAGATTTGTTTGAAGCATTGTAAAAGTAAACTACAGAGCATGACATGCGGGCAAAAAAATATATTGTGCCCACAAATTTAGAATTCATTCCCTCATTTTTGTAAATTATGTGGCCACCATTTAGTAAAATGAGGGAACAAATTCTTAATTTGTGGCCACTATATATATATATATATATATAGCAGGGTTTCCGCGGGGCATTAAAAAGCATTAAAAGTCCTTAAATGGATTTTGTGAAAATTAAGGCCTTAAATGGCATTAAAAAGCATTAAATTTGATTCCTACAGGCATTAAAAATTTTGATAGTTTTGAAGAGAATTTTATATCAATTTATTTGAATATAGCCTTCATAATGTACATATACATAATAATAAAATATGTACGTTAATGTGATAAACACGCGGAACCAATTTGATAATTGCTTCCGGCCGGAGCAAAAGGTGACTCGGGCATTTTGTACAGCGGTGTCTGGAAACTTTTAAGACATGGTTGCAGTCCGTTAGTGGTAAAAATGATGAAGGATTTTGCGGCGTTTGTAAAAAAGCATTTAAGTTAGGTACAATGGAAATAAGCGCCGTAAAATCCCATATGCAATGTGACGGCCACAAATCGGCTTTAAGAATCGATTTAAATACCGGTGGTACATTGTGTTTAATGAGTGTTTTATACATTGTGTTACATTTCTCGTTTTAATGAGATATAATGTATGTTGTTACTGTTAGTCGGATCTATGTATTTATTCACTTAAAAATTCTCCCTGTTACACGCATGTACTTTAATGGTCCAGTGGCAGAACTTTTGCCAAGCGTGTCCCGCACTATAGAAGTATAGTTTTTTTTCCCCCTCATCAAAACCGATTGTTTATTAGTGTATGTATATCAAGCAGGGACACGTTTGTGTGCATTATGTTTTGTATCGGACAAAACATCGTTTCTATGTAACGAATAGTGTCTCTCCGTAACGGACTGAAGGATTGCGTCCGAGAAAAGACTGTGCGCGAGCCACAACAGAACACTGTATCCGCGCCACTGATAGCAGAGGCAACGAGGCCGTGCACTTTGTTCACTTGATTTAAAAAACAACACATTTCAGATGTGGTGGGGGCATGTCCCCCCTGCAAATTACGCCTATGTGTTCCAGGAAATATATATATCTGTGGTTAGTCATGGGTCGTGTATGGTATTAAAAACTTTAAAAATGGCATTAAAAAGGCATTACATTTAATTTAAAGATACCTGCAGAAACCCTGATATAGTGATTACACTTTATTTTAATGTGTCACTGTTACAGTGTAAATATACATTTAAGTACTGAGTACTTACTTTAGGGTTAGGGTTTGGTTACGGGTTAGTTGCATGTAATTATGCCTAATTTTTAGTTATTCCTATAGTAATGTAACACGTGTAAGGACACATTAAAATAAAGTGTTACCAAGATTTATGTTATAAGAGACAATAAAATCAACTCTGTGCATTAAAACCACTTTGTTCCTGGTACATGAACTTGATTTTCAAAAGTCAACCAATTTGCAGCTGAACACAATTAATTTGTCCAAAATTACACAGGTAATTATCTCCAAGCAGAGATTTTGTTGAATGAACCTGTTTTTGCATAAATGTTGTTCATTGACCATTTACGTACATGTGTTGATACTCAAGAAAACATTGTTTGGAGGAAACATGAAATATGTTTAATGTTATCATAGATTATAGAATATTTTATATTTAAGTGTATCTGAATATGTACATTGTCATGTAGTGTGTTGTGTTGTAAAGAGGCCTGGGAGAAGTTAGGAAGGCTCAGTAAAATGGAGTAGTTTTACCAATGCCAGTTGTGATTCATTTTACAGGCTGCATTTCACAAGGTGCAGTCTACATAAAGTAAAAAAACAAAACAACAACTAAATACAAACTTGATGCAACTTATACTGGTGTTAAAAACACACACAAAAATATGCTGTGAGCAGCAAACCTGGCACTAAATAATGCCTAGTGGTACATCCACAAGAATCCTCACTCACCACAGAATTCCACAGCAGAACATTGTCACCTAAATAATATAAGCACATGTTCAAAATCTAATTTCTGATATGCAATCATCATAATACAAACAAGCACAACAGACAACCACAAAATCAAACATTTAACACATAGCACTCTTGTCTCTCTCCATTTTGAAAAAATGGCTATGCGCAGTACCAGAGCCCACCCCAAAACACTGGCTGAGACAGTTAAGATCTAACATACAGTGCTATAATTTGCAAAATTACCCAATAAAGAAATAATTTAAAACAGACAATGGCTCTCTAGTATCCTTCAAAACATTACCAAGTTGATGTTGGTATAGTCCATCCACATATATATTGTCACGACGCGCACACAAAAGGTTAGATCCAAGTGCAGTGGTATTTATTAGGGTAATCCAAAATCGTAGTCAGCCAGGCAAAGGTTCAAAATCCATACAAAGCAGTCCAAAACAAGAAACAAAACACGACAAGAACTCCGAGGTGCGAATGACATCAAACAAGGACTCGACGACAATCACAGAAACAAACAGGGTATATATACACACAGATACTTACAAGGTGAGTGGGAACAGCTGTGTACAATGAACAATAATGAGTACAGACAAAGGATTCTGGGAAGTGCAGTTCATGATGAGGTGGTGACGGTAAGGGGAAGAGACCTCTAGTGGAAACCCAGCGAACACCAACCAGACACTGTGACATTACCCCCACTCTAAGGAGCAGCTACCAGATGCTCCTCGGAACCCAACAAAACAACAAAAAAAACAGTCCAGGAGGGAGGTGGAATGGTAGAGGATCAGGGGGAGGGATGGGGGGCCAGGTCCATGGAGGGGAACAAGAACAGAAATGGATGGCTTAACAGGTGACCAGGGTGGAGCACACAGTCCACCGGGCGGCCAGGGCGGAGCACACAGTCCACCGGGCGGCCAGGGCGGAGCACACAGTCCACCGGGCGCCCAGGGCGGAGCACACAGTCCACCGGGCGGCCAGGGCGGAGCACACAGTCCACCGGGCGCCCAGGGCGGAGCACACAGTCCACCGGGCGGCCAGGGCGGAGCACACAGTCCACCGGGCGGCCAGGGCGGAGCACACAGTCCACCGGGCGGCCAGGGCGGAGCACACAGTCCACCGGGCGGCCAGGGCGGAGCACACAGTCCACCGGGCGGCCAGGGCGGAGCACACAGTCCACCGGGCGGCCAGGACGGAGCACACAGTCCACCGGGCGGCCAGGGCGGAGCACACAGTCCACCGGCGGCCAGGGCGGAGCACACAGTCCACCGGGCGGCCAGGGCGGAGCACACAGTCCACCGGGCGGCCAGGGCAGAGCACATAGTCCACCGGGCGGCAAGGGCGGAGCACACAGTCCACCGGGCGGCCAGGGCGGAGACAGTCCACCGGACCAGCCGTGAAGGCTCTGGGCTGGACGGGACCGGACCAGCCGTGAAGGCTCTGGGCTGGACGGGACCGGACCAGCCGTGAAGGCTCTGGGCTGGACAGGACCGGACCAGCTGTGAAGGCTCTGGGCTGGACGGGACCGGACCAGCCGTGAAGGCGCTGGTGAGATCTCCTTCTCCAAGGCCGACGGTGACCTGAACGGTCTCTGGATCGGCAGACACCATGTGCTTCTTCCACGCATGCAGGACAGACAATGCATAAAAGGTGAAGACAGCCCTCTTGGCCATAGCGGGGCTGATGGTGGCAACGGTTGGTACAGAGCTGAGGTAGGCAACAGGGAGGCATGTGCGGCCCAGACACTCATTACAGCGGCAACGTAGAGGGAGAGGGTAACCTCCTCAACCGCGACCTGATGAGCAGGCCGCTCAGAGATGGTCTCCAGGACGACAGCAGGCTGTTCGTGGGACGGCCTCCGGGACGACAGCAGGCTGTTCGGGTACGGCCTCCGGAACAACAGCGGGCTGTTCGGACACGATCTTCGAGACGACTGCAGGCTGCTTGGAGACGGCCTCTGGGTGTTTAGGGGTGGAGGACGCCGGCCTCCTCCTCTTTCTCCTTCTCTGGTGATGAGGTGGTGAAATTGAGTTTTCCACCTCTCCAACCTGACGATTGGCTGCCATGGTCTCTTCAGTCCTTCGAGCAGCCATGGCAAAATAATAAAATAGTGTCTTAGGAGACCCCGTACTGCTGGATCTATTCATGGTCGACTCCTTCTGTCACGACGCGCACACAAAAGGTTCGATCCAAGTGCAGTGGAATTTATTAGGGTAATCCAAAATCATAGTCAGCCAGGCAAAGGTTCAAAATCCATACAAAGCAGTCCAAAACAAGAAACAAAACATGACAAGAACTCCGAGGTACGAAGAACATCAAACAAGGACTCAACGACAATCACAGAAACAAACAGGGTATATATACATGTCATGCCGCTTGAAATGCGTTTCTACTTTGTTTCAGTAGTTCAGTGTGGTTTGTTTATATTCGTAACCATAGTAACGCAGTACCCGTGCATGTAGGGAAACAGGAAGAAAAAATTACCATGCGGTAATCAGCTACAGGAATGTGTGAGCTCTATCAGTCGTCAGTTTTCTGAATCAATCGCTTTTCCTTCTCCCTTTTTGCTAAGGCAACGTCTGTGAGTATTATCATTGTTTAACATTAGGTTATTGCTTATTTTAATTTTGTACGATTATTGAGAAGGCTAAGTTAGCTTTGTTTATTGCTGCTGGTTGTTTTTTACTAGCTCGATTGTGTTTATCATATAGGCTACACTGCTATGTTAGTTAAGCTGTGCTATTTACACTGATACTGTATATCTGGGTTTGATTAATAATATTGACATCTCATTGTACTGTATTTCAGTTTCACAAAATTCCCAGTAAACCTCTTGGAAATGAATCAGCTGTGTCCTGGAGTTTCTTGGGAGTGTTTAAGCTGAATGGAACACAGTCCATGACAGTGAAAAGACGGCAACACAGCTAACAAGGGACACAAGGATTGCCATCCTACGGAGCAACTCAAGAGATAAGCAGCTAACTCTACAGCTCACTGTCAGCTACTCACTAGCTTCCTTCTCCTGTGTTGAAAACGCGGTGAGTCACAATGTCACAACGTAGCAACAGTAAAAAAGGAAATGGAGATAACCAGTCTGAGACTGTGCGCTCAAGAAGCAGTCGCTCATCTGGTACATCGTCCAGCTCGAAGATTAGCATGGCCGTCGCAATGGCAAAGGCAAAGGCTGAAGCAGCGCAAGCTAGAGCGGCACATGCGCTAAAAGAAATTCAACTTAAAGTGGAGCAGGCACGAGTTCAAGCTAATCTTGATGCATTAAATGATGAAAAAGAAAAGGATGCTGCCATAGCAGAGGCAAATGCTCTCGTGGCTGGTTTACAAGATATGGGCTTTGAAGTATGCAGTAAGGCTAACAGTCCGGTCTCCCAATCGGTCCAGCAAGCCTACGTGTCGGCACAAGCCAGCCTATGCTCTATCAGAAGAGGGAGTGACTATGTTTCGCCAACGCTTCATTCTCCACACCCTCAACCAATCAATGTTATCCCTTCAACACCCCACCCACTCAATGCAAGTCAAACCCAAGCTGCTGCTTCTGCTGACATTATGCCACACCAGGTCCCTCAGGGCCCTCAGACCAGTTCGGCACCGCCACAACAAAGCTTCAATCAGCCTCTCAACTCCGCTCCAGCTCCTCAGCTTGGAGGGAATCGTCCGCAACAGAACTTCAAACTGGATTCCTCATCTCCTACACACCCACCTGCTCACAGGACGCCTTATGGAACTAGCTATGACCACTCTACGTCCACTGGAGACCTTATCAAATACCTTGCTCGCACCCGCCTGGTGACTTCAGGCCTCACCACATATGATGACCAGCCAATGAACTATTGGGCCTGGAAAACATCGTTCCTGAACGCTATCGCTGATCTAGACCTGTCTGCTGCAGGAGAACTCGACCACCTCACCAAGTATCTGGGAAAAGAGTCATCAGAACAAGTAAGGAGAATAAAAACGGTTAACATTAAGGATCCAACAACTGGACTGCACATGGCGTGGGGGCGCCTCGACGAAATATATGGCTCGCCAGAGGCCGTCGAGCAGGCTCTGTTCAACAAACTAGAAAACTTTCCAAAGGTCACAACAAAGGATCCACAGAGACTCAGGGATCTAGCCGACCTGTTGTCAGAGCTACAAGCCGCCAAGGAAGACGGCTACCTTGCAGGCTTGTCGTACTTGGATACCTCCAGAGGAATTAAGCCTATCATTGAGAAACTCCCATACAGCATGCAAGAAAAGTGGCTTTACTTTGGTACAAGATACAAACAGGATCATTTCGTTAGCTTCCCACCCTTCTCTGTGTTCGTAAATTTCATCGCCACAGAGGCAAGGGCTCGCACCGACCCAAGCTTTAACCTCCTCACGCAAGCTCCAACAGAGAGAAAGTGTAAGTGGGAGAGGCCTACAAAGACATCTGTTTATGTTCACAAGACGCAGGTCTCAGGAACTACCAAGGCTGAGTGTAGAGAAAGTACGGAACGAATTGATCCAAATAAACATTGCCCTCTGCATAAAAAGCCCCACCCTCTGAGGAAATGCAGAGGCTTCCGTGAAAAGAGCATAAATGATCGCAAACAGCTTTTGAAAGAGCATTACATCTGCTTTCGCTGTTGCTCATCCACAGAGCATCTTGCAAAGAACTGCACAGCTGAGATAAAATGTACAGAGTGTGAGAGCACTGCTCACGTGACAGCACTTCACCCCTGCCCACCTACCTAGAAATCAAAGTCGTCCCCTTCCACTTCAGAGGATGGCGGGAAGGAGGACAGAGCAGACATCCAGGAGGTCAAGTCGACATGCACTCAGATATGTGGTGAAGGATTAAGTTGCATGTGCTAAGATCTGCCTTGTCAGTGTGTTCCCAAACGGATGCAGGGAGGAGTCCAAGAGAATTTATGCCATACTGGACGAGCAAAGCAACCGCTCCCTGGCGCGGTCAGAGTTCTTTGAGGTTTTTAAGATCTCCGGAAGTTCCTACTCATATACGCTCAAGACCTGTGCGGGGCGTTCAGAGACAGCGGGGAGGAGAGCCAGCGGTTACACTGTGGAGCCGGTGGACAAGAAACTGAGCATTCCTTTGCCTACACTCCTCGAATGCAACCAAATCCCTAACGTTCATGCTGAGATTCCTACGCCGGAAGCAGCCTACCATCATGCCCACCTGAAGCACATCGCCAATAAGATTCCACCACTGGATCCGAACGCCAAAATACTCCTCTTACTGGGCAGAGACATCTTACAGGCACACAAGGTCCGAGAGCAGATAAGTGGCCCAGGAGATGCACCGTTCGCCCAAAGGCTTGACCTAGGATGGGTTGTCGTCGGTGATGTGTGCCTAAGAGGCGCTCACAGACCACATGAGGTGAGAAGTTACGAAACAGCCATCTTAGAGAACGCTCGCACGAGTTATCTTCAGCCATGCAACAACCAGATCAGAGTGAAAGAGGTATTTGGTCAAGTGCCTAAACCTCAGCATCATCCAGCACCAACCTCCACCCGTGACTCAATGATACTCAGTGGAGACTGCTTGGGGCAGACTGTCTTCGCTTGTACTCCCAACGACCACAGACTCGCTCCATCCATGGAGGATCTAGAGTTTCTGAAGATAATGGAAGCTGAGTGCCATCAGGACAGCTCCAAAAGTTGGGTTGCACCTTTACCCTTTCGGATGCCGAGACAGCGGCTGCCTAACAACAGGAAACAGGCTTTCGACCGTCTCGTCTCACTCCGGCGCTCATTGGAAAAACGACCACAGATGAAAGCCGATTTCCTAGAGTTTATGGAGAAGATGCTCCAGAAGGCACACACAGAAGTTGCTCCGCCGGTGCAGCCTGGACAAGAGTGTTGGTACCTGCCCCTGTTCGGCGTGTACCATCCTAGGAAGCCAGATAAGATCCGTGTGGTCTTCGACAGCAGCGCGTCATGTGAAGGAGTGTCGCTCAACGATGTCTTGCTCACTGGCCCTGACCTTAATAATAGCCTGCTAGGTGTTCTTATGAGGTTCAGGAAGGAACAGGTGGCGATCACCGCCGACATCGAGCACATGTTCCACTGCTTTGTCGTTAAGGAGGAACACCGTGATTTTCTCCGCTTCCTGTGGTATGGAAATAACGACCCTACCTCCGACATCGTGGACTACAGAATGCGGGTTCACCTTTTCGGGAACAGTCCCTCACCTGCCGTCGCATTGTATGGTATGCGACGGGCAGCTAAGGAAGCAGAAGCTAACTATGGCAGTGATGCAAGAAGATTCATTGAGCGCGAGTTCTACGTTGACGATGCTTTAAAGTCTTTCGCCACCGAGGAAGGGGCCATCAGCGTCCTCGGGCGAGCACAGAAGATGCTTGCAGCTTCTAACCTCAGGCTGCACAAAATTGCTTCAAATCGACCGGCAGTCATCGAAGCATTTCCATCCGAAGATCGCACCAAGGACGTCAACAGCCTAGATCTCTTTGTTGATGATCTGCCCATCCAACGTAGCCTTGGATTGTTCTGGAACATGCGCACAGACACCTTCATGTTTCAGATCAAAGATGACCAGAAGCCATTCACTCGCAGAGGGGTACTCTCAACTGTGAACAGCCTCTATGATCCTCTAGGGTTCCTTGCACCCATCACGGTTCATGGAAGACTGATACTCAGGGAACTCACCATGCAAGCAGAGGACTGGGACTCACCTCTTCCCAAAGACATGGAGATTGAATGGACTAGATGGAAACAGTCACTCCAAGACCTAGAGGGGCTCCAGATACCACGCCCTTACACGTCTTTCTCCACCGCAGGCGCTCTAAGAAGAGAACTTTGTGTCTTTGCAGACGCATCAGTCAAGGCAATAGCAGCCGTAGCCTACGTCAAGGTGATAAGCCACCAAGAACAGACTGAGATTGGCTTTGTCTTCGGGAAAGCAAAGTTGGCCCCCCAGCCTGGCTTAACTATACCGAGACTTGAGCTCTGTGCGGCTGTACTCGCCATCGAGATCGCCGAGATGGTAGTCACAGAGATGGACACAACATTTGACAACATCACCTACTACACGGATAGCAAGGTTGTATTGGGGTACATCCAGAACCAGTCAAGGAGATTCTATGTCTATGTACACAACAGGGTCCAACAAATCCATCAATCACCTTGTTCCGGCCAGTGGAAGTACGTCCCAACGCATCTCAACCCAGCTGACATTGGGTCAAGAACTGTGACACCAGCCTTGCTTAGCAGCACAACTTGGCTCAAAGGACCAGCCTTTCTCCATGATGCGCCTTCGCATTCACCTGAGTTTCAAGAGACTTATAACCTTATCGACCCTGACACTGACTCTGAAGTGGGTCCCCAGGTGGTGACAAGTCTCACACATGTTACCAGAGATGTGGTACACCCACATCGCTTTGAACGTTTCTCCAAGTTCAGCACTCTCCTCACAGCCATAGCACACCTCATCCACGTGGCTCGTTCCTTTGCCCACTCCACCCAGAATGAATGTCAGGGGTGGCACATCTGTCACTCTACTGAGGAAGAGTTGCTGAGGGCCAAAGTGTGCATTGTGAAGAGTGTCCAGAACGAGTGCTATTCAGATGAACTTAAGTGTGTAAACTCAGGATCCAACATCCCATCTTACAGCAGCCTGTGGAAATTGCGCCCTATCATGGACCAAGATCGACTTCTTAGAGTGGGAGGTCGGATTGGACAGTCAGATCTGAGCATGAACGAGACTCACCCCATCATCATTCCTGGCCGGCATCATCTCGCAACCCTGCTTGTCTCTCACTATCATGAAGCAGTAAAACACCAAGGAAGACATCTGACCGAAGGTGCCATTCGAGCGGCAGGTTTCTGGCTGGTGGGAGCTAAACGCTGCATCAGCAGTCTGCTTCACAGATGTATCACATGTAGAAGGCTGAGGGGAAAGACAGAACATAAGCAGATGGCAGCTCTGCCAGCGGAACGGCTACAAGTAGCACCTCCTTTCACCTATGTAGGTGTTGACGTCTTTGGACCATGGGACATTGTCTCACACCGCACAAGAGGAGGAGTCTCCAATTCTAAACGATGGGCTGTGATGTTCTCATGCATGTGTTCAAGGGCAGTTCACATCGAGGTAATTGAAGCAATGAGTTCCAGCAGCTTCATCAACGCCTTGAGAAGGTTCTTTGCAGTCAGGGGCCCCGCAAAGCAGATCCGCTTCGACTGCGGAACTAACTTCATCGGCGCCTCTCGTGAGCTGGAGATGGACAAGACTAATCCGGGCTTCAACAGTGTGGAAGAGTTCCTGCACACACAGAGCTGCACCTGGGTATTCAATCCGCCCCACGCGTCTCATATGGGTGGCGCGTGGGAACGCATGATTGTCATTGCTCGCCGGATTTTGGACTGCATGCTGCTTGAGCAGAGGAGGTCTCACCTTACACATGAAGTTCTGACTACACTCATGGCTGAGGTAGCTGCAATCATGAATGCTAGACCGCTCATCCCAGTGTCATCGGATCCGGAATCGCTTCTCATCCTCACCCCAGCAATGCTCCTGACTCTTAAGACTGGCTCTGCACCTCCTCCTCCGTCAGGAAGCTTTGAGGAAGCGCATCTCGTCAGAGAGGAGTGGAAGCGGGTTCATGGCCTTGCAGACATGTTTTGGAACAGGTGGAAACATGAATACCTCAAAACATTGCAGCTTCGGCACAAGTGGCAAGGGAAAAGGCCGAACCTTCAAGAAGGAGACATAGTTCTCTTGAAAGACAATCAGGCAAAGAGAAATGAATGGCCTACGGGCATTATCACAAAAACCCTTCCAGGAGAAGATGGATTGGTTCGGAAGCTTCAAGTCGAAGTTGTCGAGGATGGAACCAGAAAGACCTTTTCTCGGCCCATTACAGAAGTGGTTCTGCTTCTCTCTCCAAAGTCTGATTCTGTTAATTAATGTGGGCTCTTTAAAGATCCCAAGCGGGGAGTGTCATGCCGCTTGAAATGCGTTTCTACTTTGTTTCAGTAGTTCAGTGTGGTTTGTTTATATTCGTAACCATAGTAACGCAGTACCCGTGCATGTAGGGAAAAAAAAATTGCCATGCGGTAATCAGCTACAGGAATGTGTGAGCTCTATCAGTCGTTAGTTTTCTGAATCGATCGCTTTTCCTTCTCCCTTTTTGCTAAGGCAACGTCTGTGAGTATTATCATTGTTTAACATTAGGTTATTGCTTATTTTAATTTTGTAAGATTATTGAGAAGGCTAAGTTAGCTTTGTTTATTGCTGCTGGTTGTTTTTTACTAGCTCGATTGTGTTTATCATATAGGCTACACTGCTATGTTAGTTAAGCTGTGCTATTTACACTGATACTGTATATCTGGGTTTGATTAATAATATTGACATCTCATTGTACTGTATTTCAGTTTCACAAAATTCCCAGTAAACCTCTTGGAAATGAATCAGCTGTGTCCTGGAGTTTCTTGGGAGTGTTTAAGCTGAATGGAACACAGTCCATGACAATACACACAGATACTAACAAGGTGAGTGGGAACAGCTGTGTACAATGATCAATAATGAGTACAGACAAAGGATTCTGGGAAGTGCAGTTCATGATGAGGTGGTGACGGTAAGGGGAAGAGACCTCTAGTGGAACCCAGGGAACACCAACCAGACACATATATTGTTCACATACAATAAATAATAAACTTTTCATGCAATCAGTACACCAAGTAAATTCAAAATAGCACTAGGCTGGCACTCTGGTGATGATGTCATTGACTTGGTTCATCATCACAGTCATTGAAAAACTAGGGGATTGATTTTTTGTGATCAAAATGGTCAAATAAAAGCACATTTTACAGGATCTTAGCATGTCCATCATCCACTCAGCACAAATTCAATCAAAGATGGCCTCCACCAACATAAACCAATAACAGCAGAATTAATGTCACATTTGTGAGGAAAAATTGCCTTCATTAGCCCATCAAAAAGTTTTATGGTGCTCAGGGGAATGGTGTTCTCCATTATTATATTTACTATCCCATCCATTTTCATCTTGCACTTTTATATAAATGCAGGCTGTGACTGGGACCAGTTGCCAGTCATCTGCTGAGGTGGTCTTCACTGAAAGTTGGATATGAGTTCTTTCCTTGTCTGTGTTACCTGTCTACTTTTCCTCATAGGTGAGTAAAGCTTCCACTTCCACCATTTAGTGCCAATGGTCAGTTATTCTAAATATAAGCACCCTGTTTACAATGCTAAATTGTATATGGGGCATCTATGTTGGTTATTTACATCTAAAAAATATTTACTGGCTTGCAGATGGAGTGTACCTTAAACAAGTATGCAGTAAGCAAGATGTGCTGGAATCCCTAAATCTTACCCGAGGCAATGAGAAATTCACAACTTGCCGTCCTGCACTGGACTGGACACACCCCACTGTAGTGTATGTTGATATTTACCTCTACGGCATCCTTTCTATGGTATGACTGCAAACAGACTACAAATGTTCTGTGTAAAACTGCCATGATTTAAGTTTATTTTATTATATTTTTATTTCATTTATTTTTTGCAGATTGAAAAATCTCAAATCTTTGTACCTCTTTTATGGATGTCTGTGGTAAGGGTTAAACAGAAATCTGCAAATCTTTTAATTCGATTGTACTGCATAATTGAAAAAAGAAATATAAATACTGGTTAAAATAATTTAGCTGCTTAAAGGATATTCATTAGCTCTAGATATGTATTTGTTTATGCTTGCTTGCTCACTTAGAGCTGGAACAACGAACGAATCTCTTGGGATCCTAAGGATTTCTGTGGCATTAAAAATGTGACTTTACCAAAAGAGATGCTTTGGAAACCAGACCTCTATGTTCTTGAGACGTGAGTATATATAAATTATATATCTATATATATTTTTTTCTTAATTGATATAATACACACATTATATTTAATCGATGATTTTGAAAAAAGTACCTTGTTTATTAACCGTATAACACAGAGAGGAATTATGTACATATATGTTGCATGGGAAATCTAAAATGTATGATGTATGTAGATTTGCTTTGACCTGCAATGTTTCAGTGCAGAGAAGGAAGATGGACCACTGAACCCATTTTTGTATATTACTCATGATGGAAATGTGACAATGGAGGACGACCATAAAATTGTCAGCACCTGCACAATGAATGTGCACAAATTTCCTTTTGATACTCAAACCTGCCACATAACAGTGTCTTCAATTAATCACTCAGGTGAGTGCACACTTAAAAAGTAGATATTCATTAAAAATATGGACGCATGATATTAAAATCTGGCCTATAAGATGATAAATATTTTCATGTTGGCAGATAAACGATAATTGAGTAATATTAAAGTCTAAATAATTTTGTCTAAATAAATAAAAACAAAACACACTAATAAATCAAATGAATCATTTTAAATGATACAAGTTAATTTAGGCATCATTGTACAGTATGAAAAATGGATATTAATTTCGATATTTGCTGAAGATTACATTTAACAGGTTGCAACTATAGCCTAAGTGTTTTTAACTTCTAAATCTAAATGGAAAAAAAATGTGAAATAAGCATGCACCATTAAATGTACAACATCGACCAATATTATATTCAGTAGGCTATTGGTCAAGACAGATAAATTTAAAAATATTTTGGTACCAATATTTGCCTATATTGTTCACATAATTGCTCATTGTTCAAGCAATTGCTCTGACTAGTCCATTTGCTGATGAATCTTCCATACTTTTAGTGCATTCATTTCAAAGTTGTGTTTACTTGCTTGTAGAGCTGCGCACTTCTGGATAAAACGAGAATCACAATTTTGTTGTTGTTGTTGTATTGTCCAAAAAGAGATCACGGTTCTCCCACGATTCCAAACAGACAACTAAACAAAATTACATGTAATTTACTAGAGGTTCTGAAAAATGTTAATTGCAGCAGTCTATTTCAAATATTTAATTAATCTAAATGAACTACTTAAAAAATCTGTTTGAATGAATGATTCAATGACTCACTCATAAACACTTCACTTGTTTCATTACTGGATGAATCAGCGTAAGAGTCACTCATCGCCACATGGAGTAACGATGTAATTGATTCAATCGTTATTTGAAGCGCCATGCTACTTTCCAAAAGTGATTTACTCTACTTTGACTGCTACCGTAGACATCAGTGTTTATATCCGAACTATAAACTTTTACTGTGATCGTACTTGTTAAAGGTTTAATAGACACAGGCAAATCGTTGTCATTTAGGAATGAGATCGAGTGGTTGTTTGAATCGAGATCGGGATCTTTCAGCTTTACTTGCTTGCTATATAATGTATCACAAATGTTAATTGTATCAAAATTATCACAAAAATCCCTACAAGTAGGCTATTCATTGTCACTCTGTACCAAGCTGCTTTCCTTTATGTGAAACAGATAAAGAAATAAAGCTGGTTCCTGCCTCCAATTCATCAAAAGCGACACAGGTAGCTCGGGAAAGCATATTAACCCAAGGAGAATGGGTATTCTTGAACATATCCGTCTCAATGGAAAAAGATATTTATGATGGCCAAGCATTTGACAGGATAAAGTACACGGTACTAATACTCATTTCGATAGTTTAGCATATTTCTTCTTTAATTCCAGAGATTATAGCCTCAGATGTTTCACCTCTCTATTGTCTTCTTCCTCTTTAGATTTCAGTCAAAAGGATGCCCCTGATGCATTTCATCAATTTTCAGCTACCTATATTGTTTTTCCTCATTTTGGACCTAGCTTCTTTTTTCATACCAGATAGAGGGGAGAAACTATGCTTCAAAGTGACGGTACTACTGGGGATCTCTGTACTTTTGCTCATCCTAAATGACATCCTGCCATCCAAATCTCACAGATGTCCTCTGATTGGTAAGGGAATTCACTGTTCAAGGAAATGTTCCTTTAAACAGAGAAGTCTTTTCATATATCAGAGGTACATTTAGATTGTCTTTATAGTTTCATATAAACTCAATCTTTTGTTCTGTGCAGCTACGTATGTCATTGTCATCTTTTCCTTCATGTTGTTGAGTCTTCTGGAGACAATTTTGGTGATATACTTAATAAATATGAGCTCTGAACAAGACACTAAGTGGGTTCAGAGACCTGAAGATCTCAACTGTGAAACAAGTATGTATGCACATCTTTCACAGCAAAAAGGAAACTGAACTGACTTTACTCTCATATGACTGTGTTTTTCTTTCAGATAAATGCAAAGGAGACAGCAGTGATCACATCTGTTATTCTGTAGAGCAGGCTCCTCTAGAGACTCTGATGTTGAAGGAAATATACAGCAAAGAAAAAATGAATGACATGCACTTATTGCAGATGATCCTGGAAGAGCTTCAGACTATTAAACAGACTCTTCCTCCCCATACTTTAAAAGCCCAAACTGGTCAGAAGAACTGGTTAGGAATGGTCAAATGCATTAACAGGCTTTTCTTTGTGGTTTATCTCATCTCGATTTCTCTCTTTCTTGGTTTCATATTTCGAGAATGGAAAGTTGAGTAATTTCAGACTCTAAAATTGAGCTGAATGCTCAAATTAGTGCATATAATATTACATACATTTAGTCTTCCTGCATACTGTTATTCTAGAAAGAGCTGCAGCATATAGTACTTCAAATGATCTTGTGGTACTTTTTATCCCCAGTACCTCTAAATATGTTCGGCTTTGTAAACTATAGCCTACTGTGTTTATTATGTGAAATAAAGCATGCTTTACGAGATCCCCAGAATATTGTGACAAAACCTGACACAAAATGAACGCATTCTCTCTGACAGTGAACCAAAATTATGTTTAACCTGGTAAATGTCTGTAATGGAGTGCATTAATGAAAACAGCATTCATGTAAAAAGGGGATGTGGTTACATTATGATATCACTTAATGCCAAGACCTCTGAATATTGACTTCTTTGTTATTTTAGATTTGACGAGAAAAATTTACACAGCTTTACAGTTCTCCAAAGCTTAAAATCGCAATACACAAAGCAGGTGAGCTCATGAACATTAATTATGTGGCAAGATGCTCAAGAAAGCTTCGCAAACAATCCTAGCATGTCCTGTGTAATATTCATAATAAGCTCTCATAAATAGCACATTTCCGAGTGGAAAATAAGCTGGTACAATTTAACGTAGGCTACTATTAAGAATCGTATACAATACCATCAAATGTTTGGAATAATTAGGATTTTTGTTTTTGAAATTAGTCTCTTGTATGAAAGAGATCATACTAAACTGTTTTCTGTTTAATACTCACTAATTTATTCCTGTGATGGCAAAGCTGAATTTTCAGCATCATTACTCCAGCCTTCATTCTAATATGCTGATTTGCTGCTCAAGAAGTTAGGCTACTCTTTTTATCATCAATGTTGAAAACAGATGTGCTGCTTAATATTTCTGTGAAAAAATAAAAAACGTAAAATACTACCACTCCAAAGTTTGTGGTAAAACAATATTAGTAAAAAAATAAAAATAAATAAAAATTATATTCAGCAAGGATGCATTTAATTTAAAAAAGAGATGAAGACAGTTAGGCTATTATGTTACAAAATATTTTTACTCGAATAAGTGCTGTTCTTTTGAACTTGTAATTCATCAAAGAATTATCAATAAAATAAAATACGTAACGTTATTAACTAAAACAAGTATTTTAAATTGTATTTATATTTCACAATATTACTGTTTTACTGTATCTTTGATCAAATGACCGCAACCTTGGTGAGAGAGCATAAGATACTTATTTTAAAAACATTACTACATTTTAATTACCGGTTTTCCGAAGTTTTGACCGCTAGTGTTACCCCTTTCCCCGTTCTCCAAAAATACAAGCAGGCCTAGTGGCCTACAAACAAGCGCGAGTGGCAATGACCTCCAGACGCCAGATGGCGCTCACAGCGGGCGCTCATCCAGAGACGAGACACGCAGTCACTCAGCTGCGCCTCCTGGCAAGCGTGAGCAATGACGTGGATTTTCACCCATTGCAAGTGCGAAATATTTGTGAACTCATTGCATTCAACAACTACACCACTGCAGTGGGTCTGGACTGTTTTTTACCGTCTGTAACAAGGTAATAACTTTCATTCATTACAAATAGACATAATATCATAAAGCTGCTGTTTTACGTTAACTTTAACAATGAAAACTCTCTTATTTTGCCTTAACCACCTAGCTGTCAAAACTTGCTTCCACGTGAATGCGGTAGTGGCATTGATTGCTGAACATACGGATATTTGTATTCAATTTACAGTGAGGAGCAGCACATCAACATGATTAAAGGCAAAGTTGAAAACATTAAAGACAAAATTGATGGCAATGAGCTTGATTTGAGTCTCAGTAACCTTACAGAAGTGCCAGTCAAGGAGCTGGTAAGTAGTTTAACTTTACAATTATCATGAGTGTACCTTGATTTTTTTTTATTGTTTTTTTTTTTTTTTTAGAAAGGTTTAATCCTCCTTAGCTTAATTGTATTCATTCAGCATGTACATGTAAAGTGTGTGAAAAACATTGAAAACTAAAATAATTGTTTTCTGTGCAGGCTGCCTTTCCGAAGGCAACGTTTTTGGATCTGTCCTGTAATAATCTAACGACCCTGACTGTAAGTAACAACTGTAAATAAATAATAATAATAAATAAAAAAAAAAAACAGATGGACTTTTTGTAAGTTGTGCTTTCTTTAATGATTTGTGCTGTTTTTGTTACCTCACCAGCCTGAATTCTGTAGCTTGACTCACCTTATCAAAATTGACTTGAGCAAAAACCAGCTCGTCTGCTTACCAGAAGAAATCGGACAACTCATTAATCTTCAGCACCTGGATTTATACAACAATAAACTGAAACAGCTTCCCGTCGGCTTCTCACAACTCAAGGTGCATTCGGAATGTCATGGCCTTAAACGTCCTCTGTAGTATTAGATCATGCCATTTGCTGACTTATGTTGTACTTATCAGTATCATTTGGTAATGGAGGAAATTTGTCTGTTGTAGAGTCTGAAATGGCTGGATCTGAAGGATAACCCATTAGAGTCAACACTGGCCAAGGCTGCAGGCGATTGCTTGGATGAGAAGCAATGCAAACAGTGTGCATCGAGGGTGAGTAAAGTGCTTAGATGCAAAAATGTTAGAGATCAGTATTTTACAGTATAAAACAAGCTTATTTACCACATAGTCAAAGTTTTGCAACAATTCCAAATGATCAAATTCACAAATTATTATGCATTACTACTATATTCACAAATTATTTGGTTTTGTCTATGTCCAGGTTCTCCAGCACATGAAGGTACTGCAGGAAGAAGCAGATAAGGAACGAGAACGTCGAATGTTAAAAGAGAGAGGTAGGGAGTCCAATACATGTAGCCTACAGCTTTAAATGTATTTTGTAGTCTTTTTTTTTCTTTTTCTCAGTTTTAATATTTTCTCTCATTACAAATGATATTATGAGCATTCTAATTTGAGCACAACATTAAAGTCACCATGAAATCAAAATTGACCGTTCTTTTTTTAATGGAATATTACAGCATTTATTATAAATGATTTATCTGTGCACATCTTTTTTTTTTAAATTCATGTACTCTCATAATCTTTAATCAAAATAACTTCCCCTCCCTCTTGCAAGCAGCGACCTCTTTTCTTCTCTAATGACGTGTTTACTGGTGCGAGGGCGGGACAACCGGTCACTCACATGAGATCACAGCAATAGCAAACCACAACCATCCAATCAATTCCCAATGGACAAAATCAAGTCCCGCTCTAATTGTTTTTCTTGTTTGAGAAGCTGTTACACTCGGATATACATCATAATAGGGAAGAAAAGACCATCACAACTTCCATTTCATGGCGAATTTAGTTTAGAATTTTCTCTCCCTATTTGCCTTTATATCTAAGTATTTATTCCACATTTTACATAATAACTGTTCTTTGTTTTTAAAAAATTTTATTGGTATACATTTTTTTTTATTAATGATGAAAATTATGAATTAAGTTTATAATTAGTTTTATTCCCTTATAGAACAAGAAATGAAAAAAGAAGCTAAGCAGAGGGAAAAGGAGGCCAGGGAAAGAGAAGCACAGAAAAAGAAAAAGGCAGAAGAGAAAGAGAGGAAGAGAAAGGAGTATCAAGCTCAGATGGCTGCTCTTGCTGCACAAGAACAACAGAAAAAGAAGAAGGAAGAGAAGAAAAAGAAAGCTGCTCAAAATCAAGGTACAATTTATCTTGCATGGCATGAGACTCCATCACTTTACACTATATACTCACTACTTGATGTTCATAAAATGCTGAAGCATTTTAATCTACTCTACTGTTCAAAAGTTTGGGGTCAGTAAGACTTTTAAAACAATTCTCTTATGCTCACAAAGGCTGCTAAAAAATACAGTAAAACAGTAATATTGTGAAATATTATGTAATTTATTCATGTGATGGCAAAGCTGAATTTTCAGCATCATTAATTCAGTGTCACATGATCCTTCAGAAATCATTTTAATATGATGATTTTGTGCTCAGGAAACACTGCTTATTATTATTAATGTTTAAAACAGTTTTTGTGGAAACCATGATACATTTGTCAGGATTTATTTTAAAATCCCCCTGCAGTCAATAATCGTATCCTTTAAAACTAATCTTTGATCACCAAAACAACATCCTGTGAAAAATAATATTTGTCTTAAAATAGCTTGAATATAACTACACCCTTGCATCATTTAGTTTATGCAGAATATGAATATGAGCCCCGCCTCCACTCACTCATACAGGCTCATCTACAAGTCGATGTATCAGAGTGGTAGTGTGTTTTATGTATCGCTCTCTACTACGTTGGACACGTAACTGTAATTAATATATGATTTCAAACTGTGTTTTTGAGACTGTCTTTTTCCACTGCAGTTTTAATGAGAAAATACTCAGCAATGGTGTTGACTTATGAATTTGCACATGGTTTATTCTTAAAGCATATTAAAAAACGCCACATTTACATACAAACATACTTTACTGTCACTTTCGAACAATAATACTACTTTCTTTAAAAAATATCTTACTAACCCCAAATATTTGAACGGTAGTGTTTGTACAGTAATGTTAATAAAATGTTTGTTTGATGCTTTGATTGTATGCTCTACACTACAGGTAAAAAGACTGCGTCAGAGTCTGTGCCCAAGGCCAAGCGCTCCATCTGCTCCCTGTTCTTCTCTCTGCTCATAAAACTCCTTCTCCTGCTAATTGTGGGAGTATCAAGCGTATTAGCCGTTTGTCAGTTGACTGAACTGAGGAAGGAGGCGTTCTGTGTTCCACTCAACATTCACTTCGAGGAGACTGTGAGGTGGGCACAGGGTCTGGAGGTCGTGCAGCAGGTCATTCAGAAAATGTCTGATTTCAGAACATAAGACTGTCTCTGATAATGATCCATCTTGCTGCGGATCTGAGCCTTTCAGGCAACACAATGGGACCAAGTCACAGACCTGTCTGCAGAAATTCCTATGGAATTGTTTTTTTCCCCCCATTACTGCATCTTTTTAAAAACTGTAATAATCCATGTGATAACTATGGACCAGTCTGTGAATGGAAATCCTGCTTGTATGTCTTTAACTGCCAAAACAGCAAAGGAAAATTAAGTTAAGGACTTCAAGAAACAGTTGATGAATAATAATATGTGCAACCTTTGGAGTCTTATGTAATACTGTTTCACAGCATCTTATAATAAAAGATTTGAACGATTTTGATTAGCTCACACGTTTGCTGTCCCTGTGCTACAGGTAGTAAAAGCAAAATCGAACCCAGCTCTCTATATTTACGTAAGTGTTTTATCAGGACATTAGATTCATTGTGGAATCAGCTTTTTAAAGAAACATATCATTGAGGTCATAAAACCAGTATCATTATTTATTATAAGCATTAATGGACCACAAACTTGTTTTCAAGACTACTTTTGTTGCAAGTATGATAAATGTCATAAATTGACTACAACACAAATAACTGACATAAGATACAAACTGTTTCATAAGTATCTTGTATATACTCACAAAGAACTACAATAATATTATAAGCAACAAAAATACAACAAATATAATTTATATCTATTTTTTTCAACATCAATTATTTTTAAAACAACATGCGGTATGCAAATAATATGTCGATTAAAAGGTTTAGATTTGAGTTTACAGTATGCTTTTTTGATTTCCATGCCTTAAGAGGTTAAAATCACAATACAATAATAACAATTACAATGATACAGTATTGAATGTCTGGTTGTGTTGACTTGCGTCATCACATTTAATTCTGAATTTAAAAAAATTCAGAAATATTTTGCCACACATACAGTATAAGAATGCGATAAACATTAAAAGATGTCACCTACTAAAGGTACTTCAGCTTTCTTTGACACAATAAATGATTAATATTTCATATTGAGGTGCACCGTAGGGCTTTTTTCTTTACATAGAGCCTTCTACAAATCTTTAACCATATTTCTATTTCAAGACTGTATATTCACAGAGATAATGGTGTGAATGTTGCCTGTCTACTGTCCCGTGCCTTCCCATACTCTCTCTGCAGCATGAAATCCATGTTTCCAAACACATGCTTCTGTAAAGCCTCGTTCACAGTGACCCCAAGAGTGACCTCTTGAAAGACTTCACTGACGGAGAGCTGCAAAGACAAAACATAAATGCAATATATATATATATATTCCTGTGATGGCAAAGCTTAATTTTTAGCTGTACTCCAGTCTTCAGGTGTCACACAATCCTACATGTATAGGTAGTTGAATAATTCCTAAATTTAGTCCATTCATTCTCACCTCTCGGAAGTGGAATTTCTTAAACATGGCGATGCTTATTTTGTTATCCAAACCAATTTTGACTTCAAATTTTCGAATTCCAAGTTTATGGATACCTGTTGAGGCAAATCACCAAAAAAAAAAAAAACTGTACATATATAGAGCAGTTACTACAAATAATATTAATAATAGATTTTTATCAGCTTCATCCTACCATAGCACATCATCATGCGTGTTACTTCTTTCCCAAGTCCCTTTCCTCTGTAGCAGGGCACTAAAAATGACTTAATGTTACTTAAAAATCACAGTCAATCTGATTGTATTAAAAGCACTGCAACCTTTATAACCTGCAATCATAATCTCCAATTCAGCCAGGGAAGGATCGCTTGGGTCAGTGAGGAAAATGTTGACATCTCCCACCATGCACTCTTGCTCCGGTACGCTCGGATCTGCCCATTTCTGCTTATCCAAAATGATGAAGGTGCACTCTGTGAGAAAAAAAAAATGCATTTGAATGATAATAGAAACATACAAGGGGTAATACTGACAATCTGCTTGAATGTCAACAGGACACTAACAGGAAAAATGTGCATGTGTAAGGTGGAAGCTCACTGTCATCATCTTCTCTCCAGTCTCTTTGCATGTCATACTCCTGCTCCAGTGTCAGAGGCTCTGATGCAGTCAGCTTCTGCAGTTCAGGAGAGCACATCCACTGATGATACCTGAAAATACCGGGTTAGATTAGGTTAGAATGAACTGACACTACAACCACCAAACACGAGATCACATTCTGGATCCACTAATAAATACCTGGGAACATGATCTGCATTGTAAGGTACCAATACAACCTTTCCCCCCTCCAGTAATGTATCTTCATTTATCCTCATTATAAGCAGCCTGTAACATAAAGTGTTTTAAGGCACATAACTTAGTATTCTATATAGCAGTTTAGCATTTTTGTTATCGTCATACCTCGGATTCAAACTCGAATACAGAATGGTCGCTCAAATAATGTCCATCAGTTTAATTTACGTATACATTCAACGAGCCATAATACACTAAAAATATCGTATCACAACATTACGAGTTTCAATGATTTCAACTCACATAAACAGCGGCGCATATGAACTACGTCATCAACATGCGTTAAAAGCATAGATTGTAAAAAAAAAATCTATTTAAAGTCCACGTTTTTATAATGAAACACGAGAGGGCGCACGATTACAGCTTTTTGCTTAAGATTTACGTGCTATCGGATTCATCATAAATTCTAGTTTCCTAGTTCGACATGAACGGCCTTTTAAATAAAAATTGGAATGCGACAAGCTCGTAAACACGCATTCAGAAGTGGGACGTTGGAAATTTCTGATAGCACGTGAAGGCAGCATTAATTCAGATTTTGTAATGGGTAATGAAATACATTTTGTCTTGTCACATTGTCTTAGAAATGGTAATGATTTTAAACGTGTCCCCACCAGCCTCCCCCCCCCCCCCCCCCCCCCCTCGATATCACTTTTTCATCTTTGTAAATGCAATTCTTAATGACATCATTATCCAGGAAGTGAGATAACTTTGGGGGGAAAACAGTAGCAGCACTAGAAAAGTGTTTTTCAGTTTTGTGCTTTTCGTTGGTTTGACGTACTTTACAATATCTCATCTTGAGAAAATCACAGAAACAGGGTGATATCAGAATTTTAAAAGATTGTTGAAGACATATCTCATCAACAGACATGTTTTATTATACAGGAAAATTCAGTGAACAAATTTGATTAGTGCAATATTAATTCATGATGTTCAAATGACAGATGTAGGCCTGCATCTGTCCTTTAAGTTCCAGCTTATCATACATGCTCTCTGGATTATATTATTCTTATCATATTTCAGTTAAGTTGCAACTTTCTTTTTGACCAAATTGTGTAGCTCTACACAAAAAGGAAAGTTCTGTCATAGTTTTCTCTCCCTGATGTTGCTCTCATGCTTTTAGTGAGTTATTATTTTGCTGCCTATTAAATAATAACTATTATTAGTTATTATTTTCTCATTTAGTGAACTAAATGAGGAAAAAAAATATTTAAAAAGTGTGCTATTTTCCACATTCTCTGAAGTAATACGGCTGTTTTTAGATCTCGGATTTTCAGTCACTGTTGATGTAGGCTATCAGATGTTTGTGTACAATTTCTTCTTCCATGTTGTGGTGCAAACAGCACTTTTGATTAATGTAACCTGAAGAAGCTTTTGCCATATTAGACATCATAGGTTCTTGCGTGTATTTTAAATGCAGCAGATTTTAAAGTACAAAGCTATTGAATGCCTTTAAAGTAATATAATGTATTGTATGTGGTACTTTTATGGCAGCTCAAAAAAAGATCACTGTATAATGGACTTGTGGTAGGTGTCACAATCTGGTGTTCAGGTTACATGTAATCAGACTTGACATATATTTACCCGCGTCCACAAAATTATTTATTCTGCTTAGGCCTATATATCATATTTCCGTTGGGATCTTTTTATGGTACTCAAATAAGGCACAGGGCGAGCAGTGTTGGAGGCTAACTTCATTTTGAAAAGGGCAGTTTGTCATATATCTGAGTGAGCAGGGCAGCTCTATTCTTAAAGTGACCAGCTCATGTATTTCCCTTCACCCCTGTCTGAAGTGACACATTTTATGGACAAATGGCTCATTCGCCACTGTGTTTCTGTCATTGCCCTCATGCCAGTCATCCATGGCGTGACGGTGAAGAGCCATCAATCAGTTCTAATGAAAGGGATTCATTCAGCTCACCCACTAGGAAAGCGTCTACCTTTCCTCTTCTCTTAAATTAGTCTAATAGAGTCCCCTCAGTCTGCCTTCCTCTGCGGTAATGAATTAAGTGACAGTGAAGAGGCCATAAGTATGTGGGGTCCTGCGGGAGACGCCTGTGAGATAGACGCTCAAGAGGACAAGACGATCCGTCTCTCTCTCTCTCTCTCTCTCTCTCTCTCTCTCTCTCTCTCTCTCTCTCTCTCTCTCTCTCTCTCTCTCTTGTCGCTCTCCATCCTGTTGATGTGCCTGTAAACACAAATAAACACAAAGCGAGTTGACAGGTAGACAGTCGGGTTTAGTAGAGGGAGCTAAGGGAAAGATTTATTTTATTGACAGACTTTTTTCCTCAAAAAAACTAGCATGAGGTGATTGTTCTTGGAGGCCTAATTAATATTCCCCAACTTAATGACCCTTCCCGATATGCCCTGTTATTACGCTTCAGGAAATACACAAGAGAAATCAACAGAATTATTTGAATGGAGAGTCATGATTGATGAATGTCTTCTCTTGTAATTTCAGAAATCTACTGACGGTGTGTCATTTATTGTGACGGCTTTATAAGCAGTAATGCATGGAGCATCTGTGATATAGTCAATCTAGTGTCTAACAGCAGGCAAAATATGGTTTTATTCAAATTAAACATGTCAGTTTTCCCACAGACTCTATCATTACCTGCTAAGTGCGTGTCATGTCAACTAAATTGGGTGAAACATGCATAGAGGAGATTTCATTGTATTATTGTCACATAGAAACAGGTATTGGGAGTACAGGGCTTGTTGTCACACATGAAAGGGCCAGATCTTAGTAAAAGTCTGTTTTCTAGAAATGTTATTGTATATTGGTTTCAAACACCTCATTCAAACCCCTCTTAAATTAGGGACTATGAAAATGGCAATATTATATTTCTGCTATAAGGAACACAATCGCATACATTCCGGCAAGAGTTTAAAAGTTTGGAATAACGATTTTTTTATGTTTTTGAAAGAAGTCGACTCGGTTATTAACGTAACCTCGGTTCCCTGAGAGGAGGGAACGAGTATTGCGTAAGTAGCTTACGCTATGGGAAAACTCCTTTTCTCGAGAATATTGAAGTCTTTATGTAAAACGCATTGCAGCTGCACAGCTGACTGCAATGAGCGAAGGCAGCTCGGTCATTGGCTGTGCTGCGGCAACTTGCTCGAACCAATGACGGGGCGACTCTGAATGCGCGACCAATGAGCACGCTTCGCGCCCGCGCGCGTCAGAGCCCATCAAGATGGGCGTGGCCAAGAGCTATATATTGGGCGCCCCGTCATGAGAGTTCTTTAGGTTAAAACGACTGAAGCGAACTAACCAAGCACAAGCACGGCAGCTTACGCAATACTCGTTCCCTCCTCTCAGGGAACCGAGGTTACGTTAGTAACCGAGTCGTTCCCTTTCGAGAGGTCTCTCCTATTACGTAAGTAGGTTACGCTATGGGAACACCATGCAAAACGCCGTGCGTGCTGAACTTCGCCTTATGACAGCCAGAGGCAGGTGCCTGAGCTGAAAAGCAAAGTTATCATCCAACTAGCCAGCAGAGGCGAGCTTTATATGTGGGAAAAAAAGTACAGAGCGGCTAGAAGGCGCTCAATGTGACACAAGCACATACATAATCTAGATACGAACTCATAGTTCTACTAGCATCATGCTGATAGTACATTGGAATGCAATGTCGGGACCTGTAGGTTGTAAAACCTGATAAATGTGGACGGTGAGGCCCAGCCTGCCGCCGCACAAATATCCTCGATCGGTATCCCGCTCGACCATGCCCAGGAAGAAGCCACACTCCTGGTGGAGTGTGCTATGACTCCCCAGGGGCATTGAAGTCACTTGGCTTCATAAGCCAGCGCTATAGCCTCAACTATCCAGTGAGAGATTCTCTGCTTTGAAACGGCGGAACCTTTCGTACGGCCGCCAAAGCATACAAACAGTTGTTCTGTCTGTCTGAACAGGGCAGAACGCTCCAAATACACTCTGAGAGCCCTAACGGGGCAGAGTAGATTAGCGTCGTGTTCGTCTGCTGGAGACTAGAGGTGTGAACCTACACTGGTCTCACGGTTCGGTTCGATTACGATTATCATGTCATCGATTCGGTTCAATTCGATATCGCGATGCATTGCGATGCACCGCATCCTCAATTTTCAATTTTACTTCAAAAGTGATGTGTGCGTGCGCTCGCCTGTTCGGGAAGTCGCAGTGACAAAAACAGAGACATTCCAGTTTAAGTTTCATGGGACTAAAGCCTGTTTATGCCATTAAGAAAATGAAATTCTGTCAAATCAATTTTGTTTTAAAGAAATGTTCATTTAAAAGCAGCGCTCATTCATCAATGTATAATGTTACCCTAGAGACGCGCGCATCAACCGTCACCGAGTCCGCTGTTGAAGACGATCATCCATTTATAATCACGCGTAACAACACAATTGTAATTTGACCATCGGGTGCGGAAGGGTTGCCATCTCTCTCGGTTTGTCCCGATTTATCTTTTAATAACCTGTCCCGGGAAATGTATCCACTCTCCCGAAAGGCTACGTGAATGTATGTTCAAACCGTGTAGCGCGCGCACAGCAGAGAGGGAGAGAGTGAGACCTTGCGTTTGTGTGCCTCAAGAAGCGCATGTAACTTGCATGCGCATGTAATGTATGTGTGTAAATGTATGTAAGAAAGAATGTTTAATTCGCACTCGCGTCTTGCCTCCCTCTGCCAGTGTATGCTACCGGCTACCGCGACAAAGCACATGCGCGATAAATGACGTCAGAAAAGCGTCAGTACATTATAACCGGTTATGGTCTATTACTGAACCGATACCGAATCGTCCTCGTCTGCATCGCGGTGCATCGTAGAAACGATTAATTTCGACACCCCTACTGGAGACGATAGCGCAGTTAGGGAGATAACCTGTGCTCTGAAGGGAGTGGTGAGCACTTTAGGAATATATCCATGTCTTGGCCTAAGGACGACCCTGCAGTCGTTAGGTCCGAATTCTAGGCAGGCAGCGCTTGTCGAAAGCGTGTGCAGGTCGCCCACTCTCTTGACCGAGGCGAGTGCCAGCAAGAGCGCAGTTTTGAGCGAGAGCTGTTTAAGGTGCACGGTTCGGAGTGGTTCGAACGGGGGCCCTTTAAGAGCGTCTAGGACAGTAGCTAGGTCCCAGATCGGCACTGAGGGGGGGCGTGAAGGGTTCATCCTCCTAGCGCCCCTCAGCGATGGTTTTTAGCGCTCCGCTCGTGAGGTTCCTGGGAACCCGTTGAGGGGCCATGCATGAAGGGCCCACAGATCGGGGCGGGGATGAAATATCATCCCGCTGGCCTGACTGAGGAGGTCTGGCCTCAGTGGAATCGGCCGTGGTGCAGATTGCATTTGCATTAATTCTGGAAACCATGTTTGGTTCTTCCAGAGTGGGGCTATCAGAAGCACTGCGTTTTTCTCCTCTCTGACCCGACTGATGACCTGTGGCAGCATCGCGATCGGGGGAAAAGCATATAAGGGGCGGCTCGCCCAGCTCTGGGCGAGCGCGTCCGTGCTTTTCGTGAAGAAAAGAGAGCAGTGCGCATTCTCCTTGGAGGCGAAGAGGTCGACCTCCGCCTCGCCAAAGATTTTCCATAACCACTGAATCGTCAGCGGGTTGAGAGCCCATTCTCCTGGGAGAATCTTGTCTCTGGATAGCATGTCTGCCCCCTGGTTCAGAGCGTCTGGCACATGCGCTGCTCTCAGCGAGCGCAAGTTGTGCTGGGACAATAAGATGAGTCTCCTGGCCATTGAATGCATGGAGCTCGACCTGAGTCCACCCTGGCGATTTATGTACGACACTACCGTCATGTTGTCCGTTCGGACCAGGACGTGTTCGTTTTTTAGATGTGGAAGCAGGGCTCTGAGAGCCAAAGCGACCGCTTTCATCTCCAGACAGTTTGTGTGTAGGCGCTTCTCCGGGTTTGACCAATAGCCGGAGACAGGCCTGCCCTCGTAAAGGGCCCCCCATCCTATTTTGGAGGCATCTGTCGTAATCATCTTTCTCCTTGTGTTCACACCCAGACTCACGCCTGACTGGTACCAGTCGGCGGCTTTCCAGTGCGTCAGGGCTTTTACACAGCCGTGCTTCGCTCTGATTAAAAGGTGGCCCGAACGCCACACGTGAGTAGGGAAGCGGCTCTTGAGCCAGCGTTGGAGAGGGCGCATATGCAACAATCCTAGCTGGAGTACGGCCGATGCTGAGGCCATGAGACCGAGCATCCTCTGAAACCGCTTGACGGGGGCGCGCGCGCCCGCCCTGAATGATGTTGCAAGGCGCCGGATGGTGAGCGCGCGCTCTGATGAGAGACGAGCTGTCATTTGCATCGAGTCTAGAACTATTCCCAGGAAAGAAATCCTCTGGCTGGGAGATAGTATACTTTTTGCAAAATTGATTCTTAGACCCAGGCATTCTAGATGGCTGATAATCCAAGATCTGTGTGTTATTAACTCACTCTCTGATTGTGCTAGGACCAGCCAATCGTCGAGATAATTCAGTATTCGCACTCCCCTTCGCCTCAAGGGGGAAAGTGCTGCATCCATACATTTCGTGAATGTACGGGGAGCCAGGGACAGGCCGAACGGAAGTACTGTGTACTGGTAAGACTGTCCCTCGAAAGCTAATCTCAGAAAAGGCCTGTGATGAGGCGCTATTGGAATGTGAAAGTAAGCATCTTTCAGATCCACTGAGAGAAACCAATCTCCTGGGCGCACTTGCGCGAGGATATGTTTGGTTGTTAACATTCTGAACGAGCGAATCATTAGTGCTTTGTTCAGGTGTCTGAGATCTAGGATGGGGCGGAGACCGCCATCCTTTTTCGGGACGCGAAAATAGCGGCTGTAAAAACCTGCCTCGCTCATAGAGGGGGGAACAGTTTCCACAGTGCCCTTTTCTATTAATTTGCGCACCTCGGTGCGTAGAACATGTGAACACTCCTTTCTCACTGTCGTCTCGACCACAGTCATAAAACGTGGTGGTCTGCGAGCGAATTGGAGCGAGTATCCGTGCTTTATTATATTCAACACCCATTTCGGCATATCTGTAATGTTTTCCCATGCCGCTGCGTGTACAGATATGGGCTGAATACAGGCTAGGGGCGGGCCGCTGTGACGTAGGGACCCGGCCAGCGAATCGCCTGAGCTCGTAGCTCTCAGAGGCGCGGGCGCGCGCTGAGCAGCTGAGTGAATGGGCGCGTGTGTGATTACAACAACGCGCGCTATGTCTGTAAAGCTCGCAGCCTGAGCTGGGGTTATGACACTGTAGGGACAGTGTTTATAAGTGGGGGTGCATAAACAGTGGTAGGCACACGCGTCACTTTTATAATGTTTCCCGCTTTTACTGGGGATGAATTCATAACTGTGTGAACAGTGTTTGTGTGTAGTGGTGCGTACATGACCGTAGGCACGTGATCTACATTCATGGGGCGTGCAGCCTGAGCTGGGAATGAATTTGGCACTGTTTTGACAGTATCTGGGAATGCACACTTTGTGGACATGTGAACCCTTAGTGACACAGGCAGAAAAAGACTCTTTTTTGTTTTCTGTGTGTCGCCGTAAAAACGGCGTCTGTTTGCAGGTGAGGGAGCTCTGTGACTGGCCCATTGACTGCTGTATGGACATTTCCAGCCGCCTGTAAGGGGACTGGGTAATGTTTGAGATTTTGCAGAGAGAGTGGTCCGGCTTTTGCGAGACACGCACTCTCTCTTCTCATTCCTGTGGCTAGGAAGGCTTTCGAGGCTCAGGGTTCAGCACAATCTTGGGCCGAGGACCCCGTCGCTCAGGAGGCAGCTTGCGGTTGTGGGAGCGTGAGTGGCGTCGAGCGTCAGTCTGAGGCGCGGGCTGAGAGGCGGTGGGGGCTGCTCTAGCCCGCTGCGGCTGTGGCGGTCTCTGTCTGCTCTGCAATGAGCTGGAGCGCTTAGGCAGGAAATGGCACATAGCTTGTGAAGCGTTCCGGGCCTCAGTGAAGCGTTCAGCGAAACCTTTAACCGCCGGTCCAAACATCCCGCTGGTGGAGATAGGCGCGTCGAGAAACAGGGCCTTATCCGCGTCCTTCATCTCCGTCAGACTCAGCCACAGATGGCGCTCGAGAACAGTCAAATTAGCCATGGCGCGGCCAATAGACTGGGCGGTGGCCTTCGTGGCTCGCAGGGCTATGTCAGTCGCGCTGCGTAGGTCCTTGAAGGCTTCGGGTTCGGGGCCAGACTCGTCCAGGGAGCGGAGAAGCTTGGCTTGGAACACTTGAAGTACCGCCATTGAGTGAAGTGCTGACGCAGCTTGGCCGGCGGCAGCGTAGGCGCGCCCGGCGAGAGCAGAAGTAGTGCGACAGGGCTTCGATGGGTGGGAAGCCTTTGCTTTCCATCCGGTGGTGGAGGGCGGGCAGAGATGATTGGCCACGGCCTCCTCGAGAGGCGGCGTTCCCTCGTAGCCTCTTTCCTTCGCGCCGTCCACAGAGGAGAGCGACGAAGAAAAAGAAGGCTTCAGACGCGCAGAGTGGGGGGCTTTCCATGACTTGGTGAGTTCGTCATGAACTTCCGGGAAGAAAGGAGAAGGCCTTTCTTCCCTTGTCCAGCGATGGACAAGCTGTCATCTACTCCCCCGTCGTCCTCGGACGCGCCGAAAGTCACAAGACCCACCGCTCTGCTAGAGGGGTGTGGGTCCAGCTGAGTGAACTGAACCGGCGGTGGGGAAGACAAGAGCGGCGATGAAGCACGCGGAGACTGGCTCGGCGTGACGTCACTGAGCTCAGGTTCAGGAAGCCTCTGTGAGCGGCGCTTTTTCTTAACGCGCGGCTCAAACAGAGGGGTGGCGGCGATGGCTCGCTCTCTGCACGACGCGCAGGAAGGCATTTGAAACAACGCCTCAGAAAATTGCTCTTTTACAAATGTCGCGGGGCGAACAGATGTAAAATACTTGCGTGCGTAGCGCGCCGGATGCCTCAGTAGGATGGCGTTCGAAGGCGGCTGAAGGTGCCGACGTTCTCGTAGCAATCCCGCTGGTATGCTTTTCCACGGCGGCGAAGGCTTTCAATAATCCGGAGGATCCAGCGAAGAAGGTGTTCACTGAAGGAGATTAAATCTAAAGAACTCTCATGACGGGGTGCCCAATATATAGCTCTTGGCCACGGCCATCTTGGCGGGCTCTGACGCGCGCGGGCGTGAAGCGCGCTCATTGGTCGCGCATTCAGAGTCGCCCCGTCATTGGTTCGAGCAAGTTGCCGCAGCACAGCCAATGACCGAGCTGCCTTCGCTCATTGCTGTCAGCTGTGCAGCTGCAATGCGTTTTACATAAAGACTTCAATATTCTCTAGACAAGGAGTTTTCCCATAGCGTAAGCTACTTACGCAATAGGAGAGACCTCTCGAAAGGGAACTTATATTCTTACCACTGCTGCATTTATTTGATCAAATAAAAACACTAATATGTGACCCAGGATGACAAAACCAGTCACATTGGTCATTTATTTTTATTGAGATTTATACATTACATGAAAGCTGATTAAATAAGCTTTCCATAAATGTATGGTTTGTTAGGATAGGACATTATTTGGCCGGGATACAACTATCTGAACATCTGGAATCTGAGGGTGCAAAAAAATCAAAACACTGAGAAAATCGCCTTTAAAGTTGTCCATTTATGTTCGCGATTGTGCTGCATTCACTCACCAAAATAATTCTTTTATACATTTACGGTAGGAAATTTACAAAATATCTTCATGGAACATGATCTTTACTTAATATCCTAATGATTTTTGGCATAAAAGAAAAATTGATAATTTTGACCCATGCAATGTATTGTTGGCTATACCCACAAATATACCCGTGCTACTTAAGACTGGTTTTGTGATCCAGGGTCACATATTGTGAAATAAAATAACTGCTTTCTAATTTGATATATTTTAAAATGTAATCTCCTATAATGGCAAAGCCATTAATCCAGTCTTCAGTATCACATGATCCTTCAGAAATCATTTTAATATTCTGATTTTGGTGCTCAAGAAACATTATAAATGACATCATTTAACATTAGGAATGGGAATGTCTTTACTGTCACTCTTGATCAATTGATTACATCTTTGCTCAATAAAAATATTAATTTCCTTTAAAAATAATCTTACTGATTGCAAGATTTTAAACAGTGCAGATTTTAACCAAAACCATATTCGTAGAACAAGGGTATTTTTTTTATAAACATTTTGTTAAACAATTTGATATGTGACACATTGCTTTTTAAATTTTCTCTTAATTGGTTTTCTATTTCATTTTAACTGACAAACCTACAAAAGGTTGTCTAAATGGCACCTTCTGCTGTGACAACTTACCCCACACTGTGCTCCATAGTGTTACAAACTTGAATGTGTGTTGTGTTTTTTCATAGGTAAAATGTTCAATAACTTTTTTTTGGTAGTGAAGACTTTAAGGAACACCCCTGTCCAGAAATTGAATTTCGGAAATAAAGCTACCCTGAGAAATATGAATTGAAAAGTCTGACATGTCATCTAGCCTCAGAGAACTTCAAGACACATTTCTTATCCATTTAAGAAAATAAGAACTACACTGAATAATACGACAATTACTATTTATCGCATCCTTCATAAGCCCTTCATAAGCCGCATCTATCCTTCATTAGTTGCTGGGACACTGCCATATGCAAAAAATCTTGACTTGAAATATCCCCTCAGTTTATTCCATCAGGAAATGAATGCAAATTTTAACATACTCAGACTCTGATGTGAATTGTAATTTTCTCATTTTCTTGTTGTTTCTATTTTGCATCATGCAAAAAAATGAACTACACTCATTCTGTGCCCTGAAACCATATAAAGGAATAAATGTAAGGTAAATTGGTGTGAAATGTGGTTTTGGAAGTTATTATGTTTATGAAAAGCTGCTGTTGTAATTTCTGGATTTTTTTCTGCAATTCTGATGCATATATTAAACACATCCTGCTATAGCATGGTTGATTTTCAGACGTGCACCACTGTTCTATTGGCTGCTTTGAAATGTATGTCTAAATCCTGTCTAAAGGTGGAAGCAAAACCACTGCAAGGACTAGAAACAGTTCAGAGACATCTATCACGTATACAAAAGTAACCCACTTCTATGTGGGAAATACTGTATGACAGTCACAATCCAGAACTGTGTGCTGGAGCTTCATGCACTATAGCAAAACTATACAGCAAGGAATCAGGCATGATTTACAAGTGAAATATAATGCTATATTGATTTCTCTCCTGATATATTCCCTTATTATGTTTAATTTAAGCTGGAAAATGTGATGTTACACCACAACATTCATTTAAATGAAACTTTGTGAAATATTTAATTATTTGTTTTGCCGCACTGTTGATACAAATGCAAATGAATCCATTAAAGTTTAATAGCCTAAAACTATTGCAAACCTTCTCAGAGAACAACTGAGCATAATTACACTTGTGTTTTATTATTGCATATCTGATGTTTGTCGCAATAATTTCCATAACTCCGATGGCATGAGTTTGTTTTTTTCCCTATAAAATTAAGCTCAACGCATTAGAGTATTTGTCATTTGTGTTATAAGTTTTTTAGGCTTTGAATGTTCCAGAAAATATATTTTCATTTATTTAAATATGTTCCACATTCAACTGTTTGGCATCAAAAATAAAACAACACACAAAAAGTGCAATAATTTCAGAATATCAAAGTTTTATGTTTTTTTGTGTGTAATTAACAAAGCATTTAAGTCTTAAACTTCTGTCAGATTTTATTAACAATGTTAAGCTCTTAATATGCAGTAGCTATAATGAATTTAATTACATTTCTGGGGAAGGGATGTTCATCGGAAATAGATAATACATTTGGAGATAAATTAAGAACACTTTACAATATATTAACAATCTTAATATATTACACATGAACCTGCTATTACAGCTAACAGGTGGCAGGAAGTGGTTCAGGTTTAGAAGAATTTTAGTTTATTTAATAAACTTTAAGAAGTACAGTACAAAAAGTTTTGAGCCATGGAATGCGGTCACATGGCTTTGAACCTACGCATGACCTTGAATATCAGCAGCAGGATATGATGTCACACTCTTTGCTTCTGTTTTTTAAAATTGAAGACATGGGGCTTGACTTGGGATGTCAGTTCAAACAGACTGTCCTCGATATGAATGAACTTGTTTAAATATTAATTACTGAAAATGACGTTTGATTGCATATAGTCACTTTAATTGAATAATCTCTGTGCCAGTTTTACTGCAACTTTCAGGAGGCGTATCTGTCATTCTTTAAACTCTGCTGTTCCACCTTCACAAGTTTATGCTCGGATATTTTTCATATAGTCATTTATGTTATCTCTAATGAGATACATGTTTTAGCATGGCCGAGTTTCCTGCATTTAGGAGACTTTTTTGAGATATTGAGACATTGTGATGGCGTAGTGGGAATGCAGCAGGATGACGTGGCAGATGGTTTATTAGAGCTGATCTCAGTTGGAAGGCCTGAATTACTGAGGGGACAGTGACACTCTCACAGCCTGTTGCGAGACACACACGCACACACACGTCGTGGACACAACTTGGCCCCTCACTGATCCCATAGAGCGTTTCCAGATCACACAGTGATCTCAATGACACATATGCTGGATACATATTCATCATACGCAAACATGATAACCACTGTCCATTCACGAAAAATGATGTACAATTTTGAGCTTTTTTTTTTTTTTGCAAAGGCGAATACTTGGCAAAGTTAAAGTTTTTACACTTTTCATCTCCAAATATTTACTATGTTTCACTATATATACTAGCAGTTTGGGGTCAGGAAGATTTCTTTGAATGTTTTGAAGTCTCTTATGCTCACAAGGCTGCATTTATTTGATCAAAAAAGAGTAAAGCAGTAAAGCAGTAAAGCAGTAAAACAGTAAAACAGTAAAAACAGTTTCATTATTACACTTTTATTATTAAAATTGTAATAATGAAATATTATTACAATTTACAATATATTTTCTATTTAATATATTTTAAAATGTAATTTATTCCTGTGACGGCAAAAGCTCAATTTTCAGCATCATTACTTCAGTCTTCAGTGTCACATAATCCTTCAGAAATCATTCGAATATGCTGATTTGCTGCTCAAGACACATTTCTTATTGAACAGTTGTACTGCTTAATATTTGTGTGGAAATCATGGTACATTTTTTCAGGATGCTTTTGAAAGTTCAAAAGAATAGCATTTATTTCAGATAGAAATCTTTTTATTTTAATGTCACTTTAGATCAATTAAATGCATCTTTTCTTAATAAACTTGGTAGTGTAAATATAAGTAAACCATATGTAGATTGATTTCCCTAAAAATTGTAAACATTGTGGCTCAGTTTGTTTGGAACATTGGCTTAACCAGTGGTGTGAGTTTGTTCAACCAATAGCAGGTAAGGGGAATGTTAAGGAAACCTGTTTGAATTATTATTTTTTGCAGTTTCTTTAGTGAACTATTGGCACAGAAATTAGACACTTCAGCTTTAAGTCTATAACCATAAGGATTAGCCATTGATTGCTTTTATACACTGGTCTCCAATGCCAGCCACTTACAGTGACTGTGATTGGGTGACCTCTGAGAGAAAGGACAGATGGTAGTGAGGGAGAGGGGTCTTAGTGATCACACTGTTCACCCAGGATCATCATATCAATGGTGGGCCATAGCCTCTTTCAGGATGATGGCAGGCGTAGTTTGTCTTTGAGTTGTCTGACGTGTCTTTTGGAGGACACACTCCACAAACACTGCTAATTAGAGGTAATAAAGACTCACACATCATGGAGAAAAACACACTTGTGAAAATGGCCCCACGCTGTGTACAATATTGCAATGCATGTGAAAAAGCTGTCTCTGTTACACAAGGGCAAGTGGAACGGACAATCTGATCACAACTGTTCATTCATATATTTTTGCTGAAGCTGTAGTTTAAAGCTACAACATGTAAGATTTTTATAATAAAATATCCAAAAATCACTTGCACAGTGTGATATTTTTCCTGCAGTTGTGTACTAACAATATCCCAAAAGTTCCCAAATATTTTAAATTTCAGAGAAATTCCAATTTTAAATAATGGCTCGACCATGTTCATTTGTCACCTGTCAATGACGTAATATCCGCGTTATCCCTGGTTTCCGCTCGTACTGCCATAGTAACCATGGCGACAGATGTGGATAACTGCGTTACGTCTAGCGGCATGCTCACGCTGTTGTTGTTTCGTTCAAACATTATGGACCATGGGAAGCAGACTTTGGGACAAAAGGAGAACTAAAATGAGGATCAATATCAAACTTTGACTTGAAAGAGACGCCACTCTTGCATGAACTTTATTAGACAGGTGAGCAAATGTACATAAAATTAATCAATGTTATATAGCTCAACATGATGAAATGTTAGAATATGATAAGTATGTTATTTCTAATGTTGATCTAGCTTACTGCTAGTATCATACAGACAAACTAACACAGAATAACATTATAGCTTTCAACACACTCAAATGCAGTTTAGTTTGATAGTGTCGACCAAGTGAAACAGCGCTGCGTTACCTCACAAGTTTCATTCGTCTAATAAACTGACCTTTGTGAGTATTAATTTAGCACTTGCAGGTAGTTTGGTAGAATGAAATGTCCTTATTCCTTTATATCCGCGGGACTCGCGTGTGGCGCTGATATCTGTCTCTCATTAGCAATCGTGACCTGCTTCATACCACAGTCATGTTAAAAACATCAATGTCACTCATCCATAAACATTATTAGATCCATCGGCATGACGACAAGTTCCATAATTCCGCTTATGCGTCATCAACCTATGCCTTTGTTGTTGTAAAAGGTTATCGACCTTACATATTGTAGTTTTAATGCCACGTAAAAAAAGCAATCTAGTTAATCACACATCATACCTGTCCAGTGGAAATAGTTCATAATTTGTTTTTAACTTCAACATAACACAGCTCTGTCCTTGGGATCCATATTCACTGTCAGTGACACCAAATGACAATTCTCACTGGAGTCAGAGCTGATTGATTTTGTGAAAACAAAGTAAAAACTTGTAGCATTACTTTGAATTTAATTAAGGATGAAGAAAACTGAACTGAACTGAAAGTTCTACTCCAAAAACTCAAGCAGAACGACAGAAATTTTTGTGACAAGTTAAATGAATAGAAACATGTTCTTATGCGATAATGATGAAAACATACTTTTTTTGGTTTCTTTCTTGCTATGATATGCCATTTCACGTACAAAGCCAAAAGCATACGATATTGACACACTAAAGAAAAAACCTTTTGTGAACTGAATAAAATTGTGAATTATTCATGCATGGTTCATCATAAGGGATTGTCAATAGAGGACTAATCTATAACTGAGGCTTAGTTCTGAGGAAATGAGGTCCATTTAATGAGATATGTAAAAGATAATTATGATTATGACCCCGAGATGCAGAATTCTCTGCATAATTGAAGATAAAATTGCATGAGGAGACATTGTAGCCTGGAGGCTAGACAACAAAAGACCAATGAGAAAAAAGCTTATTAGATGGGTGGTTACAGAACAGTGACTCTGCATTTTCCATGGATTAAACTCCCCAAAGTTCAGTTTTTGTCCCAGTTAATGCTGTTGAATTATTTATGCAAAACAATTATGCTAAGTGTGTCATAGGGAAACACTGGTTATATCAAGTTTATTGTCAGGGGAAAGAGTATAATTGTTTATGATGCCAGACTGACAGGTGCCAACGCATATACTTTTAAAGGCTTCAAAATAGCAAAGAATAATGTCATAAAGCTGAATATAATCAGTCCCCATTAACTAGTGAAACACAGCAAAGATTTAAATGGATGTATGTAAATATATTTTGAAAAAGATTTTGTGAATGAATATATGACTGACAATCATATATGCTAAAGATAGTAATGACGGAATCAAATTTTTTGGTGAACTATCCCTTTAATCAAGCCAATTTTTCTATGTGAGATGAAAGAAAGTAACTGTAAGTCCTTTTCCTGTTTCCGCCAGGAACCTGAGCAGTACTGACAGAACTGACAGTACATGTCTTGGACAACAATTACCTACAACCTGACAAGGACCAGCTTCTGAATATGAGGTGCAACCTTTTCTCCTGATGAGTGCCATCTGATGGACATCAAAGGGGCGGATGAGGACAGTGCATGCAGGCCATTTACAGGATATAAGGCTGATGCTCTTTGACAATGCCAATCCCCTTATTTAATGGACTGACTGAATAATTTATTTATGCAGTATATATAAGTGTGAATTTGTTTCTCTGTTCCTAAAGCTACACTCTTAAAAATAAAGGTTCTGTATTGGCATCGATGGTCCCATTAAGAACCTTTAACATCCATGGAAACTTTCCATTCCACAAAAGGTTCTTTATAGTGGAAAAATGTTCTTTAGATTTCTAAAATGAGTTCTTTTAAGAACTGTTGACTTGAAAATGGTTCTTTAATGGCACTGCTGCGAAAAAACAATTTCCAAACCTTTATTTTTAAGAGTGCAATGTGCTGCCTGTCAAAGATGCATATTAAGGCACTGTTGTGCTTCTGATGCAACTTATGTTCAAAACTTAAATATGCTAATAAATCTAAGAAGGCCAATAAAGCAAGAAAAATGTTGATTATAAATAAACTTGTATTTTATATAGTATATAAGTCCTGTAAACCCTTGATAAAATAATAAATGTTTTTTAATTATTTTTATTAACAATTAAAGTATTATACATAAACAGTATGAATATTCATTCATGAATATTATTTTAAAATATTTTATATAATAATAATATTTATTTCAAAAAATATTTGAGTATATTAAAAAATGTTTTACGCACTATATGTGTGTGCCATATGTTTTAACGCTTATTTCTGTTATAGCTTGGAATCAAGTCTTCTGTCTTCATGGATTTTATGCACACAGTTGCTACCTATGTAGATAGTGTTTTAAACTAGTTACTCATGCGGTTCCATTGGATGCTTTCTTAGAAGGCAGCTGCCTATTTAAGCAGTTTTTTTGAGTTTTTTTATGTCTGCTCTAAAAGAGGACTCAGGATTCAGAGTGTAAAAAGGTTTACCTGTTTCATGATTTAATAATTCAGTAGATACTGCTCTGTATATCCTTACTTGACTTGATGAGATTATAGTTCCCAACATATCTGCCACTCCGTCAAGTATTCAAGCACCATGATGGCCTCATAAACAGGTTCATTAAAACCAGGTCAGAGGCAAATATAGTCATGAAGTTTAACGACTCTCATTCCTTCATTAATGGCGGCACGATTTTAAAACGGGGGGCCCTGGAAGCGGAAAAGCAATATTTTGCACTTGTGCATCAATTTCTGCTCTAATTAATTTAGCTTCTTAATTATGCTGGTTTGATTGTAATGTATTCAGTTGATTAATGATGCAACAGGAAAGTTTCACCCTCATCTGGAGAGCAATTATCAGTGCACCTGTCAAGCTCTAAACTGAACTCTCTTATACAGTCTTCTTCTGTCAGATTGCTTTTGGAAGAGACCTAATGGTTTTGGCTCAGGTGCACAAACAGTATTTTTAGGACTTACTAATGATGATCTATTATTTTGCAGAAGAGAGAGATGGGGTACAACTTGACTTTCTTTCAGCCAAGTCTTTATTGATTGAATGAAACCTAATTAAAGACTATAAATATGTTTAACTAATAATGATGTACTTGGTCTGCTCAGTCCCCAGCAGTGAATGTTATCCTCTCTTGAGCATTTATTTTGCTTTCATGGTCAGTTTGAAACCCGGTAGAAGTAAAAATCTAAGGTCCAACCATCAAGACCTGCTCCTTATCCTCCCTAAAGAGGAGGCAGGTGTCTGCTAAACACCAAGGAGGAGGCTACAATCCTTGTAGAGTGAGCTCTAACTCTGAATGGGCACTGCATGCCTTGAGTTTGGTATGCCAAGGCAATGGTATCCACTATCCAGTTGGCCAACCTCTGTTTAGAGACAGCCTTTTCCTCCTGCTGACCTCCAAAGCAGACAAAGAGCTGCTCTGAGCTTCTAAAGCTCTATGTGCTGTCCACATAAATGCGCAGGGGGTGAACGGGACAGGTCTGCCTCCTCCAGGGGCAGCGATTGCAAGTTCACCACCTGATCCCGAAAAGGAGTGGTTGGAACATTGGGCACATATCCAGGCCGGGGTCTCAGGATTACGTGAGAATCAGCCGGCCCAAATTCCAGGCATATTTCGCTGACTGAAAATGCCTGCAGGTCCCTCACCCTCTTGATGGACGTGAGCGCGGTCAGGAGTGCTGTCTTAAGGGACAGAATATTTAGCTCGACTGGCTGTAGCAGCTCAAAGGGCGCTCTCTGCAGAGCTTTAAGCACTACCGAGAGGTCCCACGAGGGAATGAGGCATGGCTGAGAAGGATTTAGTCTCCTGGTGCCCCTCAGGAACCTGAAGACCAGATCATGCTTTCCCAAAGACCTTCTTTTCACTCTATCGTGATGTGCTGCAATAGCTCAAAACTCTCCTGCAGGAAGGAAAGCACAGGTCTGATCAGGCATTTACAGGGTCCTCCTGATGAGAAGAACACCAATCAATGAACAGACTCCACTTCAAGGCATAAAGTTGCCTAGTAGAGGGGCTCTGGCTTGAGTGATAGGCAGACACTTAAGACTGCCACATCCCGTCCAGAAGCCACACATGCAGGTTCAAGAGATTTGGATGTGGGTGCCATATGGTGCCCCGTCCCTGAGAAAGAAGTTCTTTCCTCAGGGCAATCCACCAGGGAGGGACTGTCGTAAGGAGCATCAGGTACGAGAACCAGGTCTGGGTTGGCCAGTAAGGTGCAACCATCAACTCCTCCCTCGTCCTCCCTGTCCTTGCACAGTGTCTGTGCAAGCAGGCTCACTGGTGGAAAAGGTGTGTTTTCCACCAGTGTGTTCCACTGGTGTGTGCCAGCGTGTCCGTGCCGAGGGGTGCCTCAGTCAGGAAGTAAAAAAAGAGGGCAGCAAACAGGGCAGTTTCCTGGGAGGCAAACAGGTCTACCTATGCGTACCCGAATCAACTCCATTTCAGCTGGACCACCTTCGGATGGAGTCTCCATTCTTCCAGGAGCATGAGCTGTCATGAAAGCACTTCGGCTGCACGATTGAGCTCACCCGGAATATAAATTGCGCAGAGAGACCTAAGCCACTGCTGACTCCATAGGAGGAGGAGTAGTTGCGACTTGTGACGTGAGAATAAACCACCCTGTTGTCCGTCTTGACCAATACGTGCTTGTCCTGCAGCAATGGTCGAAAAACCGGCGCAGGGCCAGGAGTACTGCTAGCAACTTGAGGCAGTTGATATGCCAATGCAGTCGAGGTCCTATCCAGGAGCCCGAAGCTGCATTGCTGTTGCATACAGTGCCCCAGCCCAATCTGGAGGCATCTGTTGTGACAACAGTAGAAAAGCAAGGTCCGACCATGGGCTGAAAGTGCGGTGAGAGATCGTTGTGATGTTCACCCGATGTGTGGCGGAGCGCCATGCCCATCTCGGGACTTGACCATGTAGCCAGTGTACAATCCGAGAGGCATGACTGAGGCTGTGGGTTCCATATGCCCCAGGAGCATTTGAAACTGTTTCAGTGGAATCGCTCTTCTGCCCCTGAAGGAGTTCAGGCAGTTCAGCACCAACTGGGCGCGCTTGTTCGTGAGACGCGCCATCACGTTGACCGAATCCAACTCCATTCTGAGAAAAGAAATGCTCTGCACAAGGGAGAGCATGCTCTTTTCCCAGTTGACCCGGGGCCTCAAATAGCTAAGGTGCTTGCCATGTGCTCACACAACAGATCTCGAGAGAGAGCCAGAATGAGCCAGGCGTTAAGATAATTGAGAATACAAATGCCCACTACCCTTAACGGTTCAAGGGCACCCACCCAGAGGTGGGTAGAGTATCCAAAAACTGTACTCAAGTAAAAGTACAAGTGCTTATATAAATATTTACTCAAAGTAAAAGTAAAAGTAATAATCTTAATAGTTTGAGTAGCAGTAACAGTAAAAAAGTATCCAGTGTAAAAACTACTCAAGTAGCTAGTTACTTCGGATTATACAGGTCCTTCTCAAAAAATTAGCATATTGTGATAAAGTTAATTATTTTCCATAATGTAATGATCAAAATTAAACTTTCATATATTTTAGATTCATTGCACACCAACTGAAATATTTCAGGTCTTTTATTGTTTTAATACTGATGATTTTGGCATACAGCTCATGAAAACCCCAAATTCCTGTCTCAAAAAATTAGCATATTTCATCCGACCAATAAAAGAAGTGTTCTTAATACGAAAAAAAAAAAAGTCAACCTTCAAATAATTATGTTCAGTTATGCACTCAATAGTCAATACTTGGTCGGGAATCCTTTTGCAGAAATGACTGCGTCAATGCGGCGTGGCATGGAGGCAATCAGCCTGTGGCACTGCTGAGGTGTTATGGAGGCCCAGGATGCTTCGATAGCGGCCTTAAGCTCATCCAGAGTGTTGGGTCTTGCGTCTCTCAACTTTCTCTTCACAATATCCCACAGATTCTCTATGGGGTTCAGGTCAGGAGAGTTGGCAGGCCAATTGAGCACAGTAATACCATGGTCAGTAAACCATTTGGCAGTGGTTTTGGCACTGTGAGCAGGTGCCAGGTCGTGCTGAAAAATGAAATCTTCATCTCCATAAAGCTTTTCAGCAGGTGGAAGCATGAAGTGCTCCAAAATCTCCTGATAGCTAGCTGCATTGACCCTGCCCTTGATAAAACACAGTGGACCAACACCAGCAGCTGACATGGCACCCCAGACCATCACTGACTGTGGGTACTTGACACTGGACTTCAGGCATTTTGGCATTTCCTTCTCCCCAGTCTTCCTCAAGACTCTGGCACCTTGATTTCCGAATGACTGCAAAACTGAGCAACAGTCCAGTGCTGCTTCTCTGTAGCCCAGGTCAGGCGCTTCTGCCGCTGTTTCTGGTTCAAAAGTGGCTTGACCTGGGGAATGCGGCACCTGTAGCCCATTTCCTGCACACGCCTGTGCACGGGGGCTCTGGATGTTTCTACTCCAGACTCAGTCCACTGCTTCCGCAGGTCCCCCAAGGTCTGGAATCGGTCCTTCTCCACAATCTTCCTCAGGGTCCGGTCACCTCTTCTCGTTGTGAAGCGTTTTTTGCCACACTTTTTCCTTCCCACAGACTTCCCACTGAGGTGCTGAGGTGCTGAGGTGCTCCCTCTGGGAACAGACTATTTGTTCAGAAATTTATTTCTGTCTTACCCTCTTGCTTGAGGCTGTCAATGATGGCCTTCTGGACAGCAGTCAGGTCGGCAGTCTTACCCATGATTGCGGTTTTGAGTAATGAAACAGGCTGGGAGTTTTTAAAAGCCTCAGGAATCTTTTGCAGGTGTTTAGAGTTAGTTAGTTGATTCAGATGATTAGGTTAATAGCTCGTTTAGAGACCCTTTTCATGATATGCTAATTTTTTGAGACAGGAATTTTGGGTTTTCATGAGCTGTATGCAAAAATCATCAGTATTAAAACAATAAAAGACCTGAAATATTTCAGTTGGTGTGCAATGAATCTAAAATATATGAAAGTTTAATTTTTATCATTACATTATGGAAAATAATGAACTTTATCACAATATGCTAATTTTTTGAGAAGGACCTGTATATAGGCCTATATATACACATATATATATATATATATATATATATATATATATATATATATATATATATATATATATATATTGTTTGTGTATGTGTATATATATATATATATATATATATATATATATATATATATATATATTGTGTGTGTATGTGTATATACACTCACCTAAAGGATTATTAGGAACACCTGTTCAATTTCTCATTAATGCAATTATCTAATCAACCATTCACATGGCAGTTGCTTCAATGCATTTAGGGGTGTGGTCCTGGTCAAGACAATCTCCTGAACTCCAAACTGAATGTCAGAATGGGAAAGAAAGGTGATTTAAGCAATTTTGAGCGTGGCATGGTTGTTGGTGCCAGACGGGCCAGTCTGAGTATTTCACAATCTGCTCAGTAACTGGGATTTTCACGCACAACCATTTCTAGGGTTTACAAAGAATGGTGTGAAAAGGGAAAAACATCCAGTATGCGGCAGTCCTGTGGGCGAAAATGCCTTGTTGATGCTAGAGGTCAGAGGAGAATGGGCCGACTGATTCAAGCTGATAGAAGAGCAACTTTGACTGAAATAACCACTTGTTACAACCGAGGTATGCAGCAAAGCATTTGTGAAGCCACAACACGTACAACCTTGAGGCGGATAAGCTACAACAGCAGACCCCACCGGGTACCACTCATCTCCACTACAAATAGGAAAAAGAGGCTACAATTTGCCAGAGCTCACCAAAATTGGACAGTTGAAGACTGGAAAAATGTTGCCTGCTCTGATGAGTCTCGATTTCTGTTGAGACATTCAGATGGTAGAGTCAGAATTTGGCGTAAACAGAATGAGAACATGGATCCATCATGCCTTGTTACCACTGTGCAGGCTGGTGGTCGTGGTGTAATGGTGTGGGGGATGTTTTCTTGGCACACTTTAGGCCCCTTAGTGCCAATTGGGCATCGTTTAAATGCCACGGCCTACCTGAGCATTGTTTCTGACCATGTCCATCCCTTTATGGCCACCATGTACCCATCCTCTGACGGCTACTTCCAGCAGGATAATGCACCATGTCACAAAGCTCGAATCATTTCAAATTGGTTTCTTGAACATGACAATGAGTTCACTGTACTAAAATGGCCCCCACAGTCACCAGATCTCAACCCAATAGAGGATCTTTGGGATGTGGTGGAACGGGAGCTTCGTGCCCTGGATGTGCATCCCACAAATCTCCATCAACTGCAAGATGCTATCCTATCAATTTGGGCCAGGGCTGGCTCTAGCCCTTTGGTTGCCCTAGGCGTTTTTGCGCCCCCCCCCCCCCCTCCTCCTTTAAAAATAATGAACTAAACAAAAATGCTCTTATAGTCACTCCAAAACTTCAACAAGCAAATTATGACTTGAACTGTAATAAATTGTTTATACAAATGCTACAAAGAACGTTCTAGGATATTTCAATCATCCTACATAGTTGCATTGTACAAATACATTTTATCTGACCATGTAACTTGTAGTAGATGAATGACAATTATTACCACCATTACAATTATTACTAATCTATTAGGCTGCTACAAGGCTAGGGGGGTTCGGGGGCATGATCCCCCGTAAGAAAATTTTGTGCATTTTAATGTTAAATTCATCAATCTGGTGCACTTTGAGAGCTCAAAATTAAAAGCTCCAACCCATATTCAGTGTTCAAATTAAACAAAGAAAAATTCAAACCTCTTTTAGTTAGTGTCTGTCTACATTACATAATAATAGTTATAATATTAATCCCATGATAATACTCATATATCGTAAAACAATGCACTGAAAAATAAAGAAAACTTTCATAAGTTTTGTACTAATTTCTATACTTATAAAAAGAGTATTTTTCTATACTTCACATTAAAGATGTGATTGGGCCAGCCCAGTGTCAATCAAGAAAACAACCAATGGGCCGCTGATCTACGCGTTTCATGCAGTGTCAGAAAAAAAGCTAACACTGTCTTTTTTTTTACCAATGCATTACACCAGCACTAACCCAGCGCCGCCGATTAAGCAAAACAAAACAAAACAAAACGAATGGGCTATTTCTATTTCTATTTCAGCCCCCGGCCGCTTTTTTGCTTTATCCATCTTTTTCGACGACAACTAACTAACTCGTGCCTGTTCGCTCAGCGCTCACGGCGCCCGCGCCCGCTCGCGATATTATTGGAGGGGGGTCCCCATTCAAAATTCTATGATGAAATCTTTTGAGGGCGCCTACTCCGCTACACATACCGGTATACCGACTTTTTGCGCCACTGGCAGGCTTATGTAATTGCTCCACTCGTTGCAGTGTTAATGAAGTACAATAAAAAGCGGAAAGTTCCTTACGCGGCTCTGGCGCCCCCCCCTAGGGTATAAGGCGCCGGCGCCCTTAGCATTTGCCTATACTGCCTATGCCTGATATGGGCCAACATTTCTAAAGAATGCTTTCAGCACCTTGTTGAATCAATGCCTTGTTAGAATTAAGGCAGTTCTGAAGGCGAAAGGGGGCCAAACACAGTATTAGTATGGTGTTCCTAATAATCCTTTAGGTGCGTGTATATATATATATATATATATATATATATATATATATATATGTGTGTGTGTGTGTGTGTGTTATTATTTAGATATTTTTCATTTAAATTACTATTATTATCATAATTAGGCTATCTTTACCACAAAAACAGAATTTCTGTTTATTTCTGGCTCCTGAAGCCCGGAAATCATTGCCTGTCCTCTGGTTTTTATAATAGTAACTTATAGAACTACATTTGGATTATTAATCAATGAAATCAAATCAAATGTATTGTCCTGTGGAATCATTCATTCACAGCAGCATTACGAAGATGTTCAACTAATAAAGATTTTCATCGCTGGCAAACAAAATAATGCATCTGCAGATTTGCTTTCACTTGACTATACTGTAGGTCCATGGCCACTTCATCCAATGCTTGATGTTCTTAAAGGGGTCATATAATGCCATTTTTGTACAAGTTAATATGAATCTTTTGGGTCTAAATGAAAACTTTGTAATATACTTTTATTAAAAATTCTCATTAGTATTGTAAGAAAACACTAATTTTACCTGGTCAAAAACAGCTCTGTTTTCAGCACGCCATTTCAGTGCATATGCCTTTAAATGATAATGAGCTTTGCTCACTCCGCCCCTCAACGCACGTGGAGTGTTGCCTTGACAACAGTTGAGGGTATATTTTGGAACAAGAATGGCAGAGGGAGTCTCTGAGGACACATCTGTGCAACCATACCAATTTGAACCGGAGTCGGACCTGGAACAAGATGACGGCCCCGAAGAAGTTCGACAATTAAGGCTCGAACAGGACGTTTCTGAATGGTTGGTTAACGCGTTGTTCATTATAAACGTGGGATTATGAATTATATTGAGAACGTCGTAACGTCACATAGAAAACATGCTGTAATATACCCTGAGTGTAAACATTAGCCGCATTCATCGTGAAGCGTGCAAGCGATTTGCAAAGATTAATATTTAAATGTTAATAAAACGTTACACTCACTTCTTCTGGAGGTGCAGCAGGAACATGAATAGTTGGTACTGATTCTTTTTTCAAGACCAGCTTCTTAGCAAAAAACAGATTTACACTGACCCTCGTTTATAAAGCAGTCTGGTGAGAAATGACATAAAAGCATTTACGTTGATCGTTGGGAATATTCCCTTCAAAAATAACTGCGACTGCGACTGCCACTGCGTCTTCAGCGGTTCGAATTTAGGAACATTGAAATGACTGCTGTGTGCCTTATTACACCCAAGAACAGAACACCACAATCGCTTAGACCAGTGGTTCTCAACTCCAGTCCTCGGGACCCACTGCTCTGCACATTTTGAATGTCTCTCTTATCTGACAGACTCAGTTCAGTTCATGGAGTCTATCCTAACGAGCTGATGATCTGAATCAGGTGTGTTAAATAAGGGAGACTTAGGGGGCTTTTACACTGGGCTTGTTTGCTGTGGTCCGAGCCCGGGCGCGATTGTTCCCGGCGCCCCCCGCAGCGTTGGTCTGGTTTCACACTCAACTTGATAATATGGAACTCTGATGCGTTTGCGTGCATCTTACGTCATTGCAAACGTGCACTGCGCATGATATAAAACACGAGGCGGGTCAATATATTGTGTTTTTTATTAATTTGGTGCTATTATTCATAGCTGAGTAAACAACGCAGGTTAACTATGTGTGTGTTTCGCATAAGCTGTCTTTCCGCTGCTTGCAAATGGACTCTTTTGAGGAGACAGTGGATTTCCATTAATTTGTTGCCCTGATTGCACGCACTATGCGCGAATACACTGCAGACTCACTCTTGCTCGTATCCAGGGTAAATCTCCATCCCTTACGTGTGTTTTATTTAACTAAATACATCATAATCGGCTAAAACGCATGCGCAGGATACTTTACTTCCTGAACAAGTGCGCACCCGAGTCCGTGTTGCTTTCACATACACGCGAATCGCAGCACGGTTCGGGAGCAACCAAACTCAGACCACCTCCTCCAGGTAGTCTCAGGTTCGGTACCCCAGTGCGCACCCGGGTCCCATGACAGCGTTCACATTAGCAATTTTTCATGCGAACCGTGCCCCGTTCCGAACTAAACTGCCAGTGTGAAAGCCCCCATACACAATATGCAGAGCAGTGGGTCCCGAGGACTGGAGTTGAGAACCACTGGCTTAGACTCCATTCTGCTCCAGCGTATCAACAATGGCAGACTACGATGACAGCTCACTCAGGGCGGGTCTGTGTTGAAACGCTTCTGTAAATTATCAATCGTGGGAGGGGCGTCCGATCTAGTGACGTCACAAGATCGAACGGCTCAATTTGAGGCAGGGGAAAACATATAAAGAGATTAAAACAAAAACACTGGATGGATTTTTATCATTATATGATGGTTGTGTACAGGCACTGCCAACACACATTTCAGTACAATCAACTTGTAAAAGTGCATGTACCATTATATGACCCCTTTAAATCTTCCTGTTACGAGTCCGAGTGTGAAACCGCTTCAGACGATTCAGTGTGTGCAGGAAACCGAACAAATCATTCAAACTGATTCGCGAACTGATTTAGACAGTTCTGCCAACTTATTTGATTAAGTCTTTGAACAGAATCAACTCAAAAGAGTGATTCATTTGTGAATTGAGCATCGCTCATGCCCAGAAAAAAAGATACAGCGCCCTTGGAATAAACTACGCATTTAACAAGTTATTGCATTAAAATAAAGTAACGAGAGGAACGCTGCCCAATGTAAGAAGTAAAAGTTTTTTCATTAGAAATTTACTCGAGTTAAAGTAAAAGTACCCACATTTAAATTCACTCTTAAAAGTAAAAATTTTCCAAAAAAATACTCAAGTAAATGTAAAGAAGTAAACGTACTTCGTTACTACCCACCTCTGCACTCACCGCAACCTTCGTAAAGACGCAGACAGACAGGGACAGCCTGAAGGGAAGGACCTTGTACTGGTATGCCCGACCCTCAAAAGCAAACTGTAGAAATGGTCTGTGTTGACGGAAAATCAAAACATGGAAGTACTCTCCTTCAGGTCCATCACTGCAAACGCACGTGAGGATGCTTTTCTGTCAACATCTTGAATGGGAGCTTGTGAAGGGCCTACCAAGGTGGACATCGTCTGGCCGAGGACCCACTCTGTGACTTTCAACGCCCTGAGGGCGAGGTCAGATGCTGTGCGCAGTTCCTGCATCAACCCCAGCTCAGAACTACCCTTGTGCAGCTCTTTAGTGCTTTGGCCTGATAGACTTGCAGGAGTGCCGTAGCATGCAGGGCGGAGGCAGCCTGTCCAGTGGCACTGTAAGTCTTGGCAGCAAGCGCGGCCGAGAACTTATAGGTCTTGGATGGGAGACGGAAAAGTACAGAAAAATTGTACGCTCCATCTGAGGAATCGTACCCCTTGTCTGCCCCACCATCGGGGGTGGTGAGAGTAGAGGAAGCAACAAAGCAGCATTGGGCAGCAAAAGGTGCCTTCCACTACTTTGTAAGTTGTAAGTTTCTACTTCTCCGGGAAAAAAGGTACCGGGGCTGGACAATGCTGTGAAGCACGGCCCACACCAAGAAACCAATCATCCAACAGCAAGCGTTCAGGGCATGGTGGAGGGTTCCACTCAAGCCCGACGCTCTCAGTGGCCCGAAAAACCATGGCCGTCAACTCAACCTGCTCCATTTTCCCAGAAGCGGGCAGCGCTGCTGAGTCAAGCCCATCCTCCGATGCAGTGATTGACATCTGATCCTCTGCTGGATCTCCAAATAAGACTCTAGGTCCCCCAAGAGAAGGACCCACAGACTCATCGGGAAGCTCAACAGCTCGCGATGTGTGTGAGGAGTGAGAGGCCTGTGGGGACTCCCACTACATCAGATCACCCTGCTTATTAACCGAAGTGGTTCTCTGCAGTGTGGCTCTCTGTCAGATGGGGCCAGGAAGCGACCTCATCCAGAAACACACAGATGGAATGCCATCTTGAAAAATATGCAATCACCTGTGTTTTGCTCTTTTAGGGAAACTGCTCTTTTGTGTTGAAGCACCCCGGGGTGGAATCTCTGCACTTATCTGTGCACTCATGGGGTGAAACACAGCTGAATGCGCCTTTTCTCCAACTGAAGAACATCTCCTCTTTAGCGAAGGTGTATGGCAGAGCGAGTAAAGCCAACCGTTCGTGTGAGACCCCATACATCAGTATTGAGGATGTTTTTATGTTACTTTATAACAGGTTGTGGTCACTATATGAACTGTCATTTTATGAACAGAAAAAATCAATGTGAAAATAATTTATTTAGTGTGTGTGGAATGACATGGGTGTAAATAAATAATGACAAAAAAAAAATTGGTTTTCAATGTCATCACGTTGTTTCTCTAAAAATGACATTATATCGGTGTTGCAACAGTGTAGTTAAAAAACTGTTACGTAAATCATGTGCACGTATGCATGATGGGCAGTGTGTAACTCTGCAGGCTCTCTCTTTCCATGTGGTGTGCAGATGTAATCAGGGCGTCTCTCTGCAGGGGCGTGATGAGCTCATTAAGATGGATCAATCTGAGGAAGCAGCGCCTGCTTAACTGATAACGCCACATCCATGTCTGATACCTGTTCCTGCCATCCTGGCTCCCCATCGACCAGACATCAGGGCACACTGACATCCCGTGCTTTTCAGCTTTACAGCTCCCCTGGAGGGATTGCAGGAGTCTTTCATCTGAGCAGTGATGTCAATGGAACAGGTCTTTGATCAGTGTTATTATTTAGATGATTTGTCATTTTGATGTGTGGTTTACTATGTTCCTTTCACACATGTTGGCAGATTTCCTCAGGGTAAATACTCCCTCGGAGGAAATTGCAAAGTCCGATCAGGATATCCGAGATCAATGGTAACTGTTCAATCCATATTTTTACATCAACTCCATAGTTTGGATTCAAATTGTAAGTGACATGAACAACAGCATTATGTCAGATGCATGTATAGATACTATTCGTAAGCGAAAATATGGACTCTGTTTCAGAAGGAGGGAGAAAAAAATAAATAAAATGTTAGCAGATGTATTAATTCCTCCACAGCTGTGGCTATTTTTGAGCCACATTTAAACGTTTCATCCTACACATTGTGACAGATCGATGGAAAAATAAATAAATAAATGGGATAGACATAGCCAACGAAACCTATCTGTGGGTATTGGTGTCTGTTGTGAGTTAATAGGATGTCAGTGAAGATTGATGGCCATGCCATTGGGGGAAAGGAGGCTTGGAGCTGTGTGCATTTATGAAAATGGGCCGAAAGGACGAGAGGTGGCCATTATTCTCAAACGTCAGAGTTTTGGATATGATTTGGATGCTTGGAGCTTCATTTATTCATGCTAACTAAAGTTTGTATTTGCACTTTTGCAACGTGGACTCTGGACTTGGGGGCAAAGAATACATTTTCAGAAGCTTATTAAAAATTTGCATAGGTGTAGCAAAAAATCCAAAAGAGTAAAGTTCAATATTTAAACAGTCAGTAACCAAATTTAAACAGTTTGGCAAAAGGGTACAAACAGGCAAGAAGTACATTGTAATTATCATGGCAGTTGGAAATTAAATGTCTAGTAAGTGGCACTAAATGGTTAATGGTCTATTTTATTTGTGTGGTCTAATTCATAATGACATACCCCCTTCACTAAAGCCAGGGCCGTTCTTACCAATAGCAACCATGCAAGTTTAGCTTGCTTCTACAAGTCTTTGAGCTGTTTATTTGCAAGTGCAATACTGTAGCAGGTGAGCTATGAGCAAGCTTACTACAACGAAAAGCCATACATATGTACATTATGTAATGCAAACAACAAAAAGTATTAGTTAACTAATCGTGCACCATATGGTAAAATCATGTTGTGCAGGGAAATATACAAAACTAAATCTTTATTAATCAATAATCTACCCCTGTAATCATAATTTGTGTCAAAAGGAATACACAATGTTAGTGTTTTACTGCTACTAGTGTTGATTGTGATGCTTTTGGAGTTTTGCAAAAAATGTAAGCAGAATTTTTATAGATTTTTCCAATACGCCAATGTTGTGTTTTTCCAACACAATCTCATGGAAGTGCGTATCTATACCACGAATGTTATTTCTCATGCCAATTATACGCCAAAAATGGTTCTAGTGTGCATATGCTACGCACTGAAAACCCCTTGGGTAGGATTAGGGTGGGCAGTGCGTGAGTATTACACGCCTTAAAGTGCGTATCATATGCACGCGAAAACTGCGTAGCATATGCACACAAAAACTCTTTTTGGCGTATAAATGGCACGAGAAATAACATTCATTTTATAGATATGCACTTTCATGAGATCGGGCTTGTTTTTCAGTACATAACAACTTGCATTTCATGCTGTTGCTCACACAAAGCTATCATGTGGCTAAATAAGACTTGAAATATAGCTCAAGGGTCTACTTTTATGGTGTTATGGTGTTTTTGTCCTTTTAGGAGCTTGACAGATCACCATGAACTGTCATTGCATGCAAATGAACTGCATAAATGTTCTTCAACCACAGAAAACATAACAGCATATGGGTTTGGAGTTACTTGAGGGTGAGTAAGTAATATAATTTTTTTGGATGAATTATTCCTTTCAGATGTGTGCTAAAGGTTCTACATTGCATTTGAAAGTTGTTTAAGAACAGACTATGCGTAGCTGTGAAATCCATAGCACAGTCTCAAATTTAACAGCATAAAATACATTTAATGTTGACCTTGTGCTGGAAACATGGGTGTTTGATTACTTTTAGTAATTCAAACAATCTCTATAGTGCTCTAAAGCGCTGTTTACCTTAGACTGACTGGTCCACAGACTGTTGAAGGTGACCCTTAGGTGAGGTGTAGCAGGAGTTTTTCTCTGTACACCTGACGTGTTATCTCCAGGGCTTCCATACCATCTCAGGTTTCTTAGATTAGCTTCTCTCCCAGGATCTGTCAACTATTGAGACCAAACCTAATTTTTCTTACACTGGTAGGGCAGTCTCTATCTCTCTCTTTCCCATGTATTTTCCTTTCTCCTTGTCCTTGTGGTTTTGCTTTAAAAAAAAACCCACGGAGACTCTCTGTCGTTCTGAATCTCGCATCCATCAGTCAACCACTCGAGCAGAGTGTTGTGAGCGTGGGTATGGATGAGATGAGTACTATGTGTGTGTGTGTGTGCGTGTTGTTGTTGATACCTCAGACTGCGGTCCCTGGGCAGTCTCATACACATTAGAAAAGGAGCCATCTGCTCTCTTCTGAGGATTTGCTTCAGGTCAAGCTCAAACCCGAATGTATGAGATGCCTCTGGAAATCACAATGAACCTGGTTTAATTCCACTATAAAACAAACAGATCTTGTCGTTGTGGGTGTTTCGATAGACGTGTGCTGTATCAAAGGCTTCAGAGAGGAGCGTTTTTGCAGATTGGAGGTTGTTAGGCAACTCTCAAGACACAGACGCTTGTGTTTCATATATCTAACCTGGCTTTCATTCATTTAGTCAGTCAGTCACATCAGTCACATGTCTGACTTGATCTCCCATCCCAATCTCCCCTCATCCTTCAGCCTGACAGCCATGACAGCCAATCCCATTCTTGATTGGGCTGACACTCAAAAGGAAACAGACGAATGGAGACCATCACCCTCTCTAGGGCTGAGACACACTATCTGTAAATCAAGACACCCATTCCACCTTCAAAACCTGCTGGACAGACAGAGAGACACATATCTGTAACAAAAAGTCAAAGCAACATCAAACGAAAGATTTAAAGTCTTGCACAACTGCTTCCCCCGTCGCGGTGAAGACTATGTGCACTTAAACCTTCAAATGTGCGGTGATTTATTCAGGATGTTCACAAGAACAATCCTCTTCTTTATAATAGTTATGTAAGAAGAAACATATTTATCTCACAGAGGCTCTGAAACTTTTTAGATTTTAGAAAGTAATTTTCTTTTCTATTGAAAAAGAATCAACAAAAAAATTATTTTAATAAATTTTTTTATATTGTATATATTTTTATTGATATTTCATTTTACTATTTATTTATTTATTGTATTTTATTATTTATTTGTATATAATATTTCATTAAAAGTGTCAATTATCATGATAAACTATATATATATATATATATATATACAGTATATACACACTGAACAAAATTATAAACACAACACTTTTGTTTTTGCCCCCATTTTGAACTCAAAGCTGAACTCAAAGATCTAAGACTTTTTCTATGTACACAAAAGGCCAATTTCTCTCAAATATTGTTCACAAATCTGTCTAAATCTAAGATAATCCATCCACCTCACAGGTGTGGCATATCAAGATGCTGATTAGACAGCATGATTAGGCCACAACAATAGGCCAATCTAAAATGTGCAGTTTTACTGTATTGGGGGGGGGGACTGGTTTTTCACACCAAAACCAGTCAGTTTCTGGTGTGACCACCATTTGCCTCACGCAGAGCAACACATCTCCTTCGCATAGAGTTGATCAGTTTGTTGATTGTGGCCTGTGGAATGTTGGTCCACTCCATTTCAATGGCTGTGCGAAGTTGCTGGATATTGGCAGGACCTGGAACACGCTGTCGTATACACCGATCCAGAGCATCCCAAACATGCTCAATGGCTAACATGTCCAGTGAGTATGCTGGCCATGCAAGAACTGGGATGTTCAGCTTCCAGGAATTGTGTACAGATCCTTGCAACATGGGGTCATGCATTATCATGCTGCAACATGAGGTGATGGTCATGGATGAATGGCACAACAATGGGCCTCAGGATCTCGTCACGGTATCTCTGTGCATTCAAAATGCCATCAATAAAACGCACCTGTGTTCGTTGTAAATAACATACACCTGCCCATACCATAACCCCACCGCCACCATTTGGCCACTCGATCTACAACGTTGACATCAGCAAACCGCTCACCCACACGACGCCATACACGCTGTCTGCCATCTGCCCTGTACAGTGAAAACCGGGATTCATCCGTGAAGAGAACACCTCTCCAAAGTGCCAGACACCATCGAATGTGAGCATTTGCCCACTCAAGTCGGTTACGATGACAAACTGCAGTCAGGTCGAGAGCCTGATGAGGACGACGAGCATGCAGATGAGCTTCCCTGAGACGGTTTCTGACAGTTTGTGCAGAAATTCTTTGGTTATGCAAACCGATTGTTGCAGCAGCTGTCCGGGTGGCTGGTCTCAGACGATCTTGGAGGTGAAGATGCTGGATGTGGAGGTCCTGGGCTGGTGTGGTTACACGTGGTCTGCGGTTGTGAGGCCAGTTGGATGTACTGCCAAATTCTCTGAACGCCTTTGGAGACGGCTTATGGTAGAGAACTAAACATTCAATTCACGGGCAACAGCTCTGGTGGACATTCCTGCAGTCAGCATGCCAATTGTACACTCCCTCAAAACTTGTGACATCTGTGGCATTGTGCTGTGTGATAAAACTGCACATTTTAGAGTGGCCTTTAATGTGGCCAGCCTAAGGCACACCTGTGCAATAATCATGCTGTCTAATCAGCATCTTGATATGCCACACCTGTGAGGTGGATGGATTATCTCGGCAAAGGAGAAGTGTTCACTAACACAGATTTAGACAGATTGGTGAACAATATTATTAGAGAGAAATAGGCCTTTTGTGTACATAGAACGAGTCTTAGATCTTTGAGTTCAGCTCATGAAAAATGGGGGCAAAAATAAAATTGTTGCGTTTATAATTTTGTTCAGTGTTTATATATATATATATATATATATATATATATATATATATATATAATAGGCTACAATATAAAATAAAATAATGAAATTTATATATAAATTTATTAATACATTTTAAATTCTAATTATGTATATAGTTTATTTCAAATACTATGATAAACACCACAAAATCAGGAAATTAAAATACATTTAAAAAAATTATAATTCTCGATTTGGAAAGCAGACCCTTCTATCGTGGATATCAAAAGTTTGGAAACTCTAAGATGTTCTGATTTTGGGATGTTGATTAATGTGTTTCTGGGCTGAAAATAGAAAATTTTTCAGTGTTGTGGCCAAAAGCCCCCCAAACTGGTCGGCGTCCAGCGCAGTCAACATGGCTGCGTGCAAAGATACCAGATGTCACCTTGCTGCCTCTGCTGTTAGCTGGAGAGTAGCGCAACGAAAAGTAAACTCTTTCTGTGTATTTGTTTGATGGCGTGACAATGATTTTGGCTGCTTTAATCGGAAGGTAAAAAAACAGATGAAGGTTAAATGATCTGTATTGTTTCAAAGAGACCTTTGAACTGGAATATGCTGCTATCACTTCTGTCTCTTAGACTTTAGCATCTGCTATGCATCTATGTGCCATTTTAAATTGGAATGAAATTGCATTTGCTTGTAATCATTTGTTGTTCTTATGATGTTAATGTACAACAGACCATTTTAGCCAGTGATATGAAATTGATTGCAAGAAGAAATGGCAAATCAATTATCAAATCAACTTCCGAAACAGGCCAGAGTAGCGTCATAACACAGATTGTTAATGATGCACATCTTCTGGGGCCCAGTAGTGAGTCAACAGCCGTAATTATGATCCCACTGTGAGCTTTGCTGTTGACTGTAAAAAGTGTAGATATTTACTGTGTCCCTAGATAGATGATGAGAGAAAGTCTAATTAAACACAGCAACTAGGGGGATTAAAGGACCTCGACGGGTTACCAGTGGCACAGTGACTGAATATTAGTATACTAATGACAAGCTCAGTGTGAACTGTGTTTAGGTTTAGTAGTTCATTCATCCTTGTGCATCAGTTATAAAGAAGATGACATCGTCCCTGTAAAAAAAACTCAATGTATGACTGATAGCGTATGCATATGTTGTCCGTAAAAGCGCGACAATCAAGTATCAGCTTGTGTGTTTGGGTCTCCCGAGAAATCAGTTTACAAGCAGGATGTGACCTTTAATCTCAGATGTGTGAGGATCACAGACCATGGTACAAAAATGAAGACAGATTATCTCTGGATTAATCCCTGATTAAATCATCAGGTCCAGCTGATACCTGTCGCTTGCCAGGTCAGTGGATTTCTAGAATGGACTGGGATAATATTTCTCCATAGCAACTCTGCCTGAAGCCCTCACTGCTGCTTTCAACACCCTCCAGAACAGATTTTTGAGGACATTACACACAATTAAAAGCTGCAGCTATAGCTATACACAGTGGGGTCCAAATGACCACAAGTGAAAGTATATGTCTATTTGGTATTTATCTAATTTAATACAGCATATTTCATTACAAATTAAATTATCAGCTTCACAATTTGGGTGAAAAGTTGAATTGAAAAAATTAAAATGCATTTTAGAACATCTTAGTATTTGGTTTGTCCCTCTTTTGCTTTTCATGTGTTTTCATGTTTTATGGGAACTTTACATAGACATAATGATTTGTATACTGTACAGACTTTATATTCTATCCCCTTACACTAAACCTACACCTAAACCCATCACAGAAAGCTTTCTGCATTTTTACATTTTCAAATAAAAACATCACTTTATCCAGTTTTATAAGCTATTTTCCTCATGCTGACCAAAAATTGCCACCCCCCACACACACACACATATATCGCAGAAGTAAAAAGTTATAGAAGTTTAAGTTTACTGTAAAGCAATATACAGAACAAAACATTTTTATTTTATTTTATACAAAACATATTTTACTAAATCAACAACAAAACAAATCAGCTTGTTTCAGCTTTTGAATTATGCCTAATTTGTGATGATTACTGAAATATGGGGGGGAAAGGCAATCGGGCAATAGTACATTCTGAGCATTCAACATATTCATAGACATGCATAACATCTGTTTCAACTGAAATAAATAATGTGCCAGTTTAGTCAAAGCACAGAATTTACATTATGTAGCTCTGTTATATTTGTGAGTTCACTTTGTCCATGTGTGACACACTGAGAGTTGCTGTGATTGGAGGTGATGGGTACCTGAGTGCCGGCCTGTCATCCTCAGCTGTGTGTGATTCAAACAAATGTATATCCTTAGTGTCTCTTAATCATCAGAGACAAGAGGAAACTCCTTTTGACAAATATGCCCTGTCACATCTTTTTCCCTAACAGAAGTACAGCTTCCATTCAAGAGTTTGACGTAGATGCTGGTAATACTGCAGAGTGCCCTCTGGATAAAAGCATATTTGTGATGCTTGCAAGGTACCTCACTTACAATGCTTTAGGGCTATTTTCTGATTTATGTCCATGAACTAATTTAAATATGAATCTGTGAATTCATTTAAAATTATTATAAGGCTCATTTAGAAATCTGTGAATTCACAGCTGCCAAAAGGAAGCCTGTAGGAAGATTTCAGTGAAATAAAATGCCTTGGAGGTTGCAATGACAAGTTGACAAAAAATGACATGTGGCATACGGCAAATCTTCAGGGCTCCCATTAGGTTGGGCTCTGCACACAAATGATGACATCATACATGAGCATTTTGTAATTTAGCCCTCTTTTGAATACTTTTAACTTTATATTTGAGAACGATCCAAAGAGCATATTTTTGGTTCAATGGAAGAACGTTTAGAGAGTCAAATCTTGCCAATGTCTCACACACACACACACACACACACACACACACACACACACACACACACACACACACACACACACACACACACACACACACACACACACACACACACACACACACACACACACACACACACACACACACACACACACTAGTTTCAGGATTTTTTGATGAGAAGAATGAACAGCATTTATTTAAAATAGATTTTTTTTGGTAACAGTGTTAAAGCCTTTAATGTCACGTTTGATTAATTTAATGCGTCCTTGCTGAATAAAAATATTACTTTCTTAAGAAATTGGTACAGGGGCCTTTTTTTGTATTTGCCTTTTTTGTAGTGATCATGACTATGTTGTCTTTGTCTGGAGATAACAAAAGGCATTTCTAAAAGCAATGCATGTACTTCTGCATCATGGATGAGTGAATTCGTTTTTATTTTGATCAGGGACTCACTCAAGCTGAAATGACTCCATGTCTGTCAGTGACAGACCACTTCCAAATGTTCAAACTACCCACTTGTTTGAAAAGTCAAGATGACGAGAAAACACACTTTTACTTGGCCTCTTCCAGAATGAAACTTTGTTCGAATGTGGCTTTTTGTGCAGAATAAAATCGCTCTAGACATGCAAATTTAATCATAATATACACTCACCTAAAGGATTATTAGGAACACCATACTAATACTGTGTTTGTCCCCCTTTCGCCTTCAGAACTGTCTTAATTCTACGTGGCATTGATTTAACAAGGTGCTGAAAGCATTCTTTAGAAATGTTGGCCCATATTGATAGGATAGCATCTTGCAGTTGATGGAGATTTGTGGGATGCACATCCAGGGCACGAAGCTCCCGTTCCACCACATCCCAAAGATGCTCTATTGGGTTGAGATCTGGTGACTGTGGGGGCCATTTTAGTACAGTGAACTCATTGTCATATTCAAGAAACCAATTTGAAATGATTCAAGCTTTGTGACATGGTGCATTATCCTGCTGGAAGTAGCCATCAGAGGATGGGTACATGGTGGCCATAAAGGGATGGACATGGTCAGAAACAATGCTCAGGTAGGCCGTGGCATTTAAACGATGCCCAATTGGCATTAAGGGGCCTAAAGTGTGCCAAGAAAACATCCCCCACACCATTACACCATCACCACCAGCCTGCACAGTGGTAACAAGGCATGATGGATCCATGTTCTCATTCTGTTTACGCCAAATTCTGACTCTACCATCTGAATGTCTCAACAGAAATCGAGACTCATCAGACCAGGCAACATTTTTCCAGTCTTCAACTGTCCAATTTTGGTGAGCTCTTGCAAATTGTAGCCTCTTTTTCCTATTTGTAGTGGAGATGAGTGGTACCTGGTGGGGTCTTCTGCTGTTGTAGCCCATCCGCCTCAAGGTTGTACGTGTTGTGGCTTCACAAATGCTTTCTTGCATACCTCGGTTGTAACAAGTGGTTATTTCAGTCAAAGTTGTTCTTCTATCAGCTTGAATTAGTCGGCCCATTCTCCTCTGACCTCTAGCATCAACAAGGCATTTTCGCCCACAGGACTGCCGCATACTGGATGTTTTTCCCTTTTCACACCATTCTTTGTAAACCCTAGAAATGGTTGTGTGTGAAAATCCCAGTAACTGAGCAGATTCGGACCGAACTCAGACCAGCCTGTCTGGCACCAACAACCATGCCACGCTCAAAATTGCTTAAATCACCTTTCTTTCCCATTCTGACATTCAGTTTGGAGTTCAGGAGATTGTCTTGACCAGGACCACACCCCTAAATGCATTGAAGCAGCTGCCATGTGATTGGTTGATTAGATAATTGCATTAATGAGAAATTGAACAGGTGTTCCTAATAATCCTTAAGGTGAGTAATATTGCATGTCTCATAATGCTGTAAGGAGGCCCCTGTATGGTGTCGGAGCCTGCGGGGGTGTCGCATGCGCCAGTCATAATGACCTTTGTTAACCAAATGCACTTTCAACAAGATCATCACGCATCTTTGAACAATTGAAACCTCCATATAAACCTGTAATACTAATGTGTGTAAGAATCCATGAACATTCAGTGCCATTTGTCTTCATATCATAAGGTCTAAAGCATCATACGAGCAATCATAAGGCCGCGGTGGGGAGAAGTGTTGCCTTTGCTTATAGGAGCGGATGAGCGATGTGTGAAATGGATTTTTGTGCTCTGCTGTGCTCCTTTCACACTCTGGGCTATCATAAGCTCTGCTAATTCAGCTGCATTGCCTCAGCCCACGTTAATTATAGACTCATTGACAACAGCTCTTACTTCGGAGCAATCTACCCACCGTGCCGGCTTATTGAGGGTCGACTGAAATGAGATGGAGTTTTATGAAAGCCCCCAGAAACTGCAGTGATGGCCTAAAGCAATGCTGATGATAATTAGATCCTGTGGCAGAGCTGGAAAATGAAGTTAATGCTTTACTTGAACCCTGTAGTCATGAGACATGCCAAGGATGTCAACTTTCTCTTGTCACAACATCGTAATATAAATGTCTGCTACATGACAGAGCAGCTTGAGTCACCATGTGGAATGACTAGTGACAGGCCTTATAAAGGCTGTTTTACATCACAAATGGCATGAAGATTTAAACAAAGGTAAACTAAGGCACACTGGAGTTTTACTGAGGGTAGAAAGGAATACATTATTTCTGTTTTCTATTTCTGTAACAGGCAAATTCTGTTACATTTGCATAGAATGTTTTATTACCTTTTTAGTTTTATTTTAAGTTAAAGAGTTAATATTTTTGCTTATTTTTAAGTTATTGGTAGGTATGTTTTTGTATAAATAACATGGGCAACATGTTGTGACAGGTTAAACTTACATTACTTTAAATGTGCACTCCTTAAAACATTTTCAAATTGTATTTTTGAAAAGGATTAGAACCATGTACACTCACATGAGACCACATAACGTGCTAAATATTTCTTATTTTGTCTTGGTAGGGCCCAGTTATTAGATACTTTTGCTTGTGGATAAAAAAATAAAATAATTCATGCCTGACTGTGAAAAATAACTATAATCACTTACTGTATTGGGGTCGGGTAAGGTTTACCAATGCTTAATTTATTTGATCAAAAATACAGCAAAACCAGTAATGTTGTGAAATAAACAGTCAACGTAATATTTTTGTAAAGTTTTTAGGATTCTTTGATGAATAGGAAGTTTAAAAAACATCGTTTATTTGAAATAGTTTTTTTCTTTTGAAACAATGTAAAAGTAGGCTATTTTACAATTTAATGCATCTTTTCTGAATAAAAGTAATTTCATTTTCAAAAAATCTTACTGACCCCAATCTTTTTAATGGTTTATAGCAATTAGCATAAATTTGCAATTGCAAGAAATAAAAGGGGATATTTAGATAAAGTCAAATAGTTTGATGCAAAATCACAATTATGAGAAAAAAGTGGCAGAAGATATGCAGTTACATTGTTATATGATAAACAGACTTTCAGCTTTTTGAAAATAAACTAATGTATATGCTTTAGTATAAAGAAATAAGCAGCCATTTCTTTCACTCACAACAGTCTGTCAGAACATAAGCTGTATGTTTTCTTTGGGTGTGAAAATCACATTAAAACACTGGGGAGTGTGAGTGAAATGTAGCACTCTGATACAATATCAATCATTTCATGTCGGCCTTTGGGATCAAAGTAAAGGTGTCCAATATTTGAGAGGCAATGTATTACACTTATCTTTTGGCATATTGATTCTTAGCTGGAAAGCCAAAGTCATGTTTCCTGAGGTATGCTTTGCTTCAGTCACATTTGTCTTCATCCATGTCAGGGGCTGACCAAATGAGAACATAGCAAGCAAACATATCTGCCAGATTTCTTTTCTAAAGGAATTTGCCTTGGTTTTCAAAAGTCTGTGACTCTGAGGATATTTTTGAAGATCGAAATGAGGAATAAACAGGCCCGTTATGGAGCTGCTATATGGCCTCAAAATCACTTAGGCAAATTAACAGGAGAAGTTTCATTGTTTATAGCCTTAAGTTCCTTAATCTTGCTTTGGTGGGCAATAGTGAATGTCCACAGAGAAGTTCCAGTCTGCTGTTTTAAAGTCTTTTCTTCCAACGATGAGTTGATCCAACAGCTCTGAGATTAAAGTCCTTGGTGTGTCCGTCATGGTTGATGAGCAGCCTCTGGCTTATGAAGGACCATCCAGTGAGGTCTCTCTTTAATTAACTCAATGACCAAGACCAGAGGAACACATATCCTCATCAGAATCCTTTAAAAAATAACAGAGGAATGACAAAACAGCTGCATAGATAATTATGTTTTGACAATCAGCCCACATAGGGGTTATAAGCACAGAAGGGTCCTTCTGTAATATAGAGATACTTGGTCAGAATTCTGAGATGTTTTGTCTTTCCTTCTCTTTCAGAAATGGGAAGATAGCGGTTAAGTGTCCCTTTGTGGTTGATCTCTTTTTTTTTAGCGAATAGCTTGATGTCTTAGGATGCTTCACTTTCACCCTGGATTTAAGGTTGAGCTTGTCTAAACCTAGTGACGTGCTTTTTTGTCTGGTGGTAAACTTAAAAGATTTATAACTTCAAAACAATGCTGTTGTCTTTTTTGCAGCTAAATCTATATAATGCATCTGCAACATACTGTAACATATTATCATACATCAATGCCGCCACATTAGAAACAGCATAAAAATAGCCATTTTCATGTTCATGGTGTTATTGCAAACAATTAGCATTATTCCAAAGAAAAAATTTCTTTGGTCCAACAAATCTGGTTCCAAACTAATTCAAAGCAGAATCAACTGTTGCATCTCCAAACAACACATAGTAGTGATGTTTCTGAATGAATCAGCATATTTTAATAAATTGGTTGAGTGAATGATTCAATGACTCACTCATAAGTGTGTCACTTGTTTAATTCCTGAATGAATCAGTGGTTTTGAATGGCTTAGTCATAAAGCTATTCACTTGTCATCAACTAGTGCAACTATGGCTACATTCACCCCGTCAGTCCAAATACAATTATTTGTGTATCCGATTGGAATCTGATTTAAATTATTGACTGCCCGCACTGTGTATCACAATTGTCCAGATCAAATTTGTGTGTCCTCTGGCGCTCTTTTGTTTTACAGAAAGTCTGCATTGGCACGCCAAAAAACCAACAACAGCAACATGGAGTGGTTTGCAATACAGATGTTGTCTTATTTACAACATGACAGTGTAGCCACTGCGCTGGACAACTGCATCTTCTGAGGCAGCAGAAGAAACGTAGGAGGCTGGTATGCACAGCTTTATTCCATGCTGTCGTCTCAGCAGGTCTCAAAACATGTCTCCATTGTAGTGTAATTTTCTGCTCAACCAGCTCAACAACAACCTTTTTTCTGCAGCAACTTTCAGAATGTTTCCTATTACAAGGTCTGACATGTTTACGTTTTACATGGTGTGAGAAAGTGACATAAAACACGCAAAATCCAGTTAGAGCGGTCAGATTGAAACGTATTTACCGAAATATAATTTGAATAGGATTTCAAACCACATACGAATGTTGCTAAAAACGGATTTGTACAAACTGCATTTCATGTGATTTATTGCTGTTCATACTGTACTTGCTAAAAATGATCGGATCCCAATCGGATATGCACAAAAATCGGATTTGGACTGACTATGGCTACGTTCAGACAGTCAGTCCAATACGATTTTTGTACATATCTGATTAAAATCCGATCAGAATTAGCTAGTGTGAACAGCAAAAAAATCACATGAAATGAATTGTTTCAAGCTACATCCATATATCCAATATCCATTTCGTGTGGTTTATGTGACTTTTATCACTCCACGTAAAATGTAAACGTCAAACGTTGTTATAGGAAACATGCTGAAAGTCACTGCCGAAACAATGCTGTGTTGTTGCAAAGTGCCGGACGAGCATAAAAGGATTATTTAAGCTAGTGTTATACTTTCCGTGTGCGCGAGTGCACGAGGGTCCGCGTGACGTAAAAAACGCCATCGGAGGGTGTACACGGATGCTTAAAATTACATAACAAAGTGACTAAAACTTAAGGCGAGACACCCCAGGTGAATAGGGTAAAAAATAAAAAACGAATAAATATCACAATACTTCACCAGTTGATTGATTACATTAAAGATGAACTGAAATTTGAAAAAATGTGATATAACAGATGTATTTTATTTATTCTCATTGGTACAATTATTAAAATGGCAGAATTTGTTAAAAGGGATAAAATGGTGCGTTAAAAATGGTGTTGTTGTTACACGGGCGCCGCCATGTTGGATTTCAACATTCGACTACGTCACTGGCATGGTAGGCTACTCCGTTGCCAACCAACCCCAGCAGAGCTAGCTTCTCTCTACCCCCTGGCCTTGTCAACAAAATGATTCTAGTCGTGATTTCTAGTGTTTAATCCTAGGTATGAGAGACAGATGTGTTGAAAACGTCAATGAGTACATTAACATCTGACATCAAATGTTTTATTTAGCTACAAGTCCAACGCATACTAGAATCCTTGATATTCGGCTGAGGGGAAAAGATGTAACGTTAGTTCACTGCACAGGATGGAAACGGAATCTTATTCATCCTTCCCAAATGCCCCCTCGCCCAAAGAGTGAACTGCCGGTACGCTGTTAACCTTAACAGTCTGAGAAAAGGATATAAGTTAGCCTAGCCTAGTCTAGCCCAGTCGCCAATTCGTAAAATACACTGTTACATACCTGCTACTTATGGGGCGCTCCAGCGTCTCAGCTCGGACATCCCTTAGAGATAGCATAGCCACCTACAACACGTCTCTCTCACCGCACAGCATCCGAAATGAACGGTGCATGGTGATGCATTTTCGCCGATCAATAAATGTTCCAGGTTTACCTCTCTGCAACAGATCGACTCCGGTGCAGTGTCCATGCTCCGGCAGCGCCCGCGCCAGTCACTTCCCCCAAACGACCCTGTACTGTATGTGGAGCCTGAAACTGGTCGTCCTCCATGTGGTGGTAGTCAGATACTACTGGCCTGTCCCTCACAGGCTCAAATGCGTAACCCGTGCCATTAAAATCACTAATTCTCGTGTGTGTATATAGGACTTGCAGCTGTTGCCTATATACCTTCGCGGGTCCTACCATGCCAGTGACGTCATCGAAATTGCCAGCGTAACAAACGCAATTTTTGTGCTGCTTAAAAAAAGCTATATTGATATTTTTAGTTAAAATTTTTAATGTAATTTACTTTTAATTGTCATAAACAACATGTTATCAACGTTGATTTTTTTCAGTTCAGTTAATCTTTAATAATAGCAAACATTTTTTGTATTACAAGTTTTGAAATGTTATGTTTAAATATGCAAATAAGGCGTTGTCTAATTAAATATGCACTGATTTGCATACATTTCTAGAACAAAAATCTGAACATTGGATGAAGTCAGGTTAAAAATTATTGTTTTATTTATTTGATATATTAGAGCCAAAGGTTTTTACAGAGGGGATTTTGGATATCTCTATTTACCACTCCACAAATCAGAAAATACTGTCAACAGCCAAAAATAAATTAAATTTTTGCCTTTTTTTAGGAATAAAATGTTGTATAAAATCAGGAAAATTATAAATGAACAAACCCCTTTGTAAAAACCTTCATAATACATATAAGAAGTGTATTTTGGATGTTTTCTGTCCACTAGTCTGAAAAAAAAAAACACTTTATGAAAAGCCAAAAATTGACAGATGTATGAAAAAAATACTGTTTTTGCCTGTAGTTTTGCCTGGAAAACACTTTAGTTCCCCCTTAAACAAAAATTAAGTAAACATTTAAAAAATAAAAGCTAATTAAAAATAATAATATACTATAAAAGTTTATTCTAAAATAACACTGTTCTATACACAGGATGTACTGTAATGCGGAGGCTGGATATATATGGGTCAAACATGTGCTTCTCTGACAGTGTGGCTGCTATATTCTCTCTAGCCAGGACAGTCTAGCAATGCCATGTACCTTAGAAACTCTATGTGGGACCACAGAGAGAATTTGAGCAATAAGACAGACTGCTTATTTCAAATCCCTGGGTCTTATGTTTATCAGCATAAAATGCACTCCATTGTCAGCCAGTGGCTTAGGTCTGCAGGCGTGATATCGACCGGCACAGTGTGACTTTGGTGTGATGCTTAAACTTTTATCTCCTCTGCTTTTTTGGATGAGTTAAAGGCTCAATCGCACCTATGTGTGAGAGAAGAGGATGAGACACAGAGAAAGGAGTAGTCTGCTCTTTATCCCTCTCTCATCAGTGAGTATCTGTGTTCAGTGCAGTACTTCACTTTTGTGGTGTTAAAACTGTTTTTTTTGGTCTAACTCATTCTAGACATGCACACTTTGTCTGTCTGGCTGTTTGTTATGCCAGACATGCAATATGTTTCGGCTGTCTGGACCTCTGCCAAATCAGTTTTCTTTAGCTAGCTTTTTCATTTTTAACATTGTGGTGAGAAGGAGCAATGGCCTGGACATTTGGTGTCCAAAAAATGAGGTCTGCTAAAATCCATGGATCCCAGAATAATATTTCTTGTTGTCCCTCTGCCCCGAAAGTGACCCTGTCTGTGAATATACATACAGTATTAGCAGGGCATGTCATCTAGTAGCCCACGGGTCAAATCCGGCCAGTTAATGATTGTTTTACTGCCCTCCAACTGACAAAATCGACACAATGTCTGATACAGTTCAAATGTACTCTGGTCTTCAGTAGTGATTCTCAGCTGGTTTTGCTTTAAGACATATTTTATATTGGACATGAATTTGCAACCCAATGCTGCACCAAATTTGTATTTCATACAAAAGTTAATTTATATTTTAATAAAAAAAAAGTTTATGTTTACAGTTTAATTTTCTGTGAAGTCATGCTTGTTCTACAGCCTGATCTTAATAATTTATTTCAAAATAATTTATGTCCAGGAAACGTTTAAATTATATATGTATAGTGCTCTAAAACTGAATGTCTTTCTTTCTTCCGTGGAACACAAAAGAAGATATTTTGAAGAAAGTTGGTAGCCAAAAGGTTTTGGTTCCCGTTCACCTTCATTGTATGGACAAATTACAATGGATGTCAATGGGAACCGAAACTGTTGGGTTACCAACATGAGTAAATTATGACAGAAATTTTATTTTTCCCTTTAATAGCGCTTCACCACATGAGTACTGTCAGGATGGACAAATTGCTTCAATACTTCTAAGATATTAAAAATAATTATCAATAGGCTACTGATCAAATATTATGAGAATAATGTATAAGTTGCATCACTGAAAAAAGCTCTAACCAAATTGTATTATGCTGTCTCATTTCTCCATAAATTTAGTGTGCATCCCCAACCTGTGGAAGTTGCCTCATTATGCTGTAATGTTACTTTAATTGGTCTTTAATTTGGTTCTGAGGCATAGCCAGCAGACGTGGCTGGCTTGGGGCAGTGCAGCCCTCTCACAGTTTCTCAGGTGGCAGTGTTTATTGCGCCCACCTATTTGCTTTCAATCTGTCAGCAGCAGGGCAGAGCGCAAAAGAGAGGAGCGGCATTTGGCAAGCCATCTTTCACATGACACCCAAACAGTGTGTCCCATCTGCCAGACAGGCGTCCAGGCCGGGACCAGCATTTGGCAGAGTCCTGTCTGAGACGCAGTTCCCAACACTCCCCCACCCCCCTTCTTCCCATCTCTCTTTCTTTCCCCTTTGAGGAATGATTATATTTTCCTTTTTTTGGGAGGCTTTGGAGAGATGAGGTCATGTGCTTGTTGCATGGCTGAATGAACCTCTGGGTTTTATCTATTTTCAGCTCTGCTGAACTCCCAGGGTTTGCTTTTCTTTCCAGAGAAGGACACTTCTTTCTTTTTAAACAGTGTGAGTGGTGTTAAATGGCATAGTTCAGTGATTCAGATTTATTTTTTCATTTGGGGAAGAAAAGAAAAGAGCAAACACAAAATTACCCCAAAGTGACAAAAGGACTTCTGTAAAATAAACTTCAAGGTTTAATCTAACCAGGAGGTATGAAGGGGACTCAATTAGTTATCTTTTTTGCCTGTCACAATGCTAAACACAGCCATGCCTAGGCCCCCGCAGGCTAGTGGATGAAAACGTCCTAATTGGATGGTGATTATCAGGTTGTCACCTGTCCTTATTAGAGGTGCGAGAGGCCTGCCTACCAACCACAGCTTTCCTGACTCACCCGCAGTCAGTGGGCCTTTCTGCCTGGAGCAGGATTATTTTCAACTGTCTGTACCTCAGGCTGCATTTCACATCTTTCCTTTGAACAACCTCATTTGTGATGTGATGAGGCAGACAGGCATTTTTTCTATGGGTAGCTTGCGTTTTTAGGTATATGTGGTGACACATATACACACATGACACAAAGTTTGTCAAACTCATTCCTACATGGCTGCATCTTTAAATGGTGAATTTCATTATTAATGTCAGCAGTTCCTATGTACCGTTTGTGGAAGTTAAACAATTTACATTTTTTTAAAAATGGAAAGAACAAGAAAAAAGTGCATTCATACTTGGTTTTTAAAACAGGTGGCCTTCAGGCCAAGGACCCTTAGATAGATATAGATAGCATATTGTATCAAATTAAGTGTTGCATTTTACGCCTATTCTATAAAAACATGTTATTTTATTATAATTTTTATAATGAATTTTACATTTTTATAATTCTATTTTCCCCCCTCAGGAATTACTTCTATGTATAACAATAATTTGCAGACCTCCTGCAGTACCGCTTCTGACCTCCTGCTCAAGCAGATAACAATTACTCCCTGAAATTGATTTCTTATATAATTGTAAACATTTCTACCAGTTTTAAACAGTTTTCCAGTCATGCAGCTCTTCTGTTTAATGCAGTTTTACCTAACATCTTCCTTTACACTCTCCAGGGTTTTCACTCTCTCTCCTCAGTGTTGCTCTGCTCTTCCCATCTCCTCCTTCATTTCCATTTTCTTTAAATAGGACATTCTTTTCGTCCTTTTCTTCCTTTTTATAATCAAATACTCTCTCTATCCCTCTTTTTTACGCCCCTTTACCGAGAGAACCTGAAAATCTCAATCAGGGCAGATGAAAAGTCCAACAGACCAATGGCTGTCTCTCCTTTGGGTGTACACTGAACCACTTTCATAGTAATACATTATCCTCTAATTAGGCTTCTCAGTTCTCACAAATAAAGCAGATACCTATATGATAATATTCAGAGTATTTGAGAGACAATCCATCTATCCATCCATCCATCCATCCATCCTTCAAAGGGTACAATCCTAACACTGTCATTTACTTGTGCATTAATATTTAACATAAAGAAAATGCATCCTGAGGCACTATAAGAGACACTGTGCACAAATTTGAATGAGCTATAATAACCTTCTTCCTGGTGAAGATTTGCACCTGCCCATCCATTACAGTCTGTTCTCTGTTCACTGATCTGATCCGAAGAGACTCTATAGGCAAAACAATCCCGAGCTACTCATAAAATGTCTGGTACCATGTGAAGACCACTAAATCAAAGCATCAACCTGTCTAATAAATGAAAGAGACATTAGACATATAGGGAAGATTTAAGTCAGTATAACATCCCCTGTCACCAGTCCAAATTGATAGTAATGTCCCTGATATCATAGACGTGAGCTTCATCATAGATTGGACATAACCTTGGAAGCTGTGTTGCATTCGTTGTTTTTGGTATATTCTGCATTTATGCAATGGGGAAAAAGAGCTATGTCTTATGCATATCTGTAAACATATCTGTAAACAGTTTTGCACCTGCGGCTGTTCTGTAAGTGGCCCTATCGGACATGAAAAACAGGATATGTAGTTTGGGTTATGCTGTAATCTACTTACCAGCGCACTTCTTCATAAGCTCTTTAATTCAGTTTACTATCAGGTTCCCTGTGGACTGCTCATCTGTTTTAATGACACATCATAAAATGTCCAAGGAACAAAGTTGGGCGAATTAGGGGATGTGTTTTTGGACTGTCTCCCCCTTGGGCTCCCATCTGGCGAAGCTCCGGAGTGAGTTGTTCGATGTGGTACAGCAGAATTAACTGAGAGTCTTTAGATGGATCGGGGGAATCATGGGGGGTCGGACACCTCACGGCACTGTGGAGTTTTTGCCACTCGTGTTCTGAATACAGAGTGTCACTTGACTTGATAATGATATTAAATGACAGGGATGGCATATGAGTGATGGTGACAGATACAATGAGTGGGTATGAATGGGTTTCCTGGGGAATATTAAGCTTTATGGGTTGTTGATGAATTTCAATTCCTCATTTAAATAATATGTGCTTCTCATATGCTTCACATTATGTTGACAATTATGTAAAGGGATAGTTCACTCAAAAATGAAAATGTGAACATTATTTACCTCATGTTGTTACATACAATGAGAGTGAATAAGGAACTTAAAAAAACATTAAGGATTCTTGAAAAAAGTATCCTGGTTTCCACAAAAATATTAATGAGCAATGTGTCTTGAGCAGCAAATCAGCATATTAGAATGATTTCTAAAGTATCATGTGACACTGAAGACTGGAGTATGCTGAAAATTCAGCTTTGCCATCACAGGAATAAATAACATTAACATTTATATTCAATGAAAATAGTTATTTTAAATTGTAATAATATTTTTCAAAATGTACTGTATTTTGATCAAATAAATTCAGTCTAGGTGAACATACTGTAAGAGACTTCTTTAAAATCTTTTAAAAAATGTTACCGACCCCAAACTTTTAGCCTATGGTACTGTATTTTTGTTTAAAATGTATATTTACTTGTATACTTATATCTTACTTAGGTATGTTGTTCAAATGTCCATGTTCTTGTATGCTTCGCAAAAAATCATGTTCCAGTTGCATATGCTGCTCAGAACATCAACCACTGTGACACGTGATGCAGTTGAACTTGTCACCGTATGACAAGGCTGTTCAGAGATTCATTGATTTCTCATGTCCCACATATGACAAGCCTTCTTTTCTCTCATTGGTGCATCGGGCACTTGGCTGATGTCACACTCATTGATCTGTGCAGTCTCAATCACAGCACTGACAGAGACAGCAGGTCTATTTTTTGCCTGTGCATTAGGGACTCATACTGTCTGCATACGCTGGCACTTCATATGTCAAAACCGCCTGGATGATCTCAGCTCAGTGGACAAAACCTTCTGAGATGGGCAGTCTTGTGCATCTGCCCTTACAATATATCGATAGTTCACCAAAAAAAAGAAATAAAAGAAATTTCTTGTAACATTTACTCACCCTTATATCATTCCAAATGTCTTTCAAGTTTAGTCTGAGTTATGCAATGAAAATAAAAGGTGGCCAAGTGCTATCAAGCTTCAAAAAGCACAATAAAAGCTTAATAAAAGTAGTCCATAAGTTTGTTGGTTGTTGTGCAAATGATGGAAAAAATGAGAGTTAAAATCTTTGAAATCTTTGAAAAATATATTCTTTGAATATTTAAATGGCTTATATTTATTTTACTCTTTGTTCAAATTATAGTTTATTTTACAATTCATATTTGAAATACATTTGCAATAATAAACTATGTTTTTAAAAAATGTAATAATTTATATAAATGATAAATTTTTTTATAAAAGAATAAAATGTTTTAAAGTGGCAATCATATAACAAAAAGATTTATTTATTTTAATAAATAGCCTATTTTTCCCAGAAATCATTTTTTTTTCAAAGTTGTAAATTGTCAGATTCCTATGGAAGCTTGTTTCCGCCACAGACTGAAAAATAAAAAAGGTAATTGCGACTTTTTATCTCACAATTCTGACTTTATTTCTCAGAATTGCGAGATATAAAGTCAGAATTGCGTGAAATACAGTCGCAATTGCGTGTTATAACGTCAGAATTGCGAGATATAAAGTCAGAATTGCGAGATATAAAGTCAGAACTGCGTGATATAAAGTTGCAATTGCGTTTTATAAAGTCAGAATTGCGAGATATAAAGTCAGAATTGCGTGATATAAAGTCGCAATTGCGTGTTATAAAGTCAGAATTGCGAGATATAAAGTCAGAACTGCGTGATATAAAGTTGCAATTGCGTGTTATAAAGTCAGAATTGCGAGATATAAAGTCAGAATTGCGTGATATAAAGTCGCAATTGCGTGTTATAAAGTCAGAATTGCGAGATATAAAGTCAGAATTGCGTGATATAAAGTCGCAATTGCGTGTTATAAAGTCAGAATTGTGAGATGTAAACTCTCAATTGCGAGAAAAAAAGTCAGAATTGTGAGATAAAAAGTCGCAATTATTATTATTTATTTATTTATTTAGTGGCGGAAACAAGCTTCCATAGATTCCTGCCTGTTTCCATACTTTAATAAATTATATTATGAATAAAACAAAGATAATTTGAGTATGTTTTGCAAGAAAATACTATTTTACTCTTTTAGTTTTATATTTCAAAATGTCATGTTCAATTCAATAACACGTTGCCGTTTTTTAAAACATGCCGTTTCTTTGAAACAATTTTCACTCAGAAATTGCTAGTAAATTTCGCTAATAATTACAAAGTAAATCCTGCACCAAATATTTTTCAGTGTCTTGTACACCGTACACACTTTGAAGTGATATGAAAGCTTTGTGTGAGGAAACTTTCATTTGGAAAAGAGAAGCTTTGACAATAAATATAAATAACTCCTAATGAGGACGGAGAGTCATATGGGATTTGAAGGACAGGAGAGAGTGAATCATTTGTGAGCGAACCATTCCTTTAAGATCAATTCGCCTCAGAGGGGCATTCATTCACAGAGTTACATCTACACTGATGTGGCATCATTTACTTTAATCTCGTTCACTGCAGTCTCCTTCAGGTTAGGCTAGAGGTTAGCAGTCTAGTGAACTCTTAGTTTTGTCCGTCTCTGTCATTCACAGTACTTCCACCGTCTTGTTCTCTGTCCTCTCGTGTCAAATTCGAAAATTGATTGCCATCTGATGTTTTCACATCTAATTAGTTCCTGTGTGACACAACCATGTCCACCACACATTGCCCTCCGCGCAACAATGGCAAAAGAGAGACGCAGAGCTGCCGCAGGATGGGCACCTCAAATTCTTCATAAATATTATAATAGTCCCCTGCATACAGTCTGCTGTCTGTCTGTCAGGTGACACAGTCATTTCAGCCTATTTAGACAGTCTGTGTGTGTGTGACTGGCACCATAGTTCAGAGGTCCAGTACAAACAACACAGTTCATTTCCACCTTCTGAGTAACTGGGTTAGAGGAGTGTTCAGCTGCTAAAACAAATTTTGTCTTTCATCCTGAAACGGCCAATGTTTGTGGTGTAACTCACCATCCCAATTGTTTTTGTAGTTCATTTTGGCTCAGTGGAGCTGGATTCATTAAAATAGCTAGGTGTTTTACTTCTGTTTCATGCCTTTATTATTTATTTTTAGATACCTTTCAAATGTCTTTATATACATTTTATTGTTTTAGACTTTTAATCTTAAAATATTTAAATTTAAATATATGAATTATTTACAACTATTGTTGACTATTGTAAATATATTCCAAAATATATGTATTTTTAAAATTGTTCATTTAAGCAAAGAGTAAAATAAATATAAGCCAATTTTCCCCCACAAAATTGGCAAAAAATAAAGTTTTTTAATGTACATGGTTACCAAGAAGACAATAGTGTCACCAAAGAGCTTGAGATGAAACACAAGATGTGAACTGTGAATAATATGGAGAAAGAAAAATCAAGGTAACTATCACTTTTTAACAATATTTTGGTAACACTTTAAAATAGGTTCTCATTTGTTAACATTAGTAAATCCTACATTAACTAACATGAACTAACAGTGAGCAATACTGCATATATTAATCAATATATTAATCTTTGTTAATGTCATAAAAATGTTCATGTTCATGCTAGTTCACAGTGCATCAACTAATGTTAACAAAGGAAGATATTTTGAAGAATGTCGGTAACTAAACTAGTTTTTATTTCCATACTATGGAAGTCAATGGGGCCCATCAACTGTTTAGTTACTGACATTCTTCAAAATATCTTCTTTTGTGTTCAGCAGAAGAAAGAAATTCATAAAGGTTTGGAAGAACTTGAGGGTGAGTAAATGATGACATAATTTTCATTTTTGGTTGAACTATCCCTTTAAGTGAGTTTAAGTGAGTCCACAAGACCAAAAGTGCCCATGCTTGAAGAAACACCCAGCTATTGTTCTTAATGGTCATGGTTTCAATCTCAGCATTTCTGCCCTTTTGACAGTACAGATATGTAACATTTATTGTTACACCATTAGCACTCACTATGTGGCTATCTCCCTTGGTGGCTGGGAAAAGTCTCAGCATGATTTGCCTTGATGTTCAAAGACTCTGAGTAAAGCAAGCTCCTTTTGAGAAGAGAGATGGCAGAGGGCAAAGCCAAAAATGCTAAATGAGCTCAGTCAGAATCCAGCCTTCCAAGCTCAAAAAAAAAAAAAAAAAAAAATACATTGCCGAAAGGCTTAGACCATGTCGTTTCACCCACCATAGCTCGGGTAAAACACTAATTTATCGCTGTCTAATCTTGTCTTGTCTGTCAGGGTAAGAGCATTCAAGATTTTGACATCAACAAAAACTGGTACTTTGCATTACATATCATTAATTGAAAGCCCGCACTAATCCTCCGGTCTCAGCTACAAGTTTAAGTAATAAATCTATTCTGTTCATAATGTAATGGCTCATTATTTTTGCAAGTAACTGAATAAATGAATATCAAGCAAGACGCTCTTGGTCCTTCAGCACAATTAGGAATAATACCCTATCCATTTATAAGAGGACAATTGACTTCTCCTTAGTTAATTCCTAGTGGCTATTTACTAAACTGCTTATATCAGTCATGCTTCACTATTTCAGACTACAAAGTGCATAAAGCTGTCAGCAGTGAGAAGAATGGCACATTGAAAGCATCTAAGGTTGAGCTGGAGAGATATTTGAAGGAAACACACAGAGATTCAAAAAGGCAAAAGCCTATGTTAATTCCGTCAGACATCCCACCTATCAATCCACCAGAATACCAAATGGAGGACTGTGCACCTAAGTGGAAAGAGGTGGAGCAGGCTGTGAAAAGGGCAAGGGCTTCATCGTCTCCAGGGCCTAATGGAGTTCCGTACAGAGTGTACAAGTGCTTCAGGAATTCTACGAATTCTGTGGAAATTGATGAAAGTGGCATGGGAAAAACAGGTTCTACCTAGAGCATGGCGGCGAGCAGTTGGAGTCTTTATACGTAAAGAAAAAGATTCTACAAGCATCAGTCAGTTTCGTCCCATTTCCCTATTAAACATTGAAGGCTAGATTTTCTTCAGCATTATTGCTCAGAGATTGTCAACTAATGTGATATGGCAACAAATTCAATCAGCTAAAAAGGAGAGGAAGGAGCTCCATGTGACATTCCTGAATTTGGCTAATGCATATGGTTCAGTGCCACATGAACTTCTTTGGGCAGCATTTGATTTTTTTCAGTGTACCGATGACAATAACAAATTTAGTGAAAGGCTACTTTGGAGATTTGCAATTTAGTTGTTCAACTTCAGAATTCAGCACTACATGGCAATGCCTAGAGGTTGGAATAATGGCAGGATGCACCATTTCTCCACTGGTTTTTACCATGGAAATGGAAATAATCATTAGGACATCAAAATGGGTAGAAGGAGGAGAGCGCTTGGCTTCTGGAATGCGACTACCACCAATTAGAGCATACATGGGACATGACAACCATGACTAGAACAGTAGCCTGCACTAATCGATTATTGGGTAATTTAACCAATAACATTGAATGCAATGTTATTGGTGTTACTGCACTAATCGATTATTAGTGTTACTAATAATCGACTAATAATCGATTATTAGCAATGTTACTGCACTAATCGATTATTGGGTAATTTAACCAATAACATTGAATGCAATTAAAGCCCACTAAATCATGGAGCATCTCTATAATTAAAGGCAAAGTAGTTGATAAAACATTCTTCATTAATGGTGAGGCAATACCAACAGTTTCTGAGAAGCCAGTGAAGAGTATTGGGAGATGGTACGATGGGGATCTTAAGGACACAGTTCGTGTGGGAGAAGTTAGATGACAAGCAGTGGAAGGGTTGAAGAGCATAGACAGGTGCGCTCTACCAGGCAAACTTAAACTCTGGTGCTTTCAGTTTGGTCTACTGCCGAGGTTGCTGTGGCCACTGACTGTGTACGAGGTTTCTTTGACAACAGTAGAGAAGCTGGAAGCTTTAATAAGTTCATACATCAGGAAATGATTGGGAGTTCCACGGTGCCTCAGCAGAGTGGGACCTTATGGTAAAATAATACTGCAGCTGCCAGTCTCCGCTCTAACCGAGGAATTTAAGTGCGCCAAGGTCAGACTGGAAATGACATTAGTAGAGTCACGCGACAAATTCGTAAGGGAGGCAGCACCTGTGTTGAAAACTGGAAGAAAGTGGGCAGCAAAGAAAGCTGTGGAAGATTCAAAGGCTGCCCTTCAAATTGGTGATATCATGGGGCAAGTTCAGCATGGAAGAGGTCTCAGTTTAGCTCCTCTTACATGGCACAAGACAGCCCCAGCTCAAAGGAGGAAGCTGGTAGTCAACGAGGTGCAAAAACAGGAGGAGAGGATGAGGTGTATAAAGGCCATTTCCCAGGCCAAGCAGGGAGAATGGATGAGATGGGAGAGTGTGAAACAACGCAAAATTGGCTGGCAAGACCTATGGTCAATGGAACAGAGTAGGATCAGTTTCCTCATCAGGTCAACATATGATGTTCTCCCTTCACCGCAGAACCTAAACCTCTGGGCAGGAGAGGATCCCTCATGTCCTTTGTGTTCATCACCTGCAACATTAAGGCACATTTTTACAGGATGTAAGGTGGCTCTTAGCCAAGGACGGTTTATTTGGCGCCATGACTAGGTGCTGCGATATTTGGCCTTAGCATTGGAAGACAAGCGAACATTACCAATAAGTTGCCATCTGTTCTATCAAAACATTACTCACAAAAGACAACATTCCGCCGCCCAGGAGAGCAACAACCTAGAAAAGGTGTTAAAACCAATCCTCGCCCAGGACAACTGGAAGTTGCTAGAGACTGGAAAATGCTGGCAGATGTTGATCAATGGCTTATTTTTCCACCTGAGATTGCCACCTTCGACCAGATATTGTCTTGTGGTCTGGATCAGCACGCATTGTTCAACTGATAGAGTTAACAGTGCCATGGGAGAATGCTGAAGATGAGGCATATGAGAGGAAGAAACTGCGGTATGCTCAACTAGCCACTGAAGCGGACCAGCGAGGATGGAGTCCGGGTTTACCCAGTGGAAGTGGGTTGTCGAGGATTTGTGGCACACTCTACAACCTGGTTTCTCAGAGACGTCGGATTCAGTGGCCAAGAGTTGTGTCACAGTGAAGAACTTATCTGAAGCAGCAGAGAGGAGCAGCACCTGGCAGTGGTCGAGACAGAAAGATTCTGGCTGGGGATCTCAAGCACAATAGACAGAAAGAAATGTGGATGTACAGATAAGTAAGCTGGGCTGAGTTGAGTGGGGGACAGAGGGGGGTGATGCTGGGACACCAGAATCACCGTCGAGCCCTCTTGAGGTGTCGTGGGCTAGTCATTGAAACACTGAGGATGGAAGGTGCCCACTTGAAGACCCCAGAGATGTACTCTACTTAGCTTAATCCAGACGGTTGTCATGCTGATGCGCTGGGGAGGCTGCACTGTGGTCGATCCCCGGAGCCAGCATCGCAGCCATTGTGTGTGCTGATGCGCTAGGGAAGGAAAATAAGCTGATCCCTGGAGCCAGCATTACATTTCAGCCATTAACACCAGACAGAAGGATATCTACATCATCATATGGAAGGAAACGTAAATGGATGGAGACACACATGGATCACAGTAGTTTACTGTAAAGCTACGTCTTAGTTGGAGTTTTATTTTTTAAACTTTTTACTTTAACTTCATACATTTGAAAGACAAATATCGTACTTTTTACTCCACTACAATTATGTTAAGGTCCTTGAGTAGAAAGTAGTAATGTCAGTCAGGGGATGATTTTGGTTGCAGGGGTTGCATTTTGGTTGGAAAATAAAGTTGGGTTGATGTCAGAACCCGACGTCACCATCCAACGTCAGACAGACGTTTGATTTTGGTTGGAAATGAAAGTCGGGATTTTCATTTTTAACCACATTACGTCTGTCAAACATTGGATATTAATGTCAATCTGGCATTGGATTCTGACATCAACCTGATTTTCATTTTCAACGTTGGGTTTGGTCTTCTAAATGCAAATTTTGTCATTGTTTTGGAGCACACTAGTTTATAGATAACAGCAAGGCTAACATATTCATACTAAAAGCCAAAAAACTTTAAATAGGGGACTATTTGAGGGAACAGCCATTTGGGTGTCCGAAACCATTGTGGATGTTATTGAGTGCACTTATTCAATCTCATATTCAATCCCACGACTGGAACTGTGTTCTAGAAATAAATTTGATATTGATATGAGGGTAGTTGAGCAGGCATAGATTCAGAGGTATTGTACTGTAAGTATTACATACAACAATGCAACAATAATAAAACAATGCATTGATATTTACTATTTACTTTTGATTTTTCATCCAGTCCTTCCAGTTGCATAGTTCGCCGGTGCTAGGCTAGCGCGAGTCAACGGTATCTGCTAGCCTGCCATTAAAAACAGTTTTACCCACTCCACAGTACACCAAAAGCAAATAAATTATAACGCCAGACTATCGATGTAAATGTCTGTTGAGAGAATAATGTTAGAAATCAAACTACCCTTTCATCGCATTGCAATAGTTATACTTTGTTCCCTGTATTTATTAGCACAGTCTACAGCAGCGGCGGAGTGATATTAAGTTACCTAGGCAACCGAGAGAGTCGGTCCACATGACAATCACGCAAGTGTATTTACCTGCCGCTGACACTCATCACTACAGAAGCAGAGTATATCATCATGTTGCCAATTCCTTCGTTTACAATCAAATGTTTCAATATCGTTGTTCAAGGCTACTACTAGCTAGTAGTACAGTCCCGACTGTAGTGCGCTTCTGTTCTGTGTTTTCTTTTCGGCGCAGTTACTACTAACCGGAGCAAAGTAAAATTCCGCCGCTGCTGAGAAACTAGTTCCTGTAAATGTAATGCGATCATTGAGATGCAAGAGTAGTTTGACTTCTAACATTATTCTCTCAACAGACATTTACATCGATAGTCTGGCGTTATAATTTATTTGCTTTTGGTGTACTGTGGAGTGAGTAAAACTGTTTTTAATGGCAAGCTAGCAGATACCGTTGACTCGCGCTAGCCTAGCACTGGATGAAAATTTTTGAAAACTGTCTCCACTGATAAATAACACCCAGGCTAACTTGGAATTGAGGTCCGATGTCCAAAATCCTGAACCACCCCTTTAACGTTATCTTTCCCAATTAGACAATTAAGACACAGAAGGGTTATCTTGTTCTAAACCCTGTTTTTAACCCCAGGTAGAAAAATGTACTTGTAATTTAAGCTGTACTGTGTTCAAAATCGCCCCATATACCCTCACTATTCTCTACATTAGTTCACTAATATAGTTCATTTGAGGGAGTGAATTCGGACACTGAGTGCGCTGGAAGGGCTTCAAATAGTACCCTATTTAAGGGTATGGGGAAAATTTTGGACACAGCCCTGGTGTAACAATATTAAAGTAAGGTCACCCAGTAGTACACAACACAACATTTAAATAACACAGTGGAAACAAGCCACAACACAATGAAATTGCTTTGCCATAACCGAATGAAATCGGCACAACACAACGAAAATAAGCCACAACACAATGGAAATGGTCCTATGCTCGCACACAAACAGGGCCTAGCTATGTATACACAGTATATACAGTACAAATTGTGTTACAACATAAACATTTTCACCAAGTGGGCCTGGCTGTACTGTTTGCACTAATTAATTTAGTGAATTGGGTGTAATTCCTTTAGACAGCGTGTGCAAATAAACAACAGTAGCAGTGGGCATGATTTCCCTCACCATTCTCACTATACCACACTATATTCCTTTGCCTTGTATCTTTGTATATCTCATCCAGTCTCACCTGACCACCTTGCTCTATTCGAGGACAGTATTGCTGATTGGGCCCCCAGATATACATTACCCAGGTCCTCTTTGGGAATGCCTCCTTGCCACAAAATGCAATCTAATATTGTGTTGGGGGTGCTGCAATTTTCCCTGGGATATATATCCGTATGGCAGGAGTGAATGGATCTTAAGCTGCACAGTCTATTACATAGTGTATTAGGCCTGGCAAGAACTCAGACCATCAGAGCCTTGCACTTTATCACGATAATGAAAAATCTGCTGAGAGGCTTTGGACCGCACCTTGCTTTTTGCACATATCCTGAATTTCCCAGAATGGGATAGCACATGGTCCTTCCAGGATGCAGAGCCAGGTGCATGAGTGTGCAGTAAAACAATCTTAAAGTAATCTGTAGGAATAAGACATTGAACTTGATTTGGCATGTCCTGGAAATCACATTTCAGATGTTTTTGTATCAATTCAATTTTATTTTAGTCTATTCTATTAATATTAACAACAACAACATTGATTTATTATTATTATTATTATTAATAAATACATAACTAAATAACAATAATGATGATAATAATAATAATAATAAGGGTAACACTTTACAATAAGGTCGTATTAGGTAACGTTTGTTAATGCATTAACTAACATGAACAAAATGAGCAATACATTAGTTACAGTTATTGATCTTTGTTAATGTTAATAGAAATATGACTGTACATTGTTAGGTCATGTTAGCTCTGGTCCATTAAATAATATTAACAGATACAACTTTTGATTTTAATGTGTTGATGTGAAAATGATCTATGATTAAAAAAGGCTTTAGAAAATATTTTTTCATTGTTAGTTTAATGTAGTTAACTAATATTAACAAATGGAACCTTATTGTAAAATGTTTCCACTAGGTTAAAATAAAATTATTATTATTATTTTGATGTTGTTGTTAATAACATTAGTATATGCTAATGTCTTCTACTTTATAGTTTGACTTATCAGCGATAGGCTTAAAGTCCCCCTGTGGTGAAAATCAAGCTTTTAATGTTGTTTATGTCTATTTGGTGTTTTTAATATGCTTTAAAATCATGTGCAAATTCATAAGTCAACACCATTGCTGAGTATTTTTTCCTTAAAACTGCAGTGAACCAAAGATAGTCTCAAAAATCCGGTTTGAAATCGCTGGTGTTTTACAATTGCCTTGTAAGCAATCATGTCAACCTGTGATCGTCAACGAGTGGATCTCTGAGCAGGTGTGAGTGAGTGAGTGGAGGTGGGGCTAATTTGCAAATTCACAGAACCACGAAACAAGAGTTACATTCGAGCTATTTTTAGGCATGAAGAATTTTTTTTCAAGGTAAAAAAGTTTAAATATATAATTTTGGTGATCAAAGATGAGTTTTAAAGGATATTACTGACTACAGGGGAACTGCATTTGTTGACTGAAGCCTCCATTTCTCTTTGCAAAAACAGAGATAAGGTATTGCTGAGATATTGCAGCTCATGTTCCTTCCAAAATTCTTGCAAGTATTTGCTTAAGGAGAATAAAAATTCCATTAACGCACATATCTTTACAAACTTGGAAGACAAGTGTTAATAGCCCTTTGTGCCTTTTAAGAGCGCTGAAATGAATTTAAACACTATTAAATGGACCTGCCTCAGGCTGCCAGTGTGCAAACTTATATTCAGGACAGGGCTTCAGTCAAGCTGTTCTTGCATTAACAATACAGTAAGCAGTGCTCTCTAATGATTATGAAACATAAAACAAGTGCACCCCCAGACACTATTCTTTAAAATATCCAGAGCAAGGCAATATTATAATTGCATGCTCTTTATACTACTATGGTATGTGCTCATGTATAGCTCAACAAGAGTATGATGCTAGTAATGCCAGAGTCATGGATGTGATTTTCAGGGAATGCATGGACTGATAAAATGCATTGATAAAAGTTCTTTATCTTTAGATAAAATGCATAAATGGACATTAGGATGTAACTTTTTGATGGTTACAATTTAGATAATTTCAGCTAAATCTACACTTTCATAATCCTTGTGCAGTTGTTAAATAACTGTTCCTAAATTTGCTTTACGAAATCCAAACTATCACTGACATATATTTGTATCGTATTAGCCTACTTTAATCCACCTATCCCTGCATGCATTTCTGTCAGTGATCAGATGGAATTTTTTTCTCTCACGACCTGGGATTGTTCATCTACATTTAGTTCCACAGGGTTTCACAGCGCCAGAAAATGGGTCAGATTTGTGGAGCATGACTGGATCAAAATTGTTCCTGGACTCTAAATGATCATTTATGTTGCAGGAAAACAGTGCAGGTTGGGCTGTCTCTGAATCCGCTGTGCGTATATGGACGTAATTATTCAGTCCATTCAGGAAACCAGTGTACATATGTGCTATTAAGGCACTGAGAGGGACAGACTTCTGTGCATTTGCTAGTCCACCATGGACTTGAAAATGTGGATGTTTTATTGGCAAAGAAAATATCATGCTGAAATTGCTTTTTTATTTCAGACAGAGTTCCACTGTTGCAGTGGAAAAAGTGATTTAATTAGAGAGAATTACAAAGCATTCATTTCATCTCTATAATTGCTCTTTTTAAAAATTTAATGAGAAGAAGAGCAGTTGTGGAATCACAAAATAAATCAAAGTCATTGATAACGTCATAATTAATGTAACTATTGTAAAAAAAGACTGCAGCACACTGACTCATACAGAAACAAACAATGGCACAATAGCGAGAGTAATGTAACAGTTCTTAAACTACATTAATAGAGTTGAATTGTCTGTTTGCACAGACTGATTTTACAAAACTGAAGAAGAGAAATGGGACATTAAAAGCGAGAGAGAGAGAATGATTAATTGAGCAGATATGAAAAAGAAACAAGAGTGAAATAGTGAATAAAATTGGGTGAGTGAGAAAGAGAGTTATGGACTGAAAAACGGCTGCTCGTGTGTTTTTTCTGTTCGCCTCCACCTCCTCTTTCCATCTCTCAGCTGAACGCTAATCAAAGGAAGTCTATCAATAGCCGGCCAAGATGAATGGAAGCCTCTGTAGTCCACGTCAACACAAAGTGCAAGTGAATGGGTAATAATTAAAACAGAAACAGATCAAGACAACTTGAGACATGGGACGGTGCTACAGGACAAATCTTTTCATTAACCTTACAGAAATACATTAACCCTGATGTACTACAGCGTGAAGATGAAACACGATTTGCACCATCCAAAATAAGTTGACTTAGAGGTGATATTGGGTTTCTCAGTACCTGATGGGCCGTTAACATGACTCCGCTTTTCAACTAAAAATGGAAAACCTTTTATGCGTTTTGGCCTTTCATTTACACTACAACAGCATTTTGGGGGCCTAAAAAGCAAATTTTTCAAAACGGTCAAGTTTCTAAAAATGATACAGTTAATTCAATTTAATTTATTTTTTATTTAATTGTTCACTCAGTTTTTATGCTGATAATTTGTAATGAAAAACATTTTTATTAAAATAAAAAAAATGCAACAGAAGCATTTTCCTAGTAAATTACACCTGTAACAAAAATGCAAATTTATGTTTATTTTTTAAAACATATGTTTCTAATTAAGTAAGTAGATAAGACAGTTGGGGTGTGAATGTGTGCAGTGTTGTAGAACAAAACGTCAAAGTATGGTCAAGTTATGTTTACCATAGGCTTAATTTTACTCATAAATTGAAAAACCCCATTATAAAACCCCATGGGAAAATCGCGAAGGAACCAGCAGCGAATTAGACTTCCAGTTTCTGACGTCATCCCTGCACCACTCTATTTACCCAGCATGCTTCCTTCTACTAGTAATAGAAAAGATCAGATTACACACAATGTCAAAGATAAATCCAACAGAACAGCTTATGAATATACTGTAAGATACTAGGGCCAACATGTGTCATATGGATCCATTCCCCATAGTCTACTAATTTATTAAGCAATGAAATATCACGATAGCGGGACATCTTTGGGCGATTTTATGCACCATATATTCAATTAAGTGCTCATTCAAGACCTAGACTAACTCTTTTATCAGACTATAAGATGATAATTCCTGACAAATTATAGCATTAGAATGTTGTATTTTGGTGTAGAGCTTGATGCATGTAAACAAACATAAACAAATCCTTTGTAATGTCTCGTATTCAGCAACAAATTTCAGTGAGACAACTTGACTTTAATAGCTCTAAATCTATAGCCAGAAACAGTTAGGCTACTACTCACATACTGTAATATGTTAGTTAAAAAATCAACGACTTATTGCTTGGACTTCGTAATAGCGCTATATTTTTTGTTCTGAGTATAATACATATAAGTGTGAAGATTGAATGCATTTGCTATGGTGAGGAAATTACCCATTAATATGACTCATTCAGGCTACATACAACAGGACATTATATGATCCTAATTTAAAAAAGCATAGCAAAATCCATTATAGCCTTCTGTTATCAGAGAGATGGATGTGTATGGACCAAGGGTTATACTGCCTTTGTTCTGTCAAGGACATGGATGACCTGCCTTGATTTCATAGATAATTTCTACAATAGGCGGTGCTGGACACTATAATGGATCCAGCCCCCAAAACTGATTTCCTCTAGGACAGCCGAGTCGTCTCTGTGACTCTAGAAATTAAGACCCTCTCAATAGATATACTGTGGGTTTCTTGTCTCACATATTATTATTTAGTATTTCAGTCACTCATTCCTTCTTCCAGACACAAGGTTTAAATTGAGTCAGAAAGAAATGTATCCTCATATTAGACATGGCTGTCTACAGTTTTTTTTTAAAGGGATATTGATGTCAAAGGGACATCACCCTTTGTATTGTAAATTTATGGAGGGGGAAGATTATAAGTGAATAATGCTTAAAATTTAGGTCTGTTCATGATACAAAATTATTGTATGTCTTCAGTATTGTATGTCTTCAGAAGTCTTGGGATTTATTGTATTAATAACTCTTTCCCCGCCAGCGTTTTTTTTTTTAAGTTGCCAGCCAGCAGCAGCATTTTTTTGGTAATTTTCACAAAAATGGCCCCCAGAATATTTTGTTGAATATCTGAAAATACACAGTATCAAAAGAAAAAACAGAGCCTCAGCTTTTAAACATTTTATTCTAGCTTCATGCATTCTTTTTTTTTATCAACACTTGAATGTTTAGCTAAGTTTCAATAAAAAGCAAAATTTTAAACAGAAAGCTGAGACAATTGTTTTTTCCCACCAAAGACTAGTCCGGATTTCATTCGGTAATTTTAGATAGCCTACGGATTTATGATTGATTTATTCGAGTTCGCTTAGATGTGCGTAAACTCTCCAGTAGCACCTCAATGCAGTACATAAGATCCACGGGAAGGAGTCGGATCAAGATCCAAGGGGTGGAGCTGGGTAGGATTAGGGGTGGGTTTAGGGATTAGGGGTGGGTTTAGGGATCAGGGGGCTGAGATGGGTAGGTTTAGGTATATGTAAGGTGGGAGGAGTTGGATCTGGATCCACAATCTTCAAACGCTTGTTTCTGCTTCTTCTTTGCTTGCTTTTGGATCTAGAGATTCTATTTCAGAAGTAGCGTGATAGCGCCCCCTACCATATAACAGTGAAAACATGGATTGCTGGAAAAAGAGTTGTGCCAGGACATTTTCCAATATTTCACATCATTTGTTTCACAGAGGAATGATAATCACATGAGGTTTGGAACCGCATGAGGGTGAGTAAATGCGTTTGCTGCTTAAAGAAAGGCTTTTATTGTAAACTCGGTCGGTGGTTCAAACTCAAGCCCTTCTTAATTAGAAATGAATATGTATCCAAGTGCTCACTGGCAAGCTGCTAAAGTGTACTCTCACTCAAACCACGGCCTATGGCATGGCAACCTAGGGGATGTTAATTTGCTGCCATGTTATGAGCCATGGCCAACTGCTGGGGCTGTCACCTTGGAAGGACAAAATGAACGATGATAAACAATGCAGGATTTATTCAGGCCGGTTTTACTTTAACCTTTTGACATTAATACACACTGACATTTGTCTGTCATAATTTGAAACAGAATGTTTTTGTTCTTTTTTTATTTTGCTGAATACTAATATATATATATATACATTTTTTTTTATTTCTTAGAACAAACACAAATGGCTTGAGTAATCTACTTCTTTTTTACATATTTAAATTATATCTACATTTAAGTTAAAATATTTAGATGTGTTTACTTATAATTTAAATATTTAATTGATGTGTATAATTTAATTATAAATCTGTAATTTACTAAAGCGATTTGCATTGGGTCTACATAATTTGTTCCGAGTAATAAATAAAAACAGTTAACAGTTCACATTCTACTTTTTAGATTGTAAAAAAATTATTAGTTTGTGTTATTTAGGGGGCGTTTACACAACACCATTTTCAGCCAAAAACGGAAAACTTTTGGCCGTTCATTTACACAACAACGGCGTTTTGGGGACCTGAAATATGGAAACTTTTGAAAACGGGATTCAAAATGCAAGTTTCTGAAACTGATACCGTTATTGGTGTAAACTACAAAAACGCTAATTTGTGAAAACAGTGATGTCATGAACGTACGTATTTAAAGTGACATCGCCAACTACTGGCCTGCCGTACATAATGCGTTTTTAGTCATTTTCACAGATCCATGTGAACAGGGATCCTATTGACAACATTGTTGTTTGTATGTGAAAACAAAACAAAACAAGGAAAACTTGTTTTGAGGAAACCATGAAAAAACATCCTCTTCATCCATAGGTTAAATTCCATATCCGGAGACAAATACACAAGTATCAAATAATTTACATATTTACAAGTATCATATAATTTACATATTTACAAGTATCATACAATTTACATATTTGAATCTTAAATATATATTGTTTAATTATGTAATTTTTGTAATTATGTAATTTAATAAACATTGTGACAAATAAATGTATTTTTGTTGCATTTAGCTCATTTAAAAAATAAATTGAACAAACAGCAAAAAACATTAGGCTACTTTTGGGTGTACGATGCTGCTATCATCAGTAAAATGTATGAAGTTTAGAGGGAAAATGAAAAAAGTTTCAGACTTTGCTGTTCATCCATATGTTCAATTCCATGTCTGGAGGCCAACACACAAGTATATCCATTTCTTACATCCTATATTGCTTCATTTTCTGCTGCCCATACAACCGATGATCTATTGCTTATATCTGGCCCTAGTCAAGCCGTTCCTGACACAAGGTGAAATTGTTAATCTCAAACACATTGTTAACTCCATCTAAAGATAAAACCTCTGGCAATTGCAGAATGGTTGCAAACAGTAGAACTGAAATATCATTTTATAGTTTTCACCGCTATCAACATTCTCATTTTAAACTATCCTTGTGTTGTTCAGGCCATAACATACTTTAGTTAAATGGGTCAATCTACAACTAAAACTTTTCTATTTTTCTGCGATGTTAGATTACCTCAAAGTTTCTGTCATTTAAAGGGTTAGTTCACCCAAAAATGAAAATTCTGTCAGTATTTACTCACCCTCATGTTGTTCCAACCTCGTAAGACCTTCGTTCATCTTCGGAACACGAATTAAGATATTTTTGATGAAATCGTACTCGGTTACTAACGTAACCTCGGTTCTCTCTAGAGAGGGAACGAGTACTGCGTAATATCTTACGCTATGGGGAAAACCTCTTTTCCACGAGATATTGAAGCAAAAAATTATCCTTAATTTTGAATTAATGTAAAACGCTGTGCAGCAGCATGCAGATATAGGCAGGACGGCTCGCGCGCCTATTGGCTGCCCTGCGGCAAACAGCAGCAGCCTATCGAGAGAGGTGCTGCGTGACATAATCCTATGGGGGCATTTCGCGCCCATTTCGTCACGTCCAGCCAGAAAAGGGCGCAATTTCGCCCTATAAATATAGCTCGATAAGGCTGGTACACTGGTTTTCATCGCCGAAGCGAACCAGAGCTGTGTATGCACGGCAAGATACGCAGTACTCGTTCCCTCTCTAGAGAGAACCGAGGTTACGTTAGTAACCGAGTACGTTCTCTTACGAGAGTATCTCTCGTACTGCGTAATATCTTACGCTATGGGGAACACAATGCAAAACGCCGTGCGTACTGGGATCCGACACCAAAGTCCCAAGGGCAGTAGCCCGGGGCTCATGTAGTGCATAATCACCATAGACTCACAGAGAGTCGGAGAAGAGAGGCTGCAAGCATCATTCCCCATGAAATAGCATCCTATAGGGGCTAGTTATGTTAATAGTGTTTCACACAGACAGGGTGAACGTGTTCAGCCTGAACTGGTTAAGATTACGGCTTATTCAACACCCATCGAGCCGTGTTATCGCTCAGTGAGGGATGCACAAGCAAAACTCAGCATCTGGGCCGGCACAGCGGGGCAGATAACACTGAATTCTATACCGACAGAAGCTTGGCTTGTAAGTCGGGAACCTCTAGGTTATAAAACCTTATAAATGTAGACGGCGAGGCCCAGCCCACAGCCGTACAGATATCTTGCAAGGTAACGCCACTATACCATGCCCACGACGAGGCTACGCCTCTCGTGGAGTGCGCTCTGACACCCAAAGGACACTGCAGGCCCTTAGAAGTGTAAGCTAGTGCTATGGCATTGACTATCCATCTGGATAGGCTCTGTTTTGATGCGGCCAGTCTCTTGGAACGTCCGCCAAACAAAACGAAGAGCTGCTCGGTCTGCCTGAAGGCAGACGAGCGGGACACATAAGCTCTCAGTGCCCTGACAGGGCAAAGGAGACTCGCATCCTCCTCCTCATCTTGAACCGAGAGAGCACACAGGGAAATCACCTGGGCTCTGAACGGTGTGTTGAGGGATTTGGGCACGTACCCGTGCCTCGGTTTGAGTATGACTTTTGAGTCATTAGGCCCAAACTCCATACATGATGCGCTTACTGAAAGCGCTTGTAAGTCCCCTATGCGCTTCACTGAAGCGAGAGCCAAAAGAAACACCATTTTGAAAGACAGATGCTTCATGTCTGACAAATGGATTGGCTCGAACGGGGCACCTTTCATGGCTTCCAAAACCGTAGAAAGGTCCCACACCGGGACTGAAGGAGGTCTAGGAGGGTTCAACCTCCGAGCTCCCTTGAGGAATCGCACGACTAGGTCGTTCTTCCCCAGTGACTGGCCAGACACAGGTTTTGTAAACGCTGCTATAGCCGCCACGTACACTTTGAGCGTGGATCGGGTTCTGCCCTTATCCAGCAGCTCTTGAAGGAAGGAAAGCACTTCCGTGACCCCGCAGTCTACGGGTGAAAAGCCCTGAGCTTGACACCAGGCAGAGAACACAGACCATTTCTAGGAGTAGAGCCGTCTTGTAGACGGGGCCCTTGCCTGCGTGATCGTGTTTAGCACTCCCTCCGGGAGGATAGCGGGTACCCGTTGATGGCCCATGCGTGCAGGGACCATTGCTGGGGGCGAGGATGCCAAATCGAGCCCTTGGCCTGGGAGAGGAGGTCTCTCCTCAATGGTATTGGCCACGGGGCAGTGCTGGTCAGCTGCATCAGGACTGGAAACCAAGCCTGGTTTGTCCAGAGCGGAGCCACAAGCAGCACTGGGCATCCATTTTCCCTGATCCGTTCCAGCATTTGAGGCAGGAGCGAGATGGGGGGGAAAGCATAGAGGGGACAGCGGGGCCAAACGTAGGCCCCGCGGGTGCAGCAACCATTCCCCTGCTGGGACATTGTCTCTGGACAGCCTGTCTGGTCCCAGATTCAGGTGACCAGGCACGTGCGCTGCTCTCAGTGAAAGCAGGTTGTGCTGAGCCCAGACCAGGAGGCACTCCGTCAGCCTGTAAAGGTTTCGGGACTTGATGCCGCCCTGATGATTTATGTACGCCACCACTGACATGTTGTCCGACCGGACCAAGACGTGGTGACCCCTTATCTGGGGACAGAAGCGCCGCAGCGCGTTGTCGACTGCCATCATTTCCAGACAGTTTATATGTAGGAGCTTTTCCCGTTCTGACCACTGGCCAAAGAACGGTCTGCCCTCGAGCAGTGCTCCCCATCCCGAGGTGGAGGCGTCCGTGGACACCACCTTCACGCTCGAGGGAGTCCCCAGACTCACACCTGACTGGTAGCAGTCGGTTTTCTTCCAAGGCTCCGAAGCTGAGACGCATTTCAGACCGACCCGGAGGCGAAACGACCAGCGGTCCATGCCCTGGGCGGAACCCGCGCTTTCAGCCATAGCTGCAGTGGGCGCATGCGAAGCAGCCCCAACTGGAGCACTGAAGCTGCTGAGGCCATGAGACCCAGCATTTTCTGAAACCTTTTGAGCTGGACAGTTGAGCCGCGGCGAAAAGATTTCGCGGCGCGCTGAGTGTCCTGTGCGCGCTCTGGCGACAGATGCGCTGTCATAGATAGCGAGTTCAGCACTGTTCCCAGAAAAGATATTTTCTGGCTGGGAGACAGCGAGCTCTTCGCCCAATTGACTGTGAGACCCAGATTCTCGAGATGTTCGAGTAATGTGGCCCTGTGTTCTATGAGCTCTGATTGTGATCGAGCTAGAATCAGCCAATCGTCCAAGTAGTTCAAAATTCGCATGCCCTGAAGTCTCAGGGGTGCGAGAGCCGCGTCCATGCACTTCATAAAAGTACGGGGTGCCAGGGACAGGCCGAACGGCAGGACTTTGTATTGGTATGCCTGGCCTTCGAAGGCGAATCTCAAGAATTGCTTGTGACGTAACGCTATTTGTATTTGAAAATAAGCGTCCTTTAGATCTATCGACATGAACCAGTCTCCTTGGCGCACTTGCGCGAGGATTTTCCTGGTTGTAATCATTCTGAACTGACGCTTCGTGAGCGTTCTGTTCAGCCGTCGCAGATCTAGAATGGGTCTGAGACCCCCGTCTTTTTTCGGTACCAGAAAATACCTGCTGGATAGACCCCCTTCGCTCTGAGCCTGAGATAAAGGTTCTATAGCCCCTTTGCTCAGTAGTTTCGCTATCTCGGCTCGAAGTAGGTGAGATACTTCATTTTTTACCGTCGTTTCGACTCACGCCGCGCAACGGCGGGGGTGTCGAGCGAACTGCAGCGAATAGCCTCTTTTTATAGTGTTCAGCACCCATTCTGATACCCCGGGAAGCTTTGCCCACGCATCTGCATGAAAAGCTAGAGGTAGAATGAAATCTGGGCTCTGGCCGTGATATAGCGGCGGCCGGAGAGCTCCGGTGTGCTGAGAAATAGACACTGTGTTTATAGTGTGCGAGGCGGGGGGTGCGCTGATCACAGCGGGCAGCCTGACCACGCTAGGCTTCTCTCTGATGGGATGTGGAGAGAAGGCGAGCGGGGCGAGCCCCGTGGGGTTCAGCATGTCTGTGAGGGAATGTGGGCGCGGGATAGCGGGCACACTCGCTGCACTAAGAACACTGTCAGCTCGCGCCAACTGAAAATGTGTTGGTTTCGTTTTTACAGAAACCGTGGGACATGCTTCATGTAGTGTTTGTGGGCACTGTGTTGTGGGCACGTACACTACATTTATTGCACAATCGACATGAGTCGATATTTTTTATTTTTTTTTGCTAGCCCTGTATTGTGGCGGGCTGTGTCTGCGTGTGGGAATGGGCACTGAGACGTGGGCATTCTTACAACACTCATAACACCATCGGCGGTGGCCTGGAATTCCAGAAAATACACTCTTTTTGGGATTTATCTGGGTCGCCTTAAAGCTGGCGTTTGTGTGCAGGCAAGCGGGCTGTGGTACTAGCTTGTTTACTGCAAAATACACTGGAACAGTCACATTGTTTGGAACTGAACGAGCGAGAAGTTTCGGTAGAGTCTGGCCGCGGCGAGACTTAAACACCGTGGGCCTTAGCTGACTGTATGTGTGTTGGTTTCTTTTACAGAAAACGTGGCACATGCAGTGTGTAGTGTTTGTGGGCACTGGGTTGTGGGCACATTCACTATAATTAATGCACAATTGACATGAGTCGAACTCATTTGTGCGAGCCCTGCACTTTTTTGGGCTGTGTTTGTGTGTAGAAATGAACACTGGGCTGTGGCATTTTTAATACACTCATAACACCATCGGCTGTGGCCGGAATACCAGAAAATACACTGCTTACATGATTTTTCTGGGTCGCCGTGGAAACGGCATTTGTGTGCAGACAAGCGGGCCATGTTACCGGCTTGTTTACTGCAAAATACACTGGAACAGTCGCATTTTCTTGGAACTGAACGAGTGAAAAGTTTGGGTGTAAGTCTGGCTGCGGCGAGACTAAATTTTTATCCGCTGCGAGAGCTGGGCTCGAACACGGGTCTCCCTTGCGAAGGCTTTGGGTTTCGCCACTGAGCCACAGGGGGAAATGACAAAAGCTTAAAATAGCCCAAGCGGATAAAGAGCATCATCACAGTTTTGTGTGCGTCGGCGTTTGTTTGCAGGCGTGCGTGTAATACAACAGGCTCATTGCTGCAATATTGACATTTTCAGCCGCTCAAACCAAGAGGAGCTGAAAAATGTTTGAGAAAAGGAGATTGGCCCGGCCTCGGCGGGACTAAAAACACACTCTTTCCTCATTTCGCCGGTGACGCATGCCCACGGGGGCGGGGTAGCTTTCTTATAACGTAAAGAAAGCTAGCCGCGGTTTTGAACCTGGCCTTCTCTACAGATGCAGCTATCTCTTCGTCATTAATGGCGGAAGCGGCGGCGCGCGGCGGCCGTTGTCCGTCAGCGAGCGACTCGAGTGAAGCTGGTGAAGCTGGCGGGCGAACCGGCGAGCTATCACGGGCTGGAGAAGGCTCGGGGCTATTTCGTCGACCTCAATGGAGGAAGCGGCGGCAGACGGTGGCCGCTGTCCGTCGGTGAGGGACTCGAGCGATGCCGGCGAAGCTGGCGGGCGAACCGGCGAGCTTTGGCGGGCAGGAGAAGGCTCGGGAGCGCGCTGAGCACGGCGCTTTTTACGGCGCTGCGCTACAGCGGGCTGAAGTGCAGGCTCTGAGAAGGATGCCAGGCGAGTCCTCAGTCACCATAGGCAGTAGCTCACAGTGAGGGCATCCGCCGTCGACGAGAGTGAGAGCCGCATGATCCTCACCCAGGCAGGAAACGCAGATAACATGACGGTCCCCGTCGCTGAGTGTGGCTCGGCACGAGCTGCAGGATCTTTGCATCTTGAAAAAGACGCAGCTCTTTTAGCAGAGAGAGATAGACAGTGAAAAAATGTGTGTCGCAGCGGCGAACACACACACACACAGTTTGAAAAGGATATAACGCCGGAAAGCGTAGCAGGTACGGCGGCTAAAGGCGGCGATGCCAGCGACTTCAGACTAAATGGCTCGTCCCGCTGTGTGCTTTTTCTCAGACGGCGTGGCTTCTCACTCCGGATCCAGCGATGCGTGATGCTTCGCTGAAGAGATGAAAATCAGTGTACCAGCCTTATCGAGCTATATTTATAGGGCGAAATTGCGCCCTTTTCTGGCTGGATGTGACGAAATGGGCGCGAAATGCCCCCATAGGATTATGTCACGCAGCACCTCTCTCGATAGGCTGCTGCTGTTTGCCGCAGGGCAGCCAATAGGCGCGCGAGCCGTCCTGCCTATATCTGCATGCTGCTGCACAGCGTTTTACATTAATTCAAAATTAAGGATAATTTTTTGCTTCAATATCTCGTGGAAAAGAGGTTTTCCCCATAGCGTAAGATATTACGCAGTACGAGAGATACTCTCGTAAGAGAACTGAGAGCTGGATCACTCCTCCATAGGCTTCTTAAGGGATTGAAACTTGCCAGCCCCGAAAAGTTATTAAAGATATCGTTAAAATAGTCCAAGTGACTACAGTGGCTCAATCTTAAGTTTATCAAGCGACGAGAATACTTTTTCAGCCACAGCCTGTCTAATTACGGAGAGACAAAGATAACCAGCCTCGAATGACAAGAACATCCCTTTATTATCACAGAGCTGTCATTTGAAACAACGCTTTTAAATAATTAGACAGTGGCACGTGCCTTTGATTCGACGGAGCCGTCTCAAATGGGACGGTTAACCAAAGCTAATAACCCCACAACCTCTACCATGAGCCCAGGCAGGATTGGGGTGAAAAGGCAGCAAATCAGGTCAGTTAGAAATGAACGTTTGTGACCTGCTGTCGTATCACGGCATCCCTTTGAGCAGAGACGAGAGCTGGAACAGATGATAAGTACAAAGGTTGGGAACTATCAATTCACACAGCACAGACTTCCTTTAATTAAAACAGTGAGCACTAGGTCTCTCCATGAGTATGATATGACAGTCAGAAGACAAAACATTTGTAGAGCTTAACCCAATGGACAGATGTAAACTTTTACAAAACAACAAAATATCTAGCAACCAGTTAAAAAAAAAAACAAAAAAAAAAAAAACCTATTGATTATACCATTGGAACCCATTTCCAAGTAGTGATTAAAATTAATAACAATGTATTTTTTGGAATAATTCTCTTTAATGTGCAACGTTTAGTTACAGCTCTTTAATTATAGATTTAATAGATTAGGACAGACCCTGGATTCCTGATATCACTGCTACTCTTCGATGAGATAAAACACACAGAACAGCATAGTACACGTAATACTCATATAGGTTAATTAACATTGTGCTAGCAACTTGATAAAAATCACCTCATTTGATTTGGATAAGCTCAGTGCAGACAATGTACTTGTGATTGTGTGGTAACCTACATTAACTTACATCATTCATGTTGTAACCACATTCAATACCATACAGACAGAACCAACAGAACACAGAGTATAAAAAGTATATATTTCCAGTTGTTCATTGTTGTTTGCGGGCTGCGAGTTATTCTCGTTTATTAGCCTGTTCGGCTGTTAATTGATGGAATTTCAGACTGCCAGCCTCTCTGTGGTGTCTTTCTCCATCGCCTTTCCCCTCTCCCGCCAGGCTGTGAAGCCCTTGGCTCAAGGTGACCAGCAGCATCTGGGACAATTTGCAGCCCTGAAATGATGCTTCAGAGAAATGCAATGATATGAAGGCGTGACAGTGGAGATGTGAGTAATTGTTGTATTGTGATCGTGTCTGTAAATGCGTGCATTTCCTTTCCTACTTAGAGCCATTACGAAAAGAAAGAGAAAAGGAATTGACTGTGACAATAAAGAATTTACAGTAAATAAGACAAAGTATGTTTGCAAGAAAATACTATTTAATTCTTTCTACTTCGAAATGTCAAGTTTGATCCAATGTTTCTTTGTAATTATATGAGTGAAAAAGTTGTTTCTTCCCCAGTGTTATAGTCAATCATAAAAGCGCAAAAATACAGCTCTTTTTACCACTTGAGTAGAAATACAAGAAATTGCAAGCAAAACGATCAGACCGATTCAAATGAACATGTGAATTATTAATATTCCAAAAACACACGTCTGCCTCATCATTCCATTGCATCTTTCTCAAAGCTGGATGAGACTAGGCCCCCTTGACTTTTAAATACATTTCATTTTTCACCACAGCTACCTGTGGCGTTGATATATTGCTGCTTATTTCTTCCAGAGGACGATCCCCAGCTTCCCTTGATGTTTTTATATGCATGTATTGAATCATTTATCAACTCGCAAGATCATTCAATAATACGCTTTTCAGGAACACAGAGAAATAAGACTTTGCTGGGATTATGATGATGATGATGATGATGGCTTTAGCCTGCCTCTCCTCAGTCCTCGTGCTTGGTTTTTTATGAAAACGAAATGTGGGTCGTTCTGTAGCAGGCCTCTTTTTTGATGTCAGTCACTGAACTGAGTGAAACATTATGAAAAAAGTACAATTATCCTGTGATACATAAATCTATCTGTGCACGCTGGCGGTATTGAAGATTAAATCACTGCTGCAGTGCTATGAACTGTAATATGGCAATAACAAAGAAAAGCTTGTGATGAAAAAATTTAAAGTTTCTCGATGTTTAGATTCTAAAAATGCTCCTCACTCACAGCCTGAAAAGAGGGCTCCTTATCAGGAGATAACAAAAGCCTTACAGCATAATTACCCCAGCCTAGGTCACCTTGGGCGTCGCGAGAACAACGTGTGGTGGAGACAGCCGAAATAATGAAATCCTAGAGAAAAGGACACTTTTTGGTAACACGTCCTCCTGTATAATTACTCCACAGAATTGCTTTAATGAGACACTCATGACAACCTCAAATGAGCCTTATGAGCTCATAAACATTCAGATATTGTAGCTTAAATCCCAACTGAAGGAAGTGTGGTTTCTCATTTCCTAGTTTCTCTTCTTTTCTATCCATTGCACCATCCTTCTCTTGCTCTTTCACACTCTGGAGCATCACAAGTTTATTTTGAGGCACAGACAGATTTCCTCGTGGGTATGTGAGGTTCAGTATGCAGGTCAAACAGACTTGGTAGCAGTCGTCCAATGGCAACAGCAAAACTCTACCCCAAACCTGATCTTATGGGTGTCAGCAGACTTTTTTTTTTGTGGACATTATTAAGGTAATGCTTCTTTCCGTCGTGTCACAACTGCAAACAGCCAATCCCTGTTAAAAGTGGTCTAAAATATGCTGCTGCTCTGCATATAAAAGGCAGTGTTCAAAGAGTTATATCCGTCAGCCATCTAAAGAAGACAGCAGTTACAAAGGACTAACTGATGGTCCTTTGTAATTTATTAAACTGTGAAGATCCTTGATGATGCTAATATTAGAGTACCATTCAATTTGCTCTTCTTCAAAAGCCCGCTCACAGCAGAGTGAGAGAGAGAGGAGATTGGACATTGAACGAGAGACAGAAAGGGAATGTAAGAGCCTGAAAATCCACTTATATAGCCCTGCTGTTTAAAATAAAAAATATCGGACAATATGTCTTAAGTGTTTACAAAATTCAGTATCATAGAGAATTACATAGTGTATAATACCAAATGTACTTCAAAATGAACACTTCGTATAGTTTCAGTGTCTCAGTTTGACTTCTCTACTACAATCTTTGAAGAAAAATATCTTTCGTCCAGTCCAATACATATAGCAATATATTGCATTTTGTGGACTAAAGAGATAAGAACGGCTAATCATTTACAGTTCTACATGTCCATAAATTCATTCATTCAAAATTTAGGATGGCATTTAATACTTCCCCCAATTATTACATTATTGCACTTTAAAAAATAAATAAAAATAAAATAATATTAAATTAAATACATTTTAAATAAATAAAAAATGAAAACAAATGAATCCCAGTATCATGGTTTGTGTTTCTGCTCGTGTTAAAGGCGTAGTAATTGTATTGGTCAGTAGAAGCTTGTGGGCCAAATAGTTCATAATTTGCACATGGAAGGACAAGTTTACACCTCTGATTCCAAACTGGAAATTCTGCCCCATGTCATGGGCACAATAGGGCTGCTATGAACCACCCTGCTGCCTGGAACAGGCACTAGATGGTCATCCTGTAGGTGTGTGGGTACCCTATACCCTCCATATACACTGTCACTAGGATGTCCCATACAGGGGAAGATGTTGCATAATTCAGCTGGTCCATATGACAGGGGGCTCTGGTAGACTGGCAGCTCTGGGTAGGAGTAGGGTCTATGCACCAAACTTGACGCCCTCCTGACAGCTGCCACATTGTGGAAAATCGCCTCCTTGTAGGTGGGAAGCCTGGTGGACTGGCTGTGCCTCAGCTTCTGACTTTTCCTGGTGTTTCGCCGGAAGGCGTGAAGGTAGGTGTGATCCATCGGTTGGGCGTAACACATGGTGTTCCTCACCCGTCCGTGTACGTCCACACAAGGGAACAGGTCAGGTATAGCTACTCGTGAGGAGGCTGCTGCAGTGGATCTGTCATTTGGGAACCGGACTCTGTCAGGGCCCCAAGTGGCTTTCAGGAACGACGGTCTGCGATGAAGCTTTCTTTTCCCTATCAACGGTATGTCATCGAACGCAGGGTCAAAGTATGTTTTGACACAGGAATTACAAGCTGTGTCCGTTGCTACAAAAGGATTTTCACAGAAGGACGAGGACAGGTGGTTTTGAGCAAAACTGTTTGCTTCGGTATGACACGTTGATTGGTCTTTATAATCGTGAAGCCCCCTCAGATCCATGGACTCCACAATGAGATTTTGGGTTCTCTTTTTCCTCCTGACGGCATCTGATAAATCATTGTGACAAGACTTGTGGTGTTCGGTGTACATGTCTCTATATGGAACAAAGGAAGAACCAGGACGGGCCAGGTCAGATGGAGGATCATGCATGGCTAGATGAGGTGTGCTTAGACTGGATACTGGAAGCATACCGTCGTAGAGACCCCTGGTCCTGGCGGGAAGTGTGTAGCGAAGAGGAGTGGGCCGTGTGAGGACTCTATGGTTTACCATCGGTGGTGGGCTAGTGGTTTTGGTGTGTTGCGTGAAAGGTGGAGTTATGGAACGCTGCATGTGAGGTATGTGGTTCTCCGTGACATTAGTGATATATGAGAAGTGACCAGGGACCTTTTCAGTTGTGGTCACCAGTGGGATACGTGCTGGGAGGCTGCCGCCGTGTCTGCTCCAGTTCTCAATGGTCTTGGTGGCGTTATCCAAAGAGTTCTCCACTTTGGCTGAGGAGACAATGTCCTTGGCTGTCTGCAGCATTTTCAGCATGTTGGCCTGGGCGTAATTGGCAGTGAGATCTGGATTCTGTATGCTGGTAGATCTGCCAAAGTCTTCAACACCATTAAAGCAGCTGTATATGCCCTGAAATGTAAAGTGAATTGTGACTGTGTATTCCTACAGAGAAATGTTATTTTGTGGGCGTTTCACTGGATTCATTTGTGTCACGGCAGTATTTTTCTCCATTATAATGATTAATGTACCAGATTATGTTTTTGTAAGAGACAAAGATCAGTTCATTGTTTCATGTCAAAGTTTAATGTGCCTCCTTATGGTGAATTATTTGATTGATTGAATTTACCCAAATATCCCTTTTAGTAAACAAGTAGCCTAAATACAACAAAATGTGCATTATGATTTGGGCCGGGTACAAATATTTGACCAGTGTAAAATGGTATGATACCTAGCCTCGTCTGAATCTAAAAATGACTTAATATTGAAATGTAAATTTACAAGGCAATCTTACCCTGCTGATGCCCAGTAGAAAGTCTAAGTGATCAGACTTGTGGACAGAGTGCCTCAGTTTCCAGTAAAGTAGATGTTCCCAAGCAAAGACCAGTAGGCTGAGGCCCATGGCCACGAGCAACATGTAGAAAACACCTGCCATGTTGTCTATGTCGAGTTTAGAGCTCATGACCTCGTTTTTCTCATTCTGACATATTCCAGACAGCCATACTGTTTCCAGTCTCTGTGTGTCCCCTGCATGAAAGGAAACCAGAAACAGCGGCAGTCAAAGACTACTCAACTATGACAGAAACAAGCAGATACTATAAGAACCACAAATGTGCTCTGCTCCAAAACCTAGTAAGCTTCCTACCTAGACAACATTTTAAGGCATAATTTGTGCGCTCCCGACATGAAGGCTTTTTCGAAAAGTAGCTACTTAGTTTGGGCAATATTGCATGTATTCTTCAGGATAAAGCATACATTGTGTCAAGCATGAAAAAATAAAAAAAATCAATAAATAAAATGTAGGCAGCAAGGTAGCTCACTAGTTTTAGAACAGAGTCGGTGTCTACTGTTCAATGGAGGTTTTCTTAAGCCTGAAGTTTGCGCTGACATTTCATAACCTCTCAATTCTCAAATTTTTTTTTGTTTTTTTTTACAGTAAGAGGGGAATGTTATAGCTTCCATGCTGGGGCAGAGGATATTAAGTGTTGACCAGTTCCGGTCCCCCAAGTGCAATTTACCATCTCCCAGGAACTGGAGGAGAGCCAGGTCTATGGGGCGCTTCCAGCGGGAGTCCTTTTGCAGAGCAATGCCGTAGCCTGTGGTAGCAAACACCTTCCCACTACCAATGGTGACCAGCTTGCAGCCCTCGTCCTTGCCAGCCATATAATTAAGAACTGCTGCATCATATATGAAGGCATCCAACTTCCTACACAGAGGACAGAAATGAGCCCAAGGCAAATGGCTTAGTAATTACACGTAATTATGTCAAGTAAATAATTAGCTCTTGTTAATTTATACTCCCCTTTTCCTTGACAAATGGTGGATGATAATACATTATTTATGTTTCCCACCAGTGTTTCACTGACCTTTAGATCTAACAAAATTGCTTTTAAATGATGCATATAATGACCAATGGAGTAAATCTCATTACAGATTATTAACAAAACATTTCACTAACAGAAAAGTAGAATGTTTTTGGACATGTACTTAGGTAGTACCATGATATTCTTTGAAGCACCTTGAAAATACCATGTAAACGGTACCACCATAGTACCGTTTTGTTAGCGTTCAGAGCTCTTCCACATAACCACACACACATAAAATGTTTTTGCTGAAACCCACCCTGTCTTAAGGCTATTGAGAGCTTCTTCCACACCCTTCTGGTTGTATTTTATCATGTGGGTGTGCATGTCAGGGTAATTGCTTCGAATGTTCCTCTCGGTGCTGCCGTTTGGGACTGTCCCGAAGCGAAAAGGAGGATAATGTTCCTGGGGTTTTTGAAACTGAAACAAAAAGGAATAAATGACATTTCAATTGTTTAGCTGAGGCAGGTTGTGTCTTAACCCTAATAGTGTAGATCAACACAGATTATATGGACTTTACACAGAATCTCCTACTGCCAGGGTAGTAGTGAACTTGGAAAAGTAAATCAAAGCACTGCTTTTTTAAAATTTATTCTCCTTACTGATTCTTGCATTTGGACAGTTGGAAAGGGTTGACTCATTTTACACAATGGACATAGGGGATAAAGTAATTCGCTCTGAGTGACCATATTAGACAAAGGGTCTTCAACTGGGGGTGTTCAACCCCTAGTCCAATTCATGTTTGATTATAAATATTTTTTTGTTAAAAAAATAAAAGTCAAATGATAAGGACCCTCAAAGGAAAGCAAGAGCACACTCAGTTGATACTGTAATAATAACATATTGGCGAAACAGATTTGGCTAACGCTTAAGAGCGTATTTGTGTTTGTTGACTTGTTTGTTGATCTCTTGAACACAATGGCCAAAAAGAGGTTTCATTTAGAATCTACTCACCGCTTAAAACGGCAGATTTTTTGTTTAGTGCTGAGTTCTGCACGCTTGCGAATCCTCTCATTAACAAAAGTGTAAACACGATGTAAGAGATTCATCGTGCAGTGTAGACAGCTTTATTGATTATAACAGAACGTTGTGAGATTGCGATGAACTAAGTGAAACCTTTATAGTGATTATAAAGGAAGCGCTATTTGTGCTCTTTCGAGGCTGTATAATCCAATGAATAAAAGCTTTGTTTTTCATGCGGCTAAGAAGACCGAGGGCCAATTACATGCTGCAAAATTTAGGAAGTGACATCTACATATAAATGCGGGATTCACTCACAAAATTGCAATGTTGACATAGTGATAACATGATAGCATGGGACCAAAATATGGCATGTCAAAATTCTGTAGATACACATTAAGCAATCTAAATGCAGACTAATATATTAATTGAAAAATATCTGTATCAAAATATTTTTTTAATTCTATTCCAATTATTTGACTAAAATTATCTTAAATGTCTCATTGTACATTAATATTCTTGTTATGGTGGAGCCGTTGCTTACATATTACGTCTGCACTTTACTAGAGCTCCCTCATTAATTTCTTTGATTCTTAATTGTCCATCTCACAGTAAAATTAAAAATGTGAAGTTTTAGAAAAATTATTGGTCTAGCTAAAGTTCAGGTAAATGTTTGTCCACCTGAAAGTAAAATTAAAATATCCATTAAAAATGCAAATCCATTAAAATAATTGTGATTCAAAACAACTGAATGAATTGTGATTTTTACCGCAACATGTACTGTGTGTTTATGTTGCATACAATACTTTTTAAAATAAAAATTTTGTGACGGTTAATTTTAACAATGAAAAGTAATATACAGACAATGGTATATGTACAACAACAATACCATTTATAGTTCTAATCTACTGTCTTAACATAATATAACTATCATAATATGGTTGGTTTCTATTAATATCGAAGGCTTAATTTTTTTTTGACACATTTGTATCGGGCATCCCTGCTCCATGTCTCTGTCGCCTAAGGGGTCCTTGCCCTGAAAAACATTGAAGACCCCTGTATTAGACAGTACTGTATACAGTATTTTCCTCCAAAGCCTCTCAAATCCTTGGGTTTAGGAGTCAATTTTAAAGTCAGTATGTTCAAGAACACAGAAGTGTGTATTCTATAACACTACTATATTATGTTGCTGCTAGCATATATTACCATGGCTCCAAGCACTTTTTTTTTTTTTTAAATCTATGAACAATTAATCTGTTGTTGTTCTTTCCTGAGGTCCAATTAATCTCTCATTTGCATAATTCTATGGATTTCTGTTGCTTATAGTGTATTGCTAGACTGGGTAAACTCAGGCCAGTCTGCCGGCGATTTGATTACGGCCTGCAGCTCAGGCTGGAAACCTGTACATTTTTCTATCCTGCTTCTGTTACAAATCTGCGAGGACCAATCACAAACTGGCTTATCCACCTGGCGCGCTATTGGCGGGTTTAACACGATGACGATAGAGAAGCGACCATCAATCCAATTAATTTTAACCTCTCGACGATGCTCAATGGCTTCTTTAGTTTAGCAAACAAATCGCTCGAGTGGGTGTAAATACCACTCACTTTCATGTTTTTTTGCGCAACCTGCAAAAATCGCTTGATGCCATTGCTGCTTCTGCAAACCGCTGATCAATGCTACAAACCAACACGTTTCCTGCCTGGAGTTTTCGCGTCGCTCTGCAAATGCAAAGTACGTCACCCAGATAGTTGGTCTGATTGGTTTAAGGACTATCCAATTGCGGACAGGGTCATTTGAACTATGCCCGTTGATCATGCCTCTTGTGCAGTAGAAAATACAGAGCAGACTCCCCAGACTAATGTTCATCTTAAAAGATTGAGCTTGGTCTGGTGATAGCCAGACTAGTGTTTTACTATAAAAAAAATGAACAAAAATATCAGTAATTATGAAATGTAATAATAATAAAAAAAAAAATTGTTACATTTATATAGCGCTTTTCTGGGTACTCAAAGTGCTTTACATGGAAGGGGGAATCTCCTCAACCACCACCGATGTGCAGCATCCACCTGGATGATGCGACGGCAGCCATATTGCGCCAGAACGCCCACCACACACCAGCTTACTGGTGGAGAGGAGACAGCGATGAAGCCAATCAGTATGGGGATGATTAAGAGGCCATGATGGATAGAGGCCAAGGGGAAAATTTGGCCAGGATGCCGGGATTACACCCCTACTCTTTTTCGAAGGACATCCTGGGATTTTTAATGACCACAGAGAGTCAGGACCTCGGTTTAAAGTCTCATCCGAAGGACGGTGCTCTTTGACAGTATAGTGTTCCCGTTGCTATACTGGTGCGTTAGGGCCCACAGGTTGAGCACCCTCTGCTGGCCTCACTAATACCTCTTCCAGCAGCAACCTGGTTTTCTCAGGAGGTCTCCCATCCAAGTACTAACCAGGCTCAGCCCTGCTTAGCTTCAGTAGGCAACCATTCTTGGGCTACAGGATGATATGCCTGCTGGATGCGTGTAATCATGAGAGGTGTTTGAGACATGAGTGTCAGTGAACTTTGAAAAGTGCCAATTTACTGATATTTAAATGAAAATTTAGTTGTAATACTGAATTTTCTTCATTCATTGACCTGAAAAATGTAAAAAATAAAAAAAAGCCTAGCCTCTGAAAAGAATAGTTGGCATATCGTCACAGTATGATTTCAGGTTTTATTTTTAAATCTTACATATACATATTGGGTGTGACAAGGCCATTCATAACTCATTTAATTTCTGCCATATATGCTCTTACACAAAGAAAAACACATCAAAAGGTATCATACAATGCACCACTGTCATGCAGCTCATTTACAATTACATACAACTTACCTTTTTGTCACTAAGTCCAGACACGGTGTCAATGTACTGCTCTTGGATCATGAAGGCAGCTAAATTGGCTGTGTAGCTGGCGAGGAAGATGACAGCAAAGAAAGCCCAAACCAGGACCATAATTTTGCTGGTTGTGCCTTTGGGGTTTTCAATAGGAACAGAGTTGTTGAAGACGATTCCCCACAGGAGCCAGACGGACTTTCCAATGGTGAAGGTTGGACCCCCAGGGGCTATAAAAGAGACACATTTATAGCATGTATAAAATAAATAATCATTTAATTTTACTAATTTATATAATTATGATTACATATATCGTAGTGTTTGGGAACAAATTTAAACTTGGGAAGTAATTTAAAAAAAGGAAATTGATACTTTAATCCAAGCATGGATTAAATTGATCAAAGCTGATAGTAAAACATGCAATGTTAGAAAAAAACACATTTCTAATAAATGCTGTTCTTTTGAACTTTCTATTCACCAAATAATTCTAAATAAATAAATAAAAATCCCCATTTCGAAAAAAAAAAAGTTTTCAAAACTAATAACAGTAACACTTGACAATAAGGTTCATTAGTTAACATTAGTTAACTACCTTAGTTAACATGAACTAAGAATGAACAATACTTCTTCCGCATTTATTAATCTTAGTTAATATTAATTTCAACATTTACTAATACATTATTCAAATCAAAGGTTGTATTTGTTAACATTAGTTAATGCACTGTGAACTAACATGAACAAAGATTAACAAAGATTAATAAATACTGTAACAAATGTATAGCTCATTGTTAGTTCATGTTAGTTAAAAGTCCCATATTGTACACCTTTCTGAAGTTTTATTTTAGGTTTTGATGTCCTTAAGAATATATATTTGTGGTATAAGTACCAAAAACCATCTCAATATATTTTTTACAGCTCCTTTGTCAGGAGCTCTGCAAAGAACAGGTCGATTTTGGCCTATCTTTTTATATTCATGAGCCTATCTTCTGATTGGCATGTTGTTTTCTGAGTTACGCATGGCCAGGCTAACCACAGGTGACTAGGGTCATGTATGCTGTAGCCTGCTGTGGCTTGGTGATGCTCACAGTCACAAGTAAGGTAAATAAAACAACTGTAATGATGGTGATAAATGATTTGTTATTAAAGCATAAACATTTACAAACCACTGTTAATTTAAACTAAAAGCAAGCATAGGCTACTACGTGCATGGTTTGGCATGACAGAAATAGCGCAAAGTGCGCTCCCTTAATAATTCCTAAAAAGCTGATATCTCAGTTCATCGCGATCTCACAAAGCTCCGTTATTATCAATGAAGCTGACTGCACAATAAATCTTTCATAATGTCAACACTTCGTTTGTTATAATCAGTGGATTTGCCAGCATGCAGAATTCAGCACTGAACAAAAACTCAGTTTTGAGCGGTGAGTGGATTCTATCTTAAATGCATCTCATTGGCCATTGCGTTCAAGAAATCAACACATCTGTGATTGGCTACATTGCTCAACGCTGCAAACATGTTATTTAAATAGAAACTTGTTCTGGCCTGTAAATCGTTTTTATTTAGTTTTAGTTATTCTTGTTGCTTTTGTGCAACATATGAATTACAATTTATTTGTTTTTAGATGTTTTATTTTTAGATATTTCTATTTTGCGTGAGTCCCGTCAATCGTTTTATTCTCCCGCAACCCGCACAGACACGAGTGCCTTACGCCCGCACTCGGCCATCAGATCCAGTCTCGCGCCGCACTCTGTGGCGTTGGGTCCCGCGGGAGTGCAGTCTCTACATCCATCAACTGGACAGCATTTCTCGACTTGTGTCCGTGTTGTTGTTGCTCAGCAATGATGTTGTCTGCGGTTGGGCTAAAGGAGGGCGGACGTTGGGAGGTGCTCGGAGGACTGAATGGTGGCGACAATTCTGATTGTTCTGAATTCTGACAATTACGGAAGTCTCAACGGCTCGTGAAAAGGCACAGCTACTTTATGCAGGCTGTGTGCATTTGTCTGTGGATTGACTGTTTTGAAACTTATATGGTAGTTACCTAGCCCCTAGACCTCTGTTATCATGAAAAAAACCAGGAAATTTCATTTTTGACAATATGGGACCTTTAATATACTGAACAAAATTATAAACGCAACACTTTTGTTTTTACCCCCATTTTTCATGAGCTGAACTCAAAGATCTGGTAAAAAAAAAAGTTTTCAACACTAATAACACAGTAACACTTGACAATAAGGTTCATTAGTTAACATTAATTAACAACAGAGACTTTTTTTATATACACAAAAGGCCTATTTCTCTCAAATATTGTTCACAAATCTGTCTAAATCTGTGTTAGTGAGCACTTCTCCTTTGCAGAGATAATCCATCCACCTCACAGGTGTGGCATATCAAGATGATGATTAAACGGCATGATTATTGCACAGGTGTGCCTTAGGCTGGACACTCTAAAATGTGCAGTTTTATCAGCACAATGCCACAGATGTCGCAAGTTTTGAGGGAGCGTGCATTTGGCATGCTGACTGCAGGAATCTCCACCAGAGCTGTTGCCTGTGAATTGAACCACGTGTAACCACACCAGCCCAGGACCTCCACATCCAGCATCTTCACCTCCAAGATCGTCTGAAACCAGCCACCCGGACAGCTGCTGCAACAATCTGTTTGCATAACCAAAGAATTTCTGCACAAACTGTCAGAAACCATCTCAGGGAAGCTCATCTGCATGCTCGTTGTCCTCATTGTGGTCTTGACCTGACTGCAGTTCATCGTTGTAACTGACTTGAGTTCATTCTATGGCATCTGGCACTTTGGAGAGGTGTTCTCTTCATGGATGAATCCCGGTTTTCACTGTACAGGGCAGATGGCAGACAGATTGTGGATCGAGTGGCCCATGGTGGCGGTGGGGTTATGGTAAGGGCAGGCGTATGTTATGGACATCGAACACAGGTGCATTTTATTTGAATGCACAGAGATACGGTAACGAGATCCTGAGGCCCATTGTTGTGCCATTCATCCATGACCCTCACCTCATGTTGCAGTATGATAATGCACGGCCCCATGTTGCAAGGATCTGTACACAATTCCTGGAAGCTGAAAAAATCCCAGTTCTTGCATGGCCAGGATACTGTCACGGTTGAGAAATTCACTGACTGTTCCTTGCGCTGTGTTTATGTTTGTGTGTATGCACGTGTGTGGGCGTGGTCGCTGATTATCCTCCTGGAGATCAGCGACAGGTGATACTCATTTCCAGTGCCTATTTATACTCACCTCATGCGTCTTGTGTTTGTCAGATCGTTGTTTTGTGGATGTGTATTGCCTGTTCCTGTTCCTTGGGTCCCAGTCTGTTCTTCGTGGATGTCCGGTTCGTCTCATGTCTCGTCTTCACGGAGGATTTGCCACACACACACTGACCGTGCTTCGCTGAGTTGTCCACGCAAGCCTGCGCTGCCAACGCTTCTGTTCCTGCACTGATTCCTGTTGGGTCTGTGAGTTCGTGAGATCGACTGCATCGGACTGAGACTTTGTTCCTGTCTTATTTCTCCACGTCTCTGTGGCTGGCTTATCTGATTGTTCAATAAAGCCCAGTTTTACTTGCACTTGTCTCCTCTGTTCACTCTCCGTAACAGAACGATCTGACCGCTATGGAGGCAGCAGGTACGTCCGAACTCACGGATTATCTCGCTCACAGCACGGCCCGGATGGATCGGCAGGAGGAGAATCTCACCACCACAAGCCGAGCTGTCCAGGCGTTGGTAGCGCAGGTGTCTGGGCTCACCCAGCAAATTCAACAACTGGCCATACCCACTGCGCCAAACCCACCGCTGCCCCCACCCTCCGCTCCTCCCGCACCTAACCGTCCACACGAGCCCCGTTTACCGACGCCGGAGAATTATTCGGGTGAGCCTAACCACTGCAGAGCCTTTTTGACTAAATGCTCCATGTTTTTTGCCCTACAGCCTCAGACATTTAGTACGGAACAGTCAAGAGTGGCGTTCGTACTTACGCTGCTGTCTGGACGTGCGGCTTTGTGGGGGACGGCGGTGTGGGAAAACCAACGAACATGCTGTTCCTCGTTCGCGGCACTCTCGGAAGAGATGAGGAGGGTATTCGACCGAGCTGTCACAGGGAGAGAAGCGTCTTGTCGGCTCGTGGACCTCACTCAGGGAGAAGGATCTGTTGCTGATTATTCCATCCAGTTTCGTACCCTTGCCGCAGAGTGCCGCTGGAACGAGGAGGCGCAGTGGGATGTCTTCCTGCATGGGCTGGCTGACCGCATCCAACGCGAGATTTACTCCCTGGATCTTCCCGTAAGTCTCAACGGATTAATTGACTTGGCTCTGCAAGTGGACGCGCGCCTGCATCGTCTGGAGCAGCGCAACCGTTCCATTCCGATTCCCAGAGATTATGGTTTCCACCAAACAAGTGGTCATGATGCGGTCAGCCCCGCCAACGATCCGGAGCCCATGCAGGTGGGTCGAGCCTGGCTCTCCCGGGAGGAGAGGGAGAGAAGGAGATCCCAGGGATTATGCCTCTATTGCGGAGGTTCGGGGCACTTCGTCAATAACTGCCCCGTAAAAGAGCGAGCCCGGCAGTAGAGAAGAGGATTCTGTCGGGCGGGGTCTCCATCCAGAAACCCTCTTCCACCCTCCTTCCGGTGAGATTGCAGTGGGCAACTCAGACTCATCACTGCCAAGCCCTTATCGACTCCGGAGCGGAAGGTAACTTTATGGACTACACCTTAGCACACAGACTTCAGATACCCACCATACCCCTCACCAATAAGATTTCTGTCAACGCACTCAATGGACAAGAATTACCCACTATATCTCACTCCACGGTTCAGATAACACTCATCACTTCCGGCAATCATTCCGAAGATCTATCTTTTCTGCTCCTTGACTCCCCTACCATCCCTATTGTCCTCGGTCATCCCTGGCTCGTGCAGCATAACCCCAGGGTTAACTGGGGACATAACTCCATTTCCGCCTGGAGTACTGAGTGTTATGCGTCTTGTTTAATGTCTGCTGGTTCGTCTCTGTCCAGTTCTGTCTTGCAGGAGGAGCCGGTGAATTTGTCAAACGTGCCCGCTGAGTACCTCGACCTGAAGGAAGTGTTCAGTAAGTCCAGAGCTGCTTCTCTTCCTCCGCATCGTCCCTATGACTGTGCTATAGATCTTCTGCCAGGTACGTCTCCGCCTAAGGGCAAGTTATACTCTCTTTCCATTCCCGAGAGGGAGGCCATGGAGAAATACATTTCTGATTCTCTGACATCCAGGTTCATTCGACCTTCCTCTTCTCCTGCGGGGGCGGGGTTCTTTTTTGTGGGGAAGAAGGACGGCTCCCTGCGACCGTGTATTGATTACCGGGGGCTGAACAACATCACGGTAAAGAATACCTATCCTTTGCCGTTGATGTCTTCAGCCTTCGAGCGGTTGCAGGGAGCCTCGGTCTTCACTAAATTGGATCTACGTAATGCTTATCATTTGGTCCGCATCAGGAAGGGAGATGAATGGAAAACCGCTTTTAACACCCCCAGGGGGCATTTTGAATATTTGGTCAAGCCTTTTGGGCTGTCCAACTCCCCAGCGGTTTTTCAGGCACTCGTCAATGATGTGCTGAGAGACATGGTAGACCAGTTCATATATGTCTACCTGGATGACATATTGATTTTTTCTTCGTCTCTCCAGGAACACGTTCAGCACGTCAGACGAGTGCTTCAGAGGTTGTTAGAGAATGGGCTTTTTGTCAAGGCGGAGAAATGCGCGTTTCATGCACAGTCTGTTCCTTTCTTAGGTCACATCGTCTCGTCTGAGGGAATGCGTATGGATCCCGACAAGATTAAGGCCGTGGTGGATTGGCCAAGTCCAGATTCCTGTAAGGCCCTACTGAGGTTTCTGGGGTTTGCCAATTTTTACCGACGTTTCATTCGTAATTTCGGCCAACTAGCCGCGCCTCTGACAGCTTTGACCTCCTCCAAGACGACGTTAAGGTGGTCCGATGCAGCCGAGACTGCATTCGCTAACCTCAAGAGCCGCTTTATTTCCGCTCCCATTTTGATAGCCCCTGATCCTTCACGTCAGTTCGTGGTGGAGGTCGACGCGTCAGAGGTGGGGGTAGGTGCGGTACTCTCCCAACGCTCTTCCTCAGACGACAAGATGCACCCTTGCGCGTTTTTTTCTCATCGCTTGTCGCCTACCGAACGCAACTATGACATTGGTAACAGGGAGTTGTCGGCGGTCAAGCTAGCGTTGGAGGAATGGCGACATTGGTTAGAAGGGTCGGGGGTACCTTTTATAGTCTGGACTGACCACAAGAATCTGGAATACATTCAATCTGCTAAAAGACTCAACTCCAGGCAGGCTCGGTGGGCCCTTTTTTTCGGTCGTTTTGATTTTACTCTCTCGTACCGCCCGGGTTCCAAAAACATCAAACCCGATTCTTTATCTCGTATTTTTGACCCATCCGCACGCCCGTCTACTCCCGAGTGCATTTTACCCGAGACTCTATTCATCTCCACACTCACATGGGAGGTCGAGTCGAAGGTCAAGACGGCCTTAGAAGGGGTAACGCCTCCGCCCGGAGGCCCACCGAATCGTTTATTTGTGCCGGAGGGGTTGCGGTCCGACGTTATCCAGTGGGGTCATTGTTCCAACGTGGCATGCCACCCAGGAGTAAACCGCACTAGTTTTTGGTCAAGCAACGATTTTGGTGGCCATTGATGGCTCGCGACATTCGAGATTTTGTTTTGGCTTGTTCGATCTGTGCCACTGGTAAGACTTCCAATCGACCCCCAGATGGGTTACTCCAACCACTGTCTGTCCCTTCGAGACCCTGGTCCCATATTTCGCTAGATTTTATCACCGCCCTCCCGCCCTCCCAAGGTAAGACGGTTGTTTTGACCGTAGTGGACCGGTTCTCGAAGGCGGCTCATTTCATTCCCTTGGCCAAATTACCTTCTGCCAAGGAGACAGCGGTGACTGTCATTGATCACGTCTTTCGTCTACATGGCCTCCCGACGGACGTGGTCTCTGACAGGGGGTCTCAATTTGTGTCCAAATTCTGGCAAGAATTTTGTAAATTACTGGGGGCCACTGTTAGTCTGTCCTCGGGTTACTACCCCCAGAGCAATGGTCAGACCGAGAGAGCCAACCAAGATTTGGAGAGAATGTTGCGATGTGTGGTATCCAAGAATCCTTCCTCCTGGGGTCAACAGCTTTCCATGGTGGAGTACGCACACAACTCGTTACCAGTGTCATCTACGGGCCTATCACCGTTTGAGTGTAGTTTAGGGTACCAGCCACCTATTTTTCCCAGCCTGGAATCCGAAGTCGCGGTCCCCTCCGCTCACGCCTTCGTCCAGAGGTGTCACCGTACATGGACCAGAGCCCGTGAGACTCTGCTCCAGGTAAGGGCGCGCACCAAGGTTAAGGCCGATCGCCACCGGTCAAGACCTCCCGTCTACGTCGTCGGTTCCAAAGTGTGGCTTTCTACTAAGAATATTCCTCTCCGCTCCGTGTCGAATAAATTAGCTCCTAAATTCATTGGCCCGTTTCCTGTCACCAAAGTCATTAGTCCGGTGACAGTTCGACTCAAACTGCATCCGGCGTACAGGAGAATTCATCCCGTGTTCCATGTGTCCAAATTAAAGCCCGTATTTTATTCTCCCATTAATCCGCCGGTCCCAGTTCCCCCACCGCCGCGACTCGTAGATGGGGAACCTACTTATTCGGTAAATCGTATTCTGGACTCAAGGCGGAGGGGACGCGGATTTCAGTATCTGGTGGACTGGGAAGGTTACGGTCCGGAGGAGAGAAGTTGGGTCCCTGCTAGGGACATCCTGGATCAGTCCCTTATTGATGATTACAATCAACGGGTAGGTTCTCCTGGGAGCTCCAGGAGGCGCTCCTAGGGGGAGGGGTACTGTCACGGTTGAGAAATTCACTGACTGTTCATTGCACTGTGTTTATGTTTGTGTGTATGCACGTGTGTGGGCGTGGTCGCTGATTATCCTCCTGGAGATCAGCGACAGGTGATACTCATTTCCAGTGCCTATTTATACTCACCTCATGCGTCTTGTGTTTGTCAGATCGTTGTTTTGTGGATGTGTATTGCCTGTTCCTGTTCCTTGGGTCCCAGTCTGTTCTTCGTGGATGTCCGGTTCGTCTCATGTCTCGTCTTCACGGAGGATTTGCCACACACACACTGACCGTGCTTCGCTGAGTTGTCCACGCAAGCCTGCGCTGCCAACGCTTCTGTTCCTGCACTGATTCCTGTTGGGTCTGTGAGTTCGTGAGATCGACTGCATCGGACTGAGACTTTGTTCCTGTCTTATTTCTCCACGTCTCTGTGGCTGGCTTATCTGATTGTTCAATAAAGCCCAGTTTTACTTGCACTTGTCTCCTCTGTTCACTCTCCGTAACAGATACTCACCGGACATGTTAGCCATTGAGCATGTTTGGGATGCTCTGGATCGGTGTCTACGACAACGTGTTCCAGGTCCTGCTAATATCCAGCAACTTCGCAAAGCCATTGAAAAGGAGTGGGCCAACATTCCACAGGCCACAATCAACAAACTGATCAACTCAATGCGAAGGAGATGTGTTGCACTGCGTGAGGCAAATGGTGGTCACACCAGATACTGACTGGTTTTCGGACTCCCCCAATACAGTAAAACTTTTAGATTGGCCTTTTATTGTGGCCACCCTAAGGCACACCTGTGCAATAATCATGCTGTCTAATCATCATCTTGATATGCCACACCTGTGAGGTGGATGGATTATCTAGGCAAAGGAGAAGTGCTCACTAACACAGATTTAGACAGATTTGTGAACAATATTTGAGAGAAATAGGCCTTTTGTGTACATAGAAAAAGTCTTAGATCTTTGAGTTCAGCTCATGAAAAATGGGGGCAAAAACAAAAGTGTTGCGTTTATAATTTTGTTCTGTGTATTAACTAATGAACCTTATATATATATAACACTAATAATAAGAAATGTTTCAACACCAAATCAGCATATTAGAATGATTTCTGAAGGATAATGTGATACTGAAGACTGGAGTACTTGCAGAGTACTGAAATATGCAGAAAATTCAGCTTTGCCATCACAGGAATAAAGTACATTTTAAAATATAATAAAATAGAAAAGTTATTTAAAAGTAATTTTTTAAATATTTCACAATATTTTGTAATTTTTGATCAAATAAATGCAGCCTAGGTGGCATAAGAGACTTCACTCAAAAACTTTTGAACGTTAATGTGTATATATATTTGAATTACTTAATTATTACTATAATACACATATGCACATCCTATATAACAGATGTTCACTTGGCCATTTTGATTGAATTAGTCATAGATCAGTCTACATGGGCAAAGAAATTCTTTTCTAGTTCCACCTTGACATCAGTTCTTAATGTGGTTCTTGTATCTCACACACAGCCACAGAAAAGCCAAGCAATCAATCAAAGTCAAATTAGCAAAGCGACAAACGTTAATTAAACCTCAGAAAAATGACCTTTTACACTAGGAGACAAGTACACACCCTGTCAGCTCGGTTTATGTGGATTGATTAGGCCGCTTCCACAACTATTCTTCCTCTCCAAGCTTTGTTTCTAATAGAGAAAAGACTGTTTGAAAAACCAAGGCTGACCTTTGGCACTGACAAGGCTCCGGTTATACCCAACAGGGCTGAAGTACTCAAAGACGAACACGGTGACTGCCACAACAGTCAGGCACATTACGAACATCATAACCCACACGGCTGGACTGTAAGGCTCTGTAAGACAGAGAGAAAGACCAAAAATACAAAACCAATGGAGTTTTTGTTTGTGATGTAAATGCTGTGCAATTAGAAAAAACAAAGAACAAATTAATGTTTAGCAGAGTCAAAATGCCTTTGTTTGTGTGCAGAGCTGGTGATTCAGTAGAAAATGTTTGTCCTATCTAGGATTTATTCTAGATTTAATCCAACAAAGGCATACAATTTGAATCTAATCACATTCTAATCAAAACGCCACTGGTAGGAAATATTTAACACCGCCTGTAAGAATCTCTCATAAACAAGGAGTGTGTCCTTGAAAATGGATGGATAATGATGACTCCTCACCCAGGAAGGCAGAAGGTGAGACTGTTCCATTGCTTCTGGCCACCATAACACTAATCCCAGTCTCCACAAATGGCACTGAAAAGTCAACAATCTCTGACCGCTCCTCATTGATGGTAAGAGAGCCAATTGCCATATCTGCACGCTTGTAGAAGACCTTGAACAAGGGGAAAGTGAGTGATATCTTTAGAGCAGTCATCAGAAACATAGCAAAATAATGAAGGCCCGTGCAATTTCAAATTTACGTTCTGCACTCAATGAATAACTTACTTCTATGCCATTAAGAAAGTCATTTCTATACATTATGCATGTGTGTAGCATGAATACAATCCTGACATACTATATGCCATTTTAATGTTGTCTTGTGACCTACACCTTTGCCATTTACAATTATAACCACTCTACCATGGCCTTGTGGGATAGCAAAGTGTCCATTGGATGTGACTTCATAATTTCAGCGTAAAGAGTAGGTCATATGGGTATTTTTTGCATACTGCTTATTTATACTTACTACTCATTTGGCATAATGCTTTTCGCCTACTATATCCTTGAGAAGTACAAATATTTGGACGTGGAGAATGTCTCTGTACAACATTAAAGTCAAGTAAACGCAATGTACTATTAGTCACAATATAATAATAATGCAAAGGTTGGTCACACATTAGATTAGGGTCCAATTCTCTATTAACTATGACTTTTGCCTCAATAAACTCCAACAGCTTATTAGTAGTTAGTAAGGTAGTTGTTAAGTTTAGGTATTGGGTAGGATTAAGGGATGTAGAAAATGGTCATGCAGAATAAGGCTTTAATATGTGATTTATAAGTACTAATAAACCGCCAATTTCCTAGTTATATGCATGCTAATAAGCAACTAATTATTAGTGAGAATTGGACCCTAAACTAAAGGGTTACCAGTGGGTTAATAGCCACTATAAACCTGACATAGTTTGAACGTTTTTTTTATGGATATCACAATTAAGTGAAAGTGACACGTGATGGCCAAGTATGGTAACCCATACTTGTAATTTGACCTCTGCATTTAACCCATCCAAGTAAGTGCACACACATTAGGAGCAGAGTAGTGAGTAGTGAACACACACACACAGAAAACGTGGATACACACACCCGGAGCAGCGGGCAGCCTTGAGCGATTGGGGGCACCCGGGGAGCGATTGGGGGTTAGGTGCCTTGCTCAAGGACACCTCAGTCATATTCCTGCCGGTACTGGAATCGAACCAGCAACCTTTGGGTCACCAGTCCAACTCTGTTACCATTAGGCCATGACTGCCCCAATTGCTAACATCGCAATTAAGACTGTTGTTATTATTAGCCTCTGGTTTCCAGACAGATTCCAATTTCTTCAAGGTATGGAAATGGACATGAACCACTAGGTCTCATTACACAACTTCGCAAATCGCTAACATCGCAAATCATTGTTGACACATTTGTTTTTCCGTCACCCGCAATCAGGCTCATGAATAAAATTCCTTATATCCAACTCATGTCAGCCCGTAATTTCTGTCTTGCTATTGTATAATAATTATTTATCTCATGTAATGATCTATTTCTCTCGCAGTGTGAAAAGCATTTAAGCCTTGTATGTGGAGCATGGGTTTGCTATCTTTAAACTCATCAACGTTTAAGCAGATGCAGGTGATGAAAACCGATGAAGTGATCAGCAGCTGTGGAAGACACTAAACCACCGGATTAAGTGACACTACACGCAGCAGGAGGTCACAGGATGGAATGTGTCGAGATCGCTTTTAAAGCCAGTTATGCTCCATGAATGCTCTTAACAACTTTAGCTGCAATATTTGGTGGCTTAAGGAGATCTGTTGAATACAGAAAGAAAACAGGGTGTGAGTAATGTTAGGAAAAACGTGTTGACACTGTCATAGGAAGCTGATTTATTTCTTGTATCACGCTGTAAGCTGTTTTATTTTTATATTCTCAGATGTTAATTTAGCTCATTTCCCATGAGCACTGAACTGTTGACATGTTTGAAGTGTGAGTGCGTTTATGTGAGAAAGAGAGAGAGAGAGAAAATGCGCCATTTCATACCTCTCCGATCATTCCATTCCAGACACCACGGACCATCTTGCCATGTTTCCCATTGGTGACCAGATAAAGGTCATATGAAAACTTGATTGTGCGTGAGAGCTTCTTTAGGATGTCTATGCAGAAGCCTTTGCAGCAGAGTTTGGTGTAAGGCTCAGTGTGACCGGTTATACTGCACAAAAAATAAATAATAATAATAATTATTATTATTATATATTAAACATTTAGTAAAAATGTTCATCTCTCTTTAAAAACAAGTAATAGTTCACCCCAAAAAGAAACATTGTTCGAAGCAACTTGTATGCTACCTTTCAAGCATTCAGAAGGTAAATGATAGCTTAATGCGAGAATTTGTGTCAAAATTGTGGCCATATGGACCACTTTTATGTTATTATTAGGGTGCTTTTGTGTCCTATTTGAAGCTGGAATGCTTTTAGTCAGGTTTAAATAATGACAGACTTTATTTTGGGGTAACTAAATGTCCTTTAACCCATTTAGGAAGGAACCATATAAAAAGGTTATGATTCACATGCTCCCATTGAACATTTGGTGAAGAGGATCAAAGCGCATGGTTCTAGGGCAAAACATATGGTGTGACACACATCTGAAAGAAAGATTACTGACAGAAAGACTAATTAATCATAACTCGAATAATACAGACATGAATATGGAGAGAGGAAATGGTATGTGTATATGTATGTGTAAGATTATGAAGAAGACTTCATATACAGAGGTAAAATGGCATCAACAGTAGTGGTCAAAACTGATTGTCACGTTTAGTTTTGGTTTTGTTTCAATCTAAAAAAGTAAGTGCTGCCTTAAATTTTAAGTTTAGTCAACTCAAATATCCAAGTTGTAACTTAGTACAACTTCACATTTCAAGTTACCTAAACTTAAAATTGTAAGGCAGCACGAACACTTACGTTTTTAAGTTAAAAAAACATTTTCAAGTCAAGTCATATCCTGTTTTGTTTATTTGTATTTGTTCAAGTTTTGTACATAAAGCTGCACTTGGGATCATTTCAACAACTCGCCTATGGTGAAAATCCTTACGGTAATGTCTGGAAGGGTTATTTGTATTTAAACAATTACAAGTTTGATTAAACAATCCAAATAAGAGGAAAATATTTTATATATTATAAATATGAGGGAAGAACAAAACATTGAACTTGGTTATGGTATTCATCTGACAAAGTTTTTGGGCAAAAAAAGGCAACTATACAGCTACAGGTTTCATTTTACTATGCAAAAAAGAAAATGCATGGAAAAACAAAGAGCTAACAGAAAAAAGCATACATTGACTACAACATAATGTTATATTTATATCCCTACATAATGCAGTTATTAATATCCCATTGGTTCCCTCTTGTTTTTGCACGTGTTCATAATTTCTTTGAATGACAGCCTGGTTAAAAATGATGTCCGCACAATTTGCCATGTTTCAATGAGTTATCACAAATTAAAAAAATTGACTCCAAGCACAACTATGCAATATGCTTACAAAATCTTTAAAAACAAATTTATATTATTTGAATGAAACTTTTCCTAGGCCAGACATCACTTTTAGCCAATATAGTACGTCTGAGGGCTTTTCTTTCTTATTGACCTGAAAAGAACAATAAATAGCCTACATAATAACGTTTACTTATATCAATAATAACCACATATAAGTAGAAAAATACAGACTCAGAAAGCAAATAAACACTGCTCTCTTCAGCAAACTCCTGCGATTTAAAAACCCATAGCCCAGAATCTATAGAAACGTAATGCTTGGTTGTGAGCAGTCACAATAAAATGTTCGGAAAAAAGCGATGGCCTCCATTAACCGTTAGATGCTGGAGGCACTGAGCAGAGAAACTCTGAGAGCAATAATGATACATCACCTCTAACCTCCCCCAGACCTCCTGCGTAATGAGCTGTACGGGGAGTGGACTTGGGGCGGAGGGCCGGCAATGCAGGGTGTGCGGCACTGGCAGCAACCATAACAAAGAAAGACAAATGAAGTGTTTGGAAAGATGAGAGTCTCCCTCTGCAAGCGATCTGGACATAACATAAACAAGCCTGTCTCTTTTCTAGCCTGTATCACCACCTGCAAACGGCGCTGGCGATTTGGGTTAAGTGGGCTGTGAATTAAGGATGAGATGTTTAATCAGTCAAACAAACACACACACACACACACACACACACACACACACACACACACACACACACACATGCACGCACGCACACACACAAAGCACAAGGGACAGAGGGACAAAGTGCATCAGTTTCCTGGTATAATGGACACAGACACACTTGCATCCTAGGGAGTGTCAATCAATTATTTCTCCTTTAAAAAAAGTGAATTACAGTACATTGAGTAATATGGATCTTTGTTATCATTGCATACAGTCAGTTATTGTGAAACAGCTATATGAGAGATGTACAGTGGCTTGACCTATCTATTGCAGAAATGGGTGTAGCACATCGATTTGGTTGTGGTAGACTAATGCATTTCATATCCAAACACAGTGCCACATTAGTGCCACAGTCTGCTGACCTTGATATACATGGGATCATATGATAGCAAAAGCTGAATTTTCAGCAGCCATTACTACAGTCTTCAGTGTCACATGATCATCATTCAATATACTGATTTGATGTTCAAGAACAAATCTTGTGCTGTTTAATATTTTTGTGGAAATGTTATAACTTTTTCAGAATTCTTTAATGAATACAAAGTTCAAAAGAACAACATTTATTTTTGTCACAATGTAAAAGTCTTTACTTTTGATCAATTTAATGTGTCCTTGCTAAATAAAATAATTAATTTCTTTAAAAAAATCATACTGACTACAAACTTTTTAACAAGAGTGTAATGTATATATCTGTATTATCCCAAATTTAAATGTATAAATAAATTATATTTATATTTAAATATTAAAACAATTATGTAGTTTGTGAAATAACAAAAATGATGCAAACATTAACTATTGATTTTGCCACCAGATTAATTCTATAGAACAGCAACATGTGGGACAATATTAAATGCTGAATCTTTTTCTAATGCATGGAAGTGATACATTTGGACAAAATGATGTAAAAAATAAACATTCTGTCATCATTTACTCAACCTCAAGTTGTTCCAAACCTGTTTGAGTTTCTTCTGTTGAACACAAACAAAGATATTTTGAAGAATGTTGGTAACCAGACAGTTGACAGTAGCCATTTACTTCCATACTATATTTTTCCCTACTATGGAAGTCAATGGCTACTGTCAACTGTCTGGTAACCAACATTCTTCAAAATATCTTTGTGTGTTTAACAGAAGAAATATTAGCTTCAGGGTTTGGGACAACTGGAGGGTGGGTAAATTATGACATACATTTTTAATTTTGCGTGAACTATCCCTTTAAGGAGAGAATTATCAACTGTTTGAAACCAATATACAAAGCCAGTGCTAGAGAAACCGTGTATTTGTGTAATTGAACTTTTGACTCAAAACCTTTGTGTTTGTGACAACAAACCCCATTCTCCCCGACCATATTTTGGTATACACATACTTTAAATCCGAAATAATAGTTTTCCCACTTGTATAAATGACTAATTGGCATGTGTAAAACACATTGGTAGACAAGAATTGGGAATCATTGTATAATAAATCCATAAATTCACTCAAACATCAAAAATGCCCATTGTTACCTCAGGTCCAATTAAAAGCAGTTGTCATACTTTTCAGAACTTTCTGAACATGGGTGCCAATTAGCATGAAGGTGTGTGATGGGCCCAGAGCAGAACGTCACCATTACAGTTATTGATCATTGTTTCCCCTTCAGCCATCACACGCTTCCCATGGGGTGATTACTCTGCTTTATGATTTATTTACACTCTCTCCCCTCAGCATGGAGCCATAATGAGCCTGTCATCTCTCTCTCTCTCTAGGCATGACACACTCCTCGCATGTGTTACCTCAAGAGCTACACATTTCACTGAATCTGCTTTCATTTACCTGGAGGAACCAACTTTTGGAATTACACTATTTTATTGTTCATGTCTAGGAATTCCATCAACAGAGGAAAGCAAATTACAGTGATCAAGGAGTCACAGATTTTAATTAGCAAGTTTATGCCTAAGGCAAGGAGGGTTGAGGGATTAATTGCTGGAATGATCAAAACAATTCCTAATAATAGGTCTCGGGTCTTCAGTCCAATGAGCTTCTATTTAAATCAGCCCTCTGGTAAATCAAGATAAGAATTAGTGGCATTCAATGAGAGCACTAAAATTTAGTAGCCGAGTTTGGGAGCCTCCAAGGTGCTTAAGTTGTGTCTCATTTCCATTTTTAGAAAGACTAAAAAAAAAATACTAGTAAGTAAGTCCTTTTAACAGTCTTTTGCTATAAGGTGATGTTCTCATAAAAGAGTTTAGACTCTTACATAGCAACTAAACAGGACTAAGATTCTGAAGATCTTCAGATTCTTAATACTTCAGTAAGGTTCAGTAATTAGCCGCATCTTAAACTCTCTACAAGCTTGCAGATGCAACATCCCAATAAAGTGTGTAATAGGCTTGCTGGACTGTAACAAGTTGCATATGCTAAGTGACTCTCGTGGCATATTGCTAAATGGGGATGTTTGCCAGTTTTGTGTAGGCGTTATTAGACTTTTCTTTTTAATTAGCAGTCTGGGTTTTATTTTTTTTAGCTCTGCTATCTAATATCAGAAAAAATGGCAAATATTATATAAAACAGTGGTACCAACTGTAGGCAGAATGCAGTGAATATTGTCTTAATATTATATGTTAGACGTTTCCACCTAAAATTTAGTAAAACTCTTTCTCGTTTTCAAATGTTCTTGTTTGTGTTTGTATAATGACTCATTCTAGAAAGTGAAAAGGTTGCTGCTGCTTATTTTATAATTATTAATGGGTACCTATTATCCCTGTACTAGGTACAATCCATCCAGAGGACACTCTTTATTGCTCCCCTTAATAAGAAACAATTCATTTTAAAAATCAATGTAATCAAATAGTACATTTGCAATGTGCAGCAGAGAGAGGACGATGTAATGTGGAGACTGTGCTCTTTATGAAATTGTCTAGATATTGGTCTCATAAACAACCCCATTTGATGAATATCTTCATAAACAACAGCCACAGATGTTGACCTTTTGAAGTCACATTCACAGGTGTACCTTTCAGTCCGATTGGACTGCCGACGGCACGGCACAGTATTGCGCACACAAGTGCCCGTGGCAGGATCAACACTTTCCACGACGACGAAAGGCCTCTCCTCCAGCGTGGCCACAGTCAGGTGGCGGTTGTCAGATACGGGCTCCAGGAAGCTGCCATAACGGGGCCATACAGGATAACGCATTTGCAGAATCCCTCCCTCATAGTTTCCTACCTGTGGAGGATTTCAGAAGAGTTTTAAATATGGATTAAACCTTACGAATTGCAAACAAACCAAAGGTTAAAAACATACACAGATAGACATTTCTTCATTGACTAATACTGTTTTAATACTAATTATATTTTCTATGCCTTAATCCTGAAGCTATCCCTCACATAAATCCTTTTGCATTTTTAGATTTTCATAAAACCTGACATATTAAATAACTGTAAGAAAAGCTTAAAAAATATATAAATTTTTAGTTGAGTATCATATTTGATGCATTTGGCATTTTTGGTATGATATAGGATAATAAAGAGCTCATACTCGAGGAGAAAAAAAAACACCTAAATTTTGTTCAGAGGCCCAAACTGAGCAAAAATATTGCAGTTGCTGATATTCATATGGCCAAAACATAAAAAAAAAGTGTTAATCTTAAAATATTACTAACAATATAAAATATATTCTTACGTTTAGTTAAAAAAACAAAACAGTAAAGATTTCACAGTGAAAAGACACATGTACCACAACCTGAAGGTGGACGCTTTTAGAATGATATTAAGAGGCCTTTTACTTGCTAAAAAAAATAAAAAATACATCAGACGAAAGGCATGTAGTAGATTGTCCGCATACATGGTATAAGACAATTCTTGTAATTTCCGGTATAATTTTATCCATGTAGGGGATTCCATCACCTTGTATCCTTTTCTTTGGATAGGCAAAACCACTCAAGCAAACATTCGACAGAGGTGATAAAGGAAAATGTTCCAAAGTGCAATTCATGGTGTCTTCCTCACGGGTATGTTGTATTTATCATTCGCTGTTCAATACAGTGCATTATTCGTTTGTCACATCATCAGCATGATGTATAATCAAATAAATATTCCACAGCTTTCTTATGTTATTCTCTTTTATTGCTTTTATTTTTATTTTTTGGTTTTTCCTCTGAACTTAAAATGAATTTGTAATAATGGTTCGAATTTATACTACTCCAGTAATGAAGGTGTTGCACAAAGCCGTAAATCTCCCAGGGCTCAGAGGCTCATGGGGAATCTTTACAGAGCTGTTTGTAGACTGTGGAAAAGCCCTATTATCCAGAGAGAGCTCAACCTACTGGTCCAGCTCAGCTTAAAAGAGACTATGGAGAGTCTGACTCAGGGCCGCCTCTACTAAAATTTCCCAAGAATCAATGCGTCACACCCAAATACCAAGGGGGGAGAAGTACGAACCTGCTGTCCATCTCTGTGACCCTGTTTTAAAGTTACATGAGAAGAACATACACTTCTCTATCTAAAAGCTGCAGTCCATTAGCTGGGGTTATTACCTGACAGCTTCTTGAATGTGTGACCCCTGCTACAGATTTTGAGCAAACAGACATTTTTTGCAACATATTTTTTAAAGAAAAATGTAAAAGAGCTAAAGAAGGATGCACTGTTGCATATCCTTTTAAGGGCAAAAGACAGGAAAGCTCAAGAAAGTGTTGCCACTAATTGTGCAGCAGCTGTTTGACAGCCTTTTCCAAATGCAGCCGAGGCTTTTCAGCTTGGGAATTGTAATCCATGTTTGGTTATGGTATTAGCTGTGAGGGGAAGTGAGCGTGATAAGCCTTGGCAACAGGGATTTATTGAAGAATCATTCATAAACTTCAGCAGAACAAATAGATTCAATCTCTAGACTCCAGGTGTGGATAACATGACAGCCTGGTGGCACATCACATCTGATCATTAGCAATGACGACAAGAGCTCTAAAGAACATTTTTATTTGCACATTAAATGAGGGCTGCGTCGTGGAAACTGTTCTTTATGTGTAAAGAATGAATCCAGACAAAGCCCAGCAGTTATTTCTGTCTATACCTGTTTTAGTGAGCACTTTCAGACCAGCAACTGAAATAGGCTGTGTAGTGAAAGTGAGAGGTATAGTAATTCAGAAGACTATAATGGCTGTAATAACAGGGTATTCTATTCTCGTTCTGAGGCGCAAACCAGATTTCAGTCGGAGTAGATATCTGTTATTTGGAATAGCCTATTTCGTTTTACAGCTGCCTAGCATATCTGGGATTCTTCAGCTGAGATTTTCAAAAGCCAAAGTCTGTCCAAACCACTGATCTATATACAGATCTGTGGTCTAAAACTTAACCAAGTCATCATGTACTTAAACTACAACAGCATTTTGTCTATTGCAGTTCACAAACCGAAAATGGGTTCCAGGTCTGTTCTGAAAGGGTTGTGGACAACAGGGGAAAAAAAAAACATTAAACGCACATATAAAATGCAACTAACCATATAATTGTGGATAGTTAAGACAGTAAAATTACCTTATTACCTTTAAGAAATCTCCAATACTCCCCATATACTTAGTTCTGTTAAGACAAATGTTGATATGTTTGGGTTTGGCGGAATAGATGTGCTATTCTGATGCTGCTGTTATTGCTGCTGCTGTTGGTTATTGTACAGGATTTGCTACTGCACGGCACGCTGCTGTGATCATGTAAGACATGGTGCTGCTGTACAATATAGAGTACATGAATTACCCGTAGCAGATCTATACAGGTGGAGCTGGGGAAGATGGAGGGTTTCTGAAAGCGCGCTGCAACTGCTAGACAAAATGCTGACCAGTATTTGAAGTTTGAGCAGTGAGGTCATTGGCTACTGATACAGCAGGAACCAATCAGCTGTGACCTATAGAGATGATGTGATTGCAAGCAGATTGAGTTAAGGACAGAACTTTGTATTTGTAGGCAGATTGTTCTAGCAAACTCTATATTTGACAGAAGCTAAACAAATTAGACGGATTTCTCAGAGGATGCCATTGTTTTTGTTTACTTTTTACTTTTGTGTTTTACGTTTCATACTGTTTCAGGACGCCACTTGATGTCCAATGCAAAATATCTGGATTCTGAAGCATTTCCTTCAAATTTCACAATAGCACAGATGCACAAGGATGTTTTTTTCGAAAGCAGTGTTTTTCCCGAAAAGATCTGTGTCATTAGGGTTTTGTCTGTCTTGGAGATACTATCATGGTACCAGCAGAGAAAAACAGTCTCTGTGCTGTCAGTACGCCTGTACTTTAAAAAAGGGAAGCAATGATTCTCGCTAATGACTTCAGCACACAACACGAGCAGGGTGTGCACAGCATGGGAAAGTGAGGTGGTGCAGAGAGTGTCAATGGGAGCGTGAGAGGGACTACAGAGCAAGGTGGCCAGATATAGATAAACTGTTATGTCACACAGAGGGGGGTCAGGTGAGCCATGAAGGCCAGAGGCGAGAGTTTAAACTAAAGACTCAATTTAAAAGAAAAATCGATCAAAACTTTTCAAAAATAACACAAGCTCTTTGCGGCTCTTTTACACGTACATCTACTTGTCATGTACGTGTACGAATTACTCCCACTAATTGTGCAGTTTATTTGCACACACTGTCTGCATTGTGTTAGTGCTTAATTTACTAAAGGAATTATGCAAATCAGCAAACGCACCTGCAAAAACATTATTTGCATGTCAAGCTAAATAGAGCAGACTTGCAAAAGCTAGCATACAATGCTGGAACTGCACAGGTTCAGACACTTGATTCAGCTATTTAAGTGCGCAAGTGCACGTCGACAGTGTGGCTGGATAAGTGCCCAATTATAATGGTTTTCTCCATCATTTGATGAATTACCACTGTCATGATCAATTAAAAATGTACTCAAACATCTCTTTTAAATTAAATTCCCACACATGACTGTTAACAGCACAATGCTAGTTCTGCCTGGCAAAAAGCAATGATTTTTGTGAATAAGGCACAATGTATGAGCCTAATTTACATTGAAAGGAGGCTTGTTTGAGCTAAAAAGAGCGAGTTAACTAATTTAAATATTTCTTTTTATTTGCAGCACATTCAGCATCTGGATTGTTGAAATAACACAAACAAGTGGCAAAAAAAGATTAGCCAATCCAGCCCCTGAAATTTACAGAAAACATTTACACCCTACTTTCAAAACAAGGTTACAAAAGCTCCTTCAATTTAGTTGTCATCTACTAGCCATCAACGGTACTGAGAATCTGAGCACATTTTTTTTTTTTTTTCTATTGCAGGTTTAGATGACAACACACATCCTCTAATATCCGTATCCTCTAATCCACCGAGAGGAGGGTGTGATGACCGGATGTAAATTTGGATGTCATTTTGATCTCTGTTTATTCCTCTAATCTCTTTTTGTAGTCAGGTGGTGTTCACACATTGCCAGGCGGCCTACACGTCCCTATCACAGAGGCCAAAGTGCTGGAGGGCTGGCCATGTGAGGAAGAAAGGGCTGTTTCAGAAAGCCAAGTGTAATTGCATCATGACCTGGTGTGGACGGTAATAAATGTCCAGCGTTGGAGGAGCCTATGAGGCAGGATTTTCTGATTCTTTATGTATTAATTTGAAAATCTCTGATTAATAAAAGCTAAAAAGGCAAAGATATTAAAATGGTTCAACCTATCAGTGAAATAGCTGCCAATATCTTATAATAAAAAGGGAAAAATTTAATAAAATTATACATAATAAGTATTATAATGTATAAAATTATAACTATATTAGACTATATATTTAATAAAGACTATATCTTCCGTGATACTCTTATTCTGCAAGTTTATTTGACAGGGAATACACTACTGTTCAAAATTTTGGGTTTAGTAAGATGTTTTGTTTTGGAAAGAAGTCTCATATGCTCACCAAGGCTGCATTTATTTGATTAAAAATACAGAAATCATTATAACATGTTCTCTTGGTGTTCAATAAACATTTCTTCTAATTATCAATGTTGAAAACATTATGCATCCCCAAAACCCAGTTGTGTATTCCCTGGCATCTTGGCATCTACCACCCAGTGTCACTACAGTACAATGTAGTCACTCAGAATTATTTATTATTATTTATTCAATCTTTATATTATCTGTAGTGTTGTTACTCTAATGGGTGTTCCAGAAATAGACAGATATGACTTCCAAACACTTACTTCTATAAGGAATAGATAAAACACTTAAGGAAACTGTATCTCCAGATCTGTGTATGTTCCATATTCCTGCTTTGTGTGAACATTATTATTGTTCCATCTAATCATAAGACTAACCTTGTCCCAGTGTCTCTCTCGATCCAAAGCAATGATCACCATGGAAGGATTAGTGAGATAGCCATCAGCGTTGAAGGAGAGATCCTTATGCTCCCATGACACATTTAGCATATGCCTGTAGAACAAATTAGTAGCTTTAAATTAGTAAACCAAAAAAAAAGTCGATTTGAATTTTAAGTGATTGTACAATTGCTTGGATTTGATCAATCTCTGAAATGAGACAGAAGACTATTAGGCAGAAAGGAGGACATTTCAAATACAAGCCTATAATATTTTTTCCCCACCAAGTCAAATGCATATAAATCAGAGCGTACAGACACTAATACATTTACAGTATTCATTCTCTCTCTTTTAATCCTCTTTGTCTCATAGACCTGAACATTTTTACTAAACGAATTTTCCACTTATAGAACCAGATACTGGTGGAGCAGAACATGAGGCAGGATTTAACACTGTCATTCAATTTTAATGATAAAAAGTGCAGTAGCAGTTATCATTATTCAGACATCATTTCAATAATGGCTAAAATCATGACATGACTTTGATTTATTTTTGTTTTTGACATGATTTTTATACAATGGCAGTGCAAAGTTCACCTGTCTGAAAATTTGAAAAATGACACAGAACCCCCCAAACAAACCATAAAAGTAGCCTACACAACAATGCATGACATACAGATGGAAATTTAAGATTATTCACCAATAATCTTCCTTTCCTGTGAGCTATTAATTTGACAACTACTGAGATTTGATCATTGAGTCACTGAGTTGAACTCTTCTTGAGTTAACTTACTTTTATTGCCCTTTTCTCGTTGTCGTTTTTTGTTGTGTATTGAAAAGAACCATGTGAAGAAGATACATGAAATAACATGAGGGTAAGCAAATATGTAATTTTCATTCCTTCCTCTACCCATCTTGCAATGTCAACCCAGACCATCCTACTATTATAACGTCCCCCCCATAGAGAATACATTCCTTTTTGCCGCCTGATGAATCCTTTGATACTGCCCAACTAGTCACACGTCTGAAAAGCCAGTTCTTTAAAGATTTATAAACTGTCTTCCGACAGACGTTTCTTTTTATGCCAGAGAAACGGGCAGACACCTGAACAGCACCGAAGCCTGGGAACATTCCGGATGGAGAACCCAGTCACTCATGTGTCTCTGATACGCTTGATCACAGAAAGCTCGGAGAGGCAATTGGAACACTATTTAATGAGGACGGTGACTCCCAGGTGAATGGCAGATTTAACAAGGAAATCTGGAGAATCTCCCAGTCTCATTACAAGGGAGAAAGACCAAAAAAAAAAAGTGCAAAAATGCAATGTTTTGTCTGGAAAGCTGTTTATGATGAAATCTCCAGTGGCCAACTAAGCTGTGAGAATTTCAATTGTCAGGACTTTGAGTATTTGTAAATTTGCCACCTACACTTTCCTGTTGTATTTGATGTGATCAACATTTTTGACAAGAAATAGGGCAATGCTGGGAAAGGGATGTCTATGATATAGTTTTTCTCTTTCTTTTAAGACATGATACTGAGATATAATATAATATTAATATAAAGGTCCAAAAAAGAATACACTTTCTTCATGACTGTTTCTTAACACAATTAAGTACAAAGTACCCTTTGTAATAATGTCAAATTAAAAGTTTTACTTTAAAATACATTTTAAATCATTATGTTTTAATAATCTTTTCTCATGCTTTAAAGAAGTGCACATGTAAGGTACTTGATAATAATTTGAACAGTAGTTTGTTATTCGATATTACATTTAAATTTAATACTGTTCATTTTAAATGTCAACTTAAACTTCATTATTAGAAATGTGTAATTACAAGTATATTTAAATACATTTATATATTTAAATATATTTAAACTTTAAATGACATTAACATATATTTTAGTTTATCATAAATGCTTGTCAGTACATTTACTGCTCGGCAGAACAGTTTAACCATATTTCAAAAGTAATTATGAAATCACATATAAAGATGAACTTAAGCCCTACCTAAGTGGGTCAAAAAAGCACTCTAAAGTTCAGCTAACTGCATTTAATATAAATTTACATTTTCATTTAATTGCAAATAACATTCAATTCAGAGTCTGAAAACATTACATTCTGTTCACACTCAACATTCTTTTAAAGGGGTCATCGGATGCCCATTTTCCACAAGTTGGTATGATTCTTTAGGGTGTTCATGTAAAGTTTGTATAACATACTTTGGTTTAAATTCCTCAATGGTTGTGTAAAACAACACCCTTTTTACCTCCTCAAAAACAGCTTTGTTCACAGTGACCTGTTTCGGTGGATGTCTCTTTAAATGATAATGAGCAACTCCTCACCCCACCCCTCTCTTCCATGGTTGGTGTCGAATGGCTGAGGGCAGAAATATGCTAATACGGGACAGACCGTCAGTGGTCGTGGGCGGAGCATGACATCATAGTGCTCAGAAAATCCAAATGGCCTGATTATTGAGAGTGTTTAGACTTTTTGAGGATTAAAAAAAGGAGTGAATGGATTTTTTTCATTGTATGGTGGTTGTGTCCACACACTGCAAAGACATTTATATGCAAACACCATATAAAAGTGAATTTTGCATCCGATGACCCCTTTAAAGTGTACTAATTGTGTACTATGTGCTCTTTTTAAAAGTATGCTAAAGTGTACTTATTTTTCACAAGGGAAGACATGAGTTTTAAATCCTTTTTTTTTTTTTAAAAAAAACAATCTAAAGATGCTTTTCAAAAATACCTTCACTAAACTTGGCAGTCTGAAAAAGTCTTACCTGAAGAGAGAATTGTTGGCATTCAATTTGGCAGGACTATTGCAGTCACTGTGACCCTCAGGAATGAATCCTTTGTGCTTGTGGAAACTGTACACCCCTTTTACAATGACTGCCACTCCTTCCCGAACCCTCTGGCGCAGTGTTTTCCTCCAGCGGTCTGTGATAATACTGATGACGCCCACTGGAAAACTGTCAGGAGGGGATGCTTCAGGGTTCCCCACAGCCAGACTGGGGATGACCCAGATGTATCCAGGCCCCAGAAGCCCCACATCAGAGGCCATCGTGAACAAGTACTGCGCCTCCTCGTGGGAACAGTACACTAGATATACCTGCGAGTCCACCTGCTGTAGTAGTCTACGTGTGCGGATGTCATTCGCACCCACGGACATCTCGAAGCTCAGCACATCCTGCAGCTCCCACAGGAAGTAGCTTGTGTCTGTGAATGAGCGAATGTAGTCCACGAAGGTCTCGTAGCCGGGATACAAACTGGTGATCACCACAAAGTTACCCCAGTTGTACTCCTCCATCACTTTGAACATTGCATTTATTTGCTGCTCTATAGAAGATCCCATCTGGAGAAAGGTAGAGCCTTCAGCCTGCAGAATCAAGACAGAAGATAAAGGAACTACAATCATTTGTGTGGGTACCATCAAATTATTACTTAAGGACACCAAGACGTTTTAAGAGATATATGCAATCATTCCAAGGAATGGACCTACCAAAATAACCAAACCTGAAGACATGTTACAATTAACATGCTAATAACTGAGGTAAAATTGTAAAACTATGCATTCATTGACCCTCAACACTGGCACACCACAGGGAATCACATTGAGCCCTGTGCTGTATTCCTTCTTTACACATGATTGTGTGGCCGTTCACAGCTCCAATACCATTATTAAGTTTGCTGACGATACCACCATTGTGGGTCTGATCACCAACGATGACGAGGCAGCCTACAGAGAACAGGTGAGGCTTTTGGTACAACGGTGCCAGAACTACAACCTGTCTCTCAATGTCAGTAAAAACTAAGATGCTGTTGATCTACTTTAGGAAGCAGAATAAGGTACACGCACCCATTTATTTCAGAGGGGACAAAGTAGAGAGAGTCAACAGCATTTGATTCTTAGGGGTCACCCTCACTTCTAAACTCACATGGACTGAGTACACAGCATCCATCATTAAAAAGGCTCATCAATGCCTTTATTTCCTTAGGCGTCTGAAGAAAGCTTTTTTCACTTTTCTGTCCTTACAGGGTGTATTGCATCCAGATATGGCAGCTGCTCCACACAGGAAAGGAAAGCCCACAAAGGGCTACTAAAAAAGTTCAGAAAATAATTGCCACACAGCTACCAGCAGTTGAGGGCATCTACATTACACGCTGCCTCAAGAAGACAAAGCACATCATGAACGACTAGTCACCCGCCAGAGGCACTTTTCTCTTGTCTGCCCTCTGGCAAATGGCTCAGGACTATTCAAACATGCACTACAAGATTCAGGAATAGTTTCTACCTCAATGCCATAAGACTGTTCAACACACACTAATGTTTAACACTTATGTTAGTGTTAGGAACACTTCATAATGTCAAAATGTCCCTTTTTTCACTTTATTGACTTATGTCATTTTATTGTCTTACTTATCTTGTCACTGATTGTCTTATTGCCTAGCAATTATTTTTTAATTTCTGTGTATATGTATATTTTTGTGTTCATGGCAGTGAAGTTTATTGCATTTTGTCTGTCTATTGTCTGTGGAGTAGCTTTCGAGTAAGTTTTTCATTGTACTTGGTAACTTGTACACATGGCAATAAATTACTTTGACTTTGCCATTAGCTCAGCTGTTTCCAAAGTGAAACTTTGCAATAACAAGCTACTTTTTCTAACAGTAGGGTTTTTCAAACAAGTGTTTTTCTATTCACATTATACTGCTTTAAGCTTTTAATACATCCTCTGTCATATATATTTTGATTCATTACTATGATTAATTTTGAACTAACTGATTTTACAAGGAATCGGACTTTCCAAAATAGAGAGCAGTTTTTAAACTAATTCAGTCAGTTCAAAAAGAAATGATTCACCATTTCAAGTCTCTGCAAGAGCTGTTGAGCCAGACAAACATGGTTGTGATTGATTTATAAATTAGATATTATATTTAATATACGTTATATATTTTATAAGGTTAATATTTTTAAAACCTCTCAATGTAGTTAGCAACTTTTTGTTAGTTACTTGTAGTGTAACTAACTACTATTTCAAAAGGCTAGCTTAACTACTTTAAATTATGAGCAATTTAAAAGTAGCTACACAAGCTACTGTACACTTTCAAAGTAGCTCCCAAACACTGCATTTGACACTGAAGATTGGAATAATGGCTTACTCCCATTATTTTAAATTGTAAAAATATTTCAGAAAATAACTGGCTTTTTTTCCCAGATAAATGGAACATTGGTAAGCAAAAGAGACTTTTTTCAAAAAGATTAAAAAAAATTCCAACCTACTCTCAACTTTTAAACTGTAGTCTATGTATGTTTTAAATTGACCAATGAATGAGCTTCTGATGGGAACCATAACTCACGCTGCACTATAATTGTTCTGCATTTCAGTTATACAGGTTGCGCACAAATACAGGAGATCCCTAGTAGCTCAATCATGGTACATGGGACTTTCTCATACCATTGAAATAACATGTATTACTGAGCAACATTAACCTTGAACACGTTCCAAAGTATGAGATACGAGAATTGGATTTAAAACGCAAAGACAATTCACTAGACTATTGATCCTATCTGTACCACAGCCACGCGTAGGGACTTGATTTATTGCCTGACTTTCAACCATTATTTCTCTTTCTGTAATCCTATTGAATAGATTTACACTTGACACCTAATACTCGTTTATCCATGCAGCTGAATATGATGTGCTGTTTGAAAAAAAAATTGCAATATTATATTTGCATGTAAAAAAACACTTAGCATCAATATCAAGCCACAGTTGTGCATGTAAAAAACCTGAAATGATCTATTAGTGCTGTTTTAATTTCACTTGCAGTTAGTTAACTTCAAACAAGCAAGCGTCCTAATGCCCTACACTGCCAACCGCATTTCCTTCCACCGCACAGCATGAGATGACTCAAAGGTACCGGAGGAGGTGGTGTCCAATTAAGTTCCAAAGTGAGAAAAATGGGTGTGGAGGTCTGGGAGTGTCAGGAGCCGAGAGACATTCTCCCAAGACTCCTCTCTGACTAAGAGATTTCCCCTTCCCTGACAGACTGATCCGATGTCCTTCAAATAACTTCTGTGGTTAAAGTAGGCTAGCTCTGGGAGGGAGAGAGGGCAGGTGCTTTGGGACTCACCGGTCCTCCTTCTCCACTAGTTTTCTTTCTTTAAAAAGTTATACAATCACCCAGACTCTCCTGCGATTATCACTCAAGAGCCTCAGCAAGACCAGTTGGAAGTTATGCCATAGCAGTCAAAACTTGCTTTATGTCTGAAAAAACTTGCATTCGCAGAAAAATGGGATTATCCCTCAAGGACTTTCCCTATATGTGCACTTTGGTCATGAACTTAGTCCCAAGAGTTTCGACAGGTGCCATGCACCCTCAGTCACTTATTCAGACATTACGTTAAACCAGGCATTCTTAACTATGGCCCTCAAGCTCCAATTTCCTGCAGAGTTTTGCTCCAACCCTAATCAAACACACCTGAGCATGCTAATCAAGGTCTTTAGGATTACTAGAAAGCAAAGCCGAATTTAAGGCAAGCCTCCATGTTTAGAAAAAAATGTAACTTGTTTTTTTTTTTTAAATGAATGTTAATGGAGGAGAGACTTACACTGAATAAACTGCTTTTGTGGGAAATCAGCTTAGAATTTAATGAATCGACAACCTGTCAGCTAATCTCCAACATGTTTGCCATTCAACATTAATTTAACCAACTTTTTTTTGATGTTTTATAAGAGAAGTCACAGACAATTTTGTGACAGGTAGAATTCAGTTTACGTAACTTCCCATTAATTTCTATGGTATCCGCAAACAGTGATTGACTGTCGCACAAAATCAAATGACGTCAACGCTGTAATGTGATTTGGTCTCAAGGAATAAGTGATCCAAATTAGCCGTTATGCTTTCTCCAATGGTAGAATCATGGATCCCAATATCTCCCAATGATAATACCATCTCTGCTATAAAGTTTTAGGCAGATTAGTTTGATAAAGTTTGGAGATAAACTCGCAGGTAAGTGGAACCCAAGGGCCAGAGTTAATACCCCCTGTCTTCAAAGGTACTGTATAGTTCACTCAATAATTAAAATGAAGTAATCATTTTCTCACCCTCTTTCTTTCCAAACATGTTTGACTATCTTCCTTGAAACACAGAAGACAATATTCTGAAGAATATCTCAGTATTTTTTATCCTTACAATGAAAGTCAATTCTTCAAAGTCAACATTCTTCCAAATATCTTCTATAGAGTTCTGCAGAAGAAAGAAAGTCCAACAGGTTTGGAACAAGTAAATGATGACAAAAGTATCCATTTTGGCAGACCTAACCCTTTAAAATATATAATAATATTTAATATTTCCTGGAATTTTAATTGTTAAGTAAATGAATACATTACATTTCAGGCCATGTTCTTTTTCATATAGGCTTAATCTAATGTCTGGAGCTGGCACCCACTTATCAAAAAGGGAAGCTCCACCCAGATTGTAACATCAAGTGCCAAAGTGATATTTTAAGCTCACTTTATTTATTTGGAAGGCACTTGGCCATTGACAGTGTCCGATGCTACTGGGATTTCATGAAAAAATCCCACAGCAGATGTTTGTGACCTACAGTCCAATCCCTAAAGCTAGACAAAATAATCAGCCACAGCTTATTCAATTGCATGGGATTTACATGAGCAATATACATTGGTTTGTCTTGCTGTAGCATGACCAGATTCAAACAAAGTAGTAACAGGATGTCGCATATCTCTGCCTCCGCCCACCAAAAGCCTATACAACAGGAATTGTATAATCGCATCAAATTTATGATATGATATGCACGCATTTCTCAAAGGAGATTAAATGCCTAATTCACAATCTGGAAATGTGGTATGAAATATGGTTCATAGTTTCATGCAAATATTTCTTTGTGGCAATTTCTCTAATTTGATTTATATTTTATATGTTGAACCCTTACTTTGAAGTCTATTTCTGAAGTCAGTGTGCTGTCCGAAATATTATGACTTTATTACATGAATGAAAATTGGAAATTATAAATATGAAGGATGCACGAGATTCTTTTCAGGTTTTCCCTCAGTGCTCTTTAATAAAAATAGGAACATGGTCATTGGGCTGTTCAAAAGATTTGGCAAATTATTCAGGTTCTTCATATTTCATGCTCTATGGTTAAACTCCTGAAAAATTATTCCCTGCCAGGATGCTTCATTTTAATCCAGTTCTTACAAAATTATCTGACATTGGAGACAAACGCATATTTTTGGCTTTCTGTTCCACTTTATACATCTTATAAATCTTATTTTTCTGCAATCCGTGCAAGTCTGAAAGGCATTTGAAAATGACAGCTGGGCAGAAAGGAGTCATCCACTCTATAGCTGGTATTGAAGATACTCATCTGTCCCATTAAATCAAGGGCTATTGTGTTTCTCATTTAAAGATATACATCTTTTGCCAGTCTGAACGCGTAATGATTGTTTAACTGTCTTAAAAGTTTACTTTTTTCTTTTGTGGCTTTCAGATATCAGATGCTGCAAAATCCACACAGTGTGCACTAATAGAGAAAAAGCGGCACAACTGCACATGCCTTTAGTAATGCTTGTTCAAATAAGAGGATTCATTAAGCTAAAAATGAACATTTTGTCATAATTTACCCTCATGTTGTTTCAAACTTGAATGAGTTGTGGTGGTGATGGTTTTTCAAAAGGTAAATCCCAAAAATCGATGTGACCATTAAAGGAGAACTCCGGGCAATTTTTAAGTTAATCTTGATCGTTATACCTTTGTGAGTACTGTCTATAGAAAAAGAAAACTAACCGGATTGGTGCTTGCAACACGGAGCTGTTCCCGCAAATGCCCAGAGCTCCCCTCCCGCTAAAACGGCAGTTATGGGGGCATAACTGTCTTAAGTGTCTTTGTGCCTTTTAACAGACATAAAATGCAATTAAAATGTCTGTCCAACATGAACAGGGCCCTTACATGTGAACAAGATGCGTTTAGCAACTTAGCCATTGTTTAAATTCACCTAAATAGTGTTTTAGACGGCTAGCTGTAGTCTCGCGCTGAAGTCCCGTGGGAACTCAGTTGTAGCCAAAGGTAAATAGTTGTGATGGGAAGTCCGGTTCTTTCGAACAGTTCGTTTCAATGAACCGGTTCAAAAAACTCGTTCACCGGTTATTTTACGTCATCACGCAATGACGTAAATTCTTTCATCCCACGGGGATCATCAGTTCTCAGATGACGGGTCCGAAAGAAACAGTTTTCGGTTCAGTGTTCTGGTGATTCGAAACTGCAACAATTCTTGAGAATCGCTGTAGCAAAACGGCGCTGATCACGCGCGCGAGAGAGAGAGCAGAGAGAGAGCAGTGTGCAGGTGGAAGGAACGTAGTGTGTGAAGAGTGATGATCGGAGTTGCTCACAAGTGAAGAAATGGTTCGCGTTTCGTTTGTGCCGTTCCGAATTATGGCAACAGAATGCGAAAATACAAGAACTTATTTTCATCGTCTTCCTTTCCATGACCTCGAGATTCTGCAGTTGTGGCTAGTTGTACTTCAACTTGATGCGCAAACTCCCATACAAGTAGCCTACTACGCGCTAAAGATTATACCGCATTTGCAGCGAACACTTTGACAAGGGTGACTACACAGACACAACACAGGGGGGCCGGTTGAAGAAAAAAGTGATTCCGTGGACGAAGACGGGTGCAACCACTGTGGAGGTAATGTAAACTTTATTTATCCTTCCATTTGGGCGCTGTGTTGTGTCTGTGTAGTCATCCTTGTACGGCACAAACGCGAACCATTTCTTCTTCACCTACACACTGCTATTTACCTTTGGCTACAACTGAGTTCCCACGGGACTTCAGCGCGAGACTACAGCTAGCCGTCTAAAACACTATTTAGGTGAGTTTAAACAATGGCTAAGTTGCTAAACGCACCTTGTTCACATGTAAGGGCCCTGTTCATGTTGGACAGACATTTTAATTGCATTTTATGTCTGTTAAGTGGCACAAGACACTCTTTATGTATATGCCCCCATAACTGCCGTTTTAGCTGAGGGGGAGCTCTGGGCATTTGGGGGAACAGCTCCGTGTTGCAAGCACCAATCCAGTTAGTTTTTTTTTCTATAGACAGTACTCACAAAGGTATAACGATCAAGATTAACTTAAAAATTGCCCGGAGTTCTCCTTTAAGACTGCATTGTTTTTTTTTCCAATAGACAAGATAGTCATTTTTACTTAATTCAAACTAAGTATAAGCTCACAAAATGCCTTCACTACACACGTTGTATGTAAAATTACAGTCATGGAAGTCTTATACGCAGTTGCCTTAAAAATGTGTATTGAAAACCTGTAATTTTATATAATTTTTTGATGTTATTCAGAAGTTTCCACACCTCAGTAATCAGTGAAAAATGGGACACAACTGTTGGGTGCTGGTTATACATCATAACACATATTGATTTTCACACCTCACGAAATCCCTTTGCCACGCATCTGTTCAATAGCATATCAGTGCAGGGGGCTCGCTGGAAAATACAAACATAAACCACATGCACATGCTAACCTTTGTCAACCTCACAGCAGTTATTTTATACTCGCTATGTTTAATAAGAGCTGTGAGAACAGCGTCCCTGAAATTACTTCACAGATACCCCTGATTAAATCTTGATTTGATATTTGAAATACATTTTCGATGTTTTTCTTTCATGCTGAGTCTTAACTGTAAAGTCATAATTCTAATAAATTTCCTGTTAATGTTCATGAATGAAGGCTAATGTTATTGAAACTTAAGTGGTATGCTGGCCACACATTGAACCTAATTTATGAAACATAATCAAAATGTTGTTTTGTATGCATAAATACTGCATTGAATTACATTTTCATTACGATTTTCTGTGTAACAAACACATTTTGGTGTAAATCATTATATTTTTGTGGGTAAATTGGTGTAATTCAGTTCAATGTTACAATTTTAATTAATTTTAATAAACTGTCGGAATGCAACAACAAATGATTCCGTTTTACAAATGATTTACATAGAAATGTGTAAAGACAATTTATTGTAAAATTTTTCTAATGAAAGTTGTTGCATTCATTTCAATGTGAAAAAGTATATACAACATTTTTTTACAATTTACACAGACAATACTTGTAAAATTGAATTGAGGCCGAAAAGTTTTATGAATGATTTTCTGTGAAGTAATTTTCCATCGCATTCAATTTAATGTGACCATTTTTAATGTTTTATATTTAAGAATCTTAATGAATAATTTGTACAGATATTTGTTCTGATTGTGTTTCATATATATGAGCCAATGAATACACTTTTCTATAGTTGGTTAAATAATAATGGGAAAAAACTAAATTAAAATGTAATTTTAGGTTATCCAAAGGTTCTTTATCTAGTTGCAAGGACAATCCTTTCGTAATAACTTAAATGTTAATTGGATTGTGATCTCAGTTAATTCCCATTTCTTATTAAACCTTCTTCCTTTTAGCTGACAGATCCCTAAGATCTACCACTGCCACCTTTTCAAACACTTACTTTATGTGGGATGACAACTGCAGAACCTCCACTGATGCCTACTATGGGGATGGACGTCTGAGAGGAGATAAAGTCTAAGATTTGTGCCACAGCTTCTGAGTCCACATCATCTTCAAACACCACTCCGTGGAGGCTCTCTGCTGCCATAGTCTGACAGAGGCGTGTGAGTAATGCCCTGGGGTTAGTGTCATTCACAAGCACGGTGATGGGGTTCACTTCCAGGGGCATGTCTAGGAAGTTTTCTGGACTCAGACGGCCCTTGATCTCACTGTGGTGGGCCATACCACTGAAAACCACAGCCACGTTGACCGAAGGAGGGCCAAAAAATGGACGTCCCCGACAGGGAGGCACTACATTGAGTAACAGATGAAAGAAGAAGAGGAGTTGAAGAGAGGGACCCCAACACCCTTGAGGAGTGGCCATTTCAGCCTCCTAGAGCCTGAGAGACAGACAGAGATAAAGAAAGAGAGCAAAAACTTAGCTTTTCAGAATTGTTACTTGTTTGCCAGTTTATAAAATGTCAGACTTGTGTTCTAAGTGTGTATAATTTATGTATAAGTATATATATATATATATATATATATATATATATATATATATCACAGTTTCCTCAAAAATATTAAGCAGCACAACTGTTGAATCAGAGTGTACATTTACATTTTTATAAGGTGAGACTTAGGGGAGACAGCAGTGATTATTCAGCAATATTGATTTCTGTGCGTTCATCATGAGATAAAATAGGACACAGCGTTGCATTGTTGTGAAGAAGAGTGACAAATAAAAAGCACTGCTGCAGAAATCTATATTGCGCACACAAAATAAAGTGATCCTACAAGTGCCATCCACACAAAATCCAAACTTTTTGTTGTTAAAAAGGAACTGTAAACACAGTACCTACACTTAAAGGGTTAGTTCACTCAAAAATGAAAACTATCCCAAAATTTACTTACCCTCAAGCCATCCTAGGTGTGAATGACTTTCTTCGTTCAGCCAAACACGATCAGAGTTATATTAAGAAATATCCTGGCTCTTCCACACTTTATAATGGGAGTGAATAGTAACTGAGATTTTGAAGACCAAAAACATCCATCCATCATAACAGTAATCTATACGGGTCCAGGGGGTTAATAAAGGCCTTCTGAATCGAAGTGATGCGGTTTTGTAAGAAAAATATCCATAAATATAATTTTATAAACTGTAATCACTAGCATTTTTTTTTTTAGATATAACTCCGATTATGTTTAGCTGAAAGAAGAAAGTCATATAGCCTACACCTAGGATGGCTTGAGGGTGAGTAAATTTTTGGGTGAACTAACCCTTCAAATTATGAGAATAATCTCGATTAAATCCTTGGGGATTGACAGGCTAAATTTTAACACAAACAACATGATTTATTTAATTTAAATTTATTTATACTGAAGACAAGCATGCAATACGAAATTGTTTCCTCGTGTAGCATAAATAAAGAACAAGTGTGCTTTAATGTATAGTAATCCTGTGTTTAAAAACCACTCACGTGATCTTAATGTCTATTTCTGACACTCATAATCTCGGATTGCATGTGTTCTGGTCACAGTGTGCATGCGCCTTTGTGAAACAACAGGCCATTAGCAGGCTGAGTGGGAGGTTTACAATATATCCAGCAGGGAATCACATCTAAACTCAGCTCTCAACACTTCACAGGGGCCAGTCCCTGATCTCCCAACCCGCAGATGGTGTGGGTCATTGAAAGCTCACCTTTAGTGAGAAAAAAAACCTGACGAATGCTTGTTTAACGATTTCAATTCACACCACTGCAAGTTTGTGAACCACTGGTATCTTTACAGTGCAAAGGTCTATAGCATATGTTGTTTGTCTTAATCTTAAGTGACCATATAGACCTTAAAGTCTAGTAATTCAAGGACAGGCCCCTTGGAGCGAGTCAAGTGACCCCGGGTCAAGTGCATTACTGGTAACCATGGTGATAGAGCATGATAGTGATCTCAGTAACTCTCCAGTTTCTGGGTCGTAGCTACTTGGAAATGAACCAGCAACCTCTTGGCTGCCAGTGCTGAACTTTAACCATTAGGTTGCCGCTACACTTCAGTGTGTTACAGTACACACAAATTAAACTGGCTTGTAGGAAAAAAGCAAGGACTTTCTTTTCAACAGCAAACTAAACCAGAATCTGATGAGATGCACTTGAATTAGAATCTTAAAGGTTAGCCCCATCCATCCATGCCAGCATCTTACGAATGTGACACCGCAGCCTATTAAACTATCAGAGCTAGCTGTTGGACCATGGACTGTAATTACTATGCATGAAAAATGCATAACTCACACTGTGATAGCTATCATGTTCCTTAAAATGCTCCCATGAATACATCTGGCTGCTAATAAACCTAATTGCTACGTTAAGGGTATATAATACGTTAAGAATGCGTGAGGATTCGCTCGTCCGCTTTTGTGATTTGTACTGCATTGTTTTGCTACCGACTTTATTAGTAGTGCTCCTCACCCAATGTGTGACTTTCTCCACAAGTGGAAGACAGATGGTTAAGTAAGAAAGGAGATATGCATTTCAAGTGCAAAAGCAACAAAAGACTTGCCATGAAAAACCCCAGACACTCAGAAAGAGTTAAAGCCGTCATGGTCTCTGTCCTCTCTCTTTCTTTCCCTCTCTGTCTGCTTTTTTAAAAATCCTCATTAAAAAGACACTGTTCAAACTCCACTTAATACTGGCAAAGCATCAATGAGCATATTTGTATGCTCGTAACTCAATGAAATCCTCACACTTACCCAAGCAGCAGAGTTAACATAGCAACAGCTGTACGAGTTTCTAGGGAACAGAGGAGTAAGGTAAAAAAAAAGAAGAGTGTCAATCATTTAAAAAATATACATAGGGTGTTTCTTCAACGAGGCACTTCAGGTCTTGTGGAGTTTGGTAAAACGCACTTTGTTTGCAAGCTGTCGCTATAGTTTATTTGTCTACTAACCATGTCCAAAAGTTGATATCATGAGCATTTTCACCGCAATGTCATTTCCCATTGTGTTTAATAGCAATAGCATTCTATGGTGTAAAAGACAAATTTAAACTTTTAAACAAAACATATTATGTATCCTAAATAAAATATATTTTCACACTTAATTTGACAAAATTACAGCTTGACTGAAAATTATGCAAAAAAAAAAAAAAAGTTCTGTCCACAATTACCTTAGATTTACTTTGTTTTCATATTTCATCCAGGGTTATTATAGTTAAGTTATTAAAGGGTTATTAATTAAATTCAATTCACATTTATTTGTATAGCGCTTTTCACAATACACATCGTTTCAAAGCAGCTTTACAGAAAATGAGTCCACATTACAACTTAGAGTGATCTGTTATCAGAGGTAACTGTCTAAGTTATGTATTTAAGAAATGTACATATACAATCACAGTTAGTACAAAAATGTACTAATTTAAACAATGTAATAATTAAGGCAGAAACAATAAGCTCATTATGGGTAATGAATACTTGTTTGTTAACAAATGATTATGACAAATAGAAAAAAAACATGAAAAATGTTAACTGAAACTAAAATAATAAAAAAAACTTTAATTTCAGCTAGTTGCTAGTTTAACTTGATGTACAAAAAGTATTAAAACTAAAGTAAAACATTGTAAAAACTTAACAGATATTTTAAAAAAAAACGACTAAAAAACAAAACAAACAAAAAAACTACCAAAACTTTAACTAAAATTAAAAAGGAAAATTCTAAATATCAATTAAACTAAATAATATCTCAATGATACAAAAATAACACTTGTTTAAACATTATTTGTCTTTAATTGTTAAAATATAATAATTAATATTTTTTTTATAATATTTTATGATATGAAAAGAAAAGAAAATCTAGGTCTTGGATCGAGAGGAAAAAAATCTATAAAAAAAAAAGGGGGGGGGGGGGGGGTTGCATTTAAAAAGTAGCCAAACTAAATGAATGCCTGGTGAAAAGTTTCCAAGACACTTTTAATTGACCTTAATATAAGAAAAGTTGACATCTGTGAGTTTTAATAACAATCAACCTCTGGGACATAAGTGCCAATAGATGAAGAAACACCCCTATATTGGATGTCTTCAGAGTGTGTGTGTTCGTTGGCCTGCTGCACGTGACACTGTGAACAGCAGTGAGACACCTGCAGCCTTGCTTTGATGACAGCAAATGGAACACACACACACACACACACACACACACACACACACACACACACACACACACACACACACACACACACACACACACAGTCAGGCTGCTGCACAATAATATATTCACACTCCTGTTTTGATTCTTAGATCTGCTGTTGGAGTGATCTTCTCATGTCCTTTTCAAGTCTTCAGATCTCTTTTAAAATGGCCACTTTGATATGTGCTTGACCATAGATCGCATCGACAGTCACATCACACAGTTAGAGCATGTGTTCTTATTTCAAACATCAACAAAAGAAAGAAAATGAAAGAGTTCATCAATGTCAGACAAAAAAACAACAGCTGTCATCCATTCTATTTTATCCCATCATTGGACTGGATTGGTGTCCTATTCATAGGATTTGACTATATATTTATATAGAATGTTATTTTGTTATGAAATAATATAAAGATAAATGCACAGGGGTGCCTGTGTTACTGTAAGGCACTTCACTGGATTCACAGCATTACACATAAACACAACTCATCGCAAAATTTAATCTGCACCTTCCATGTAGATAATCGCAGATAGAAATATTTTCAAAGTAAAACACCAGCTGTGGGTGCCAGCTGGCCACACGGCATCTGATGAGTGAAGCTGATTAAAGCACAATGGCTTTTAATACATTTTACCTCTACAACTACAACCTTCACATCCACCATTTAGTTTAGACCATAAACCAAACTGTAATGTAAATGGTAGTCAAATGAAAAGAAATATTAAACAAACTCCACAACAAGAATGGGCATATTTGAAAAAAAATTGAAAGCATCAAAACTATAAAAAAAATTAAAAAAAGTATAAATAATAAGTTACAGTAATGTTTCCTCACCGCAAAACATCTAAATAAAAAATCATCTGAAAATATTCAAATGACTGAATAAAAACTGCTCTCATCTGGTAAAGTGCTAAAAATATAGGGTTATGTCCCATCCGGCACAACTTCAAATGGTTGTAGAGTGGGCATTACTCCAACTTCAAACTAGACATTTTGCTGAACTAATCGCATTTGTGGTTAAACTGACATCTGCAACCATCAAAAATCACAATCAAAGAGCCATAAAACATACACAGACTGTCATACATTGCAGCCATATGGTGTGTTATATTCGCACCGAATTAACATCTTGTGTGTTCAGTCGACGTACGTCTCCGAGGTAAAATGCCACCACAAACAAGAGTGTTAGTAAGTTTAAAGCTGAATTACATTTGGAGTTACACTATTGCTGCTATTTCTAGCAACGATCCCAAACACATTCTCACTTGAGTGATGTTAACTCACACAAAGCTAATTCCTAGTCTCAACGTTGCTTTCGATATGCCTGCTTTCTGTAATCTGGGACACAAGCTACCTGCTATTGTATTAGTCTTCAATTACACAGCAGAAGAGTGGGATCATGGTAAGTTTACTTTTAAGCTGCGGCCACAAAGGTTGTGACAGAATCCCTCCTGTCCAGATGTTACCATCTGCTTTAACCACTGTGTGAGCAACCGCTAAGAGACAAACCAATGGACCGCAGACGCACACACACAAACATTATGAGATAAGTATTTAAGAAGCAACTAAGTTACATATCTTGGCTACACAAACCTCAAATTTGTCACAAATAAAGCTCATTATAAACTATAATTATAAACTACACAGGTACACCATTACTTGTTTACAGTGAAGCGTATAGCAACTCTTTTAAAAACAGATCACATGCTTATTTAGTATTCCACACAAATCCACCCCATGCTGTATACATTTTTAACAGTGATCCAAGGTGAGAGAGCTCAAAATGTCACGGTCGGAGCAGACATTAGTGTTTCCCAAATCTGCATGTATCACATATCAGCTGACTTTTCCAAACCTCTGTGATCTCACCTGTTCAGCCATAATCATACAGTTTTCAGTGAGTCAGATTCTGACATTGAAATACAGATGGTAGTATCGCTATTGCCAGCATTTTTAACCTGTGTGACGGCGCAGACAAAATCGAATGTTAATAGTGATGTATTAGTCACACTCCAAACAGTTGTGATTGGACATTAATGGATGTGCTTTTCGACAACAATCACTGGTTTGGTCTTATGAATGCTAAGAGGGGGCGAAGTGTCTGTAATAAATAAATCACAATAACATGTCAGACCTTTCGAGTAGGCTCTAGTTTTTTTCTCTTGAGACAAAACCACACACACCAACAGATGATACTTGAGTGATAAATGACTCAGAATGTTTATGAATGTACATACTTTGACTCTATCTCTCACTTTCTATCACTTCTAATGTATTTTGCATCATGACGACTAATTGAAATAAATTAATAAATAAATACGCACATACTGTACATATGTCAACGGTAAGCCTCATTTTGTCACTGTCATACACACACTTTACAGGACGTCACATTCCATTTGTGAGGAAAATAAATCATAAGAAAAACATCAAGACAACCAGAAAATCAATTTCCCTTCTTTGACCTTGGCCAATCTCCTGTCTCCAATATGTACATTTGGTAACACGTTAGAATACTGTTTCGTTATTAATGAATAACTATACAGGAACAAATGAGTAACGCAATATTAACATTTTAGAAACCGCTATTAACTAACAAGAAACTCTGATTAATGAAATAGTAAGTAATAGCGCTCAGTTGAATGAGGTAGTTCACTATTATCTAATCAATAACTATTCTTTTTTTTATACTTCCCAGAAGACTACTAAGAACTACTATATACAGCTTCATAATTAACATGAATAATGCATAATATATAAATAATTCTAAAGTAAAGATCATGGTAACCCACTAACAATAATTGATGTCATTGTAAGCTTTTGAGGCTTAAAGTATTGGATAGTAATTCATTCTGATAGGTTTGGTAACACTTGAGTCATTACTAGTGGGTTACCATGATCTTTACTTCAGAATACTGTTCCAAATAATTAGTAATTACTTTAGAAGGATGTAGTAACACTTGAGTCATGACTCATTGCTATTCAAAACCTTACAAAAACCTCAAAAGTTTACAATGACTTCAGTCATTGCTAGGGCGCTTTTCACTTTGGAATACTGAATAATCCAAATAATAATTCCTTTAAAAGGATGTAGTAACACTTGAGTCATTACTAGTGGGTTAAAATTATATTTACTTCAGAATTAATTATAAATTATGCATTATTCACATTAATTATGGACTTGTCTATAGTAGTTCTTAGTAGTTATCTGGGAGGTATGAAAAAATAGTAGTTATTGATTAGCTAAAAGCGAAATACCTCATTCAACTGAGCGCTATTACTTACTAATTAATTAATCAGAGTTTCTTGTAAGTTAATAGCAGTTACTAGAATGTTATTATTGCGTTACTCATTCGTTCCTGTGTAGTTCTTCATTAATGATGGAACTATGATGGAACAGTGTTACTGTATATTTATATCTATAATATGTAAACATGATTACTGAGTTTAAAAAAAGCCTTCGACCCCCCTTTGCTAGAATTTTACTACAAATGTAAAGAGTTTAAGATTAAAAACAGGTGTTTTTTAACCCAATTTGTCATGAATGACCCAGTTTCCCTCTTTCTCCCATTTTAACTGTGTGTAAATAAGTCCAACGTCACTGACACAGACTGCAAGCTGATATATGCACGCCTCTGACATTCCCAATTTCCAGTGCAGGTATGTGTGTCAGAAAGCATTCAGGTCTCCAGTATCTCATTCACTCTCCCGGTTACTCTTTCGAGGACTGTTTCTGCACTCCGCGAGCGAGCAGCCACAAGAAAGACCGGCGCTCCACCTGTTAACTATGGCAGATTTAGCCCCGCAGGCATTCCCCCTGCTACGCACACAAGACCCAGAGACGGGAAGCCGCTCTTCATGCACAAAGGTTGAGTGAAGCTGCACACTAGCTGTCAACAGTGGACTGAATAAAAGGGAGTTTCCTTACCTGTGCCGTCTGGATGCATCCGAGCCCGACCCCAAGCTATACATTCTTCAGCTGTGCGTCTCCGCCTCCTCTTGTTTCCTCTTCTCGCCTTTGCTTCCTCTCACCTCCTTTTGGCCTTTTCTATCTTTCACACTGTCTCTCTCTCCTTCTCTCAACACTTGTGTGAGTCTACTTGTGTGGCAGCTGAAGACCCTGCTGTGGTGATGGCATTTCTCTCCCTCTCCCTCGCTCTTTCTGGCAAAGAGGGTCAAACTGAAGATGGTGTCAGTGACACGGTGAGGAAAGAGTTGGAGGGAATTAGTGAGAAATAGAGAGACAAGTGTCCAAAAAAAGAGTAGAAACAGCTGTTGCCAGCTTCGCCGGCTCGTGACGCCGATGAGAGACAGCTGGAGAGTTGCAGTTGTGATCTCTGACTGAGGAAAGGTGTGAGAGCAGGTGGGGAGCCGCGTGGCGGTGACTCCCTGTGCTCACGAATTGGTGTGCTAATGCGAGAGGTGGTGTCTTACTCTATAAATCTTGAATAAATCTCATGTGGATCTTGTTTACCTATGCCTAAAGTTGTGATACGCCTGTAGCATGTGAACTGGAAGCTGAACAGTACGTTTAAAAGTGCGTCAGTCCAAAAAAAAAGAGTTTTTGGAATGGACTAACCCTTCATCCTCAATCAAACCGCTCATCCATAGCCTCCGTCCGCTCCACTGCGACCAACCTAGTTCTCCAACCTTGGGGAATAATCATGATGAAATGAGAAGGATGCTAGGAAGAGAGCACAGCTGATTAAAATAGATTGGAATGAAAGATTGGAGCTGTGTATGTGACCTTTTCCGTCTCTGGAGTTGTAGTCTGTTGATTTTGAGAAGGAAGTCCATGAAGATGCTTCTTAATTAGTCAAAATGTGTTGCTTATCTTCAGAATTTTTTATATCCGCAGGTGCCGCTTTTGGTTTTAGTCCGGTTTCCAAAAAGTTTGCAGCTCCTGTAGTGCTAGCTGAGAAAAGCATGAAAGCATTCCAGAATAAATACATGAATAAATACAAATTCACATATGATGTTTGTCCTGTTTGTAGAGCAGATGTGCTGAGCGTCTCATCTGTTTGATGTGATCTGCCTTCTGCTCTCCAGACCACAGAACAAGCTTCTGATACCTAATCATGATGCTGTACAGATTTATCCTGCCTCCCCCTCCTCATTCTCTCATGCTTTTATTCTCTCTCTCTCGCTCTCTCTCTCTCTCTCCATCCTGAATCCCTTTTCACCATGTCTGTTCTTTACTTCCCTGTCCTGTTTGTTCCCTTTACCTCTATTTCTCCTGTTCTGTCTGTCTTTCCCACCGTCTTTGCCATTATCCTCCTGCCGCAATCTAAATGCTCTTTCATTTCAAGCCCTCCTGCTTTCCTGTCGCTCAGAGATGAGCAGGTCCAACAGGCAAGTTTCCTGTTGATTCTCTTTCTCTCGACAGTTGTCCCTCCACATCCTTCAACCTTGCCTGTCCTTCAGATCTGGATTACTGTGAATGCAGTTTTTTTGTCAGACAGCTATTGCCAAATCTATCCACGTTCTCCACACAAATGTTTATTTTACCATATCATTTGTTTTAATACTAAGCAAATTACATTTTCTATCCCCTAATCCTAAACCTTCCTTTACACAAACCTTTCTAGATTTTTATTAAGACATTATTTATTTGTTTATCAAGCTGTTTTTCTCATGGGGACAATGTGGATTTTATATTAACTATTTCCCCACCAGCATTTTTTGATCATTTTCACATAAATTTGATGGCCCCCAGAATATTTTGTTGTAGGAATATCTGTGAACATAAAATATATCAAAAGAAAGAACAGACCCTCTGCTTTAAAAAAAAAGTTTATTGATTTATAGCTTCATGCATTTTTTTCTCAACACTTGAATGTGGGTGCGTTTCATAAAAAAAGCAACATTTTTTGAGCAAAAAGCTAAGAAAATCACGTTTTTGTTAAAGACTACGCCTGGATCAGATTCAGAACGATGATCAAAACATAGATGGAGTAGATCGAATCCATAAACACCTGGGTCGACATTTCAATCTGTAATATTAGGCGGTATTGATTTACATGCTGTTTAACGTTGATAATTGTGTTATTTTACATATTATGCATCTGCTTACATATGCTATTGCTCATTTCTGCTTCTTTTTTGCCTGTGTTTTGAGATTCTGTACTCTTTTAAAAGGTGTGTAATAGCGCCTCTACCGTATAAGGGTGAAAACACTGATAGCCGGAAAATTCCGTCAATGGCAGGGAAAGAGTTAAAATATAAGTTTATTCATAAACACACTACCATTCAATAGGTCAATGAGATTTTTTGGTTATTTATTTAATTAATACTTTTATTCAGCAAGGATGCATTGAATTTATCAAAAGTGACAGTAAAAATATTACATTGTTACAAAAATTTCTATTTTAAATACATGCTGTTCTTTTGAACTTTTTATTAATCAAAGAATCCTCAAAAATTGTAACACTGTTTCCACGAAAATATTAAGCAGCACAGCTGTTTTTAAACATTGAAAATAATAAGAAATGTTTCTTGAGCAGCAAATCAGCATATTAGAATGATTTCTGAAGGATCATGTAATGAGTAATGGCTGCTTTTTTTCTTTTTTCTTTACTTATGTTTAGAGAGAGATGCGTGTGTGAATTACCTGTGTCAGTGCAGTGTTTCACTCTCTATACTAACAATGAAGCTGTGAGTTTAATTACTTCAAAAACAGTGCTGCTATACCCCATTGTTGCTGATAAATATAATGTAGCGATTCAGTAGCAGGTAATGCACACCTTACAGCCAATCAGAATCAAGTATTCAGACAGACCATAGTATAAAAAGAAATGTTTCTTGGGCACCAAATCAGCATATTAGAATGGTTTCTGTAGAATCATGTGACACTGAAGGCTGGAGTAATGATGCTGAACATTTCAACTTTGCCTTCACAGTAAATTACATTTTGAAATGTATAAAAATAGAGAATAGTAATTTTAAACTGCAATAATATTTAACAATATTACTGTTTTCAAATAAAATGCAGCTTTAGTGAGCATAAGAAACTTAAAAAAAAAAAAAAAAAAAAAAACGTACTGGCCCCTATTGTGTGTGTGTGTGTGTGTGTGTGTGTGTGTGTGTCTGTGTGTGGTCCTGGTAAACTCTACGTTGTGGTGAAAGATGGTAATACCAGTCATTTTTGACCTTGTGGGGATTTTTGGTCCCAATGAGGAAAACAGCTTATAAATCATACAGAATGATGTTTTTTGAAAATATTAAAAAACAGAAAGTTTGTGTGTGTGTGTGGATACATGTATGTGGATATTTACAGTATTTCTTTAGCAGACACCTTAAAAAAGACTTATAGATGATGAATAAAACATAAGCGATTCACCCTGAGGAGAAAAGAACAGATGAAAGTGAGAAATAGTTAAATAAACTTTTTTCTTTCTTTCTTAAGAGTTAGTATATTAAAAAGATTCAATCTATTGGACACGGAAGAGATATATCTTTAGAAATTTAACTGCAAGGGACTTGCTGCTTGGGTAGGTATCAAGGAAAGATCACATAAAAAAAAATGTCTGAACATAATCTCTAAATGGAAATGGATAATTTTAAACTTTAAATTAGGTGAAAGATGAAAGCGGAAAGTTAATTTTAAGATTTGTTTTGGTTTAATTGCATTAGTTAAAAAATAGTTTTGCTCACCTGACACGGCAAATTAAACTTTCCACCCATCAGGAGACAGAACGATTCCACATATCTCATCTCTAATGTAATCAATAATCCAGGATAAAACCATACTGGTTTTCCCATTTATGAGAGCCTTAAATGGCAGAACCCTGGTGTTTCAGTTGAAGTAGACTACTAATAATATATATTATAAAACAGTGCTATAAACTACACACAGCCTCTCTTCTTTGATTGCTGACATATTTTTAACATGAAACTAAAAATATACTACTCTGTTTAAAAAAGATCACCCGGGATGCTGTCATGTAACACAAATGTGTTTTTTCACCACTAGAATGTGTTTTTCCCCCTCCCTTTTTGTCCCAGCTTTAAAGATCTCCTGTCTCTTCTCATTTTCCGTCTGCTCAAAACGAACTCTCTAAATTGTCTAAATCACTTTGTGCACATGGCAGCTTTTAAGAAACTATAAATACCGTGGTGCTATTTTAGACCAGGCCAGGTGATGAAGCATACTGACAGGAAGAGAAACCAGTGTGACTCTTTAGATATGCTCCAGCTGAACTATGCAAACTTTTTGTGCATTTGACACACTGGAATTTGGAAGTCACTTACAATGCATGATGAACTGTCTTTAAGGCAAGCAAATGGATTTACATACTTGACAAGAAAAAAGATAGAACATTTTAGTTAAAAATAGTACCTGATGCATAATGTTTTCTGACAATGTATGACAGCAGTAGTTCTTTTGGAAGCCGTTCTTTTGGATGCCTGGGAATAAAAAGGAATAAAATAGGAATTGTTAGATAGTTTAAGAAATAAAGTTACATTGTGACAAAGTTACTCTGTAGGATTTACAGTAAAGTCACAATCTGAGTAATAAAATTGCAATCCCGAGAAATAAAATTGCAATTGCAAGATATAAAGTCCCACTGCGTGATATAAATTCGTCATATTGTGAGATATAAAGTTGCAATTAAGTATGTGAGGCTCAGGGGAGGAATGCTCTTTTTTTCCATTACACATACAGTAGACACATAAAACAAATTATACTCTCCCAAAAATGACTTTTTTACGTGCCTCTCCTCAACTAAGCTCCTGATTGTCAATTTCAAAAAGAGAATATAAATTTGCCCTAGTTTGTCAATGTGACAACCAACGAGAGAGACATAGGGCCCTATTTTAACGATCTGAAACGCAAGTATCAAATGCAAAACGCAAGTAACTTTGTGGGTTGAATCTCTTGACGAAATGACTCTAAAATGGGTTGGTCTGAAGTAGCTACATTACTCATCGGTGTGGTTTGGGCATAACGTGAAATAAACCAATCAGAGCGTCATCTCACATTCCCTTTAAAAGCAGGCGCGCTTGTTCCATGGCGGATTGCTATTATGATGACGGATTTGTCAGGCGCACACCAGGAGCGGTTCACAGCCGAGGAGACCGACTTTCTCATCAGGGGAATAAAAGACAGAGAAGTGACATTGTATGGGGATGGGAGAAATCCATCCAAATTAGCTTCGGTTAAACAGGCATATAATAATTTGGGTAAATGTGTAAGCTAGATTTATGCCTATTTTTTTCACATCTTCATGGACACCACAAGGATTTCCCTCGTGTGGTAATATTTTTCCTTGTAATTATGTATGGTTAGCAAAAATGGGAACTGCTGCGTCTGTGTAAATGAGAGAAGCAAAGTGTATGCGCGTTGTGCACACGCTACATTATGTTCAAGCATGCGCCCTTAAAATAGCATCTGAATAACGCGCCACTGACTTTAGACTAGGTTTTTCCTGGTCTGTGGCGGAATTGTTTTCCGAAACTGCAAAATAGCACCAGGGAACGTTTGCGCCGGAACACGCCTCCTCTTTTTGCTGAACCGCCCCAGGGAGTGCAAGTTAATTCCCTAATTTACCGATGTGAGTCTGTGGAGGGAAAAGTCTGCTGTGCGTCTGGTGCAAAATAGTGCCCATAGAATGAATGAATGAATGAATGAATGAATGAATTATGCATTTATATAGCGCTTTCATATGTACTATTGTATACCCAATGTGCTTTACAATCATATCAGGGGTTCTCTCCTCAACCACCACCAGTGTGCAGCATCCACTTGGTTAAGGTAAGGGACGGAAGGTCCCTTCTAACACAAATCTACTAAAATAGACGAATAGCATGTCATCGGCATTTAAAAAAAAATCTCCAAACTTTGTTTTAAAAGGGTTTAAAAAATATCTACTTTTTTTTTAATGTGAATGATACAATCTCATTTTCTTTACATTTTAAGACAAGATATTCAGTCCTCGTATCAATCTTAATATCTCAAATTCATAAATTCTGTTTATCTTTGTTGTGCTCAGATATTTATTGCCTGTCGCAATACAGTAAAGAAATATATGGATTGTGTAAGTCTGTGGCATTGAGATGTAATTGGAGCAACAGACTCTGTGTTGTAAAATTGCATTGAGTTTTTCTTGAATGTCAATATACTTTTGATTATTCACCTATAATGCACCCTGACAGTGGTTGAGAGAAATTAAAAACAGGCGAGTTATACTGTCATGCTGTACTTATCACAATAAAGGGCTTCGGTTCAAAGCAATTTAGTCAGCTATACAAGTTAACTAAAGTAAATTGCTTCAAAGTCCCTACACTTGTAGAATAACTGTCTGAACTGTAACTGTGGTGAAATGGGTTATTGAGTTGTTTTGTGAAATACAATGGATCATGTGTGTAACAACACAAAATCTCTTTTTCAGTCAATAGTAAAAATGTGGGTTTTTCTCTGAGGTGTAAATTGAAATGCAGATGGTTTAGGTTCCCCAGGTTCAGCTGGTAGCCATGCCAGATCCTGGGAAGAAAATGTGCGGTCAAGTGTCCCCTCAGGGCTCAGGTGGAGGCTGCCCGTCCATCAGGTGTCTTAGCATCAGCAGCTAACGTGCCAAAGGCAGAAAACTGCCAAATCTACACTGCATCAGATGGACTGAAAGTGGAAAATAGCAACATTGTGGAAATATATAAATATTGCCTTGCATATAAATAAATCCAATCTTTCGTCTTTCATCTATGAAATGTGACATTTCAGATTTTTTTTGCTGCGCTGCTGGCTATTTTTAGATAGACTTCAGTAAGAGAAGCCGGAAAATGAGAAGGAAACGTGCAGCAGGGTTAACTTTGTTGCACTACTCCCCTGAGAAGCAAATGGAAAAAATCAAAAGAGTCTCGCATTATGACCGCAACATTGCTTTAAGAGTCTAACATATGACAACATCTTATAAACAATATTAACAGACTAGACAGGTTTTAATAAGGAACACATTTGGATACGATCTCCTCGTGGTCCTCTCAAATGTTTCACATGACAGTATTCAGTGACAACCAGAAATCCAGAAAAGTTATTTATAGTAGGCCTATGTAAATATGCAATTGTTTATCAAGTCAAAAGTGTGACTTGACAAAAATGATACACATAGGACATAAATAGAGCTGATAAACGAGTCTTGGATTGAAATCATAAAATTTATTTTGTATGACGGTGTACAAGATTAGAAATTATGTTAAAGAGATAGTTCACACAAAAATGAAAATTCTATCATCATTTACTCAACCTCATGCCATTCCAAAACGATGACATTCTTTATTTTGTGGCACATAAAAGAAGATATTTTAAGAAAGGTCTCAAGTGTTTTTTGTCCACACAGTGGAAGTCAATTGGCTCCAATGCTGTTTGGTTCCAATCCTCAAAATATCTTCCTTTGAGTTCCATTAGAGAAAGAAATGCACATAGGTTTGGAACAACTTTTTGGAAAAACAGAATTTTTGGGTGGAGTATCGCTTTAAGATCCAAAAAAGCACCATACAAGTAGTCCATGCAACTTGAGGAGATAACAGTATTTCAAGTCTTTGGTAATTCATGCTGTTCCGAGATGCATGAACACATGAGCTCTACAGCTACAGGGGAACATATTTTGTTTTTGAATGAAAAACAGACTAAATACATGTGTTGTTATAACTTTCATGTCTTTTCAAAACAGTGCTATCAATCATAGGCACTGTTAGACCCTATAGGGGGTCTTCAATCTCCCGTTTAAATTTCAGACACCTTAAAAATCTGCAATTAACTTATCTGTGTCAGACAGAACTCTTACATTTGTTATGTGATCTTTCTTCATGTTTGCTGAAAATGGCATTTGTAATAGCTAGGCTATATGAAATTATTTCACTCAAAATCCTCCTTTTACCAAAAAGAAAATCGAGCAAGATTCAAGATCACACACAAGGCAAAATATATTCTTCTGAGCCACATAAGCTCATGCTCTTGCTCCCTAAAACTGAAATCCTACAACTTGTACCTGGCATCAATCAAACAACATCAGGAAAACCAGCTGATCCTCAGTGCCACCTATAGGCTTTAACAAGAAAGAAAATCATAAAGGACAAAAAAGGACAAAGACCTAAATTTACTATTCTTGATGTGAATGCATATAGCTATAGAGCTTCATCACTATCCAGAGTCATGATAGTCATTTACACACACCTCTTCAGACAACAGCACTACAAACCTCTATTCCCCAGCCTGATTCTCATCATTAGGAAACAGCTTACTAATAGATGCACACAGACGTGTCTTTTTCTTTGCATTTTTTCATCACACTCAAGATTTATAGGGAATTTAATTTTATATCCACTCTACAAACCTCTGCTTTACACTGAATGGCAGATTTATAAAAAAGAAAAAAGATTTACATGTCATCACAAGTGCTCTTCTGTCTGAGAGAGAGAAATTCATTTGAGTACTCAATTCAGATTCAACCAGCTTCTTTAGAGACTAAAGCACATATTTCATGATCATCCTGTCTGAACGAATTTGCACACACTGTATTGCCAATCTGAGATGACATACAAGAGAAGAAAGAACAGTATTCACATGGGAGATAAAAGGAAAATCGGCATCTTCAAGTGGTCTGCACAGTAAATATCCCCAGTGGGATAAAATAACATGTAAGGTTGATCTGAACTGGAAAAAGAAGCATGAATGAATCTTTTGTCCTTATAAATATTTCATAGTCATGACTGTTCTGCACTCTGTAGGTACACACGCACTACCTGGTGGTCTAGTTTCCAAAAATAGGTCCTTAACGTGGTTTGACAAGTCCATTAAAACACAGCTGAATTAATTGCAAATTAATTATTAACAGCCAACTGTAACAGAGTTGATCCTCTGACTTTAACAAAGACAGAGGTTTTCACAGGGACTGGAAGGACAGAGGGATGGACAACTGAATAAGCTAACGTTTGAAGTAGATCTTTCTGTGCTGGCCAGATGGCTGTCTGCAAGGTGGGATGAGTTTGACTCCATATGCGCAGCCACACCTGTGGACTATCTGTCTGTTTTTTGGCTCACCGCACTCTCAGCAAGATATATGGCATCCAAACAGCATGGCTTGGTGTGACATGCCTTATCTGACCGTTTGGATAATGTAGCTTGGTGTGAAGGGATATGCAAATGTGTCTGATATAATCACCACAAGACTAGGTCTAATATTTATCAAAGGAGGCAAATTACGTTTTTGACATGAGCTATGCTGGAGCTCTATTTAAAGTAAAGTGAGAGACTCATCATGAATATTTCATTGGGGTGCAAATATTATCTATGAAACAAAACATGTGAGAACACAGCTAATAAAATAATGGCCTGTTCCAGCTTTCATGGCAGTTACGAGATAAGGGGAAATTCGTAGATGCATGGAACACAGCAGTTCATGAATAAAAAGTTAACTTAGCATTTGTGTTGTAGCCCTCGCCAATAGTTTGTGTAAAACTATATATTCACAAAATTCAGTTGTAAGAGGGTAGCCTGAATTTCTATTTGACCAATCTTAAAGGTAAAGATGGGTTAAATGCAGAGGTCAAATTCCAAGTATGGGTTACCATACTTGGCCATCACGTGTCACTTTCACCTTTCACTTTCACTATTTTCAAACAGGTTTCCAATCACTCCTCCTCATCTGCCACTGGTTGGTCAAATAGATAGTCCCGCCCCAAACTCATACATTTGGTTGAGCCAATTATGTAAAAAAAAAAAAAAAAAATACAATGTTTTTATAGCACCAGTGTTTGCTTACACTTACAAATGAACCCTACTAATGGTCTCTGAATATTAAACATGACATATAAAGTATATTTTTAAAGGGGTGGTTGTTGCGATTTCACTTTTTTTTATTTTAAATAGTGTGTAATGTTGCTGTTGGTGCATGAACAACAGTATCTGCAAAGTTGCTGCGCTGAAAGTTCAACGTAAGCAGAGATATCGTCTTTTAAAAATCAGGAAGTTTAATGCCTACAAAAACGACTCGAATGGGACTACAACGAGATACTTCCCGGGTTTTATACGTAACTAACCCATAAATTTACATCAACCCTCCCTCCGGAATACGTAAAAAAGGGGGCATGGCCATATTTCTGCGGCTTTGTCGAAAAGGAAGAGTTATGGTGGAGAGCAGTAGCCATGCTGTTTAAAGTGTGTTATTTTCACCCAGCTGTCAGGTCTTCTGTGTTCGGGCTTCCTACGGACGCTGTAGTTTGTCAACAATGGCTAAAATTTATGTTTGATTATGTTCCTGAAGATTACAATCGTAATTTAGCTCTCTGTGCTGCGTATTTTACGGAAGACAGCTTCCAGAATCTCCACGAATTCAATGCCGGATTCAACAACACACTGTTACTAAAACATGAAGCAGTTCCAACTTTAAAACCAGAGGCAGCAGTTGTTGGGCCACAAACTGTAATTAAGACTTAATAATTTTAAATGTATTTGCATGTATAATTTCAGACGTAGTGTTTTAGTTTTTATCAAGGACGTAAACAAATGCCAGCGCTGGCTTTAGTAGCCACTTAGTTATGCTATTTCGTGTGTCTATGACAAACGCGTACAAACATTTTGGACCTGAATTTGTAATTATGTACTAATTTTGTAAATGTATTTTCCATGTATACTATGAGGTAATTTTTCGATTTGATCAAGAACGTAAACCAATGCCAACGCTGTTTGTTTATAGTAGCCAGTTAGTTCGATGCTATTTTGTGTGTTTAAGGCAAACGTGTATAAAGTTAAAAAAATGATATGTAATCGCAACAGCAAACTTCAACTGAATAGATAAACGGTTGTTCATTATATTGATAAAACAATAACTTTAAAAAATGGTATTAGTCATTTATTCAGTTATATTAAATGTTTAATCAGGAGAAAACCGTATCTCAAAAGCTTACAAGCAGCAGTAGCATTTTCAAGTAACAGCGTCTCGAAATTCTTATACAATAATAGTAGAATACAAAAGAATAATAAAAACATGTACCATTCAGAAACGTTTTGTAAGAGCCGTGTTTGGGGAGGTTCTGCTTGACTCTCTTCATTGCCGCTTTCTGGGTCTGATTCTGGCTCAAACACCATTATTTACATTTGACCGCAGCACATGCAACTTTCGCCCATAAAGGTAATGGGCGTGAAGTTTCCGGACAACCTGCACCACGCAGTTTAGCCAATTGCAACACACCGGCCAGACTAACCAATCTGAGCCCATTGCCTGTTTCTGAGGGAGTGGTTTCATAGAATCAGGAAGTCAACTGGTCGTTCAAATGCAAAATGCAAAATTTATGAAAAATTTAAAAAAAAATTCTTTAAAAAAAAAAAAAACACACAAAGACATGTTATATTGTACCCCATAAACACAATCATGCAAAGAAAAAAAGCAGTAAACCACCCCTTTAAATAATATATTTTATATACTCATTCTTGTGTTAGGGCTGGGTAAAAATTTAGCTTTTCTCAATAATTTCATAAAATCCAAAAAGTGACTTGATGCAATATTTGAATAAAATACATAAAAATCACACACACAAACACACACACACACACACACGCACGTACGCACACACGCACGCACGCATGCACACATGCACACACACACACACACACACACACACACACACACACACACACACACACACACACACACACACACACACACACACAAAAGACATCTTCTCTGATAGGGTTTTACTGTGCAACTGTTAGCAAACAGCTAAACCACAGCACACTGTCAGCACTACACTTGGATGTTGGATGTCTAGTCAACCATCATTCCTATCCCTAATGTGTGTGAGAGGTTTTTCCAAAGTGTCCTTGCAACACGTTTACCACAAACCTACATCTCAGCACATAAATGTAATACATTTTTGACCTTTTTGACAGCTTACCCTGTTTAAATATGAGGCAGGACACAACTGAAGGCCAAATGACCAGTCCAGAGGGGACTTATGGTTGTTCATGCATCAAATAAATAAATAAATAAATACTATAACTCCTAACATAACTCCTGTCTGACAGGTCCACTAATCCAGTGTGTCACTATGAGAGCATATGCATGTGCACATGCTTGTTCTCGACCTTCTATTAGCTGTACGGGTCAGCCATTTGTCTTTCAGTGACAGGGTCATTCACCCTGTGCCTTGAAGAAAGACATGTCCTTATCATTCTATATCAGAATGATGTTATATCGCCAATACATGTGCAAGCCTGACAGTGTCACCAGAAGATACCATATCCATCCCCCTCGATACTACAACTAATATCGTATGACAACATTTTGACAAATGGGTAAGAAAAATGGAAGAATATTACATTGCATCTATGTGACGATGTTCTTTAAGTTAATAATTCATTTGAAATAGGCAACACTGAATGTAAGATAACCGCAAGGCAAGACTGGAACTGGACAGACTATCCACATTTTTACAGAATTGTCGAATATTGCTGAAAGGTCGCATGCGGGATCCAAAGCAGTGGCCAGTTGCATAAACTGCAGACTACATTTATATTAACATTTAATATAAAAAGATTGGCCTTATTTGAATCCGAAACACACAAATGATTACCTCTTGGTTAACTGCTAGTTGGTCAAACTAATTCTTAAAACAGTCTTAACAATATAGTGGCTATGTATATGTTACTGGCTCCAGGTATTCAGCAGGTTTGAAAAGCTGGTCTTTTATACTGTTCTAAGCGCATAGATGTGTGAAGTATGCCCTCTGCAGTACATGTTCTGCAGTACATGTCCATTCTTTGGAAACTAAATCCTAATCTGAACCTTAGACTACAATTTGAAATACATTTAGTGTTCTCTTCCAACAGACTAATTTTACATAATAAACCAAGATTATTCATAACATTAAAGTAAAAGATGTACCAATAAAGAATGACATTTTTTTAAACATTTTTTTTAAGTGTACAGTGTATACATAGCTTATCGCTTTATCCTAAATATTTCAATGTTTATATATGTTGTTAGTGAGTTGTATTTTTTTTTTTACTAATTAATTTTTTTTAAACATTTTAATTGATCCTTTTCTAGTTTTTATCTGTTGTTGGCAGGCTCAAAATAAAAATACTGAGTGCACCATCAAAGTTTGGCTATTTTCCAAATTAAGTACAGGGCCCAGTTGTTCAAAATAAATTTGATCAGATTTCATCTATTGGATTGGATCAAATCTTAAAAATTATTTGTAAAAAAAAAAAAAAAGGGATTCTAAAATCAAATTACATCACGTAATCCAGTCTTGGTTTTGATCTGGATCAAACCTTCAGAGTGTGTTGTTCAAAACTTTTTAGTACGATCTAAAAAAAAAAAAAAATAATCTGGATTATCCTTTCCTGATCCCAGCAGAAGGGTGGATTCAGGGTGAATTTCAGGAACAAAATGTAATGACCACTTTTAAAACTCATCAAATAATATAACATTAGTATATCATGTATACACATTTATATGTTTGCACTTGATTTGTTTACCATTAAAATAATAGATACATTAAAAATAGGCTTTTATTAAGCCTTACAGTACATTTAAAAAAGATACCCAATAAAATAATCCCCCAAACAGCTATCAATATCAAAGAAAAATAATTTATTTTAGTTATAAATAATAACTATATATTTATTACAAGACACAATCATCAGAGATTAACCTGTCAAAAGTAGTTTTCCAACAACTGTTTTTATTAGTTGTGGTCTGGCTGTTAAAAATGGAAGGAGATGTTTATATTGTTTTATTTAAACAACATAAAGTGACCCAAGTCTGGCTGTACTTTTGTTCTTTACATAGTAGTTTAGTAGCCTGCGTTATGTAGCCTATAGTCACACTGGTAACCCAGATTTAGTAATCTGGAAAAATTTGTCTGGATCTAGACAAAGACGATAATTCAGGGTGATCTAATCCAATGTTGTTTTGAAAAACCAGAACAAAAAGATTAACTCATCTTGGACAGCAAAATATTTCCATTTTCATTCTGATCCACATTAAACTTTTTATTTATTTATTTGTTTAACAACTGGGCCCAGAAGTTAAAGACAAATACAGGAGAAAGTGATGGAGTAAGTTTTAGTTTTTTTTTTAAATTGTATTCTGACCAATATTATTCGCCCATTCATACACTCCTCACTATCGAATGTTATGCCAGGTATTAGGCCTATTTTAAGGCGGGCGAAAAAATATTATATACCAGTTTCAAAAATATTGCCACAAAACCTAAACCGTATACACGTTAACATGAGACAAGCGACATAACTCACCTTACTCACTCTCCTGTTTTGACCATAGACTGTAACTTAGGTTTTGAGTTTTGACCAAGGGATTGGAGTTCGCGACAATTTTCGCGTAATACGCGGAAGGATAACGGTTCAACCTCCTAAAATAGTAATCCCACACTAAAAGTACGATTTAGACAACTATCGCTAAAAAATGACCAAACATTTCTATGGAAGAATTTAAATATAAGAAAAATAATTATTTAAAAGTAAGAGCTTCAAGTTCAATAGTACTTTCACATCTTCCGCTAGCCTTGCCCCAGGCACTTAAACTGTATTGCATTACACTATTTTGCTGATGTATGTCACAAACATGATTTCTTTTTTCAACTTCAACCTCAGTAATTAAAAACTTTGTTTATTTTGGAAAAATCATTAATTTTCTTTTCACCAATCCCGCCACTCTCGTCCACAAGTGTATACGTCATTGCACTAGCAAACCCAGTCGGAGACTAGACCACCTAAAAGCAAACAAACATTGCCCTCTAGTGGACATTTGGTTGATAAAAGACAACATGACCTCTTGATTTTATCACTGATCTTTATTTAAAACCCGATGTGACAGCATGTTAGAAATTTCTGTTTACTTGCAGTTTAAATCTGAAATATTAGCATTGTTTTCAACGTGACAAATGAAGCCACATATGAATCTCCCACGTCTTTGGTGTGTTTCCCATATAAACGCATTGTTTAAAAACAATAGCCTATTGGTAACAGATCAAGTGTATCACAATAATTAAGAATTCTAACAATGTAGTATCAAACTAAACAAATTATATACACAATACAAAGAGCTGTGTCTCAACCTTGACTTTTCTCTCTTAGCCCCTGAAAAGTGCCTGAATAAAAGTATTAAAGAAACATTAAGCTGGTATTACTTATCAGTAAAGTCCATTTTGAAAGTGATCACAAAACAAGAAAGCTGTCTGTTTTTCCTGCTGGCTTGGTCCAAGTTCAGTAGCAAAAAGAGTCCTTCACAGGAAAATGCAGTACCATCAATACATTTACAAGATAGAAGAACTTGTACATTTATTTAAACAATGCAGAGCATTATAAAGGCTTGCCAACACTTAGAAACAGATCTTCTCTTGCACATCTCTCCGGCAGTCCCAATTAGATATAGCCAGGAGGATGTGTTTGAAAAAAAACAAACTTTGTGAACAAGTTTGGTCAAACACCTAATAAATCAAAGACTTCACGAGCCACAGTTCTCTATCTCGTTCTTATTTATTGTAAGACTGTGGTGGCTTTGAACACTAGCTCCTTGTTTAAATTGCATTGTGAGTGTGTATTGTAAGTACAGCAACTGCATTGATCTATGAAATCTTGCAGCTCGTCCGTGCGCAGTTCTGGGATGGGCTCAGTGGCGGATAGATGATTTTGGATTTTTTGGTTCCGTTCCTTTTTTTAGCACTGCTGGCTATGACTGAGTAAGAACGTCCATGCATCATCCTGGCGTTGAGGCCGTTGGCCATAGAGAAGGACTTCAGATGGCTCTTTAAGGCAACAGGAAGTGGAAGTTTGTCCACAAGGTGCACTGGAGTACAGGAAACGATAGAACGACAGCACAGGTCCTGCAGACTCAACACTGGACAAAAGAAAACAACAGGTTTTGGTTAAAGCAAAGGACCATAAAAACATCCTCAGTTTACAGGCATGGAAAAATGCAAGGCTGAAGAATAAATGTTTGATTTTTTCTAATAAAATACTGTTAAAATTCAAAATTCATATGTAGATTAGCAAGCTATCTATCATCATATGATTTAAAACAGTTTGTTTGTCTTACAAGGATGAAGTCATGCAATGGAAACAAGAAGCTGTTTTATCATATTCCTTGGCCTTTAAATAATATCCAGTCAAAATAAACATATGATGCTTTTATTCAGTAAATGTTTTCATATTGCTTGATCTTGTTCCTACAAGCTTTTTTTTTAGCATAAAGCAAAGCTATGATTATTAAGAGAAATGTGCTGTGGGGGCGGCATGCCGTTACACTGATATTTGAACACTGGGTGTCTCCGCTGTGAGCAGTATAAAGTCTCAAAGCTTCAGGTTTCTTAAGTGTTCATTGGGCCTATACATAATTGCAGCATTGGTCGGAGAAAAAAAAAAACATGTATGGCTGTTGTTTATGTGGTCAGTCTCAGAAAAGGCCGTACTAAAAGGTCTGACAGCGTTGCGTAATGCATCATCTCATGTCAAAAGCAGTTATGGTGAAGCTTGTTTAATTCCCTGAGAGAACATTTCCAACCTCAGAAACATAATGAGTCACAGAGAGATGTTGATGGAAGTGCAGTGAAACAACAACGATGGTATTGTACCATTGACTACGAGATTTATCTGTCTTTTGTCTATTTTATATGAATTAATTACTTACGTTTATGTAATTGTAAATGTAACTGACATTTATCTAAGTGGCATTTTTACTACAATAATTATTAAAAATATATTTTCACTTTTTTTGGCAATAGAAATATAACATTTGAATTTAATGTTAATAATATAATATAATATAATATAATATAATATAATATAATATAATATAATATAATATTTCCTGTATCAGACATCAGAACTCCTAAGAAGGCAAGACACTAGCAGGCATAAAATTGTTTTTCATTCACAAATCAGATTTCTTATATATATATATATAGTATATATATATATATTTTTTTTTTTTTTTTTTTTTTTTTTTTTTAAAGATACATGTTGTATTTCTGTACTAAACTCCCACTAAACATATATGAATAAATAATTTCACTTAGTTTCTCAACTATGTTAAGTATGATACTATGATATTAAATGATTTGTTTAAATTATTTTCTGGCTTATACAATATGTGCAAACATGCAAACAATGGTGCTCCAATCTTATACTGTACAGTGTTTAACAACGTGTTTTGGGGCTAACTTGTAATGTAAAAACATACTGCAATAATGAGAACAATATTGAGAACTCTAACAGTTGCATAGAAATGTAATGCATTTCATAGGAATATTGTCTTTTTAACCTATACACCTGTAAAGCCTCCTACAGAGGACATAAAAAATAATGGCTTTCTTGTAAAGGAAAATAATACTCCGTGTTGTACTCACTGAAATTTCTAATTACCCAAGAAACAGTTTGAAAACTATTAAATGCATCTGATAATTACAAAATATTGTTCCACTTTCCATATTTTGAAAGTGTGATATCAACTATTTTTGAAAAACAAAAGACAGGAAGTTGACAGGCCAAACATCAATATATATATATATATATAAAAATCCTAATATGTCCTTTTTTAGCATGCACCAGGACTTAGCGGTGAGAAATTTCTGAGACAGCTGAATAATGACCATATCATACATGTCTGAATGTAAATGAAAGCCCTGTAATAAACACATGATCTATTTTGTTTGTATGAATCCTGACAATAGAGGCTTGTTACCTTTATTGGGTCTCCAAAGTCGCTCCATACCATGCCTCATGAGCACAATTCGGGCCAGCTCAGTGAAGGACTCAGTAATGTTAAAGTTACAGAGAGGGCTGACTTCGAAGAATGTGACGCCTAGTCGCTCTGCAAAGGCCTGGGCGTGCTCAGTCGTCACCTGTCGCTTATAGGCCAGGTGAAGCCTGTTTCCCACCAGGATCTTGGGGACACCTGGTGCATGCTGAGTAAAAATAAAACAGTACATCAATGGTTATAAACGATCTCTTCAGGACATTACTGGTTTCCTGATGTGTTTTATATTTATGTCATATTTATGTTTATTAATAAAGCAATTTTGAAACAACTCGCACAGCCAGTGTACGTAGTGCGCATCATCAGCCCCCTGCTATTGACACAGATTAGTAACAAAGCCTCTGTTATTATCATATATAATTGCAACAATTATAATCATAACCGAGTTGCATAAAACAGCACATTTCCTGATTTATGGAGATACACATCTATCTTAACACCTTCTCAAGATGATTAGCTTATGTTTTATTCAGATCTTCAATGTAATTCCAAAACCACTAGTATGACCTCATGTCTGTTCATATCGCACATCAGGTTTAACATGCTTATTACTCGAAATACTAAAGTAGTTTTCGGATCAGATAGATCTGATTTTACCTCATCAATCTCTTTAATCCATCTGTCGATGCCATCAAAAGACCACCGGTTTGTAATGTCATATACAAGGATAACACCCTGTGAGAAACAAATTATGTTAGTTATAGATAACATACAGTTTATGAAACGTAAATGCATTTTCTATTCAAAATGTAAGAAAAAATTGAATTTTTGCTAAGCTTTTGAGTTTGAATTTAATAAACAACACATTCATCCTCATCTCAGATGATAAGGAAACGTTTTTCAGAGTCAATGTGGTACTGGAAGTAGTACTATTTATCATCTCATATTGTATGCGACTAAAATTGTTGGAAAATAAGTTTATGATGTAATGTCAATAAAGATTGTGGCATTGCTCCAAGAGTTGCTGTTATTAGGATATCTATGTTTGCCAGAACAAGGAAATGTTACGTCAACAATACCAGTCCACTCCGATTTATAGCATACCACACTTTCAACAGGAACTGCTGATCTTTGGGTGTGGTGTTTAACAACTGTCTGGGAACACTGGGATTTCAGAGATATTCAACAGCCTATTTCCTAAAGTTTATTTGTCTATGCAATTGTACATTTATTTTAAATCATTACATTTTTAAATGAATAATTATTAATAAAATAAATTTAAACGTGTACATTTAAAACAGATACTCACAAACTCAAAAAATGGGGACTGATGAAATTATTTCCCACTATTTTACATTTAAAAAAATAAGAATTATGAATAGAATATTTTTTCAATGATATAAGTTATAAACGTTTTTTCTAAATTGGATTTATTTACAATTAAAAGATTGTAAATAATTGTTAATTTTGTATTTACAATTTTTCCTAAGTGTTTTTATCATTTTTTTTATATATACCTGTGCTCCTCTGGAATATGAGCGGAATATGGTGCAGAATCTGCCTTGTCCTGATGTGTCCCTGCAAAAACAACACAACACAGAGGATCCGCATCACAAGGAACACATTCATCTTACTTCTGTTCTTCCATACGTCTGTAGCTATTGTCTTTCCCTCTGCCTGGTGACACGAGGAGCTTTCTGTGGTTGGTGCCAGGGCAGCAGACTTTGAGTAGGAGCAGTGAAATGAATCATTCACCGTCCAGGGCTGAGCGCAGCACCAAGATGTGCCAGTCATGTTCCAGTGGGTAGGACTGGAGTATCACAAACACTTCGCTCAAAAAATGCTTCGTCTGTCAAGGCCAGATGATCAATAATTGATTCCAAATTCTTGCAAAAAGCTCAGTTCTCTTGAAATGTGCCAGAATTTATAAACAACTTCTAGGCATGGCTAGTGGGATTGACTTGGCTGAATGTTTCACTGGAAGTTTATTGAGGAGCGCTGTAATTAACATAGCCAGACGTTTGGCATGTTCACTTCATATTTTGAAAACCAAAAGGACCTCATTGACAGTACACATGTGTGATGGAAACTTTAATCTCTCTTCATACTCGGTTTGAGCTCAAGAAAATAACAGGAAGTAATCAAGCTGAAACTTAAAATTTTAATGTGTATTTCAAGGAGCTGTCAGGTGCTGCAATCATGGGTTTCCGGTTTACTAGAAAAAGTATGTGATGTAAAGCTACTCACCAAAGCTGGAGCTTGACTCTGCGTCCATCGAGGAGTATGGTAGTTGTCTTGTAGTCAATGCCTACAAGTGAAAAAGAAATAACAAAATTACTTAAAGGTAAAGTATGTAATTTATGCAGCACTAGCGTCACCCAGTGTAATCGCAAAAGTGACAGTTTTTCGAACAGATTTCCTACATAAACAAAGCAAAGCAAATGAACCCCTTCAGGCCGAGTCCATTGGAATGGACACCACATGGTATTCGGTTTAAAGTTTAAACCAATCTTTTTTTTTTATAATAAATGTAATTTCTGCTCACTGATCGGGCCCTGATCAACCAATCACAATGAAGATATGACCCCTAACTTAATCTGATTGGGCTTCAGGCATCACAAGAGACAGCCATGGCTAACTGTTTAGACAGGATAAGAAAAGCCTTGTTTATATACTTTCGCCTGGCTCCGTACTGCGAGCCTCCGCCGACTGCACTCGCTCCTCTCCAAAAAGACGCGCTCACTGTTGTACTATTCTTTGAAATGACAGGGGACGACTCGGTGTAATTGTCCTCTAAACCATCAGGAAGCAGCGGTGAGAAGGTACACAAGTGACAATGTTTGTTTTTATTACGCTTCACCAAACCCTGAACCAAAGAATCGTTTAAATCCCAGCAAACCTTGAGATTATCACTTGTGACATTAGAACAAAATGTATGGATATGAGGACATAATATAAAACTAAATTAAACAACATTCTCTTAAATATTTTCTAATTTCATTAAACATTTTCATTTAATTTTATGAACATTTTTATTAAACATGGACCTTTATTTTCATTATAAAGACTTATTTCTGCTATTGTAGGCTTGTAAATGTAAGCAATTAATTTAGAAAAGCGCAAACTGGGTGCCGGTTTAGATGCAAAATTACGAAAACAATCCATGCACACCGCCACGCAAAATGGGGTTACATCTAGTTACATCTATTATAATCTTAAGAGTATCAAGTGATAACATTCAAAGTTAATTGAACACAGGAAGCTTTAGAACACAGGATTCTTTTTCAAGTTTAATGTCCAACACATTAAACATTGCATTGCAGGTTGCATTAACTGCTAAGATAGTGTTACTTGTAGTCATCAAATTCCTTTCTTTAAGACTGTTCATAACTTTTTCAAGTCAGATACATAAAAACCCAGATTGATCTAATTTGATACCGAAAAGTAAGACTGATTGCCCCTAACTAACTGCTAGTTGGTCATACTAGTTCATAAGACACAGTCTTAACATGATGGCTATATGTATGCAACTGTCCCCAGGTCTTAAAAGATATCAGCAGGAACCTCATAACTTAGTTGTGTGCCATGTTGTGAAATGTGTGCAAGCATTTCAAAGCTAAAACACAGAGCTACAAATTATATTGTTAATGTTTTATGAACATGAATGTTTATTAATTATTAATATGATTTTGTTTGTCCTCAAAGTGACTATATAAACTTTAACTGTCACTTTTTCATTGGTTTTAGTGAGAGACAAAAACATGTGAAATGAGTGAATACACAGAAACACACACACTCCACACACACAGATGCCTTGATACAATTCACACAATCATACATTTATCAAATCAACCAGCAAGTACACATAAACAAACCCACAAGAACACACAGACATACACATATTTACATTCATCCACTGCAAGCAAGCATAAAAAAACTCAAACAAGACTGCATTGCTCGTTACAATATATGTTCTTTTCAAAATCTTTTCAAAACTAATTCACATACTGTATGTTTAAGTTTGTAAGTATGTTTAAAATATGATGAATTTTGTTGCTTCAGTCCTGCTGTCCGTTGGCACAAATCTAGTTTTTAGACTCATTTCTACATTGGAGAAGGGCAAGTATCAAGTGGATAATTATTATTTTTTTATTTTGCTCTATGGAAAAAAATGTGGTTAAACAAGAAGAGAGCAATTCAAGAAAAAAACATAGAAAAAACTACTTTTAATTAGCCAGTAAGCATTGCATTTCAAGCATTTCAAATAAATGCTGTTCTTTTAAACTTTTTATTCATCAAACAATCCTGATAAAGTTTTTCAGAAAATATTAAGCAGCACAACTGTTTTCAACATACATGATAATAAATGTTATGAAATCAGCAAATTAGAATGGTTTCATGTGACACTGTAGACTGAAGACTGGCTAGTGAAATGGACTACATTTACAGGAGTCAAAAATACATTTTAAATTATATTAAAATTGAAAACAGCTATATTTTAAATTGTAATAATATTTCAGAATATTACTGTTTTAACAGTATTTTATTATAAATATGGCCTTGGTGCATAAGACTTATTTTAATGACCAAAAAGTCTGAACAAAAACTGTCAAAATAGAAATAAAGTAACACTGGCAAAATAAGTTAAGTTAATTGGCTAGCAGTATTGGCCACTGGCATGGACACTGGCACCAGTGCAGACACGAACATCGGCACGTAGATGGACACTGGCACGGACACCGGCACAGACATGGCCAATGGCACGGACACCGGCACAGACACACCGGCACAGAAACCGGCACAGACATGGCCACTGGCATGGACACCGGCATGGACACACCGGCATGGAAACCGGCACAGGCATGGCTACTGGCATGGACACCGGCACAGACACACCGGCACGGACACCGGCACGGACATGGCCACTGGCACGGACACACCGGCACGGACACACCAGCACGGAAACCGGCACGGACACACCAGCACGGAAACTGGCACGGACACGACACGACAAAAAATGTGAATTTGACTTGGTTACATGAGACTCACCAGCAGCGGTTACACAAACAAAACCAGACAAGATACAATGGAAACATGAGGGCTATTTATACACCAAGACTAATGACTAACAAGAAACACCGACGGACACTGGCACCGACACAGACACACCAGCACGGATACAGGCACGGGTGCTGACACAGGCACGGACATGGCCACTGGCACAGACAGCGGCACAGACACACCGGCCCCAGCATGGGCACGGACACTGGCACGAAAACCGACACGAACACACCGGCACGGATAAGGCCACTGGCACAGACACCAGCATGGGCACAGACATGGCGCACCGACATTGGCACGGGCACACCGGCACGGACACACCGGAACGGACACCGGCAGGGACATACATGGCCACTGGCACGGACACCGGCACGGACACTGGCACAGACTCTGGCACGGACACACTGGCACTGGCACGGAAGTTTTCCACTGACACGGAAACCGACACAGACACCGGCACGGACACAGCGGCACGAAAACCGGCACAGACACCCGGAAACCGACACAGACACCAGCACGGAAAACGGCGCGATACAGGCACGGACACACCAGCATGGTATTAACCCAATAAGACAGATAATAAGTCCAGTAACCAGGTGCTGTTTGACAGGCTTTTAAGTGCCTGTGCGCTTCGGGTGTGCTCAGAAAAGCCCATGTTAGAACAGCGCATCAGCACGCGAATGAAAAGTTTAACCGGCATGGTTTAAAGCACAGGCAAATAATGAACTTTTGTGAATTGCAGTATCCCGTTAGTGTAACTCGACCTCTGCATTAACATGTGATTTGAATGTACATCGCATTGTACAGTATGTCGGGACGGAGGCGCCAGAACTGCAACTGATAGAATGCAGTGTAGCACGATACTGCGATATTTCTTCAAAAGCAGAACGTGGAGACATTTTAATCGTCCACGATCAAAAATCGTGATATTGCACACCCCTAAAGTACAAATAACTATACTTCTGCCAAGATTCTGAAGTGCATATTCGATGGACACTTCACTATCAAAACAAGTGTAGTACCTACTGTCATGATGCGAATTCATTGACTGGTTGCCAGGGTGTTGCTAAACAACAACTAATTTCTTATAATTGGTTTTTAGCGGTAATTAAAGGGTTCTGGGTAATTTAGTTGTCCAAGTTAAAAGATCCCATTAAGATCCCATCTAATTGATATTCTGGTCCTTACATATTGTCCCTGCCCAACTTTATAAGCCTGAATGCATAGCAAAGTAAAAGCATCTCACTTAAACAAGATGCGCAATTTGAGGTATCATTGAGGTTGATAACATAAACAGTGCAGGACGGGTTATAAAACAAAGCAGGGGATTGTTCAAATTCCTAGTATGAGCAAAAGTATGAGTGATAGTAATACCCTAGCAAACACTACTAATAATCTAATAACTGAGAAAACCAAGTGGTGGGAACAGCTGTAGAGTGGTCCAGTGAGAGTTTGAATATTATGTTATATTAATATTAAGTCTTCACCAATATTTCAGTTACAATGTCCCTCTTTTGATCATGAATTTGGATGACAGCAACTATGATTAAGTAATGTTTGCTGTTATGAACATAACACTTGAGGATGTCTGGCCTGAGATTGGAAAGCTTTAGTGTCACCTCTATGGGGGTTCCAGGTTCCACACACATACACACTGGCATACTGAACGCTCTTTCTCCTATAGGGAATTTTAGAGCTTATCACACATTCCACTGCGATGAGAAAGAAATCCAACACTGAAAATATACATGGAACAACTGGGAGATTCCATTAAGGTGACAGAAAGAGGATTTAAAGGGACACCAGGCAGGAATCCCGTTTTTGTCAAACAGCGACCCTTAGAGTCGCTGTGGAGTACTTGTATTTAACGTTACTGTCGTAAATTTCTTTTGCCAAGTGTGTCAGAGGTTCTGGGTTCTAATCCGTACTAGTATAGTTTATTTTCCTCATCAAAACCGAATGTTTATTAGTGGTTGTATTTCAAGCAGGGACACGTTTTTTGTGCATTAGGTTTTGTGATTTCACCGTAACAAATATAGAGTCTCTCCTCAACGGATTGAGGCGCGCGTTTGTGTGAAGACTGTGCGCGTCACAACAGAACACTCTATCCGCGCAACTGATCGCAGCGGCAACAAGCACTTTGGTCACTTGATTTCAAAAACAACACATTTCAGATCGCCTCTTATTTAACAAACGAACGAAATGAATGCTCTACTAGAATTACCTGGAGATGTTTTATTTGTTTGTATGGGTACATCCGTGCCGCGAGATGTTTCAATGGGGACATATAACACCCGCAAATTACGCTCGTGTCTGACTCCTCGCTCGGTCAGTCTGCCGTTTCCTCTTTCTCTGTTCCACCGACAATGCTTTCTGCATCTTATATGCCGGCTCAGCCATGACGATATTGTGACAAACTCCATCCTTCTCTACCTTCCTGGATGGGGGCGTGTATGTGTGCAGTGCCGTAAAGGAATATGTTACATCGCGAGAGCTGATATCACGCGATACTTCCTGAGGCTGAGGCCGGCGGCCCGCCGCACCAAAGTTGCAAGTGAGATTTTTCCGCTCACAGGCACCAGGGGGGTGCGAGAAGGCCACCATTCAACCCGAAAGAAGTCATATAACCATTTCAATAACTCTGAAGCTGTTCAGTTAAGCTAAAAAAAACTGCATAGAATCCCTTTAAAAACACCATGGCTGTCACTAAAGAATGGAATCAAGTGAACCAAACACAATCCCAAGTCACCCTGTGAACTGTGAGGTCACTCATTTGCAGCATATCAAAATGGTGAGGTGTAACTCTCATGTTCTGTACATTAAAAACAAAGTATCAGGTATCAAGTCCTTTGCATTAAAAATTATGTATTAGTTCTATTTGGCGTCACAAGGACTACATCTATAATACTTAATAAATGCAAAGATTTATTTATTTGTGATAAAACAGGCTATTATTAATATGCTTCAATAATATATGTCAACTGGGTTTTGATTAGGTTAGAGAAACATTCACTATATCATTTAAAATATGGGGTTGGTTAGATTTTTCAAATATTTTTAAAAGACATCTCGTATGCTAAGGCTGCATTTATGTGATGAAAATACAGTAAAAATAATATTGTGAAATATTATCACAATTTGAAATAATTGATTTTGTTATATTTTAAAATTTAATTTATTCCTGTGATGGCAAAGCTGAATTTCTGATAGTAATTACTCCAGTCTTCAGTGTCACATGATCCTTCAGAAATCAATCTTATATGCTGATTTGGTGCTCAAGAAACATTTATTATTATTATCAATATTGAATAGAATAGAAAAATAACAGCATTTATTTAAAATAGGAATGTATTTACGTTAAAATGTAAGTCTTCACAGTCACTTTTGATCAATTTAATGTGTCCTTACTGAATAAAAGCATTTATCTCTTTAAAAATTGAGCAATAAATTCTTAAGATAATTAGATGATTCTTCATACTAAAGTACAAAAATATCATCAAATAAACATGTTCAGCACTTACACCATATTTTTCACCACTAAATAAATATTTTATCAAGCTTGTGATAAAAGGCTTATTGTGAATTATTTAATTCATTGTGATGCAGTTAGACAAATATTGTATAACACCAGCTTGTACTATTATTTTCATTCTTTATAAAAATGTCTGCCTGTAGGATGCAGTCTTCCTGTTTGTGTGGGCAAGCTCTGATTCATCCTGACAGATTTTTTTCACACTAACTCTTTCTGTCTCCCCGCGCAATTACCCTGCTCTGCACCTCTCCTCACCTCCCTCACAACAACCAGCAGCGAGCCATAGACCTTTTCTGACGGGATGACACATACGCCAGATCAACGGGAGTCAGTGGATGAGGATGAAGCCTCCGTGGATAATGATGTTCAAAATCTAGAGCTTAGGGAGAAACAGTTATGCTAACATTTACTGATCCATCCCCATGAAATTTAAAGTCATGAAATTATACACAAACCAAATATACTGCAAGCTGCTTTGTGGCCTGTGGAGATGTGGTTGACCTGAAAATAACATCAAACAGATCAGCCAGAATTTAAAACAGCATAATTTAACTCCTATAGACCTTAGTCAGGGTAGACACCATATTTAAAGGTGCACTCAGTAAAAAAAAAGTAAATTAGATGTCAAAAACGGACAAATTTCACATATGTTTACAAAAAATTACATAGAGATAAATGAGATTCTACATGAAAGTCATATCAGTATCATTCATATTAGTATCATATAGGCCTAAGTGCTGTCAAATCGATTAATCGCGATTAATCACATCTAACATAAGTTTGTGTTTACATAATGTGTGTGTGTGTATATACTATTACATTTATATATATATATTGTACACACACATACATGTATACACACACACAGAGAGCCATATATATGATATATATAACATTAATAGTATATACACACACACATATTTTATGTCAACAAACTTTTATGTAAGATGTGATTAATCACGATTAATCGATTTGACAGCACTAGTTATTATTTAAAATTCGATACTATTTTTTATCAATTAAAAATAAAATACTAAAAACTTAGTCAATGCTATAAATGAATTTAGGCATCACAGCAGTATAATATACAGTATGAAAAATCAATGTACCTTTTCAAATTTGCTAAAGATTATATTAACAGTGTTAGTAGTGTTTTGAAATATAAAAGTAAGTGAGTGTTGGATGATGGCAAAGGTCATCTAAATGTAAAAATAGGACAAATGAGCATGCAAAAATAAACATTCATTACCAAAATATTGACCAATACCAATAAATTACAAAAACCTAATGCTGGCCAATAAACAATATGGCACCCATATTTGCAAGAGTCGCTTTTGTGTGATGCTGCAAGGTGTCAGTATAAATCCAAGAAGGTAATGCAACATAAACTAAAAACATATTTGGTGATCATTTAAAATTAGATGTGATCTAAGACAATACAATAGACTGTTCTTCTACCCCTCACAGCCTCATTTTCATTTGTGCAAAATTAAATATGCCGTCTACCCTGATTAAGCTCCACAGACATTACATAACCTTAAACACATTGAGCAAGACATCAGCCTGTTCGTTATTTATAAGACGGTGGGATAAATGTTTCAGTGGCACAGAACTGATTTCTCTCTTAGTGAAGAACAGCTGCAAAGCTTCAACTGTCATTGTTTCTTTAAAACCAAGAGTCAATGCTCCTTTTTCATCGTTCAAACAAACAAATGGCTTGAGAGGTTCATGCAAGTGTTTAGATAAACATCAGAATGTTCCACTCCTTTATCGCCACATTCGCCAACAAAGCCTGGCTGCATCCTATTCCCCTCAGCCGCATTTCGTTCAGCAGTCAGAGAGCACAGTTATGTAAGAGCTTTGGCCAGTAGTAATAATCTCTATAAACAGAAATTCCAACAGAGACTTCTGCTGGCAAGAGTATTAGGCAAGAGCTTTCCCTGTTGAATCATAATGCAGTTTATCGACCATGTACATGTATGCACTTATAAGGAATTTTGTGAGTTGCTCTCAAGGTTATGATGCAAAATAAATACAAAAGTTATAGAATATGGCAGAATAGGATGTATAAAGTGTTCTGAATTTGGTAAGCAAACTAAACAGCAAAAGGCTCCAGCAGTAGTCTATTAATTGCTTGCATTATATACCCAATGTCTTGGAATCTGTTTTCTAAGTATTAGCATCCTGTTGTTTACTGGCTGATAACATAACTGTTTACTGGCCCAACGGGTGCAATATTTTTTTCTAGAGAGTATGTAAATGAATGTAGTATGAAGTCACTTTCACAAGCCTGCGGGTGGGGTATTAAATTTTGTTGAGTTTGTTGAGAAAACTGTTGAGCTAGAAATGAGCAACTAGAGAAGAGTTTAAAGTCAACATGAAACCTTGACCCTATTTACTTTCTTAATGCACATTCCTGATCTTATAATGACTTAGTAATCAATGCACCTTATTTTTGTAATAATTAATCAAAATGCTTATTTGATGACATCACTTAAGATGTTCATTTTGGTTTAGAAAGTCAGCTTTTCACAATCCACAAAAGTGCTGCATGCTCAGAAAGTCACATTACAGAGGTAGAATGGATTGCGAATGGCAATTCATGTCGACATCAGGAATATGTAGTAATAGTCCTGTCCAGCGATTCAAAGACTATGCTAAGAGCTCTTGTTCTAAAGATTATTTTTTTTGTTCCTTCTATAACCTGTTGCCCCTCTTCTAAAAGTAGCTGGCATTGCATCCTCAGCTGCTTTGATAAATGAGTACACAACTGTGCAAGCCACCCAGATCTCAGTCAGCCTCTGACCCTATAATGAACAGGTTGGCCAGTGTTGCCAAGTCCACAGTTTTCCTGCTGTACTGGGCTAGTTTTACACTGTTGCCGCGGGTTGTTTTTGTAGTTCCCCCCTGAAGCACGATTTTTAACCCCTGGAACATGGTTTATACCGGGAAACCGGCACACCCGCACATCCTGATTTTGCTGAGTTAGACGTTTTCTTGGGTCAACATATTTTGTTGATCCTGGAACAACATTCATGTCCTAAAACGTAATCCTAACTATAAGTTAGGCTATATGGTTATGGTATCCCTAAAAACAGAGGGAAATGATAGGTGAATAACACTGATGTAGAAGTACCTAACCCTGGTTGTAAGCCTAATCTTGACATTTCTGTAAACTTGTCCCTCAATTCTGATTGCTTGATTGGAATGTTGTTACAGGATCAATAAAGATGTTGATCCAAGAACATGTTGCATTTGGTTAAATCAGGTTCTGCTATATCAGCAAGAACCTGATTTAGTTCAGGTTTAGTTCAGCTAAACCTTTAGTTCAGGTTTAGTTCTGATTTAGTTCAGCTGGTTTAGTTGTGCAGACACAAAAAGTCAAGTGGGCATCCGATGATCCCTTTAAAATAAAAACTTAAATAATTGCATAAATATTCATACCCTTCTCTGGGACACTTGCAATCTAGCTCAGGAGCATTCCAATTTTGCTTGTAAATGTTTCTACACTTCTAGTGGAGTTTACCTTTGGCAAATTCAATTGAATGGGTATGATTTGGAAAGGCACACACCTCTCAATAAACGGACTAACAGCTGAAAATGCTAATCAGAGCAAAAACCAAGCCATGAGGTCAAAATAACTGCCTGTAGAGCTCAGAGACAGGATTGTATCAAGACACAGATCTGTGGAAGACTGCAAAAAATTCTGCTGTATTGAAAGGTCACAGAAGCTGTTCGTCAGACCTTGGACTTTGACCAAATGCTGTGAAAATGAAAATTGTGCGCATGAAGCATATTGTTCCTCCTGTTCAAGCATGCATGGTGAAATAACAATAAAACCCGTGATAGCATTCTGAAGAAATGGAAATTACTAAGAATCAACAGACCTAAAGGAGTCACACTAGCTGATTGGTACTTAGTTAATAAGTGATATACAAGTCATTACGTGTAAAGATGTTGTTATTTGTTTGTTATGTGATACCAGCCACTTGCTTCTGTCACATAAAAAAATGTTGACGGTCTTTTAGACAAGATGCATGAAGTGTTATTTAGCTGTGAAAGCCCAAATGGGCGGGGAGTTCACTACAGTTGATTTTGTCCCCTGGGAAGAGTTTTCCAAAACAGGGAGAAACTCATAACTACAAACTACCGAGCTGCACATAAGAGCTGGGCAAGCCAGGGCTAGATGAGCAATGTGATTTTAATGTTTAAAATACAAGGTATATTTACTGTAATAATAAATTAAATATTTATAATAAATGTACTTCAGTGAACAATCGTTTTATTTTGTATAAATTGTCTATATTGACAAGTTTACAACTGTGTTGATGTAGTCATGATGCTTGGCATGCTTTTTTGTAACATTTTTGCAAGTAGTCTGAACATCATGTTACATGATCAAAATGTTAAAAAACCTACAATTCAATGAATCCATGATTATAGATTCACCTGAAAATGCATAGACTGTCCAACTTTAGTCTCATTTGTACAATACAAGGATCATAACGTACCCATATTGTATCCATAGGGTGATTCACTGGATCCATCCTGCAGACTGGCCAGTATTTCCCCTTTCCCCACATCACTGTCTCCAACCAGCAGGAATTTCAGGAGGAAATCATAAGCTTTTGCTGGGCTGCTCCTGTGGTTCATCTTCACATCAGCCCGATGACCCATTCTGGTGCATCATGTAACTGTCCCTTGATGGACTTTTGTTAAATGTCTCAAGCCACCAGAACTGAACAATATAGCCGTTTTAAAAAACAAACCTGCGTATTCTTCACTAGTCTTTTCTGTTTAAAATGTCATATCTAGTGCATCACTAAAGCTGTCCTATTGTTCAAAGATTCTGGTTGTGGATCCACTGATGCTGTTGCGTCACATTTGTAGGTAAATAAAGACCCTGATATGTTTACAGTATAGTAACATAAGGCAAGTGACTCTTCTTAAATTAGATGTTTATACTTGTAAAATAAATGTTAATCTTAATAAATCACTCCTAATGTTTTGTATCTTTGTATTTCTAGCAAACCTAGTCCATTGAGCTCTCTGGCACGATCCATCTCTTCTTTCAGCCTCCCTAAACCGAAAACTGTAAGTTCATTCTTAGATTTTCCTTGATTGGTTCCTGTGTGGAGTTGCTAGGGCAGCTCTCTTTGTTTATTGGACATTACGCACGTCCATTAAATCCCGTAAAAGCCCATTTTGTGTTGAGAGGGTGTGGCCAATTTGCTGTTTTGATCCTATAGGCGCTGATGGCAGATCAGCCCCCGTAAATCATCCATTTGTGTTTTGTCGCGCGGACGGTGGCTCAGCTGATTCTGCGTCAGCGCTCCAGCGCGCTTCAAGCGCGTGCTCGGGTTTGTTGTTTTCCGGGGCACGAAGAATTACGTAGTGCTTTAATGACGTAATATTATTGTAGTTTCTAGACAGGTTATTGTAGTTTATCTCTTCTTCTAAAATCGCAGTAGCCTACTTTATAACCATAATAAGTTTGAGAATAAAAGGCTATCAAATTCATTAATGCGTGTTAGTTCTTTTGTATATTTTTACCATGATAGTATTTTGCATCAGGTTTCCAGCCTTTACAAACACTCCAGCCAACACTATTTATATATTTCACTATACCTAACATACATCCACTATCATGACTACATTTACAGATCCATATTTCGAAAAATAGAAAAAGTATTTTTTTATGTTTCAATATTTAAAAAATATATTTTTTTAAATTCCTCTTTGTGGACCCCCTGCATCAACTATGCTCTAATTTTGTGAGTTGCATCTGCTTATTTAAAACAAGTTTCAGCATAGTGTTCTTGCTCAATATTGTTCACTGGGGCTCCACTGAGAGCGCATTATACAGGTCCTTCTCAAAAAATGAGCATATTGTGATAAAGTTAATTATTTTCCATAATGTAATGATAAAAATTAAACTTTCATATATTTTAGATTCATTGCACACCAACTGAAATATTTCAGGTCTTTTATTGTTTTAATACTGATGATTTTGGCATACAGCTCATGAAAACCCAAAATTCCTGTCTCAAAAAATTAGCATATTTCATCCGACCAATAAAAGAAGTGTTTTTATTACAAAAAAAAAAAAAAAAAGTCAACCTTCAAATAATTATGTTCAGTTATGCACTCAATAGTCAATACTTGGTCGGGAATCCTTTTGCAGAAATGACTGCTTCAATGCGGCGTGGCATGGAGGCAATCAGCCTGTGGCACTGCTGAGGTGTTATGGAGGCCCAGGATGCTTCGATAGCGGCCTTAAGCTCATCCAGAGTGTTGGGTCTTGCGTCTCTCAACTTTCTCTTCACAATATCCCACAGATTCTCTATGGGGTTCAGGTCAGGAGAGTTGGCAGGCCAATTGAGCACAGTAATACCATGGTCAGTAAACCATTTACCAGTGGTTTTGGCACTGTGAGCAGGTGCCAGGTCGTGCTGAAAAATGTAATCAGATGGAAGCATGAAGTCCTCCAAAACCTCCTGATAGCTAGCTGCATTGACCCTGCCCTTGATAAAACACAGTGGACCAACACCAGCAGCTGACATGGCACCCCAGACCATCACTGACTGTGGGTACTTGACACTGGACTTCAGGCATTTTGGCATTTCCTTCTCCCCAGTCTTCCTCAAGACTCTGGCACCTTGATTTCCGAATGACATGCAAAACTGAGCAACAGTCCAGTGCTGCTTCTCTGTAGCCCAGGTCAGGTGCTTCTGCCGCTGTTTCTGGTTCAAAAGTGGCTTGACCTGGGGAATGCGACACCTGTAGCCCATTTCCTGCACACGCCTGTGCACGGTGGCTCTGGATGTTTCTACTCCAGACTCAGTCCACTGCTTCCGCAGGTCCCCCAAGGTCTGGAATCGGTCCTTCTCCACAATCTTCCTCAGGGTCCGGTCACCTCTTCTCGTTGTGCAGCGTTTTTTGCCACACTTTTTCCTTCCCACAGACTTCCCACTGAGGTGCCTTGATACAGCACTCTGGGAACAGCCTATTTGTTCAGAAATTTCTTTCTGTGTCTTACCCTCTTGCTTGAGGGTGTCAATGATGGCCTTCTGGACAGCAGTCAGGTCGGCAGTCTTACCCATGACTGCGGTTTTGAGTAATGAAACAGGCTGGGAGTTTTTAAAAGCCTCAGGAATCTTTTGCAGGTGTTTAGAGTTAGTTAGTTGATTCAGATGATTAGGTTAATAGCTCGTTTAGAGACCCTTTTCATGATATGCTAATTTTTTGAGACAGGAATTTTGGGTTTTCATGAGCTGTATGCCAAAATCATCAGTATTAAAACAATAAAAGACCTGAAATATTTCAGTTGGTGTGCAATGAATCTAAAATATATGAAAGTTTAATTTTTATCATTACATTATAGAAAATAATGAACTATCACAATATGCTAATTTTTTTTAGAAGGACCTGTATAACATGTATCTGTTACGGCTTTATGATATCCAAAAAATCTATAAAAATCTAGCACAGACTATTTTTTTTTATGCTGCAACATTACATGCCCTGTAATATTAATTATTCCAACATGACCACAAAAGTGGCACAACACAGTTATTGTTTTCACTTCAATGCAATTAAGTTTTGAATCATTTGAACAAAATAAAATAAACATGCACAAATGCTGCCCTCTAGCGTCCTAAAGACTATATTGACAAATTCACAAATGTTGCATATACAGTTTAGTGGTTTGATATCAATGGGTTATAGCTTGTGCAAAAGTAAGAGCTTATATTTTATTGTCTTAACCACAACATTCACAGACAAATGATCAGCTTTGATAACTCTTAAATGTTTGATATAACCATTTGATTCAGACTATTCAGACATCAAACATTATCACATGTAGTAATCATTATCAAAATGATTACAGAACACAATCTCCTAAAGATAATTCTGATTAAACGTCTCTGAATAATGCATAATTAGCTATAACCAGGGATTGGTAACCGCTGTCCTTCCTTGGCTTCAAAAAAGGTGTATGAGAGTATAATATTGTCTACTCGTGCCATCCTGGGGTCTTCATCAAACTCTGGATCAATGTAGAAGAATACAGGCATGTCTACCTCCTCATGTGGGTTTAACCGCTGTTCCTCGAAACAGAAACACTGACGGAAAAACAAAGTAGTATATTAGAATTTAGCACACTATTCACTAAGCTAAGAAGGTTATACATGGATAGCCATACATTTCTGCATACAGATGTCAACTTTAACAAATACATTGTAACATAAATGTACAGATTATAATAGTTATGTTAGTATGGATTCATTTAAATGCATCACATATTTACCTGTATCTTATTAAAATATTGTCCAGCATCAAAAGGTACAACATTGTAGGTTGAAATGCCTATCACTGGTTTGCCTGTGGGATTCCGTGCCTTATAAAAAGCCAGCGCAGTTTCCCCTGGTACAACCTGGGAAAACATTCAAACAGAATAATTCTGTTAATAAATAAACTTGGATAGTTTCAACCTTCAGACACATTATATGAAAAACATGTTGTTTATAGAATTCCCACATTAAAATGTCATTCCTGAATATTCCTATATTTCCAAATGTCTATCATTCCTATATTTCCAAATATTTAGTACTAGCAGGAAGAATTCAAACCCCTTTATCTTTTTCACAATGTTTTATGTTTCTGCATTAAACTACTTTAAATTACTTTTTATCACATCAATCTACACTCCATACACCATAATGACCAAGCAAAAAACAGATCTGTGACAACTTTGCAAATATATTAAGAAGGAAAAACTGGAAGTATTCAAATCCTTAACTCAGTACTTAGTTAAAGCACCTTTACAGCCACAAGTCTTTTTGGGTATGATGTGACAAGCTTTACACATCCGCATTTGTCGATTTTCTGCCATTCATCTCCTCAGATCCTCTCAAACTCTGTCAGGTTAGATGGGGACTGTCGGTGGACAGGCATGTTGAGGTTTCTCCAGAGATTTTCGATTGGGTTCAAGCCCAGGCTCTGTCTGGGCATCAAAAGGACATTCACAGAGTTGTCACTCTTGTATTGTCTCAGCTGTGTGCTTAGGGTCATTGTCCTGTTGGAAGGTGGATCTTCTGCCCAGTCCAAGGTTCTGAATGCCCTGGACTATGTTTTCATTAACTCTATATTTTGCTGTGTTGAGCTTTACTTCTACCCTGATGAGTCCTCCAGTCCTTGCTGGTGAAAAACACCCCCACAGGATGATGCTGCTACAACCACTCTTTACAGTTAGGAAGGTAATGTGCAGGTGATGAGCAGTGCCTGGTTACATCGTTTTTCACAGTCTGAGAGAGTCATTTAGGTGCTTTTTTTGTGTAAATTCCATGTGGGTTGTCTTGTCTCTTCACTGAGGAGAAGCTTGAGTCTGGCCACTCTGCCATAAAGCCCAGATAGGTGGAGTGTTGCAGTGATGTTTGCCATCAGCTTCTTGGTCACGACATTTACAAGCAGAATTGGAATGCTCCTGAGCTAGATTGCAAGTGTCCCAGAGAAGGGTATGAATACTTATGCAATTATTTAAGTTTTTATTTTAAAGGGGTCATCGGATGCCCATTTTCCACAAGTTGGTATGATTCTTTAGGGTCTTCATGTAAATATGTTAATACGGAACAGTCCGTCAACGGTCGTGGGCGGAGCATGAGCAATATGATTGGTCAGAAAATCCAAACGGCTTGATTATTGAGAGTGTTTAGCCTTTTTGAGGATAAAAAAAAGGAGTGAATGGATTTTTTTTTTCATTGTATGGTGGTTGTGTCCACACACTGCAAAGACACATTTACATGCAAACACCATACAAAAGTGAATTTAGCATCCGATGACCCCTTTAATAAATTTGTTATCAAAGTTATCACAAATCAGTTTTTTGCTTTGTCATTATATATATAAATATATATATTTTATTTTTGTATTATACACATAAATGTTTGTTGCATATAACAAAATTGATGTGTACATTTTAAAACTGAATAAAAAGATTGTCACAAAAAAATGTATAATCTTACGTAAATCTCTGACTGCTGTGGACGGAAGTTCCATTGCATGCTGGCGTGTGTGTCTGCATTAAAAGACACTTTAATAATACGCTCCCTAATTGGCTTCATAGTCTCCACTTGCTCTATGTCATGTCCAGCTACTGCTGTGCCTCCCAGCCCTACTGCCTAAAGTAAGAGAGGAACATGTTATTGTAATACTATAAAATAAATCCACCAAAAATGGCTTTGAGATTATCAATCTAATACTGACCTGACAGTACAGTCTGTAGAGAGGAACAGCAGCATATGACATGCCAATCATTCCCACTCCGGCGGCCGCAATGTATGTCAGGATGGTCTTGTTCCTTTTCTTCCAGTCATCTTCCTGGCTCTGATGTTTCCTCTTGTGAGTTTTAGCTCCTCGTGACTGGTTGAGGAATCGCTGTGGGGTTCTCCTGAGGAAGAGCTGGACACTGGATGTGGCTAGTCCTCTGATGTTGCAGCACTTAACGCATAACCGAGTGTTAGAAAGTGCTTGCTGTATATAGTGCTTTGCAGTGCACCCACGAAGAAGTAGCGGTAATAGCATAATCCTAGAATTACGAATGGAATCCCCTCAAGACAGGTTTGTTTCACCTAAAACATAAGACAAGGACAGATATGATTACTAAATAAAGGATGGATTACATTACACCACAGACTGTGTCAGTCCATAACTCAAATAAATGCGGCACTGCACCTAGACGTGAATAAATGGTTTATTAATGAAAATGATAAGACACAAATTAAAAATTTAACAGATATGTTTTTACAAACTACGTAAGTCCATCTACCGTTCAAAGTTTGGAATCATTAAGAAAATAATACTTTAATTCAGCAAGAAGCAAGAATTAATTTAATTTAAAAAAAGTGACAAAGGTATATTGGTTTTTCATATGAATCCTGTTTTCTTTATATTCATTAAAGCATACTGAAAAACATATTATGGTTAAGCACAACTGTTTTCAACGTTGATAATCATAATAAAAGTTTATTGAACACCAAATCAGCATATTAAAATGATTTCTGAAGGATCATTTGACACTGAAAACTGGAGTAATGATGCTGAAAATTCAGCCATCACAGGAATACATAACATTTTCAAAATACATTAAAATATATTTTATATTTAATACTATAATATAATTTTAAATTGTAATATTTCACAATACTAAAATGCAGACTTGGTGAGAAACCAACACCAAACTTTTGAACGACAGTGTATATGAAAACAAACTTATAGCAAAATGAAATTATGAAACAACTTACATTATAACTTAAGCCTTTTATTTGCTACTAGCATCTACGTTCATTTACAATCATTAAGCTGTATAGTCAATCTAAACAACAAACATTTTCTTAAATTATAGGACACTTTAAACCGATAATCAAACTATAACACAGAATAGAAAGTCCTGTTACAGAATAACTTTAAATCATGCAGAATGTAGCATGCTAACGTTAACATCCATTCTGTTAAACATCAAGCCTTATTCATTTCTGTGTATGTATAGAATGATCGCGTGACTAAATATGTAATTGAAACGGCTTTTAACACGTATTTTAAACAGAAGATGCTGAAGCATTACCTGGTTTAAATGATGAAGGTATGTGCATATTACTCACCCTTCAAAAACATGTTACAAAACACTAACCTATTGGTGCAACAGATTAAAGTTCCCCGGGTACAGGCCACTACTGCTACAGTTCCGGTGGGTTCTAGATTGAGGTAGGCCTACTGCACTTGCTTGTTGCTAAGTGAAAATGTGATTATCACAATGTTACAAATTATAATAACCGTTTTAAGTGCCCAGGGTAGGCTAATTGTGGTAAAAGTTCAAAAATCGTCGTAATCTCTTTTCAAAAAGTGTATTGTTTGCGGTCTGAATAGGTGCAATCTTATCATCACAATGGACAGCCTAACACGTTGGCTAAAAAAAACGTAGGCTATCTCTTAATTTTTAATGAGCACAAACGATAGAGAAATTATGTTTCTAAAATTATGTAATTCTCTAGTTACATAGAGAAGTTACATAGAGTCCCTTTGGGCTATAATAACAAACAGCAGTAGGCTACATTTTAAAGTCATGCATAATTTTAAATAATTATCCTACCTTCAAAAGTTCTTCCTTAAATATGACACAAAATCCCTGAATGTGGATTAAAAACTATACTGTGTTTAGATCGTGATGCAATGCAATACAACATTTTCAGTTGAATAAAAATATCAATTTGTTTTAAAATACACTTTCAATATTTTGTCTTACTTTGTGTTTACAGCCTGTGCTTCATAACCTGGGCATCTGCTAGTGTTTGAGGATGTTGTGTAATTGACTAACACTGGTATGTATAGAAAACATTTATTGATGTTTTATTTATTGATGAAATTTGTGAACTTCTAATTTGATTGAATCTGATTAATTTGTGTTAAGTTAATTGACACAAGTAAAATTGTATGAGGTAAAATTTTAAAACTTTAGGCTAAATTTTTTTCTGGGGGGGGGGGGGGGGGGGATGGTCTAGTTGCAACCTACTGTACATGCCTTCACTGCCAGCAAGGTCTCTCTCAATACTGTGACTGTAACAAAGCGCCTCCTCCTGGTCACTGGCTGAATGGCAGTGTTTAACCTCACTTCGCATATGATGACATTTAAAGGGGTGATGAACTGAGAAATCAAATTTTCCTTGAGCTTTTGACATCTAAGAGGTCATCATATTATAAGAATATCTTGTAAATTTCAGAACTGAAAATGTCCTTGTTAGTCCAATAAATGCTTTTATTGACACCAGGCTCAGCAAACGACTCGTTTTTCAAAGTGGGGAACTATGACGTCAAAGAGGATAAAACACCACCCCCGCTGAAGAAGATCAACGCCTACTTCAACACGGCTACTTTAGCCCCACCCACCGATTCGCGCATTACACGTATAGCTAAATAACATGGGCCTACCTCGTGATGACAAACAGGATCGAGCTACCGAGCAATAAACATGACATTTACAAAATATTGTGCAGTGCCTGGTTGTGGAAGAAGACAGTCGCTGGATAAGCTTCCTCTGGATTCCAATAGGAATGCTTGGTTAAACTTTATTTTTAATGACGTTCCAGCTGATGTGGGTAAAACATTGTCCGTTTGTTCGCTTCATTTCACTGAGGATTGTTTTGTAAACTTATAATATGCAAAACTGTTATCCACTCACAGCAGTGGGCTTTCAAAATCTTACTTTCAAATCTTCAATGCGAGACACCCATAAAAACCGAGCGTTTTTGAGCTAGGCTAAAAACTAGCGTAGAAAATAGCCTATTACTTATTCATTTTGATGTTTTTGAATGTAAAAACCAAGCGAACGTCATAAGTTAACCTCAGACAACAATATAACATTTTTTAGTTCATGACGACATTTAAGGAACCAGAGTCCCCCTGGCCCTGCGGTCAATTGTATACCTTAAAGGACAAGTTCGGTATTTTACACTTAAAGCCCTGTTTTAAGATCGTTTCTGATGAAATAGAATGGTTAAGATTGAAATTTGGACAAATGCTGCTGGCCGGAGAATTTTCGGTTTCACAAAGACACTCGACACCGAGTGCAGGGGTGGTAAAAGTACTCAAAAATTATACTCGAGTAAAAGTATATATACCTAAATAAAAAATGACTCCAGTAAAAGTACAGAAGTATCCGATTTAAAACGTACTTAAGTACCGAAAGTAAAAAGTAAATATTCAAACTGTAAATATCAATAATTAAACAGATCAATTGTTTTGGGAGTGATATGCAATGTTTTAATTGAACAAATTATTAGATACTGCAATTAAGAATTTGTTAGATTTGCAATCATAAGAGACAATGAAGTACCTTGCATCAATTTTAAACAATTTCATTAAGTTTAGTGACAGCATATTATGGTGCAATGACTGGTAGGCCATTCTTTGATACAAATTTTACAATTTCAATTCAATTATTGTGGTTTGATTCCAATCTTGATTCATTTTGATAAATATTTGGTACAGTAGATACATGTTAATTTTTAAAATTAAGAAAATCTCACCTAATTCTGTAAACATAGGCTAGAGAGCCCTGTCAGCTGGTATTATTAAATGTTAAAAATACATGTGATTTTTATTATAACAACTTTATAATATTTTAATGATAGCTTATAAGTAAAAATATAATAAATATATAGTGCACATATTTAGCAAAATACTAATTTATACTAATATTAAATATATTATAAAATACTAATTTTTCTAGCCAACTAACGTGCTATGGTCATTAAATGTTTTTTTTTTCCCTGAGGTAAAAGTAACGTTATGTGACATTGTTCTCCAGCTGTTTTATTGACCTCTTTCCGCGGTTGAAAAACACTGATTTATTGATATTATGTATATATATATATATATATATATATATATATATATATATATATATATATATATATATATATGTACGATATACATTTCGGGAAGTTGTACTGTATCTTTCAACATAGGCTACCTATTATTGTTAATTTGTGTTTATTTACAATTAACTACGAGATTAACTGCACCCCATAGCAGGCGCTAGCTATCTGTCACGTCACATTTAAAAGCTCCAAAACAGTATTTATTGTTTGAATTTCGTAATAAAATGGACAGAATCTGAGAGCTGAGAATTTGTTTTATATCAAAAGTAACCTTCTCTTTCTTGTCTGTCGGTGTCAATGTCCTCTATGCTTCACGATTTTTCTCTGCGTGAGAAAATGGATGTGTGTCGTGAGAGCTTGTGGAAAGTGTCAATTGCGTGAGTCTCACACTGAATGAGTGAGAATTGGCAGCTCTGCAATAGACATGTTCCATAACATTAGCTGCATCAAACAGAAGATGTGCAAGAAACAAGGTAAGCGGGAATCTCGGGATCATTGCTGGGCAGAGCTGCACCTTCACCAGTTTCTGCGGTCATCTTCCACAATGGCGAACTAACTGCTATGTGAGCGTATGCTGGCAAAGAGCTCGCGCGTACTTTTTTTCCAAATAAAACCAAGTTTTTCATTGGTTTGGAAAGCCAGTGTAATAAATACTTGGAGCGGGCATGGGGAAATGTAACGGAGTAAAAAGTAAACTTTGTCTTTAATATTGTAGTGGAGTAAGAGTAAAAGAAGATGCAAATAAAATATACTCAAGTAAAGTACAGATCCCCGAAAAAAATACTTAAGTAAAGTAACGAAGTATTTTTACTTCGTTACTTACCACCACTGACCGAGTGGGGGTGTTCACTGATATGCTCACACAAAAATCGCTGCAAAAGATGCTTTCCAACAGGTTTTATCCTAGTTTTTGTCCAACTCCATTGACTTAAGTCAGGACAAAAACTACGATAAAACCTGTTTACAACACTAGTAAATTGACGAGCGCAAACCTTAAATCACCTTGCATAATGCATTTAAATCCCATACATTTTTCGACTGAAAGGGAAACTCCTACAAACCCTGTCCACGCCTTTTCAGCGCTATTTTTTCACTGCGTGTCTTTAATAAATACTGACAATAGTTTTTTAACGACAAAACAGGATTTGCGCTGGAGCAAGCTAGGTAGGTAAATCTGATCCATAGACACGTTTTTATGGATATCTGTTTGCGTTATTTATCATGTTTATGTATACGGTTATTTTTTTATTTGGACGATTCTAATTTGTTTCTTATTTTTCTTTTCAGTTTTACATAGACTCCACAGTGCTTGTCATTCAGTGTCCCCGCGTCAGAAATCATGCCGTCAGACTCACGTCCCCTCGTTCCACATCACAGTCCGGTGTCAAGTTTTCCTGCCTCGGGAGAGACAGAATCATCATCAGCTGTGACAGCGCAGAGAGAGGTGAGGCAAACCATGTGACTGTGGAGTATCAGGACAGATTAGTGGATAGGTAGGAGTTTGTCTGTTACTGTCTGGGTAGATTGCTCTCGGTCATCGAGACTGACCTGATTTGAACCACCGTTCTCCCCAACCCGGTGATATCGTAGATTTTTTACAACGGATCATCAGTTGCTTGTGGACCTGCAATGGCACTGCTTCCAGTGGAGGCAGAACACTTTGACGGGCTATCACTCCTCTACTGGTAGGAAATGCCATTATCTGGTTGTTATCTGGCTGAGTGACTTTAGATTAAGCAAATACTAATGCTTTTAAAGCTTGTTTGTTTTCTGTTGTAGCCTCATTTGCTGTGCTTGTGTAGCCTCATGTTTCTGCTTGTTTCGTCTGTTTAAAACATATGGGCATGGATATTACATTTGCGTTGGAACATTTCAGCATATCCTAATATTCTGTTTACTAATTTGTGCTGCTCTAATAATGCATATAAAATTGCTTTCAATGCTGAAGAGCTCAATAAAACCTGACAGCAATTACTGTACAGTAGGAACATTTAAATTTCCTCATCATCATGGTGATGAACCAGCAGGAAGTGGAAAGTTAAAGCAAGATAGATGCACGCTGCGTGTGTGCTTTCGCTGTAGTCACTTGAGTGCATATCCTTACATGTCTTGAGCAGGGTAAGACAGATTAGGTAGAATTAAGTGATCAGTTTAATGCTGGATCTTTTGTAACAGTCGCACGCACTACATCTGAGCTCTGTTTGTTCAGAGTGACTCGTTAAAGACAAATCATTATGCTTTATTTGAAGTTTGTGCATAACCATTTTGATACAGATTCGATGGAAGTAAACACGCCATGTCCACGACCTGCCTGTTGCAGTAAAGGACAGACCATCATTACACTGAACTTAATTCTAATTCTCTTTGTTGCTCTTAATGTGATCGAGATTAAAGTGCACTGTTTACAGTGCAGCAAAGGAGATAACAAATAAAACTAATTGCGGGGATAGGAATCAGGTTAAATACATCACTAGTAAGAAGCACAAGAGTTTGTCCTTGTCATCCTCCTCATGCTGACCGGCACATGAACTCAACAAAACACAAACGGCACTTTGGTCTGAGATTACAAATCCTGAAGTTGAACCATCATTTTAGTCTTTAGTTAATACATATGTTTGTTGCCATTTAGTACTGTATAAAAAAGGAGTGCTGAAATTTTTTTTTTTTTTTACACCAATGCAGAATATATATTTATTTTAAAATCATAACTTATATATTATGCTTCCATATCTAATGCAAAACATAAAAACTAATAATAAGTTAACCTTCCTTTTAATATCTCAAAAACATGCTTTTCCTGATCTGATTGATTATACTTGTCAAATCGATAATACACCTCTTCACGTTACATTTGGGGTCTCAGTGACCCCAGGTATTAATAAACGCAATGCATTTTCACGTGCTTAGATTTTCTATTGTACACAATGTACAAGAACACTCCTTCCATATGTTTCCTTTGATTTGTTTTATTTTTCTGTAGTGTGTTTTTGCAGGGGTTTTATTGACCTCAAACAAACCCATGAATACTGAACACCAATCGCCTTTTCAAAAGAGCGCATGCCTACTTCTTAATCAAACAGAAGGATAAAGCTTCAGCAATATCTGTTTGCCGGGTTTTGATGATGTCAGGTTCACATAACAAATCTGAAGTGCAAATTATAGGTCAGTTTTGAAAGTACTATTAATATATTTTACACATGCAGCATTGTAGAGTATGTATGGAAAATAAATAAAGTACATTTTAACAACATGAGGGTTAAAAAGAAAATATGTGATATTTGTTTTATCAAAAGAAACACATTGTTCAGAACTTTATTAACATCTCACGCAATGTCCTAGTTAAAGTCAAAATATTGTATTCCTTTGGTTTGTCTGTTATGGGGATTAAATGCAATAGAGATCAGGCTGCAGTTTACCAGATTGGATACATACCCTCTTTCTGTAAGGATTTATCATTTGCCGCTTTTATTGTTTACCTACATGCTTTAGGTTTTAATATAAGCCCAAGCATAATAGCCTACTTCCTGAATAAGCATTTATTTTTTTATTTGGCTGATAATGTTATTACTTCAACCACTGTTCTATTTACTGTAATCAAAAACATTATATTATATAAATTATTCTTAGAAAAATATATAGAACCCTAGGCTTTTGACTAAATTTTTGCCTTAAAGGTGCAATGTACAATGAGAAATGTCTTGACTGCATAATACTTTCATGTTTAAAGGGTTATTTCATTTATTCCCTAAAGTATGTTTACGAGATGTTTCATTCCTTAAATTTGACTATAGTTAAAAGTGAATTAAAACAAAATTAATGAATCCATTAAATGATACCATGATGGGAACTGCTAAAAGGTTCTACATATTAAGCGTCTGAAAGAACCCTTTAAGGTTCCAAATAGAACATTTTCTTCTAAGAGTGTAATCCAACTTTGAAATCATACATTCTGATATTTCTATTTTATGAGTGATTTAACCCTCTAAAGCATGTGTCCATTACAGTACAGATGTTTAAAAACCCATTTGAACCATTCAGGTGTTTGTTACATACACATTGGTATTTCCCTTATTCTTTCTTTATTCCTTTATATGAAGCAGTATGTCCTTTTTTTCTGGAATATTTACCATGATCTTCTGCTGTAATGGACAGATTTGTAACTCTCTCAATATGCAGCATTTTGGGGGGGAAAAGATTGGGAATGATTATATTCTTTTCTTTGGGATTTAATAATTAATACATCAGAGGGTCAACCACATTATAACCACCCATTCGATAATCAGTCTGCAACAATCTTTTTTTTTTCAGGACAATAATGGGGCCCCATGGCTTCAACCGTGCTGTGGAGAGACTAGACTTCACAGATTGTAAAAAAGGACTTGGTGAGAACCACAGCACAATTACACTGCTTCATTTTTCAAGGCATTTAATGTACAATTTAATTTCACCCCCATATAAAGAATTAATCCAAAAAATCTTGTTCTCAATTTGATAGGCGTGAAGATTATTGGGGGCTACAGGGAACAGAGTGGTGAAGAGTTTGGTATTTTCATTAAACGGGTTTTGCCAGGTGGCGTGGCGGCACAGGACGGTATGTTCTTTCTCCCCAAATCTCCAATGAATGTATTTACTTTGATTCTGGGAATGATGGATGATGTTCCTTTCTGTCTTTCAGGCCGTCTTAGAGCAGGGGACCTTATTTTAGATGTTAACAACATGAATTTAGGAGGTGTTACAAATGAAAAGTAATGTATTGGTTATTGATCTGCAATAAATTATAATTATAAAATATATTAAAACGACTAAACTGAGAAATATGTGTGATGTTTTATTAGGGCAGTGGAGGTTCTTCGCATGGCATCATCTACAAATCACATGTCTTTACTGATAGTACGTGACGACCCTTCCAGGTAAGATGACTTTTAAAGGGGTTATTAACTGCATTTTAAAATTTGTTAGAATGTTCTCTGAGGTCCACTTATGTTATTAATATTTTACATCAAAAAACAGACTAATTTAGAAGTAAAAAGCTATTTTCTATCCTGTTTTTGACCCTCTTTCGAACACTTCATTTTTGATATTCGTGCCGTATTCAAGACTTGGAATGTAAATGCCCACTGCTATGATTGGGTAACAGTTTTGCATATTAAAATCATTTTTCAATGTCCCCACCATTACACGTGTGGAATTGTTTTGAAAACTTCTGATGCTGAAAAATATCTTGTTACATAGTTTAAACATTTGCCAACAATGTGAAACATTTATGTATATTACATAAACTTTATTTACCACAATTAAAACTTTAAGTACATTGAATGCATAATTGAGATAACTCAAAGCATAAGTACTTTGAGTTATCACAGTTATATTTGACTAAGGATGATTTGCTGTGTTTCGTGTAAACGAAATGATTTGTTTGTCACATTGTCCTTATAGGCTATTCACCAGTCAACCTTTTCGATAAAGTGAAAAACATATACATTGTCATTTACAGTGTTGATTTTAAATAAAATGAAACATGTTGTAATGTCTTACTGATGACAAAACAGAAGATGTCGCTCACTGAATCTTTTATTCTACAGCGAATAGCTTAGATCAAAACAGTAACTAAAGCAGCGTTCTCTACGTGCTTTCTTCTGTATCCGATAATTCAACGCATTAACCCCATAAATGCTGAAGCAAAGGAAAGAACAGCAAATCACAGTTCAACTGCGGCGCTACAGTATAAATACTCAGTACATATCAAACGATCTGTAACAGACAAACCAATAGTGACGCATGGTAAAAACATTGTTTCTCTCACTTGAGTGTTGCGACATTACTGTCGGATCCAATATAGTCGGCACTGCATTATCTTTTAATTTCAGTCTCTCTGAAAAGCCTGCACCGAACTGTGTCCTGTTTAAAAACGAATCAGCAGTAAAATTAAGCAAACAAACGAACAGTGTTTTACTGATGTGATCTGGCTGGAACTTAAAAGTAAAGTTCATCCAGGCTTTCTTAATGTTAGGACCACAAGGAAGGCAAAGACTTTTTTTCACAACCAAAACGTCTTGTAATCCTCAGATCATCTCAGATATCTCTATCGTTTTGTTGCTGAAGTATTCCTGTGTTTGTCCACAATCCACAAAATCCAAAATGAGCCATTTTCTGACCTTGGTTTCAATAAAAGCTGTTTTTTGACTGAGGAAACTTTGAGTTCTTAAACTTAAACGTTATTTTATAGAACAATGTGATTTCTCAATTCATGACCCCTTTAACAATATCTAATGGAATGCATTCTTTTTGCTATTCATCTCTATTTATCAGTATTTACGTGTTTGTATATGATCTGTTTTGTGTTCAAAGATTTTAATTATATGGAAACAGGAAATATTGCTTGCCAAGTACAGAATGAGCACTGTTGGACATCATATTCTTAATCCTATAAGTGGATGAGTACAGAGAAGTGTCTTGATTTTTAAAAAAATCTAAAAATAGTCTTAATACACTTAATGTACTTAAGGTCTTTAGCACTTTATTGAGAATTTTGGCACTTGTTGTAGTGTGATTGTATTTTTTCAGCACTAATTTTTTTTCTTTTTTTTATGAACTCCAAACATGAGTCTAGCTGTTTTAAAATCTTCTAATCATGGTTATTATCAATAACTATAACTAAAACCAAAACGGTAACACTTTTCAATAAGGTTGCCACTTAAAATATTAAAAACATTCCTGTTAATTGAAATAAAGCTGAAATAAAATATAAATATTCATTTATAATTCATATAGAAAAACTTGAATTTAATGAAAATTTGAAATGTCAACTTGGCAACAAACTAAAATAAATTTAAGCTAAAGCACTAAATTATTTACTGAAAAAAAATTAAAAGTAAAAAAAAAATAGCAATATTAAAAAACGAATAAAATGACAAACAAATCACGTAACAAAATTACTAATAATTAAACAAAAATTTACATGAAAATGTACTAAATTTTAGACTAAAATTAAAGCTGCAAGCAGCATTGAAAGGGCCCTCGCACCCGTGCCACCGCCACTCGGTGGCTTTAGGAAGACAGAGCACGGTGGGCAATGTGCATTTAAGTAGGTAAATATAGGAGTATGTCAAAGTCAGTTGCAAAAATGTCCTTTATTATGGGGATAATAGCATGCGTTATCACTCAGATAAGTGTTGCTAGCATGTTTTAGCATGTTTCTAGCATGTTTAGAACTCAATGGCATATTTAATATGTTGATAGTAGCCTACTGCATCACAGTGTAAAACATGTCACTTCCTGTCGACAGTAGATGGCGCTATTACTTTAACTTAAAATTGTCATGTAGATGTGTTCAGGGCAGGACTCTTATCAAATGTGTGAAGTTTGGGGCAGATTGGACATTGGCTTCTTCAGTAACAACAACTTCCTGTTTCATTGCATTAGCATGCTTTAGCACTTAGCTAAGAATTGCTAGCATGTTTTAACATGTTTATAATTCAATGGCATATTTACTATGTTGCTAGTACTGCATCACACTGTTAAACATGTCACTTCCTGTTGCCAGTAGGTGGCGCTATTACTTTAACTGAAAATTGTCATGTAGGTGTGTTCAGGGCAGAACTCTTATCAAACGTGTGAAGTCTGGGGCAGATTGGACATTGCCTTCTTAAGTAACAACAACTTCCTGTTTCATTGCATTAGCATGCTTTAGCACTTAGCTATGAATTGCTAGCATGTTTTAACATGTTTATAACATGTTTATAATTCAATGGCATATTTAATATGTTGCTAGTACTGCATCACAGTGTTAAATATGTCACTTCCTGTTGCCAGTAGGTGGCGCTATTACTATAACTGAATATTCTCATGTAGATGTTCAGGCCATGACTCTTATCAAACGTGTTAAGTTTGGGGAATATTTGATATTCCATGCCTGAGTTACAGCAAATTCCTATTTAATTGCAGTAATAGCATGCTTTAGCACTTAGCTAAGTGTTTGCTAGCATGTTTTAGCATGTTTCTAGTATGTTGCTGGCATGTTTAGCACTTGCTGGCACTTTTTTACATGTTATTAGGAGTCCACAACAGTGTTAAACATGTCACTTCCTGTTGCCAGTAGGTGGCGCTATGACTATAACTGAATATGAGCATGGATTTGTGTTCAGGACAGAACTCTTATCAAACGTGTGAAGTTTGGGGCAGATTGGACATTGTTTGCCTGAGTTACAGCAACTTCCTGTTTCATGGCGAAACATCTAAATTTGTCAGGCCGCCGAGGACAAGCCCTTCGACGAAAACTCAAGATCTTCGCAATTTAACGTCGCAAAGGCCTTAAGATTACACGCACCAAATTTGAAGATGATCAGATTAAAACTGTAGGAGGAGTTCGTTAAAGTACGAGGCCTGAAAATGGCAAAAACTGCACAAAAATCTGAGAGGAAGTTCAAAATGGCTGACTTCCTGTTGTGTTTAGGGCTATCCTCCAAGAGACTTTTTTGTAGGTATTGGGCCATTCCATGAATGTACCGAATTTCGTACACGTACGTGAAACGTAGTGGGAGGCACACTCCGTTCAACCTTTATAGGTGGCGCTATCGAGCCATTTTGCCCCGCCCAATTCTGAAACACATATCAGATGTAAATTTTCGCCAGTTCTGACGCGTGTGCAAATTTTCGTGAGTTTTCGTGCATGTTTAGGCCCTCAAAAATGCGATTCATTGCGGAGAAGAATAATAAATATAGCTGCGAGCAGCGATTACGGGCCCAAGCCGGTGGCACCGCAACCCCGGTTCCTTTAGTTACCTAAAGGCACCGGGGTGGCGGTGCCGCCGGCTTTGGCCCTTCATCGCTGCTCGCAGCTATATTTATATATATATATATATATATATATATATATATATATATATATATATATATATATATATATATATATATATATATATATATATATATATATATATATATATATGTGACCCGTCACAGAAACCAGGGACACATGTCGGCAGCACAACTTTCGAGCAAAATGAGAAAGAAGAGTTTTTTTTCAAAATTAGTGAATTTCATTTTTTTGCATAATCTGTTAGTTGAAATCACGAAGAAGCCTCTCCATGTTTGAGATAGCAGTATTGGTATATTTAAAAGCTTACATTTTGAGGTTGAAATCGGCTTGTTTTCGGAGATTCTAGCACGCAGTAGGGGCGTGGCGTGTTATTGTCTGTGTGTATTTCCATACTGAATATGGCGCTTTTGTCCCCGCCCTCCAAGTGAACCGCATTGCTACTTATTATGCTGTGCTCTGGTAGGCTCTATCTGATATCAAAATTCAATGAAGATGGACGCCGCAAAGATTGTCGCAGACGAGCTGAACCGTGGCAGTTACACCGAAAATGTTTTCGCCGCTCGGGAAACTGAACCGGAGGTATGGGCGCGGCGCGCGCGCCCTCTGTGTTGAATATGGCGGCTCGGCTCGCTGACAGCGGTGGCTGGCTGTTTCATATGTGACGTCCCGATTGCTTTGAATGGGGAAAGTTTTGTGAACTGAACAGACTTAATGGACTGGCAACAATCTCCATAGAACATGAACTGGCACAGAGAATCGAAATAGAGGATGCAGTTAAGACCTTTGCTGCGATGAAGGCGATGAAGGCCTGCCGTGCGCGTTTCTGAAACGTAAGTTAAGCTTCATTTGCTCTTTAGTCGTTATTTAAGATGCTGAACCTGCTGATGATATAATGTGCTTGCGGACATTTCATTTGTGTGTGTATAGTATACGCACATAAGAAAGTGGTGTAAAGAGATTTGCAACAGTAATTTGAGGAGGTGAAATGTGATTATTTGGAAAATTCCTGTCATGACTGCTTAAAGAAAAATGCCAGCAGGCATTTGCCTCCTGCATAAACTTTAATATTGTTGACATTTTGGGCACATGCGCGTTGCGCACTATTTGCGTTATATGTAGGCCTATGGCTTATTGGTCTTTGTGTGTTGTTGCTGGTTTTGCGTTATATGTATGGCATATTGGTCTTTGTGTGTTGTTGCTGGTTTTGCGTTATATGTATATGGCATATTGGTCTTTGTGTGTTGTTGCTGGTTTTGCGTTATATGTAGGCTATATGGCATATTGGTCTTTGTGTGTTGTTGCTGGTACGTTGCAAATAGAGGGGCATCACAATTGTTTTTCGCCTAGAGCTGCTGCAGAAGTGCACTCATTCGAAGTGCAAAAAAGAACTGTAAAGCACAGGGGGGGGGCTTTACAGGGGGTATGGCTTATCTAAATGAGATGTAAATGAGCCCTATTGTCACTCCTAGCAGCAGAGAGAGGTGAGAACTGCACAATCTTTCGAGGTCGTTTTCTCATCTTTGAGCTTTTTTAAGTGCCTACCTTCAAATGGCCACAACTTCTCCAAATATTATCAGATTTCCACATGTTACACATCGTTGGAAAGCTTGGAGACTACACTTTCAGAATCTATGAATAACTCAAAATGCCCCAGAACCGACTTGTGTCCCTAGTTTCCGTGACTGGTCACATATATATATATATATATATAAGAAGCCGGTGGCACTGCCTCCTTGGTGCTTTTAGGGTTATTGTGCACGACGTGCAAAAACGTAACCCTGCTTTGACTGTCGAAAAGGAGTGTGCTGTAGAGCTTGCATCAGTTTGGGTGCATCAAGTGCGCATTGAGGGCACATATCAACCACAAAGTATGCGTGAGCAACCTTCTGAAACCTAAAATGAAAAATGAGACACCTCATCCATGGGTCTCATGGATTTAAAAGACACATGAAATAAGTACACAAGACCGAGTATTCATATGAAGTGTGCCATTTGGGACAGGGCCTATGATCGTGAACTACAAAAGCCACATTTATGAGATAATTTAAATATAGAATAATTTTTAATGTCATAGGATGTCACAGCTCAATATGTTTTTCAGCACTTAAATGTGTAAATATAGAAGCCCAGTATTTATCGGGAGGTCTTTGTACAGGTTTATTAATGTAATTATATTTTACGCTTGTGTTCTCTAGGAGAAGTATATAAAAAATAAAAGCATGCATTTTCCAAACAACCCATAATAGCTGACTTCCTGTTGAGCTGTCGTTAAACTTAGAGCACGAAAGTTGTTCGGCCCGATGAGAGCTAAATATGTACCGAGTTTCATATTATTACATGCAAGCATGTTTGATATATGGACAAGTGTTCGAATCACATTCCAGGGGGCGCTGTCGAGCCCCCCTGCCACGCCCGGGTACCAGCTTCAGCCCGGCCCTGATGGCCGCGGGTTCTGACCTGTGTGCAAAGTTTCAAGAGTTTTCGAGCACGTTAAGGGCCCCAAAACCTTGAAAAACAAAAATAAAAGCATTCTCACTCAGCAGACAAATCCCCCTCCCCCCAAACACACGGAGAGACGTAGGGTCAGAGAGAGAGGAAGAGAAAATTCTCCAAAACATCCACATTCAAACCAAAATATCTGACTTCCTGTTGGTCTGAGCTAATAACTGTAAATTAGAAAGTTGTCCAGCTCGACATGAACAATATACATACTGAGTTTTAAGATTGTAGATAAAAGTATAGACCTAACTCCCCCTCTTTTGTCAAAAGGTGGCGCTACTGAGCCCCTGCACCACGCCCGTTTCTGAAACTTTGCACATGTCTACTGGCTAATAAATGTGATGTGTCTGTCGAATTTCATGCAATTTCAAGTATGCTAAGAGTCTCAAAAGCATCAAAAAATAATCTTAAAGTTTGATGCGTTACCACGGCAACAGTATCTAAGATATCAATAATCCTTTCACAGGTCTACATCTGCCGTGTGTTTACATTATACACATAAAGTTTTAAGCAAATCGGGTAAAAATAAGAGGGTGATTTAAAAGCATTTTGAAAGTGACACACTTCCTGCTGCCAGTTGGTGGCGCTATAACTTTGACTCACAATAGTCACATCCATGTGATCGGCCTCTTACAGCGAACACACTGCTGAAGTTTCATCAAGATCAGTCAATGTATGCAGAAGTTATAAAACACTTCCTGTTTCCATTATTCGCCATAAATTCGTTTCCTCGCCACGGCCAAACCGTTCGAGATATCAAAAATCCCCTGGCAATTTTTCATCCTCAATGTCTTGACTTCATGCACACCGAGTTTGGTGGCGATCGGGTGAATTCCCTAGGAGAAGTGTTTCAAATTCCTGTGCATGAGTTTCCTTACAACCCATAATAGCCGACTTCCTGTTGGGCTGGTGTAAAAAGTAAGAGTACGAAGGATATATGAAACGATGAGATCTATATGTGTACCGATTTTCATATTAATTCATGCAAGCGTGTTTGATATATGGACATGTTTTCGAATCCCGTTCCAGGGGGCGCTGTCGAGCCCCCCTGCCACGCCCGGGTACCATCTTCAGTCCGGCCCTGATGGCCGCCGGTTCTGACCCGTGTGCAAAGTTTCAAGAGTTTTTGAGCACGTTAAGGCCCCCAAAAGTGCCCAAAAGGAAGTAAAATAATAAGAAGGAGAAGAATAATAATCCTTAGGAAAACAATAGGGCCTTCGCCTTTTCAAGCCTTGGGCCCTAATAATAATCCTTAGGAAAACAATAGGGCCTTAGCCTTTTCAAGGCTTGGGCCCTAATAATCCTTAGGAAAACAATAGGGCCTTCGCCTTTTCAAGGCTTGGGCCCTAATAAAGAATAATCCTTAGGAAAACAATAGGGCCTTCGCCTTTTCAAGGCTTGGGCCCTAATAATAAACAGAGCAATTCCAAGAGGGTCCTCGCACCATCGGTGCTCGGGCCCTAATTAACTTGAAAACAAAAAAATATTAAATTAAAAGGTAATTCAACATATTAATAAACCTAAAATAAAATCTAAAATAACACTGCTTCTTAGGAGACTTGATCTATAGAGTAATTCTGTACTGGCAACACAAATTTGTTGTTGTTTTGGCACTGTCTGCTTAGCCAGAGGTCTCGGTTTTGGGCAGTTGCCAAGTTATTTCTGTCTGTATTAGTTTAACTCGAGCTGGCATTTTGCTGGTCTCAGTGACTTCCTGATGAGCACTTTTGTTCTCCCGACTGAACAGCTGATGACGTATTTGGGCCGCAAGTCTGTCATATGTGTCCTGAGTTAAACCAGCTGGGGTCAGGTTTAAAGCTGTAACGGTGTTAAAGGATTACCCTCCTAAATAATGGACAATCAATCACCTTAAACAAACTGCTTCAGTACAGTACACAGATTTTGGGAACATAATGTCAAGAATTTAAAGATTACTGCTTAGATCACATTTCAGGTTTGGAAACAGTCCGGCTTTTAACTTTGATACCAATTTATCTGTGATTACTTCCGTAATCTAATTAAGTGCTTCTAAGCTTCTTTGTGGACTAATGAGGAAGTTTCATTTAATGGGAGTTGTCAAATAACTATAGGGACTGTCTTGCAAAATGTAGTTTGATGGTTTAATAGGGGTGTGTTCATTCTTTTTTGGTCTATTTTATAAACTAAGAATAATAATATCATTCAGCATTCTCCTTTAGAACATCAAGTACATTCATAATTATGTAATGCATGATTTTACAGAAAGGAAAGCCCTCATAATGTTTACTCTCTGAACACCACAGAGTGTTAGTCTGTACAAAAGCCCTCCTATTATGAACCACTGGAAAATTATGGCCCCAGGAAAAGTGAATCTATATATGATCTTGCATGTTTTTTTATGTTTATCATTAGGAGGGAATTTGCTGAACTAATGGAAAAATATGGCTCGAGCAATAGTGCCAGTTCTGGATCAGACATCTCTGTTTCCACAGGTATTTTCCATTACGTCTATCACTATACTGCATTTCAGGAGTGAATGACTAATGTCTGATTTTGAGAGAGTATTGAAATGATGGACAAAACCAGCCTACAGTGTGCCAACTTAAAAAAGGGTTTAGTTTAGTTCTTCCATAACATCATTTTTCTACATAAAGAGCAAAGCATGCATCAGAATATACTTGAACCAAAATGTATGTGTAGTTAGGGGTCAGTAAGATTTTTAAAAAAGAAAAAAATACTTTTATTCATCAATTATGCATTCAGTTAATCACATGTGACAGTAAGGACATTTATAATGTTAATTTTTCTTTTAAAATTTCAAATAAATGCTGTTCCTTTGAACTTTCTTTTCTTCAGAATGTCCTAAAAAATGTTTAATGGTTTCCACAAAAATAGTGAGCAGCACAACCGTTTTCAACTGTGGTAATAATAAGAAATGTTACTTGAGCACCAAATAAGACTGGAGTAATGGCTGCTGATAATTCAGTGTTGACATCACAGGAATAAATTTCTACTTTAATCTCGAAATGCTAGAATGTTGTTGATTTTTTTATTTATTTTTTTACGTTGCGGTTCAGGGCTTTCGTAAAATACAAATCACTTATATTAAATTCTAATAACATTTTGTAATACAGTTTTTTTTCTGTACTTTTGATCAAATAAATACAGCCTTGGTGAGCGTAGGAGACTTCTTTTTAAAACATTTAAAAAATCTTCCCAACCCCAAACTTTTGAACATTAGTGTAAAAATAAATAGGTAAAACAAAAAAAATGTGTAGGTTGTTCTTATTCTAAGTGTACGGTGATATTTCTATTGTAGCATTCATTTGTGTTATTTTTAAGCAGAAGTTTAGATTGAGAGTATTAAAAATCAAATCTCTTGTCTTCAGGAAAGATGACCGACACTGCCTCCTCCTCCTCATCTTCCAGGTCAACCAGTCCTCTGCTTCTGAGCCCTAAAGACCCAAACCCAGTATACACCACTGCCTGCATTACCTCCCCACCTCCACAAGTCTGCACGTAAGAACCAAAAGACACACTGTATATCTTATTCAGATTTTATCCAGTGCTTTAGTATGATCCTTTCGCATATACTTAAAAAAAATTCTACTATCAAAATGAATGACAGAACCCAGCAGGTTTCTCACACTAATGCAATTAATAGTGTCCTGATTGAAGAGTTTAAGCCTGAAAACACCTGACCTAGCCCGAGTGAGAGTGAAATCCCACAACAGATTAATTTATGGTTATTGAAAAAAAATAAAAATCACCTCAGAATTCATTGTTTCTGCTGTTGATCCAAGCCCTTATGTTAACCTCTCTTTCCCCAGAGACTGCATGATTCAGTTGATATGTGTTGCCAAAGGGACAGGATTAGGCTTGGTCATTAGGGGCGGAGCTAACCGTGCAGAGGGGCCAATGGTGTTCGTTCAGGAAATAATGCAAGGGAGCGACTGTCAAAAAGTATGTTTATTTATTATTATTGTTATTTTGTAAAATTGCAACAACAAAAAAAAGTAAGATCTTATTTTTTTGAGTTTGAGAAGACAAACCGGTTAATGACCAAACGAACAAATACATTTTTTTTTTACATAATTTGCTTGTGTTGATTCTTGGCTTGTGAAACACTGTAGTAGTTTGTGAATTAAGTAAATTTCAGGTGAGGTGAAGTGAAATAAATGAAAGGGAAGTTAAGTGAGTAAATTGCACGACTGTTCAAAAGTTTGGGGTCAGTATGTTTTCAAGCAAATAAATGAATACTTTATTTAGCAAAGATGCATTAAATTAATCAAAAGTAACAGTAAAAATGTTTCAAACAATTCTATTAAAAAATAATTGTTCTATTTAGCTTTCTACTTATCAAAGAATGCTGAAAAAACACAGTTTCCACAAAAATATTGAGCAGCACAACTGTTTTCTACTTTGATAATAATAAGAAATGTTTCATGAGCACAAATCCGCATATTAGAAGGATTTCTGAAGGATCATGTGACACTGAAGACTGGAGTAATGATGCTGAAACTTCAGAGTTGCCATCACAGCAATAAATTATATTTTAAAATTCATTAAAATAGACTTTATTTCAAATTGTAATAATATTTTACAATATTCCTGTTTTTCTGTATTTTACGGTATCACACATATGTAGCTTTAGTGAGCATATTAGACTTCTTTCAAAAACAAAACTTTTGAATAGTAATGTAAGGTGAAGTGAAGTAAATTAAGCTGAGGAAATTTTAAATTAAGTAAAATGTTTTTCTCTTTGTGACTCTAGGATGGGAGACTAAAGGCCGGGGACCAGCTCATATCCATCAATAAGGAGTCTCTTGTTGGAGTAACACATGAAGAAGCCAAAATCCTACTCACTCGAACAAAACTCAGGTTAAAACTTATGTCTATATAAACACAACCTTTCAAGACAACATTGCCTGAATGACAACATAGGGAAAATATGCATAGAGAGTTTGCTTCTGTCCAAGACAAATGCAGCTGTATGGTGAGAGACTGTAAGGTCATGTGTTTACACGTGTCACTGTTTGACCCTACAGACCAGACCCTACAGTAGAGATAGCGTTTATCAGACGAAGGTCTTCTTCTGGCTCCAGCAGTGGACCCCATAGCCCCATCTCCATTCAACCTCCCTGCAGTTCAACTCCCCAACTCAGGCCCACTAGAGTTCTCGTTCCCAAGACATCCAACACCCCCAACTCTGGAAGTGAGACGTTGCCTTCTGTAGAACTTACTAAGGTAATACTGTGGCTGATTCCAGTCTGGTAAGAGAGAGATTCAATAATGCAGTAAATGTTCTTCGGCACTGCTTGAGATAATGCTTTCTTAAAGGCTTCAATTTGTGTCTTTCCTTTCAGGTACGACCAGCAATAGGAAAGCCTAATCTCACCCCTGTGTCCTCTCTTGAGAGTGCCTGCACCACAGTGGCAAACTCTGGTACTGGTACCCTGTATTCCCCCTATAAGAATCCCCTAAGTTTAATACTAAGTTTGTGTCATAAAATAGGTTATTGCAGAAAATTGTCCAAAGGAACACAAATAGTACAGTAAGGATCATACAATGAAAATACATGGAGGCAAAGAAGCCTTAAAATACATTAGTACAACTATATATACTGTACATATGCTGTTCTATATGAATTCTCATAAAACTGGTCACATTTCACACCAAAATTAAAAAGTTTAAAAAACCCCAGCATAAATTAAAATGCTACAATGGTATATACATACTTGGTACCGTTTTAGTTTAGGGTCCAATTCTCACTATTAACTAGTTGTTTATTATCAATCATATTACTAGGACATTGGCTGTTTATTAGTACTTATATAGCACATATTAATGCCTTATTCTGCTTGGCTATATTCTACATCCCTTAATGCTACCCAATACAAAAACTTAACAACTACCTTACTAACTATTAATAAGCAGTAATCGATTGTTAATTGCAAAAGTCGTTGTTAATAGTTAGTTGATAGGGAGAATTGGACCCTAAACTAAAGTGACCAAATACTTTACACCTAAAGTACATTTTAAACATTTTACATTTTAAAATACATTTGTCAATTAAACAACGTATATATACGTCAATAAAAAACAACATACTTTAAACAAATACAAGATGGTAAGTGCTTTACTATAACTAAATGTTGCTTTAAAAAATCAAAATGAATTCTAGATTTGCAAAATGAAAAAATTCAAAGATCTTTTCTGTGGTAACAGTATGCCACAAATGTTGCTATCTTAACTTGTATTGAACCCAGAACTAACCATAGGCACTCCTATTGTTATTCACAGATGGTGTAGGACTATCTCTGCAGCCTTTCACATTCTGATGCATTGTGAATGGAATTTTACTTTTGAACAATCTGAAACTCATAGATAAGGAACATTCTGTCATAACCTGGATTAGACTACCTGTTCAGCAGACGTTTAGACAGCCATGTGCCGATGAGACGCTGTGTTTGTAACTCAAAATAATCCGGCTGGCATGGTTTTGAAAATGGATATTAGCATCAACATGACATAACTCCAGGTGCAATCGAGGATACCGAATTCTGTTCAGGACAGGGTTTTCTTTCATTGACGAGAACCTTCGATAAAGCTCCTCTCAGCTGTGATTTAAAGCAGATTTAACCAGCTGTACTGAACAATAAATATGAAATGAAGAACATTACTGTGACTTTTTTAAGAGTATATAATATCTAATTGGGAATACCTTATAAGGATCATAGTAAGAACTGCATGTACATATTCTATGGAGCCCCTAAAAGGACATGGTGAAGAAAAACAATATGAGATAGGAGGAATAATTATTTGGAAATGGTTTTGCGTTCTCTTTCAAATGTTTTGTGTTCCCACTGAAAAATTTTGCATTCACTCGCAAAGAACACAAAAGTTTTGTGAGCGAGCGAAAAAGTTTTTGCGAGGGAACACAAAGGTTTTGGGAGTGAATGCAAAGTTTATCAGGGGAACGCAAAACCATTGACTTGATATTTTTCCTCTCATATTTTTTTCCATCACCATATTCTCTCTCCATAATATTCAAGTCTCAGGTAATGAAAATGAGTCACTTCACATTGCATAAAAACTTCTTTGAGACCCCCTTTTATGTCACATTTGTGAAGGCAACTGTCTGATATTATTCTAAAAGGGCTTTGAATTTCCATGAAATCATTGACAGGAAATAAATCCCCGTCCAAATAAGATAAATAAATATGCGGATAATGAATGAGTGAACAATAAATGATGAGATAGTGAGTTCATCGTCAGAGCACACACCTATGAGTTCAGTTACACTCTGCAGTTATTCATTGTAAGAGGATTTGACAAGGTTGGCACTATTTTGAGCAAAGCATTGTGCTTTCTCTCCAGTCCACAGGTCTGGTCGGGATTGGGTTTATGAAGGGGAAAAAAACAGCCTGTTCAAACAATATTAATTCCTGTTGTACACAAAGCATTTATACAAGCCATCATAAGGGATCAAATATAATGGTTTAATATTTGAATGAGAGTTTAAATTGTTGACCCGAAGTGCCTCAGATGTTTTTGGATTAACACTTACACTACTGTTAAAAAGTTTGTAAGACTAAGATTTTTAAATGTTTTACAAAGAAGTCTGTTATGCTCACCAAGGCTGCATTTATTTGATAAAAAATATAGTTTAAAAAAATATAGTTTAAATTGTCTTTACTGTCTTTACTCTTTAATGCATACTTGCTGAATAGAAGTATTAATTTCTTAAAAAAAATAAAAAAAAAATCACTGACCCCAAAATTTTTAATGGTAGCGTAAGAGTGTATAAATGTCATTGCATTAGATCCAAAATATCATAGCAAATGCCTTCAGCAAACAAATGATTAATTATGAACATGTCGGACTAATGTCTGACAGCTAGAAAGTGAATATATTTTGAACAGTACATATTTTTGTAAAATGTTTTACTTGAAAAGTGTGAACTCTTTTTTTTATGTTTCTAAAATAAATACCACTTGGTTATAATATTTTGTTATATAATGCAGAGACACTTTTTTGGGCCCCCACTGTGAGCAATCTACTCGAATAGATTATACTCTCATTGAGTTATGTAAGAGTCTTACTAAAATATGTGATGTGCTTTACCAAAATTACAAACAGCTGTTTTGCAAAAGAGCTTTTTTTGTGCAGTTTAACTTATTTGAGTTCTCTTTCTCTTTGCCCAGATGCAATTGCTGCCTGTAATCCCAGCAATACCTGCAAACCCTCAAAACCTCCATCCTCAATTCCCAGCTTCGAACTCAAGCCCGAGAAAATAGAGCAGGTCTGCATAATCATATCCTTTCAATTAGAGAATGATGGTATCTGTCAAAGTACCGAATTACAGAAACATCTCATGTTTACGGCAAGGTCAAACGCTGGTCCCCCGGGGCGGGCTATAATGATTAGTTACCCATCAGTCTCAGTACTGTATTGATCTTTTTTGGTTTTACTATCATGTGTGGAGGGAGTTAATCCCACTGTTGAACAATATGTGCAGTTCTTCTACTGTGGTATGATGGGAAAATCAATAGAGACTGTGCCACCGCTTCAGTGCAGTACAGCGCAGTCTGTAGATCTGTCGATCCAGAAAACTGTCTAAAGCATGGACAATTTTTAGAAAGATTTCTACTCCAGAAGGTTGTTTTACAGTAATATTTACTATATATATATATATATATATATATATATATATATATATATATATATATATATATATATATATATATATATATATATATATATATATATACTAACTGTGTAAAAATAAACATTTTTATTTATAATATATATATATATATATATATATATATATAGAGAGAGAGAGAGAGAGAGAGAGAGAGAGAGAGAGAGAAACAGTGAGGCTGTTATGCTTGTGTAACTAAAAGGGCGGTTGTTCTGTCCGCAGACACTGGAGGCGCTGGGATTGAAGCCTAATGACTCTCAGGTCCTGACTCTGAGAGAAAGACTGCGTTTGAACCCAGGAGGGACAGTGGCTTATGGCGGTGAGAATAATTTCTGTCAGTCCTCATTATGTTGTAGTGGTTTATGTACTGGTGGCTTTTTACCTCTACTTACTTGTGCAGTACATTATTTCAGGTTTGTTTAAAAAAATAAACCTCTAAAAAAATTTTGTTTTATTTTTTTTACATTTTGTGTGACTGAACATATTTTCATAAGAATTTTTCTCCTGTAAGATTTTGAGAGAGTGGCAAAGGAACTCTTTAAACTACCGTCCAAGTCTGACTCGGAACAGGAAGTAGCGAGATTGACATCAGATGATCTCAGTGAGTCTCCATCAAACCCTACAGTAAGTGCAAATGATTTTTATTATTGCAGCAGAAACATGCATACTAAATGTGCATTGATAAATTATAAATTTATATATATATAATATTATAATATATATAAAATTATACAGTAAATTATATTTTTTATTATTTGTAAATGTTTTTAAAATGATAATTTATATATTATTTATATAGAATATTACTTTTATATAATGTTTCATATGATATATTATGTTTTTATTATTTTTGTACGGAGTCCTAAATATGACATGCGGACAAAAAAAAATAATACTGTGTATGTGTGTGCGTGTGTATATATATATATATATATATATATATATATATATATATATATATATATATATTAGTGCTGGGCAACGATTAAAATTTTTAATCGCGATTAATCGCACGGTTTTCTTGCGATTAATCGCGATTAATCGCATTGTTATGCGCAAAATTGAATAATGACTTCTAAAGTAGTGTATTGCGCACTTTTGATTTAAATGTACTGCTATATACACAAAAGTGCAATAACTTTAAACAAATAAGGTGCTTTTATACCAGCAGTATTCCCTTTACACAGTAATCTCAAATCTCAACTTAAACATTAATGTAATCAAATCAAATCAAATATTTAAACAAAGCTATTTGCCACTGCCAGGGCATTACCTTTTATCTAGTTTGTTAAAACAAGTCCAGTTTTCTTGTTTTTTTTTCTGAACAGGTATCAACAGGTATCTTTTATCAGGGAGCAGCAGAAACAGTCTATGTAGTAGTCAGAGGTCATGATCACTACTATATAAGTCGATCAACGTTACTTATAGTAGCTTAGGTTTGGTCATGCCATGGTTTAAGATTACATTAAACAGAGTAAAAAAAACAATTTATATTTTATACTCACGCTGTTGCTGTGTAGCGCGGGTACACTTCGGCGTACCCTGACGTGCACCTCTCCAAAAATGTAACGTCAATTCTACGCGTACCGCAAGCGCTGTGATTGCTACAACTGCTCCCCGGGTTTCACATGCTTCCCTCTGCATGTGTAATTGCGCGTCAACGCGGACAACGACGCAGAGATATAAATGAAAACCAACGCGTAGTCTATAGCGTATTGTCTTCGTCGTAAGTCCGACGCAGAAGTATAAATCAGCCAAGAGTGAGGTGAAGTGGTCGAGCACAAGGTGCAGCGACAAGCGGGTGCGTTCCTGTGAAACTGTTGCGGTCATGCTCGCCTCACGCACGCGCCCGCGCCCGCTCGTTGCCGAAGTTGAATTGTCTATAACTTTTTATAAAGGACGCGCAGCACAAATCATTAGAAGAGAGACTGATCCTCGGCTCGCTGTTAGTGAGTTTCCAGGATCTAAATAGTTATTATCTATAGGTTTTATAGGTACTATCCATAGAGCGCCTGTCATTCACTCGCGGAGCGCAACCCTTTAACTGTTCACCAGAGAGAACCTGACTCTCTCCACTGCTTGTTTGGGTGGATTATTTGCTGACTGACCAACATCAAACCCCTCCTGTGATCATGGTTTGACTGTAGGCCTATGTGTATTCAGAGCCAGTGAGCAACGGACTTTCAAAATAATAATAATAAAAAAAACTGCGTTAACGTGCGATAAAAAAATTGTCGGCATTAATTAATAAATGCGTTAACGCGATAATAACGCGTTAACTTGCCCAGCCCTAATATATATATATATTAATATATAATATATAATAATATATTATATATATAATATATAATATATATATAATATTAATATATATATATGTTTATGTGGCCAAGATTTAGTAAAACTAGTGAACAATTTATTATATCGTGCTGATGTATTAGTGAGTCATGGGAACAAATTTGTTAATTCGTGGCCACGATATACATATTTTGCAGGGCTCTGTATTTTTCAGCATTTATAATATAATAATTATATATCTATATATATATTATTATTTATTTTTTAAGCCATCGTTATCTGACTCTGATGATCTGGATGAGATGGAGAGACTAAGAAAAGACCACATTGAGGTCTTGAGAGAGCTCAAGAGAATACAGGTACCACTATGACAACAGTTTTAAACACTGTCACATGCTGGAGTTTGTGACATTCATTCATGTGTTATTGAGCGAGGCTCTCATTACTCCTATTTGCGAGAATGAGTGAGCTAACTCTTGTGACTCATGTGAAGATCTCTGTTCTAACAGGATAAGCTTGCAGAATCCGAGAGCCTTAATCATAAGATGCAGCAAGAACTGACAAAAGTTAAACAGGTACGCAACTCATTCTTAGGCCTGTTTCGCACCGTAAGCAGTGTAAATGGCACACATTAATTTTGGTGCTCATATTAGCAGGTTACAGTATTCACACTGCATGTGTGCACAGCGCAATGCAAAAGCTTAGCTGCAAGAAGAGTTTGCAACCTATTTATCAGGACTTTATTAGGCAACAAAAGAATTGAGCAAATCATTTTTTTAAACTTGTTGAAGCAAGTTCTACATGCAACGAAAGGCTCAAACAGCACTTATAATAATAATATAAATATAATAAAACTTAATCTAGACAAGTTTAGCCGTTTATAACTACAATAATGGGTTTGACTTCCATGGTGAAAGCTCAGAAATAGCATGATTTTGCTGTTAAAAAAGTGTGAAGCAGGCCTTTTACCTTAAGTTCCCATCCATCTTATTTTGTTTCTTTTTTTTAGCTTTGTCACCGTACTGTGTTAGATATGCCACAGGGGGGAGCTCTGGGCACATGTACCATTAGACCCTTAAAGGTGAGATTCAGGTGCTCTGTACATGAATGGTAAATGCTGAAAATGCATTATTTTCTTAGATGCCCTGTACAGAACTAAAAAAGATTTTAAAAAAAAATCTATGAGCAATATCCAAAAATCTATTTTCGGTGCATTGTGCTCACTATGGAAGCTTGAAACACCCACATTAGAACATCATGTGGGAGATGAAGTATGTAGGGCATTGAGGGATGGCAATCGGTGTTTGGAAATAGTTCTTTTCTATGAGTTATAAAGAACAGGCTCCCACTAGCCCTTTGGATTCTATCTCAGAGCCTAAGACGTGTCTGTTACATAAGAGCTTCAGGATTCTATGCAAGATTAATTTGACTTTAATGGTTTTATTAGACCGTTAATAAGATAGCAGTACGTTTTGATCCTTCTGCTGCGTGTCAATTAAACAAATTTGCCAGTACAGCTAGTCCATGCTGTTGGCACGATTACATTAGATTATGCTTAAGTTTATTAATTTAAATAAACCCCTAACATTAAGTTTTGCTTGTATGTGCTACAGACATGAATGATACATTGAATCGAGTCAGTAAGACTTTTTCTTTTTTAAAGAAATTAATTATTTTATTCAGCAAAGACACATTCATTTAATCAAAAGTGACAGTAAAGACATGAATGTTACAAAAGATTTCCATTTCAAATAAATGCTGTTCTTTTGAGGTTTCTTTTCAATCCTGCAAAAAATTATCATGATTTCCACAAAAATATTAAGCAACACAACTGTTTTCAACATCGATAATAATAAGAAATGATTCTTGAGCACCAAAGCAGCATATTAGAATGATTTCTGAAGGATCATGTGACACTGAAGAAATGGCTATTAAAAATAAATTACATTTTAAAGTATATTAAAATGAAAAATAATTATTTGAAATTGTAATCACATTTTTACTGTATTTTTGATCATACAGCCTTGATGTGGATAAGAAACTTCTTATTAAAATCTTACTAAAATACTTAAAGGTGCCTTATGTCAAAAAATCAATTCATACTCCACATATTCCATACCAGATGGGGGCAGTATACCTCCAGAAAGTTGGCCTACTCTAGTCTGTTTTTTAGTTTCAGGTTGTTAATCTTCTAAAACCGTCACATAGTCCGCTTATTTAGAAGAGGACTGGCTTCTTTGATTTAGAAAGTTTGTGGATCGTTAGATAGAGCTCACAGCGGGTGATCGGTCAGAATCACACAAGATTTCTGCATTGGAAGTATTTATTGAATTTACAACTGCATGATTGAATATGTACATTGACGTGTGGTTCTGAAACAAATAGAAGAAATAAAACAAACATAATTAGTTGAATGAAAATGAATGATTATCATGCAACAAACCTCTATTTGTATTAACTGTATTCTATTCTAATAATATAGCAGGAATAAAATACAATATTTTAACATAACCGAAACTGCCATTAACAGAATGGAAAAGGCTTTTCGGTGGATCTGAACAACTACAACTGTAACAATGGGAAAGGATAAACCATTCGCAATACAATGGCTCTCTCTGCTGGTCACATAAATAACTACACCAGGCCGCTCCGAGAGGTGTCACGTTATGACTGTGTACATGCGGGAGGCGCGCGCCCTATTACCGATTAACTGGACTGAAGGCGAATATCACCGCGATAGCTTACAAACTATGCGCAGAGTGTACTTAACTGGTATTTCACAATATGTAACCAAAGAATAATGCCCGAGTGGCAACTTATACATCAATAGAAAGAAGCATCACAACACGAGGCCTAGCCGAGCAGGAAAGCCTGAGCTTACATTTAACAACACTACACAGATGAAACACTACCAATCTAGCCTTTGCAATGACAGTAAAAGAACAACAAAATATAGATTCTTACTTGTAAAGACGCACACAGAATAAAGCAGTTGTATCAAGGTGGGTTGTAAGTCCGTGCGGTTCGCGTACACTACTGGCAAAGCCTCTGACAGAATAATATCTGCGCGCAGCGATCCTGAATCAACTTGTGATTGGCTAAGAGTCCAGGTGAAGCGAGGCGTCTTCCCGTAGGAGAGAGAGAGAGAGTCACAGTAAAGTGTCTGACGCTTAGCGGCCACAAGGGGCCCTTTTTTACAGCCGCCCCCGGATTACTGAAGGGAATCTGCAGAAGAAGAAAAGGCGCCCACTCGTCCGGTAGTGGTTAGTCTGACAACTTTGGAAGCTGGATGAGTCGAGCCACAGGGCGGGTGTACGAGCGATCTCCGACCTTCACTTCCGCAGATCGTACTTTACCGTCGAGGCCATGGAAGACGCTGGTCACTGTACCCACTGGCCACAGTGAGCGAGGGAGCTGCGGGTCGACGATGAGGACCGTCTTGCCGATATGCAGGTCTGGGTTTTCAGCATTCCACTTCTGTCGGGTCTGGAGGCTGGGCAGATAGAAACGGATAAAATGCTTCCAGAAGTGGTCAGCCAACAGCTGGCTATGGCGCCAACGCCTAGTGCTTAGGAGCTCGGAGTCAGAATACACCACCTGCGGGAGAGAAGCATCTGGCCGCCCAATAAGCAAGGAGTTGGGAGTTATTGGATCAGAGTCGGCGATGTCTGCAGATGTGTAGCCTAACGGTTTGGAGTTGAGAATCCCCTCAATCTCAACTAGTAGGGTTCTCAGTACCTCATCTGTCACAAGCTGAGCTCCAAGGGTTACTTGCAAGGCTTGTTTTACTGAGCGTATCTCGCGCTCCCAGCAGCCGCCAAAGTGGGGGGCGTTAGGTGGATTAAACTTCCAGTCGATCTGCTGAGAGGCGAGTTGAGCTTTGATGTCTGGAGCAAGGTCGGCGAATGCTTCCCGGAGCTCTCGATCGCCACCTCTGAAGTTAGTCCCCTGGTCTGAGATTAGCTCAAACGGCTTTCCTCTGCGGGCAATGAACCGTCTCAGAGCCATGAGGAATGAGTCTGCATTCAAACTGGAGAGCAGATCGATATGCACAGCTCGGGTGGTCATGCATTTAAAGATTATTCCCCAGCGCTTTTCACTCCTCCTTCCAATCGCTACCGAGTATGGCCCGAAGCAGTCTACTCCTGTTGAGTAAAATGCTGGCTTGTATAGTCGAACTCTGGATGGAGGTAGGTCTGCCATTTTAGGGGTTTGTGCCTTCCCGCGCCATTTCTGACACTCTTGGCACTTGCGCTGAAAACGGCGGATGGCCTCTCGCCCTCCTGGTAGCCAATACTTGCGGCGCATCTCTGAGAAGACCCTCTCTGGGCCTGGATGGTGCAGACGGTAATCATACTCTTGGATGAGCAGCTGCGTGACTGGGTGTTTGGCATCCAGCACCACCGGGTGAACAGTATTCATTTCCAGCTGGTTACTATGGCGCAGACGTCCGCCAACACGAATGAGCTTGTCCCTGTGGTCGAACTCTGGTGCCAGCTTGATAAGTCTGCTGCTCTTGGCGACTGGTTTCCCTGACTGCAGCTGGGCGTAGTCAATAGGAAAACTGTCTTGTTGGACCTGTTGTAGCAGAGTCAGCTGGGCTTGCCTGTAGGCTGTGACGTTGTCTGGGGCCGCCCCATGTAGGGTCGTAGTTGTGGCAGTCAGGAGGTCCTTAAAGGAAGAGAACTGCTTCGCGTCCGGGAGATCACTTGGCTTGATAGTAGTGAGGCCGCAGAACGGAGGTTTCTTGAGCTCTTCACCCTGATCTGCCTCCGTCTGAATCTGAGGACTTTGTGGCCATTTGTCTGGGTCACACCGCAAGAAGGTTGGGCCTTGGCCCCAGCGGCTGTCTGGTGTCAATGTGTCGAGAGGTTTACCACGCGTTATGTCGTCGGCAGGGTTCTGTGCAGAGTCTACATACCGCCATTTGTCGCCCTCAGTGAGATCTTGAATCTCTGCAACACGTGTGCCAACAAACACTTTGAATCGGCATGACTCCGACTGCAGCCACTGGAGCACGGTAGTAGAGTCCGACCAAAGCACCACCCGCTGGATAGGCAGTGTGAGTTCAGATTTGAGGATCCGAGCCATTTGTGCTCCGGTCAGAGCAGCGCATAACTCCAAGCGAGGGATTGACTGCTGCTTTTTTGGAGCAACTCTGGATCTTGCAGTGACGAAAGCTACTTGGACGACTCCATAAGGATTCTCGGTTCGGAGGTATGCCACAGAGCCATAGGCTCGCTCTGAGGCATCACAGAACACGTGGATCTCACGCTCACAGGTAGGAGAGTCTAACTCACGGCTGGTGTAACACCTCGGAAGTGATATGCTCTGTAGGTGAGGTAACTCGTCCTCCCACTCTCTCCATGCGGCTAGCAAGTGATCTGGCAGAGCAGGGTCATCCCAGTCCCGCTTTTTGTCCCACAGGTGTTGGATAACCACCTTGGCTCTGGTGGTGTAGGGTACTAGAAAGCCAAGGGGGTCATATTGGCTTGCCACCACTTTGTAGATGGAGCGCATAGTGACAACTTCTTCAGTGGCTACAGTCCCTCGACACTTGAAGGATAGGGTGTCTTCTCGACAGTCCCACTGCAGGCCCAGGGCTGATTCTTCTTGACCTGGGTGACCTTGGGCGATCCACTTTTCAGCACTAGCCGATCTCGCCTCAGCAGGGAGGTGACGGATGGTGTCTGGATGGGTGCTGGCCCACTGGCGTAACTCAAAGCCTCCCTCGGCAAGGAGTGTCTGCAGCTTGTCGATGATGGGCTTGGCATCTTCAACTGTAGGCACACTCTGAAGACAGTTATCCACGTAGAAATGTCTTAACACAGAGTCTCTCACTGCATCAGCTGGCTGAGTATGGTCGGTGACGTGCTTCTGTAGGGCGTATGTAGCACAGCAGGGGCTACAGGTAGTGCCGAAGGGAAGCACCTTCCACTGGTAAACTGTGGGTTGTTCATCACACTTGAGCTCCCTCCAGAGGAAGCGGAGGAGAGGCTGATCCTCCGGAAGGAGCCTGACTTGGTGAAACATCCCCCGTATGTCACTACTGAAGGCCACACAATGTTCTCTGAAGCGCAAGAGAACAGAAAGGAGAGGTGAACCAAGGGTTGGACCAGGGAGCAAGAGTTTGTTCAAGTCAGTAGCGCTGTACTGAAAAGAGCAATTAAAAACCACTCGGTGCTTGCCATTGTGCTCGACAAAGTGGTGAGGGATGTACCAGCTGCTTGAGGTGTTCTCTGTACCATGGGTTAGTTTCGCCACATAGCCGGCCTGTTCAAGTCTCTGGATCTCTGCGTTGTAGACTTGGGCTGCCTCAGGGTTCTTCGACAGCCGCCTTTCCATATTTCGGAGCTGAGGAAGTACTGCCTCCTTTGGTGCGCAGAGCTGGGGGAAGTTCTTAACGCGGAGGAGAGGAGTAACATAGCGATGGACACCATCAACATCTACTCGCACCGTCTGTTTATCCAAGCATTCAAGGGCCTCCTTGTCCTGCCGTGACCTCGTACTGGTCTTTTCGCTGCGCCATGGGAGGACGTCCAGCTGCCACAGTCTCTCGACGTGCTGGTAGATGTCGGCTGGAGGTGCCCCGAAGGTGGTGAAAAGACAGCGTTGTTCGATAAGGTACTGCTTTAGAGTATTGGTCGGACCTTGCAGCGTCCATCCGAGACGGGTGCGGACAGCAACCGGTGCACCAGGGGGACCAAAAATGACTGGCTCAACTGGAGTCAACAAGTGGGGATGATCTGAGCCAATGAGCAATAGCGGGACAATGTCCTTGAATGAAGGAATAGAAAGCTTCTTCAAATGTCTGTATTTGCTCTGCAGTGCTTTGAAGGGATACGTGTGCTGGCCTAGACCGAGCTTGGGTGCGGTAAAGGCTCCTTGGATGTTGTATACCATGGCTGGAGAACAGGCTGGAGAGATGCTAAATGAGACAGCCGCCCCATGAAGCGTTTGCAGCTCCTGTCTGACGGTACGCAGGGGCAAATCCTCAGGGTGGCCTTCAAGTCCCAGTTGCTGGACAGCCGGTTGGAGGAGCAGGGTGCGTTCAGAGCCGTCGTCTAGAACAGCGTATGTCTCCAGAGTCTGGTCACCATTGCGAAGGATAACTTTACTGACCTTAAGTAGTACACGATGGCCCTGCGGTGGCTTGCCAATGTATAGCACTTGGTCTGCACTTGGTACACTGGACTTCACCTGGTCAGGCCTTCTCTCAGCTTTGTCAGTCTTGTCTAGACTTCTCTCGCTGACATCGTGCAGAGCAAGCAGGTGTCTGCTGTTGCATGTTTTACAGCACATCTTCAGATCACATTCAGCTGATCTGTGTTCTCTGCCGCATCGCCAACATCGGTTGTTGTCCTGAATCCAGTTACGTTTCTGGGTGGCGCTGAGCAGTTTAAAATTTGCGCAACTATTCAGAGTGTGCTTGTAGTTCTCACAGTATGGGCAGAACTTCTTTGCATCTAGACTGGTTGGAGGAGTGGATTTAGCAGGCTCCCTAACCGATTTGGGTTCAGCCCCCAGCATGAGGATTGAGGCCCTAGGTGACGACTTGACAGTACGCTTAGAGTCTCTGGGCTTAGGTCCAGTGTCCTTTGTCAATCGATATTGTGCGATATCCTCCTGGATCTGGAGCTCGTATTCCAACCAATCTGCTAGGTCCAGAAGAGTGGGGATAGGAATTCTGAGAGGGTGGATGTAGCGCCTGAAACTGGACCTCAGGTCGTGCGGTAGCTTGCCCAGTAGACGGGTCACATGAGAACCACAGTCCAGCTCAACTTGCCCCTTTAAACCGAGTTGCTCCAACATGCTCACCAGGGATCTGACGTTCAAGGCGAACAACCTGAATGCCTTGATGTCTCCACTCTGAATGTTGGGGCCATCCATCAGCTCAGCAATCCGCTGAAGGGCGAGTTGGTGTGGCTGCCCGTACTGTTGATTTAAAGCTGCCATAGTGTCAGTGAAGGGGTAATCAGAATTGCTATAGGAATCTGCCACTAGCAATGCTTCCTCCAGCTTCAGATGGTCCACTAATATCTGGAACTTGAAACGTTCAGTAGCATCTCTAGGAAGGAGATTATCTAGAGCAATACGGAGTCTCGCGAAGTCTCTTGGGTTTGGACGGTTGAAGTTTGGGATTGTAGGAGTGGGCCCTCTATATGTTCTTTCCTGTCCACCAGGGGGAGTCACTGAGCGTCGGCGCCTGGGCTCGTGCCGAGGTGAAGGGGGACTGCGTTTCTCACGCCGGTCTGGAGAGTAGCTGCATCGGTGTGCAGGAGAGTAGTCTCCTCGGCGTGATGGTTCTCTGTATTCTCTGAAGGAATAACAAGAATCTCTGTAGCTGGCGTGGCTCTCAGGTGAGCGGCGGTATCTGGACTGCTCATAATTGTGAGAACAGTAGCGCCCTTCCCTGGGCTCATAGCTTTGTCGCAGGGCCTGGTGCTTGGTGCGTACTAGCTCGGGTGAGCGCTTAGGTGAGGGAGAGTCATACCTGGTTGATTCCCTGTAGTACTTTGTCTCTCTGCTGTGGTCATGACGCCTGTCCGAAGACCGTTGTGGTGGTGTCTCCCTGTCCCGGAAGTAGACTGATTTATACCGGGTTGAAGCACCTCCATAATCCAGCCCTTCTCGGTAAAGTCCATCTCTGGCCGTTGCAGTACGTGGCTCTGAACGGGAATTACTGGGCTCCGCTCTGGCTCTGAGCTGCTCATTCTGTATTCTCAATTCCTCCATTAATGCTAGGAGATCTTCCCTTTCACGCTCTAGTATGTGGCACTCCCTTCTCCACTCATCCGCAGCAGATTCCCATTTATCGGTAACTGACCGTTGCGCTGTGTGTTTCTGCAGCTGACCTTCTGGGGATGCAGAGCGTGATTCAGGTCTACTGTGGTCCTCTTCGTCTAGCTGCTCTCTGGGCTGGGACTCAGAAGACTCCTTGATTTGAGATCTGGACGGGAGATCAGACAAGTCATAATCTTGCAAGTAGTTAGGGAGGGACCGCTGCCTCCTAGATCGTGCACTGGACTCTTTATCCGAGGTGGTAGACATCTTGCTCCGCTGCAGGCTCTGGATCCGGCTCGAAGGACCACTTTATTTAGAAGAGGACTGGCTTCTTTGATTTAGAAAGTTTGTGGATCGTTAGATAGAGCTCACAGCGGGTGATCGGTCAGAATCACACAAGATTTCTGCATTGGAAGTATTTATTGAATTTACAACTGCATGATGGAATATGTACATTGACGTGTGGTTCTGAAACAAATAGAAGAAATAAAACAAACATAATTAGTTGAATGAAAATGAATGATTATCATGCAACAAACCTCTATTTGTATTAACTGTATTCTATTCTAATAATATAGCAGGAATAAAATACAATATTTTAACATAACCGAAACTGCCATTAACAGAATGGAAAAGGCTTTTCGGTGGATCTGAACAACTACAACTGTAACAATGGGAAAGGATAAACCATTCGCAATACAATGGCTCTCTCTGCTGGTCACATAAATAACTACACCAGGCCGCTCCGAGAGGTGTCACGTTATGACTGTGTACATGCGGGAGGCGCGCGCCCTATTACCGATTAACTGGACTGAAGGCGAATATCACCGCGATAGCTTACAAACTATGCGCAGAGTGTACTTAACTGGTATTTCACAATATGTAACCAAAGAATAATGCCCGAGTGGCAACTTATACATCAATAGAAAGAAGCATCACAACACGAGGCCTAGCCGAGCAGGAAAGCCTGAGCTTACATTTAACAACACTACACAGATGAAACACTACCAATCTAGCCTTTGCAATGACAGTAAAAGAACAACAAAATATAGATTCTTACTTGTAAAGACGCACACAGAATAAAGCAGTTGTATCAAGGTGGGTTGTAAGTCCGTGCGGTTCGCGTACACTACTGGCAAAGCCTCTGACAGAATAATATCTGCGCGCAGCGATCCTGAATCAACTTGTGATTGGCTAAGAGTCCAGGTGAAGCGAGGCGTCTTCCCGTAGGAGAGAGAGAGAGAGTCACAGTAAAGTGTCTGACGCTTAGCGGCCACAAGGGGCCCTTTTTTACACCGCTTTGTCCCGCCAAAGCCTATTTTGATCGGTGAGGGATGTAGAATAGAATGACTGCTGCCGCTGCGCTTGACAGGGTGCATTACGAGCAGAGAGAGAGAGAGCTCGGCCGCGCGCACGCACTCTCACGTCTACAAACAACACGAGCGCGGTCCTGCTCTCTCTCCCTCGCGCATATTAATCAAATCAATTGACACTATAGTAAGACCGCAGTTTCACGTGGAGCATTTGGAGATTTTTAGAGATTAAAGAGATACAAACCGTGCAAGTTATTCGTGTGTTGCAGTTTGGCTGGTAGTTATGTATGTTGCCCGCATACCTCCCATGGCCGAAACTGGTATTAGACACCGGCCGGGCCGGGGCTAGTAATTTAGCATGCTAATTCAGGTTTATATCTCGGCAGCACTATAACTTGTCATTTTTTTAATGACATCATTGCACTTATTTCTTCTCATTCTTTTGATACGTGTAGCTCATTTTTTGGATATTTTTACCTCAATTTTTACATATGGCACCTTTAAAAAATCTTACTGACCCCCAACTTTTGATGCGTAGTGCACAATAAAATGGACAACAAATATCCCACAGACTTGCATTGAAAGAGACTCTGGAGATATATCTATAGACCAGAATATCATAGAGACTTGTTGGTCGGCTCTTTTTGACTTTGCCATTAAAGGTACAATCTGTAATTTTTTCGCCGCCAGAGGTCGCTTTTTCAAAACAATAACAAAGACGAAGCTTGATGACGCTATGAAGGAGAATGGAACGATGAGAGATGTTGTTTTCACCATGCAGAGATGTATGTAATTCACGAATCATATAAATTATATATCAGCTATTATAAGGAAAGGGAAATAATTAAGGAAGCCGAGACTAATGTGGAACAGTATTTCATTGCTATAAAGAAACAACACCCACTACATAAAAAACATATGTCGCACATATACAGCAGACTACTGCTTGATTCAACAGATAATACATTCCTTATAAAGATAAAGTGGGAGTTTGAAATGAATGATCATATAGAGGTTGAGACTTGGGAAAACATATGCACAGGATGTCATAAGGGCATCAACGGTCATAATTGGAAGGAGTTTGACTGAAAAACAAAAACCAGGTTTTTTTAAAACACCACAGGTGATATCAAAATTTATGGATAATCTAGAAGTAGAGAAATGTTGGAGGGAGTGTGGGAAGGTAGGAGACCACACACACATATTTTGGGAATGTCCAAAATTAGTTACATTTTGGCAAGGGGTTGAGGATGAGATTATGAAATGTTTGCATGTAGACCTGCCTTTTACTCCCTTGTATTTTTTGCTTGAAGGAATACCCCAAGATTTTTGTAGTCAAAACCAGAGATATATTCTGCATGTACTCCTATTATGTGCACGAAAGACCAATTAATTGGATGAAAAACTTATATCTATTTACAAAATGGAACATATGACTGCCCAACTCCAACTGAAACTGGACATTTTCATACAAAGGTACCTATTATATAAACCTATTAGTATATATATTGAGACATTGAGGGTGAACTGATTGGTGTGAAACTTTAACTTTATATATATATTTTTTTTCTTTTCTTTCATTTTACTATTGTATAGTGTTTTATATATTTTCTTTTACATTTTTTCTATTTTGTATCTTTTTTATTTGGGCCACCGTTTGTATCAAGGAATGTTTTGTTTGTTGTTGTAATTTGTTAAAATGTATAAAAATAAAGTAAATAAAAATAAAAATAATAATAATATATCAGCTAATAAATTAGTTTTTGTATTACCTGAAAGTTTGATCACACTATTTTATGACATCGTAATGAATAAGCTGCAAGGAACGTGAAATGTAATGCTATATTAGCCTGTTACTGATATGTGACCTGATATGTGTCAAATTATTTGGTGGGTTAATGCTGCGCAGTTTTATACGTTTAAAACAATCGTACTAAAAGTACATTTGAACAAACCTACAGTATTTGCAAGCAATGGCTAAATATTTTTGTGCAACACATACTGTATTTAATTTCACTGCCATAGACTTGGTCACCAGACTTGATAAAAAGCATTACTTAAGTACAAACAAAGTGCAATATAACTGTATGTGTACAATAAATAATATATATAGTTGCTTACTTGTCCATTAAAACACATGCAAGAGCAGAGTCCCTATCAAGTCCAAGTTTGTTGCGAAGCTATCTCCATCCTGAAAACACCACGCCGATATTGATCCTTGTTTTATTTCTCTAGCCTGCTTGCCTCAGTTGATTATAGTTTTAATTTTTTTTATTTTCTGTACTCGCAATCAATAATCGTGAACCATGATGACTGAACTACACAACAGCGGCGTGCAAGATACTATATGATAGATATATAAATACATAGATCCTCGTTGGTGGCTTACGTTAGCGGCCCATTGAGGTTATGCCATTGCCACAAGCCATTGGGGTTATGTAAACACAACTGCATGAAATATATCACACTGTGAAAGTGTTTTTTGAATATTTTATTACAAAAATCTTACATATTGTACCTTTAAGCAACCACATAGCAACATGTTAAAAACACCTAGAACACGTTAAAACACCTTCACATTGTGTCGGCAAGTTTTGGGCAGGAGGCACTCCTCACATTTTCATAGAAAATGTAAAAACTAGTTTCTATGTATGGTATATGGTGTTTGGTAAACTATTAATGCCCTCGTATCGACCCGGCTGCTGGCAGTATCTCGCGTTTCTCTTGCAAAACCATTCAACTACAATTTCACTTGTGGTTGACCTTAAGAGATGATCTAAATAAAGAGGAAAATGCAGTTATATCTTTATCAAAGAGACACACTGAATGTTTGGTCAGCTGTTCGAGTCCCTGTGGTGTTTCAATTGGCTTAAGGGTCAATGCAACTTCTGTCTCCCCTTCCCAGAGTGCTTTGCTCCAGTCTGCGGAGTCGCAGCTGCACCCTCTTGGAGCACTACAGAGGGCTCAGTTCGTTTCCAGTTCATCATGTTGGAGCGCTAATAGATGTAGTACGTTCCCCGTGGTGTGAAACCAAAGCTTTTTAAAGCCCTGCATGTTTCTGTAAAACTTTGTTCTGTAGTGCTGAATCCTTTCTGCTCTCTTCACCTCCACCCACACTTTACCTTCTATATCTGCCATTAGAGCAACAGGTAGGCTGATGGGCTTTTCAGCATTTGAAGCTGTGGGCTTTTAAGCCTCCTCTCTTGCAAGAAATGTGCAGGCAACATCGCTGTCCACGCAGTGCACACCCGGCTACATTAAAGTAAAACGTGTGCGGGGGCAGCCGTGACCGGTGTGAGCTGTGACTTGTGACTGGTCCATTTGACCCTTAAGATGAGAATCTTATCTTTGCATTGTGCTCTGGGGTTATTGATATGATAGAGAGAGTTTGTTTTGGTCTTTGAAGAGCCCTGCACTGCAAAAAAAAAAAAAACTATGATCAGGGAGGAAGTCAGCCATTTTAAGGGCTGTCTCAATTACAAAATCCTACCAGTGTACTGACATATTCGCTCCATTAAAAGTCCCACAATGCACTATGAAAACCAGAGAGCATTGATGCTCACCATGTTCCCTTAATTGAAGGTCTTAAGTGCGAAACATAAATCATGTGAGCCAACTCACTAGACATAATGACACGCAATAGATGTTTATAAAAAACAAACCATTATTTCATTTCATTTCGGTATGAACACATCGCTAGACAGGTAATGAACATAATCTAGCTAACATTTATCATTTACAGGTCCTTCTCAAAAAAGTTCATTATTTTCCATAATGTAATGATAAAAATTAAACTTTCATATATTTTAGATTCATTGCACACCAACTGAAATATTTCAGGTCTTTTATTGTTTTAATACTGATGATTTTGGCATACAGCTCATGAAAACCCAAAATTCCTATCTAAAAAAATTAGCATATCATGAAAAGGTTCTCTAAACGAGCTATTAACCTAATCATCTGAATCAACTAATTAACTCTAAACACCTGCAAAAGATTCCTGAGGCTTTTAAAAACTCCCAGCCTGTTTCATTACTCAAAACCGCAATCATGGGTAAGACTGCCGACCTGACTGCTGTCCAGAAGGCCATCATTGACAGCCTCAAGCAAGAGGGTAAGACACAGAAAGAAATTGCGGCGTGGCATGGAGGCAATCAGCCTGTGGCACTGCTGAGGTGTTATGGAGGCCCAGGATGCTTCGATAGCGGCCTTAAGCTCATCCAGAGTGTTGGGTCTTGCGTCTCTCAACTTTCTCTTCACAATATCCCACAGATTCTCTATGGAGTTCAGGTCAGGAGAGTTGGCAGGCCAATTGAGCACAGTAATACCATGGTCAGTAAACCATTTACTAGTGGTTTTGGCACTGTGAGCAGGTGCCAGGTTGTGCTGAAAAATGAAATCTTCATCTCCATAAAGCTTTTCAGCAGATGGAAGCATGAAGTGCTCCAAAATCTCCTGATAGCTAGCTGCATTGACCCTGCCCTTGATAAAACACAGTGGACCAACACCAGCAGCTGACATGGCACCCCAAACCATCACTGACTGTGGGTACTCCAGTGCTGCTTCTCTGTAGCCCAGGTCAGGCGCTTCTGCCGCTGTTTCTGGTTCAAAAGTGGCTTGACCTGGGGAATGCGGCACCTGTAGCCCATTTCCTGCACACGCCTGTGCACGGTGGCTCTGGATGTTTCTACTCCAGACTCAGTCCACTGCTTCCGCAGGTCCCCCAAGGTCTGGAATCGGTCCTTCTCCACAATCTTCCTCAGGGTCTGGTCACCTCTTCTCGTTGTGCAGCGTTTTTTGCCACACTTTTTCCTTCCCACAGACTTCCCACTGAGGTGCCTTGATACAGCACTCTGGGAACAGCCTATTTGTTCAGAAATTTCTTTCTGTGTCTTACCCTCTTGCTTGAGGGTGTCAATGATGGCCTTCTGGACAGCAGTCAGGTCGGCAGTCTTACCCATGATTGCGGTTTTGAGTAATGAAACAGGCTGGGAGTTTTTAAAAGGCTCAGGAATCTGTTTAGAGTTAATTAGTTGATTCAGATGATTAGGATAATAGCTTGTTTAGAGAACCTTTTCATGATATGCTAATTTTTTTAGACAGGAATTTTGGGTTTTCATGAGCTGTATGCCAAAATCATCAGTATTAAAACAATAAAAGACCTGAAATATTTCAGTTGGTGTGCAATGAATCTAAAATATATGAAAGTTTAATTTTTATCATTACATTATGGAAAATAATGAACTTTATCACAATATGCTAATTTTTTTAGAAGGACCAGTATTTACTGCTGAAATGTTTCATGTATATGTAACAAGTAAATTATTTATCAATAATGTACTTTAAATAACATTGTTTAAATGTCAGAAAGATATCAGTTTTGCTGTTGTTCATAAATGCCAGTAGTGATGTTGTACAATGAGGACGTTGTCATGTCACCGGAAATAGAGTCATCACTGTGCCAATGTGCAGTGAGCCAGGACTGATTCACCAACTTGGAAGCTAGGGAGCAGATTGAGAAGCACCCTATATTTTGTTCTGTTTTCCCGTTTTAAGAACATCTTAACATTCTTAAAAAATGAACTAAAAAATCAAATCAAAATTGCATACATTATTAACACTTTTGTTCAGAGAATATATATTAAATGAACTCTTAATTTTATTACACAAATGGTTTTATTCTTGGTTTAAGCAAAAATGTAATAAAATGCAGTGATATTATGTTTAAAACGAGAAATATATATAAACGCACTCACAGATACAAAAGCTGTCTAATGAAAATTGTTCTTTTGAACATTCTGTGCACTTTGCACAACTGTTTTCAACATTGATAATAATAAGAAATGTTTCTTGAGCTCCAAATCAGCATATCAGAATGATTTTTGAATGATGACTGCAATGATTGATCATGTGCTGGTAAGACAGCCTGCCATCACAGGAATAAATCACATTTTAAGTATTGCAGTTTATACTTTATTTTTGATCAAATAAATGCAGCCTTGATGAGAATAAGAGACTTCTTTCAAAAACATTACAAACATCTTACCGACTCCACACTTTTGAAATATATACAGTATGTAAATATATTAATTCTGCACTAATGCATCCACTTCTCCTTGAGACTCTAAGGCTTAACACTATCTTCCGAAGTTCATTAAATTCTTATTATTTTTTCCCCAGCCACCTCCTCTGTTTCTCACGATTTCCGGGACCGAGTTATATGTCCCTTTGAATTCCACATTCTTTGAAAATTACATTAACTGTAACCAATGCACAATCCTTATAATAAACTTCAGATATTCTCCATAATGGATGGACGTTAAATGGACATAAGTGCCAATTTAAATGCCTCTCTGCTAGAAAAGAGTCAATGTAAGATCCATCATGTCTACTTAAAAAGTCAAGTTCTTCTTTCAGTGGGCAATTATCTGTACCCTTTTCATAAGTTATTCCTGGTGTTTGAAATAAGTTAATAGTGCTCATAATAAGTAAAATGTTTTCGAGTCTTACTCTAATAGGTCTGCAATATGAAAGTCACGCATAATTGTGAACTACCACACATTGCGCTCATGTGTAGATCCTCCTCACCATGTGATTTTCACATTTTTTTGTGTCACCTGTTCATTAAGAGTGCTATCATATCCCACAGCTTCATAATTACAATGACCCGGTTACCTTTCCTTTGTCTGATGACTATTGACTGATGCCGTGCTGACAAGTATCCAATGTTGTTGTGGTTTTCATTAATGCCAAAACACCGTTCGATACCTGTATTTTGTAACAGCTTGTTTTACTGGTTCTAGTCTTCCAATACCTATAGAAACTTGTTTGCACATGTCTTGTTTTTAAGCCTCTTTAAACAAATCCAAATGTATAAGTTAAAAGAAGCAGAGCTGTGCTTTGTCATGCTGTGGGAAGTCATGGGGGAAGGAGGGGGGGATGAGACTGTACAGGCATTTCTCTTCAAGTGCAATGAGTTTGCAATGTAAGGGGGGAGAGCCCCTGAGCAATGTAGCGTCCTACTGTACGTGCACTCTCAGCAATGCCGTTCTAAGTGGAACCCCACTGTTGCAGGAAGCAAAATCTGCAATGGAGGAGAGCCGATCCCTGCGGACCCGGATCCATCTGGCAGATGCAGCTCAGAAACAGGCCCGAGGAATGGAGATGGACTACGAGGAGGTTATCCACCTCCTGGAGGCTGAGATAGCTGAAATGAAGTCTCAGAAATCTGAGCAACCCGGCCAGGGCAAGGTATTCCACTTTGAGAGTTTTACACTTAGCCTCACTTTCTCCTTTACAATCCACATCCCCTGCATAGTCCCACTCCGGGTTTTTCCTTTCTCGTGTACTACAAAAAGTAGGTCACTGTTTGCTTTGTATTATTCAGTAACTGGGCTGATGTGCTGCAAAGGCTTTAACATGATCTTGCAGGGTGACGTGGGCTGATGAGGCTATTTTTGAAATATCTGGCTAGCAACCTTGCATGTCGCCAGGATAAACTTTTATTTGATCACAGCATTTATGCTTTTATTTTATTCATAACATGAATGATTATGTAGGATAACATTTTTGTTTTCTTCGTTTTATTTGCAATTGCTTTGCGGGAAAATTGTTATTGTACTTCTGTGTTATTCTTATTTTAGCACACCCTTCTTCAGGAATTAAGCTAAAATATAAGTACTGTATAAAACACTGGACTGACAGTTTACCATGTCCAATGTCACATCTCCCGTTTTAATTGCAAATATATATTAGACAATTTGTGAATTCATGCCATTTTAATTTATAGAAAAAAGTAAATTTTGCTGTTAAATATGACAACTCTAATTTTCACACAGGATGATCTACAAGATCTGAAAAAAAGGATCTCTGTACTTGAATGCCAGATACGGAAGAGTGAAACTGTAAAGAAGGATTTTGAAACCTCTACGGGTAAACTTCTGCAGTTTGTGGAGGTGATGTATATTCATTTTCAATTAAGTTTAACCAACTGCACAATGAATTCACATCCTCTTTTCCTAACAAGGTTTTACCATATAAATTGCTCTTGTTGAATGGCTCAGGATGTTAAATTAATTATATTAGGATATGCACTTCATATGTTGATTTGTCAAAGAGCAGCCTCACTCTTGTCCAAATGTAGTTTTCTCATTAAACCAGAAAAGCGTAGCCAAAATTGAGTGTCTGGAATGCTCTTCTGATGACAACCATCAACGCAGGCATGAAGTGTGCGAATCTAGTCACACAGGCATAGTGCATCTACTTCATTATTTCAACTGTTCTTACAACTGTTCAAACAACACAGGCAATTTTTTAATTAATAAAAGGGTTATTGTTAGCAGATAATCTACAGTAACCCTTTTATTAGGCGTCTATGGAAAAAAAGAAAAATGTCAGAACATAAAAAGAACATGACATCAGTGTGCAGCACCAGATTCCCATAAATCAATTAGCACTCTGTTGGACTATGTAAATCGTACATGTTTCACGGAACACGGAAAAAATATCACAGAACATTTGCTTTACATCTGTCCACTGCGTAAGATTATAATGGTATATATTCCAGAAGTACATAATGCATAACCACCTCAGTCAGCCGCACTGAATTTATGTTGTCATAAAACAAACAACATAATGACATTTGAAGACAGTAATATGTAATTATGGTTTGAATGTAGCATTGCACTCTTTATGGTTAATGGCACTTCAGTAACTTGTAAAGATGTACAGTGGACACTATGCATCAGATATGATTTTGATAGCAATTTTACTGTTATGTGAATGTGCTTGTATATACAGCATATACTGTATGTCACCTGTAAAGCACTGTTTAATAACAATAATAATGATTATTATTGTAATGTATTAGGTCCAAGGAAGATGAAGCTAAATAATAATCAAAGTTCAGTTTATTCAACAAAGTAAATAGGATAATCTGACACACGAACAATACCGGATAATCAATGAGAACTCAAGAGGAACTTAAATACACAGGCTAATAATGAGCCGAATACAATGAATACTATCATGGCAACAGATTAGTGACGGGAAATAGAACTATAGAAAGGGAAACATGACTGAAGTGAAATAAACTAAAAGTCCATGAAAACAAAACTAAACGCACATTGTGACAATTATTACAATAAATAACCATTATAATAATATACAAATATTTTACTTTGTGCTAGTAGTAATAATATGTATAGTAATAATATTATAAACTATATAGTAATAATAATAATCATATAAAAGTAGTTTATTATTATTATTATTATTATTATTAAAAATAAAATTGCACTGTTAAATCTTTATCTATATCATTAAATCATTCAACTATGGACTAATCTAATCACCTTCATTTTAAAACCCCACAGGCTGTCCAAGGCTTCCTGTCCGAAAACCAAAGCGGTCCAAGAGGCTATAGGTAAGATCATTATTCTTGTACTCACGTCAGTCTTTTGTTAGGGCAGACCTAATGATTCTAATGACAGCAATACTGCACTTCGCTAGCAACAGGTGTGTAGAAAAGAGTGATTTTATAACAAAGACACTTTACACAGTCATTAAAGTTTGCCTTTGATATTCTAGGAGGCCGTGTATTCACGAGTGTGTAAATGGTAACTTGTGGAGTCTTGTGCCCTCTTTTTCTATTATAAGAGTGACTTTGGTGGCACAGACAGACAGGGATAGTTAATGACTAGAGGTCAGTACAACACCTTCCTGTGGCAGTGATGTTGATATGGTCCAATCAACATGGCCCCCTGCATTTTCTGCCCTTTTTCTCCACTAATGATCATCCCCACCAACCGAAGAGGCTGCTGTGCCTTCGTCTATTAGGGCTTGAAAATATTACACATGTCCTCATAAATCAAAATGAAGGCTGTCAGCAATTTGCAGCCCTGAGTGTGTGTATAGGGTTTTTCTTTTTGAGAGGGGGTGCATGATGTTAAATGACCTTCAGTTGAGCTTATACTCTAACTTGAATGCATCAAGTGAATGAGGGATAATTATTTACATGCTAAATATGTATACATTTGCATGTGTTTTCTCAGGCCCATTTCACACTAGATGCGTAAGCATTTTTTTTCGCCCATGTTAACAGATTAGAGCATTCACACAATCGTTTCAGCGCGGAGTCTGTTTTTGCTCTGCTGCTCACACTGAATTAAAGCCACAGTGCATTGTTCTTGGTCAAAATTTATAGTTAACATAAAAATTAAATAGTTAACATAAAAATTACTAATTTCACCATAAAATCATATAAGCGAGGTGTTCCGTGTTTCAGTCACCATATGACTGTGAAAGAAAATACACAAAAACACATTATTGCCTGGAGTTTTTTTCCCTTAACCTCAAAAGCATGTTTAAATGATTAAAACTAGAGGTATATCTTAACTTTATCATAAAAACTACATATATACAGCATGAAAAGTACATTAAAATAGAAAACAGTTTCACAATATTATGGTTATTACTTTAATTTTGATTTTGTAAATGCAGCCTTGGTGAGCATAGGAAACTTCTTTCAAAAACATTTTTAAAAATGTTTACGACCCAAAACATTTGAATGGTAGTGTAAATAAAATAATTCTGTCATAGAAAATCAGGATTATTGGGCTACATTAACAAACAGCCGATACATTACAATATTTCTAACAAAATATAGCATATTGCTCTGAAAATGGCATTCTACATAAATTAATCACACATTAATATTCTAATTAATAATTTTCTGTTTCTTGTAATATATTCCAATCAGTTGCTATGTTTTCCAAGTAATTCACTAAGTTTCAAATCAGACTCTGCAGCAAATCTTAAATATGTTTCAAACACATGCAATAATTCAATCAGTCTAGTCCAATTCATTGCAGTTTTGACCTGAAAGTGTGGTAGTTTCATAATATGTTTTCATAACACTGGTCCATCCCTGTCAGTGGGTCTGAATCCCCTTCCCCAAAAATCCACCCTTTATTAGAGTCATGCTGGGCTCTTCTTTTATGCCAGTCTGCCCAGCATGCTGTGTTCATTTCAGGTTGTAGGGAGTGCACTTTTATAACAAGTCAGCTGAAAATCAAACAAGACTGACACAGTTTTTAACCTGAGAGTGTTGGTTTTCGTGAGAACCGTTTTTATTAAAAATTAAGCTACACTTTATTTTGATGGTCCCCTTTAGACATTCTGTTGACTATAACATTGCACCTACATGTCAACTAACTCTCATTAGAGTATTAGATGAGTATTAGTAAACTGTGAGGGTTAGTAGATTAAGTTGACATGTACTTGCAAAGTTACTTATAGTCAGTAGAATGTCTGTTGGAGGACCATCTAAAAAAAAGTGTTAGCAAATATTAAGCACGGTCTATTAATACACTAATGAGAGTTAGTTGACATGTAGGTGCAATGGTACTTATGGTCAACAGAATGTCTAAAGGGGACCATCAAAATAAAGTGTTATCTATCAAAAGGTTTGGCGGAAGTTAGGTTAAGGTTATTGTTAGCAAGTTCAAATGTCTGAAATTGCTTACAGCATCTTTAATAAACCATTGTTCTCCCAGCGATCCGAAGTTGGCCACACAGTCTCAGACCTTGGCATCTCGAGGTGGGAAGAAACCACCCTGGACTGCATCTGCTCTTGCTGTGGAAGCTAAAGAACTAACTCATGCTGTCAGAAGCCTTCTAGAGCTGGACTGTAAGTATACAGGTATGCTTTCTGCTTTAACATGAAAAACAAACATCACACAATCTACCTGTCATGTAAAAAATGTATCTTACGGCACCAGCAATTTGAGCTGAACTGTGCTGAATGAGATGTTATCATTCCTTATTAAAAGGTGGATGAATAATATTATCTGTTAACAAAACTCTATTACAACAAGAAACAGACTCTGGCAACAGCTTTGGGTTATGATCTTATTTTTAAAATGACTTTTTGACTTTGGTTTACCCTCAGAGCCTCACTCAGTCTGCCTATTTAGCCATTGCATGAACCCCTGATCCCATTCAGCTTTGTAATTCTCAGGAAAATATGTAGCTTTCCTTCCAGCAATGTTTGACCTTACGCAAATGCATCTAATGACCTGTCAATGTCAAAACATTGGCTGTCTTTCCATAATTCCATCTCATTTTGAGTTTATTAAACCTGACGTCATTATGACCAAGATACTGCTTATTGTTCACATTTATTGAACCATTAAACATTTGTTATGGAACTTCTTTCTCCTTTTACAGCAGACAACCTAGTGATCTACATTTAAGTACATTTAATTATCTGCTAATAATATTATATAACCATCTTAATCATGAAATCTAAGCCATTTAGATGTATATAGTGAAAAAATAGGTCAATCCCATTAGAAAAGGTGTATTTGCTGCTAATACAAACCTTGTAAATCTGGTTTACCTCACTGCTGAAAACGTTGCCTGGATACAAAGCTGCTGGAAAGCAATCATCTTTGTTTTTTGTCGCAATTGTATATAATTTCAAAGGCTACACAAAGATGTACATTTAGAATACACATTTAGAAATGTATCATTGGTGGGATAACATGTAAACTAAAATGCATTTTTAAAAATTTTTTAAGTTTTTTTATACACAACAATGATAGTTCATGTCATCTTGATTTGACTGACAGTGTTTACTAAAAGAAAGAATACAATCTTGTTGGCCTAGTTAAATTGATCCAGCTTGTCAAAACATTACTGATAGCAGTCCATCCAAAGCACAGTTCCTGAAAAAAACAACAACAATAAGAAGCTGCCTTTTCTTTCTAAAGGTTTTTTTTCCTAATTAACACTGGATGTCCTATTCAGCCTCATAAAACTGAGTCATGAAGTAGAATGTCAGGTATTAAAAAGAGATCTTATAGTGAGATTTAATAATAATATAGTCAGATAGTAATATTAACTGAAGTATCCTGTTCTTTGTATCTCAAGAAAGCATGTTGATTGTATTCCTGCTTACAGAGCGGCATGATTTTCTTGCATGTTAAAGGAAATGGACAGTTCACGGACTCGCTGCAACTCAGACAAAACAGCATCTCTGGCCTCCTCTTATTCACTGAATACATGGTCTAAACAATGAGGTTAATCAATGATGGCCTCGTTTTTCATCCATTTTCTCTTTTTGTCAAATCGCTTTTGAGTGAACATTCTCTGCAGGGAATATTTTTGTGAATTTGAATAGTGATTAAATTCACCTGAGAGTTCCTTCAGGATTGAAAGCTCAAAATAAAAAAAATAAAAAATTAATTGGTCAACTATCAGTCTGAATTTTAAGGTGTTTACACGACAACGATGTACTAAAAACAGACGACAACGTTGTCAAAACGATCCCCATTCAAACTGATCTGAAAATTACTAAAAAGGCTGGATTGTGCATGCCAGGCCAGTAGTTGGCGATGTCACTTTGTCAAGAAACACCCCGCGAACACGTAATACGCATGCACATGACGTAACCGTTTTCACAAATTCACGTTTTTGTTTTTACATGGATACGGTAAAAGCATAGTTTTCAAAACCTTGCACTTTGAAACCCGTTTTCAAAAGCTTGCGTTTTCAGGCCCCCAAAACGCAGTTGTCGTGAAAATAAACGTCCAAAACGCATAAAAAAGTTTTCTGTTTTCAGTTGACTGTGCTCCCTTAGTGCTGGACACATCCTCCTTAAAGTGATAGTTTACCCAAAAATGAAAATTCTTTCACCATTTACTCACCCTCATCTTGTTCCCAACCTGTATGACTTGATTTCTTCTGTGGAACTAAAAATATTTTGAAGAATACATTTTTTTTTTCAAACAATGAAAGTAAATTGGGTCCAAAACAACATTGGATCCCATTGACTTTCATTGTATTAACAAAACAAAAAAGAGAGAGAGAGGGAGGGAGAGACAATTTCAGAATATCTTCTTTTGTGATCCAGATTTAGAAATGACACGAAATGATGACAGAATTTTCCTTTATTTTCATGTGAACTATCCCTTTAAAATCAGCATGAAACAGAAGATTTTATAGTATTTTGTTCCCTATTGTGGCGTATATCTGAGTGAAACTGTATCTCGAACAAGTAAAAATGTAAGACTGGATTTGAATTTGTGCATCAGGTTTATTAATTGGATCATTGTGGTTTGCTATTGCTGTGATCTCATGTGAGTGACAGGTTGTCCCACCCTCGCATCATCGGAGAAGTAATGAGATGTTATTTTGATTAAAAATCCGAGGGCACATATTTTATAAAATAATAATAATGATGTGCACGGATAAATAATTTATAACAAATACTGCAGTATTCCATAAAATAATAAGAATTGTCAATTTTGATTTTAAAGTGTCTATAAAATATAATTTGACAAATGGGACGATTTAACAACTGTTTGTTTCTACTATTTCTTGGTAACTTCAATTTCCAAGGTACCAAATGATGCACAAAAAACTGAGAGAGATGGACAGATGGATGGATTAAGGGAAGATAGAAGACTCCTTGGTTCAAAGAATCGGCTGAGGGAGGGAAGAAAGATCTAAACTGATTGCTTAGGGGACTGAAAACATGTTCCACACACCTGGCAGCATGTGACCTCTCAGCAAGTGATGCTCACGTTTTTCTCAGCAAGTGATGCTTCACGTTTTGTTTGAATGCTGCCCTACTGACGAGGCAGGCTTTGAGTTGCACATGGAGGGCCACCCTCATCACACTGATTGAAAGCAAAGAGAGCAACCTCAGCCCAGCACAGAGACAAGCTGTGGTTTCCACGTGATGGATATTCTTTCAGCCTTGTGACAGGCTGCGTACCGCTCTGTGTCTCATCAATAAGACAGAGGGGGAGACATGCTTTGGAATAAGGATTTATGATAGAAAAATTGGCTAAAATAAGGTTGCACACACCTTATTTCATAATTTAAAGGGTTAGTTCACCCAAAAAATGGAAATTGTCATCATTTTCTCATTTGTTTCAAAGCTGTATTATTTGATTTCTTCTGCAGAAAACAAAAGAAGGCATTTTGAAGAACGTTAGAGAAATTTTTCAACATATCTTATTTTGTGTTCAACAGAAAAAAGAAAGTCGGACAGGTTTGGAACGACGTGAAGAAGAGTAAATGATGACAGAATTTTCATACTTTCCCTTTAAGAGAGAATCAATTTTAGGAAAGCTTCTGCTGCTCATCCCAATCATATCTGATTTACTGAGGCGTAATTTGAGGCAGATGAAATTGCCTTTTCAGTATCATAGTGTTGATCTAGTGAAATCATTCACTCTTGGTTACTAGAGCAAGGCCTTTAGATAACAAAGAGTTGATTGAAATAAAGAGGCATGTGATGAGCTATACTCTGTTACTGTGTCCCAAGGGTTTGTGGTCACTGTGGATGCTTCAGAACACTCAAAAAAACTCAATCTCACTAAGCTGTAGAATTTAAAGACTCAATTGAGTTGACGGCCACTAGAAATACAGATGAATGCAAGTTTTAGAAAACATCATTCTGTTTTAATTCACTTTTTTTCTTAAGGCTGATAAAGACAACACCCAAAAATTAGGTAAAATAAACCAAGGTTTGGGTGCGTTTCATTATGAAAGCCCAGTTTCACTTATGGTTTGTAAAGGTTATGTAAATGTTAGAAACAAACGTTCTTATAAAAAAATGTTTTTGGAACGTTCTAATAACATTATATACATTCCATAATTTTGAGGGAAAACGTTCAAAAATGATATGATCAATAAATATCAACAACATATGTTTTTAAATTGCTTTAACTTTAATAGTTATACTAGATTCAACTAATTTTTTAAGTCAGTTTAATGTAAATTAAGTTGAAATGACTTAAACATCCTAGTTGATTGTACTTAAGGCAGCAACTTTTTTTTAAGGTGTAGAACTACATTCTTGGAACGTCCTAATGATATTTTACTTGATGAACATTTTCATAACGTTGAGAGAAAACGTTCTTAGAACAACATTCTCAGAAAGTCTTGTTTTCAGAATGTTTGTATAAAAATTTGTGAGAACAATTTTAATGAAACATCCTTACATTGTTATTTGTCAAAGTCAAATTTTTTGTATAGCGCTTCTCAGAATACACGTTTCAAAGCAGCTTTACAGAAAATCATAATGTTATAATGTTTATAATATCTTAATATCTTCATGCCATAGTCGCATTTAACATATTCCCAGCTAAGAGGAAGGATTCTCAGAACTTTGGCTAACATCCTGGCAAGGTTCTCTAAAAGTTATGAACAATCTTTCTTCAACATTAATAGAACGTTTGTTCAAAGTTATCTGGTCTTCTGAAACATTCTCAAAACGTTAGCACAAAAACGTGATTTATAGCACGTTCATGTATTATTTGTAATGTTTTAGTTGGACGTTCATCTAACACTTTTATACTTGTTTGATCATTAAAGAGAATTGAAGAGAAGAGAACATGAAGTCATAAGACACATTTATAAGGAACAAGCAATGCATGCAAGTAGTAGGCCTATATGAAATATACAGGCCAGCAGTTATAATACACTGACTTCACTGAACCAATGCATTACATTAAGCAATCAGGACTTCAAACTTCCCCTTCTGTAACAGCATTTCATCTGATTCTGAACTAAATTTTCTCATTGTCATTCTAATACTCACAATTTCATTCCACACCATTTTTAAACCAAACATCCAGAGTCCAGACAACATCCAGACAGCCGTTACATGGTCTCTCTTCAGCCTGAAAGCATTCAGCATTACAAAGCATTTAGTTTGAAACTCCATATGAAACAGTTCCTACAAAACACAATTTTGAGGTGTTTTCTTTTTTCTATTGTGTGGTTTTCCACGTCTTGCTAGATTTGACTTGTGTTCTGTCTAGGTGTATGTTTGAGTTTGTGTTATTTTTTCCCTTGTTTAACTTGGTGGGGTTGTGGTTTTTTTTATGTTTAGAAATTGTAATCTTTGCTATTTACGATAAGATGTTTTGGACTGTGTACTTCGCAGAGACTCTTACATAGTTTAGTTATACAGTAAGATGTGAATCTTAAAGTAAAGTCTTATCTGTTATTTTTGTAATTCAAAGATTTAATACACTTAGAGACTTGTATACTCTGGAAAAATGTAAACATACGTATACAATTATAAATGATGAAAAATGTTTGCTTTGTGTCAGAAATAACGTTTTGATATCAATTTTTTTTAAATGATAGAATGGAATGTTCCTCAAATGTTAACATAAGCCAAGAAAAAACTTTCTTATTACATTAAAAAACTGAACGTTTAAAAAAACATTTAGAAATAAAGTTTTCGTAACTTAATGGAAATGTTAGCAAAACATACAAATGGAATAGAAAACAAGGCTGAACCATCATAGACATTAAGGATCCCCCAATATTTAAAAATGGCCAGATTGTCTCTGTTTCTTTATTATGGTAACACTTTAGTTTAGGGTCCAATTCTAACTATTAACAAGTTGCTTATTAGCATGCATATTACTAGGATATTGGCTGTTTATAAAGCACATATTAATGCCTTATTCTGCATGACCATATTCTACATCCTTTAATCCTTCCCAATACTTAAACTTAACAACTACCTTACTAACTATTGATAAGCAGTAATTAGGAGTTAATTGAGGCAAAAGTCATAGTTAATAGTTAAACTTGAGAACTGGACCCTAAAGTGTGACCGAAATGTTAAATGACCAACAGCGATGACCAGTGATGCAAACTATTTTTTTTGTCAAACTTTTGTTTTGGCTAAATCATTTCACAGTGTGATTCTTGTAATTCATAACTCAATGTGGTGTGAAAAACATTTTTCTGTTTTGTGTTTCGACAGTCATACCAATAAGAGTGAATAGTGCATATTTTAAAATAAAAATATTATTCTCAAATAGTTAAAATTGATTATTTTATAGAAATTCTTATTCTTGTTTTTTTACTCTTTTTTTTCCCCTTCTTTTTCTTTTTTGTTATTACTTTGAATCCATTAAAATCCTGTAAGTCCCCTTGTGGTGAAAATCAAGTTTTTAATGTTGTTTATATGTCTATGTGTTGTTTTTAATATGCTTTAAGACAAACCATGTGCAAATTCATAAGTCAACACAATTGCTGAGTATTTTCTCCTTAAAACTGCAGTGAACCAAAGACAGTCTCAAAAACCCGGTTTGAAATCGCTGGTGTTTTACAACGGGTTGGCGCGTATGGTTGGGTTGTGGAGAGATTGTGAGATTGTGGTTAGGTCTCAGCAGCAGGAGGGATGTAGAGGTCAGTAAGCTGGGCTGAGTTGAGTGGGGGACGGAGGGGGGTGACTCTGGGACGCCAGAGTCTCTGTCGAGCCCTCTTGAGGTGTCGTGGGCTAGTCGACGAAACACTGAGGATGGAAGGTGCCCACTTGAAGACCCTAGAGATGTCCCCTACTCAGCTCAATCCAGACCGTTGTCATGGGGGGACCGCACTGTGGTTGCAGCCGTTGTGTGTGCTGACGCGTGTTAACACTAGACAAAAGGAGAGTTACATCACCATATGGAAAGAAGTGTAAATGGATGGAGAAGCATAGGTTACTGTAAAGCTATGTCTTGGTTGGTGCTTATCTTGGCGAAAGCCGAGTACAAATCAGCATGAAGTTTTAACATCTACTCTCGTGTAATGGAAATCATGAAGATCTGGATACGTCCAGTGACTGCAGTGAATAGTGCTGCTAGCAACAAGGGAAAGACCTTATGACAGCCTGGAGAGACAGCTGACAGGAGGAAAGAGACCCCAATGGGGCTGGTAAGGGTTAGCTACCCTTGTCGGCAGTATCCAGCTCTGTGTTTACAGGATGCTGGAGACACCCGCCCAAGGCTTCTGAGAAATTAAAGAGAAAAATACCCCTAGAGTCTGCGAGAGCAGGGGCGGAAGATGACTCAATGTTGGACAACATGGTTAACGACGTTGGAATGGAAACAGATATGAGTATGGAGAGTACTTCACAAAAGACTAGTTCAGGTTCTGCAGTTAGCAAAGTCATTGAACTCCAAGCTTGTGTCTGTGGCTGGAGCAAGGCGACAACGGTCAGGGGGTTGAAGATTCATCAAGGGAAAATGAAATGCTTGAGGGAGAAGGGACAAGGGCCTCGCATTGATCAGTACTTCTTACGAAGTCAGTCAAGTCAGTCGAATGAAATCCAGCGACAGGAAGCAAACCACAGTTCGCAGGATATCAGTACCCCTGTCATAGAGGAGATGAGGGTTTGCACAGTTAGTGATGAACACATTGATACTTGTGAACCCGGTCAGACTAACCAGCATAAGAGAGAAAAGAACCTCAACGGGCATAGGCCTGGAGTTAGATGGCCAAGAGCTTGTGAGAAAACTGCATGGGACACGGTAAACACAGATCTATGCTTTGCATTGGAAAGTGTAACTGGTACAGTTGAAAAGAAGCTGGATAAATTTGGGGACATCATTTACGCATATGGAAGTGAGAGGTTTGGTGTGGAAAAAAGGAAGGAAAAAGTACAAACTACTCCTGCTGTATCTAGACGACAGCAGAAAATTGAAGGGTTAGTTAGAGAAGATGAGGGGACGGACGGGGGTGACTCTGGGATAGGGTTGGGCCGATGGACGATATCATCGTCCATCGTGATGGCTGACAGACATCACGATGTTTAGATGGCATCGGCTAAACATCGTGTGTCCCCTGTTTCCATGGTGACGCGTCATGCTTGGCACGTGATTCACCACAGCCAAAATAGCGCTGTATGACAGATTTAGCGCTTTTATTTCTAAATATTAACAAACTTGCTTACCATGTCATGAACTATCTTCTATTCCGATTCTCAAATATGTGTAAGTGAGTTTTTGTCGTTTAAAAAAACCTTATAAATGATCTTGATCTGTAACGTGAGATGGGCGCCGTGTTTGAACCGCAGTTCAGAGATTTCTGTCTGTTGACATCTGTTTCTGTCTGTTGGATTTAAGTTATTACAGCGCGTGAATTCACCAGTTTCTCCCGAAATACATGAAAGTGGCCGGTGAACTGGGAGAAAAATAAAGTTGACTTTATAGTTATTTACACTGTCTCTCTCTGATATGAATAAAAACCGTCGTCAAATATATTTGAATGGGTTGTTATTGCTGCTTCCATAGACACCATTGTGTATTTTACAAACTATAAATGTATTGTTTTGCTATAAATTATATGTATTTAAATGTCTGAAACCTAAAATAAACATTATGTGGTTAAAAACACTGAACAGTTGTGATATAGCCTATGACAAGCGCTGAGCGCGTGCGTCTTTGGCTCAGCGCCAGCCATAGCGCGAAAGCACAGTTTGAATCTGGCAGTGATGTGACGTCACTGTACATTCGCTCCTTAGTGCTCAGGTGCTGCAGAGCTGCCGAAATCGAAATTGCTGATGAGATATAGAGGAAAATATCTAGTGGAAAATGAGAATATTACGAAAATACCCCCCCCCCCCCCCCCCCCCCCCCCCCCTCCCGATGTCATCGTCCATCGCGATGTTTCACTGTAGACATCGTCTGATGCCAAATTGGTAGACATCGCCCAACCCTACTCTGGGACGCCAGAGTCATTGTCGAGCCCTCTTGAGGTGTCGTGGGCTAGTCGACGAAACACTGAGGATGGAAGGTGCCCACTTGAAGACCCTAGAGATGTCCCCTACTTAGCTCAATCCAGACCGTTGTCATGGGGGGACCGCACTGTGGTTGCAGCCGTTGTGTGTGCTGACGCGTGTTAACACTAGACAAAAGGAGAGTTACATCACCATATGGAAAGAAGTGTAAATGGATGGAGAAGCATAGGTTACTGTAAAGCTATGTCTTAGTTGGTGCTTATCTTGGCGAAAGCCGAGTACAAATCAGCATGAAGTTTTAACATCTACTCTCGTGTAATGGAAATCAACTACCTTGTAAGCAATCATGTCAACCTGTGATCGTCAACGAGTGGATCTCTGAGCTGGTGTGAGTGAGTGGAGGCGGGGCTAATTAGCATTTCATAGAACCTCGTATACTAAATGAGGCAAGGGTGTAGAGTTACATTCAAGCTATTTTAAGGCCTAAAGAATTAATTTTTTTTAAAATATGTCATTTTGGTGATCAAAGATGAGTTTTAAGGGATAAAATTATTGACTACAGGAGGACTTTAATTAATTCCTATAAAAAGACATACCCCCCCCCCCCCCCCCCCCCAACAAAAAATGGTCCTACCCCCAATATTCAAGAAATGGCCAGTGACATAATGATAAATGGAAAACTGATTGTAAGCCAACATTTCTTATACATTTCCATTCATTTGTTAGTGGAAACGTTAGACAACTCAAAATCTATTGCAAATTCCCATGGACAGGGATATTTGTTTGTAGAAATTTGAGACTGCATAAATTATCATTTGGCCTTTCCTGTCAAAATGTTGATTGTGTGTGAAATCTAAACAGTGGGATACTGTGTGTGTTCTTTTCATCATCATTTTTTTTCATAATAAGATCATGTTTCTGATGAGAAAGCCATTATAAAGTGATGTCAAGGCATTGTGTATGTCAGCAGACTTACTGTCAATAGCACTTCCTGCATGTACAGAGGGAGTGTCAAGATCAAATTCTGCCAGGGATTTGTTAACTTTTTTTTTTTTTTTTTTTTTGGTGGACCGTACTAATGAGATTCTGACCCGTCTCATATCTAGCCTTCAATAGAGTCTGCTTACATTTTTTTTGACTGAGGTCCATTAATTAAAGCCTGGCACACATCCATCCTCTATCAGAAGTGTTTTCATTTCCAAAGCTGTGCATCAAAGATAAAAAAGTGTGTTTGTGTGTGAATGGAGTTATACAAAATTCCAAATCCATTGGAAGCTTCTGTAATTTTATTTGCTTCCATTTGATTCTTATACTTTAATGAAAATAGCTTTTCGGAATATGCAGATATGCTGGGACATTTAGCATATTCATATCTGACCTCATAGTTGCCAGGAAATTCTCACTGTTTCTGACCTTTCAAGATCAAGAGGATCAGCGAGAAATGTTGCAATGCCATTTTCTTTTTTATTTTGGCTTCAGACTATCTTGTATATTGTCCTCACATAGAGTAAATTAATCTGATTTCTCTGACACTTTTTTTTTTCGTTCACAGGTTTACCGTATGGCTGGGATGAGGCGTACACCGCAGATGGAGTGAAGTACTACATAAAGTAAGTCATGAGTCCGCTTCAATTATACAATTGCACACTTGCATACATTCTAAAATTAATTTCCTTTGTTTCTGACCCCTTTCCTGAAAGTAAATAGCAGTACTCATGTTTTGAAGGGTACTTCATAAGAGATGCACAGTTTGACCTACAGTAAACATTCTCAATATACACATTAAAAAGAACCACACTACAACCAACTCTTCTGAACAAAATGACGCAAAATTGCAGATATTGCTGTTTTGCTTTGAAAGCAGCTGACTCTTTGTATTGTTATTGACAAAATGAATGTAACCTCATCTCTAGAGACAAGAAACACATCTCCCCTTCCCATGAGTATGTTCTTTTATTTGCATAACTTTCAAAAGAGTGATGGATTTCTGCGATATTGAACTAGTCTGTTCTGAGAGTCGCACGCAACACCACACCCATGAGTCCAGCATTCTCCATTACACCCACACCAGCACCAGAGCATTTACATCCATGCACAAAATGCCCTATGCGTGTTTGTTGTACTGTATGAACCATTCAAAAGTTTGGGGTCCGTAAGAAATTCATACTTCTATTCAGCGAGGATGCATTAAATTGATTGAAAGTAACAGTAAATACTTTTACATTGTAAATTATATTTCAAATTAATGCTGTTCTGTTGAACGTTCTATTCATCAAAGAATTCTTTAAAAAATACACACACAAAAAAATTAACCAGTACAACTAATTTCAACATAATAAGAAATGTTTCTTAACTCTCTCCCCACCCGCGTTATTTTTTAATTGCCACTTGAATGTGGGTAGGTTTCATAAAAAAAGCAACATTTGGAACAAAAAGCTGAGAAAACCGTGTTTTTTTTCAAAGACTACGTGCATAAGCAATGCTTTTATCGCTTGTTTCTGCTTCTTTTTTGATCCAGAGATTCTGTACTCTTTCAGAAGATGCGTAACAGCTGCTGTATAACACTGAAAACACAAAAAGCCGGAAAATTTCGTCAATGGCTGGGAAGCATTGGCTGCATCCGAATTCACATACTCGCTTCAGTATTCTTAAGTAATTATTTCACGACCGCTAAAAACCTATGCACTATATACAGTAGTATGAGTGTGTGTAGTATGAATGTAATTCAGATGTACTACATTCACCATACTGTCTTTTCAAGTGACCAATGTTGCTTCACTGTCATTCACAAATCCCGAGGCCTCATGGGATAATACAGTGTCCATCTTATGCACACTTCGGAATCTCGGCGGAAGTAGTAGGTTATCCAGGTACTTTTTTCTTATTCTTTTATGAGTACTGTGAATTCGGACATACTTCTTTTTTTTACATACCCACTTTCGCCTACTATATAGTTGGGTATGGGAAGTATGCGATTTCGGATGCAGCCGTTGTCTCATAAATGATGGAAAATTCCATGCATGGCGGGGAAAGAGTTAATCACAAATCAGCATCTTATAATAATTTCTGAAGGATCATGTGACACGAGAGTAAATTCTGCTGAAAATTCAGCTTTTCCAATAGAAGAATAAATTACGTATTCAAATATTTTAAAATAGATTATTACGATTTTAAATTGAAAAAATATTTCACAATTTTACTGTTTTAACTTTTTGATTAAATAACTGCAGCCTTGGTGAGCAAAAGAGACTTCTTCCAATAACATTCAAAAATCTCACGACCCCAAACTTTTGAATGGTAGTGTCTCTCTTTTAATCAAGATGTCATTTATTAATTGGATGTTTATTTTTTCCTCCAGTCACGAAACTCAGACAACATCATGGACGCACCCTGTAATGAGATCTTTGGGTCTGTCAGAACCAAGAACGAATGACCAAACCCTGAACTCTCCAGAAGCCTAGACTGATTCCGAAGACTTGGTGCACAATTCTACTTCTTTCTGCTGAAAAACAAAAAAACAACCCAGTGCATAAAACAAAATGATATGTGCATTATAAAAAATGACAATCAGAAAAAAATCTCCACATTCTTTAACTGTATCTACAGGGCCCCACTCATGACATGCAGACAAAAAAAAATATGTATATCGTGGCCATGAATTAAGAATTCGTTCCATGATATACATATGTCCGCATGTCATGTGCAGGGCTCCGTATGAATCTGACCTTCAACATTAGTTGATATCTAACTGATATTGAAATATGTAGCAAATACTCCAAAGCTCTTTGATGGTTTAAGAATTCACATTTGAGTTTTCCTTGTTTTTGTCTGTCCACTGTTTTTCTGACATTTTAGGAATTTCCCCTCATGTTATTCACTGACCTCTTTCTATTCTGTACCTTGACAAAAACAATGGACAGACCCAATCTGTTTTTCGAAAAAGTCAAACATAATTGCACTTGTTTGAAGTCAAAGGACGTGGCCTCTTCGGTGAAGCAGGAACTTTGGAGGAACACTGTGAGTTAATCAGGATGGACTGTTTCTGTGATGTTCATTCAGTTTGGCTTGTGTTTGCTGTTACTTTGATCCACTATTTGTGAAAGCATTTGTTCATAGATTTGTTGAAACAGGAATTTGTTTTCTTGTTCAAACGTCCTCGAACCAGCTCTGCGACAGTTCTTCAGGAATCATTTGCACGGGTTCACTATTATTGTTCTTCATATAAAGATGCATTTTTAATTCTGCTGTTATCCTTAGTGGACTTTCTAGCCATTATACATATAACTGTGAAAGTGTCTTCTCTTGCAGGTGCAATTAGTTCTGCGCTTCCATTAGATATGTGAGTTTAACGTACCCTAAGCCTTATGTGTACAATTTCTTGGAAAATTACACAACTTGGCACATCCACTCTGCCTAACAGCATTAATTTAGCCTCATTTATGGTAGATCATGAAGAGTTATGTTTTTCCTTTAATGTGAATACTTTTGTGGTTGTATTAAAGATCGACTGATAAAAACCCATCCACATGTTTTGCCTTTTAAAAGAATATTAGCTGGATCTGTCTATTTCAGGTTGAGTGTGCACTTCACAAGCACTTTACACCCTAGGCAAGAAATATTGATTTTTTTTTCCCCTCCATGCCACGGCAGGTACTTTTATACAGTATAGATGCTTCCAGGAAATGTTAAATCGCATAAATGCTCTTGCATCTTAAAACAGTAAAAAAAGCCTTTAATTATGAATTATTAACTATTACAGTAGCCTAAATACTGAACTAATAATATACTCTGTTAAAATTTGTTAAATAAAAACACTGAGCAAAAAGTCTTTCAGCAAAGTCCTTTGATAGAACTTGCTGCAAATATCTTGTATTTAAATTATAATGCATGATTGCACTCATTCTAGTGCTGTCAAATCGATTAAATCATGTTTAATCGATTCTAAAATATATACACATATATTATATAAACACTTTTATTTTGATTTGACAGCACTAGAATAAAGGTTTATGGCCATTAGAATGATAAAAAATGCTAAAAATTCATGTTCAATTCGAATTGACATTGTCTGAAAGTATTTTGTTAATGTTTTCATATGTGATATTTTGGAGAGCATAATTTCCATGAAAATGTCCTATAAAATAATGATAATTACAATAACAGTGATAAGAATACGACTATTCTGAAGCAGACCATATGACTTAAGTGAAAATCATATCTTTTTGCTTAAGATTTTGTAATTTGATGATGTCAGATTGCTAAACAAAACAATAACATATTTCAGGAAGTAAAAGCCTAGACATTAGCGAGTTTTGGTGTGATGTGTCCCCTTAAAAGATTTCAAAGATGACAGTAATGATAATGAATTAATCATTCCAGAGTATTATAGGTTTCTCTATAGGTCTGCTTGCCTCCTAAGTAGTTGCAATCTGTTTCCAATTTGTCAGTCACGTCACAACATGTGGTTCCAAATTAGAGGAGGAGCGGCCAGTCATGGCCTACTTTTCTGCAAAGCAACCTCACATCTGATTGCTTTAGCAACCAGTTACCAAGGTAACAAAAAGAAGAAAGACAAGTTCTATAGGACCCTGATAGAAAAACCCATTTCCCTTTCACGCTCAGTTTGCTGTATTTAGAAAATGAGTTGTATTTACTGTCCATTTGTATACATCTTGTGACTTTACCTTCATTGGGTAACAATGGATATGGGTCAGATCTGAATTGTAAAGTTGTCACTAGGCTACACATGAATGTAGGCTTTGAAAAGATAATGCAATCATTTGTTGAAAGACGGGAGGAGGTGGCTCCTGAAGAAGTGTATTAGCAGCACAGATTACGGGAACAGTCAAGTGCATACCATACATTTAAATAACAAGTGGGAGCTTTTCATTTTTCCCCATTTTAAAAGTGTTAACAGGGCGTTTATGCTTAGTTTTTGTGATCGTGGTTGGAAACAGTAGCAAATATCACACTGGTCTGTTCAGTTGATGCATCATTCTAATAATGAGAATTATCATGTATTATGGAATTATATGCTAAATATATAGCTAATAATAGCCAAATTTGAAAAAAAAAAACGGACTAAATAAGCCTCCCTCCCTTGCATATTGATTTTTGGCCTCCAAATGCTGACTGACTCACTATACCTCTTCATAATAACTTGATATGCAATCATCCTCTCCAAATCTCTCAAAGGAAATGATGCTAGTAGTTTTGAAAAGTATTTTGAACAAGTTAATCTGAAAACCACAATAAATTCACAAAACAGTGGGGTAGGTTGTAACAACAGCACTCTTTTTATTTAAAACTAATTGAGATAAGTATACAACTACTTTAAAGCAGGCAAATATGAGAACATAACACTAGCTATATCACGTAGCCCAAAAAATCACTTTTTTTGTTTACATTTTAGTAGGCTATATGCACTCTAATACATATAGAACTACTATTCACCTATGAACAGAACGAATTATTTTTGATAAGTTTAAATGCTCAAAATTTGACATTCGCAGTGCTCGAATGCACTAAACAATAGTGGTGAGTGATCTGTTCAGGCTAAACTAAACTACGAGCTACGCCCCTTTATTGGACTGTAAGCTTTCGATTTTTCCACCGCGTGTATGTGCATGTGACGGGAACTTCACTTTCAATGGCAGTTTCAAGTCTTCATATTTCTTTACGCTGGTAAATTAAAGTTAGCATATCTTCGATAAATATTAGCCTAAGCTGAAATGAAAATATTGCAGACTGCAGAGTCGATTTGCAGGTAGACTCCACTCGCAGCGAGCAAAACGTCCCCTCTGTTGCCAGATCTCTCTAAAAACATAAGAAACTTACCCATAAAACACGGGTTGAAATCTTTCGCTTGTGCAAAATAAATTAATGATGACAAATTAGTTTTAAAAAGTTGAGTAAATACATATTATTTACTTAATTATTTAAATATGATTTAAAGGGATAGCTAGTTAATCCAATTATTTTTCATCATTCTCAAAATTCTGTCATCATTTACTCACCTTCATGTTGTTCCAAACATGTATGAGTTTCTTTCTTCTGTTGAGCCAGACAGTTGACGGTAGCCATTGACTTCCATAGTAATTTTTTTTACAGTGTACCATGGAAGTCAATGTCTACCGTCAACTGTCTGGTTCCCAACATTCTTTTAAATATCTTCTTTTGTGTTCAACAGAAGAAAGAAACTCATACTTTTTTTTGTGAACTATAACTTTAAATAATCTCATTACACACATCAAGGGCGTTAGCTTTTGTTGCACAGACCCACCATCAAAAAAGTGTTCACATATTTTGATACTCTATTTAATACTGTTATGGATACTATATGGATATAAATTGTCTTTACCAGCGGTAGAGTCATTCATAAGCTGCACACAAAAAAAGACCTTCCTCACAGCTGATAAATTGAGGACATTGGCTATTGTTTCAATGGATTGTAGGTAGGCCTAAATATCCACCTCATAAAGTATCCCATTACTATTCTGAGTGAGAAACGGCTGCAAACGATTCAGTCGTAAAAATGTGAATGAACAATTTCAGACCGTTTGACTTAGATAAAGTTATTTATTGGTGAATCTGGCATCACTAGCTAGATTCCAAACATGTGATAGAAATATTGCTGAAATATTACCAAGGGAAAATTATTCTCAGATGTGTATATGGCCTCCATTGTCAGACAATGATTTATCAGTAATATGTTACTGTGATTTTGCCAGGTAAGACATATTCCTGGATCTTCATATTTTGTTGAACCTGGAACAACATCCCTGTCTGAAAGTTTTGTCCTAACCCATACCCATAACTTATCCCTAAAATCCTATGGAAATGATAGGTTAATTACACTGATGTAGAACCACCTAACCCTGGTTGTAAGCTTAAATTGACAAACTGTAAATGTTAACGTTTCCCTCAAACCTGATTGGTTGATTGGAATGTTTTCTAGGATCAACAAAGATGTTGATCCAGGAACATGTTGTAGCCTACTTGGTGAAATCAAGTTCAACGGCACACACAGTAGTTCATGGGGCACCTGTTTCACTGAGGCTTGTGCTCCAATAAAAAGGGTGACACTCCTGTAACTTTGGCCCTAAAATACTAAATAATTCAAATAGCATTTAAAAAAAAGCGAGCCTTGATTATCAAATTTACATTTATTTATTATTTATTTAGCAATCATTTTAAGATAAATTATAAAAAGTATGATAAGAGGATGTGGCAACACAGTCTCTAAACTGTTAGCAAGTGGAGCGAAAGTGTGGCCCCGCCTCTGATTGTTTGACGTCACTCCCCTCACTCTTGACACATGGTGATGATCATCACATTTCTTACACACACACATACACTCATGCACTTCAAGCCACATATGCCGGTGCTGTAGAGCTGGATATTTCACTTGTCGTTCTTAGACGAATGATAGCTTATTTACCTGTTACATATAGCCCTTAATTTAATTTCAATTTTTCACAAATAGCCTACTTTTCGCACGGAATAAGAGTGATTATGTCCAGACCGCTGAATTCAGCTTTCCTACCTCCGCAAACTCACGGCGTTTTGAAGGCGCTCCTGGAAAAACCTCTGAAACTACCTGGGCAAGATGAAGGTGATCGAAGATTTCACTTTGTTACATTGCAGCTTATGAATAATAATAATTTTATTGACCTCACAGTTAGGAGCTGTCGTCCAATTCCTGCTGTGATCTACAGAATAAATAGCTATTGTTTTTTGCTGTTTTGTAGAATTATTTTTCTCTTTTTCTTATGTTGTCCGTCGTTAAAGTGTCTCTCGGATTAATGAATAAACTTCAGTGACATCACATAGCTGAGATTAGTTGTTCTGAATAATACTTTTTAAAAATGCATTCAAATGATGGAAATTTGAATGGCATTAAAGACAGTGCTTTAAAATTAATAAAACATAACTTACAATATTCATGGAATAAAGATTTAAAATTTAACTTTAATTGTAGCCAATTATTTTTTAAACAATTTGGTCACTTTATTTTAAGGTGATGCAGTTACACGTTAATACATGTGCTTACTGTAGTAATAACATTAAATTATGCATAATTACAAGTAACTAATCGTAAACCAAACCTTAACCCAAATCTTAACTCTATAGTAAGTACTTGTAGTTAATTAATATTTATGTTAAAATAAAGTTTAACCAACTATTTGAATATTAGCAATGAAGACAATTGTGTTGAAACTCTGAAAACTTGTGAAACCAAGTAAAACGGGGAAAAAATTGCAACGTTAAACGAATGGAAACAGATATTTTTTTGTAGGCTACTGTGCATTGCTGAGCTTGCAGCTAAGAACAGTCACTCAAAAATGATTACTTTAAAAATCATTAAAAAATGAATAAAGCATGCACTTTCAAATCCATTTGAGCTATTCTATAAATTTGTATTTAAAAACAAAAAGCTATTTGAATTTGGATGTATCAAAAGTGAATGCGGTAACTAATGGTAAAATCCTTACAGGCTATGGGAAGGAGAGAGAGAAGGTGAAAAAGCTAGAAGAAGAAAGAAACGCTCCACAGTCGGCTTTCTTAGGGCCAACGCTTTGGGATAAAACATTGTCTTATGATGGAGACAGCTTTCAGTTGGAGTATATGGACCTTGAGGAGTTCCTCTCTGAAAATGGCATCCTCTCCAGTCCCGCACAGCATGACCAAAGCCTCCACCAGCAGCATCAGCAGGCTTCAATGACACAGGCCCCCATCTCAGTCATGGACCTCAGCAACCGGGCCATCCCCTCCATCCACACGGGCATGGTTCCTCAGAACTGCCTCCACAGCCCGGGCAGAACAGGTACTGTGTTTCTGTGTCCCACTGTGTCACTTTAGACCCAGCAGATCCACTCTATAGATTAAAAACAACCCTTTAAAATGATGTTAAGCTGGGTCAGATGGGTTCCTCCGTATATTGCTCTGTTCCTATTCTTACCCATATTATTCTGAATTTCTGTTCTACTTTAATATTCAAAGAACAAGGTTACTTATAAGCTTATAATTAGATGATAAGATACAGATGATAAGATCATAAATCCACCGTGGTGACAGGAAGACTGAAGTTTTGAAAAAGAAAGCCCAATGAAAAAATGAGAGAGGTTTTTGTGGAAAAGAGAAAATTTGGATTTTTGAGCAGTTGTTTTTATATGTGGGATGTGGGCTTTTTCTTATACATGAAAAATAAGCTGTCAAATGTAAAACCTTTCCCACCCATTGCAAGCTTTTGAGTTCATCTGTGAATGGAAATCTCAGACTAGCCTATAATGTCATTTTCCACTGACTAGAATTTGCAAACCGATGGCTCTTTTAGTCTGAGCATTTGGTGTGCAACATCTAAACACAGTTTTATAAAACTTTGTTGTTTTGTAATTGTGGGTTTAGTATCAGGTAAATCACTGATCTCTTTTTCAGTTTGGTCTTTAGAATCAATTAAAAAATAAATATCAAAAATATAAAATTGATTAATTACAAGTTTAATTGTATTAGATTCTTTTGACTAATTTGAATATTAACTGAAGAAATTTGTGTTGAAACTCTGAAAACATATAAAAGCACGTAAACTGACCACTGACTAAAGTTTGCAGACAGATGAATAGTTTCCTAGTCTGAGCATTAGCTGCGCAACATCCAAACATAGTTTTATGGAAAAACTTATGTCAGCTAAAGTTATTATTTAAAAAAAATCTGCTAAAATGGACACAGGATGAAAATATTAAATGCTTTCCAGAAAAAGTTTTTATCCTGGCACTAAAAAAAAACAGGTCAGCGCTAATTCAAACACTTAACATGTTGACCAAAACAAACCCTAAATGTATACATGAAAACAAATATCTGAAAAAAGATTGTACTGCCAGCACTAGATTCATTTATGAATGTCTGGTGCACCACCTAGTGGAATGAAATGCTCATGACAGTCTTTTCACCATGTGATACATTACCACTAAATCACACTTCTGCCATCTGCCACCGAGTTAACTATAAATCTTGTTTTTTTCTCTTACAGTTTTGCCTCCATCACATAACACGCAAAGTCCTATAGACCCGGAGGCCCTTCAGATACCAGTGAACTACGAGCCCGATCCCGCAGACCTCGCTCTGTCCAGCGTCCCGGGCCAGGAGGTTTTCGACCCACGGAAATGCAAGTTCTCGGAAGAGGAGCTCAAACCTCAGCCTATGATCAAGAAAGCACGCAAAATCTTCATTTCTGATGATATGAAGGTAACTTGGGTCAAGTTATTCAGTCCCCAAAAGTGTATGTTTGGTGGTCATTCTTTTCACCCTTCACCATTGACCAGCTGGGCAACAGGCTCTTGCTAAGAAGCTTATCTCTGTTCATTCATCCTTCTGCGGCCTGGACCACGTGATCCTCCTTTTTTTTTTTTTTTTTTTCTGAGATCGCTCCAGTTCTGCCGCATTTGGGATTAAAGGATTTGCCTTTTTTAATTTGTTCAAATAAAAGTGGATCCCTCCTCAGCTTTGCAGAGTAGTAAATTGCTCAAAGCTGATTGCACGGCAGCAAATGCGTTAGAAAACTTGCTGTCACAATGACGAGCGGTTTTCTCGTGCTCGCGCTGTTAAACATAAATAAGTATGGTTTGTCATAATTATCTGTTCTTATCAATCTGAATTTACTGTTACTATTAGCCCTGTAAGCCTGACATATGCAGTAATAGTCAAAAAGATATTTATTGTTAAATGGAACCATTATTTGAACCTTTAGACAAAAACAAAAAAAACAACAAAAGGTTTTTGCTGAGTATCATATTTCATACATCAGGCTTTTATGGCTTATATAAAATGAAGCAGAATATTTGAGTTGGGTAAAAAATTCACTGGCCAAAATTCAGCAAAAATATGCAATTTGGTGCAGTTGCTGATATGGCCAAAACGTAAGATGAATTTCTGATAGCTTGTAATGTAAATCAATTAGATTTTATAACAGTAGAGCAGACTACTTACATACAATGTATATACATATCAGCTGTCACTCTATATTTCCAAATAATATGTCTTAGTAAGATGATATTTAAATATTTAGTTTTATGACCAAAGCTTTATAGTTTTTACTGATGGAGTGAAACCTAATGCAATGCAATACAGTGATTGAGAGATAATAAACATAATAAATAATAAACGTTTCATATTTAATACTCACATTTCTACATGATGTATGGATATAATCAAGTAATCCCAAACCTAGAGGAATTCTTGAAATATTTCTAACAATATAACATTTATTCTCACGGTTACTCTATAAAAACCAGTAAATATTACACAGCAAAAAACATGCATACTCCAACCTGAAGGTGAAATTGTACACTGTAAAAAAAAAACTGTAGAAATTACAGTATTACTGGCAGCTGCTTGCCAGTAACTTACTGTAGATTTAAATTGATGTTATTTACTGGCAACAGTTTGTTTAAAGTTAAATGAACTTTAAACATTAACAAATCTTTATCTTTACAGAATAAAACTAAAATAACAGCCTCATGCAAAGCATTCTGGGAATCAATATCTGAAGGAAAAAAAAACAGAAAAAGGTTGATGAAAATTTCTGGTTCCCAGAATGCTTTGCATTAGATTGTTGTTATTTTTTTTATTCTGTAAAGACAAAGACTTGTTAATGTTTAATGTTCATTTAACTTTGAACAAACTGTTGCCAGTAAATATACATCAATTTAAATCTACAGTAAGTTACTGGCAAACAGCTGCAAAACTACAGCAATTTTTTTACAGTGTGATCATGTTTATATCTCATAGGCCTTAGAAATTTGCATATCAGTTATACAATAGGCTTTGTCGGGTTAACATTTAACCATTAAAAAGCTCTAAATAATCTTGACATAATGTAACTAGGCGCTCCTGTCTCTTCCCCACCCTTTTTTTCTGCATAATTTGAGCAGGACGACAAATACTGGGCACGGCGTAGAAAGAACAACGTGGCCGCCAAGAGGTCACGGGACGCTCGGCGCCTAAAAGAAAATCAGATTGCCATCCGGGCTGGTTTCCTGGAGAAAGAGAACGCTGCTCTCCGACAGGAAGTTGCAGACATACGGAAAGAGCTCGGGCGGTGCAAAAACATCTTAACCAAGTACGAATCTCGCCATGGCACCCTGTGAGACTCCACGGGTCCTGAAGTTCCCTTTCAATTCGAAGGACAATATTCATGGATAAGGTCCTCTGGGCCCGTTTTCCAGCCAGCCCTCACCTCAGAAGTTGGTTATTTTATACATCTTGTAGAGATCTCTCATTCTCTTTCTCTATTTGTTATCGCAAACAAAGCCATAATTGTTTGCCAGCCATGTTACTTATTATTTTAGTGTGTTGTAGCATTTGTCCACAGACGTTTGCCTTGATCATGATTTAGCAGTCAAATCTGCTCCTACAGACTCACATGTATGCTGTGTATGAGAGAGGAGGTACATGTGCAAAGCTGCTTCAGGCATTTTGTGTCCATAAAGACATTATTCTCACAGACAGAACAGAATGTAGCAAGATTTGAGAGTTTGAAACAAATTCATATGATCATAATAACTAAATATCTGTATAGCCTATCCTTTAGAAAACAGACAATCAAGTTGCTTACTGTACAGTATATTCCAAAGCGTAATGAAATAAGGATGCCAGCTTTCTGGAAATCTGTGCCACATAGAGTGATATTAAAATTGGCTGTTATTTTATTATGAACCAGTAGGTGTTTGTTCAGTGAATGTGGTAAATTGACTTTCAGTTCAGTGAATATGAAAGATAAACTGGTATGTCTTGGTTGATAACGGACCCTTTTCACGGACAGTGATTAAACGTTTCCGCAGTTATCAACACTGCAAATCTAGTAACGTTTAATTTTTTTTTTTTTTTTTTAATACACACTTATAATGCTATACTATACTATAAAAAAAACTGCTGCAAGGGGGAGTGATGGCAAATTTGACATCTTTCTCTCTTCTGACTGCTGCAATCAATCTCTTCTGAGAACCCTGGAAGTGTGAAAATGGTTCTTTCAGTTAAAAAGTCCACACTATATTGATTAGCTTTTTTAAATCCAAAAGTGTGGGAAGCTAATTTTGTTTAGGTGGAACTGCCTGTTGCAGTTATTTCATCAGATTCAGCATTCTGCATTAGATGCTTTGAGTTCAAACTGGGATGAAAGAAAAGCATGTTGAACACGTCTCAATTCCTTTATTGCTAACACAAAGAGGCAACCTTATAGGCCTATATAAAGTGTATTAAAACAGACCTCTTGCCTTTTGTTGGTGAGTAGTGAAACGAATGTAGATGTACGCTGTTATTTTATGTCTATTACTCTTTACTACAGAGCAAATGATATGAAATACAATAATTTTGTCATATTCAATGTTTTTACAAAGTTATTGTTTTTGCACAGTATTTTCATATGAATTGATTTTTATGTAATTTGATGTATACAGTATATTTATATATGCATCAAACTATATGAAAAAGTTCAAAATTCTACAGGTAACTGTATATGGGCATTAATATAAAACATTTAGAACTATGAACTTTACATGCGATCAGTTTCTTTACCTTTTTTGTCTATTCTTATACATGCATTTTACTATTAAGTGCATCAATATCTAAACTTTTTTCATGTTTCTTTTGTTGTTAAATTATATTATTAATACTTCTCACGTAATGGTTGTGATGTACATCCATGAAATATGATCTTAATGTGTGTTTGCCAAACTTGGTAAAAGAACTTTATTCTTGGCCACATAGAATGTTGTCAATTGTGTATTTCAACAAACAAAATGTATTTTATATTAAATATATTAAATTACAGCATGTTTAATTTAACAGTCTTTCTTCAGATGATTATTTGACTCCAATATTTTAAATATGTTGTCTGTTGTGGTCCTTTTTTGGTTCCTTTTTCCTGTTTTTCCTGTTAACCAGATGGCTCTGGTTAAAGTCACCAATGATCTGTTGATGGCTTCTGACTCTGGTGCAACATCTATTCTCATTCTTTTAGATTTAAGAGCCGCTTTTGACACTGTTGATCACAGTCTAATGCTTACACGTCTTGAGAGAGTGTCTGGTGTGTCGGGGACAGCTTTGAAGTGGTTTCGGGCTTACTTTGCTGACCGTTCCCAGTTCATCTCAATGGGTGACCATAGGTCTGAGATTAGCCCGGTTCTCACTGGTGTTCCCCAGGGGTCAGTTCTGGGCCCTTTACTCTTTAACATCTATCTATCACCACTTGGCTATCTCTTGAGATCACTCGGCCTCCATTATCATTTCTATGCCGACGATACGCAAATTTATATACACTCAAAACCAGATGAGCTCTCCAACGTTGATTTTCTTTCTGGTTGTATTACTGAAATAAAAACCTGGATGAGTAATAATTTCCTGTGTTTGAACAGTGATAAAACTGAAGTTATGCTCATTGGTTCTCGTCATCAAACCTCCAAAGTTGGTTCTCTGTCTTTGACTCTTGATGGCTCTGTTTTGGGTATCCAGAGTAAAATGAGGAACCTTGGAGTTATTTTTGATGCTAATCTTTAATTTGATTCTTTCATTCAGAGTACTGTTAAAACATATTTTTTCCATCTTAGAAACATCGCTAGATTGCGGCCTATGTTAACTTTTCCTGTAGCTGAAAAGCTGATAAATTCCTTCGTCGTCTCTCGGATTGACTATTGTAATGCTCTTTTAGCCGGAGTTTCTAAATCTACACTACACAAGCTTCAACGTGTACAAAATTCTGCTGCTAGGATCTTAACTGGGTCCAGAATATGCAACCATATCACTCCGGTTTTGGAATCCTTGCACTGGCTCCCAGTTAGGTTCCGAGTCGATTTTAAGATTATGATGCTTACATATAAGTCCTTGCACGGTCTGGCTCCAAATTATCTATCTGAACTGTTGCTCCCCTACACTCCGAATCGCAGATTGCGCTCCTCACAATCGAGCATGCTGGTGGTTCCCCAAAACTCGCTTAATATCTATGGGTGACAGGGCTTTTTCCTTCTATGCACCTGCCCTTTGGAATTCTCTGCCTCTTGAACTTAGAGAAGCCCAGACTTATGCCACTTTTAAAGGTCAACTTAAGACATACTTTTTTAAACTTGCATTTACCTGTTGATGTGTTTTGCTTTTAAAAATTGTTTATTGTGTGTACAGCGCTTTGAGAAGCTGCTTTTAAAGGCGCTTTATAAAATAAAGGATATATTATTATATTAATGAAAATAAAAAGCTTTTGAAAAGCTTATATTTGATGATGTTGCGTTTAATGAGTGAAATATAAATATGTTATACTATAAATATTTGAAGTCTTTCTTTAAAGATTTGCATTAGGTTAAATAATTGCAAATAATACTGTGGTATGCAGAATGATTCAAAAATTATAGTTGTTATTCTCAATCGTACCACTAGAGCGCAATGCCTATCCAAAAAGGCATGTTTGCCTCTAGTCTAAACAGATGTTGTCAATGCTCCGTCATCAGTTACAAAATATTCGTATTCCTTTCGTATGTGTATTTATACACATCATCATCACTGTCGTCATCACTGTCATCACCAACAACAGATGTATCAGTATTGTAGATATATATTTGAGGGAAAAAAAAAATATATATATATACTGTACATAAACCATTTTTAATTTACATTTTTTATTAAAAAATGTGTGTGTATATATGTATATATATATATATATATATATATATATATATATAAAACAATTAATACTTTAAACATTTAATTAGGCTATTATTATTATAGAATAATAATAATTATACTTGTATAGATTTAAATATTTAAATTGTTAAAAATATATTTATTACATTATATATATATTTATATATAATGTAATGTATAGATTTAAATATTCAAAATATATTTTTAACAATTTGAATCTTTAAATATATACATTACATTATTTATATATATATATATATATATATAATGTAATGTATAGATTTAAATATTCAAATTGTTAAAAATATATTTAAGTATAATTATTATTCTATAATAATAATTCAATGTTTAAAGTATTAATTGTTATATATATATATATATATATATATTTAATGTAAATATTTAAATATTCACATTTTTAATACAGTGTATATTATCATAATTATGTGTATATATATATAAAATTATGATAATATACACTGTATATGAGATTTAATAGCAGAACGCAAAGTAGGTCATACTGAAATATAGAAAATAATTCCTTTCCAGAAAATATGCAGCTAAGCAGTACATCCCTTTGACATACACGCAAGAAGTCAAGCTCTCTCTGTCTAAACCTTTTGCATGTTGTAAAATGAACTTCCTGTCAACAGCATGATGGTCACTATACAGTCCTGCAATGACATGTGTTCAGAGCAGACCTCCAGTACGTGCTGCTTCTGGGTGTGGCCTAAACGAGACAAACACAGATGACTTCCTCTGGGATTATGTGGCATTTATCAAATAGACTAGGAGTTATATAAAGCCATTTGTAAATGCAGAGGGAGCAGATTGGGATCTAACATTAATCCCAGCCTGCATTCAGCCTGGCTGCAATCCATCTGAAAGGAAGGGCAGGCAACAGGAATTACAAGCCTTGCACTGTCCTCCACCACTGTCCATACCCTTGCTTGCCCTCTCCAACTCATGGCCAACACAGGATAACTGACCCTGATCGATTGAGGGCCAGTGTTCAGTTTTAGCCGTAGACTATGTGATTGATAAAGACCTGCTTTCTCTGTAAATTCCAATTCAGTTAGGAATTATTAAAATGATTCAAGATTTGCTCAGGTTCAGTAGCAGTTTTTTTTTAAATCACAGCTCTTACCATGCTGATAAATGAAAAAAAAAAACTAAAAAACATGCACAAGTAAAAAATAATAATAATAATTTGCTTTTATTCACCAATAGAGAATACATGAATTTAATGTATGTTATATTAGTGAAAATAGGAATTAATCACCACTTTTACCACTTACCAATTCAATATATTTTTTAAATGAACACAAAAAAGATTATATATAAATGTTTTACTTTTTTTCCAGAAAATAACAATTACTATTATTATTATCGTCATCTTTAGACTTTTCAATAAGGTTTCATTTGTTAACATTACTTAACTACATTAGTTTACAAGAACAAACAATGAACAATACTTTTACAGATCAAAAGTTCAAGTGTATCCAACATTAGTTGGTGCACTGTCAACTAAAATGAAAATTAAAATAAAACATTTTTACAACTTACATTAACAAAGTTGAATAAATGCTTGTAAAAAATATATTGCTCATTGTTTGTTCATGATAGCATTATTATTATTATACTTTATGAATATATTGCATTTTAGATTATGTAGATCAACTGCTCAGCATTTGATTCCTAGGGAATATATACAGTATATGGCAAAATGTATATACTGAATGCAAAATAAGTTGCTTTGAAAAAAAGAAATGCAATGCATAGATTATGATTTACGTCTGATGATATTATTAACAATTACATTCAGCCAAGTGGATTCATCAGTGTGAAATTATTTATTGTTTTTATTGTGAAACAATTATTGTAAATGTATCCTTTATAATATACCTATAAGTTTACAAACACACACACACACACATTCAAACTTCACAACAGACACATTCAAAATGTATAAGTTATATACTTAGTGTTGTACACTACATGGGCAACATTTATGCTTTTAACAAAGCTGCATAATCACGTCATTTTTATGGCAGACAACATTGTGACTGTACACGTGTCCAGACATTAGCTCTGTTTAGGCATGCACATGTGTCTTCTACTGGCCTCTATCCAGTGTCCAGAGGATAAAATAACTCCATTTCCATGATGAAATTGTCCACAATAAACTAATGAATGCAGATGGATGATCTGAAACAGAGAAGAGAAGCCATTAAAGACGGTGTTTTATTGACCTGTTTGATGTGTTGTCACTTTAAAGTCATACTATGTTACTGTGATGTCAGTAGCAATGCACATGAACAGCACAGATTGATATTACCAATGACAGAGGTGCCAAAAAATAACAATATAAAAACTGTCATTTTAAATGTAACTTTAATTGAAAAATGTTAATGGTTTGTTTGGTTGTCTTTAATGGGTCAATCTTAAAACTATTATCTGAGAAATAAAAACTAGCACTGGTCCTTGTTCGAATTTATCAACCTCTTTTGATTACCACCATTAAGATTAGATCATAGATGATATTAAGGCTAATTACTATCATTTTATATCAATTCTAGATGTGTCTACACATCAACTTAGAGCAATGGCAATATTGCAGACATGATACACCTGTAGGTGTGCTGTAGTTTATTATTAGTCTGTCAAAAACATGTTCTCTGGCTATTGGCTATATAAAATGATGACTGATGCTTTTATATAGCCTAAGTTCAAATCTAGTGCGTGTAGGTAGTCCTGCTCTTAGTATCAAATCAAAATCACAACATAAGCTAAAGGCTAAAGTTGTAATGTAAAATGACCATAACACCCCCCCCCCTCCCCCCTTTGCATTTTGCCATTCAATTAAATTTTACACAATATCATATTTACATAACCATCTTATCTGGATAAAGTAAAGACCATAGTGCGTAAAACACTGCCGTCACTACGACCATTTTGGTTTGTATGTTTACTCGGATGATGATGCAATAGCACAGACACTTGATGTTGCTGAAGTTAATCCCTGTGCAACCAGATGCCTTCTTCTAATGGTTATAAATTCTAAAGAATTCATCTTGCCATCACTTTGACAATCTAGCTGGAAAAGGAATATGTCTGTGAGTATTGTTTGCATACTGAATAATGTATAGACTGAATAATGTCAGTATGTAAAACATGTCTTGATTTTAGTATCCTTATTAAAACAAAAAAACAAACAAAAAAACATTTCATATTATAAATCATATGCAGAAATAGTATAAATGACATCACCTTGGACAAAAAAAAATTCAATGTGCATTAAATGGGTCATGTATTCTGGTCAGTGAAAAGGAATTGTTTCTTACCTGTTTCAGTTCAAATTAGGTTTAAATTTTAGCATTCATTAACTTCTAGAGGTTTGAATATGCAAGAAATTCACTCTGGATGCGTCAGACCAGCGTGCTCCTCTTCTCGCGCATGATGTCAGGGGTCAGATGTGCGAAGTTAGAGGAAGCTGTGTTGTTCTGTTCATTATAACGCGATGAGGCCGGGGAGTTTTGCATCACCACGAGCCGGATGGGAGACTGTTGCTGTGGGGCGGGGGGCTCGGAGACGTACTCCTTGGTAGGGTCTTTCCCCCGGCAGTCGTACAGGATGCAAGAGATGAGAAAGACCAGAAGCAAGATCACGTAGCTGGCGATGAGGATGATGAGGTTCAGAGTGACTGGATCAATCTCCAGGTAAAACTCCATAAAACCCATGGCGACGCTGCATCCCTGACTCCGCGCTCTGAGAGAAACGTGGGCACCATGGACTCGGGCTCTTCAGGGTAAGCGTGCAGTAGCAGGGATACCCCCGACGAGCACCAGCAGGGCCCTGTGCAGAGATCAGAGTGGAGATGTCGCTCTGCCGTTCAAAGACTTTAATCCCTCCCCTTCTATTCCACCAACCTTAAATTCCTGCAGCCAATGATTAAAAGCTGCTCACTTTAATAGCTTAAGCTGCCATTTTAATTTTGCCAACTGCACATTGCAAGATGGAAGGGTGGAGTACAATTTTTAGCATGTCCCACCTCGTGTCCTTTCGCCAGACGCACGTCAATGTGGGATTTCACTGAATATTGTGTAATGAACGACTTTTAGTTATGTCATTATAATGGACCGTGACATAACAGTCAAGCCAAAAAGCAGATTTAATGTGTGTGGAGGTATTTTCGGAAAATGGAATATGCGCGCCCCCCCTTTTAATTAAAAGTGGCTACTAGTTATGTTATGACTTTATAAATGGACATGACAATACCAAAGCCAAAAAGCATACTAATGTTGTTTTTGAAGGTAATTTGGGAAAATATAATTAAATAAGTATAATTTTTTTTTTCATAATTTTCATTCATAATGTTTATGGATTTTTTTCATTATTTGTGTCATTCAGTAGAATTTCATAAAAAAAAAACACAATGTGCATACATAATCATATATAATTATTTAATGTAAGGCATACTTCGAGTGTTTGGGACAGAGTTGGCTGAAAGAGTCTAATAAACAGCTGTTTTATGTCATCATAAATGGACTGTGATGTAAAACAGATGCCAAAAAGCAGATTTAATACTGCTTTTGGAGGTATTCAAAATTTTGTGGCATTTTGCACTCTTAATTTCTCTAGGTTTATGTTTTTTTTTATACAATTTTTTTAATCTTTTATTTAATTATAATAAAGAACTTTTGTATTAATAATTATATATGAAGATTAAATAAAACAAAGCACTTTGAGAGTTTTTGGGAGAGTGGCTAATAGTTATGTCATGTCATTATTAATGGATGGTGACATAACACTGGAGCCAAAAAGCAGATTTAAGGTTATGTGTGGAGGTATTTTGGAAAGATTTTACATTTAGCATATTTCATAAATGTTAAGGCTATATAATGTTGGGGTAATGCATTACAAGTAATGTGAGTTATGTAATCAGATTACTTTTTTCAAGTAACTAGTAAAGTAATGCACTACTTTTAAATTTACAAAAAAAATATCTAAGTAACTTGTCTCCATGTTGAGAGGAATCAGGAGTAAGTACAGATGCATTGTGTGTGTGGTGCATTGAGTAAACATGATGGTTATTGTAGTAATAGACTAAATGTGAGCATTTACTCATCTCACTTGCACGAAAACTGATTCAGTGTCCCTCAAAAAAATCAATAAGAACAATCAAATGCAAACTCAGAAAACCACACAAACCTGCAATAATTAAATGTTAAACAGCACTCAAATACTTTATGCATTTAATCTCACTTTATTAACCAATCTCTTTGCTGCTGACCTTCGATTATTCAATTCAACCGTAATGATTTCCATTACACGAGAGTAGATGTTAAAACTTCATGCTGATTTGTACTCGGCTTTCGCCAAGATAAGCACCAACTAAGACGTAGCTTTACAGTAACCTATGCTTCTCCATCCATCCTACGCTTCTTTCCAAATGGTGATGTGAATCTCCTTCTGTCTGGTGTTAATAGCTGCAGTGTATTTGCAAACACAACGGCTGCAACCACAATGCGGTCCCCTCTTGACAACCGTCTGGATTGAGCAGAGTAGGGGACATCTCTAGGGTCTTCAAGTGGGCACCTTCCGTCCTCAGTGTTTCATCGACTAGCCCACGACACCTCAAGAGGGCTCGACAGTGACTCTGGCGTCCCAGAGTCACCCCCCTCCGTCCCCCACTCAACTCAGCCCAGCATACTGACCTCTACATCCCTCCTGCTGCTGAGGTTGCTCCTTCCTCGTAGTTCACATGTGACCTAACCACAATCTCTCACAACATCTCCACAACCCAACCACACGCGCCAACCCGTCTGACTAAGGCTGTCGAGCCCCACTGCGGACGTTAAAGCGGTCAGTGGCAACGGTTCCGTATGGCATACTACCGCTAAACACAATATCTGTCCAAACACCAATCCTCATTCACGCAAAATACACAGGAACGTAATAACTGTAATTACTATGCAAACTATACAAGTAAACCAACAGACTCTTCAAATTTTCAAGAATTTTTCGAAACCGTAGCATGGCGGCCTGTACACAGCCAGCCAGACTCTTTCCGTCTCAACCACAGCCAGTTGCTGCTCCTCTCTGCTGCTTCAGATAAGTTCTTTACTGTGCGACGCAACTCTTGCCCACTGAATCCGACGTCTCTGAGGAACCGGGTTGTGGAGTGTGCCACAAATCCTCGACAACCCACTTCCACTGGATAAACCCGGACTCTCCATCCTCGCTGTTCTGCTTCAGTGGCCAGCTGAGCATACCGCAGTTTCTTCCTCTCATATGCCTCATCTACAGCATCCTCCCATGGCACTGTTAACTCTATCAGTTGAACAATGCGTGCTGATCCAGACCACAAAACAATATCTGGTCGGAGGTTAGTGGTGGCAATCTCAGGTGGAAAATTAAGCCGTTGATCAACATCTGCCAGCATTTTCCAGTCCCTAACAGCTTCCAGTTGTCCTGAGCGAGAATTGGTTTTAACACCTTTTCTTGGTGGTTGCTCGCCTGGGCCGAGGAATATTGTCTTCTGTGTGTAATGTTTTGCTAGAACAGGTGGCAACTTATTGGTCATGTTACGCTTGTCTTCCAATGCTAAAGCCAAACATCGGAGTACTTGGTCATGGCGCCAAGTAAACCGACCTTGGCTAAGAGCCACCTTACATCCTGTCAAAATGTGCCTTAATGTGGCAGGTGGTGAACACAAAGGACAAGAGGGATCCTCTCCAACCCAGAGGTTTAGGTTCTGTGGTGATGGGAGAACATCATATGTTGACCTGATAAGGAAACTGATCCTACTCTCTTCCATTGACCAAAGGTCTTGCCAGCCCATCTTGCGTTGTTCCACACTCTCCCATCTCATCCACTCACCCTGCTTGGTCTGGGAAATGGCCTTTATACACCTCATCCTCTCCTCCTGCTTTCGCACCTCGTTGACTACGAGCTTCCTCATTTGAGCTGGGGCTGCCTTGTGCCATTTAGGAGGAGCTATACTGAGCCCAAAACCCCCTCTTCCATGCTGTACCTGCCCCACGATATCACCAATTTGAAGGGCAGCCTTTGCCTCTTCCACAGATCTCTTTGCTGACCATTTTCTACCAGTTTTTAACACAGGTGCTGCCTCCCTTACACATTTGTCGCGTGACTCTACTAAGGTAATTTCCAGTCTGACCTTGGCGCACTTAAACTCCTCGGTTAAAGCAGAGACTGGCAGCTGCAATATTCCTTTACTATAAAGTCCCACTCTGCTGAGGCAGCGTGGAACTCCCAACCATTTCCTGATATATGAATAATAAGCAAAAATGATATTGAATAAACATCACATTTGTGTTTAATTTTTGTATTTTTTAATTTTTTAAAGGGGTCCTATTTATGCCCTTTTACTAAGTCTTGGTTTTGTTTTTGGGGTGTAGAATATTTTTTCATGTTAAAGGGGTGGTAAAACACGATTTCACTTTTCTAACTTTAGCTAGTGTGTAATGTTGCTGTTTGAGCATAAACAACATCTGAAAAAATTACAACACTCAAAGTTCAAAGCAAAGGGAGATATTTGCTTTTGAAGAAATCAATTTCTAAGGACTCCAGCAAACGGCCAGTAGGGACCACACGTCATTCCTCCAGGGTTGCTGACATCACTAACCCCACTAAACCCCTCCTCCGAGAATACTAAATAAGGGTGAGGCCATTTTTTATTGCTTTGGAGAAGAGTTGTTGTGGTATAGTAGGCTGGAGTGTTGCCGCAATGCCGTCGAAACGCTGTTTCGGGCCTAGGGACGGGGGAGTTAGGGATCAATGGTTAAAATTTATTTTTAACTCGGTCCCTCATAATTATTACCCAAATCTCGCTCTCTGTGCTGCACATTTTACGGAGGAAAGCTTCCACAATCTTCGCGAGTTCAACGCAGGATTCGCACAACGGCTTGTGCTGACAGACGGAGCAGTTCCAACTTTAAAAACAGAAGCTGTTGTTTACAGGCCACAAACCTGTAAGTATGATTTATTTTTGGTCTATGTGTTTTCCTGTAATAGTTCGTTTTGTTAATTGTACGTTGTAGCAAGGAAGTAAACAAATGACAATGCTGTTTGGCTCTGCAAACCAGCTTGTTAAATGGTTATTCATACCTAACGTTACAAACTTTTTTTTAATCTCAACAGCGAACTTGGAATTAGTGTAAATTATTCTTTGATTAGAGCTTTTATGTATTGTTTATCTACATGCTTGTTTATCTACAGGCATGCTAAACATGGTTCTGTGTTTGATTTGGCTACTGTAGTAAAGCCAATGTTTAGTGTTCTTTTGGGGTTAATAGTTCTGGCGACAGATATTTGGCTACAATCGTTCTAAAAATACAAAAGTAACGGTGCCATAAAGTCAGTAACAATCACTATAGATCAGCAGTCTTTACTCAAAAAAATCCCTTTGAGGACTGTAGTATAATTTGTTAGACCGATTATATGAAATTCTTAAGAAGCTTATTTTTTGTAATACTATAATAATTATTACAATTAAATAACAGCATATCTGAAAAGTAATGAAACAACAACAACAAAAAACAAACCTTTCTGAAACGTCGTTTAACAGCCGTTCTTGAACAGGTTCTGCTCGATCATCTTCACTAACATTCTTCTGGGTCCGATTGGTTTTATTGACGCCATTATTTATAATACACCAAAGCACAAACTACCGGTAAAGGTAAGGGGCGTGACGTTTCCGAAAAACTTGCACTAGGCGGTTAGCAAATCACAACACACTGGGCCAGCTAACCAATCTGAGCCCATTGCGTATTTTTGAGGGACTGGCTTCATAGAACCCGGAAACCATCAGACCGTTTTTACAAGGAGGGGCAGAGCAGTGTAGAATAAAGGTAAAATATATGAAATGTAATGCAATTTTTTTTAAATGAAGCACGAACACATGTTACAGTGCACCCCACAAACACAATCAAGCCTTCGAAAAAATGTGTTTTACCACCCCTTTAAAAAAAAAAGACGCGATTTTTCGTTTTCGATGAAGCTCTTCCTTCCTAAATACGAAATGTGCTGTGATTGGTTAGCTGGCCCAGTGTGTTGTGGCTGCACATAGCATGTGTCAGTGGTTCCCAAACCTGTCCTGGAGTAGCTACCCCCAACACTGCATGTTTTCTTTGTCTCCCTAATCAAACACACCTGATTCAACTCATCAGCTTATTATCACATGGGTTAATGAGCTGATGAGTTGAATCAGGTGTGTTTGATTAGGGAGACAAAGAAAACGTGCAGTGTTGGGGGTAGCTAGCTTCTCAGGTTTGGGAACCAATGTGTTAGGGAAATATCAGGCCCCTTCATAACCGCCAGCTCTAAATAGCTATAAATATCAACGATGGTGTGATGTCAATTTTTAAAATAATTTAGAGCCTGATTTAGACCCTGACAATGTTAAGGAACAAGAGGATCGTGCTGTCCGGATTTCAAGTACGGACTTTGCAAGCAAGTCCGTACAGCCCCCCCACCCTTATGTTATCCACCATTTAATCATATTCGTTGGAAAACTATGGTAATACAAACAGTAATCGATCAAAAAAATCATGGATCATTTTCCTAAGGGGTGGAGAACAGTCGTGCAAAAGCAAAAGCTTTAAAGCTGAAGTAAACACTAAATATACCGTAAGTTAGTTAGCACAGGCTAGCGGAGGCAAAGCTTTGCCCTTCGTTTACATCATATCTTAGCAACTAGGCTACATAAAACTTATAATTGGGACTTTTAATAAAAAACACAAACAAATAATAAGACATACTTACAAGTTGTGATCCATAAACAAAAGATTGTCCCGACAAAATGGGAAATGGCTCTGTCTTTCAGGAGAAGTTTTTGTGCGTTGCCTGCATACTCTCTTCTGGAAGCTGCTTTCCATAAAATGTACAGTGCACAGAGAAACGTTGAGGTTATAATGTTCAGGAACAGTGACTTACAGGGTTCGTACGGGTGCTTGAAATACTAGAAGATGCTTGAATTTTGATGTTTGAAAAGTGCTTAAATTTTTTGATAAAAAGCTTGAAATTGTAACTGTATTTCTTTCACAACAAATATCTGACTGAATAGTTCGTTTATTAAATGGAGAAATAAAATGTAGCCCTTCAGATCACAGACTGTAAAAAAAAGCTTCAGATACAGAGCGATTTGCGCTACGCTGGCCAGAGCAAAAGTAGGCGGAGTTTTCATTTTGATTTCCTCGCTCACCATTAACCAAACGCTTTTCGCCTGACTTACAACTACTCTACCAGCTTTTTTTTATTCCTGAGCACCAGTCTCGTGTGGCTTGCGCCTGCCTCAAAATCTCTCACTGTTTTAATATACAAGACAGACCCACAGACAGTGCAATGCTGATCTTATTTACCTATTTCTCATCCGATCTTATATTTTATTCGCTCTTTTTATCCGTATATGGGAGTGAGCTCGTGGCTCTATTGAGCCTCGCGCCAGCCACCAGCCACACGATCTCTCACTGTTTTCATCTACCAGACACTGGGGATTGATACACGAAAACACACAGACAGTGCAATCCTGCTCTTATTTACCCATTTTCTCACCTTATCTTATATTTTATTCGCTCTTTTTATCCGTATATGGGAGTGCGTTCGTGGCTCTATTAAGCCTCGCACCAGCCACACGATCTCTCACTGTTTACACCTATCAGACACTCCTAATGATAAACGAGAGCACACAGACAGTGCAATACAGATCTTATTTACCTATTTCTCATCTGATCTTATATTTTTTTCGCTCTTTTTATCCGTATTTGGGAGTGCGCTCGTGGCTCTATTAAGCCTCGCACCAGCCACACGATCTCTCACTGTTCACACCTATCAGACACTCCTAATGATAAACGAGAGCACACAGACAGTGCAATACAGATCTTTTTTACCTATTTCTTATCTGATCTTATATTTTATTCGCTCTTTTTATCCGTATATGGGAGTGCGCTCGTGGCTCTATTAAGCCTCGCGCCAGCCACCAGCCACAAGATCTCTCACTGTTTTCATCTACCAGACACTCGGGATTGATACACGAAAACACACAGACAGTGCAATCCTGCTCTTATTTACCCATTTTCTCACCTTATCTTATATTTTATTCGCTCTTTTTATCTGTATATGGGAGTGCGCTCGTGGCTCTTTTAAGCCTCGCGCCAGCCACACGATCTCTCACTGTTTACACCTATCAGACACTCCTAATGGTACAGGAGAGCACACAGACAAGTGCAATTGACCTTTGGCTAAGCCCCGCCCCCCTTAGTTACTGTTGCTACGTCCGTCAAACTTCGTCTGGGCTCTGGTGTTTGCTATCAACATGGCTTATGCTGTGACAGCTCTTCCTGGTGAAATTTTATTCAACTTTTATAAATCAGCAAATAAAGTGTCCGATAGAAGTAGGCAAAAGGGGCTGCAATATGCGTTCGAAGGCTATGACATACAGGTAAAACGCAAGGAACAACACGGCATCCAAATAGAGGCAAAAGCATACCGGTCACAGTCAAAAAAGGAACCACCGCATATCCTACTGATCGAGACGGAGGCTGGGACTAACAATATCAAAGAGCAACACTGTTCATGCAAAGCTGGGTAGGTTTTTATTCACTTCTATAATCGTTATTACAAAGCAAACGGACTAACGTTACGCGAGTATAACGTTGTATTTATTAGCAGCGTGTAGCGTATCAACAATCGGTATCAGGGATGGAAATTAACTTTTTTGTCCACCGGCCACTGTGGCTGGTGGATTTCAAAATCTACCAGCCACTCAATGTTTTTACTAGCCACTTTCTTGTTTTTAACCGACAATGTGTAACTGCGTGTGAAAAATAATACTACAAGATCTACAATAATTAAGCAGTTAAATTAATCTCAAGTCTCAATGAAATACTGACATTTTCTCTTTCTCTCTTATACCATGAACTGATATACATTTCATTAAATGAGTAGGGCAGATTAAACAAAAAACTGAACCGATGCTGAAACGCACTCTATGCTGGAGGTTGCTCTCTTTGCGAGAGTATGCCTGTTCTGTCATATTTACATCATGCGTTCGCGGCTAGCTCTCCTTTGGGACGGCAATAACCGCCTCTCGCGCTCAAGCCTCAACGGAAGAAGCGTGCGGGTAGATGTTCACACGGCTAGCTCTTTACGACGCAAGAGAGCTACCCCGCCCTGAAAATACACCATGCGCTCGCGGCTAGCTCTCCCTTTGGACGGCACACTGCCTCTCGCGCTCCCACGTTTTCTTCCCTCGTCGAGTCTCGACGGAAGAAGCGCGCGTGTGTTGAAGATGTGCCTCCTCTAAAAGTGTCTGCCGTCCGGGTGAAACGGTATGCTATTTTTATTTACCCGCCACGGTGGCCGGTAGGTGAAGCGAGTTTACCCGCCACAACACAAAATCACCCGCATTTGGCTGGTGGCGGGTGCTAATTTCCATCCCTGATCGGTATGCTACAGTAGTTAACGTTAACGTTAGCTGACAAGGTGATGTTTTGGTTAGCTCCACAGGGTTTTAATAAAACTGTCTAACTAGTATAACTTCACAGTAAGGTTAAAAGCAAAATTTACCTTAGAGCACACAAAGGTGTGCCTGTTGATCCTCGAGGGGTTTAGCTGACTGTCCACACAGTTTAATCCAAAGACGACACTTGTCAGGATTTGACTTCGGTTTTGGGAAGGGGAAAAAACGGACACCCCCTCCAACTTCTCTGGGAAACGCGTATCGGTGTTACAAATGCCCCAGGCACAACGTTTAACCATGTTTTTGATAATCCTACGACCATAATGGCCTGCCGAGACCACAAATATGAGATGCTCGCGTTAAAGTCAATGGAGCGCTGTGAAAAAGTGTCGGACCTCTGTCTGAGCTAGTTCTTGGCTGCGCTGTGATTGGTCAATCTACATTCTAGGGCGTGGCTTAGCCAAAGGAGAATACAGATCTTATTTACCTATTTCTCATCTGATCTAATATTTTATGTGCTCTTTTTGCCCGTGATGAAGCGCGTCTCGATCGTGGCTCTTACGTCACCAGCCACAATATCGCTCACTGTTTTAGACACTCGGATTGATACACTCAACATACAAACAGTGCAATCCTGCTCTTATTTACATATTTGACATCTTATCTTATTTTGTATTAGCTCCTTTGTCCCGTAATATGGAGCACGTCTCGTGGCCAGCCACAAGATCTCTCACCTTACAGCGCCTGATACTCCGATTGACATTTTCTGAAGGAGTTTTTGACCACTCCATTCAGTTTTGTTTTGTATAAAGCATTTCCTTAAAGTGAATTTCGTTTTGTATAAATTGTATCTTAATTTTAATCAATGTTTGATCAACCAATTCCCTGGATTTTATAAATAAGAAGCAAATATAGCAGACATAGTCCTATAACAATAAAACCATGACATTTTTGCATTGCACGTTCCTCACATGCATGAGAAATAATGTCTAGCCTAGTTTTAAACGAAACAAAAAGGCTACTTTCAGACAATGTAATCCGTATGAAATGAGCATTTCTCTCCACGCCTTCACTACTGCGAAGATGGCGAGTCCAACTTCATCCTTTTAGCCAACACTGTCACAGAAAACACTTTATGGATGGGTGGAGGTGGTGGTTGTGTCACCCCGTGCCACCCACACGCTCACTAAAGAACCTATCTTATTAATTACTGGATATCTGAAGCTAAGAAAATGTAGTCGAGTTACGAGTATTGGTTGCAGAAAATATATATTAATTGAAATCAGCCACCCCCACCCAAAAGTGTATACAGGTAGCATAACTACTTAAAAAGGTACTTAAACAATATTTCATAAACCACAATGTGATGTTTAAATATTCAATTTACTCACTTGACTTTGACATGTTCTGTGACTGACAGATGTTCTCCTGCACCATTCCTGGATGACAGGCAGCTGTAAAACAGTGAGAGATCTTGTGGCAGTAGGCTACGCTAGAGGCTGACGCGACGAGCCACGAGACGCGCTCCATCACGGGCAAAAAGAGCTTATAAAATTATTAGATATGATGACAAAAAGGTAAATAAGAGCAGGATTGCACTGTGTGTGTGTTTTCGTGTATCAATCCGAGTGTAGACCGTAGAGCCACGAGTGCACTCCCATATACGGATAAAAAGAGCGAATAAAATATAAGATCAGATGAGAAATAGGTAAATAAGAGCAGGATTGCACTGTCTGTGTGTTTTCGTGTATCAATCCCGAGTGTCTGGTAGATGAAAACAGTGAGAGATCTTGTGGCTGGCGCGAGGCTTAATAGAGCCACGAGCGCACTCCCATATTCGGATAAAAAGAGCGAATAAAATATAAGATCAGATGAGAAATAGGTAAATAAGATCTGTATTGCACTTGTCTGTGTGCTCTCGTTTATCATTAGGAGTGTCTGATAGGTGTAAACAGTGAGAGATCGTGTGGCTGGTGCGAGGCTCAATAGAGCCACGAGCGCACTCCCATATACGGATAAAAAGAGCGAATAAAATATAAGATAAGGTGAGAAAATGGGTAAATAAGAGCAGGATTGCACTGTCTGTGTGTTTTCGTGTATCAATCCCGAGTGTCTGGTAGATGAAAACAGTGAGAAATCGTGTGGCTGGTGCGAGGCTTAATAGAGCCACGAGCGCACTCCCATATACGGATAAAAAGAGCGAATAAAATATAAGATCAGATGAGAAATAGGTAAATAAGATCTGTATTGCACTGTCTGTGTGCTCTCGTTTATCATTAGGAGTGTCTGATAGGTGTAAACAGTGAGAGATCGTGTGGCTGGTGCGAGGCTTAATAGAGCCACGAACGCACTCCCATATACGGATAAAAAGAGCGAATAAAATATACGATCAGATGAGAAATAGGTAAATAAGATCTGTATTGCACTGTCTGTGTGCTCTCGTTTATCATTAGGAGTGTCTGATAGGTGTAAACAGTGAGAGATCGTGTGGCTGGTGGCTGGTTCGAGGCTTAATAGAGCCACGAGCGCACTCCCATATACGGATAAAAAGATCGAATAAAATATAAGATAAGGTGAGAAAATGGGTAAATAAGAGCAGGATTGCACTGTCTGTGTGTTTTCGTGTATCAATCCCGAGTGTCTGGTAGATGAAAACAGTGAGAGATCGTGTGGCTGGTGGCTGGTGCGAGGCTTAATAGAGCCACGAGCTCACTCCCAAAAACGGATAAAAACAGCGAATAAAATATAAGATCAGATGAGAAATAGGTAAATAAGATCTGTATTGCACTGTCTGTGTGCTCTCGTGTATCATTATGAGTGTCTGATAGGTGTAAACAGTGAGAGATCTTGTGGCTGGTGTGAGGCTAGAGCCACGAGCGCACTCCCATACGGATAAAAAGAGCGAATAAAATATAAGATCAGATGAGAAATAGGTAAATAAGATCAGCATTGCACTGTCTGTGGGTCTGTCTTGTATATTAAAACAGTGCGAGATTTTGAGGCAGGCGCAAGCCTCACGAGACTGGTGCTCAGGAATAAAAAAAGCTGGTAGAGTAGTTAGTTGTAAGTCAGGCGAAAAGCGTTTGGTTAATGGTGAATATTGACCTATTGTGCGTACCGTTCTGGCTCCCGCTGGCTTCAGGGGATAGGCCTATGCGCTGCATTTGGTTTAAAAACATATATTACATATTGTGTAAGTTCGAGTGGCAGGCGCATATATCCGTGACTGGTCGAGTGGCTGGAGCATATATCTGTGACTGGTCGAGTGGCTGGAGCATATATCTGTGACTGGTCGAGTGGCAGGCGCATATAATGCAGTGGCAGGCGCATATATCTGTGACTGGTCGAGTGGCAGGCGCATATAACGCAGTGGCAGGCACATATATCCGTGACTGGTCGGGTGGCAGGCGCATATAACGCAGTGGCAGGCGCATATATCTGTGACTGGTCGAGTGGCAGCTCCCCCTGCCACGCAAAGATTTTACCCCTACAGCGCCTTTGTTTGCGCTTTGGTGCTGGTACTGACCTCGCTCCAAAAGTATGCTGTGCTGCGTCTCGCCATGTTTACTTCCGGTATAGGCTTTACTGCACGCGGGTTTTTGTATGCGCCGAGATTCCTTGCGAATAGAACATGCGCAGAACACAAATCATAATGGGGATATGCCGATATGCGTTTACATCATAGATATAAACACTAGAAGTCGCCTTGGGGTTCTAAACATGCGTCAAAACCGCCGCCATCTTGAAACAGGGGTCTTGTCATAGGAAGTAGCTAGGTAACGCTGAATTCATGGATGATGCCGGACGTTTGTGCTGCGTATGGATGTTTACACTAACGAAATCTAAAAACCAGACAGCAAGGGATTACATTTCACAAGATTGTGAAATTTTGTAAATTTTTTTAAATTTCACTGGACTCTGTAATAAATACATGTCTGACCGTTGGAACGAACCAAAACAACTAGAAAATCGCATTCATGACGATTTATGGTGATTTTATTTCCGTTAGACCTTTTCCTACATTGACGCTGATGAGGGGCTCCCCTGTTTCAAGATGGCGGCTCTATTGACACATTCGTTCCAATGAACTGCCGTAGCCAAGGCAACATCTAGTGTTTATATTTATGCGTTTACATGACCAAAAATTCGGGTTAGAAAAGGGATACCCCAGGTATCATATCCCGGTTTTTAAAATCCGGGATATGCCGGGTTTTTGCCGGTGTTTAAATGGCCGTGCGTGACCGGGTTATTGCTAATATCACGGTTTTGAACGGGTTATTGGCTGCATGTAAACCTAATCAGTGAGATTTGACAGACAGAGAAGGTTACTTTTGATATGGAACAAATTCTCAGCTGACAGATTCTGTCAATATTGCCAACGTTTTGGCGCTTTTAAATGTGACAGATCTTTGTAGCGCATTAGTTCAAACGGCACGTGATACAGTAGCCTACAACCCAGCCCCCCCCCCCCCCCCCCCCTCAGATTTTGTTCAAACCTTGTCTATGTCAAGAATGTGTCACAAAACCAAGGCCTGTAAAATATTTCTGTTCAAATCCTATGTCTTCATATTTTCAGCCGTTGAAATTACTTCAGTTTTACAGCCTGAAAATCACATTATCTGGGAAGCAATATTTGGACATTAATATAATGAAAAGTATTATTCATAGGCATTATCTACTTAGACAGTGATACATTTTGAAAAATAAAACTTATTTGCTTAATTTTTATTTGCTTATTTGCTGATTTGCTTAAATATCTGATCCTTCTGCTATTATGAAACACAATTTTGGCTGTTTATAGCATTATCTCTTTTAATGTGATAACACTAAATAATAATTTTGACTTTGTAATTTACGGTGGTGTAAGGTGCTGGTAAAAGCTTTAAAATGGACCTTGAAAGTGCTTGAATTTGACCTTGGAAAAGGTGTACGAACTCTTTTAACTTCTCTAAGTTTGTCAGCCTTTAGGACAAACTTTTTTTGTGATGTCACCAACACGGGAAGTTTGTTGTAGTTCCAGCTGTTTGTTGTAAAAAAAGCGATTGCATTGAAGCTTTGAGCGTCGTAAATGTGTAGATGTTATTTATGCTCCAACAGCAACATTACACATTAACTAAAGTACAAAATAAGTGAAATCATAATTAAGGCCCCCTTTAAAGAGTGTTGAACTTTCTTGCAATCCAGAATGTCAGCACAGCTGAAAGGTTTGTTTGATCTGCGCCCTACCGTACAGGTGTGAATATCCTTCAGCCTGATGCTTATTAATTTCACTTTTGGTGTAAAAGGGCCTTTATGTTTGCCAAAAATCTAACTCAAAAAAAATAACTAAAACTAAAACACAAACAAGCAAGCCCAATGCATTATTTTCCATAAAAAGTAATTAAGTAATGAGATTAGTTTATTTTCAGGGAATAAAGTAATATTGTAACACATTACTTTCCAAAGTTTTATATATATATATATATATATATATATATATATATATACACGTATAAACACAACTGTTAACTGAATACACACGCATATACACATATAGTAATATTGCAAAAATGGACCATAAAGACACTACAGAAGTGACAAAAAATATTAAAAATAAGTCTCAGCAATATAAATAAAATATTTCATATTTCATACGTGTATTTATATATATATTGTTGAGGCATATTTAGTATAGCCCATTTAATATACACTACAAAAGTGACATAAGAGATTAAATGATATTTGAAATAAGCCATTCTATCACGTCTCAACAATAAAAAAGTTTTAAAATTAAAACTTTTATATTTGGTGGTATACACAAAGTTTACCCAAGGGTACAGTATTGCTTGACATTCCTGTTAATGGACGAGAAAGTAGAGTGCTTTTCTTCTTTTAATCTGGGTTTGCAACATCTGTCTATGTCTTGATCTGTCCATAAGCATCTATTACAGATTACAGCAGTGAACACTTAACGCATACCACCTGCCCAAAGTTTTATAGTTTAACAAGGATTATACTGTAAACGTACCAGATGGACAAGAAAAAAAAAGAATAACTGAGGTCTTAAAAAAGGTCACAGGTGGGGCCATGCAAACCATACGCAGGGCATAATCTGTCTAGAATATCAATTAATGTACTGTTTTGTTTTTTATGCATGTGATTTAAAGTCACCAATATTTCCATTCAAATTTGGTCTTTTTAAAACCAAAAGTATGTCATGCGAATCGTAGAGTTTAATTCAAATCTGGGTATTTATTGCGTGTAAATATGTGCTCTGGGTCAATCTGATTCTGTTAAAACTCTAAACTCTGCATATAACTCTCTATAGGCAATGATCCAACATTTAACAAACCCATGCATTGTGCCTGCTGCAAATTTTTACTTTAAAAAAATAAATGTAATCAGAAATCATATTTATTTGACTACATTGAATTTTAATGTCAAATGGATTCAAATGAACACATTTTCAGTCAATCCGAAGCATATTTTAATCAAAGCTATTCCTCCGACTCTCTACCAGGTCAGTCTGACTCTCCCACGATCTGTCCATTTTTCTTCTCTTTCTGCATCTCATGCACACTGCACTGAAGCCCAGAAGCAGCAGGCCACTGATGAGGAACAGAAGTCCCAGAATGGAGATGGTCGATCCGTGGGTGCTGAAACTGTAGGCTACTGCTGTGACTGCAACGCCAATGATCAGGAGAACCACACCAAAAGGAAGGGTACAGCGAGAGCAGGACCCCTCCGCTCCTCCAGTGGCTGTCGTCAGCTCTACTCCATTAACCAGGGCTGAACCCTTTAGCGCAGAATGATCAGAGCTCATGGTCCAGTGAAAGATGCTAGGATGCTTCACTTTTGTCTGGTTCTTTTCTGGTTCCCTTTTGTTCTTTACTGACGATTCAGTTTGTAGCAGCATTCCTAAGGTAAAAAATTACCATAATAAAACAGAATTTTTAATGTAACTGTTTTGTAAATCTTTAGGTGAACTATCATATTCATTCATTCGTCCATCCATGTACATATCTTTTTTCTTTATTGATAATTCCTATCTATTCACTTGTTCTGTCATTCACTATGTACATTTCTTCTGCAAAAGGCATTTTTTTCATGTTGCACTACATTTAGCAAATAATGAGTTAGGGTAATTGAGTTTCGTAAATGAGTTTCGTAATTCTGCACGAATTATGAAAAATTATACTATATAGTCACTTTGTTTTGTATTATGATCTTTTTACAATTCTATTTTGTTTTGAAAAATAAGAACGTTATACAGAACTGTTTAAATGTTTGTGGTCAGTAATTAAAATAATAATAATAATAATAATACTTTTATTCAGCAATGATGCATTCAGTTATGTCAGTAAAGACATTAATAATGTTTCCCAAAAATTATATTTCAAATAAATACTTTTATTTTGAACTTTTTCTATTCATCAATAAATCCGGGGAAAAAACGTATCAAAGCTATTAACAAAACTAGGCCTTTTAAGCAGCAAAACAGTTTTCAATGGACTAATAATCAAATTGTTACTTTAGCACCAAATCAGCATATTAGAATGATCATTAAAGGATCATCTGACACTGAAGCTGCACACGATGCTGAAAATGAGTCTTTGCCATCGCAAGAATAAATTGCTTTTTTAAATATATTAAAATATAAACCGTTATTTTAAATTGAAATAATATTTCACAATATTACTGTTTTTACTGTATTTTTGATCAATGCAGCTTTGGTTAGCATAAGAGACTTCTTTCAAAAACATAAAAAAATCCTACCACAAAACCTTGTGTACATATGGACAGATTTATTTATAAAATAGCAGAGTAAAATTATTTACCAGTTCACTATAGTCATGCAGAAAGTTTAATGCATAAAGAAAAAAGCTTCACAAACTGAGATGCTGAAGAAGAAACTTACCATGACATGAAGCATATGTGCCCTGGAGTGGAAACCAGACTGAAATAAAGTATATCTTCAATATGTTTCTCTTCCTTTAAATACAACCTTGATATTTAACCCTCTACATACTGACTGCACGTATCCTTTGGAGTCGTCCCTGTGGTGGGTCAGTTTCTGGGCCACCAGGGTGCCACAGTATCCAAGGAACAAAAACAATCCTTGCACCACAGCTGCATGGCCACACACTCCCCTAGATTCCCTGGCCATGCCGTCAATTACAGACAGATGTTCAATGTTCTCTGCCTCTTTCATCTTTTTCCCACTCCCATAACTGGGTGCTGTGCTTGGACTCTAGTTCATCTGCATTGTGATCTGTGTAGAACATGATGGAGTTTAGCAAGGAGTTTCTCAGAAAATAATTTATCATCATCTATGCTGAAAAGTCTTCAACTGGTTTTTATAAGGCGGGTTTCAGTCTCTGAAGAAATGCATGGGTTAAAGCTCCCTCATGTGGTCTTTTTAGTGACTAACATGAGAAAAAAATGTATGGGGGAAAATATTGAAATAGGTGACATACTTAAAGGGTTAGTTCACCCAAAAATGAAAATTATGTCATTAATGACTCACCCTCATGTCGTTCCAAGCCCCTAACCAATTATCTCATACACCAGATAACACGTGAGCAGCGTCTTACGTCAACAGCGTCACCGCGTACTCGTGAAGAGAGAATGACAACAGAACCGGAAGAGAATACAATGATGAATAAAGTCGTAGTTTTTGTTATTTTTGGACCAAAATGTATTTTCGATGCTTCAAAACATTCTAACTAACCCACTGATGTCACATGGACTACTTTGATGATGTTTGTATTTCCTTTCTGGACAAGGACAGTATACCGTACATACATTTTCAATGGAGGGACAGAGAGCTCTCGGACAAAATCTCAAATATCTTAAACTGTGTTCCGAAGATGAACGGAGGTCTTACGGGCTTGGAACGACATGAGGGTGAGTCATTAATGACATAATTTTCATTTTTGGGTGAACTAACCCTTTAAGTGTCTTGGTAAAAGCATCATCTCACCATCTCACCATCTCACCGGTCTTCACGCAGATCTTAAATAGATCATTGGAGCAGTGTGAAGTTCCCTGCTGCTTCAAACGCTCCACTATCATTCCTGTCCCCAAAAAACCCCAAATCACTGGACTTAATGACTACAGACCTGTCGCTCTCACGTCTGTGGTCATGAAGTCGTTTGAAAGACTGGTGCTGGCCCACCTGAAGGACATCACTGGACCCCTGCTGGATCCCTTTCAGTTTGCTTACAGAGCAAACAGGTCTGTGGATGATGCAGTCAACATGGGACTGCATTATATCCTGCAACATCTCGACGAACCAGGGACTTATGCAAGGATCCTCTTTGTGGACTTCAGTTCGGCCTTCAATACCATCATGCCTGGTCTTCTCACAGCCAAACTGACCCAGCTCTCCATACCATCCTCGATCTGTCAGTGGATCACCAGCTTCCTGACGGACCGGCAGCAGCGAGTGAGACTGGGGAAACACACATCCAGGACTCTCACCACCAGCACTGGCGCCCCCCAAGGGTGCGTTCTCTCCCCACTGCTCTTCTCCCTGTACACTAATGACTGCACTTCTAAAGACCCCACTGTCAAGCTCCTGAAATTTGCCGACGACACCACTGTCATCGGTCTCATCCGAAACGGTGACGAGTCTGCTTACAGACTGGAGGTTGAACAGCTGGCTGTCTGGTGCAGTTATAACAACCTTGAGCTGAACACGCTCAAAACAGTGGAGATGATCGTGGACTTCAGGAGGAACAGCCCAGCACTCCCCCCACTCACCATCATGAACAGCACTGTGGAAGCAGTGGAGTCATTCAGGTTCCTGGGCACTTCCATCTCTCAGGACCTGAAGTGGGACAATCACATTGACTCCATTGTGAAAAAAGCCCAGCAGAGACTATACTTCCTTCGCCAGCTGAGGAAGTTCAACTTGCCACAGGAGCTTCTGATTCAGTTCTACTCAGCCATCATTGAGTCTGTCTTATGCACTTCCATCACCGTCTGGTTTGGCTCAGCTACCAAATCAGACATCAGGAGACTACAGCGGACAGTCCGGACTGCGGAGAGGATCATTGGTGCCCCCCTGCCAAACCTCCAGGACCTGTACTCTTCCAGAGTGAGGAAGAGAGCAGGTAAAATCATCACAGACTCCACTCACCCTGGACACCTCCTGTTTGAACTGTTACCATCAAGACGACGACTCAGATCACTGGCCACAAGAACATCTCGGCACAGGAACAGTTTCTTCCCACAGGCCATTTCCCTCCTGAACAGTTAGCACACCTCCCAAGGCATATGCCTTAAGTGCAATACTCCCACTGTTTAGTGCAATATCCAACAACTCAGGTGATACTTATGTAGATTTATTTATTCATAATATTCAAAACACTGAAAATATGTTCATAATCTGTAAATCTGGAAATGTCTATTCCGACTAAACCCAACTGTGATACTTTTATTCTCATATATTTATAATTATATTTTTATTTTTTATTCTTATAATTTGTAGTATTATGTTTCTTGTTGTATTTGTATATGTCCACTGGAAGCCTCAGTACCAAAACAAATTCCTTGTGTGTGCAAGCACACTTGGCAATAAAGCTCTTTCTGATTCTGATTCTTTATCTAAAAGCAACAAGGTCACTGACCTTGAGGGTAATGTTCCTGTGAGATACAAACTGTAAAATTTCAAATAAGACAACATCTTAAAGGGTTAGTTCACCCAAAAATGAAAATTATGTCAGTAATTACTCACCCTCATGTTGTTCCAACCCCGTAAGACTTTCGTTCATCTTCGGAACACAAATTAAGATATTTTTGATGAAATCAGCTGTCTCACTCCTTCATAGGCTTCTATGTAATTTCATTCTGCCGGCCCAGAAAAGTTAGCAAAAACATTGTTAAAATAGTCCAAGTGACTACAGTGGCTCAACCTTAAGTTTATCAAGCGACGAGAATACTTTTTGTGCTAAAAACCCCCTAAAATAACGACTTTATTCAACTATTCATTTTCTTCACTGTGGGCCTCTGATGTGAATTCACGAGAGCCACGACGCATGTGCGAGAACTAAGAAGATGACGCTCACGATCATTTGATGGAAAAGTGTGAAAGGTAAGACATTTATTTTACGACATTGGTAAGGCACTTTTATGTTTTGTCGTTGGTTTCTCACGATTCGGACATCCAGGGAATGCACACTTTAGAACCATTTTAAACACTACATCGAGACCCATCTGCGTCATCTCAGTTCTCGCGCATGAGCCACTGTAGTCACTTGGACTATTTTAACAATGTTTTTACTAACTTTTCTGGGCCGGTAGAATGAAATTACATAGAAGCCTATGTAAGAGTGAGACAGCTCTCAGATTTCTTCAAAAATATCTTAATGTGTGTTCCGAAGATGAACGAAGGTCTTACGGGGTTGGAACAACATGAGGGTGAGTAATTACTGATAGAATTATCATTTTTGGGTGAACTAACCCTTTAAAGAAAGGATGAAATTACATTATTTGAGCAATAGATTTAATATTAGAGGTATTTTATTTTTATCTCTCCCCCATGCAGCCTTTTAAATGCCACCAGTTAAGGCTTAAATGTGCAGTAAGCGATTTAAAGTCAACCCAAACAAACACACCCCTCCCTTCATTGCTCCGCCCCCAAAATGCACGAACACTGAGCAAGAGATGACACTTTATCATGGCTGAGGCGAAGCAAAATAATGCTTCTCAAAAAATATAGTGAAGATGACGATTGAACAACAAGGGAGGAACAAAAAATTAACATATACAGAATGAGTGTATACTTGCAAGAAATGGTTGTTAGTCGCCAGCAGCACACCAGCTTCAGACAAACAATGAAAACTGTCCAATTACTATAGCTAACATTACAACAACAGCATCTCTTGGTTGTGTGAAAAAGCAAAATCAATAAATCAGAAACAATGCCTCCCACTTAGGTCTCTTTCCTGATAATAACCCTTTTCCAGTGATATTCCTCTGACCTTTTTTTGTTGTTGTAATGTCTCTCAGCCATCTCTCTTTCTACAGTCTTTCTTCAAATCTCCCACTTGTTCACTCTCTCTCCTCCCCCATCATGAGTGGCTGCACCCAATCCATTTTCAACAGCGTTTCTCAGAAATCTCTTACTGCACCTTTAAATCACATTTGAATATTTATTTGATTATTTCCAATAATCATGGTTTATACAACTTAGAAAATCATTTTTTACAGTGATTCAGTGAATCATAATATTTCTATAATATTTAATAATAATAGTTAATAATATAATTTACAATACAAATATCCTATATATAGGCTATAGCCTATAAACTATTGTTTTAATATAATAATTTTGACTTAAATTTACTTTAATAAAATCAATAACGTTTTAGTTAACTTTATTTTTAAACAGTGATTTACAGATGGATCAACAGTGTTACATATTCTTCATAAATAGGCAACAAAAAAGGCAAGGTTTATATAATTGTGGCTATAGTCATGTTCTCTGGTGAAAATAGCTGAGATGTTCTTTGTTACATCAACATGAAGATGAAGAACTGTTTATGTGAGATAATTGCAGTCCCTCATTTTCCTGGATAACTACATAAATATTTCCTGTCTTATCTTACACAGTCAAGTACAAGAAATCTGAACAGAACGTGTTTCAAAGAAAATCGACATTTTTACGTCCATACATAGGCTACACTCGTTAGCAAAACATAAGCTATCAAAACATTACTCCGTGGAACAGTTTATTGAACAGAGATTAAAGAGTATCTTCTAAGCAGATGACAGGGTTTCTTCACTTCCTGATGGCGAACAGAGATCATATTTGGTGAGTTTTGCAAAAATATTTTGCTTTTCTTTCTACATGCAGTCGCAGAAGTTCGACTTTTCAGTACGCCTGAGTGAAAGACACGTAACGGGAAGTTTTGAGTCTAGTTTCAGGTTTTTACGGGAAGAGGATGCAGATGTTCTGATGATCCGCCGCGGTTCCTTGAGTCCAGAACCGGAGAACAAAGAGGTACATTCATTCCCTCCTTTTCCAAACGAGTATTCGTCTTCAATGAAGCCGTCTGCCCTGGACGTGAAAATGTGTGAAAACTTTACAGTGTACATCGCAACTTAAGTGTTTGCAGTAGGTGGAGTGTTGGGAAGAGGAGTAATTAAAGATGGATGCATGTGGGATATGAACTGTGTTGTGATGGTAAAAATGTGAAAAGATCTTAAAGCTATTTCGGAGCCACACCTATGCTAAAGCTAATTTGTTAATTTGTAAAAGCTAAAAGCTAAGTAATTTCTGTAGTGAATTCAGGGAGTGAATGTTTATGATTATTTTTGAAAGTCGACTTTATGTTTAATCACTCATTAAAGTCTAGGCTACAAAAATCCATTGAACATTTCCATGGATAAAAAGTTTCTCATCATTTATTAATATTTTCCTGTGACAACATGCCCTAATAGCAGGAAATGCTGTCACACTAGTTGCCACAATGGAACCTGCCATTAAATAACCCATAAAGGTTTCCTTTTAATGTAAACAGTAAAACAGGAAACAGCTAAATGTAAAAGGTAACATTAAAATATCTTTTATCGTTTGGTTTTGGTAGAAAATGTAAACAGTATCATAGTCGGCTCTGCTGCTTTTGTTTGTGTAAATTAAATGCAGCATCAGCGCTGCATTGAACTTTGTTCATATCATAGATTAATATTCTTTTGTTTTTTTATAATGTAATATTTTAATTCATATTTACATATTTATATGTTCATGATTTCATATTTAAAATAATAATTTCATATTAGGACAGGGCAGAATTCACATTTAGTCTTTACCATAGTTACTGGGATATAACCTGTTTGACAGCTCAACCCTGTGACAACTAGACCTGCTCTCACTAAGGCTACTAAAACATGTCAGCCAGATACTGTATATGCTGAATGAGCATTAGTAATGTGTGCAGGCTTGGTTATTTATCCAGCCTCTGTTTGGCACCACCAGCAGGGACCTGTGCTGAGAAGTGACCTCAGGTCCAAAACATTAGCTATGTAGATTTTGGCTTATGTGTAATTTGGCTTCATTAGTGGTTGCAGAAGAAAACCTGCCATGATAAGCATATAGTACACTAACAGGTTGTACTATTTTCTTTGTGTGCTCAGAAATGGCTCAAGATGTCTTATGAGACCGAGAAAAGTTGCCTGCTGGCTCCACAGGAATCACAAACACCATATGGTTGCCTCACAGCTAATGAGAAATATGAAATCCCTGGAATGGGAGAGGACAGGTACTGTAAGCGCTATACTTTTTTTTATTATATATGTATGTGTGTGTGTGTGTATATATATATATATATAGTGAATATATATATATATATATATATATATATATATATATATATATATGTTATGAAAATATACATGTGTATATATAATAAAGAACTACAAATATTTTATTAGTTCTGTTTTATAGGTTTAATTAAGCAAAACTGAATGATTATTGTATTTCTGTATTTCAGTGTTTTAGAGATGTTGAGCTACTCAAAATTCTCTGATCTGGAGACATGGCTGTGTATGCCCTCCACTTTGTTACCGAGGAGCCGGGATTCAGTTTGCTCCATGCTGACACCCTCCCATGAGAACGACAATGGAGACACATACAAAGAATCCAGGTAAAATGTTTTTAGAGAATTTTAAGACATGCTAGTTCCTGTTTCTTTGTTACAGACCAGTTTGATGGCATTTTAGAGTAGGCGTTTCAGTTAAAGAGAATTTTCATACCAGAAATCTTATGTCTGTGTGCTTAGACTGTTAGCTTGGTTAGCAGCAGTGTCTTGTTTTATTATCTTATGGACATGCAAATTCATAATCGCCTATTTAATTACACAGCTCTTTGGAATACCCAATTCTATTTTGTGTGTGTGTGTGTAATGACCACTAAACTGTATAATTGAGTACTGACAGCCAGTTACCTACACATTTTGCACATTCCAAGCCTCTCGGATCATTCTGTGGAATCTTTCTTCTTACATATTTAAATAAGTCCAGCTCAAATATCCATTTTGCTCATTTATTTGCTAAGTAGCTTGCAATAACTGAGATAATGTACAGTCAGCTGGAAATTATCAAGGAAAAAAAGCCTTACTGAACATTAAAATCATAAATATATTGACATTTTGGATTACCAAATTAATGTAAAATCAATATATACATAAAAAAAATAAAAAAAAAATATATATATATATAGTAAAACATTTTTCAGCTGTTTAAGAAAAAAATGTCTTTATGTTTGACTGAGTGCAGTTGGTAGACTGCAATTTGTGTATTGACCACATGATGTCATTGTTTATTCATTGTTTACACAAGTCAGTGTTTGGACCTTTTTGTTAGCAGAACAGTCCGACATAGCCAGACATCTGCCAATCGTTTATTTAAAAAAAATATGTGAGCATGTACTAATTTGTACAGATTGTGATTGACATTTAAATGACTCTTAGTTCTCATAGTTCTCAATAAACATTTCACTCCATATTTAATAACATCTGATTACTTTTGAGAGTCCTATTAAACATTCTTGTTTTCTTTATACACACTTTTAAATGCATATCGAAACTAAGAGCGGTGCAGAGAAGAAAGAATTACACTGACAGTACCAGCCAACCTACTACATGTTGAATCACTGTGGCTCTTGTGGTTTCAATAGCCAATCAAAACCAATCATGTCTTCTCAGCTACCTTTTATGCAGCACTAGTCTCAACAAAACGGAATCATCAGAACACCCAATACCATACGCTACAAACTAGGCACAAAAATGCAATGCATACAATGACCAAGACCAGTTGATATTGCTTTTATCCTGCCTGCGGTAGAGAAAGAAACACACTGCCATCCACCTTTATGTAATCAGGCTACATTCATAAGCCTAAGCAGAGCCATTTATTAAAAACAAAAAGCCGGGTTCCATACTGCGATGGTGTTATTACATCTCTCAGTGGAAACAAAGCATTCACTGGAAACCTCTCTTAACTTGCTACAGTTAATCAAGCCTCACAAAAGCAACATAGCCAACTCTACCATCAGATATGCGCTACACTTGACTCTTGACAGACTGATATGGCTTTTGTGTGTGTGGCTGGCACACTTTAGCTGAAGGTGCAATTTAATATTTATGCCGGACGCTGAACGCTCAGTGGGCTGCCTCTTTTTTTAGTTTTTTTACCAGGGGCCTTCTTTTTACCCTAGAGCGATTACGTTGTTGATTTGACTATAAAAAGGCTTTAGCAACGGGAAGTCCTGGGCAAAAACGGTGGCGTTAGATCTTGCAGGTGCATTCAAATTTAATATGCTGCTCGTGGCTTATACGGAATCAAGTGGAAAATCTTTAATAACTTGTTATACATGAAGAGAAGTCGTCCATAAGGGCATCATGCTTGCAATGGAACGGATTGTTGAGTTTTTGTTTAGAAGAAAAAAATCAGGATCTCACATGAGAGGATCAAGAAAAAGCCAAAGCTATACCCTTCCAAATTCCAGGTACTGTATATTCCTAAACAGAAAAAGGGTGTTTTTAATCAAATTGGTGTTTGTTTATTTTTATAACTATTTATTATTTTATCTACTAAATGTATTATTGCATTGATATTTTATCTTCCTAATTTAGTTCTATTTTTTTAATCCGTCTTGAGAATAGAATGTTCTCAAACTAAGATTTAATTGTGCACATAATATTGCCTATACCGATTGATGTCTATGATATAATCCTTGAAAATATTCCAACATCATGTTTAATTCCCTGCTTTTTCTGACATCCAGCTAAAGCTCTAATTTTCTCAATGTTGATTGGTATGGAAAAACCTGCGTTTTTCACTGCCGGTATGACACGCTGTGCGGTACGGGGGAGCTCAATTGTGATCATGAAAACATCATGCTATGACAGCTAATTATAGTGGAGTGACAGCAGAAATGAAATCTCTTTTGTTCCACAGGCCCCCGGAGAACGAGTCTAGTCATCTGAGCCAGTGCCAGGAGAGGAAAACCCATCTATTGCCACCCTCTCCGCTCCTGCCATTTTCAGCCTCCCCTCACTCCTCATCGCCCCTACGGACCACCTCAACTCCTCTGCCCAAGCCCATCAGAGAGTCCTGTCATGGCGGCGTGAGCGTGAGGAAACGGCGGCGCCTGGCAGCCAGCCCCGGAGGACTGCACTGGGACGCATCAGGTATGCAATCACAAACTGCATTCATTCATCATAGTATCAGATAGACCTCCTCTCCAAAACTCTTTTGGCTCTCTATATGTATGATTGTGCCAGTGCTGTGGTTCGAAACTTCTTTGAGCGAGTCAAAAAATATATATGTGTGTTTGAACTTCTATATTTGAGTTTGAGGAACCACATTTGGAGGTCTTGTGGGTTTTGAATGGATCGATTTCTCGTGTCGTTCGCTACGTTTTGCCAAGCCTTGCTTGCAGTGCTGTTTGTTTTTATTTGCTTGATTGCCTGTTACATCCAATTTCATCAAGCAATTTGCACAGTTTGACACACATATTTGTGAAATTGAGCAAAGGTTCTCTGCAAAATTAATGACTTGAGTAATCTAGTTAATTGCTTCTGCCAGGAATGACACTCTCACTGTGTTTTGTTGCAATTACCAATAGTAAATGATGATGCTGTGAAAACTAGGTAAATAAAATGCAAATTTATTCCTAAATAACAAAAAAATATTCTAAGAACGTTTAAGAACATTCATATAGAGATATGAAAATGGTATTTCTGAATGTTGCCTGCACATCCAGTTTTTCTTGGTTATACGAACGTTAAGGGAACATTCCATTTTATAATTTTACAAACATGATTAATGGAATGATAATATGTTTGCAAAATTTCCTCAACTTTTGAATTTCCTCAACTTTCCATGAACATGGTTCGTGATCTAACGTTTTAAGAACGTTATTAAATACCAGATAACTTTGAACGAACATTTTATTAACTTTACTGGAAGAAATTTTCTTGGTTACACTTTATTTTAAGGTGACGTATTTACATTGTACTTACTCATATAAGTACTCAGTAATATTAATTAATTTCATGTACTTACTATAGAGTTACGGTTAGGGTTTGGTTTAGGGTTAGTTACTTGTAATTATGCATAATTTACTGTTATTACTAGTACATGTAGTAACGTGTAACTGTCACCTTAAAATAAATTGTTTCCCATTTCTTCATAACTTTGAGAAAACCTTGCCAAAGGGTTAGACTAAAATATTTCAGAAAAAAACGTTCCATGAACGATGTACAACTTTTTTGTGCTAATATTTTGAGAACATTATTAAAGGCCAGATAACTTTGAATGAACATTGTACTGGAAGAACAATGTTATTGTTACTGGAAGAACGTTTGTTCATAACTTTAAGAGAACATTGCCAAGTCCTGAGAATGTTCCTTGTTAGCTGGGTTAATGCAAATCTTTAAACATGTCATGCTATTTTATATAACAGCATAAATGTTACAATACTTACTACAAAACACATCTATATTGAAACAAAAAGAGATGAGACAGCAATTAAATCAATCTGTTGCACATTTTTAAATAACGAGGATATCTATGGAGTTAATTTTGTGCCATAATTAAACAAACAAATCCATAATTTTGCAAACAAACTCGATCTGCTTTGCAAAAGAAAACTCGACTCGCAAACAAACAGAAAGCAATGTGCAAGTACGAAGGTCAATCTGTTGCACATTTTTAAATAACGAGGATATCTATGGAGTTAATTTTGTGCCATAATTAAACAAACAAATCCATAATTTTGCAAACAAACTCGATCTGCTTTGCAAAAGAAAACTCGACTCGCAAACAAACAGAAAGCAATGTGCAAGTACGAAGGTCAATTTGAGCGAAAATGCGTAACAAATATGAATTGAGTTTTACAAAAATAAATGAATGAGCCTAGATAATTTTTCTCAAATAAATACAAACCATCCTACAAATTGCATGTAACCTTTGAACAAATACCAAATCTAGTGCATACAAATGCATATCTGTCTGTTATGATTGTGAGACACTTGGCTTTTTATGAGATTTCGGCTCAATTTTCTCACAAATGCATTAGAGCAACTTCCTCTTCTAAAACAGTAGGCTAGATGACGCTAAGCTAGGGGATTCATTTAGCGCTAGTCTCCTGGGAGAAGCAGTGATTTGAAACGCATGCTTGCCTTTGGCTACAGCTGAGGAAAATGTTTCTGTTTCACTGTATCTATAACCTTTTTGAGGTTTTCTTTTGCAAAATGTTTATTACATATCTAGACAGAAATCCACATTAGCACTTCACTCTCTCTAGGATAGGGGAATCTATAAGCTGAAAGATTCTATTTCTTTTGTTCTACATAAATTAATGAGAACATTTCATTTAATTGAAAGGAGGGTTTCATTTTTCTGTCCAAAATAATAATTATGGCACAAAATGAACACCATAGAATTCCTACAGATCACTGTATGTGTTTTAATATTAGTGTTTTAACCAACCTCATCTTGGAGTTCATGCTGTTATGCTGCCGATCGTCAGAGGTGACTCTGTCATTAGCGTTTTTGTTGTATGTGGAAATGACTCCTAATTGCAGGTTTATTTGTGGCACTGCCCTGCAGGCGATGTTCATTAATGCTATCGCAATAGTAGTGGTGAACCTTACGGATGGCATAATGAGCAATTTATTTTACAAGGACTTGCCAGGGAAACCAACATTTTCTGGTACCTAGAGATGAAGAAGTCACCCTCCAACCCCACCTACCCTTCAAAAGAGTATTATCACTATCTTTAGGGGTGGCACAGAATGGCAGGAAACGACTTTTTTTGATGCCATAAACAGCTCTGCCTATCTCTGGAAGAGCGTATGACTGGTATGTAAACAGTGGAGGGTGCTACAGTACTGGGCACTTGGAAGATTGTTAGAGTTTGTTCGCCATGTTAATTCTGTCATCATTTACTCACCCTCATGTTGTTCCAATCCCGACTTTATTTCTGTATGGATATAGCACCATAAAAGTATCATAAAAGGAGTCCACACAACTCATGTGCTATATTCCAAGACTTCTGAAGAAAGTCTTCAAGTTTGGAATGAGATGAGTTAATAATGACAAAATTAAACTATCACTTTAAGAGTGTATGAGGCTGTGTTCAGAATGCTAGCATACTACTCTTACTATTGTTGCAGTAAATAGTATGTATGTGCAGTATGTATACACATTAGTAATGTTATGTATGAATGGAATACCCAGATAATCTTCATGATCTACTGTACAATCATTTAAGAACACTGTGGGGAACACTGTATCCCACTATACAATGCACTCACTCTGTTTCTAGTATGAAAAGTTTTGCATTGTATACAGTATAAGGTATTTATTGTATATAAATTAGAGTTTTTCAGAGGTGGTAAATGGAAACATGCAACATGTTATACATAGTGTGACAATATTATGGCAACAGCGTAGTGTATACTGTTTACAACATTTATCATTGCATTCTGTGTACACTACTAAAAGTTTTGTCAGTTAAGGTCCGTTCAAACCAAGAACGATAACAATATAGATAATTATAACGATAACTATATTTGCGTCCACACCAGCAGATGATATCGCTCTGTTTGTTCTAAGCGCGTGCTTGTCTGCCGCTCAAGCTCATTACAGCAGGATGGATTCTGATTGGCTGTCAATGTTTTTATCGTTCATCAGCTGGATAAAATCATTCTGAAAGTGATTTCAACAATATTGTTTCTCTGTGCCGTTATCGTTATAGCTGTGGTGTGAACTCTGCTATTATTTAATATTGAGAACGATTTTTAAAACTATATCTTTTATCATTATCTTTATAGTTATTGTCCTTGGAATGAACTGGCCTTAAGATTGTTTTAGTTAAATAAATTAATATTTTAATTTGACAAGGACGCATTAAATTGATCAAACGTGACAGTAAAGACATTTGTAGTGTTACAAAAGTTTTCTATTTCAAATAAATGCTGTTTTTATTTTTTGAATCAATGAATCCTGAAAAAAATGTATCATGGTTTCCACAAAAAGATTAAATAGCACAACTGTTTTCAACATTAATAACAGTAAAAAAAATGTTTCTTTAGCAGCAAATCAGCATATTAGAATGATTTCTGAAGGATAATGAAGTGACACTGAAGACTGGAGTAATGATGCTGAAAATTTAGCTTTGCATCGCAGGAATAAATTACATTTTAAAATCTATTAAAAAATAGAAAGTACTTATTTTAAATTGTATTAATATTTCACAATATTACTATTTTTACTGTATTTTGAGCTTTGGTGAGCAATAGAGATTTACTTCAAAGACATTAAGGTAAAAAAATCTTACTGAACCTAAACTTTTAAAGAGTAGTGTACTCTTTTACGTACTATTCATTCTGAACATATATGTGATCAAATGTCAGTTTGACGCAGTGTACTTTAGCACAGGAAACCTGCTTTAATGAAAGTTTTTTTTAGTTGAATCTCTATCAGATTCAAAGATTTGCAAAACATCAGCCTAGCCATGCCATTGTAAGCATGATGGTAAACAACGATATTGTTTTCCACACCTCTGTTTGGTTTGTTAAAGTGACGTTATGTTTTCCATACCTAGATTCACCTTTGGGCTAAAAGTGAAAGGAATGAAAAGGAAAGGGGTGTTGATGTGATGCCCCTCTAGGGATTCTGGGATTGTTTCTACAAAAGTGTTCAGTGCGCATATTGATGTCAGCTGTGGCTTCAGAATCAATATTTTATCCAAAGAGCTCCAATGGGTGCTGGGTGTTATCTTCCGTTTAATGACACCATCCTGTGTAATAGAATGAGTGCTGTTGGAGGATTGTTTTCAGCCTCCGAGTTCTCTGTTTTTTACCTGGGGACGTGAGCCTTAATGTACTAAATGATACAATCAGTGTTAGATAACCCCTCTGTAGCACAAGCCGGAAAAGAGTTGTCTGGGTAAAAACAGTTAAAGGAATAGTTCACTTCAAAATGAAAATTCTGTCATGATTTACTCACCCTCAAGTTGTTTCAAACCTGTATGAATTTCTTTCTTCTGTTGAACACAAAGGATGATATTTTGAAGTATGTCGGTAATCAGACAGTTGATGGACCCCATTGACTTCCATAGTATTTTTTTTTTCCTACTATGCAAGTCAATGGGGTCCATCAACTGTCTGATTACCGACATACTTCAAAATATCATCCTTTGTGTTCAACAGAAGAAAGAAATTCATACAGGTTTGTAACAACTTGAGGGTGAGTAAATCATGACAGAATTTTTATTCTGAAGTGAACTATTCCTTTAAGTGCACTAAGTTGTCTTTTTATTTACTGTTTTGTTGGCATTACTTTAGTTTGAAAAATCTCTGATTATGTAATAAATATCTGTAAAAATTACATTTTGCAATTTAAATTATTTTTTTGTTGTTGATGTAAATGAAATTACACAAAAACACTCATTCTCTAAGTTAAATAAAATTATGTACACTACTGTTCAAAAGTTTGGGCTCACTATTTATTTATTTATATTAATTTATATAAATGAATGCTTTTATTCAGGGATGCATTATTTTCTATTCATCAAAGTATCCTGAAAAATAAAGATAACAGTTTCCATAAAAACATTAATCAGCACTGTTTCCAGCATTGATAATAATAAGTAATGTTACTATTAGTCTGATTTCTGAAGGATCACGTGACACTAAAGTAATGATGCTGAAAATTCAGCTTCATCACCGAAATAAATTAAATTTGAAAATATATTAAAATGGAAAACAGTTATTTAATAGTTATTTTAACAATTATTATTTCAACATTTCACAATGTTACCGTTTTTAGTCTATTTTTTATTAAATAAATTCAGCCTTGGTGAGCAGAATAGACTTCTTTCAAAATCACAACAAAATCTTGCAGACCCCAATCTTTTAATTTTTAATTGAAATCAAATTACATTAATGGTGCATTTTACACTTTAAATCAAATGACATATAATACAGATTTATATATATATAATTTTCTTACAAATGAGTTAACTGTAATTTAATTTAAACTTGTGAAAAACTCATTAAAACAATTTATTCGTCTTACTAATAAATAAGTCATTTATAATCATTTTAATGTATTCTTTGCATTTTTAATCGTTATCTTAATGTTGTTTTTAAATAGCTAGACATAATGAATTTTGTGTCTGATATACATTTTTAGATTAATTGATCCACTTTGATAATATTTTTGTGAGCAGTGCATTTTCTAATTCATCAACTACCCTAGTCGTCCAGTAGAGGTCACTATTGCATTTGAGCTTGTACACAGAAATGAACAGAAGAGAGGATTTAGGTGCAAAGGTTTTACTTATTTCTGTTTCTCAACCCTATTGAATTTAATTCCGTAAATTCTAAACAGGATGTGCTGTAGGGCAGTAGAAGCTTGGTCATTCTTTTCCAAAGCCTTTGTTCCTTTTAGGAAAAATGTCATTTGTCATTCAAACTGTAGCTGGTGATTAACCACACAACCGTGTTTCAGCATTAAACGAAATTGGAGCCACTTTGTATTTAATGTCTGATGATTTGCACTGGTGCTGCGGATGAACATCACTATTACAGAAGATCAGGCTGTTCACTTTGTTCCTGATGTGTGGTTATTTTTGCAAATGGATTTATCTATACCACAGATTTTAAAGCTGCAGTGTGTAATTCGTGAGCAATTAATATCACCATACAGAATTACAAAAATAATGACCAAACACTCCCCCATCTGTCATTGGTCTGTCATACATATAATCCAACCCCCAAACTCATGTTATTGGTTGAGCAAATGTTGTTGTGTCGGGCTTTTGATGCTTTTAATTTTTACTTCTTTGCATAATTTTAATTTTAAAGGTTAGTTCACCCAATAATGAAAATTCTGTCATCATTTACTCACCCTCATGTCGTTCCAAACCCTTAAGATTTTTGTTTATCTTAGAAACACAAATTAAGATCTTTTGAATGAAATCTGAGAGATTTCTGTCCCTTCATTGACAGCCTACGCAACTACTAGATTAATATTTTGTAAATAAAGTGGTAAATTATGTAGTTTTTTTGCGCAAAAAAAGCATTCACGCTAAAATTTAGGTCTCATAGATTTTCTTTTATGATGCCTTTACTACCTCTCTGGGCCTTAAAAGTGGTAGTTGCATAGACGGTCAATGGAGGGACAGAAAGCTCTCAGATTTCATTTAAAAAAGATCTTCATTTGTGTTTCGAAGATGAACGTCTTGCAGGTTTGGAATGGCATGATGACAGAATTTTCATTTTAGAGAACTAACCCTTTAAGCTGCAAATGCTATTTATTAAACAATTAATTGAAACTAATTGATACATTATTCATTTGAATATTTTTTTTTTAATTAAGATTATATTATAAATTATTATTATATAAAAAAAAGTATATATATATATATATATTATAATATTATATAATGAAATGATTATTATATTATTATTTTTTTGAAGTAAAATAAGAAAAAAAAATCAATAATTAATTGCAAATAAATGTTATTTATTTTTTCATGATTACTACTTAATGTCCCACTGTAGTCAATAATTGGATCCCTTAGAACTCATCTTTGATCACCAAAATGGCATATTTAAAAGTTTTTTCCTGTGATATTTTTTTTATTCATGCCTTAAAATAGCTTGAATGTAACTCTACACCCTTGCTTCATTTAGTATACGCGGATTCATGAATGTGCAAATGAGCCCCGTCTCCACTCACTCATACAATGGTATGTAGGCTATCGCTCTCTACAACGCCGGACACATAACGGTAAATAATATGATTAGCATTTGGCTTGATTACATTATCAAACAGCTAATAATGTGTTGCTAATGTTACACAAACCTGTTCTTGTTCGCCATCTCAGAATCAGTCAGCTGCCTTCTAAAAATCAGCATCCTTAGAAACGCTTTGAACATCATATAAACTCAGTGGAGAAAGTCATATAGTTCATCATAACATCGTAATATACACCAAATACATAATTCACCCGCTATATTTCTAAATATACCTGATTTTTCATATCAGCAGAAAAATATGCCGTGATAACCTGGCTTCTCTTGAGACTACCCTGCTTCGCTGCAGTTAATAATATGCTAAAAGCTCGCCACTGTCGACTTGATTGGTTACATGGTAGTTTGTGACGTAAGAAACACCGGTGATTTCAAAACACCACATAGACATATAGACAACATTAAAAACTTGATTTTCACCACGGGGGGTCTTTAATTCTGTACAGTAGCAATGTAATGAAATCTCCCTACTAGCCTGTACATTATCAGCAAATATGTTGCTAAGCTTTCCTTGAATAGTTAATATAGATGGGTCGTCCTCCTCTAATGACACCCGATGACATGCTGTGTGTCTTTTGGCAAGAAGTACGGCCTTCCCGATGAATGAACAGACCAGTGACCCTAGAGCCAGCACCTCTTTACCCTTTGCTTTTGAGGATGACGAAGATGGATCCCAAAGCGTTGTCATGGAAACTGGGATCATTAGCACCAGCTGTGTTTGTTTTAAGGCCTTAAGATTCTACTCACGTCTTTAATTTAGTTGGACTTGGTGTTAAATTACACTTATCGAATGCTTTACTCTCGACCTCGCTTGATAGACAGCCGCAGCGCTTCATCAACACGCCGACGTCCTTGTGTCCATCCGTAGATGATTTTCAAACAAAAAGGGTAATTGGACAAATTGGATCACTCCAATAATTTGTGTTTTAATCACTTATTTGACTTTAAAGTGGGGTCATTTGTAAAACCATTTTTCTCAGGCTCATTCGATTTTTAAGTGTGCTCAACCCTGGAGTCTCACTCAAGCTGTAGGAGGGTATACGAATAGTGTCTCTGCAGGTGATGTGATATAACAGCTTCACACAACACAGAGATGCTCGGTTATGAATCTATGCTGACATCAGACTGTTGGGATTAAATCTCAAACCTCTTTACTGTGTTGGTGACTCATCAGTGCGACCTAGAAAGCTGAATATTGAGTAAACATATAAAGATTCAACTACTAACAGAGGTATGAATATCTGAGTGCAACAAACAGGATCATTTGGCAATATAATATATTGTTTTAATAATGAAGTTTGCATGTCAGTTATCAATATAGTGTGTGGAAATGCTGGGAACGCATCAAAGCAGATGGTATGAGTAGATGCAAGCTCATGATGTGAAAATAATGTCTAGTTGTGGTAGCCAGAACACCACATGGATTCTGTCATTAGGGACCAGTTGAAGGAACTTGATATGGTTCAGTTGGATATGTGACACCCACAGACATCCATCACTTCAGGTTTCATTCTGCTACAGTCACCATGCATCGTTTCCATAGCGATGAGCTAACAAAGTTAGCATGCTTTTCTAGAACATGGTAATACCATGGTATTGTTTGAAGAACCTTGGAGTGCCATGTAAATACAGCGGTACATGAATATGGTAATCATATTCCATATTCAATAATACCATTATTATTATTGAATATCGAATACCATTATTGAACGTTTTATTTCCCTTCATATACCGGCACGTCGTTGCTCTGTGATCTTTAAAAAAAAAATAATAATAAATTGTATCTACACATAGATATTTGACCAAATCTCACATTACAGTATGTTGAATGTAATACCATTCTGTGGAGAAAATTACATTTTAAACATTATGGACTCATTTGTCTTGCTAGCATTTTATATATCTAAAGTACAAGTAATTACATGCAATTTCACAAACTTACAATGGCTGGCAGTGGGGGGTGCAGATAAGTATAATGTATTAGGCTGCTGTCACTTTAAGACCTAATGCTTCGAATTCGATTTCTTTCTCAACTGTTTACGTTCACTTAAGACATAACCGACTGTGTTTACGTGAATACTTGCCAACACAGGCATTTTGACATAACTGTATGTATTTTACCATTCAAATCGTTTTGAATGTTTTGAGTCGCTTCTCTGCCAAATGTGTTGACCTAAAACTTTGTTTTGAAGTAGCCTTAAATCGTTCAGATATCGCAAAGCATTGTAAATATATAAATGTGTGATATTTTGATAATTTTGATACATTGTGTTCCTTTAAAATGAATAATAATAGTAATAATAAAAAATATTAAAACATACACATCAAATGAATTTTGATGTGTAAAAATAATGAAAAAATAAATGATGATGGCATGTTTTCAATCCTTTATATAACAAAAAATGATAATAATATATTTGTCAACCCCTGGGGCATAAAAGTGCCTGTCATTGAAAAAACACTCTTATATCAAAATTGTTTTCACAAATTAGCATATATCTGAGCTTGGTTATCAAAATGGTTAGGGTTTTGTCAGGACACCATTACAATTTTATGCAAAACGTAGTGGATTAGCTATAACACCAAATCCATAAATGTTTATTTGACCTCTGCTTCAGATGAGGTTCTCTTCACAACAGTCTCTGAGGCGAAGAAAATAATAGTGACGTCTTCATGCAGTTTTAATTGTAAGTGGAGTAGTCAGAAACATGCAGTAGCTCAGTGGATAAAGAGCTAGAACTGCTGCCCACCAGCTGATGGTACAGAGAAACCAAACACCCCGCTTACAATCCTAGTGGCATACGGTGCACGTGTGTGTGTTTACATTATAAACCTCCAGTTTACAAGAGCAGCTCTATTAGATCTTCAAGATACTTTTATACTTTACAGTTTAATGTTACTTGAGGTGAATTTTCACCCATTTAACTGACAACTTTTATTCTTCCATGTGGTACAATAGTTGGCCTTTTTTATGCTTTGTTCATTACAGTGAAATTGTTACAAACATGACTCAACAGAGAAGCAGTGGGAAGTTTAATTAGAGCAGTTCTAATGAGAATTGAGAGGAAGTGAGAGGATGGGCTATTTAAAATATGGTATTGCAAAATGGTTAGAATTGCCTAGTCATAATATGTATTCCTTCTTTAAGTGATTTCTAACTCATACTGTACCATATTTGTACTTCCCTTGTTTTCTACACTAAATTTTTTCAAATTAAATTTTAATTAAATTTTTTAATTTATGATCTATGTATGTGAACGTCTTGGTTACATATGTCACCCTCGTTCCCTGAAGGAGGGAACGGAGACGTAGTCGACGTGTCGACTGATTGGGATCACGCTTAGGGAGCCTGTCATCTTCGAGTACTGTTAAAACGAGCCAATGCACATAGACATGCGAGATCTGCATCTCACACTCCGCCCTGCGGCGCGGGTATAAATACGAAAGTGGATGCACGCACCAGTTGTTTTTCGCTGAGGATCCGAGCGGAGCCCGGAGTCAGCGGTGGTCCAGCGAAATTGGTGACGGGACTACGTCTCCCAATTAAAACGCCACTAGTGCTTCCACCTTCCAGTGCCTAGACAAAAGCTTTATGATCCCCCCGTATTATTTGAGGCGAAGATGGGACAAGGCTTAGGCCAGGGAAGTCACTGCTGTTCCACAAGATCACTGGGAAAGCGTTCTCTTTCGTTGGAAAGAAATACGTTGCGGAAGCCACATCCTGCCCATAGGGAGGTAACGTGGAGGATACACATATGGACTGGGCGGATTACCGGGCAGTACAACATATTGGACTGTCACTGGCGTGGCTCCAGCCTATAACAAGGGGGAGACTCAACCGGTCAGTGACGGCAGAGCGGGCTCTGCCAAGGGAAGACATGGGCTCGCCGCAGGGAGCCGTATCGTGGAAGAATACACATATGAGATCGCCGTAGGGATCACAACATATGGACCCAGCCTAACACAGGTTCAACCAGTGCATACGAGTGAAAGGCCTGGCTTCGGACGCTCCGCCACGTGATTTTGTTTATAAAAAACTCGATTTACGATTCGAAATCTAAAAAATCGATTTTTTGAAAATATGAATCGATTTGACCTACCAACTCGTTTTTTAAATCAAATCGATTTTTTTCCCAGCCCTAGCGGAGGCTGGGTCTGCCTCTGCCGGGACAGCGCTTGCAGGTACCTCTTGATAGAGACCAAACAAGTAGGAGAACTGTTTTTTTAAAAATAGGTTTTTAACTCCGCTGCCTGTAGTGGCTCAAGGCAGGTCTCTGCAGTGCAGTAGCACCAGAGATAAGTCCCAAGAGGGTATAATCTCTCGCAGAAGTGATGGTGTCTACGACATGTTTGTGGTAGATCATCCATCTACCACAACCACGGTGTCCCGTCTTTTCGGGACCAGACATGGAGTTTCCAGAGGTCTGGATGCGAGTGCCATCATGCCCAGTCCCCGAGAATGTACTCAGAGGAATGAGTCAGAAAGGAGCTGTCGAGAGGAGCAAAATTTTGGGGGAACTAGGTCCGTTTGGGCCAATAAGGGGCAACTAGCAAGACCTGCTCCTTCTCCTACCTGACTTAGCACAGTGATGTGAAAGAAGGCTCTCTGGGGGACCGCATTTCTGCGAAGGCCCCTGGGCCACCTGTGAGCCAGTGTCTCCGTGCCGAGGGTTGTCCGCTCGGACAGGGAGTAAAACAACTGGCAATGGGACGAGACTGGAGAGGCAAACAGCTGTAACTGTGCGGCCCCAAAGTGGTCCCAGAACAGCTGGATCCCTGGAGACGGAGTCTCCACTCTCTCTGGGACATAAGCTGTCATGAGGCCTTATCGGCAGCACGATTGAGCAGCCCGGAAACATAAGTGGAATGAAGCGACCTCAGAAGCTTCTGACCCCATAGGAGGACACTTGTTCTAGGGGTGGTTGGCCCGGAGAAACAAAGGTCTGATCACGGGCTGAGGGTTTGGCGGCTGGCCAGGTGATTGTCACACGGAGCGTGCTGCTCTGCCACGGCCACCTCAGGACTCGGCCGTGAAGCCAGTGCTGAAGCGGTCATCATATGGAGGAAGCCATTGTCTGCCATATACCCCAGGAGCCTCTGAAAAGGTTTCAGTGGCACCCTTTCTCACTTCTGAAAGCACCGACCAGACACGTTCCTGCTGTGAGGTGTGTTTTTGTGTGTTAGACCGAGTCCAGCTCCTTACCGGAAAAAGAAATCCTCAGCCCGTGGGCGAGTTTACTCTTTTTCCAGCTGACCTGAAGACCCCACTGGCTATGTAGCACTCGAAGGGTAGGATTTGTACTGAGACTTCGAACCCTCAAACGCAAAAACACAAGATGGCCTGCGTTGCGGAGGATAGAGATCTGAAGTACGCGTCCTTCAGGTCGAATGCTGCAGACCAATCTCAGGAACGGAGCATTAGAAAATGCATCTCTGCGTTAACAAATTGAATGGAGGCTTGTACAGGGCCCAGGGTCTGGGCTACCCTCGTGCATGTCCATGAGTGCCCTGGCCTGATAGATCTGTAGCAACGCCATGGAATGCAAAGAGGAGGTGTCTTACCCACAGGCTTTGTAAGCTCTGCCCGTCGGAACGGATGAGAACTCACAGGCCTTAGGGGGAGACGAGGATCCTCTGTCCAAAAGGCAGCGGCTGCCGGACACAGGTGCACCTGTGTCGCGACAGACCGCTCCACTGGAGGAATGGCCTCGTAACCCATCACCGCTCCTCCGTCAAGGATAGTGAGGGGGGAGGAGCTACTCAGGCAGTTTCTGGCAGAGAAAGATGCCGTCCACAACCTGTTTAGCTCTCCATGCACTTTGTAAAAGAAAGGCACTGGGGCGGCGAGCTGATAACCAGCATGGCCCGCCACGAGTTACCAATCATCCAACCAAGACTGTTCAGGACACGTTGGAGGATTCCACTCGAGCCCGACAGCCTCGGCGGCCTGTTTCAGAATAGCTGACATTTCTGGATCTGGTTCGGGCAACGTTACACTCCCAGAGGGAGATAACGCGGCCGGGTCATCATTTTCAGATGTCAGCTCACCCTCCGATGCTGCAATCGGCATCCTGTTCTCTGGAGGGGCCCCGAATGAAACGGCCGGTCGGTCCATTACAGCGGGACCAGCGCGCTTAACGGGGACTCCCCCGGCTGCGGTGTGATAGAGGAGTGAGGGGCCCACAGGGATTGGTTACCGGGCGGAGAAGCCTCACTATGATCCTCTGATCACCCATCCCACATGGCGCTGTAGCAGAGCGTGGTAATGGGGACTCCACCTTCACGCATGAAGGCGTGAAGGTGGAGTCACGCATCTCAACACCTCGGTAGTCATGTTCTCGCAATGAGAACATGAACTATCCACAAAAGCTGCTTCAACGTGCTGAATATATATGGTTATCACAATGGTTGCATCACGTGTTAAAAAAATATTTATATATAATATATATATTATTTATATATATATATATAATATTTATTTATATATATATATATATATATATTATTAGAAATATATTATTATTATTTTAAATTTATTTATTTTTTTAATTTCAAACACGTGATGCAACCATTGTGACCCTCAGAGGGGGGCAGGGAAGACCGCATCCAGAAACGCACGGATGGAATGACATCATGAAAAAGACGCAAAAGCACCCGTGTTGCTTTTTCAGGAAATGGGACCCGTCACCAGTACCGGAGCACACAGGGGAATGACTGCGGCAACAATGAACAGTGAACTGAAACAGTGAAGCACTCACTTCTTTGCCCTCTAACCAACCGTCAACAAACACACAGAAATGATGCTGTTAAAACAGCAGTTGAGAGCTCAGAAGCTTGTGATCACCGCTGCGCTCGCGCTGTAGAACCACCAGCACTGGGAGAGTCTTCCAGACGAACACCGACACACTCGCTCGTTGAAAACTTAAGAGTTGAAAACTAAGTGTTGAAAACAACACTCTTCAGAGACATCGACACCGATCGGCTCCGAAGCGAAAGACAACTGGTGCGTGCATCCACTTCCGTATTTATACCCGCGCCACAGGGCGGAGTGTGAGATGCAGATCTCGCACACCAATGTGCATTGGCTCGTTTTAACAGTACTCGAAGATGACAGGCTCCCTAAGCGTGATCCCAATCAGTCGAGTCGACTACGTCGAACGTGAGTGACTGAAAGGGAACTGCATATAAATTTTCCATCCTTTTGGATTACAGAATTTTACCATAAACTAATAAACGTATGCTATGCATATTTGACATATAACTGTAAATGATGCAGGCAAGATTTCTGGACTCGATTTGATTTTATTTAAAAAATTACATTTTCAAAATTAATTTATTAAAAATAGCTTAGAATCATCATAAATGTGTTCATTGCGAAAACAATAACATTTATTCAGTTAAAAAGTATAAACATATGGCTAGCTGTGGAACAAGCAATATTCATTTAGTTAAAATGTATTAGATTGAAAGAAATTGGATTTATTGATGATAAATATATAAACCTGGTTATTGTAAAACACATTCAGTTTATTATTACAGAAATCCTGTTTCTTTCATGTTTCGTCTACCGTATGTATGACTGACAAATGTGCACCACATTAAATGTATTAGTTTGTTTATATGTGTAATCCAAACTGATTGAAATGTTATATGCAATTAAAATGCATAAATCTTAAATTTAGGCCTAAATATTTTTTTTTAGTATATGAATCCTATATTTAAAAACAACAATCTCTTCAAGATGTGTGTTTTAGTGAGAAGAGGTTTTGGTCCTGTTCTCATTCTCTAGTGTTTTCTTTCTCTCTGGGTGTCAGTTATCACCTGAGGTGTCTGTTTCTCTCTTTCAGGGTCAGTGCTGCGTGACCATGACCGAGGGGAGACGTCCCCACTGTCAGAAGTGAAGCGCTTCCCTCGGAATTCAGAGAGCCGTGTCCCAGAGCTTTGGAGGGATAGAGTGGCTCTTACGAAGACCATATCCGTCGATGACCGCCTTCTCCAGCAAACGCCTAGTGAACATCACAGACTCCTCAGTCGACTAGAGAGGGGCAAGAAGAAACTCAGGAACATCAATGTGAGTGGTAAAGATGTCTCATATCGCTGTCAAATAGAGGTTAGATACAGACTCTATAGGGAATTCCACATTGGTCAAAGTTACAAATGCGCCCTTCGTTGCTTGTTTATTGCAATGTCTTTTTTGTTTACTTGCACAAATTCTTGTGTTTAAGGACAGCTCTTAGTTTTCTCCACCTTTGTAGGTGGATGTTGATGTAGCACATACAGTGTTTTGACAGTTTCACAGCTGCTGTGTTATTTTTGTGAGGTTCTTCATAGACGTTCAGTTGTGTAACCGTTCAAAAAAGAGGCATGCTTGCCCAGAATTCATCCTGGAGTTTGATCATGGCTTTCTATTCAGCGAACACTCATCTGTCATCCTACACCAGTGAGTCAGTGTTTTGAGGACGCATTGCCTTGTAACCTTACATTAGGGACTTTTGCAGAACATGAATTCGATCTGCATACATTTGCCTTTGTTAAAAAGCTGATTCTGTGCAGCTCTGTGAAAACTTTTATGTATACTGTATAAATGTATATGTTAAGAGGGGGTAGATAAAGAAGCGTTCGTAATGTACGTATGCTTTTATGTGCTGGCCTCAAATGATCATGGCCATGAATAACTATGAGATATGTGCATTTCGAACTTCTCAGAATTAATGGTTTAAACCAAACCTTACCTTGTTTAAACCTAATTGACATGTTGAAAATGCAGCATCAAGGATTTCAAGTTTGAGTCGTTTACCGATAACGTAACGTAAAAAAAAAAAGTCATTTTGATTAGGATGCATCTATAAAAAGTAGGATCCCTCAGGGGCTATGTGACATATTAAAATATAAAAACCACCAATATATCACCAAACAGATAAATGTATTTTATAAAATTAAATGCATCATAATCAAGGTGAACACAACAATAAATCACAGGAGTACTTTCAATATTTTGCTTTACAAATAAAACGTAAAATGTGTCGTGAAATGGTGAATCATTTTTTGAACTGATTTTTTTTGTAAACATTTTAATGTTTTTATTTAACTGAACTTTTCTTATGTTTTTTATCTTTTTTTCTGTTTATCATAATGTACCATATTTGTAATACTTTAAATATAAAAATATTTATTTTTGAACCGGCTCATATACGCAGATAGTTTGAACAAACTGATTCACTTAAAATAATCTGACTTATCAACGCTGCTTTAGATGCCATAGAGTGATTGGTGTAATTTTCTGTACAGCATCATGGGTAATGTAGTTTTTCAGCTGTTAAACACAATTATTTTAAAAATAAGCTGAAATAATGCAGGCTGATGGAATACTATACTTGAGTGCCATGGATTAACAACCTCGTAGTAGCACACAGTAGGTCTGTCTTTAAAGGTTTATAAATTATCGTTCAAGTCAGTTTCTCTATGGTGAGAATTATGTTTTTTACTTCCAGAACCCATCTGTTGCACTCTATACGGGGTGCTCTTGAGCATGAATTATTATTTAAACATAACATTTAACATAGATAACATTTAAACCTATATAAAAAATATAAAAAAGTGTTTATATTTCCCATTTTGGATTTTATAACTTGCAATTGTGAGTTTATATCAATTCTGAGAAAAAAGTTTTATCTCGAAATTCTGATTTTCTCTTCTCAAAATTGGGATATATAAACTTAGAATTGCGAGAAAAAAGTCAGAATTGTGAGAAACAAACTTGAAATTACCATTTTAATAATTTTTTTCCCATGGCTTCCATAGATTTCCACTGCAGAATTGTCATTTTCTGCCACCAGGTTGGCTCCAGCGCTTTGTCGCTACATCATCACTACTTTTTGTACAAAGTAGCATCTCTGCTCCTAATCTACTGCCGCGCTAGTAAATAAGGTTTGTTCGTAGCGACTTGATCACTTGAGTTGATCACTCCCCAACATTTTTCAGTCAAATATAAACATAACTTATCCAGAAATTAATATGCTGATGTCAGGAAGGAAATATCAGGGGGAAATAATTAAATAGATTTCGTAATGCAATTGAACAGTAACACTGTGTATACATATTTTGAGGCATCAGATCCCTTTTCAGGTCAACAGTGTTGAATATCAATATGATTTTTGGAAATGCTGTGAATGCATCAAAGCAGATGATGAGTAGATGCGAGCTCATAATGTGAAAATAATGTCTAGCTGTGGTAGCCAGAACACCACAGGAATCTGTTGTTAGGGAACAGTGAAGGAACTTGATATGGTTCAGTTGGATATGTGACACACACAGACACCCATCAGTTCAGGTTTCATTCTGCTACAGTCACCAATGTTTCCAAGGCAATGAATGAATGAAGTTGGATTCTTCTTGTTTCAAAGTCAGATTACGTAACCTTTTAAAAGTGTAGTAAGGCACAATTGCATAGACACCTTGTGTAGACACCAGAATCTTTGATTTGCATAACATGCAGGTATTTTCCTTGCTTTTTTGTGTCGTTCAGTGGAAAACAGACCAGTACTTGATTGTAATTGATTGTAATTGTTTTCTAACATGGTTAGTTCGGCTTGCATTTCTTTAACGAGTTCATCTAGATCTCAGGAGATGTAATTAAACAAATGTAGGAGAAATAATAATGGCCTACCACTGATATCATCTTGTGCGCACTGCAGTTTATATAATTTGTTTCAAGATGGCCTTTATATATTTAAGCCTGGTATTCACAATGGTTTTTGTGAGAGAACATATAAAAAATTAAAAGCATTTGGGAATAAGTGCTAGAGACGGTGGGACCTGTGTTTGATAAATAGTGTGTTGTATATTGGTTGAATTTTTCATAAATGTAATGTATTTCTCGGGAGATCAGGTCTGTAGACAATATTACAATATAAAATATGAAGAGTTTGGGGTTGTAATCCGGCCTAACGTAAGATTTTGTTTTAATAAACCAAAAGTGAATCATACGTCAGTGGATTTATATCAGTGTTTTCAATATTTTGTAATTTCATTGGGATAGATATAGCCATGGAAAAGCAATAGAGAAGTACAGTGTGTGTGTCTGAGAGCTGTGTGCGGTAGGGAACATTGCCGCTGTTGCTGTTTGTCACTGATGACAACCACCGCAAGACATTCAAAATCTCAAATTCCAGCAACAGATCTTTTTTGTATTTATGGTAGCAAATATGTGTTGAAAAGATTCCAGAATTACTCATTAATGCAGTGACAAATATCACAGATATAATGAGGCACTTTATCCCTTTGATTTCCCTGCTGGCCAGGCAGTAAACCCCATTGACTTCCATAGTAGGAAAATTCTATGTCCATGTATAATAACAGTCCATATACTGTTTGGTTTAGGACTATTTTCATAGTCGAATCTGATTCGTTAGATTTAGCCGTAGTCGACTGATAGTCGAACCTTTTTTTTTTTTTTTTTTTTTTTTTTTTTTTTTTTTTTTAGATAGCAGCTAGACGTTCGATTGAATAACTGGTCGTCTGTTATAGGACAACTGGCTCTACGTTTATTTAAAATGAACAGCAAGACAACTAGAAGTGAATGTGCTTTCCATTAAATGAATCCTTAACAAAAAAAACAAACAAAAAAAAAACGTTGCAATGGACGTGCTTTGTTTTAAATAAATCACACACAGTAAACAAAACCTTAACAAAAAAACTTTGCAATGAACTTTGCAATTTAGACGCGCAAACTGCGTGCCGGTGCGGTGCGGTGAGACGTACATGCTCGAGCAGATTCGGCTTGAAGTCGTTCATCCTCGGATGCGGCGTCGCGCGCGCTGTTACAAAAAAAGCCGTGCACACAGCCAAGCGAAATGGGGTCTTGCCGGTCTTGCGCACCCAACGTGTCATTTTTTGCCGCGGCCACCTTCGCTCTTGTGCGGACGCGTCTGGTATAAACAAGGCTTTACTCCGTGTCAGCACGCGCTCTGATCGGTAAAGGTGCACAGACCTCTCCCGAATCATCTCCAGCACTCAGCCTCCGAAGCAACACTAACTCCGCCTCCGTTTCCCTCGTAAGATGATATTAGTATTTAAACATTTTCTATGATAAAAAAATGTTTGTAAAAAATATTTTAATAGCACGGTTTTGGCGGTTATAGAGTTCTAATGATGGTGATCAACTATAACCGTCGGTCTCACGTTATATAATAACCGTCACACCCCTATTGGTTACATAACACTTCCCTACTATTCGACTATGAGGTTCATAGTCGAATCAGACCTCTCCGAATCGAATCGTCGAATCCTCGACTATTAGAAGTCAGCCCTAGTTTGGTTACCTACATTCTTCAAAATATCTTCTTTTGTGTTCAGCTGAAGAAAGAAATTCATACAGGTTTGAAACAACTCGAGGGTGAGTAGATGATGACAGAACGTTCATTTTTAAGTGAACTTTTTTCTTAGTGTGAAGAACATTTAAAAAAAATCTAAAGAATCTTTTTCCATTATAAAGGACCTTTTGTGGAATGGAAAAGTTGATGGATGTTAAAGGTTCTTCATGAAACTATAGATGCCAACTAAGCACCTTTATTTATTTTTAAGCGTGTACAATAATTGTGCTTTTTTGATTTTGAAAGACAAAAGTCCCTAGAATCCTTATGGCAAGAGTTATGTAAAGTTTTTTTTTACAGAAATTTCTGCTTTTGTCTTTGTGGGTTTGGAACGACATGAGGCTGAGTAAATAATGACAGCATTTACTGTTGTGTGTGCACTCTTCCCTCCACCCTGGCTAACAAAATAATAGGGCTCAAGGCCCATTGATAATCTGCATATGTTATGAAGATTGAGTGGGAATTTACAGTCCAGCTGGAGATCATTTCCTACTAGTTTAGCATAAATTTTATTTTTCATACATTCCTAGCCCTCCTATAATTTCTTAACAATTGTTCCACGAAATTGCTCTGTGACCAAAAATATGAGAGAGTTATAGTTGTGCTTTTTCTGTTTTCAAACCATGGGCAGAATTTTTATGTCACCCAGGTGTTTTTTACACCTCGCATTGCATGATAAAGCAGTGCTTTATCTTGGGCTATTTCCAAAGAGAAGGATTTCTGAGAAGTGATGTATATGTAAAAAAAAACATATTTTTGTGTGTCCAGTCCACAACCTAAGTTCAGTTTTTTCATTCCCAGAATGCTTCTGGATGAGTTGTCAAACTTTATAGTCCTATGGCAGTAGAAAACACAGTTACACAGATATTCCATAATTTTTCCCTGCTCACAGCTCAGGCATGACTGCATGGAAAATGTCAGTGGAGAGTTCCTTTGTTATGGTGAATAGTAAACCCTTTAAAATCGAAATGTACCTTAAAGCGAGTCTGGAAGGCCGTCTGCAGCACTTTTTGTCCAATTACGTTGCCAGGTTTTGTCAATCACTAGGCTAGAAGATTTGTGTCGATGCCTGTGTTATTGTGCAAGGCTTGATATTCTGACGTAAGAAAGTATGAATCAACGGATAGATGGTGATCTGTACTGAATCCATAAGAAAAACAACTATACAATTCAGTTAATTAGAATATTAGATATCCAGCAAACTGAAACTAATTTACACAAGTTTCTGCAATAATAGCCATATTTTTCAGTGGTTAAACTATTTTAAGTGGGTAAACCATTAATGAAAATGTGTTTATTTGGCATTTTGTCTATTATCTATCTATCTATCTATCTATCTATCTATCTATCTATCTATCTATCTATCTATCTATCTATCTATCTATCTATCTATCTATCTATCGTCTGTCGTAATTAATTAATTTATAAACCACTTCAAAACTCAACGTTGCTGTCATAAATTTGTTTATTTTCTTATTGACCTAGTAATAATACAGAATCATAAATATTTCAAATAATTTTTTTCATGGACGTTTCTTTGTTTTACATTCTTAACCCCCCACCCCCCAAAAAATCTGTTTAGCAGGTTTAAATAATATTTGGATCTTAGATTTCCAATGTACTCTCTGACTCTTTTGAACCCTGCTGCGTATTGCAGAGAAAAATCTGACAAAAGATACGTTGGATGCTACAGACCGATGCAGCAATTTATTGCACTTGGTTAAACATGTTACCATGGTGCTTGGTTAGTGCTGGTCTGAGGTTAAAGTCTTTTAGCTCAAGGTGCTCAGAGCATACAATGTAATGTGATAGAAGGTCCAGAAGCTTATAAAAGCAATCATTCCAACAACTGGCTGCCAGGAATGGTTTCTTCAGAGATAAATCTCATGCGTTAACGCTTTTGGCATCACTGGGTAATTTATTCAAAAACCTTTAGACAAAAGAACATCTTTGACAAATGGACCTCCTATAGTAGTTACTGAACAACCACTTGAACATTCATTAATGCTATATAGCATCTCCACATCTACACTTGATTGGATGGATTTCAGTCTGTGCTGATAGATAAAAGCATAGCCTATCCTGGGAAACATTCATCTCCTTAGAACATGCAATTGCTATGATTTTATGGATGGTATGGAGCATCTCCTGCAGAGTTTTTTTTTACATTTTCACCCTCTTCAAGGTCAATGTATTGTACGCTATTACTCACCACCTTCCAACCCTTCATTCTTGTGCCTCTAGTTAAGGTCTACATTCCTGCTAGGACTTTTCTGGGATGTTTACCTCCAGACTTCTCTCAGACGTTCTGTCCTCTCTCCCCTCCACTCCCCTCCTCCTGGTTGTGGCGGTCTCTGGCAGCGCCTGGCGGATTCCTGCATGTCTATCACTCTAATCAGGCGGCCAGACTCATTACAGAGTCCACTTAGTCAAGCACCGCCAAAAAGAGAACTTTCCTGCTGTCTAACGGGGAGGGCTATTTTCTTTTCATTTGGATGGGGTGCAGTGGTCTAGTTCGACAGACTTGCTTTCTACAGGTTTTAAAAGTGTCCTATATGAAAGTTTACTTCATTAAGAGACCATAAGGGGGCAAGCTTGCCCCTCTCTCTGCCATGCCGGAGCCACTGTCTAGCCCAAGGTGATGAGCGTGGGCAGAAGACGTTGCAGAACAATTTCAAAACAGCGTTGTACCCAACCGTCATAATAATGTGCAGCAGCCTGGTTTAAATCTCTGATTGCTGATGTTTATGAATATCTTGTTTGTGTGGGTTGAATCAATTTAGAATCACATTAAGAGGGAAAAGAAAATGCCAGTTATGGAGAGGAGAATTAGAAGCTGTGCATTTGATGGCCAGAATTTCATTGTTTTTCCATAAATTATTTATATATCATAGTAAAAGGTACAGTGGGGTCCAAAATCATCTGTGAAAAGGCTTTTATTATGCATAATTTTCTATTGTACTGATACATTTTATGCACTCAAAATTGCACTTGAGCTGAATGTAATCCAGCATAATTTGAGAATAATCCAAAGAGTGTCTTCAGTGTAGGAAAGAACATCTGATGTGGTCTGGAACATCATTAGTGGTCAGAAATAGTGCAGAATCTTAAATTTTATTTTAAATCTTAATTATTATTATCATTATTTTTACTTTTTGTCATTGATTATTAAAATGAGAAAACTTTTATTTGATTTACATGACAAAAAAAAAAAAAAATCAATGTGATCTCAGAGTTTTGGACCCTACTGATAGACCATGGTAAAAATTACTTTTATTTTAGGGGTTACATTAAAGGTACATTGATGTAAAATTTCATGCTTGCATTTGGGTGCTTGATACAACTTTTTTTATGTTAAAATGTATATGAATGTATTCAATTTCACCATTTACATTTTTGCCTTCACACCACTTTATTTTAAATAATTCTGCGTTTTGACACATGAATTAAAAGTACAAACATTCCATGCAGTCTCTCAATTAATATAAGCTTAAAAAGCTGCATGTAATTATTATTAAATGATTACTTGTAGAACAGTTTTAGAATTTAGCATGTTACATTGCAGGATATGGCAACTACCCATTTGCATATGGAACATAAAGTACATTAAGTTAATTGATGAATTAATATGTTGGCCATTAAGTGGTTACCAATCATTTTCTAGCCTTTATCATCACTTTAAAAGTGATTTCACACTTGCATAACAGCTTGTTGCAAAGCAAGCTTCAGTAATTGAAGCTTCAACCTGATAACACAAGAATTGCCAGTAATCGTCATAAAGGGAACGCACATGTTTTTCACACCAGGCTGGTGTGTTCCCGCACCACATTACCCTAATGAATAATGAAACGGCACAATTTGCTAATGTTTTGCTGAATGCCTGCACCATATGAAAGCCGGTTGACACCTAGACATATAAAATGGCTGCGCAGGCCATGAATTTCAGCAGTCACTTAATATTGCTGCCACAAGGGCTGCGAGCTGCCAGGACTGGGCTGCCAGGGGCATCACCACAGCCCCCTCTTCCTCCCAGACCAGAAGCGAGATCTGGGCTATGAATGCTAGCATTGCTCCCCTAATTGGACCTGGGAGAGGTTTAACAACCATGCTACAGTTTACTCTACTGACAAATAGAAAAATAAAGGCCTTGTTCAAATTAGCACAGTGAAGTGAGAAGTTCTAGAAGCCCTTGACTGTCTTGGCTGTCAGCTCCGTGCTTGCCTAGCCTAATCTACAGAAAGAGGTTATTTGAGTTCAGTTCAAGCTGTTCGCTTCATTCATTACGTCCAGAGGTGAAAACAGAGTACGATCCTTTAAGCCTGCATGAGCAGGGTCAAGAAGCAGAAGACTCCAGATGTCCAGATAAACCAGGCGTCCATAATGATGCTCTGGCTGCAAAGCAATTAGCATTTAAATGCCCTCCCATTCACTATGCATCTTGACTGAGCCGTATATAAATTAGTCAAAGGGAATTATTGATTACAGTAATTTGAGGTCACACACCTTCAGCTTCCTCATGGGCTGCAATTATAGCCATGCTCACGCTAACTAATTTGTCCAATTAGCGTGCTACCAAACATCATGCAGGTTCCTTGATCTGTATTGAGTTATTTTTTTCTAAACATGTCACGAAAAACATATTTATTCATGCAGATGCTTTTACCCTAATCGACTTGCAAATGAGGAATAGTACAATACAAGTGATTCATCCTAAACAATCCAACAGCATTGCATTTCCTGTTGGCTGGTTCATGATTTGTTTGGGGACAAATAGCTTTGTACAGTGTACAGTACAGTGGCATTACTAATAGTTTACATTACAGTAACAAGATTATTTTCTTACATATAGTGATAGTTGTTTGTCACACTGTGAACTGAGGTAGTAATCAAATGTGCAATCCTCAATGTTTCTCGCTCATATAATGGAAAGTCAGATTTATTTGAATGAATCAGTGCTTTAGAACTGTTCAAGTAATTTTACTGATCATTATAAGTGAGTGGTCTCTTTTTAAAATATATAGTAAAAGCCATTATTCCAGTCTTCCATAACACATGATCCTTCAAAAACCTTTCTAATATGCTGATTTGGTGAAAAATGTCTGATCAATGTTGAAAACAGTTTTGCTGCTTAATATTTTGTGAAAACAAGCATTCTTCAGGATTTTTTGGTGAACAGAATGTTCAAAAAGAACAGCGTTTATTTGAAATAGAAATCTTTTGTAACATTATAAATGTCTTCACTTTTGATCAGTTTGATTTTTTCTGTAGAAACAAAACAATATAATCTTACTGACCCTAAACTTTTGAAGAATAGTAAATATCTATATAATATATATTATGTTTATATTTAAAAAAAATGTATTTACACATTCAATATTAGCTTGTAGTGTAGCAAATTATTTCAAAAGAGTAGCTTTTACTGTAGCTTTAGTATCTTCTAGCTGGAGAAGAAACAGTTTCCATCACATTTTGATTTCACTGCTCATGTGAAAATCATCTATGATGCACCAGTGGAGAGATTTACTATGCTTGTGTGATATTGTGAAAAGAAGAATTTCTGCGCTTTTTATTTGACATGTTTATGAAGGGAAATGGTCAAAGCCATCTATCTCGGAGTCTTCACTTGTAAGCTCACAAGACCAGATGTATGTCCATCCAAGCAGATATTTCGGGCTGGTGAATGCTTCCGTTTCCTGTCTGTCAGTGTGTGAGATTCTAATGTGAGAGTGTTTGCTCCCAGCATTTATCTGTCTACCGTATGCACAGCTGCGACCCGTTTTTCTGCTGTGTGCCAGGATAGTGGAGGTGTCAGTTTTAGTACAAGCTTTTAGACTCCTGGTTTATAGCTGATGCCTCCTGAATAAATGTGTAGAGGTGTAATTTGAACTTTTACACATTATATGAATGAATGAACTCTGTTTGTGCTGATTTGATGCTGTTAGTGATTTGAATTTTCATTCAATCTTCAGACTTGTCACTTGTTTGTTGACACTTGACACTTGGTTGTTTACATTGAGTTTACAGTTTGAATGTCTTGCTTTCTTTAGTGGTGAATTATCCATTGTCGATTTCAGTATAAAGGTCACATAATGATTAAAAAAAACACATTAAGGCCATGTGTGTCCACCAAAGCGTTTTTTCACGCAGCTGGCGTATTTTTCCAATTGTTTTCAATGGGAGCGCCGCGTTTTTTAAACGCCATGAGCGTAACAAGGCGCTGAACGTTTTTTTCACGCTGAAGCGCTGAGCGCTCGCCGATTTTTACAGGTCGCCGAGAGTTGAAGAATGTTCAACTTTGGGTAAAACGCAGCGCTCATCACTGTCACTTTTTACACAGCCGTCCAATCACAGTGGAGGAGGGGCGGGACAAATACTCACACTGACCAACTGTCACAAAATTTTTTCTGTACAACGACGTCAACCAGCAGAGCTAACCGAACAAAATGGATGAAAAATAATTTTTTAGTATGAAACAAATTATCTGCAAAATCAGTTACAAGTAAACTGTGCTGTGGATATTCTGTATCATAGCAACGAATCGTCTCAACTGGAAAAAACGCTGCGCTGCCAAAACGCTCTCAAGCGCCCACAGCTAGGCGTTTTCAGCAGAGCGCCTAGGGTTTTCAGCCGACTAAAAACGCTTTGTTGGACAAGCGGCCTAAATTCTTTTAACATTGAATAATGCACATTATCAGTACCAGCCTTGACGTCACAGAAATAAAAATCGTTTCTAAAATACTGTCCCTGTTTATCATGACGTTTCACTGTCACGGCTGGTTAGGACAAAAACTCTGATTAACATGGAAAACATACCTTTTATCTCGTGATGTGGAGGCGTTTGTATCTAGTTAGGATACGGTGCAAGATGAACAAACGTTTATTAGAGCAGTGCACCTTCAATGTCTGTTCTGGATCAGTTAGAAAGACAGCAGCAGTGTATTGTCTTGGTCTCTGTTCATGTTTTAAAGCAATTAAAGCCTTTCCAGGTGCATTTTACTCCCACAGATTGACAGCTGTCGCCCCTGAACTGTTGTATTAGCCCGAAGGTCCACTGACATTAAAAAAAACAGGCGCAGACAGGAGCAGCCCTGTGTCGCGTTCCCGATAGAGCTTCCTGAGTGTGACATTTCACCAAAATCAACAAGCTGTCGATAGCAATTCTCTCGATTAGAAATCTCAAAGCCGCTAAGCTCAAAGCACCGGTCCGCTGGCATTTGCTGCTCTCGGACATTTTGCCATGTTCACATTTTCACACAGTTCAAGATTGCTCTGTCATTTTTGCTGGATTTTGTTTGATCTGGTTGTTCAAGTCAAAAACATGGCCTTGCTGAGTATGACTAAAGGCCCTTTATGGCAATCCATGGAAAAAAATATGAGATGAGAGAAAAAAAAAATGTCAATGCTTTTGCATTTTTGCGCAAAAGTATTGCGTTCCCCCAAAAAACCTTGGAGGGGACATTGCATTCACTCGCAAATCCTTTGCGTTCCCTCGTAAAAACTTTTGGGTCACACTTCAGATTAGTGTCTCACTATTAACTGACTATTAACTACGACTTTTGACAAAAAAAAATCATAATTACTGCTATTAATAGTTAGTAAGTTAGCTTTTAAGTTTAAGTATTGGGAAGGATTAAGGGATGTAGAAAATGGTCATGCAGAATAAGGCATTAATATGTGCTTTATATGTACTAATAAACTGCCAATATCCTAGTAATGCTAATAAATAACTAGTTAATAGTGAGAATTGGACCCTAAACTAAAGTGTTACCAACTTTTCCCCAGGAATGCTTCAAATTCTAAAAAAATTATGAGTGAACACAAAGGTTCTCTGTGGAACGCAAAACATTTGCAAGACAATACAAAAGCATTGCATAATTTGTCAATTGTTTTTAATCATCATGTCCTTTTAGGCGCTCCATACAAGTCAGCTCACTCATAGTAATTGATTTTATTTCATGTAACTGCAACTTTAACAAATTAATATATTGCACTTCTGTAATAATTGTGAATTTAGATCTCACATTTGCAATTTTATATTTCACAGTTGTAATTGAGTATTTCTCGCAATTGTGATAAAAAAAGTAGTTATTTGCTACTATATATGTCACAATTTGACTTTAGGTCTGTACACACACAACATGCTGCTGTGAGCAAGTAGGACATGCTGCTGCTGTTCAATATAGCGTACATGAAATACCCGTTGCAGATTTATACACGTGGAGCTGGGGAAGGTGGAGGGTTTCTGAAAGCGTGATCCAACTGCTACAGCAAAAGCTGACCTGATACAGCAGGAACCAATCAGCTGTGCCCTTCAGAGATGATGTAATTGCGAGCAGATTGGGTTAAGTACTTATTAGCCGGCGCCATCTAGAGTTTCATGTGTTGTTTAAAAGGAAGAGGTTAAACATCTAACCTGCCAGAACGGGTAGTTTGTTATGGAATTGTTGGGGAATTGGATGTCAGTTTGTTTTACACAATAACACTCTTAATGATCATAGTCATTTATCTCCAGCAGATCTCATCAAGACTATGCGAGCAGAAAATCCACGTTCATGTGGGACACACAGCCCCTCTTGGGTATATTCACGACTCTTCGCGCTATGAGCTTTGTTAGGAAATATGACTTCAGTCACAGACGCTGCTGGGTTTGGAATAGAACATCGTGTACCACACACTGTGGCAAATGTGTCATCCTCAAAATTGATTCAGCTTGTTTTGAACATCACAGTTACGTGAGTCACATCATATACTGTAAGACATGTTCTTTCAGTATGTGGCAATATGTTTTTCTTTACTTTGTTCTGGAAAGGGGGTTCAAGGCTGCATAGCATTTTGTCGCTTTTAAACTGAAGAGCTGTCTGGACAGTGTAGCAAGTGTATTTTCAATATGATATAATCATGTTATTTGTTGTGCAGCTATTGATTTAAGGAGTATTTTTAACATCCAGTGGCAAAAGCACTTAATTTCAGGTATTGTTCTCAGCCTCTCCAGGTCTACAGATAATTATTTCATTATTGCTAATTTCTTTTGTTTGGCTATTTAAAGGCTGATTGCCTTGCACTCCTGTTTCTGCTAATTAAGGACTCCTTTTTTGAGAATTAACTTTGAATTAACTTTTAAGAAAGTTGATTTCTTTGAACAAATTTTGCATTTAAAACTGGTGCTACCAAAGTATCAGTGGTGGACTTTTGAAATGAGGAAGCCCCCCCCCCCCCCTTTGTGCTTGAGAGTATTCATCTTCAGTTGTACTTTTTTACCATTTCTCGGTATAGAACACCATTTACTTTACACTTTCCACCAGCAACCAATAGTTTAAAATCTATGATTATATTTGCATACTATTTAATTTAAAACTTGACATAAAAATAATAGTCAGAACAAGTCTTTTTTTTAAAGTGCCCATATTTTGCTATTTTAAAGGTTCTTAATTTTGTTTTGGAGGACTCTATCAATAGGTTTACATGCACCCAAGGTCAAAAAACACTTTAATTTTCTCATAAAATGCATTGCACATAACCTAATTTCTCAGAGTGTCTGAAAGCGGTTTGTGCGAATATTCATTCTCTCTAAAACCCTCCTTTCTGAGAGCCTACTCTGCTCTGATTCGTCAGATGGCTTAGTTTGTTGTGATTGGTCTACCGCTTACAACGAGTGTCGGAAATGAAATGTCATTACCATATTTGAATTTCAGCTCTGGATCTTCTTCAGCGCTTCAGCGCCGTATCAATTCCAGCGCGAGTCCTCATCCTTTTGAAATGCATGCAAAGTGGATTCGCAGTGCAGAAATCAGCAAGCCAAACTTCCAGCTACAACTATAGTGTTTGAGGGCGGGTCAAAGTAGACATTGTTCGTAGGTAACCAATAAAGACCATAGGCAGGCATTGTGCAAATTTGTTTAATTTTTACGTAGGTATGTAACAGGAAGTGAGACTGGAATTACTGACTACTCGTTTCGACAGTTCAGAATCTATTCTTTCTTTTAGGAGATAACAACTTTTTGTTGTGAAAGGTAATACTGTATCAGGGGCACTTACATATTGCTCCAAAAATAATATACAAAATCAGTAATGCAGTAAAAGTAGAGTTTTTTTTGTCACTTTTATATGCCATTTACAGCTACTATTATTAATAGCCATCCTCTTCATCCTTTTGCACACTAATAGTCAACAAATCCACAGGTGTCATGATGGTTACAGTTTTAATCCAGCCTAAAACGGCTCACTCACAAACATTTCATATTTCAGCAATTTCGAGATTCAGACGTGACTAAATGAGGTGATGGGTTGTTTGCTTTGTTATTAGTCCATTCATTCCCATCTGTTTTATGAATTTATGCAGATTTAAGGATTTTTACCAGACAACATAAATTTCATAATGTTCTAATCTTTCTTTATATTATAAGCTCTTTATAAAAACCTGACAACATAAGAATTACATTTTGTCTCGTAAACAGCTTTTATCTGCTGTTGGACTTGGTAAGTAAAATAAACTGTTTATACATTATTCCATTATTCTGTATTCTAGTTCTCATATTTCATAATATTTTTTGGTTTGTTTTTATTGTTGTATTGGTGATTATTTGTACATCTACATTTTTTGCCTCCCTTGTCTCCTCTGAAGAAACACCCCTGCTGTGTTTATTGTTACATAAAATACCAAAGGCTTATGAAGAACATAAAGTACTGTACGCTGCAACAGGTCAAGCACGATTGTACAAATACAATTTGCTTTCTTTACCTATAATAATACTTATGATACACTTTTCTCCGGATGAGTTTCATTTATTGGTAGCTGATGTGGCCAGTGCATGGCGTTTGATGTCAGATGAAAGAATATGCATATTTACAGAATAGGTAATTTTCAAAACAAATTCTCGAAAGTTGCTATGACAACAGTGAGGCTGCCATTCCCAACCATGAGGACAGTTTCTGGTAACAGAAATGCTTTGGTGTCTGCATTGATTACACTGTAATTAGAAAATTTAATATTTCTATTTGGCATTGCGTTAGTAGAGTGTTAATATCATTAACTCACCTTACGTAAGCAACGAGGGGCCACATTTATACATCTGTTTTACGCATTGGTTTGTCTTCTGTGGAATTCTAGAGCAGTAATTCAGGCACTTTATTTTCATGCATTTTTGTCGTGTTGCATTTATTTGACTTACGGGTAATACAATACTTATACAATCTAAAAGTTTGTAATTGCGTTACATCTGATTTATTTTCTAAGCAAAAGCCTAAAAAAGACATTCCCAATTTTTTGAAAAGGTTTGAAATGTTTGACTTTTCAAATAGTATGCTTAATAAAGTATAATTAATCTTATCATCAAGGTTAATGTTAATATAAATAATGTTCAAAATTCTACTTTTTTGTTTATTTCATTTTGCAGAGTCTAGGAGCCACTGGCAGATACGAAACCCATAAAAAGTAAGTGGTTTATTTTAAACACTTTACCTTCTAAAACTCCATGCAATTGCCAGAAATGAAAAGGAAAAAGATGAAGACAATGAACAGATTTTGAACTAATTATGCTGCTATCAAATGTTATATTGTTAACAAACCCAGAAATATAGTGTAACTACATATGCCTAATGAGCTTGGTATTAACTCTTTATTATTATTAAATATTATTATTATTATTTAATTTTTTTTGCAAGGCAATAATTGTATTTCATTGTATTTCTGGTTTGTCCGGGTACCCACTTCGGAACTAAGATTTTAGAAGGTCTTGTTATCTCTCCAGCATGGAAAAGTTTATAACTGTTATGCTTTGTTCTTCTTATCAATCTGATATCCTTGGTGATTCAAACCGCAATTTTTCTTCCAATAAAAATTCGCAGAGGAGCTAGTTTCTAGGCTATAGGTTGTCCAATCATTATATGAATCCATGGGGGGTTTGTTAAGAGATAGACACCATCACTCAGAAGCAGCCAATATCTGAGATTGTATGCGCTATTATTAGATAACATACATAATTTGCTGTTTTGGTCACATGCTTATATGGACTTTTATAAAGGTTTGCTTTGTGACATCTCAACTTGACTTAACTATCTGCAACATTTAATGTTTGATAATGTATTTATTCATTCAGTTATCTGTTGCAGTTCATTTATGAGCAAAAACAGCGCACATTTGTTGACTTCATAGGTTAACAAAATGAATGGTACCACATTATGATACCAAGGTCTTGACCTTCAATACATTTTTTGCAGTGAATTCTGTATATAATAGCCAGAAATTGCCCTGAATTGTTCTGCACTCTGTGTTAATGGACAGTGTGTAATAGCTCTGGAAGGTGTTTGTCATTCCTTTTGATGCAGTTTTATTTTTTAACAGTCAAGCATTGTATTCAGCTCAACACAACAATACATTTCTACAACCAGAAGAGCCTCTTATGAGGTTTTTAAGCCACTAACCTGTCAGTTTGTTTTGGGTAAAAGTGTGTTTTCATGCACACGTCTAATAGGTGCAGTGGGAAACTGTTATGAATGCTTCCCTCTTGGTGAGAAACCGTGCTGCCTGCAGTCTGAATCAGTGGAGCCCATGCTATCCATTAAGAAATATGGCACTAGTAGTGTTGCCATGGAGATCAACTCAATTGAAGCTGCGTTTAAGCCTCAGGAAGACATAATCGAGTGCTTTGGCTTTCATTCCAGTGATACGCACTGCAACAGTGTGGTGGTGGTGATATGTTTTTTTTTTTTCAATTTAATAATTTAAATGATTTAAACTTTACTATAAAGATAGTTTGTTTATCTGATGGTGCAATATTCCATCATGTGCATTATGCATGGCAGCTGTTGTAGTAGTGTAAAAATACAGAAAAGGGTGCAAGTTATGATATTTATGATAGTTGACATAAAAAAATGAAAAATCTGTCAGCATCTACTCATCCTTATGTCTTTCCGAATCCAAACCCATATGACTTTGGTTTTGGATTCCACAAATCCAATTTTGGGTTCAATTCAACCCCCCCCCCCCCCCCCCCCCCCCCCCGATCGCAAAAGTGGTAGTTTAGCAGAATGTTGGAGCTGCTCTCTTCCATAAAATGAATGTGAATAGGGACTACAGCCTGCCAAGCTCCAAAATGCACCATAAAAGCCTCATAAAGTAGTCCATGCAACTTATGCAATATATTTAGACTTCTGAAGCCACAGACTGAAAAGTCATTATTCACTGGAAATCTTGCTTGACAGCTGTGGTCACCATTCACTTACATTGCATGGAGAAGAGCAGCTTGAACTCTTCTTGTGTTCCATGGAGAAAAGAAAGTCATACTGGTTTTTCAAAAAAGACATCAGAGCGAGTAAATACTGACAGAATTTAAAGTCACCATGAATATTGCAGCATTTATCATAAATGATTAACCGTGCACATCATTATTTTTCTTCAAAAATTCACTCGTAAAATTCTCCAACCAACTTGCAACAACATCTCTTTTCTTCTCTTCTCTTCGGCGTGAGGGTGGGACAACCTGTCACTCACAAGATCGCACAAATAGCAAGTGGCAATGCAATGAATAAATAATTCCCTGACCAATCAAAAAATCAAGTCCCGCCCTACTTTTTTTCTTGTTTGAGAAGTTGTTTCACTTGCATATACAACACAACAGGGAAGAAAAGACTATGGCAACTTCTGCGTTATGTCGACTTTAATACCAATCTTGAACCGAGCCTTAAGTCTGTCATTATTTAGAACTTTATTTTGACCAAACATGAGAAAATAATCAACTCGATGTTTAGAATGCTTAGCGTCATGGACAGCACTCCAACATATAGCACAACTGCGCCTCTGATGAGCCGATTTCTGTCTCGAAGTCCTTTGCTGGTCCCGTTTCCCCTCTCTCTGCCCTTGCTTTCCTGTCTGAACTGTCCAATCCAAGAAAGGCATAAAAGGTCAAAAGTATAACTTAAAAAAAGAACAGCAGATGGCTTCACAGACAAAAATAGTTTGAACGTCACTATCGTCTATTGGTTTCCTATGAACAATGATAACATCAGGACTAGTTGTCAGCTGCTTGATTTATGCTCGGTCAGTCGAGACACTCTCTGGCTCAGTTCTTACTGATTGATGGACCCCGCTCGTGACACAGGAGACTTTAAAATGACACTATATTGCTTTTGATGTCTGAATTTTCTGCCATAAAAAAAAAGAAGTCAAGATTTTTCTCAGGATAAGTTGTACTTTCAACTAACACAAAATGCTCTGGATTATAGTTTCGGTATATATGCAGAATGAGGTTGACTCACACTAGTCTGGGACACAGAAATCCATGTTGCCCACACAGAGGTAACACTCGAGTTTAAGGAGGGTTATGTAAAGATCTCTATAATGTTTATATAAGCTTTATATGACACTTGACTTTATTCTGCTAAAGGATTGAGTCCTTAATCGTGTGCCAATAGTTTAGCTTAACAAATTCAGTTGCAAAAAAAAAAAAAATTCACTTAACAAAAATCACAGTTGCAGTTTGATAAACTAAAGTTTTAGCAAATTGTGTTGCTTGTCAACTAGTAGTGCCTAATTAGTGGGTGGCTTTAATTTGAAGTTACTTAAAGGGATAGTTTAAAGTACTCAAGCATTCAAGCTAAACATTTGATTCATATTACATTCATTGCAATTGAGCGTCATTTGTTTATAAAATCTCACAACCAGTTCTGATTCTTCACTCTCCAAGTTTCTGGAGCATGATTTTGGCTCTGTCTAGTATCCACTTCCCACTTTTTCTGTTCATCGCAGTAGCTGTTTCAAAACTAATCACCATCCTACATATGGTATGCTCTTGGCCTGAGGAATCGGCGAATGTTATCATGGATTTGACTGGCAGTAAACTGAGTATTATTTTTAGTTTTTGAACAAAATGCTAATAGAAACCAAGCCTCCAAGCCCATGCCCCCGGTGAGATGTGTCTCACAGAGCTGTTGTCGTGGCCTTTGTTTTGCCTGGCATGCAAATGGAACACTTAGCCTTGAGCTTCGGAGAGGAGCTGCACACAAAAGCCTGCTGAGAAGAGAATGCTTGCTCTTTCACGCCGTCGTGACTTGGTTTACTGTCTTCTGATTGGCTGTGTGCTCGCCCATCTCACAGCCCCCCTTCAGTAGGTTTCTTCTTGTCTTTCCATGAGTCAAGAAATATCTGGAAGCAACTGTAATGCGAGATGACTAGATCAGGTTGGAGATGACATGAGTTTAGAAGTGGTTTTGTGATAACTACAACTTCACGTGAAATACCATGATTGCTCATCAAGATGTTTCTGCTTCAAGCAATAGAAACAGAGAAAAAAAGGTGTCTTTTTATCTCCATTTGATATCCTCCATCTAGATCAATGGTTCTACCTGTTTTCACACCCTCCTTTTGTATTTTTAGTCATCCTACACCTCTGCTTATATACTATTACTAGCTGTCCTGGTTTCCTCATTGTTTCTTTCTTGTATTACTTTTAACTTCCTCTCGACTTTAGAAATAAACTAAGCCTTTTTTTAATGCAGCCACTACATGTTTTGTAAATTTGTTTCTTTTTCCCAATGCTGCCAAACATGAGAAATTGAGTTTATAAAGCATAATGTTGCAAGGAGGAATTCCTGAAAGCCACAGGATGCAATAGCACTGCACAAAAGTACTGTAGCAGTAAACATTGAAGAAATACTAATTAATTATTTATTTATTTATTATCAGAGATCGCCATGGGCTCAGTTGGTCCACAATGATGCTGTATTGTTTTTTCCTAATACCCTTTCAAGGATTTTTACTGATAGGAACCGATGACATGGACGTCTCGCTGTACCATTAATGTCAGTTCTTATTAAGCTTGCGCCCCCTGATTGCCCGCATGCAAAACGATGAGAGCTTTGCTTTTAAGCTGCAGCTATGGAAACATGTAGCTTTGTTCTTCCTTCATGGAAAATTTTCTGTAAAATTTTTGCCATTATATTTGAACTGTTTTGACGCAGTTCCCTCTTAAAGAGGCCGACTCCTTATCCATGGTGCTCTATATCAGGTGTCATTTCAGCATGTATACTTGAGTATTGCATGTGAAACAGTTTTATTTTTTAAAAGCCTGTGTTGAGGGTTGGTATAGTTTAGCTGCATGTGTCTGAAATTGCTATTTGCTTTACAGGTATTTGAGGTGATGTGTGTGTGTATAAAGCAGATTATATTATATTATATTATATTATATTATATTATATTATATTATATTATATTATATTATATTATATTATATTATTATACACTGAAAAAAGAAGTGTAGGATTCACTTCAAAACAATTTTCACTCTAAAATTGCTAGTAAATGTCACAAATGATTACACAAAACGGCAAGTGACACATTGAATTAAACGTGACATTTTGAAGTAGAAAGACTGAAATAGTGTTTTATTGTAAAACATACTCCAATAATCTTTGTTTTATTTACAGCTTCCGGAAATTAATCACAGTATATAATACTGTTTTATACCCACAATGATTTGTTGTATAATTGAGTCATTCATTAAACAAAAAAGTAAACAAAAATATGTATAGTTTCAAAGAAAGATTGACGTAAAAAAAAAGAGAGTGCATATATTTACAAAAAGAGTACATGTATTTATGTCAGTGTTAAAATTAGGTTATTAATTTGTTTATTTCTTCATATACTACACATATGTGGCATTTGATGTATCGGGAATAGTGAATGAGTGAGAAATTTCAGACACAGCATTTAATTTATATTTCAATTTATTTCTTATCTAAAAATGAGCATGAAATATTAACATTGTTAATTAGGCACTTGGTAACTTTTTTTGTTTGTTTCCGATTAGCACAACCTAATAAAAGAATCAGTTGTTTTTGAGAGACAGTTTGAGGAGCCCAGTAAATTGTAGCATCTGTGGCCGCACGTCACACGTTTTATGTTAAACAATGATCAATTGAAGCTGACTTTCATGTTGGCATATGGCTGATTCTATGATTGCCGGTACATTTGATGTAGGCTAGTCATTATTTCTGTCTGCTTTTTATCAAATGGTTATATATTTTTTATTATTTTAATAATTTGTTACTCATTATCATGGATCATGGTCTGAAAATCATTAGTCAGTGTATTATTTTATCATTTATCATTGTGTAATCAAAATATTTTATTTTACTTTTGTTTTGGTAATATTTCATTTATTTTATTTATAAAAGCACCAAATAGTCATACAAATTTGTGTCCATGAATTTTGCGTCAATTCTGTTACCGTACTATACTTTGCCTTTAAATTGGTGGAATAATCTCCCACAACTATGTAAGATACAGGAAATGATGCCACTTTCCCTCACTGATAAGATCCGAAGCACTGAAAGGTTTGTGTGGTCTCTCTGAGAAAATATTTTAATCCAAAAAGTTCTTGCACCAATAGTTATTTTGTAAATCATCTAAATTGTTACCACAATATCAAAAGGAAAACATAATGTATCACTGATCACACAGTGGGTTGTTTAACAGTGTTTTATTCATGATTTAATTTGTGTTCTTAGCATTTATGCTAGCAAGTTGAGTTTTTGGCTAAGAGTTTCTGTTACTGTCAAACTCTGTTACCAAGGTAGAATAATAATGTTGACAGTATGTAATAGAATCAACAGTAATAGAGCTGACGAACAATACTATAAAGATATATATTTTTTTCGTTAAAAGTTTGAATTTGCCAAGCACTGAATTATTAAAATTTAATGTTTTCAATAAGATACTGTTAAGAATTTCTGTTAGTTCTGTTTTCTTTAACTTTATGAAAACGTATCTCCAGTTATAGAATCACTTTAGAGAACACAGCCCTAAATCTAAGTCAAGTTGCAGCCATTCACCTTTTTTCTATCACCTATTTTTTATTCTTTGTCTGTACTAAATATCTCTTTGAGTTCTCTTTCTCATCTTAGAATTAACACAAGACTGCATTTATGTGGTTACACTGTTTTGTCTGTCACTTAGCTTTCAGTCCATGTGGTCATGAATCATCCCCTCTTCTTTCCTCAAACTTAAGTTTATCTCCAGCTGGAATGGTTAGGTAACAACATCCCGCAGCAAGGGGATTCGTCACCAGCGTACTTCTACAACTATGGCCATTAGCACTTCTGTATTCAGTTACTATTTTGCATGAGAAACAAATGGTCTGAGCTATTCTCTGAAAAATGAAAGCATTCACTAATATGCAAGTAGGTGGAGAGATAATTAGTCATATTAGTATAATATTCCTTTTTCCCATGGGGCCTATTTCACACCATGTCACGACTGTAGACGTAGAGTAGAATTACAATGAATCTGCACATCCTCTCACAGTAAAACTTGTTTTTTCAAATGTCATCTTTAAAAGCTAATATTACTTCTAAAACACTTCGAAAAAACCTCCGCCAGTTAATGGAACTGTAATTTTCCATTGGCCATAGGAGACAATAAAAATCAGGACATGCTTTTGTGCACTAGGGCACTAAACACACAGTCAAGCATTCCAGCTATTAAGTCAGTATTAATGGATTAAAAGCATTACATGCAGTGATTGAGCACTCATTCTCAATATTGCTTTAAAACCTAAGGGTCTTCACAAATACATAGACAAACACATTTTTTCCCCGTTCTGACCATAATTATAACAACATCATCGACAACAAGGAGAAATTACATCTTCTAGTTTGAATGCTCCAGTTAAGTTGAGCATTATGCATTTTTCCCTCTGGGCGCATCTCATATTGAAGACTTCGACTAGCCACAACTAAGTTTTCATCAGATTTGTGATTCATGTTTATTGGCTCTGTTCCAAAACCTATTGAACTGCCTCATTGCTGCCTACATAGGAACTTAAGGAACCTCATAAGTGGCTGATTTGGAACATTCTTCCTGTTGGTATTTTTAGTAAATATATGCTATAATTATATAAGAGATAAATAAAATGGCAACACTTTACAATAAGGTTTCATTAGTTAACTTAACATTACCTAAGAATGAACAATACTTCTACAGCATTTATTAATCTTAGTTAATGTTCATTTCATTATTAAAATTAACTGACATGAACAAACAATTAACAGCTGGATTTTAACATTAACAAAGATTAATAAATACTGTAACAAATGTATTGCTCATTGTTAGTTCATGTTACTTAATACATGAACTAATGTTAACAAATGAGACCTTATTGTAAAGCGTTAATAATAAAATGAATATTTTTATAATTTTGATATTAAACAATATGAAAGAACACAACCCTAAATCTCTAAGCTAAATACCGTTACCGTCATGTTTCAGCCATTTTCAATTCACCTTTTTCCATCACCTTTTTATTCATGCTTTTTCCAAAATGAATAGTAAAAGTGTATTTATAACTGTTAATAGTAATATATAACTGGCTGTTAGAATTATATTGTTAATAACTGTAATATTAAGGCAAGGCAAGTTTATTTATATAGCACATTTGGCATACACTATGGCAATTCAAAGTGCTTTACGGAAAGGAATTAAAATAATCGCAAAATAAAAGCAAGGAAAATTCAAACGGTTATAAAAGAAATTAATAGAGATACATGGTACAGTTATAAAATGAATTAAAAGAGTAAAAAGATGATACATAAATAAACTTTTCATCTGGCAAAACACTGGTGTATCATATTTTACACAACTCCCAGTTTTACTCTGAGATTTTCCCATGGTGATTACACTGTGTCTGTGGAGTTCTTTCAGCGCGCCTAAGAGATCTATTGGACGTCTCCGATGGACCCGATTTTCCCGTAAAATCGGACAGGAGGAGCTCTAGCACTGACTCACGGGGTAACCTCGGGTTCACTGCCCCATCAGTCCGCACCCCAAAAACCCATTTGTTCGGGAGCTCTAGGAATGGAATCAATCCAGTCCGCACCCCACAGAACCTCGAGTTTAACCTCGTCAAACTCACTACTCCACCACAGACCCAGGCCATCAGAATGGTTTCATCTCTCTTACCCAATTCTCAGTGCCTTTTGAATTCAGTTTAGAATAAAAAGGAGGATGCAAAATAAAATACAGTGTAATCAGTTGGACGTACAGTGTTACAGTACTCATTCAGTAAATACACACAGCTAAACAGATGTGTTTTGAATTTGATTTGAATGTGACTACTGTAGGAGCACATCTGATCTCTTCTGGAAGCTGGTTCCAGCTGCGGCTGGCATAGTAGCTAAAAGCGGACTCACCATGCTTAGAGTGAACCCTTTGTATTTCTAGCTGATATGATCCTGAATGATATGATTGATCTGTTAGGTTTATATTTAGTGAGCATATCTGCAATGTATTGAGGTCCTAGGCCATTGAGTGATTTATATACCAGTAATAATACTTTAAATTCAATCCTAAATTTAACTGGGAGCCAATGTAAAGACCTGAATTATAGTTTAATTATAATTAATTATATTAAATAGAATATTAATAATTTATATTTGTAACTCATTTATGTTTTTTAATATTTCTATGATTATTTCTAAGATTTTATAATACATTTATATGCAGTCTAGGTAGTCGGCTTGGTTTGGATGTGGGGGTCTATGACCTGTGGATCAATCTTTTTTTCCAAGAATCTGATGAAAAACTCAGTGGTGGCTAGTTGAGCTCAATAACAAATGCACCCAGAGGGGCAGAAACATAATCTTAATAATTATGCTGCCTACTTTTTGGAACAGCCCTCCTGTGTTGTTTTAAAAAATACTGTGTAGGTAGACAACTCACTGGGGCTTGAAATAACAAATGGGCGTCGAATCACCTGTGGATCCAGCTCATGTCCACTCCTGACAGTCAGAACGGCAGAATGTTGTTGTGTTGAGGGATTAGATGCCTGTTTCTGCTGATAAGAGGGAGAATAAAACAACTGGAGTGATTATGAGAAAAGAACAACAGGTCTTTCTACCCTCCCCCCATCTCCATCGCTTGCACAGTGTGCTTTGGGCATGCTCAGTGGAATCTTGCTTTAAACGCCTGTGTGCTTTTGTTGTCTGTGTCGCTCATCCTAGCGCCTGCAGAATGCCCCTCTCTCCACCTCCCTTTCTCTCTTTCTCCCTCCCCCCCTCCATCTTCTCTCCTCTTTCCTCTCACCGCACATTAGCCTGCCAACTCCGCGGCGAGATGCGCGTGAAGAGGAGAGCTCCGGTGAACACCTGGTACTCCGGGCAACTCCAGAGCAGGGGTGTCTGTTTTGATCTTTTCTCTCTTCCCGTGCCCTGAAACCGACTCTTTCCCACATCTTACTGGACTTTCTCTCATCAGATCTGAGAGTAGGATCTCCCGACTGGCTCAGAGACTCAACCAGAGGCAGAGCGATGCTGCGTTGATTAAGGATTTCAGACCCCTCTTTTTCCTCTCAGGCTCTCCGGGGAGCTCCCAGAGTCTGGACAGGTGAGTTCAGCATCTCTCTGTACTCTCGTCCATCTGCAGTCACTCACTCCAAGTGTACTCGCAAGACGATTCCCCTCTCCAATGTTGCTAACATTGTCCATCACCCACCTGCTGTTTCCCACAGGTGTTCTTCAGTCATAGTGGCAGCTGCCTTTTCCCTTTTTTTAATGGCTTAATTGGATTGAAGGCATAACCTTAGAGCACCGCTCCGATTCGACCACTCACTTTGCTCGCTCAATTACTCACTGGTGTCAGAGGCTTCACTCTAGCACTGCAGAGTGCATTATTATTAGTGCTATGAGTGGGTGTTTGCACGCTCAAAACTGTGCACAAGAAAAAAAAAAAAAAGACACTGCCTTAATGTCATGTCTGACAGGATTATAGACCGCTGGGATGAGAAATACCACATAGATTCCCTACGGTTCCACAGCTTTTAAGGAGAATGTCAATTAAGGACAATTTTGATGTTTGCTTTTTTTTGGAAGAATGAAGGTGTTGAAAGAGAGTTCTCATACTTGTTTTCACAAATCAACAAAATTTGTGTGCACTCATGCCCTTAGCATGTTCAGACAGTGTGTACTCGTGCCAGATGCTTTGACAAATGGAACAGATATTTTTTCAGGCATTTATATGAATTGTTTTTGCTCGTCATGGAGAGATTGAGGAGTGATAAAGGTGCTACTCGTCTGTGATTACATAACCTGCAGTTAACTCAGATCAAAAATTCTTCAGAACAGTCTAAAGAATATTCTTTCATAAATATTTGTGTTCTTTTTTGATGCACCAAAACAACTATTACCAATGCTGTGCTATTTTAAGGTGTGTGTTTTTTTAAATTAGAAAACTCTCAACAGCTACTATAAATTCATTGTCTGGGTTTACTGCTATTCTTGGCTCAGAATTAATTGATTTCCTGCAGGATTTCATTGTACTGTAAGAACGTTGAGGATATCCTTGACAACTAGACTATGTTGATGTGGAGTGAGAGACAGTCTGGCTATAATTTTTAATAAAATTGTCTGCTACGGTTTAAGTGATATCAGTTTTGACGTTGACTATTAATGGCTTGAAATTAATCTGTCAGATTTTTTTTTATTTTTATAAATTCTTTTGAAGGAATGCAATTTGTGCCTGTGAAGTCTCTTATGCTCACCAAAACTGCATTTATTTAATCAAAACTACTGTAAAAATTGTCATATTGTGAAATATTATTACAATTTAAAATAATCTGTTTTAATATAGCAGCCTGAATTCAGTTTCACACGATCCTTCAGAAATCATTCTAATATGCTGATTTGCTGCTCAAAAACATTTCTTATTATTGTCTTGCTGATTAATATTTTTGTAGAAACTGTGATACATTTTTTGGAAATCTTTGATTAATAGAAAGTTCAAAAGAACAGCATTTGAAATTATTTTGTAACATTATAAATGTCTGCCACTTTTAATCAATTTAATGCATCCTTTTGAATGAAAAATTATTTTTTTTTTTTTTTAAAACACGTACTGAGTCTGACCCCAAACTTTTGAACAAGTGCAGATATCAAAAACGTTCATTTAGATGTTACTTTTGCTTTTAAAAATAAAATACCTGTGCATCAGTATGCAGTTATTTTGCAGGTAGCTTTTGCTTGAGCTTCAGCATTAATGACTATCCAGTGACCATCTGTCCCTGAGGCACTACTGACTCAGATATTAGTCATAAATTACATACCGAAACACATGCTAAGAATTTATTTCGAGTGCAGACTCTTAACAACACTGATGCAACAGGCATCACACCTAAATGTGTTTTGTCTGTTCTCTTTCCCTTCTCGACTCCACAGGAACTTCTCCATTACTATGACACAACAGATGCAGAACCTGCAGCTGACGCAGAATAAGAAGGGGGCGGGTCCCGCCTCCCCCAGCGCTGCCAAGCGTCTCTACCGCAACCTCTCGGAGAAGTTCAAAGGGAGCCACTCCTCCTTCGAAGATGCCTACTTTTTTGGCCGATCTGACCGTATCCGCAAAGTATCTGTGAGTATTTTGGACAAAAAATATATATATTTGAGACCACTATCTCTGGCTATTTTTTGCAAATAACATTCAGCTTAAAGAACCCTAATGCGTATTATCAATAATTACAATTTGTCTTGTAGTAAAAAGCTGGCATTTACATTTATATAATGTAGAATCAATTGATGTTAACATTCACTTGACCTTACACATGACATGTTTTGAGCTGGAATGACATTTCGGGTGCTCATGAGACCGTCAGCGCCGTGCCGTGCTCTCAGAACTTCCACAAATGTCACTGATTATATACAGCTAGATCTGACTCAAGTGCCCGATTACATCCTGCACCCTTGCTGCCTCTGTATGTTTTCACACATGGATCAAACTCACAACTGAAGAGGAGAAGCTCTTATAATTATAATGTGTTGTTTTTGCCTAATATTTGCTTAAACAATCCCCATTTAATTTTGGACCTCTACTGCATTCTTTAAGGAACTAGAAATTTCTGTGTCCACCCTCTGGTGGATGCCTGGTAACAGTTCTGTGCTGGTTATGGAAAGGTTGTAGGTCAAACCCATGAGCAGTTAAACACAGACAATCTGTGCCCTCGTTTTATGTTGTCTGTGCTGATTGTAGGCGAAAATCTGTGTTTGTTTGTTTTTTGTGTGTTTTCTCCAATCTCAGTTAACAGTAGTATGCAGAAACATAGCTTGATTTTCCTGAAAACCATAAACACGGCTATGTAGTGCATTGCAAAAAATTTTTGTTCAAGCATCCTAATCAGTCTGTTTAATTGACTTAGGCTGACAGGGGAGAATTCGAAATCTATTTGTAAAAGCAAATTCAGTGTCAAATGATCGATCACCAGCAATATGCTGATTTGGTGCTCAAGAAACATTTCATATTATTATTAATGATGTTGAAAACAGCTGTGCTGCTTAATCTTTTGTCAAAACCATGATACATTTTTTTCAGGATTCTTTGATGAATAGAAAGTTAAAAAGAACAGCATTTATTTGAAATGGAATTTTTTTGTAACAATGTAATAGTATTTGCTGTCACGTTTGACCTTGTGGAATTAAATTATTAATTTCTCCTCACAGAACATTCAGAGCAATGAGGCTCTGTTCGAGGCTGTTGAACAGCAGGACCTGGATGCTGTGCAGATCCTGCTGTTTCAGTACACAGCTGATGAACTGGACCTCAACACCCCTAACAGTGAAGGCCTGACACCTCTGGACATCTCCATCATGACCAACAACGTTCCCATAGCCAAGCTGTTGCTCAAAGCTGGAGGGAAGGAGAGCCCTCACTGTGAGTATGCATATTTACCAATGACAAGCTTTAAACAGTCAATTCCCTCGGTGTGTCCAAATAGCTTCTTGTGTCTGAAGTGTTTCCTTAATAAGGAACCATTCAAACGATTCTTTAAGTTTCAAGTTGGATTGGAGTAAATCTGTTAATTAATCTAGTCCTTCACAAAAATGTGACATGGTAAATGCCAAAGTTAGTACAGGTGTTGTCCTCACCACACATTTTGATAAAACAAAACATCTGAAAATGCTAGCATTTCATTAATGTAATATTTAGGTTCTGTCCCAACATTATATGTTTACATATGTAAATATAAAACGACACTGATGACAAAAATGTTTTGTTTTGCATTTTGGTCTCTAAATCATTTTATTTTTTGTAAGAAATCTTCTACTATTTACTATTATGTGTGCAAGCTCCTCCTCTTTTTGAACTTTGAACACACACACACACAGACACAAACACACACACACACACACACACACACACACACACACACACACACACACACACATATATATATATATATATACATTATATATAATGTGTACGTATACTGTATATATGCTATATTAGTTGTAACGATTATGCTTTGTTTTGCCAGTCTGTCTTGTCCTCTGACCTAGTTTCTAGTTTGTTCCCTTGTTAGCCTTATTCAGTTTACCTGTTGTCCAATTAACTAACGCATTAAGTTCCCTTTGTTTGGTTCATGCTTATAAGACCTCAATTCTCCTCTAGTCTCTTTATTTCTCATTTGTTGTAGTGTGGTTTTCTCCTGCGTTTATACTGTTTCCTGAGTATTTGTGATTAAAATCTGTCTCCTGGAATTATTCCTCATCGTGAGACGTTTTTAATATACCACGTTACGTAACAGAAGAATGGACTGAACCTGATCAGCATGGATTCACCTGCTGTGCTGCTGCTTTGCTTGGAGCCTCGAGGCCCACACATGTGGATTCCTGTATCTGGCGAGCCTCACGCACTATCCAGACTGCTTTCTGTGCGCTTTTTATTTGACCAGTTTGAACTAGCGCAAAAAGGCTTGCCTGCCCGGTGTGGGTCCTCGAGGATCATTTGCCAAGTTGGTCGAGTGGGTGTTGGTGAACTGCGGTTCAGCCCACACCATTGGCCCCGCTGACGATGAAAACGTTACCAGCCCCATTCCGAACACACGGCCAGAGACCAGCCATCCACCACCAGCGAGCGACTGCACGGAGACGTTAGTGCCCCCACAGATTTCGTGGAGGATTTAATGTGAGTGTAATGTAAATCCCTGTATCTCCAGCGCCCCCTGTATCTGCAACGTGCCCTATATCTCCAGCGCCCCCAGTTTGTTCTGAATGCCCTCCAAACCTCCCTCTTCCACCTCCTTAAACAGCCAGTTCCTCTGTCCCACCTCTGCTGGTATCCTTCAGCCCCTCTGCATCTCCTTCAACATCTTGTGTTGTTCTGCTTTAGTGCTTCAGGCTACTAGCTCCAGCCGGCCCAGAGGATTCCCAGACTCCGCCTCCAGCCTCTGTGCCCACCGCTCCACCGCGGCCTGTCGACACATCGGCTCCACCTCAGCCACTCCCTCTCTCGGCTCCACCAGAAACCATCGGCCATGCGGCTCTACCGGGCTCCCTCGTCCCTCCGGCTACTACTTGGTCAGACATTGCTCTGCTTGCACCTTCTGCTCTGTCTGGCTGCGCCTTCCCCCTGGCTCTGCCTCTGTCCTCTGGTTCACCGGTTCTACCTCGGGCGCTCGTCCCCGCGTTTCCACCTCCAGTGCAACCGGTTTTGTGTGGGCTCTTCGGCTTATCGTATTCACCTGGGTGTCCATCAGTGGCTGCATCTCCGTCGGTCGTCCCCAGGATGCATTCCATCAAGTCATCTCCACCATGGCTTTTCCTGCCTTCGACTCGTCTTGGCTGGTCCCTGGCTAAACATCTGGCTCATCCTGCTCCTGGCTTCCCCATGGCTCCTCACACCATCCACTCCTGTATACGTTTAGCTGTATACGTACACATTTTTTATCGAATCGGCGTTTCGTCCAGACGGATCCGGCGTTTTGGGAGACTGAAACCGCTATTTTTTGAAACCGGGTCCCATGGTGGATAAATCTGAAAACGACACCCTTGCTTTTTCGTGTGTACGGCCAATCCGTATATTTTGTGAAACGATGATGTCATCACCCCACGTGTCGACTAGTCAGACACGCTAAATCAGTAGGCTAACAGCAACAAGCCTCTTTTATTTCTTTATTTATTATTTAGGTTAATGTATTTTTATTTTATTTCTTTATTTTACTTCTTTATTTATTTATATTTCTTTCTTATGCTATGATGCTTGTATTTTGTCTGATTAAGACATTTCGTATTTTGTAAGGATGGGCATTTCAAGCAAAAATAATATTCAACGATCGCTGGGAATTATTTTATTATTATTCAAAAAACGCACCCCTGCCCCACACGCTCACCGGTAACACGGCGTTCGCTCCGACATTAAATTTCTCTGTACTGTAGGCCTACATGTTGTAGCCATTAAAGAACAGTTAGTTTCATATTTATGTTTAAATATTATGTTATTTTTTTCCATTTCATATATGTTGATTATATAAAAAGTGAACAGCGTGAGTAGCCTAATCATAAGATGCGCAATATCGAGACACATCATTTTGACCACTTCATTAAGTTTTGTTTTGTATAAAGCCTTTCTTTAAAGTAAATTTTGTTTTGTATAAATTGTATCTTGATTTTAATCAATGTTTCATCAACCAATTTCCTGGATTTAATAAATAAGAAGCAAATATAGCAGACAAAGCCTATAATCAGGACATGGAGGCGCCGACGCGATATAACTTGCATCGCACGTGAACTGGAGCTTGTCTCATAAATGAACAGAAACTCAGAAATATATCTAAGCTTGAAATGTCTACTTTTAAACAAAACAATTCAAAACGAAAAGAAACAGACAACTCTAATAATCCATATGAAGTGCGCATTTCTCTCTATAGGCACCTTCACAATACTGCGAAGGTGGCGAGTCAGCATCGTCACAGAAATCACTAGTTTATTAATAAACAATTAAAATGTCTCCTTGCTATATTTGGCACATTCATAATGATTAGGCTATTTGCCGGTTCTTTGTGGCAAGCTTTATGCGTCTGCTAACTAATCGAATATCGTGACTCATCCCTATTTTGTACCAGGCCATTTATGATTTTTCATATTGTTCAATAAAGTTCTTGGTAAAAAAGAAAAGAAGCTACTGTGCCTAATATTACATACTGTATATTATTGTATACAGCGCGAAAGGTTTATGCACAAGTCTTCTTCTCTGTTTTTAGTGTATCTGTGTCAGAAATACAGCGCCTCACACTGGTCTGGCATGTATTCTACATCGGTTTGAGTCGGTTTCAGTGGTTTCGTGTGTACGCAGATATTTCTTGAGACGGCGCAGTGTTTATGGAATTTTTTTTTAGAACGACGAAAAAAAAGATCGGATAGGGAAAGCTCTGGCTTCGTGTGGACGTGGCCTAAGTTGTTTATTCTGGACTCTTGTTTTTCTTCAGTTCTTCACCCTCCTCCAGAGCCCCCGCCCTCCCTCCTCAGTTGGACTGTGTTGAATGGCGTGAGGACGCGCCTTTTCAAGAGGGGGCGTACTGTAACGAGTATGCTATGTTTTTGTCTTGTCCTCTGACCTAGTTTCTAGTTTGTTTCCTTGTTAGCCTTATTCAATTCAACTGTTGTCCAGTTAAAACTCATTAGTTCACTTCTTTTGGTCCAAGCTCATAAGCCCTTAGTCTCTGTCCTTTCTCGTTTTTAGTAGTGTGGGTTTTCTCCTGCGTTTATCCTGTTTCCTGGGAATTTTTGATTGAAGTCTGTCTACTGGAACTATTCCTCATCGTGAGAGTTTCCATATACCACGTTACATAACATTAATCATATACAGAAATCATATACTCTTTCTCTCGCTTTCTCTCTCACTCAAATGCACACACACACAGTAAGCACATAAATGTGTTGTCAGTGTTGCTCTGACCATTTAATCAGTAAAATAGTTTAGCAACTTAATAGCTACATGATATTTCTCACTGGTAATAATGACACTGTTCTTGAAGCCGATAAACTTAGTTTCGCTATTATTAGTAGAGAAGCTACTGTCGAACGCTGTTGAGAGACGCATTCTAACTCAGGTAATTCACACATGCTTAATCCCTCTTTTCCTCTCTCTCTCTCTCTCTCTCTCTCGCTCTCTCTCTCTCACTCTCTCTCTCCATTAGTCTGCTATCAATGGCTCACGCCTCTGTTACTAGCTCTAAAATGTTGTTTTGGAATTAGCAACGGAGGTGTGGGTTAAGATGCGTAAGAAATTAGTCCCACACACAAAAGCATTTTAAGGACAAAAACCAGATAAATGTCTTCAAATACAACATCTGAACAATGTCCTGAAATTATGGTTGCTATTGACATTTTGCTACTTATTTTGACTTGCGTTACTTATATGTGCTTTGCTTATCATCGCATCTTCATCGCTAAGGAATAAAAGTGCATTCTATGTGGTTACTTACCATCAAAGGGTTTTTCTTGCGTCACTTCTGTTTAGCTGTGGCAACCAAAAGCAGATGCTCTGTAATTGGACAAGCTGTTTAGAATGAAGCTGACGATAAACAGATGGAGCCAGTGTGAGTGTTTGACACTGCTTTAGGGGCTCAAGTAATAATCACCTTTAGGTACAAATACTAGAATAAATTTCCCATGAAAGCTGCCATAAGCACTCATAATTCTGCTTTAAACATCTAATGACATCTGTCGTAACCACTAATAAGATAAAATATTACGTTCATTGTGTAATATTTTGAAAATAACATTGTGGAGTGTCACATAATGTAAAATGAAATGATCATTGACGTCATTCATGCAATTTGCATTTCTTTAAGCATGCCAAACTATTTTTGGGACAAGCTGAGTGTGGTTATCAGGTTTTAATGCAATATCTGCACCCTTGGATTATTCAATAGCATATTCAGTCCCTGAGTCTTTGGCAACAGTAGAACAGGTGTTTCTTACCTTGAACACCATGGAGAAAAAAAAGTCCCTCCAGTCCAGAGCACTCAGACAACATTCGGCTTTTTCATGATTGCACTGAGACCAAACAGGGAGCACTATATTGCAGTCGGAGCGGGGCCGGGGTGGGGTGGGGTAGACAGCACACGGCATCCCTCAGAAAAATCTTAACAAGGTTTGTCATTTAATAGTTTAACTTTTCCAATGATGCATGTAACGGAGGGCAATTATACTAAGTGATTTATTGTACCCAGGCTGCAGTTAAATTTCAAAACATTTCATCGTGGCACAATCCAATCCTTGTAAACAAACAAAAAATAAACATTGCCGTATTTTCCCCTCCTGGGCTTTAGGCATTATATTTATGTCAGGCCAGAAGTGCCAAATAAATCAATCAGCCAGAAGCCTGACAGTTTGGAGGTCCAAACGAAGGCTTAAGTTAAAGCATGTTTATGGGCAGGGCTGTGGCCCGTAATGCCTAAATTTAGGGCCGTCCCAGAGCCCCACAATGCCAACTGTGTGTGACAGCGCAATATCGCCCGACTCGCCCATTAATTTATAGTCTGTTCAATTAACCACACATAGTAGCCAGATGTCAATCTTCAGAGCGCAGGAAATTGCACCTCAAGACTGCTAATATGGCTACCTTTTCCACTGCGCCGTGGACCCCCGTGTAAGAGCGGCTAGGTTAGGCCCCCTTTTTTCCGAGTTGACGACACACACTTTATCATCTCCCCCGGAGAGCTCCCGTCTCCAGAGGCTCGGGCTGGGCCAGTGAAAGAGGGTTTCTTCAGCCATGTATTTATTTGTTTATTTTGCTGTCATGGTCTATGACTAAGGCTCTGAAAGAAAATGCAGCTGTATTCACGGCCAACGAGTAGGACTGGTCAGGCAGTATTCATTTTACCATGACAAATCTATACGGCCAAACACAGTCCTGTGTGTTCCAGACGACCGTCGAGTACATACATCCACACCTCTCCCCTCCACCCCACACGGCTGACTTCATCTGCCGCTATGCTGACACAAGCAGTGTGAGCCTGGAGATTTAATGGTAGTGTAATGGGCTTCCTGTCATTTCAATCATGACTTTTATTTTTGGTTTATGTAAGTTTGAGATACATTTGATCAGTCTGTTACTGCTGTCTTTTCACAGTGCAGTTTAGATCGTAAACAGTTTTGTAGACGAATGTGCTTGAGGCCAGCAAAAGTAGGCAGTTGTACTACTTGTAACAGATATTTTTCATACGGTATTAACTGATGTAGTCATATGTGCTTGATCTTGTTTTTTTCAGTTATAGAGAGCAGTATTACATTTCCAGAATTAAAAATACCATTCAATGTCTCCATAGATTTAGTCTTAAATTGATTCTTAGCAATAAAATATAAACCCTTCAAGACAAAGCTACCATAAATTCAGAGGTTGTTGAATGATGATACACTACCCTTCAAAAAAATAACAAAATATTTCTCTTTCAAAAAAATGCTGTTCTTTTGAACTTTCTTTTCATCTAAGAATCCTGATAAAAATGTATCACAGTTTCCACAAAAAATGTTAAGGAGCACAACTGCTTTCAGGATTGATAAAAGTAATACATGTTCATTGAATGAAGGCTTTATAAATGAATTTAAGTACATAATCTAGTACCTTTTTTCAAAAATGTTGCTTCCAATCATAGTTTGTAATTCATCTCTGAACTGTTGGGTTGGGTTAAAGGCAACTCTATTTTTAAGAATATTTTTACTTATGATAGTGGAAATGAACAGAAAAATTTCTTCCAGAACTAAGGATGCTGTAAAAGTGGGGCGACCAGCGTTGGATGTGAATGTGGATCTTGAATGTGTCATTCATTTTCATTTCATAAGAGCCTTTTTTATTTTCTATACGAAACCAGTTTGAAATAAGACATTGTGACTTTACACCTCACCTTTAAACTGAAATGCAAGGTTATCCACTAGCTAAAAAAAAAAAAATAACACTGATCGGAATAGCTTAAATGAAAAGTCTCATTAACAAATCTCTGTGTTATGTTTCAGTTGTCAGTTTGGAAAGCAGAGATGCCCATCTCTCAGCACTGGTGCAGGAAGCCCAAAGGAGAGCCAGCGAACTGTCCACCCAGGTGATGAGAGAGAGTCTCAGCCTGGAAACGTCTGACAAAGAAAAACAGCTCAAAGCTTGGGAGTGGAGATGCAAACTCTACAAGCGCATGCGCACAGGATTTGAGCATGCACGTAAGTTTCTTCCAGTACCTAACATTTCAAAAAAAGGTCATTCATATGCTATGCTACAATGAAATACTCATTGAACTGGCCTTTATTTTCAAACGGTCCTGTCTAATCTATCAGCATCTCAACTGAAAGGTCATCGATTCCCATATCGGCCCAACCTGTTCGCAAGCAAGGCACTATGATTATTTGGTCCACAGTTATTAATCTCAGGTTGATTGTCCTGAAATGACTCTTGAGCTGCAAACACATACAATAGTGTCCCTCTCACCCTCCTGTCATATTGATTACTTGTTATATCAGGCGAGTTTCGTTGGCTTCTCTTTGTAAACAACCTCAAGTGAAGGCAGCCGTGATAAATCAGCGATGTTTTGCCGCAGACGCTCTTAAAGATTGCAGAGAAACTCTCACAGGTATCTATGAAAAGGATTTCAGGAACCACAAGGGCACATTAGCTGTGCTGTGTGCTCTGAGTTACAAGTACAAAATGAAGGTGCTAACAAGGAGATTGAGGCACATAAAACCTGCAAGTACATATAAATGGAAGTAAAAAGGACAGTGGTCAGCCAAATGACAGCTATAGATTCATGTCTGTAGGTTTATTAAATTTGTTTTAAGATTAAGATTAATTTAATTGAGAAACAAAATGACGATATTACGTCAAAATGAGTTTTCTTATCCCATTAGCAGATAATTCTTCTTGAGATAAGCATAAAATAACTTTTTTTAAATGACAAATTTTACAGAAAACTTAATATCTAGTGCCATTTTGCTTCTTAAGTAAATATATCTTGATTTATGAATGTTTAGATATCTGTACTGGAAAACAAGACAAAAATACTGAGTGAATGTGAGGTCACATAACATTTCGACACAATTTTTCATGCAAAAAAGGTCTGTTGTCTATTATCAATAGTGTAGCGATGTATGAAGCACATCTCACACAGAAGTCACTTTCAGATAGTTTAAGAGAGTACCGCCCCAAAAACAGGCCATTGATTGAGCTGGTGTTGCTGAGTCGGGATGGTTGAGATGCTCAAACAAAGCAGAACATGTTTTGATGTTAGCGCAGTTTACACTTTTTTATTTAATTATCAACAGTAAATGGTCTATTACAATGGTTTCAAACTCAGCCCCTAGAGGGCCACTACCCTGCAGAGTTTTGCTCCAACCCTAATTAAACACACCCTATCCAGCTAATAAAGGTCTTCAGGATTACTAAAAGCTGGAGCTGGAGCTGGTTGGAGGTAAACTCCTGGAGAGCAGGACAGTAGCCCTCCAGGAGCTGAGTCTGAGACCATTGCTCTATTATTTGCTAGCGAGATGCTATGTGACCTTTGACTTGGCTCTTTCAGGGCCACCGGAGGCTCCGTTGACGGTGCGTCTGAGTGTGACCGGCAGCACATCTCTCACTGTTAGCTTTCAGGAACCTGCCAGCATGAACTCAGCTGTGGTGACCAAATACAAAGGTCAGTGCAGACTTAATGTGCATTTGTCTGTATTACATACACATACACCTTGAGAAAGGTGTTTTATTTTAGATTTTTCTCAGTTTTTTTATTTATTTATTACATTTTGTTATTTATCCATAGGAACAACACAAAATACCTCCACAATTACAATTTTCCCAGACCAAATAATTAGTTAAATTAAATTAATTAGTTACAGTAATTAGTACAGTGTTTTAAAAACACATCAGGGTTTGTTCACAGTCATCATTTAACATCTCACATTACAGTATCAGTATCTATGTTAATAACCTGTATAAAATGGGTTGAGAAGGGATGTTTTTATTATTTTTATAAGAAATAACACATAATAATTTTCAACAGATGATAAAACAGGTGATCAAGTCGTATTTAGTTTTTCTGTAACATCACCATGGTCCTATTTCAGTCTGTCCTGTTTGGTTTCTTTAGATTCCACTCATTTATTGATGTTCTCTGCTTTTTAATTCTATATAATGTGTGATGACGTGCATTGCAGTTGAATGGAGCTGTCTGAAGGACTTCTCTTTATTAGCCGGAGAGCTGATCCTTGAGAATCTGCAGTCCCTAAAATTCACAATTACCGGTCTCACCACGGTAAGCTGGAATCAGTGTGCAGCCTGTGAACCAGAAATAGACACTTTGATTCACGTTCAAGTCTACAAGGAGAAAATGTTTTCTCAGAACATCACATTGTCCATTCTATTATGCACTTAACGAATGTTTTCTGTTCATTTACTGTACAGAATAATAACTTGCCTAAATATTTTTTTTAGATAGAAAAGCACCTTGTTGTTTTAGTAAATAATGAATACACTATAAATATACTATATACATGTTTTAAAAGTATTAAGGATACATTTGAAATTATCTTTTAATATTCTTTATATATTTTTATGTATGCCTCATATACTTTCTTTTAGATGCATTTAAAAATTATTATAAACAAACACAATAAAGTATATACATTGTAAATACAGTAGTGGCCAAAAGAGATATCCAGCCAAGGAAAATTAACATCTTCACCCTTTATTCAATTATTATTAAAAATGTGTTTAAGATTTTGTAAGCATATTGCGTAGTTGTGCTTGGAGTCAGTTGTTTTATTAAAGCAATTTAAGATGCTAAATTGTGCGGACATAATTTTTGACTAGGCTGTCATACAAAGAAATGATGCACGAGCAAAAACAAGAGAGAAATATAAATAACTGATTATGTTGTAGTCAGCGTATGCTTTTTCCTGTGAGCTTTTTGTATTTCTATGCACTTTTTTTGAATGCTAATATAAAAGCTTTAGCTGTAGTTAGCCTTTTTTGCCAAGTAGTTTTGTCAGATAAATACCTTAAGCAAGTTTAGCGTTTTGTTCTTCCCTCATATTTAAAATATGTTAACAATATTTTAAAAAATTCTCATATTTTGATGGTTTAATCGAACGTAGTGTCATTAAAAACAAATATCCGCTCCAGACATCACTTTTTGTGCCTTAATTTGTACTATTCTGTGCGAATTTTATAGTATAAATTTTCATAATGAGATTTCACTTACGTAGAATGTGGACACTTAAAGCAGTCGATGAGCTTTCCTTATGTAATGGAAGGCGAGGGGCTATTGGACTTTGATGCTGGATGATAAACTGCTTCTTAAATTCATACGCTATGCAGTAGAGTACATAGTGTATGATGTATAGTAGGTCATTTGTGACACAACTTTAAACTTTATACTTGACTTGGACTATGCATCCAAGACTTGTGAACATGTCTGCTGTGAATTATGAGTTATGTCCACAGAACTCCACTGGTAGTACAGCTTGTCGATAATGTGTAGTAAAACTTGTCCTGGGGAACACTTGATTTTTAAGATGTTTTTCTTGTTTGTTACAGGGTAGACAGTACTATGTTCAGGTGTCCGCCTGCAATATGAAGGGCTGGAGTCCGGCACAACTCTCTCAACCTCCCTCTGCTGTTCCTTCCAGTAAGTTCTGCAAAGCAGCCACAGTTGCCAATTAGCACAAAAAAATGATAATTTCCAAAAAGCAAAAAAAAAAAAAACACAGCTCCAAACAAAATTGAACCATTTAGCATTGCTTTTAATTCACATATCATGTCGTTAAAAGGAGAGAAAATTGTATTGAGTGCATATAGCCAACATCCTTGGAGGTAGGACTGCGCTATTATTTAACCATCACGATTTCCACTCACCCTATCGCCTTTGATGCTCTCTGAATCTGGCCTTGAGTTTCCTCTTTCAAATGAGTGCTGCAAAGAAAAACTATTGTGTCATGAGGGGTCACAAGTTTTGCATCAGTAATAATCCAGCATTATTCCCATTACAGACGCAGAGAATTGTCAGGGTGATATTTTTAATTAAGAAAAAAAAAATTCAGTCTGTCCTTTCTATTTTGAACAGGTTCTTTTTTAAATAACCTCTTTAATACAATGCACCCTCCCTCGGTAATGTGTCGCTATTCTGCAAGTGCCCTGACAACAACATTTCACCGTAGTTGTGGATTTTTAGTCAAATTTAGTTATAAATACACAGGACTTCTGTAGACTAGCATTATCAGATAAGCTTTTGCTCTTTTTTTATGCAAATCTGACTGAATCAAATTAAATGACATTGTTTAATATCTAGAACATGTCACAATGCTAAAACTGAGTTTTGTGTGATATCTCTCAATGTTAGACTGGAAGGACTGCGATGGGAGAGAGAGCAGGAGGAGAGGTCACATCGAGGCTATGGAGAGACTGTTACAGCAGGTTCGAGCTACACACCAGCACTACTGCTGTGGAGGTACACACACACACACACACACAAAAACATGTTGGGTTTTATGTTTTATGGGGACATTCCATAGACATAATGATTTTAATACTGTACAAACTGTATATCCTATCCACTACCCCTACCCCTACCCATCACAGAAAACGTTCTACATTTTTAGATTTTCAAAAAAAACCCGCTTAGAATGATTTATAAGCTGTTTTCCTCATGGGGACCAAAAAAAAAAGAATTCCCACAAGGATTTCGGATACAAAATTATTCAACCCCCAAAAGTCACATTTTGTGCAGATTATTTTATTCTATATAACTTTCAATAAACGCTGCCTGTAAGTGCTTAGAAGCTTCTGTCACCTCTCTACTGCAATATTGGCCCCTTCTTCTCTTGAAAATGCTTCCAGATCACTGATAATCTTTGGTTTTTACGTTTCCACTGCTTTCTTAAAATTCCACCAAATATTTTCAATGAGATTTAAATCTGAAGACAGACCACTGAAGAACATTCAACAACTGGACCCTGAGCCAAGCTTAAGTAGATTTGGATGTATACTTTGGGATAGCTGTCCTGCAGGAAAGTCCATTGATCACCAAACTTCAGTCTCTGCAAAAAAGGCATCACCATTTTTGCCAAAATGGCTTGATACTTTCAATCATTCAGTCACGATTTCCACATCCTGCAACATCAAAGCACCCCCATAACTAGTCTGGACCACCTCCATGTTTGACCATGAAAATGTGTTCTTCTGCTCTTAAGCTTTATCTTTTTTTTGCACCAGACATAGTACCGCTGATCCATGGGTCCAAAAAGTTCCAGTTTGGTCACATCACTCCATAAAACATTCTTCCAGAACTCCACAGGTCTATTCAAATGAAACCACCCCCATAACAAGAATGGATCACCTCCATGTTTGACCATGAAGAAGGTGTTCTGCTCATAAGCTTTACCTTTTTTTGCACCAGACATACCACTGATTCATTGGTCCAAAAAGTTTGGTCACATCACACCATTCTTCTAGGACTCCACAGGTCTATCCAAATGAATTTTAGCATATTCAAGTTTGCTTTTTTGTTCTTCTTGGTCAAGAGTGGCATTCGGCAAGATGTCCCAACATGAAGGCCATGCTTGTCTAGTGTTCTTCTTATGCTTTGCATTTAAATGTTTTTTCCTCTTTTCATCACGTCATCTTGCAAGTCTTTGGCAATAAATTGAGGGTTTTTCTCAGTTGCTCTGATCAAACATTTTATTTAACACTTATTAAGCAGCACTTAATGCTTTTGTGCTTTTTCTTCAACACCCTTAAAAGTTTTCTGGTACAACAAATTTTAAACTTATGAATAAGGCTGCCAGCTGTGTCTCTGGGAACTTTTAGTGTTTTGGAAATTTTCTTGTAGCCATAGACTTCCTAATGTCATAAAACAATTTGTTCTCTATAGCTTTGGTGAGAGCTCAGACTGTGTAACAGCACAAGCTAATTCAGTTTTGTTGTAGAGCTTCCAAAGGCTTAATTGTGTTTTAACACAATTTTGTACCAAACCATACAAAATAAGTTATTTAAAAAAGCAGCGTTGAATAGGGGTTGAATAACTATGACGTAGTTGTATTACAAAAAAAATCCCATAACATAAAAGCATTACATTATTGATTAAAAAAATTACACTCAGAATGGTCAACATTGTTTTAAAGTCATAAGACATAATTATGATCCCTGATATCAAACTGGTCCTCCTACCTGCTTTCAGAACAATATAAATGCTGTAGTGAGTCGCCTTCGTCTTGGTACTTTTTATAAATTAACATCCTGATTACGTGACTTGTGGCCTTGCATACAACCCACAATTTAATATTAATTAATAATTAACATCTCCAAAATGAATTCAGTTGGATAGCGGTCGCTTCCATTGTAAGCTATTGTAATCGTCTGCTCTGCTCATCCAACACGAGCTGCAGAGTCGCACACAGTGCGGCTGACTGACAGGACCATGATCGTTGCGCAACAGATTCTAAGCGTCTGATAAATGTCTTATCTTGTAGAATGCGTGCTCAGCACCGTTGCTTCCTATACACAAAGTATGCGCGTTATCGATTTCAAAAGCGAAAGTAAAACGCGAGCTCCCTGATGACTTACTTGGGCACCAAATCAGCAACATATCAGAGGAGCATCTGAAACTGAAGGCTGGAAAAATGCGGTCAAATTATGCTGCATACAATAGCCTGTCTCCCAATATCAAACCTATCTTAGGCTGGGATTTGTAGTTGTAATCACCTCTTAGCTCTGCTCTCTGTTCTGGTCTCTGTTTGCACTTTGAATATTGAGAGAGTACTTTGATTATGGTTGCACTTATTGTTTGCACTTAAAACTGTTTATTTTTGTTATTTAAACTGTTTTTATTTCTACGTTCAATTTCTGGAAAGGATTTCAATTAGGAGGCCACATACAGCCTCAATCAGAAGTTCTGGAAGCTCATAATTCTTGCACAGTAAGGTCTGAAGAGACTCACGACAATCAGTTGAGTTTGTGGCAAAACCTTTTACAGTGCTTGTATATTGTTGTCTTTCAATGCACGACAATTCATACTCAAAAGTAGAACTGAAATGACATTCATTACAAGATTAGTTAAAACATTTCAAAATGCACCTGCAGACTATTTTTCCAGTCATAAATTTTGTCATTGAGAATTTCTTAAAAATACTTGTCAAAAGTCTTGTCTCGTTCTCGTGAACCCAATCTCATGTCTCTAATTGTCTTGTGAGCTAAGTGTCTCGTCTTACCTCTAATATATATATATATATATATGGATCTGCGTGTGTGTATGAATGCTTGTGAAGTGCTTGTGTACATATTAAATATATACAATTTTTATGTAGTTTTATATTTTGTACGTATTTTCTAAATGTTTTACTTTTTTATATAACTTTGTTTTATTTTTTTGCAGAAGTGGTTTCATTAGTTTGCTTTTAGACAGTTTGCACTGACTACTTGATTTTGAAAATATCCATATACCTTGCTAAAAGTGGGCTGTATGTCCCCTGAATCAGAACAGGATGTTCCAATGGAACCAGACGACTTCATTCTCATCATCTCTGTTTTTTGCTCTGCCGGTGCTCTTTTATTTGCTGTCTTTATTGTGTTTTGTCTTTCCGATGTCAGTCTCTCATAACGCTCTCAATTATTCTCATCGTATATTCTCTCTCCCTTCCACCCATCTGCCCACTCACCAGAAATCCCTCCTTCCCATCATCTTCCAAGTCCGCACTTCTTCCAGTAGATTAACTCTGTATTAAAGTGATGAAATGAAGCATGTGTTTTGACTCAAGTATGGCCATCGAGAGCAGTATGAATACGCTCTCTCTCAGCATTCCTGCTGCCTGCCCTCCTACGCTCTTCACACGAGGAGCAAGGCAGGCGTGGAGTATGTGTAAATAAATAAATAATGTTTTAATACATTTATCCATTTTGGATTTTAACATCTATGTGTCAAACATGTCGTCCGTATAGTGCAGCACTGTAAATCACAGGGCTCGAGCCCAGACATCTTTAAAACGAGGCAGGCTGGACGTAGCGCAAAGAGTAGAGAGTCTGCTTTGGCCTCAGGCCCACTCTCTATCCCAGAGGCCGGCTACTGAGGTATAGAAGAATGCTGTTCCTGGTGCTGACAGTATTGCGCTGCTCACAAACAGCAACTTCATTAGGCAGCTATGCAGTCGGCCACAAGCAAGAGGGGGGTGAGCAAAAAAAAACAGCATCCCTCATCTGTTTAGAAGTCAACACTAATGATGTCAGAGCGATGGCTGCCAGCGTTGCAAATGAATTTATACAGGGGAATTGATTCTATTAGAAAAACACTGTATGAGAGTTTTTATTGATGTGGAAAGCAGAAAAACAGGAGAAACAGAAGAACTTCTGCACTCAAACTGTGCAAAAATAACCCATCTGTCTCTGTCTGTTTTAATTCAGAGAGAGAATGTGGGTGTGTGCATTGCAAAAAACATTTTCTTAATCGTAATGTTTGCCTTGTTTTTTCAGTAAAAATCTCCAAACATCCTAGAAATCACATACATTTACTTTTTTTAATTGTGTAAGATAATAAGAAAAAAATATCTTGAATATTGAACATTCCATTAAAAATATTCCACAATATTTTTTAAATATCCTAAATATTTTAAATGAAAGCAAATGTATATCTTTATAGTTATTTATTAGTATATTTTGGGATTGTTCATACAATGTCCAACGTTTCACAAATTCCACAAATAATCCCTTCTAAGATTATACATGTTTAATATGTAAATATCTGCAGAGTGGGATTTTGATCCTATGAGTTTTCTACGTGGGATTAGATAATTAGACCTTTTTTAGAGAATGTATTTGAAAACTCCAGTTAAAATATTCCAATTGGCAAGTAATTTTAAGCATAAATGTCTTTATATTTTTAATATATAAGAAAGATAAACTTATTTCTGAAAATACTTTTATTTAAAGCCACTCATTTAAAGGTAGGGTAGGCAATTTCGGAGAGGCTAGCAATAGCAAGCTAGCTTTGATATCATAATACCCCGCCCTTTCTCTAGAGCAGTGGTTCTCAACTCCAGTCCTCGGGACCCACTGCTCTGCACATTTTGTATGTCTCCTTATTTAACACACCTGATTCAGATCATCAGCTCGTTAGGAGAGACTCTATGATCTGAACTGAGTGTGTCAGATAAGAGAGACATACAAAATGTGCAGAGCAGCGGGTCCCGAGGACTGGAGTTGAAAACCACTGCTCTAGAGCGTCTCCAAAGCCCCGCCCCCTCCAAAACACATGAATGCGCAAAGCCAGGGCAGATTCTGCAAAGCTTCACAAAAAACTATGTCAAATTACCTCATGTCTCAAAGCACATAACATTACAATAATAATGAACATAAACAACTTAAAGTGTGGTGACTTGTACCACCTGACTGCCACAGATTCATTTCAGCATTGATATTGTTGACATAGAAACGCATAATTCCGAGGATGTGAACAGCTCCGTAGAATGTCACAGATTGCCCTCTCGACGGTAATTACAATATGGCGCGAACGGACCGAATGCAATAATTGGATGAAATATTTTTGGTCCTGAGACTTCCACAGAAGATATATGTACGTGTTTTAATATTTAGACCACTTCTATTATTGATTGCTATCACGATGTGAAGAGAGTTTCAACCAGTATAACAAAAAGTGTTTATGAAACACATTGCCTACCCTACCTTTAAATGAGGAATGTAACAATTTATCTTAAGAGCCAACAATATTTGCAGTAGGCTACACAATGCCAAGTTTATAACGTGAATGCACAAGCTGGGGCAGAAATTAAATGCAAAAAAATGAGAGAATGAATCACTTAAGAACATTTATAGATAATTACTGGAAAACAAGACAATTTTTTATTTTTATTTATTTATTTTTTGCATTATGTGTGTTCATTATATGTCCCGATAAGCACACATGCTGGTAGGGGCAATGTATTTACCCAGGTTATTTTTGGAGCGACGGTGTTCGAAAATAAATCTGCGAAATTAATCAGCACCGGTACAATGACACTACTATAAAAACCGCTCCGAAAAAAAAATGCAGCTCGTTTAAGCAGAGGTTATCTTAATTTATGATGTGTATATGTGGAGCTGAGAGGTTGCTCTCAAGCCGAGGGGTGTGTGTGTGTGTGCGCGTCGTGCACACAGCTCCCAGTGTTCCTGCATGAGACACAGCAACACCCACACGCACAACGCGATCGCTCACACGCAAACCTCCGCACTCCGTCGCGGCTATGTAAGCTCTTTCTGTCAGCGAGGGCCTGGAAAGTCTGGCCACAAACGTTATGGATGATCCCGCTCGCTCTTGCATGTTGAAAAGGGTCCGTTGACCCCCGCTAAATTAGTTAGAAAATGAAGAATGCTACCAGCGCTCGCGTCTCTCCAACTCTCACTCACCTCATTTCATGGTTGCACACTGTGCGGTAGTCAGATTTATTGCCAAGTCATTAATCAAAGGTGATCCGTGTTTTTTTTTTTTTGTTTTTTTGCTTTCATAAATGTAAAGGCATTTCTTTATTTATTTAGTGTGACAGTTTTTCGGCACAGGAGGCCAATGCACTCATGTCTTATAATCTGCTTGTCAAAGCCAGTTAACCTTCTGAGGAAGAAATAAATACGAATTCTGCACTCAGCTTATCAACACGTGCGATGGCAGGGCTGGCTCTATTTGCGGAGACTGGAAACTGCCGCTGAACTTCACAGAATTTTTTTTAAAAATGGATTGAATGTGTTTCCAAAAGTGGATAATTTTGTTCTCACTCCAACTTGTTGTGATTCAAAAATTGTGGTTAACATCCAAACATTGGAGTCTGGTGAATGTCCAGTGAATGTAATCAAATTTGACTCTTTTTCAGTTGGAACGTAATTGTCCTGAGATTCCAGTAAGACGCACTGCGGTTGTGAGGTTACGTTATGTAGATATCTTGCCAAGCAGGAAACAATCAGTGTGCGCATTTAATCACGTACTGTTAACAGTCGCCACTGTGGGGTCAAAGGGGCCAAGGGTTAATCTCCTTATGGGACTTGTAAGACACATTGTTCCTTTAGGGGTTTGATAGTGATTTTCAAACGGAAAATCTGCCTTCCTACCTCCCTTTCATGCCCCTCCAATGGAGACACAGAGACTAGGGCTAGCGTGATTGCTCTCACGGTGACTCGCTCGCTTTGACGGCCACTTTCACGTTGTAAACAGCTTCTCAGCCAAATGGATTATTCCGTCTGCCCTGCTGTTTACACGGGGGCCAATTACGTGACGCTTAATTTCATGAAAACAGGGACGTCTGAAGATTGGCATCGCTGAAATGTGGGCTGATATGGCTGCGCTTGAAGCGGGAGATACGCAGCTGAAATGTTCCAGATAACCGGTTTGTCGGTGGCCTGACTCCCCCAATCCCTATCTTACACCCCTGAGGCTCCTTCACGCTGTCTGTCTTCGAAGTTCCCTGAGTTTATTCCATCATGGTTTTCATTTTGCTCTTTTCAATGTTTGATATTTTTGGGTCTTGTTGATAACCCTAAGGCTTGGAGTGTTTTCCAGCAATTCTGAAAAGTAAATCTCCAAAAGGATGACCAAAACTACTTAGTTCATACTCGATTAATCATTGGATTTTCTAAACGACTAGTTGATCTTAAGGAAGCCAGAATGAATCCAAGAACCCACAGTCTTTCAATAGGGTAACTTGCACATAAACAGGATGATTATTCACACAGTTTTTCCATTGTTTGTCTCTCAAAACTATCTTCAGACTCCCATGTTAATCTACCAAGTCTGTGTATTTTGTTGTTTTCACCTGTATGTTTATCTCGACTCCATTTGTTTACTGTTTTTTTTTTTTTTTTACCCCCCCCCCCCAGACACATCAAAGTTGCCGAATCCAAGTCGAAAGCAGTCAGTGTCCCGGAGCCTGAAACACCTTTTTCACTCCTCTAATAAATTTGTCAAGACTCTCAAAAGGTGGTATGAGCATATTGCAGAAAATAGGTGGCACTTTCCACAAATAGGTTACATATTGATATCTCATTAGTTTTATTACAGCATTAGAGACATAAATGGTTACTGTTGTATCATTGTGTTGTTACTGTAGATATGTGCATGAAAGTAGTTTTGCGCATATCAAATGTCTGTATCCTCACCCTTAAAATGGTGTGATTTGGTCTGTTCCACCTCAGAGGTCTTGACCATCTCAACTGAATAATTTTTAAATAATATTTTGAATGTTTAATTAACTGTTTATAATGCACTTATAATTATAATTTCTTTATAATTAACTGAGATATTTAACTTGGAAAAAAAAAACATTTTAATTGGTAACTTAAGCAAACTTATAATAATACTATTGCTTTATTGTAGTGTTCATTTGTATGAGGCTTTGGATAAAAGTGTCTGCTAAATTAATAAATGTAAAATATAAGTGTAATGTTTTGTTTGCCCCCGACGAGGTGGACGATCAATATTATATAAATGTTAAGAATCTCACTGACGAAAAGTCACTGATTATTTACTTAAATAAAAAAAAGTATTTTTTGTACTCTATTCTTGGAAAGTGCCAGGAATCATAGAACTCACATTATAGCTAAATATGTTGAATTCGTCTTGTTCTGAATAGGTTCTCTTGGCTGTTTTTTCTTTTTCAGGGGAGTTTATATAGCATCAGTATTTTACCATAAGGACAGTCTGCTAGTGACTAATGAGGATCAGATCCCCATAGTGGAGGTGGACGACTCATACAGCAGCTCCCTCATGCAGGACTTTCTGTGGTTCACCAAGGTATGCAAAAACATACAGTCAACCGCGACATTAAGCATTGGAGAGGTCAGCACGGAGATACTGCACTAAAGTAACGTGCGTTTTATTACTGCTGAACTGAAACATACATTTTCAATGTTTTCGTAACACATCTCTTTGACAAGCGTCAATATTTTTGTTGGTTTCTTCCAAATGCAGCCTGCGGTCAGCTTAGCGTCCTAAATATATTCTGTCAAAGTGAACAGTCACCACATTTTTGACGTTAGACCGTGCGTTTGTAATTAGCCCATCATTACAAGGCTAAAGTTGGTGTGATGCAAGAAGCAGAGACAGTCTTAGCAGAATATAGCTCTTTGTTTGATGAGCCAAATACTTCTAGATTTTATGGTGAGATTGGAGGTAAAGTTATACTAATGAAACGAGCCTCGCAGCTTTTTAAGCGCTCATGTCCACATCCAAATGTTTATTTTACAACTTGTCTCCTAATATGCAAGTAGAAAATGAAGGTTTGTCAAGGAAAATTTTGATGTTGGCTTGATAAACCTTGTCTCAAAGTTTAAAATAGTTTGAAGGTTAAACAGTCACATAAACAGGCAGGCACATAGATGGAGTCTCATGGTCCCTTCTATGAGAGACTTTTCTGTTTAAACACCTTATTATGGAGTGCATATTGTCTGTTGCGCTTTCTGTTCCACATGGTCAAATAAGTAGTCAACTGAGACACCTATAACTAGCCCAGTAGGGATTGTTTCATCACTGAAAACAAAGCACTCTGGCATTGATGCACAGACTTTGAATGATGTCGAGGAGTTAAGTAAATTGCTTCCTCCAACTTCACAAGTGTGCTTGTGTTTACTTTGCAGCTGTCCTGTATGTGGGAGGATGTCCGGTGGCTGAGACAGAGCCTGGCAGTCTCCACCTCTTCCTCTTCCACTCTGCAGTCCAGACAGAAGATGCTGACGGCCGCGGGCCAACTGCAGGTTTGCCAGCCCGTGATGAGCCTTGCTAACAATTTATTACTATAATGGGTTTGAAATTGAAATTGAGTGGGATAATCCCTTATGAAGGATTCTGAGCAGAGTCTGTGTTTCTGTTTAAGCATATTTTATATTGCATAACAATTATTTTGGCCAACGTGCTCTATGTAACCGATTTATTTATTACAAAAGTGTGATTTTTTATTTTTTTTTTTTTTGAGAGAATTACACATTGGTCCAGTGATACATTCATAAGTACTTGGTGATTTGTCCTTTTTGTCAGGCATTTTAAATTTCTATTGACATAAATCAAAAGCATAATGACATATAAAGAGGGCAGACATATATCATTATGAGTAAACTCTCCATGGTGGTTTTGATGTAACATCACACCCTAAATTATGAAAAATATTTTTTAACATTTGTTTTGTAGTGGACACCATGTACATCATCAGAGGGTTAAATAAGTATTCTGGAGAACAAACGTCCTTTTCACATCTCTCTTGTGCCACATCTCTCACATGCCTCTATTCTTCTACAAACAGAATCTTCTGGGCACTCACAACTTGGGCCGAGTCCACTATGAGCCCATTAAAGATCGTCATGGGAATGTGCTGCTTGTGACAGTAAGAGAGATGGAAAGCTTCTATTCCTTTTTCAATGGGAAATGGATGCAGGTATCCAAACTTCAGAGTCAGAGGAAGTCTCTGTCTACCCCCGAGGAACCATATGCCCTGGACATCCTTCTCATAACCATACAGGTGAACACAGCTCTGTCTTGTCCTACAGACATTAATGATAGCCTATCTCAAATCAAGCACCATTGATTTTTTTCTTCAGAAAAAGAATATAATTTAAACTGTTATTTTGACTATAGGACATTCTGGCCTATCAGAGACGGAGTCAGCACCGGCTGTCCTCTGGACTTTATCTGGGTTACCTAAAGCTCAGCAGCTCTGTGGATCAGATCAAAGTTCTCGTTCCTCAACGTATGCCCAACATGCTCTGTCACACCAAGATACGAGACAACTGGAATGTGTCAAGGTTAGTTATTGACCAACTATTTCCTATTATTTGCTTTTTTCTCTGTAAATCAGAGGTTTCAAACTCATTTTTGGTCATGGACCAGATTAAACGGAATGCAATGTCACTTTTTTGGTTTGTTAAACTTCAGGGTACCCATTCAGAGTGCATGTACATTGCTCATGTTGTTGTTATAGGGGTTATGCACAACAAACTATTCTGTAAAACAGGTTCCATCGCTTCCGCTTCAGGTCTTTTGTATATGTTTTGTTAAATAAAGAGCTGTTTTACTTAAGATGTCTTCAATGGAGCTACCAAAGATGAGCATTACCGATGTCCATCGCATATGCAGATTGATATCTAAAAGTTTTTTTTATTTAGATTTTCTTTGTTCACACTAACAATTACAATAAAAATAACTTGCTAGGTTAGCTGATTACCTTAAAAGTCCATAGATGTCGCCATCAGTTCATACCGCTGTTAACAGTTTCTCTGACAAGTGGATGTGATGAGACCCGTTTCTTGTTTGTTAATGTGACCTTCAACATAAAGCCTATTGTCATGAGCTACTCCCACGAAGTTTTGGGGAAATGATTTGGGTTGTTTAGTTGAAAAATGCAAATTTGTGCAATTTAAAAGATAAGAAATACTCTGCATGATATGCAACACAACAAATGAGAGAGTTCATTGGTCCTGCTTTAGGGAAAATTTTATATTCTGAATATTATACTAATATAATGAATGTATATGAATGTGTTTTAGCATATCTTTTCCTCAAATCGCCCTGCATTTTGCAGTTCAAACAGCAGGTTTCAAGAGCCTTTTTTTCTTTTTAAAACTCTTTAAAATCTTTTCTTTTTTTCATCTAAAAAATATTGAAGAAAAAAGACCCTAGGTCTTGAAAGCATTGAGGAGAGACGGCATTATTTAAGCATGTATTCAAAGGCTGTAATAAAAGCGCATAATGATTTCCTTCTTTTTTATTAATCTATCGATTTTACCTAAAATACCAGCAAATATATGTACATCTTGACTCATTATGAAAGCCTCTCATGCAATCTAATGAATGTCATTGATATAGACATGCCTTTTTAAACCTTTTATATCACCGAAACAAGCTAATATTTCGCACTTGTGAAGCAAATACGAGCTCTCCAGAGTGAGTGTACCTGAGAAGATTGAAATATGCCTGAACTCCGTGTCAGGCTCCCCCTCACCACAGGCTTACATAGTTTCTTGACACCACCATTTTTTACAGTCAAAACAAAACTGCTATTTGTTTTTGTTCGGTAAAGGAGCTATTTATTTATTTTCATCTCGGGTCATGGTGTTGACCTTGGTAGGTAGCTAGAGACAGGGAGAGTATTATCCTGCAGCTCTGTGTGGTAGTAAAACTAAATTTACTACGGGGCCGGACTGTGGAAGTCAGTGGGAGGTTCACACAGGATGATGCCTACTCACGGCTCGAGGAAAACCTCTGGAGCAAAGAAATTCTCCTTTTTTCCACCATCCCACTACCCCCTAGACACTAGGCCTTGAGGGTGTCCTTGAGACTAAAACCAAAATGCTCTATTTTGCCCCGTCATCTTACCACGCACCATAAGCTGATGCTGTTCATCTTCGTACAGTTTTTGTGAAATTTAGAGAAAGTTAAATGAATTTAACCTCATTGTAAAAATCTATTTGCCAAAATATTTGTATTTATTTTTAAATTCTCTCTACAATAATTTTAAAATACATAAGAGTTGTCACTTTCCTATTATTATTTAACATTTAACAACTTAGCTTTTCTTAGTGTAGAATGTTCAGATTAAAAGGAAGGGTTTTTAGTGGTTGGTCAAAAACATCTCACCAAAACTTACTCTCAATATTAGACCTAACATGCCATCCCACTAGCCTTTGGAAACCACTCTGTCGATGGCACTTCTGGAAACCGTAATATAGAGCTGTGTATGTTGACTATACGCTGTCTCTTCCCACCCAGGGATGAGTGGGAATGGCTGCAGTCTCTGTCTGGCCCTGTGGATGTGGAAAGAGCAGATCAGGCTACAGACTGCCTCCTCTTCTCTGAGCTCCAGACGGCCATTAAGAGTCTGCTGCACCATATCAATCTACCTCTCCACCAGGTACTGCAGTCTACTGGACAACTCTGTGGTAACTTGTTGTTAAGGTCCACAATAATTAAAAAAGTAAAGTTTGTTAATATACTTTCATTTTAAAATGATTAAAATAGCTTAAATATTTTTTTGGGCATTTAATTTGAAAACATGGGCTGTTTGAAAAGAGAGCATTACATTTGAAGCTTATATAAACCTTGGGTAGTTTGAATACTTTGAGATCTGTAGGAGCATTTATGGACTGATGGATGGATGGATGGATGGATGGATCAAATATAGATTTATAAAAATTTTATATATAAATGTATTAAATTTGATTGATAAAATCTAGATAGATTTATAGATAGATAGATAGAGATAGATAGATAGATAGATAGATAGATAGATAGATAGATAGATAGATAGATAGATAGATAGGTAGGTAGGTAGGTAGATAGATAGATAGATAGATAGATCAAATATAAATAGATGGATGGATGGATGTGTGGATAGATGGATAGACTAATAGACATACTATAGATACTCTCTCCCAATATTAGTCAGAATAACTTTATTTTTTGTCTGTATTATTTTACAGTTATACATATAGTTTGGGGATTTTTTCTACTTAGTTACATTGTTACCCTTTGTTACATTGTAACAACATTGTTACTTTGCCGTGGGTTAAAGTCTGTGTGTGTGTGTGTGTGTGTCTGTGTGTCCCACACAGGCCAAGCACTTCCGTCTCTACACACACGAGGTGTTGGAGCTGGGTCACAATGTGTCCTTTCTTCTGCTGCTGCCCGCCTCAGACGACGTTTGCTCTGCCCCGGGACAGACCAACCCCTACACACCACACTCGGGGTTCCTCAACCTCCCTCTTCAAATGTTTGAGCTCGGTACACTGGCTTCTGTTTCAACCCCTACAATATTAGCTCAGTTGGCCTTATAAAAATCCACAGATTTCTCCCCCCTCTGCCCCCAGTCACACTCCCTTAGGACCTCTAGTAAATCAAGCAGACACACACACACACACACACACACACACACACACACACACACACACACACACACACACATGCAGACACCAGCGGGGTGGCGGTGTGCACCATGGCTAGCCAAACAGCCACCCACCCCCCTTGCTGAGCCCAGACTGTGTAAAATATGGAAAGGTTAAACAAGTAATCAATATTATAATCCAATAAAATGTGTTTTAAAGAATGGAAGATCATTTTCATTGAAATAGCAGGGTTTGTTTTCAGACGAGAAGGCAAATCGTGTGCTTGTATTCTTAGCAGTGGTGCCAGTTAGAACACTTAGTAGCTTATTCAGCTGCTGTTGTGGGGAGAGTTTCAAACAACTTTTTAAACGTTATACTGTGAGGTAGTTTCAGCCCAAACACCATACACTTGTAAACCTCCCACAGATTTCCATTACAAAAGCGTCTTTAAAAAGATTCGTCAGTGTTTTTGGGACATTAATGATAACCTTCCTAGGGGCTCAATTTCATACAGCACACCACCCTGGGAAGTCAATTTCAGAAATGCAATAACATCTCACTACTGTTGCCCTTATAAGACAGTGTCAATTACTAACTACAGTATTCTTGTTTTTATTTTGTCTCCCTGTGCAGTTCACTTCTACTCATATAAGGAGAAATTTATCAGTCTTTATTGCCGGCTGTCCTCGGTGCTGGACCTGGACGCTCTAATTACCCAGCAGGCTTTTAGAGAGGCCATCACTGACTCAGAGGTGTCCACAGCCAAACAGAGACAACAGCACATATTGGACTACATTCAGGTATGGGGCAGAGGGTGCCCCTCTGTGAAGGATAATGTGATTTTGTTAAAAATCCTTTCAAAGTATATGATGAAGATTTATCTTTGGAAGTTATAATATATTTTTTACATAATATAATTTAGTATTATATTGAATATTTGAGCAATTCTTTTTAAACAAGTTTCCTTTTATTTATTTTTTATTTTTTTACAAAAATTATTAAGTCCAGTTTAAAGGCCTAGACGCACACACAATATATTTTAAACAACCTTGTGCAAATGTTTTTGATATAACAGAATAGTTTGATTGACGTTTAAGGAAATACTTGTTCTGGTACTTTTTGTTTTATAAAATATTTGTATAAAATATATTTTTAAACAATATTATTCAGCATTGAATTTAATATTAATGGAACAACACAGTTTTGAAACAACAGTTCTCTTACGAGAGGTTCTCTCGTATTGCGTAAGCTAGCTTACGCTACGGGTAAAGTCATCTTTGCTCGAGATATTGAAGCCAAAAATTATCCTTAATTCTGTATTTATTGTCAACGCAGTGCAGCAGCCAGCAGACCTAGAGCAGGCCATATTGCGTGCTCATTGGCTGCCCTGCGGCAACTGCTGCAGCCTACCACTGAGCCTCGTGCGTGACGTCACGAAGCACCCTCACGCTTCATAGCCCGCCAAAATGGGGGTGGCTTAGCGTATAAAAGCCAGGCTCGTAGGCTGTGTCACTGATTTCATCATCTTCAGCGAAGCTCTCCGCATCGCTGGACTCTGAGAGAAGCCTTCCGCCGTTGAATCCAGCGACTAGCAAGCAGAGGAAAGTGCCTGAAGAAGCCGGCCGTCTTCGCCACCTTCAGCCATCCGTGCCTGCTACGCCATCCGGCGTGTATCCTTTTGTACTCTGCAAACTGTGTGTGTTCGCCGCTGCGACACTCACTCTCTCTCACTAAAAGACCGCAAGCGTTTGTTGCAAAATGTCTCGCCTTTTTTGCGGCTCTTGTAGAGCCCCGCTCAGCGCAGGAGACCGCCACGTGATTTGCACTCTCTGCCTGGGACCGGACCATGCAGCCCTCGCCCTGGATGCGGGCGGCTGCGAGAATTGTGAAGCGCTTCAGCTGTCGACCCTGCGGGCTCGACTCGAGGCCTTCACACAGAACGCTGTCACTCCACCCTCTGGACCGCGCAGGAAGAAGCGCCGTGCTCAGAGGATGCCGGAGTCTGTGGCCACAGTGAAGTGCTCGCCGGAACGTTTCCCGCCGGCCTCACTCTCTCCTTCTCCGCCCCTCCCGGACACACAGCTGTTGGCTTCGGCCCGCGCTGCCGCCGCCTCAGGGGACGAAGCTGAAGGAGGCCACACAGTGGACAGCTGTTCCATCCTGACGTCGGACAGCGAGGAGTGGTCGAGTTCACATCACTCCGCCTCCTCATCCGTCCAGGAATCCAGCAGGACTCGGGCAGGCGTGGACGCCGAATTAATGCGCCTCCTTTCCAAGGCCGTCGACCAACTCGGCCTCGATTGGTCCCCGCCGAAGGAGCCCGCACCCAACAGGCTCGACGGCTGTTTTCTGCACAGCCACCTCCCCCGCCCGTTTCCAGATCTGCACCATTTCTGCCGGAGCTGCATGCTGAGCTGTCAAAATCGTGGAACGCACCATTCTCCGCAAGGCTCCACTCTAATGTCTCCTCGACGCTCCCCGAGTGGACGGCGCCGCCGAGAAGGGATACACCTCTATCCCCACAGTGGAAGAGGCGGTCGCAGCGCACCTTTGCCCACCCTCTGCGAGATGGCGCTCAAAGTCTGCCCTCCCGTCCAAAGCCTGCAGGACCACCTCAGCCCTTGTTGGCCGCGCTTTCGCCGCCGCCGGACAAGCTGCTTCCGCCCTGCACTCGATGGCCGTGCTGCAAATCCTTCAGGCTGATCTCCTCCGTGAGTGGGACGAGAAAAGCAAGGACCCGGCCGCCATTACGGATTTGAGGAGCGCAACGGATCTCTCCCTTCGCGCTACGAAATCTGCAGCACAGGCGATGGGCAGATGCATGGCCTCGCTCACCGTCACAGAGAGGCATCTCTGGCTGACGCTGGCGGACATGGGGAGGCTGAGCGGTCCGTGTTCCTCGACGCGCCGCTCTCTTCCGGTCTCTTCTGCCCAGCGGTGAACGGGATCGTCGACCGCTTCTCCGAAGTGCAGAAGACCACACAGGCCATGAACCTTTTCCTGCCGCGACGCGCTAGCTCTTCTGCAAGCCGCCCACGTGAGCCGCCTGCACGACACGCTAGCCAGCGCCTAGCCTCAGCCTCCGCAGCGTCGGCAGGGCGGCCGCTCCCCTCCGGGGACCCCGGCCCAAGGTGGTGCTGAAGCCCGAGCAGGGAAAGTCCTCCTAGCAACGCCAGTGAGGAAAAGACGCGCTGGTCTCGCCGCGACCGGACCACCGTCAAAGCATCTCGTCCTGTCAGTCCCCTCAGTGAAGGCTACTGCAGACATACAGTACATATAGCAGCCAACGAGTCGGCAACACAGCCCGCTCGCCTGCACACAAACGCCGTTTTCACGGCGACCCAGAGAAATCTCAGAAAGAGTATAAATTCTGGTTATCCGGCTCACGCCGAGTGTGTTTTATGTGTAGAAAACATGCCCACAAGTCAGTGCTCACCCCTACATGTAAACACTATGCCCCATGTATCTCACATGCTCACAGAGCCCACTCTCATAAAGCTGGCGAATGCCGCTCGAGTGTTAGTTGTAGAGAATGTGCCCACAAATCTGTGCTCACACCTACTCGCTGCACGCTCTGTTACACGGCAACAGCCTCACAGCGGCCATGTTATGAACGTAAGTCACGTGACCGCCCACGAGCGCTCACGCTTACTGACAAACACTTCGCCCCAGGCTCCGCTCGCAATAAATATCGCCACGAAATGTTCCCCATTCCCAATAATCGGGTCATATCAAGTGGTACAGGCAGTTACAGCTGTCAGCGAGCCGCCGTTACTGAGATCAGAGAGCGCGCGCGCCCCGCTCACGCCTCCGGTACAGTTACAACCCGGAGCCCATTCTGCCCCTAGCTACACATGTAGAAGCATGGAAGGCTATTCCAGGTGTGACAGATTGGGTGCTAAGCACAATAAGTCAAGGCTATTCGCTTCAGTTCGCTCGCCGTCCCCCTCGCTTTCGAGCGCGGGCAGAGAGGAAAGTGAAAGCGGATGTAGCGCTTCTACTTCCGCGCAGAAATAGCCAAACTCCTGTGCAAAGGGGCCATAGAACCAGTACCTCCTTCTCAGGGCGAGTCAGGCTTTTACAGCCGTTATTTTCTCGTACCCAAGAAGGACGGAACTCTAAGACCTATCTTAGATCTGAGACATTTGAACAAAGCTCTCATGAGACGGCCGTTCAAAATGATCACAACCAGACAAATCCTCGCGCAAATTCGCCCGAGGGACTGGTTTATCTCTCTCGATCTGAAAGATGCATACTTTCAGATCCCGATAGCCCCACGTCACAGGCCATTCTTGAGATTCGCCTTCGACGGTCGGGCATATCAATACACCGTCCTCCCGTTCGGCCTATCCTTAGCGCCCCGTACATTTACGAAGTGCATGGATATGGCTCTCGCCCCCTTGAGAGTGAAAGGGCTGCGAATTCTGAACTATTTGGACGATTGGCTGATTTTAGCCCAGTCAGAGATGGAACTGTTATCTCACAGAACTGCGCTTCTCAGCCATCTGGAAAGCTTGGGTCTCACAGTCAACTGAACCAAGAGCTCATTACTGCCCAGTCAGTCAGTTTCCTTCCTAGGAATAGAACTGGACTCTGTGGCTATGACTCTGTGGCGTGTGCGCTGTGTTCGACAGCTAGCCGCGTTTTTCCAGAAAGGTAGCATTATACCTCTGAAGGCATTCCAGAGGATGCTAGGCTGTATGGCATCAGCTGCGGCTGTGCTTCAGCTGGGCCTGCTGCGCATGCGCCCGCTACAACGCTGGCTGAACACCCAAGTGCCTCACCGGGCTTGGGTTTCAGGCCACAGACGAATCAGAGTGACTCAGAGCTGCGTTTCGGCTCTGCAGCCATGGTTAGCGGCCGACTGGTACCAGCGGGGAGTGACAATGGGGGCTGTTTCACACCGATTGGTCATCTCGACGGACGCCTCCAACCTGGGTTGGGGCGCCGTTTTCGAGGGCAGACCGGCCTGTGGTCAGACCAAGAGAAACGCTTCCACATAAACTGTCTGGAAATGATAACGGTCGAGAACGCGCTCAAACGCTTCCTCCCGTTCATACAGGACCACCATGTACTGGTCCGCTCGGACAACATGTCTGTGGTGTCCTACATAAACCGGCCATAAATGAGCCTTATATGGTCTCAGCGCCGCCTGCGCTCGCTGAGAGCCGCGCATGTGCCAGGCCACTTGAACGACGGTCCAGACAAACTGTCCAGGAACCACATTCCCCAAGGGGAATGGTCCCTGCACCCCCAAACAGTCCAGTTACTGTGGCGCCTCTTCGGCAAAGCGAAAGTCGACCTGTTTGCGTCAAAAGACAACGCTCATTGCCCGCTGTTCTTTTCAAAGAATGAGGATGCGCTGGCCCAAATCTGGCCCAGCCTCCCACTTTATGCTTTCCCTCCGGTCTTTCTGTTACCACAGGTAATCAAGAGAATCAGGGAAACGCGCCACTCTGTGCTCCTTATAGCCCCACGCTGGGAGAATCAAACTTGGTTCCCGGAGCTGATGCGGCTGTCCCACACAGCCCCTTGGCCGATTCCGGTGAGGAGAGACCTCCTCTCTCAAGCCCGCGGCTCAATCTGGCATCCCCATCCAGAGCGCTGGTCTCTGCACGCATGGTTGATCAACGGATACCCGTTGTACTGCCAGAGGGAGTGATGAACACGATTACGCAATCCAGAGCTCCCTCTACGAGGCGGCTTTACACGTCTAAATGGTCGGTGTTCTCCAAATGGTGCGCTGATAGAGATCTAGACCCACGAATGTGTGGGGTCCCGGGGTTGCTTAGCTTCCTTCAGGAGCTGTTGGATAAGGGCAGGTCCCCATCCACGCTTAAAGTCTATGTGGCTGCCGTCGCAGCGTTCGCTGAGTCGACGCGCAGCCAGTCAATAGGAAGGAACGAGCTCGTCATTCGCTTCCTTAGAGGAGCTAGACGGATGAATCCCCCGCGACCCCCTTCGGTTCCCATGTGGGATCTTTCACTGGTCCTAGAGGCCCTGAAAGCTTTTCCCTTTGAACCATTAGACTCCGTGGACGTAAAGTACCTCTCGCTCAAAACCGTTTTTCTGACAGCTCTGTCATCAGTTAAACGTGTGGGGGATCTACACGCGCTATCTGTTAGCGCTGCGTGTCTTGAGTTCGGGCCAAATGACTCTAAAGTCATCCTCAAGCCAAGACATGGTTATGTCCCTAAAATATTGGGCACCCCCATTCAGAGCGCAGGTCATTTCTCTTTCGGCTCTGTCAGCGTCCGATAGTGAGGGTGATGTGAATCTCCTCTGCCCCGTCAGGGCGCTAAGGATTTACATTACGCGCTCCGCCTCTTTCAGTCGCTCGGAACAGCTCTTTGTCTCGTTCGGTGGGCGCACCAAGGGTCTCGCCGCCGCGAAACAGAGCCTGTCCAGATGGATAGTGGAAACTATCACATCTGCTTATAAGTCTAAAGGTCTGCAATGCCCCTTGGGCATCAGGGCGCATTCCACCAGAGGCGTGGCCTCGTTGTGGGCTTGGTCCAGCGGAATTTCCATTCATGACATTTGTGAGGCGGCAGGCTGGGCCTCTCCGTCCACATTTGTTAGGTTTTATAACCTGGAAGTTCCCGCCTTGCAGGCTAGACTTCTGTCAGTGTGAGCGGTGTGTTTGTTCCGCCCAGATTATCATGCGCAGACTTCTCTCACGCGACGTTAGCTCTCCTGGTTGAGCTGCACTATATGGTGAATAGTTATATGGACCGGCAACGCCTCTCTGTATACCCTATACGTGCTTATAACATGTGCTGGCCCGCATGGCTGGCCACCTGTTCCCACTTATCTATGTTCCCCGGGAATCCCTGGGACTCATGAAGTGGAGGCTGGGCGCGCACGGCGTTGACAATGGGTTTCCGTAGCGTAAGCTAGCTTACACAATACGAGAGAACCTCTCGTAAGAGAACGATACTCGGTTACTAACGTAACCTCGGTTCTCTCTAGAAGAGGGAACAAGTATTGCGTAACCTGACCGTGCCGGCGCCACGAGCGTTTTTTCGCTTCAGCTGATGAAATCCGTAACGCAGCCTACGAGCCTGGCTTTTATACGCTAAGCCACCCCCATTTTGGCGGGCTATGACGCATGAGGGCGCGAAGCGGTAGTGGTAGGCTGCAGCAGTTGCCGCAGGGCAGCCAATGAGCACGCAGTATGGCCTGCTCTAGGTCTGCTGGCTGCTGCACTGCGTTGACAATAAATACAAAATTAAGGATAATTTTTGGCTTCAATATCTCGAGCAAAGATGACTTTACCCGTAGTGTAAGCTAGCTTACGCAATACTCGTTCCCTCTTCTAGAGAGAACCGAGGTTACGTTAGTAACCGAGTATCGTTTTTTTTACCGTATATTTTTATAGAAATTCTAAAGTAATGTGATATAATAAAATAAATAATATAATATAATAATATATAATAACATAATAAAATACATAATAATAAATAAAAATATAATTAAAAAAAATAATAATTTGTCACCATCAGTAAATTTGTTTGATATAGCAGTGACTTTTTGGATGACATTGAAGAATATACTTGCTCTTTTCATTTTTCTTGCTTGTCCCAAAGTATATATGAAAAAAGAGTCATCTTTATATATTATTATATATTTTTACATAACATTATTCAGTGTCATATTAAATATTGATGGAGCAACACAATTTTCAAACAAACTAATTGTATTGTTTTTTTTTTTATTACAAAAATATACGTTTTTTTTTGTAGTAGCTGTATAGTAGTAGCTTTTGTAGTAGTATATAAAGACATGGGCTCATAAATATAACTAAAAAGATATTTGTCACCTTATGCAAATTCTTTTGATATAGCAATCTTTTGGGGGTGATGTTTAAGTATATACTTATGCAAGCTACTACCATGTAGCATTTTCTGCTTATTTCTTCACTTTAAGCTTTTTATAAAAGCTATTTTAAATTATCTGTGTTATTTTGTGTTTAGTACAGTTTGATGTACATCTTGGAGCTATAATGTTAGTACAAGACTAATTTACAAGTGAATCTCCATTGTGAATCTCCATTTGTCACCAGTCACTGGAAAAAACTACTGATTAATCACCTCGAAGAAAGATACATGAAATACACTACAGTAATAACAGTACAACTGTGAAAATGCAGTAAAACAGTCAAATTGGAAAATGATTAAAATTTAAACTTAACTGTTCTGTTAAGTTTTAAGTTTTAATTTAAACTTAACTGTGTTCTGTTTTAATATATTTCAAAATGTAATTTATTCCTGTATCAAAGCTAAATTTTCAGCATCATTACTCCAGTCTTTAGTGTCACACGATCCTTCAGAAATCATTCTAATATGATGATTTGGTGCACAAGTAACATTTTTTATTATTATCAAGTTAAAAACAGCTGTGCTGCTTAATTTTTTTTAAGGATTTTACTGAACACAAACTTTTGAATGGTGTTGTATGTGGTCATTTCAGGGATTCAGATTCCGCCTTTTGTCAGTGCACGCAATGACTTAATGGGCCAGAACAATTTTGCAGCATATAGTAACAAACAGGTGTTTAAGATAGTACTATGGTGTTTTTTGTTATTAGTGTTTGTACGCTACCTGTACGCTTCATTCCTTTTTATTAGCCACATTTGTGTTGTACAATTACAACTTTCAGCATTACGTCATGCATGTTTCAGTCCTGAGAATCATGTTTATTCCTAGCCGCTTGGGAGTGTTGGAAACATCAAACTACAAAAACAATTTAAACTAATAATCCAATTAGGATAGTTTATTGATGTCATAAAGCATAACTACTAGACGTATAAACTGTAAAACAAGTTGTTTTTCTTGTGTCGAAATTTCAATAACAGCTTAGCAGACTCTCTCACAATCCGACTTGAAAGGGAGGCGTGTGTTAAGTCTGCCGGTCTGAAATAATCCCTCTCCGCCACCCCGGTCTGGACTATTAATTGAGATTGACCACAAAACCACAAGTGTTTGTGTGATGTCAGGTCCAAGAGGCACTGGAAAAAAGCGGCAAACTGACCACAGATTACACAGGGCCTAAGAGCGACGAGGGGAAAAAATAATACCGATCAATGAGTGTGACTGCATGACTGTGTGTGTGGCTGAGCAATGTGGCATCAATTAGCGTGAAAACCTTAATGTTCCAGAAGGCGGCAAACGAGAAAGGGCCACGTCTGTCAAAGTGGCACGGCTCTGGAAAGTGCTTTTGTGTGAGAGAGCAGGTTTATATCGATGTGAGGTCCTGTCAAAGAGCTAAAAGACAGACTGCGAAACACGCGTTTCAGATGCATGCGGCGAGATGTGGCATTGAGATGGAGCTTGCATGATGCTCAAATTTACTTCGTTGGCTCAAGTGTTTGGCTTTAACTCGGCAGATTTACAAATTTGCTGCTTTGATGCAAGTAAATAAGCTCTAGTTCATCTGATAATACCCACAGAGATTTTTTGTGCGATGCAACCTTTTGTCTGTTGAAGTTCTCTACTGGTTTTAGTTCAAGACCCAGCTTTTGCAGTGGACAGTAACCCCTGGTTTCACAGACAAGGCTTAAGCCTAGTCCCAGATTAAAATGCATGTTTGAGCTGTTTGAGATCTTAAAATATGTCAGTGCCATTGTTTTGTCTTAAGATGCACACCAGTAATGTTTTTTAAGGGACTTTATGAAAGCTACATACATTTCCCAGTTAAACTAAGGTCTAATCCTGGCTTAATTTAAGCCCTGTCTATGAAACCAGGCCTAAGTGTTAAACCAAAAGGCTACCAAAGTTGTGTATCAAGTGAACAAAAAATGCCCTTGAAATCTCTCCTTGAAACTAAATCTGTATTTTATGTGGTTTGAGTCGTGTTTTCGTCTACATTTTTTTTGTTTTTGTTTTTTTTTTTGTTTAAACTTTACCAGGATGAAGGGCTTTTCAAGCAGCCTGTCTGTGTTGGATCTATCTAATATTTTAATATTTTTCGCCAAATATTTTGCATCAAAATACTGTTGAGTTTGATTGCACAGCCTTGGACTCATATAAAAACGAGAATCGTTTTCTCATCCCTTTTAATGGCCTGGCCTGTTCATTTTGCTATCCTAAATATGCATGATTATATGGTCAGTTGCCTTTTATTATTTCCATGTAACATTATTTTTCCCTGCTGCCGACGACCCTATCAGAACAGACCAGTGATTCATTTTTGGATTGAGAGCCGGTATAATAGAGCACTAGGTGTGATATAAGCCACACTGCTTATTTATTCTTATTTTCCCCTAATTTGTTTCAATGTTTCCCAGCCAACAGCATCAGCCAAACATTTATTAGTTGAAGTAGTCTATTTCGAAACCTAAAGAAACTCATATTATTGCCCTTGTCATACTGGAGTCCCCTCTTTGTCGTTAGAAGCCCGGCATATTTTCCAAAGGAGTCATCCTGTGGTGTCAAGGCTCATTCCCATAAGCTGGATCTCTCATGGCATTTGCTAGAAAGAGCTCAGATTGCATTTTTTTTTTTTTTTTTTTTTCGTCTACTCTGCTGCATTTTTGCTCAGCCTTTTTCCTTCCAATTTGAAATAAGCTCCTTGTAAATACAATTGCTATAGTACGTCTCAAGGATGGAAAATATGAAAGTGGTAGTTGTGAAGATTCACTGCGTGGAGGTTAACAGCTCTGATTGAAAACACATTTTACCTCTCATTTCGCTTCTGCACACTAAATAGGAGCAATATGTACAATTCGGCTCTGGCGTGCTGTGATTGGTGAACAGAGGAAGATGACACAAAATAAATTATGACATTAGTCACGGTCATGCCCCTTCAAGACTTCACAGCGAGTTGTCTGTGGCCTCTTTTTGAAGCTTTTGTCTGATGCGCTTTAATGCTTTGAAAAGCTTTGTGATGTTTGTGGGGAAAGTTCTTGCGACGTTTGTGTGGGGAAAATACCACATTTCTCACACAGAAAGCTGTGATATCGAATCAACTTTTAAAAAGCACCCTTTAGTTTTCAAGCTAGCCTTATTTGCAGGCAGCATTGTCAATGAAATAAGAGCGCACTCAACCTCTCTTTGTTTTTTTCTTTGTGTGTTTGAAGCAATTGGACGAGATGTGGCGAGACGTTCGCTGGATCACCAATGCCCTGCAGTACGCCCGCTATAAACAGCCTCTCGGTTGGGTGCCTATCACCTGGCTTGTAGATGTCAGCATGGAGCCTCCTGTCCAGAAGAATGACTCTACGTCCTCTAACACAGAATACGTGCCCACTCCCTCTCCCTCTCCAGAAATGAGGAGACGAAAGCCCACAATTGGTAAATGCTATTTTTCAATAGCTGCCATTCATCCAGGTATAAAAAAAGATATGTTGTGCTTGACTGCATGTTTGTGTCACATTCAAATATGTATTGTATTTGCAATGATTTTGCACATGTAAGTAGTGAGATTGTGGCATTTGTTGACAGTCTTTTGAATACAAAAGAACGTTTTTCCTGGAAATAAATCAGTGAATCTAATGCAACTCTTCAATATTGAAAGCTTTGAGATGCCATTTATTTTGTAGGACATTACAGGTTGGCACAAATTTATAAAATTGCATTTACAAGCAATCATCGGAGGCACTTGAGTGACTGGCACCATGTCTTTGTTGGAAATTCAGGGTATTTTAGATTTCAGTCTGTGTAAGAACAAAGTAAGTATTGGCGAATTATGATAATTCACAGATATGTAAGGCCAAATATAGATGATTTAATGATTCCAGCTTTCCAGTGTCTCAGCGTGTGACTAAAGAAACCATGCAATATTGATAAAATATGCTTTACAATTAAACTTAAATATGCACATTGCATGTCTGCTGGGTGTTTTTACTTTATATGCCACATTTCTCAGGATTTTTAATTATTGCATTCTGTGTATGGGATGTGAACTCAACAACCTGCTACATAAAATTAAAACTGTTTTTGTTGATTTTTTAGAAAGAACCTATGTATTTCTTTACTTTAAACCATAGATATCACTTTATAGTAACTTATTAAATTTAACAAACATTACTACATTATATAATGCTTAACAGTATATGTGATGTCACATTAATTTTATCAACATAATAAATATAGCTTTCAAACTTTTGAAGTCAGTAAGAATTTTTTGTTGTTTTATGAAAAGAAATTGATACTTGTTTTCAGCAAGTATGCATTACATTTATCAAATGTGGCAGTAAAGGCTTTTAAAAACTTATAAATAAAATCTGTTCTTTTAAAAAAAAAAATCCTGAAAAATCCAGAAATATTTTTAGGACTGATAATAATAAAAGTTTCTTGAGCACCAAATGAGCATATTAGAATAATTTCTGAGGGATCATATGACACTGGCCACAAAAAAAGTCAGCTTTACTATCATAGGAATAAATTACATTTTAAAATATATTAAATTAGAAAACAGTTATTTTAAATTGAAATAATGTACTGTATATGTATAATAATAATGTATAATTATAAATGTATAAATAATTTTTACTGTATTTTTGATCAAATAAAGGCAACCTTGGTAGCACAAGAGACTTCTTTCAAAAACATTAAAAAATCTCACCCACTTTAAAATTTTGAATGGTAATCTATATCAACTATTTCAAAAATGGCTTTGAAAGTGGTTCATCCAATCAGACAGAATTTTAGACGTATTTTCAGCAGAAGTATCCTTTTAAAATGTTTATTTTATTATTAAAATGTATTTTTGCATGTCTGATTTCCCCATACACTTTCCATAATTATTATCAACCCACATTTGTTGCAGAGTCCCAACCGGGTTCAGATGAAGAGGGCTGCTCGGAGGTCTTTCTCCCCACAGACAGTGACTATGACTCCAGTGACGCCCTGAGCCCTCGTGACCTGGACTTAGTTTACTACTCAGCCCAAGATCTCTCCCATCAGGCCGCGCACATCCTCAGCGGAAGCGCACCCGATGTGCTTCAGATGCACGATCTCAAGTACAGCGCTTGCTCAAAGTCCATCCTGGAGACCGAATCCTGCACCAAGGATATGGAGGACCTTTCGCTGTCCTCTTATTCCATGAAAGACACAGACAAGCCATCCCGCTGCAAGTTCCTGGCCGATCCACCGACGAAACGTAAGATGCTGTCCAAAAGCCATCCTCAGAGGAGTTATTTTGGCGGGCCGCACCGTTGGCTGCGCGTACAGAGCGAGAGTCACACTCCGTCGCTATCCGAAGGGATCTACACCAAACAGAGCGAAACTGACCTGCCGCTGGAGACGCCGCTCTCTATACCGCACTCTCCCACTACCTCCTACAGTTTGGACGAGTACAGGGCGACCTACAGGGAATCTAAGCCCAACGTTCACAGGATCTTTGTGGAGTCTTGCAGCAAGACGTCACCCTGCAGAGATGCCCCACATTGGGAGGAGGAGGAGAAGGGATCGAGTGGAGTGACCACCGGAGAGACCGGGTCGGGATACCGCACTACAGCAGAAGCTCAGGAGATGGATTCAGATGAGCTAACGAATGAACAAGTGTCGGAGGTCCTCAGCAGCACTCTTTAGGACGATATACGCATGGTCTTCTCGACACTTCAATCGCCTCAAAAAGCTCCAAAACTCCCCCTTTCCTCTCCAACCACACACTTTACAACAGCTCACAGTTGTAATGAGTGAACACTTAGCCTAATCAATTCTTGCATCCTCTCTGTAGAGGATGACGTTGCTGGTCAACTCTGCGGGATCTCATAAATGACGGCTCTTGACTGTTACAATGTTGATTATCAATGCAACGTGAAACAAAGCACTGCTTTTCCTCAGAACTTGAAATTGCCTCCGCCAATAGAGTCCAACAGTTAGCGCCCACTGTTTCAGCAGCCTTCGTTCTGAGTGTATTTTTCCCATTCATTTTCACCATAGGGGTTCCAAAAAACGCTTTCAGACTGAAACACTTTGAAGTTATGAACAAAACCAAACAACTCTAAATATTTTTAATATTACTGCTTTTTTTATTAGAAGCTACAAGAAGTGTGTATTTAATAACTTTTATGATTAAAGTACAATATATATATATATATATATATATATATATATATATATATATATATATAAAATATAATGAATATTATTATGATTATTAACTTGCCAAACTTTACTTAAAAAAAAAAAAAAAATTCAGCAAGGATGCATTAAATTGATCAAAAGTGACAGTAAATATGTTTATAATTTTACAAAAGATGTTTTATTCCAAATAAATGCTGTTCTTTAAATGCTTATTCATTAAAGAATCCTGAAAAAAAAAGTATCACAGTTTCCACAAAAATATTAAGAATCACAACTGTTTTCAACATAGATACAGTAATAAGAAATGTTTCTTGAGCACCAAATCCATCCGCATATTAAAATTATTTCTGAAGGATCATGTGACACTAACGACTGGAGTAATGATGCTGAAAATTCAGTGTTGCCTTCACAGGAATAATTACATATTAAAATTGAAAAATTATTTTAAATTGAAATAATATTTTACACGATAATTATTTTACAGTATTTTGTAAATGTAGCATAAGTGACTTCTTTCAAAAACATTTAAAAATCTTACCAACACCACTATAGTATTATTATTATTATTATTATTATTGTCTTGAAAGGTTTAAATATCATATAAATCAAGTTCTCTGTGGAGAAAATGAATGGGATTTTTACTTCTGAAAACATTTGCTCTATTGTGGTGTTTTTCAGTGAAGAGTGGAGTTAGGTGATTTGATGGTCAGTTAAAATTCAGTTTATGTGTATCCGCTAATTCACTGCCCATTTAGAATTATTTGCTCCTACTATTGATGTATGAAGTGGCATAATCCCCTTCACATTACATCTGTTTCAAATCGATTGTGTTTCGCTGTTGAGAAACACTGGATGAATGAAAAATGACCCCCTCACTACAGACTCTGTTACTTAACATAAGAGCCCTTTTCATATTAAAAAGCTATTATGTAGTTCCAGGGAAAGAGTGTGTGACATTTGTTCCACAGAATGTGTTTCATTGAAAAATACCTTGAGTTGTGCGATGTTTACCATACAATGGTGGTTTGTGGCATGTGATTGTTCACATTTGAAGATTCATTGTAATTTGTTTGTTTCTGTTCCTATTTATGCTGGGTAACCAACTCTTATGAAAGGAAATGAAAACCACTTATGTTTTACAGGTTGAAGGAATGAGAAAAACTGCACTTTGAATATATACAGTATATTTGCATCCCACCACTTTTACTGTAATAAGAGTTTTAATATCTGGACTGTTTTGAATCGGACCACTTTTGACCTTTTGCGGAGGAAGCTGCAACCTTCTTTGCTTTTACTGCAAATTTGTGCCACTTTATATGAATACACAATCATGAATATTTGGATGATTTGTAAGTGCTTAATTACTAATATCACTGCATTCATTTTGTCAATAAAGCCATAGGTATTTGAAATGCAAGTTATGGTCCAAGGACATAACCAAAAAGGTAGTTTGTTTAGTAAAGCATCATTAATTCTGTAAAACTTTAGCATTGTGAATATACTATATCCATATGTATGCCCTAAAAATGAAGTGAAACAATTTCCCAGATGAAAAGGGCAGCTTTTTGCAAGCAACATCGTGAATGTGTCTGTTGCAATGTTATAAAAATTTGTTAATGTTTGTAGTGTTTGTTTTTTTTTCTACAAGACAAAAAGAAAGAAAAAATAGTATTTGCACAAAAACGTTTTAAATATTTCCAAAAAATATGTTGAAACTGGACTTTCTCCTGAAGGATTGTAAAAATGTTTTATCTTCCTGGTTAATGTACAGTGATGTCAGCTGGTGCTCAAGATCCTGTGGGTAAAATGCACTGCTCTGACACACCGGTGTGTTCGAGCCCTGCTCCTTCAGTATGCATTCAACACAACCCTGCAGCGTCGAGGCATTATATACCACGTCACCTTACGTATTCCAGTTAAATCATTGAAACTGTTTGCAACTGGCATTCCAGTTGGGGTATTATTGTTAAATTATATAGTATATTTGTCTTGATACCTTTATACTGTGCACAATGCAAGCCAAAACAATTAAGAAGCATCATATCTGTATATTTTTGCATTATGCATTTATTGATCCAAATAATATATTTCAGTATTGTATTTTTGATGGTTGGTCCCATGTCATAGAAGTTTCTGTTGTAACTTGTTTGCTTTTTGTGATGCATCTTGAATATGACGCTGTGACAGATGTATTTAAGTCATAAAAAATAAACATTTCCAATGTAAATATTTTATGATGTTTTTTTAAAGCCGTTTCTTTAATTGGTAACACTCTACAATAAGGTCCGTTATATAACGTTAGTTAATGTGTTAACTAACATAAAATTAATAAAAAAAATTATTAACATTAATAAAAATATAACTGTTCATTGTTAGCTCAGGTTTATTAAATAATATATAACTTTTGATTTTTGTATTAGTAAATGTTGAAATTAACATCAAATACAAAGTTCTGTCATGAAACTCTAAATGGTGCAGGCTGATAGGTCCTTAACTCAATCTGCTTGCAATCACATCATCTTTATAGATCACAGCCGATTGGTTCCTGCTGTATCTGTTGCCAATGAGCTCACTGCTCATCCTTAAAATACTAGCAGTTGCATCACGCTTTCAGAAACCCTCCACCTTCCCCAGCTCCACCTGTATCTGCTACGGATATTTCATGTATGCTATTGAACAGCAGCAGCATGTCTTACTTGCTCACAGCAGCGTGTTGTGTGTGTATTATCAGTAGCAAGTCCCGTACAATAACCAATAGCAGCAGCGTAGCAGATCTATTCCGCCAAGACCAAACATATCAACATTTTCATACCCATTACCATGCCAAACACAGAGTTGTCATGACAGAACTAAGATTGATAAATGCTTTAGAAGAATTTTCATTGCTATTTAATGATAAATAATGTATGTAATGTTTGGTTTGTACTGGGATTTTCACGCACAACCATTTCTAGGGTTTACAAAGAATGGTGTGAAAAGGGAAAAACATCCAGTATGCGGCAGTCCTTTGGGCGAAAATGCCTTGTTGATGCTAGAGGTCAGAGGAGAATGGGCCGACTGATTCAAGCTGATAGAAGAGCAACTTTGACTGAAATAACCACTCGTTACAACCGAGGTATGCAGCAAAGCATTTGTGAAGCCACAACACGCACAACCTTGAGGCGGGTGGGCTACAACAGCAGAAGACCCCACCGGGTACCACTCATCTCCACTACAAATAGGAAAAAGAGGCTACAATTGGCAAGACTCAACAAAATTGGACAGTTGTAGACTGGAAAAATGTTGCCTGGTCTGATGAGTCTTGATTTCTGTTGAGACATTCAGATGGTAGAGTCAGAATTTGGCGTAAACAGAATGAGAACATGGATCCATCATGCCTTGTTACCACTGTGCAGGCTGGTGGTGGTGGTGTAATGGTGTGGGGGATGTTTTCTTGGCACACTTTAGGCCCCTTAGTGCCAATTGGGCATCGTTTAAATGCCACGGCCTACCTGAGCATTGTTTCTGACCATGTCCATCCCTTTATGGCCACCATGTACCCATCCTCTGATGGCTACTTCCAGCAGGATAATGCACCATGTCACAAAGCTCGAATCATTTCAAATTGGTTTCTTGAACATGACAATGAGTTCACTGTACTAAAATGGCCCCCACAGTCACCAGATCTCAACCCAATAGAGCATCTTTGGGATGTGGTGGAATGGGAGCTTCGTGCCCTGGATGTGCATCCCACAAATCTCCATCAACTGCAAGATGCTATCCTATCAATATGGGCCAACATTTCTAAAGAATGCTTTCAGCACCTTGTTGAATCAATGCCACGTAGAATTAAGGCAGTTCTGAAGGCGAAAGGGGGTCAAACACGGTATTAGTATGGTGTTCCTAATAATCCTTTAGGTGAGTGTATGTTACCCTTTAATTTTAGGCTGATTCAAGTAACTATATTATTATTTTTTAAATAATTTTTGGATGAAATTGAGGTTGATTTCAGAATTGCAGACCATTCATTTTTGTTTTGTGTCAATATATAATTAGGAAATATCTTACAGAGGTTGAATATAGATTTAAAAATACAAAAAAATATAGATATTTTATAAATATTATTAAAACTTTTATTTTGTATAATTTTAAAACATTCATATTTCCATTATTTTTTGTTATAGATGTTTAAAACATTTTTTTATAAATTGATAAAACGCTTTGTTTACAATGTTAATTTCAACAACCAGGCCAACAGAGACAGACAGAGTGTGTATGTTTGTATTTAAAACTGAACTGACCGCATGTTAGCTACAGTGAAACCGTAACTTTCAAATCGACCGTTCAAATTGCTCTCTTGTTAGATCATCAAAGGTCTTCACAGGGAACTAAACAAAAACAAATGACATTTTTATCTAGCTGGGTCATGAAAGAATCAGGAATATTTTGACCTCGAGCTGGGAGGCCTTCTGATCCGTCATTAAGATTAAGTGAACTTCAGAGTCGGACCAGACATTGATGGTCATGGAGGCGCGACTGGCCTTTGCCCAGATATTTCACGAAAATCAAAGGACAAATATGCCTCCAGATGATTCGAAACACGTGGATCTCGCAGTCAGTTAACGGAATGAAAGAAGAATGTGTGTGTATGTTGGAAACGAGCTTGAATCGGTGCGAATAGTCCTATCAAGGAGATGATCTGATGATTAAGTCTAGAATGACGCAATGTTCTCAATTCACAGCTAAAATTGACAGCCTGTTTGAATATGGCCTCTAATCCACTGTGCTATTTGTCCCAACACACACTTCCATGGTAACCACTGGAACACAGTTAAACAGTCATTGGTACAAATTACAAGATAGAATGAAGGAATCCACGAAAGTATAACAGCATACATCAACTGAGCTGCAGTTCACAGGTTAAGACACTTATTATGAGTGACATTTAATACTAAACAGTATGGTGTCTGTTCGTCACAAATGCATTAATCAGTTTTATGTTCATATAGAGGACTCTGGAAAACAGCATAGCTCTTTATTTGGCTCTGAGAAATGTCTTTGTTCAGCGAGAGACTGTGCTGGTCCTGCGTTTTGTAATTCTAGCCGGAGGATAGGCCATTTTCAAGGGCCACGGATTCCTTCGCCACTACAGTTGGTTGGCAAGCTTATCTCAAAAACATAATTTCAGCCTACTTCCTTTCTTTTAAATAAGAACTCGCATTCTACTGGCGCCGGACACTCGCTGACACAGGAGCAATCCAGAAAATTGCTCTAAGGTCAATTTAAACGTTAAAGAGGAGCACAGGAATATCATAGGAGATGGGGAACTCTTCGGGGATATCTCAATGCAACCTTGTCATTCGAAGAGAAGCCAAAAGAGCCAGCGGACAGTGGCACCCATTGATTTTATTTTAGAAAGCATTTCAGAGTAGCTGATAGTCTATAAACTGACAAGGAATTAAACAGAAGAGCAATGCATATACGTTCACTTTTTATAAAACACACGATGAACAATTCAATAAATCTTCTTTCAATAAACTTTTGTCTGCATCAATTACAAAAATGTGACCCTGGATAACAAAACCAGTCTTATGGGTCATTTTTTTGAAATTGAGATTTATACATCACAGCTGAATAAACAAGCTTTCCATTGATGTATGGTTTGTTAGGATATGACAATATTTGGCCGAGATACAACTATTTGAAAATCTGGAATCTGAGGGTGCAGAAAAATCAAAACATTGAGAAAATCGCCTTTAAAGTTGTCCATTTATGTTCGCGATTGTGTTGCATTCACTCACAAAAATAAATGTTTTATACATTTACGGTAGGAAATTTACAAAATATCTTCATGGAAAATGATCTTTACTTAATATCCTAATGATTTTGGCATAAAATAAAAATGGATAATTTTGACCTATAAAATGTATTGTTGGCTATTCCCACAAATATACCCGTGCTACTTATGACTGGTTTTGTGATCCAGGGTCACAAATTACTTGAATGCATGTCATGACATTTTTCATTTATAAGTTAATAGTGATTTTGACATTTTTGTTGGGCCTTAAGTAAAAAATGTCAAGGTGTTGTAACTGTGTGGAAGCTGTTAAAAAAAAGTCTGAGTTGAAAAAGCTGAAAGCTGAAATTCTTCCACCCGAGAGAAATACAAAGTTATGTCATGAAACTCTGGATGGTGAAAGCTGGTACTTAACTCAATCTGAGCGCAATCACATCATCTCTAAAGGGCACAGCTGATTGGTTCCAGCTGTATCAGTAGCCAATGAGCTCGCTGCTCATCTTTCAAATACTGGTCAGCAGTTTTCGTGCTCCACCTTCCCCAGCTCCACCTGTATCTGCTACAGGTAATTCATGTACGCTTTATTGAACAGCAGCAGCATGTCTTACTTGCTCACAGCAGCGTGTCGTGTGTGTATTATCAGTAGCAAGCAATACTCACTCTGCAGCAGCAGCAACAACAGCAGCAGCAGCGTAGCAGATCTATTCTGCCAAGGTCAAACATATCAACATTGTCATATCCATTAGAGAGTCCTCGTGACAGAAATATCTTTTTAATCTTTTAAATAAAGCACTCAAGTAGTTTGTTTTAAATTATACAAAAACACTGACAGACTTTAGGAAAAGGCACATTTTGTTCCGGACAAATGGAATAATCTTCACAATATTCGTGACTCAAAAAAATAAAAATAAAAAAATAAATATATATATATAATGTAAGCTCTCCAAGGTGCAAGAAAAGACAATTTTACTTGACAATTTTAAATCGAAATATTTGTAGAAAGTTGAATAAAAGTTTTTCCAAAATGTATACAATGACTACAAAGATAACATTTAGAAGGGCTTGTGTTTTAAAGTAGATTAAGAGTGAAAAGATCTCTCTTTTTTACTTTGTTATTGACTAATACAGATTAAAAAAGGTTTATGTAAGATATAGTTTTATATAGTTTATAATAGGCTATATGATTATTAATGAATTTCACACAGATCCTAAAGACTCCTTCCTAAGTCCTCGCCGCTGTCATTCATCTTTTGACATGTCACGCATGTGCGCGCGGACCGGCAGAGGGCGACCAACGATAGAAAGCCCTCCGGACCCCTTTATACCCCACCTACCCCCATACCCCACTCCCGGTCCATCCCACCCCCTCCCCTCCCGAAATAGAAGGAGGTGTCGTGGAGCTCTGGCAACAGACCCACAATTGAGAATGGGTCTTTGGGTTCTATCGCGACCCGCGAGAATAAATCAGACGAGCCAGGTGATTTTCAGTTCTGCGCACATCACCAGAAACCATGCGGATCCTCCTCAGACACCAGGACTCCGGATTCAGACGCAAGGAGTCCGCGAGCTCAAAGAGGAGACCGGCTCCGGGTGAAAACGCCTGATGCTGTCATGAGCCCTTCTGCTGATGTGAACCTGTGCGTAAAAGCGAAACGAGACGCGCGGCATGACCTCAAAGTAGATACTGACACAGCGCTCTTGGATCTCCGATCACATTTACGCACGAAGTGGCATCGAGGATAGTGCCGTTTGAACTGAATGAACACTTACTAGGGAGATCGCTCGTGGATAGCCACCGCGCGCGCTGGAGACTGCGCGCTCACAGCTCGCCAAAAACTCAAGCTAACACTCAAACGCGCGGATTAATCGAGCATCCGACACCCACAGCCGAAAATGGATAACGTGTCGTATTTTCTGGCTACATACTTTCTCATGTTCTCCCTCGGATTCAGGATAGAAGAAGGGATGTGCCAACATTACTACCTCCTCCGTCCCATTCCCAGTGACAGTCTACCTATAGTGGAACTCAAGGAGGACCCGGATCCCATACTGGACCCTAAGGAGCAGGATCTGAATGAGACTGAACTCAAAGCCTTACTAGGCAGTAAATTCGATCAGAACTTCATGTCCATCAGCCAGCCAGAGGACAAATACGCAGGACAGGACGACCTGAACGAGTCGGAGCTCATGAAACAGCGTCCCACCGGCACCATGCCTAAAGATATCAAAGCCATGGAGTTTGAGATCCAGCATGGGAAAAAACACAAGCCCAGTAAGAAACTCAGAAGAAGGCTTCAGCTGTGGCTGTGGACTTATGCCTTCTGTCCGGTTGTGCACACATGGCAGGACCTGGGGAACCGATTCTGGCCCCGCTATGTGAAGGTGGGCAGCTGCTACAATAAAAGGTCTTGTTCGGTTCCAGAAGGGATGGTTTGCAAGCCTGCCAAATCCAGCCATTTTACGGTTTTGCGATGGAGGTGCCTGCAGAGGAAGGGTGGGCTCAAATGTGCCTGGATACCAGTTCAGTACCCCATTATATCAGAGTGCAAATGCTCCTGCCCGAACTGAAATAAGCTCCGTGCTCCTTCTCACATGCACTGTCCAGTGTAGGAATGTATATTTGATGTATATGTGGTGCCATTTAGGTTACACTTTACATTGGTGTTCATGTTACTGTGTAATTTCATACAGAAGTACTGAGTGATGCTGATGAAACTGTAACATGTGATTCATTTGTGGAGCTGCTTGGTATTATAGTCATTATAGTTAATAATTATAGTAATATGTCTAACATGGACACTGTAATGTAAAGTGGTGCCTGATTAATTTGTAAAAACAAAAAACAAAACAAAAAAGGGTCAGTATTTGCTTATAATATCCAGTGTCTACTGTAACTTTGGTTGTAATGTAACTTTATACATATTTATGTCAAAGAACATTTCGCATTCAAAGTGCGTTTATTGAAGGAATTCCAAGCTTTTTCCATTATTCGGAAAAAAAAAAACTTTATACACCTCAAACAGGAGAATATAGATTACAGTCTCGGTGTGCTGTAAATATAAGGGGGATGGAAAATAACTGCTCGTGTAAATAAAAGAAACTATTTATTCTTTATTTCCATGTAGTCAAAATGCATTTAAAATAAAACCACTAAAAATGTTCATGAACTGTTTTTTTGTTTTACTTATTTCACTTACTGTACACATATGATCTGTTTAACATGCACGGCATGCAGTAAAACTCACCAGTTGCTATTTATAAAGCCCTCCACACTGATGTGACACTAATTGAAGTGATATTATTTTAATTTGACTTATAAAGTCAAGGCTGGATCGTAATGGGCAATTGGTGATTTGTATTCCTCGGAGGGAGTGGATCAGTTACTTTGTTTTTTTTTCTTTCTCCGAGACGCCATTCCGTCCTCAGACAGTCTGAAGGGTCTTTGTAAAAGGATTAAAAGTTAAAGACCTTCATTTTCAGATTCTTTCATTTAATCTGTGTGGCGCCTGAAACACATGCTGGATGGATGATCACATGTAAAAACATTCTCTGCTCTGTCTGCTGCCTAAAGTCTATTGGCATGAAAAGAACAACTTGACCTTGCAAAGGAATGAAGATACTGAAGTTCCACTCTGTATCGATTAAGTTTGACACATAGATGCCATTGATAATATTCACTGACTGTTTTACTATATAATGGCATTTAAACATTACACTGCAGCATTTCATAAAAGAGTGACATTTTACTCATAATTTTAGAAGAGTTAATAGCAAACACAGCAAGGATCAAAGTAATGCATGCATAAGCTACCACGTAACAGTAAATACACAGCTTTAAAACCAAAATGAAAGTTGCTCTCGTGCCAAAAGAGTGAATCCTGCTTTTGTTACATAGATTTTGACTTAATCCACCAGTACATTGTCCAGCATCACTTGGTTTTGCAGTAAGGAGGGTTTACGTGAAGGAACATGACATCTCTCTCTGCTTAATACACAATAATAAAAACAGTGCCTGTTCCTCCAGCTTTCCAATAAGCTCAGTAAGATTATAGACCCGTCACTCCACTCTACTTAAAAAGAAATGCTGTGCTGATATCTTTCTTTCTTTCTTTCTTTCATTCTTTCTTTCTTTCTTTCTTTCTTTCTTTCTTTCTTTCTTTCTTTCTTTCTTTCTTTCTTTCTTTCTTTCCTTCTTTCTTTCTTTCTTTCTTTCTTTCTCTCTTTCTTTCTCTCTTTCTTTCTACATAATGCATATTTTCATACAGTGATAACTCTGATTTTCAACACTGTACCTCAATCTGCAACCTTCAACCTAAACACTCATGGATGCTCTGAATTATCCCATTTCATCGCTCTCAGGGCATCACATCCCCGGGAGATATGCCTGGAAACTTCATCTCGCACAGTAACATGCCACCCAAGTTCTGGAGTCCATCCAGTATTACTAACAATCAGGTGTGAGGAACAGTTGCCCCCTTACACGCTGCACCCTTCCCGTGATGAAAGCCAGTCTGGCCACCCAGGCGCTCTCTCTAACCATGACAGAGCGGGAAAAACCACCAGTCATTAAATGTTCAGATTGGTTTTTTTGCACAGACACTCCCTTAAAGGGAAGCCTCTCATTGGTCTAAAGCTTGTGCGTGTTTCCTGGCGACTGACGAGCAGAGGATGGATGGAGCCCAAACCAAAGGAACATGGGGACGTGAGTAAGTTTGTGGGCTTTACCAATGGGCTGGAAACTCCTTACTGAAAGAGCTCCAATAGCACTCACAAATATATGACTGACAGATATTTACATAATGATTCAATGATTCAAAGTTTAAAGTTCATACAATCCCTATTCTTTAACAGCAGTGTTTTGGCTAAATGTGAAAATGTAGAATATGTCACAAGGCCATGATTAAAATGTTTGTGTGTGTGCTTGTGTAATATTCTACATTGTGTGTGTGTGTGTGTGTGTGTGTGTGTGTCTATATATGTCTATATATGTATATATATATATATATATATATATATATATATATATATATATATACAAACAATGTTTTATAAAAAAATATTGAGAAAATAACAGGAAACGTTTGATATTCCTACATACATACATACAAAGACTTGAATAACAGAAAGATAATCTCATATAATTATTAAATATGTAATTTAAATATATATTTATATATTATATATGATATGTGTGTGTGTGTGTGTGTGTGTGTGTGTGTGTGTGTGTGTGTGTGTGTGTGTGTGTGTGTGTGTGTGTGTGTGTGTGTGTGTGTGTGTGTGTGTGTGTGTGTGTGTAAATCTTCCATTGAAGCACATCTGATCTTTGGAATATTCCCAAATCATGCTTTGCTATACGTGTATAAAATATGTAATTTGAAGACAGACATCTCAGACATATGGACCCCACCATGTCATATATACATAAATGTTTTTATTTTTGTGGCCTATGCTGTGGAGTTCCATGAGCTTTTTTGATTGTTTTCACTATTAGACAAATTTCCTTTTCTACTTTCAAAGCTGGACCAAATGAGCCTCTAAAAAAACCCTGAATCAGCCTCCAACTGTGAAAGCATATATGACTGAAGAATTGAGAAATTATGTTGTTTTCAACATTGCCATTAAATTGTGTCACTTTACAGCCTCGACTTGTCAACATTTCTCATGTTTTATGAGAGCGTGACATTCAAAAACAACATGTGGTAAAACTCATTATTATAGCTTAGATTTACAGTTATGCAAATGATGTCAGGAAGAGACATGCATCAACATAACCCCGAGGCTGGTGTCTGTCACTGCTCTGCTACAAGAAAAAAAAACTTCTTTTTTTTTACATTTGAGTTTTTAAAACCTCAATAGCGTTACATAATAATAATATAATTCAGGTATTTGTTGTTCACATTCTGTGTGTCTTGCACTTCAATAAAATGCTGTTGTTAGACACCTTTAAAACGGCCAGATGCCATCAGGGTATCTGAGTGTGCTCTCAATGATATCACTGAGAAAAAGGTCAGCGTGATCTCAAGTTCATACCAGAGATCATAGTGGTGGGGTCAGGGGGATGATTGCATGTCAGATGTTGGAAGATCAGAGCTATATTTGCAGACGTGCAGATTCAAACTGACTTTGAAGTGTAAGAGAGTCGGTACCAGATATGATTAAAGAACGTCTGCTCATTAATGAGAGGGGAACATCAATGCACATTCACCTGGACCGCAGATTGACCAAATCCAACAAGATTAAAATGCATGCAGTTGGAAGTTCACAATCATCTTTGATTTGTAATGTTTTTTACTATTTCTATTGATATATAATATCACTTTGAATCTGAAAGCTCATCTTGTGCATTTTAATTCAAGGTTGACAGACAGAAGTGCATTAAACCCTTTCAGCCTTCAGTTTGAGCTCAGGATCTCTTCTCCTCCTCCAAAAACACTACACAAATATGAGGGATGGCAAGTACTTGACTCATCTGAGGTTTAATCAAACCGCAGCTTCATCTCCCTTTTGTTCCTCCTTGCTTTTTTCCTTAAGAAGTTGGCAGCATAGCCTTATAATTTCCCCCCAATCGCCAGGCCAATGTGGGCTCGGTGCCATCGGTCCACCCATTGCTGTCTAGATTGTAAAGAACGGGCTCGTTCCCGTAGCACAGGCAGGATCTCTTCTTCTGCATTCATAACGCTTAGAACAAACATTTTAATCCTGTACTGAAAGACAAATCTCTGTGTACGCAGTTGCCACCCGTATGCTTCATTCTCAATATTTTCAGGTCTAGATCAGGTTCCTCCATTCGAAATTTCACAGTGCTGTTGTCATGCCCGGCTGACGCTGAAACAGATATTTAGAGAAGATTAGATGAACGTATGAAGGTTTATTTCGTAATGAGGTGGAACAGATCAGATTCAGTCCGTGTGGAAACAGTATTTTGTTTGTGTTCAAGCTAATTAACATCATGGAAGCTCATCAAGAGCTCAACAACTAAGCCACCAGGGAAATCTGTGGCAAACAGAACGACCAAGGCTCAAAATCTCAACCTTCCCTGCCCAGAACAATTACTCAGATAATTTAGGAGTTGGATTGAGAGGTGTTTTGGATGGCGGCACTGACAGCAGCCGAAGTAGGAACTATTTGTACTGCATTGATCCTCTACGTAAAAGCGGAATCCATCACGTATCGGCCTGTGGCTGTTTGAAGGAGGCTGGACAAGTGTTGAAAGTATTGGCAAAGCGGATCTATAATAAATGCACCCAGCAGACTGTGGCGCCACTCTTGCGTGTGCCTCTGCATATGAGCATTGCTCTGTGTGTGTGTGTGTGTGTTGGGTGAGTTTGTGAGACAGCCTGTGAGTGCATGTATTTGAGTCTGTATATGTAATGGAATCAAAGTTTATAATTCCTCTTGAATGATAGTCCCACTATTTATTTCCAAATGCAGGCTTAGGACTTTAAAGTTATGGATCACAGCCTTTCTTAATATGAGGAGCTGTGTAACAGAAGATGTGAAGTCGTAAAGAATACTGGCATTAAATGTCTGTGCTGCATTTTCCAAAGTAAACGAGTGGTGTTTTTGATGGATCGAGGAGGCAGATTTGCTAATCCAGTTTTCTAAATTAATTAATCTTTTATTCTTTTTCTTGTGTTTCACAGCCAAACAAAACAAGCATGTAGCAATGGTTTAGCTATCTTTTTTTTTTTGAATCTGTCAGTCTGAACTATCACGACACGAATGTATTAAAATATTAGTATTAAGTTAAGGCATGTAGAAGAACTGCACTTGCTTGTGGCTTTCATGTCACATTTTAAACAAAATTTAATCAAACTATATCAAACCTGTTTTAGCAACATTCATTTCTTCTAAAACTATATCTAATCCACAAGAACACATCAGAATCGCGTAGATCACCAGTAGCACCTCATTGCAGTACACGAGATCCAGGGGGCGGAGTTGGATCCAGATCTAAGGGGTGGAGATGGGTAGGATTAGGGGTAAGATCACTGCCATTGTACCATAAGGCATGAAGACATTTCCAGCATCCTCTGTATGCTGTATGTATGCCAAGCACGATGCGCCCCCTAGTGGTCCATATAAGAACACTGATTAATTCAATAAATCCATTGACAAGCTTATATAGCTGGTCTGAATTGCTGCTACTTTATAAAATTAGAAGCATTTTACTGAGAGGCCATTCAGCACCTTCCACATCCACAAATAGGTGATTATTAAATGTATGCAGTTATGTTAGTGGCATTTAGATTTTTTGAGGAAAAAACGGACAATAAGCCCCACCTTGTTAACAAAAACATGCAGCCTACTTTATTGACATTCCCTTTCGATAAAGAGCGATTTATTCCATCTGGAAGACTGAATAAGGCAGAGACTAATCGTATTTACCACATATTGCTGTTAATAATTTATTTGACAAGATTCAAACTGATAAACGTAGTTAAGCCGAAAGAGAAAACTTACAATAAAAGAACAATAAAATGCTGCCAAAACCGCCAGTTATCCCATTTACGTATGAGGAAGCAATGACGCATGAAAGCCAGATTGCATAGCTAGATGCATAAATTTTTTTTTTTTTTCGAGATGTGACTCAACGACCAAAGACGTTCAGTTGACTCACGTGGATAAACAGTAAAAAGAATGTAGAAGTAATGTAGATAGCTGTTTCTCCTTCTTGAGCAGTTAAGTCAGTAAAGCAACTTTTCATGGTTAGTTTCATGTTCCAATTCCTTATAAGTTTGTAATCCTAGGCTACATTAAGTTAACTCTTATGCCTCGTTGGCCAAGTGAAGTGGTCATAGGCCTTTGAGCATGTGGCCTAACCCATAAAAATCAAAATGGAGAATTATTTTTTTTATTATTTTATGGAATATTGCAGTGTTTGTTTTAAATGATTTATCCTAGTAACCTTTAATCAAAATAACTTTCACAAAATTTTTAAACTTTTTTTTTTTGGCGCGAGGGCAGTAGGCTACAATGGCTGCATCTGAAATCGCTTAGGCCTATTTCCCTATAGTAGGCGAAAAACAGTATGTGACGAAAGAAGTCCGAATTCACAGTACTCATAAAAGAGTAGGCAAAAAGTACCCGGATGACCTACTTCTTCCAGGGAGATTCTAAAGTGCGCCTACGTTGGACACTTTACTATCCCCATGAGGCTACGGGAGAGAATATATGAATGGCAAGCGACGCAACTGACGTGCGTGATTTTTTTCCACAAACCAGGGCTGCGTTCCAGTCCACTTTTAGACACGCACTTGCGAACTTCGCTAAGCACATCCCCTTGGGGGAAGTGGACGAGAGAAGTTTATATGGACAGACCCTCGCTCCCTCAATTTTGACCGCCAGTAGTGGACACTCATGCAATGTAAGCAATGACGTACATCCGAATGAACAAGACGGAGCGAGTGAAGGGCATGACCATAGACATAATATATACATAGACACCCTATTGGCCGCTTTGGAGCGTTGCTGCGATACGTCAACGTGTCCGCCATTTTGCTGAGGGCAAGACTGCACTGTAATCAAATGCAAGTAAACGGGTGAGCTGCGGTTATCCTGGATAAAAACAATAATAACGTTTACATTTATCAGCCGATTATAGTGGTTTGTACTTGGTGTACGTTTCTATTACTTATTATATAATGACCAAATACAACCAAAAAATAAAAATTCAGTCTTGTTTGTGAAAGGTAATTCCCCGAGATCTGTTTTCAATTGTGTGGCGACTTGTACAGCCCCACGCAGCGCACGAAACAGGGATTTTTCTCAATTCCCATAATGAGAGGTATAGGAAAGTTGCCCTCCTTGATATGGCGGTGCCGTTGACGTACGCTCCAGTAGCCAATAGGGCGTCTATGTATATATTATGTCTATGGGCATGACAATTTTGGACTGGAACGTAGCCCAGTTCAGCGGAAATCCCGCCCTAGAGCTAATTTCATTGGTTACGGTTACAGTGACGGATAGGTTTAGGGATCAGTGTTTGGTGTAGGCAATTAGTACAGGCATTGACATGACCAATGAAAACTTTAGAATCGGCGGGCCGGATTTCCACTGAACTGGTTTGGGGGGAAAAATCACACAACTGACGCTGGTAGGTCACGTAATAATGACAACATGGCGAATGTAGTAGGCCTACGTCCAGATTACATTCATACTACACACATTCATACTATATAGAACATACTTTTTAGCGGTTGCGAAGTAATTAGGCTACTTATTCAAAATAAGTACCCATTCAAGAGACTATACAATTTCAGACGCAGCCAACCTGTCACTCACATGAGATCACAGCAATAGCAAACCACAACAATCCAAAGATCCAATCCATTCATGATGGACCAAATCAAGTACTGCCTTATGTTTTTTTACACTCTGATATACATCGCAATAGGGAAGAAAATATTATGACAACTTCTGTTTCATGCCGACTTCGTGCTTTAGATATTCACTCAGAGAGGTTTGGCTCCATTTTGCACATGACTCATTATACTCTGATTCGATTGTTATACGTGAGAATCCATAACCAGATTTTGATTAAACCTTCTTACAATTGTAATAATGTCTCACAGAAAGACGTCATTTGTTTTTACATTGCAAAAAGCATCTTGCGTATTAGTGCCATATTGCACACCTCACTGCTCGCACAAATACATAAAACCAAACCATAGCTGACACAGACGAATGGCAGCTTTTGTGTTGGGCCGCTTTGTGAAAACGATTCTGAAGCGTCTATCCATCAAAGCACGAATGACAGATTTATGGCTTTACTGTTGAGACCATTTCCCTCTTTACATAGATATTACCTCCTAAATCTTGCAGCTACATTCGAGTTATTCAACCTGGCAAGCATGAAAGCATGAGGCAAGCATTGGAGGAGAGACCTGCACCCACATGCTGGCACGGGGAGAAGTTATCATGGATTAACGCCTTGTTTCAGCTCAAAGGAATGCCTCATCAGGACTGCCTGGGCGGGATTGTAGGAGCAGGCGAGTGAGGATATGGAGGTGTTGAGTCAGTGTTTCCATGGCGGCGCTGGAGAAGAAAGCACGGCGCGCTCTCTATGCAGTGACACCTCATTGACAGGTATGTCAGAGAGGTGTGCTGGTGTCCGGAGCCAGGCGGGCCGTACCACAGAGCTTGTCAGAGTAAATCTGTCGTCGCAAGCCCCTACGAGGTCTCACCAGAGTGCGAGGCGACACGGTTCTTGTCCGCCCCCGCGAGACAAGGCCGCGGGAAGACATGGCGTTTGACCAAGACCACCGGTGCATCTTGGCCGGTCCTTGTGAAATAGTTTCAATGGTTTCAAACCTCATCCACTGGGAGCTGCGGAGCGTTTTATTGGACCCGCCACAATAAAAAGGCTCTATATTTGAATTTCAATTTAGATGACTGTTCGAATTAATATAAGATGACTATTTTTGGTATATTCTGCCCGTTGAGAGGAATAAAGGCGGTGCTCAAAAAACCAATACTCTATGAACCTGAAATAGCCCTGGAGAAAATAGTCCACATGATCCTCTTGATACTCCGCTCTGCATTCCCCTCAGCTCAGCACGTTTGTTAAGCCTCAGATGTAAACATGCTTGTTTCCCGGCTCAACCGTTCTTCTCAGCGCTGAACATCGCAGATGTGTGCGTAGTCGGAGGGAGAAAGAGAAAATCCTCTCAGAAGAATGTGACTGTTTGACATGTGCTCTCACAGCTAATAATGGATGAGAGCAGAGAATATTAGAGTGGCCCGGTTAGGAGCTGACATGTTGTGATAGAATAAAAGTGCTATGTAGGTCTTCAGAGGGAAATTCCCAAGTGTTTACACTATGAGTGGCCAAAACGACAGTCATAACAAGGTCTCAACGGGAAGCATAGCAGGCAACACTAGCCTCCTATTTGTTGTAACTGACAGATCCAAAACCGGGGGACGTTTAAAAGGATGCAGTGCATGTCTATATTGACAGAATGGAATATAACAATATGAGCTCAATCGAGAGCATTTTTGACAATAGTAATTTCTGCTTGTTGCTTTAAAAATGCAAATAATAAGATAATTGAGAAGCAGAAATGGGTAGCTTTTAATTTTATAAAACATCTTGCATTAATTGTTCTATTATATTTTACAAAAATGCCCCATTAGTTAACACAAAAACTAAAATCGACTAACAAGGAGCAATCCAATTGTTGCCGTATTTATTAATCTTTGTTAAGATTATGGAAATACAACTGTTTATTGTTGGTAACAGTTATGTTAGCTCAGGTGCATTAAAATAATATTAACAGATACAACTTTTTGAAAACTTTTTAAATAATGTATTACTGAATGTTAATTAATGTGGATTAATAAATTCATTAGAAGTATTTTTCATTGTTCATGTTAACTAATGTAGTTAACTAATGTTAACCAATGGAACATTATTGTAAAGTATTACCAAAACGGATCATTTTTATGGACGTTTATGCGTTTCGTTGTAAAATTGCATTTTATACAGAAACGGTTATTGATAAAATCATTTATGTGATTTTTTCTCTCTCACTAAATTATGTTAACATGCATTTTGTTTAAGCCTGGTGCTATACTTTTAAAATATTTGCAAACTTACAAATTGGCCCAAGTTCACTTCCATTGCAAGCTCCTTGCTTTTACCCGGATTTTTGCTTTTTTGAAAGAAAAGGAGGAACATGTCGACATGATTTTTTGTGGTAATCAATATTATGCCACAAGTGCTGTCAGCTGAGTTTAACTTGTAAAATGCTTCAAATTAATTTGTCCACTGAGAGGCATCTCACTGACTGAAGTGCACTAAATGTCTGCACTCAAGACCATGTTGCTTTAGAAAAGTCCTGAATCCAAGAGCATAAAGGATGATCTCTGCAGACAGAGTGTGTGTCCTGCAACAGTAGTAGAGCGATAGACAAGAGACGAAGAGACAGAGAAATGTTATTGCACTGTAAGATGGATGGGAGTCTGGTGCGCGTGCCAGGGGGAGACTCCACATTTCCAGACTGGCTCTGTTCTGGCGGGTGACTGAGTGTGTGTACGTGTGTGTGTGTGTATGTGTGAGTGTGTTTGGAGGGGGCTACACTGCAGCACACTGTTCAAACTGTTTATGCATACCAGCCTGCTCTGAGTGCCTCTTTGTCATGAGCTGTTTACTTAAACTTATTTTGGGAAAATTCCACATGACTGGTCGGGATTTCACCATAAATCATTGAATCTGCAGCTTTGTGTAATGATAACTTCTGTCAGTCATTTAGTCCTCATAAGCTCCTTTTCTGCTTTGTGTTTTTCCATAGGACCAACCGGCATTGTGCTGCCTATTGTGAGTGGTTATAGGTAAATGTATGTGCGTGTGTTTGTGTTTGTGTTTGTGTGTGTGTGCATGCAAGCAAGAGTATTGGAAGACTTTAAAGTCTCAGGAATTGAGTGAATTATATGTGATTGTCATCATTAACAATATTTATTTGGAGGCATTTTGTTCACATACAGTCACAATTGTTCTAAGTTTAAATAAACTCACCATACACTAGATGGCCTCAGTATATACTGTAAAAAATATGCTGCATAAGGCAGTGGAGAATCTGAGACCACCAGTCAACATTTCTGAATACAACATTTTTAATTACAAATTATATCGCATAACAAAATGAATGAAGGATTGAAAAATGTACATGCATTTCTGATACAATATCTTATTATGTATGTTCCCATTTTCTTTTAATGACACCTGCACTCAAGCTGCCTTTGACATGAATTCTTACATTTTTTTTATATATATTTATAAATATTTCTATATTATTTAAAAATTTCACAAAATTCTATTTCCGTGCTTAAATAAAAAGAAATCCCTAGATGTTTAATGTGGTCTCAGACTTTTGGACCTCGCTGTAACATTAAAAGACAAACAAGCAATTCAAGAATAAGCGATTGTCTCTCTTAGAATGAAGTTTGCTTGGAGTCCGTTTTTTCCTGGTAGACATCATCTATGTCTTTTGCTCTGTTGCAGAATGAAGGTAAAGTAAAACATTAGATTATCACAGAGAGGTAATGTGCTGAAAATAACAATGACTTAATGTCATACTCCATTTCTTACCTCAGATTCATTTTGTATCTTTTATATCCGTTGTAGGATGTAACAATGACAAACACAAGCAATAAAAATCCAGCCACAGCAGCAAGACCAATGAACACGTTCGGAAGACTCGACTTGGAAGTATCTACAAGAAAAAAACAAAACAAAAAAATAATTTGATTTATGACCTGTACGTTATGTAATTTGAGATAAGATATTGATAGAGCTGGTCCACGTGTTAATAGTTCATGGGGTCATAGTGAAGGACAGGGTAAATCCTTGCATGTTTTTATCCATTTGCTGACGATTGCTGCGATATAATTTAATGGTATTGTTTGTTTGAATGTTGTAAGCATACAATGATACCTTATCAAGATGCCAAACCTGATGACTATCATGATAAGTTGTCTTAAACTGTCAAGATAGTTAAGGACATAACAGAGATTGTGTTTGACATTATATGCAGTTGATCATTTATATTGTCAATCATTTTCGAAGCATATTTTAAGGAATGTCACGTTTTTTTCTATAGTATGATTTTTTTTACATCTCAAAATAACCAAAATATTTCTTATCCCTGACCTTGAAGATACTAAATAAGTATGTGGATTTAAATGATAAGATTTTTAAGAAAGTTTATTTTTTATTTTTTATCATCACCTCCAGAATCACATGACTCTCCATTGGATATCAGCATATGTCGGGTGTTATCCAGTGACCCGTCATTGATTTCTGGTTTTATACCCAGTAAGTGGCACATTAGAGGGTAAACGTTGACGGTCTCAAATGGTCCAACCAACAAGTTTCTATGGAAATCTGGTCCCACTGCCCTGAAGAAAGGCTTCATGTCCATGACTTCATTGTCATATCCATGTTCCCCATTATTGTTCTGGAATGGGTAGAACTGGAAGAGCATTCAGAACATAAGATCACATATAATGTAATGTTTTCCATGTATTATTGCTTATTGTGCCCATTATTGTTGTATACTTCATGCTCACCCCATTGATGACATATCCTGGGTCTGCATAGAGAATGATGGGTAGAATACGAGGATGCTTGGCGTAATGCAGTCGAGCAGGCATGTCTTCTTTCTTATAAACGTGAAGGTTTGGATGACCTCCTTTCAATGCTTGATAAACCTTTTCAGTCATCCCTTCTTTGGGCAACAGCATCCCAGAAGGTCCATAATCCACCATGTGGAATTTCAGATCGCTCAAGGAGAATCCTGGGATGTCATTGAGTATTATCTGTTTTACTTGCTCTCCTTTGAACACAGTGCTCATTCCATGGTCAGCTGTGATGATAATATTAAGATGGCCACTGAGCCGGTGTTTCTCCGCAGTTTCCCGTATGTAGCCCACAGTTCGGTCCACTTTCTTGACTGCCTCACGTCGCTCAGGTGAATCAGGTCCATACTTGTGGCCGGTCGAATCTGGATCACCAAAATACAAAGTGACAAAGTCTAAGTCTTCATCTTTTAACCATTCTCTCATGACTTTATCCACATTCTCTCTCCATGACGTCTCATTGGTGTAATCATAAAACTTTGGTTCCACCTCCTTCACTTGGACTGTTTCATTATGGTACTTGGCAGCAGTGCCAGGGAAGTGTAAGGATCCTGTTTTAAGCCCCTAAGAAAGGACACATTTACAAGTCAATGTAACTAAGTAAGGTATTTTTTTCTCTTGCTAAGTTTAAGATGTTATAATAAATTATTTAAAGTCAATATCATAAAGAACATTAGCATGTCGAAGGTCACTAAATTATTATTATTTTTTTTACTTTGAGATTTACTGAAACTTTTGTCAAGTTGTAATAGTTTGAGAGATGTACCTGTCTTTGAGCTGTGATCCAAATGGGTAGACTGCCATTATCCCAGTAGTCATCCACAAACTGTGTCATGTAGTATTGTTTCTTCTCCTGTGTGGTTGTGTTGAACCAGTTGTTATGAATCACACCATGGTTTTCAATGTACCTTCCTGGGAAAAAAAAATTTTTTTTTGATATGGCTGAGACTTCCCCAGAACTTTATATTTGAGTTCATGCATTTGGCAGACATGGATATCCAAAGAAACTTACATTTCGTTCAAGCTATATGTTTTATTAGTTCATGCATTCTGTGGGAATCAAACCCATTGCCTTGGCATTGCTAGTATTATGCTTGTCTGTTTGAGCTATGTGAACAATCAAAATATGGTGACCCAAAAACTCCAAATCCTTTGTGGCCATTCATTGTTCTTATTCTGTTTCTTAATTTCTAAAAATTATTTGGACTTTTACTTCACTACACTTAAAAATGTGTCAATTTAATTGCACTAGATAACATAATGTCAAAGCAAGCGGCATACAAGCAATCAATGCTAGACCCCTCTTTTATTTTATTTTATTAGGAATTTTTTGTGATCTTTATGAGAGTCAAAATAAATAAATTCCTGAAATTAATTTAAAAATAAAGCATATACACTATAGTTTAAAACTTGTGGTCTCTTGTGCTCTTATGTTCACCAAGGCTACATAAAAAAATACAATAAAATAGTAATATTGAGAAATATTTTTACAATTTAAAATAGCTTCCCCTATTTTAATATATTTTAAAATGTAGTTTATTCCTGTGATGGCAACTCTGAATTTTCAGCATCATTACTCCAGTCTTCGTTGACACATGTTCCTTCAGAAATGATTCTAATATGCTGATTTGGTGCTCAAGAAACATTTCTTATTAGCAATGTTGAGTGAAAACAGTTGAGCTGCTTGATATTTTTGAGGAAACCAAGATCAAAACAACAACATTTATTTGAAATATCTTTTTTTGTAACAATATAAACGTCTTTATTGTCACCTTTGTTCAAATTATCTTTGCAGAATCAAATTATTAATTTCTTTAAAAAAAATTATATATATATTACTGAGCCCAGTTTTAGGCACTATATGTGTTATCTATTTACTTTAAATTAGAAATGTTTTGTTATTGTATTTTTGTCCTTACCAGATAACAGGGTGAAGTGTGTAGGACTAGTGATGGTCAGGAAAGGTGGAGTGACATATGCGGCTTTGACTCCTTCTTCAGCCATTTTGTCCAGGTTTGGGGTGTCCACATCTCGGTCGTAGTCCCACCTGAACCCATCGAAGCTGATTAGCAGAAGTTTGTTTCTGCCAGTGGTGCAGCGATCTCTGGCTGGAGCAGAAAGAGACGCAGGGAATATAAGCAGCAAAACGCTCAGTGCTAATAACATGACAGGTATTCCAATACTCTGTTTTACACAGAAACAGTTTTGATGAAACAATCTTGCTTCTCTCTGGTTTGTCTGATTGTTGTTCCTAATGGCCTCAGCTTTTGACTGAATCTTTTGTTTGTGTTCTTTGCCATCCCTTTCTGCACACTAAAGTTCACATCACAGATGTTTATGAGATAAATTACATGCTTATGCTATCTTACGTTATCTTATCAAGTGGCTTATCATGAGTTGAACTTGTGAGACAAAAGCAGTTATTTTCTATGTAACTAACCTTTCTATGATTTACAACTCGCTGCTTATATAAAATTAAATATGGTGTTTTATACTGTATCAAGGCTGCACTGTGTGAAGGTAAAGATACGATGTCTAGCCAGTCATTTACACCTGCATTGCTTAATTGAGTTATTTATCTACACTTGTGCAATTGTGTTGGGTAAAAAATCCCCGATGCATTTGGACTTTATCAGTCAGATACTACATATGAAAGCTGCGTAAGGGCTGTTCTTTGCAAAAAACTGTGACCCTTGACTAATTTCTGCTCTTAACCAACTTTAGAATCATCCCTGCTGAAATGACAAGCAAAACTTGATTTGTTTTGCTCCCACTAGCCTTCTTAACTGCAAATTCCTTGGCTAACCAGTTTTATCCAGCATCAGCTAGACCAGCTTGGACATTTGTACTAATATTTTCAGCATACAGGGAATCCTGCATTCTAGATCTTTAACCACCAGGTTATGTTAAGTTATTTATGATCATTAAGAACAAAAGGTATTTTTATTGTTTGTAACCACACAGCGTATGAATATTCTATGGGTTATTAGATTCTGAAATTTGAAATTGTCCACAATAAATATATATGAATGTATGTATAAAACTGTATAGAAATGTATAAAACTGATGTGAATTGCTCTCTTTATTGTGAAGCATTTTAATCATAGTTTAGGGCAAGAGTTCCACTGGCCATTCCATGTTGTTTTCTTCTGTTCGAGGCAATTCTCTTGTTGATTTACTCATGCTTTGGTCATTTTCCTGTTTCATTCACCTAACCTCTGTTGGGCTTCTATTGTTGAGTGAGTCACTGATCATAGTAAAACCTAATTTGCTCATTAATGAGGCATCAGTATATTGGACTGGCTTTTTATATTCATACCAATAATGTTGTTATGCAAGTTATGCAGTATTTGTTATGTTGATGTCTACAGATAATTCTTGCACACAAATAATACATGACTCTTTGAAATGAGTATTGCATTCCTATGTCTTTTTATTGTGCTGTTGCATATGTGCATATATTAAATATTCACAATAATATGCAGAATTTGCAGGTTTCATTTATAAGATCTTCAGTCCCTTAATTCTTTTCATTAGTATTATACAGAACAGCAGACATCCATATTTGTATACCCCAAGACCTGGTCTGAACACCAAAGGCATGCTTTCCGTCTGCTTGTTTAATTGGTATTTTCATGGTCTTGACCCAGGCTTTCAATAACTGAAGTGCACATACACATTCAAGACTCCAAAACACATTTAATTTCATAATGCAGTTTATGATGCACTTTCCCACCACCACCTACCAAGTTCAGTCAAATGCTACCTGTTTAAGCCATGGTAATGTATCATGATGACTACTGAAAACAATGTACATAAAGCTCAGTGGACATAATAACAGGCTTATTTTGTGCTCTTCCATTAGAGATAAAGATATCTATTATAAATAATGACCCACTGCCATTACATGATATTAGAAGTCTAAACAGTATTATAATCTTATAAACATCTTAAAATTGTTTGCTTGAATTTGACTTTCATCTCTTCCTCATCTCCTTTTTCTTTCGCTCTGTTAGAGAGTAGAGGTAAAGAAATGCATCAGATTTTCACTAAACAGAAAGAAACTGTTCCCAAAAATAACAAGTCTTAATATATCTATGTGTCATACTTTTGACTAATTTTGCGTCTATTATATTCGTTGTACGTCGGGTGTTATCCACTAACCCGCCATTGATTTTTGGTTTTTATACCCGGTGGCCAGAGGTGGACAGTAAGTAATAAAGTACATTTACTTGAGTTACACTTTTTGAGTATCTACTTTACTTGAGTATTTTTTTTTTCTGGAAACTTTTTACTTTAACTTCACTACATTTGAAAGACAAATATCATATTTTTTACTCCACTCCAATTCTGTCAAGGTCCTTGAGTAGAAAGTAACGTCAGTCGGGGGATGATTTTGGTTGCAGGGGTTGCATTTTGGTTGGAAATGAAAGTCTGGTTGACGTCAGAACCCGACTGATGTTGGTTTCTGACGTCAACCTGATTTTCATTTTCAACTACAGTACGTCTGTCCAACGTTGGAGATTAATGTCAATCTGGCATTGGATTCTGACATCAACCTGATTTTCATTTTCAACGTTGGGTTTGGTCTTCTAAATGCGGATTTTGTCATTGTTTTGGAGCACACTAGTTTATAGATAACAGCAAGGCTAACATATTCATACTAAAAGCCAAAAAACTTTAAATAAGGCACTATTTGAGGGAACAGCCATTTGGGTGTCCGAAACCATTGTGGACGTTATTGAGTGCACTTATTCAATCTCGCATTCAATCCCACGACTGGAACTGTGTTCTAGAAATAAATTTGATATTGATAAGAGGGTAGTTGAGCATAGAGAATAGATTCAGAGGTATTGTACTGTAAGTATTACATACAACAATGCAACAATAATAAAACAATGTATTGACATTAACTTTTTTACTTTTGATACTTAAGTACCTTTAAAAACAAATACTTCTGTACTTTAACTTAAGTAAAATCGGTCTTTACAACTTTTACTTGTAACGGAGTAATATTTGACCAGTAGTATCTGTACTTTCACTCAAGTAAGGAAGTTGTGTACTTTGTCCTCCTCTGCCAGTGGCACATTAGAGGGTAAACGTTGACAGTCCTAAATGGTTCAACCAACAAGTTACTGTGGAAATCTGGTCCCACTGCCCAGAAGAGAGGCATCATGTCCATGACTTCATTGTCATAGTCATGTTCCCCTTTATTGGTCTGAAGTGAGTAAAACTGGAAAAACGTTTAGAACAAAACTACATATAATGTAATGTCTTCAATGTATGTTGGTGTCACATCTTGGTCGTAGTCCCACCTGAACACATCAAAAATGGTCAGCAGCAATGCCTGTGGTGCAGTGATCTCTCGCTGGATTTGAGAGAGACGTAGGGAATATAAGTAGCAAAATACTTAGTGCCAATAATATGATGACTATTCCACTACTCTGTTTTACACAAAAAACGGTTTTCTTTTTTTTTTTCCTGATGGTTATGGATTTTCAGCTCTCGCCTCTTGACTCATTAATTTGCCTTGGTGCTTTGCCATCAGTTTCTGCAGACTTAAGTTCACATTATCATTGAGGTTTATTGGATGAATTGCATGTTTGTGTAATCTTGCGTTATCTTACAGTCTTATCAGAAGTTATAGGGCAATGATAATTTACTCAGCTCTTTTCCTTAGATTTATAGTTCGCTTTTAAAAATAAAATATATGTAGGATATGAAGTATTTTTTGTGCCCATATAAGAATCTAGCCAGGCATTTTCTATCTATGCTTGTGAAATTGGTTTGAAATGTAATATCGCTTGATCATTTTCGTTAATCTTTTGATAATCATTCAGGCGGTGCTTCAAAAGGTGATCTATAGTGTTCAAACTGCATGAGACAGTTTCTCTTGAAAAACTTCATTCCTATAACTCCACCTCCAAAAATTAATAGTTAACAAATTGTTAATATAAAACAGAGGCTAACAATTAAATGATATCCATTGAAGGTAGGTGGGAAATATCTAGACACTTTAAAACCCTTCTTTTTGTACTATTGATAATGTGATAAAGTGCCTGCACCCCCCCCCCTTTTTTTCCCTTTTTCTTTTTTGCTTTTCCCCAAACCTTTTCTTGAAGAGTTTTCAAGAGAGCCTTAATTTTCCATCTGTCCTACCTTACATAGTGATTTTACCTGATTAGAATCGTCATGGTTGCTTTAACAGTTGACCACATGTGTGTTATACACCTCACACTACACAAACTTGACCACCAGAGGGAGTTGAGCCTTTGACTAAGAAATACTCAAACTCAGAAATGGCTCTTTGTTGTGGTTCCCTCCCTCTTACAGCGACATCTCTTCTCTTCTCTTATGATGTTTACTGTCACTCACATGAGATCACAGCAATAGCAAACCAAAACTAGCCAATTAATTCCCTATGGATAAAATCAAGTCCAGCCTTACAATTTTTCTTGTTCAAAAAGCCGTTTTAATAAAGCCGTTTTACTCAGATATACAGTACGTCACTAGGACGAAAAGACTTCCATTTCATGCTGACTTTAAAATTAACTTGATGCATTTGTGAACACTAAAGCTTTAATTCAGTTTTAACATGGATGGAAGCAATAAAAAAACAGAACACAAGAACACATGAAAAATGCAGGTTCCTTCCTTTTCAAACAATCGACTCGTTCTCTCATTCTAGAGAGCCTTTTATTGGACAAAAAATTGTGTACGCTTAGTACAGGATCAGACTGCAATCATTTTGTCAGGCATTTGCTATTTTCAAAACTTTTATTATAAATATCACCCTGGAGAACACTGAACAATTAAATAAGATATTCAGATTTAAAGTTATTCAAATGTTTGTTATTTAATATTATTTTCAGACTTTTTTAATAGAGCTTTTCACATTTCAGCCTTCCACCCTTTAAATCCTCTGTTTTCTTTGCCTGTCATTTGTTCAGATTCCTGACTGCCACCGCCAGAGCTTTAAAGGAACACTGGGAGCAAATCAGCCAAGACATGGAGCTGTGGGACTTGGAGGGCCTTGGAGTCTGATACTAGAGCAATGGGACCTCTGGGAATACAACAAAATCAATAAAATGGGTGTTTCATTAAACACCATTTTTTAATGCTTTTGATGTCTTCCCAGAGGTCAGGTCAGGTGAAGGTAATCATTGGAATATGAGAATGACTCTCTATAATGACTAGTGGTTGAGTTTCCTATACGACCACATGATGGCGTCAGACACCTTCCAGTTTCTGTCCTAATTACACTAAAGTCTGGAATCCTGAATATATTTCTTTCATGAAGGAACCCAACAGGACAGAAAATGAAAAGTACAGTCTGGGTGTTTTCTTCATGTGACCTGTAGGTTTGTCCACTTACTCGTCATGGGATTGGGGGAACTTTTCACACGAATTTAGGATTCCTGTAGAATTTTTAATATGTAGCCTACCCAGTGGCGGTCTTAACATAGATGCATAGGTAGGCGGCTGCTTGGGGCCCCCTAACAGCGGTCGTAGTAGGGGGGCCCCCAACCAACCTAAAAAAAAAAAAAAGAAAAATAGAAAAGAAAAAAAATTAAAAAGCCTCTTATCATCGTGAACACTTCAAAAGCATAGTAAATGTTATTAATATTCTTAAGAAATACGTTGAAATGTTGAAGTAGTAGTTAAAATGTCCAGTTCAAGGTTATCTGTCCCTACACATAACACCCCTTACTTTCTCAATGGAATGGACTAGTCCGTAACGGTGCGCGCTGAGGCGCGAAACGGCGAAAGATAAACACACAATGACAGGAGGACTGGGAAGTACACAACGAAGCAAGACGAGTCTAAACGCGAAAATGAAACGAAGTTACCCAAGCGGCTCAAATAAAAGAAAAAAGACGCCGATATGTATTTGGCAACGCTGCCAAAAATGACAAACTTTTTTACGCCTTCTGTTAGGGATAGGCCTACATGCCGCTACAGCAGCAGCTGTTATGTGAAGTGATGCAAGGTGAGGATAACGTGTAGCGCTAAGTTATAACGTTACATCCTACAGAAAGGGCAAAAGTAAATATGACATTTATTATGGGTTTATTTGATGATTGTTTGAAGTTCGAGGAAATAAAAAGTTGTTATATATTTTTTGAAGCCTAATAAATGTTAATTTTTCGGCTTTCAATTACACTGTCATGTTGGATGGCCATTATTAATGTTTAAAATTAGGGGGAAAAAATATTTTTTATCCAGGCATCAATAGCTGTATTAGTATCAGTCATAGGTCTACTAACCTTCATTCATAAAAAGATGCAATTAAACAAGTAGGCCTATTTAAAATATACTGTCTTTATGTTTTCTCTACATTCATTTGTAGATTAGCTGTGAAATTATTACATTATAATATATATATATAAACTAATATAAACCTATAAGAATGTTTGTTTGTAGAATGTTTGAAATGTCAATCTCAAGTGCAATGCCAATTGCAACCTCCCTCACTCATACAAAGTCAATTATTCATCTTGGCAATATTTGCTATGTGTTGCTGTTTGTGATGTTTTGCTAAGTAGGCTATGACTGTTTGTGAGGGTTTACCATAACTACCTGTCTTGCTGGTTATATTGATATTAATTTGATCTTAAAAAAAGAATAAACCGTGCTGGTTTTCCTAGCATTTTGGCAAAGACAGGTGTTATCTGAAACCGTATTCTCTGTTGTGTTCCATCATGACTATTAGTTTGTGTAGTGCTACACTTTGTGTGTTCTCTCCTTTCCATCTTCATTTTGGAGTAAAGAAATGTATGCAGGGTTTAAAGGGGAAGGTTTTTTTTCTCTTCTCCAACCTTTACTTCCCCATAGATTAGCTTTCAGTCGGTACATTTTTTTTTCGGTCTCTTTTAAAGAAGGGGGGGGGGGGGGGGGCCCATACCTGCCTTCGCTTTGGGCCCCCAATTTGCTAAATCCGCCACTGAGCCTACCTGTTGGAAAATATAGATCTCTCTATGGTTTTTGCAAGTCTTTTTAAGGTCTGTTCAGATTTTGTTCTTCAAATATTTGCTATATATGTAATGATTTACATGAATAGCTTGGTTGTATTTTAAAAACAAGGCATTAACACATGCAAACACTTCAAAACAAATTTTAAATTGAAAAAAACAACAACAACTTGTCATTATTTCAACAGAAGTACAAAAAGAAACATCATAGACTGCGTAACGGGGCCTTGTGAGACAAACGAATATTGCCGAAAATTGTATCCAATCTATTTAGTTATTGACGTTCCTTGGGTGCCTCTCATTTCTTATTTGTGCATCCTCGTTTCCTTTCCTCGCTTCCTTTCCTTGCGTCTTAGCTCCTCCCCCTGTAGGATATGAGGGAAGGCTGCAAGGAAAGAAAATGAGGATGGAGGAATCGAATGAAAGCTTTTTTATACATTGGAATACTTGATCACTCGAACGTCACTTAACAGCGTTATCAGCAACGCTCAAAGGATCTGCCCTTATGTTGTTGAAGTTTGGTTATTTAAGAAATTCATAATAAATAATAATAAAGCAAGATACCCTGTTGAAATATGTGTGATGTGTGGTTTATTTAAACTGCAAAGGTAAAGTATAAATTAAAACGATTGTGATCGATGTGAAGGGGGAGGAGAATTGATACGTGCGTCACGTTTAGTCGATAAAACACTTCCGCATAGGATACACCTGTGTATCCTCGCTCATAACTCCTCGATCCTCGCGGTGCAATTAGGCCTCGTTTACACTGTCAGTGAAATGTGACCCAATTCCGATTTTTTGCTCATATGTGACACAGATCGGATGTGTTATATGACCGTGTAAACAGGAAAAAAACGCATGCATTCGGATATTTCGAAATCGGTTTCAGGCCTCGTTCATATGTGGAAATAAATCGGATATAAATCAGATATGTGCCAATGCGACTGTCATGTAAAGGCAGATCGGATTTTCTGAAGCATTAGGCTACGTCTCCGCAGTTTAATGACGAGAGCAACCCCGACGTGTATATGCAAAGGGATGGATGGCCCGACGAAACATTGTGTCGTCATAGGAGAGGAGTGTGGACACACGTTGACACAACATATCAAAGAGCAAATGACTTGCCCATTATGCCATAGACCCACTGCTCCTCGTTAAAGCCCGCCACGATCTCATGAAAGTGCGTATCTATAGCACGAATTTTATTTCTCGTGCCATTTAGCTGCAATGATGGCCCTTTTCGTCCTCCGCCTCAAAATCATGCCGATGTTTGGCGAACTTCGCATATATTACAGAGCTAGCATCAAGCATATTTCGCGTTTGTCCATCTGTGCAAGAACCCCCTTTAAGCATGCGGGAAAGAACGTGTAAACGGATGGTCAAAAAAATCAGATATAGGCAATAAATCAGAATTGGGCATCAAGACCTGCAGTGTAAACGAGGCCTTAGAGAATTGAGATGTCCTTCAAGATGGCTGAGCTCGATCGGTTTCCGGGTCATAGGATGGAGGACGGAGGAGCGAGGAGACGAGGAGGGATATTGAGAAGCACCCCTTGTGTCTGAGCTCCACTCCTTAATGGTCCTGTCTCCTACAAAATACAACTGGGGTTGCTTCTCAATATCCCTCCTCGCTCCTCCGTCCTCCATCCTATGACCCGGAAACCGATCAAGCTCAGCCATCTTGAAGGACATCTCAATTCTCTAACTGCATTCTTTTACTGTCTATGATTGCACCACGAGTCGGCGAGGGGTGAGGAGCTTCCTGAGGAGTCATGAGCGAGGATACACGGATGTATCCTTTGCGGAAGTGTTTTATCGACTAAACGTGACGCATGTATAAATTCTCCTCCCCATTCACTTCGGTCACAATAATTTTAATTTATACTTTACCTTTGCAGTTTATATAAACCACACATCTCAAATATTTCAACAGGGTATCTTGCTTTATTGTTATTTATTATGACTATGAATTTTTTAAATAAACAAACTTTAACAACATAAAGGCAGATCCTTTGAGCGCAGTAAATAAAGTTCAGTTGTAACACGACAAGAGCATCGCGCGGCATGCATGTTATGAGGGATGATTTTACATCAAATAAATATAATTGGTAAGTACTTTCTGTGAGTTTTCTAATTCATCTTTTACAGTAGGCTACTTTTTAACAACTTGAATTTGCGAATGACCAGGCTTTAAAATGTACTGGTCGCCACTGTGTCATGTTTCCTAATTAAGCAAACTGTTATTTGCAATCAACCGTGTTTTAACAATAATATAACAACTGTCCTATTAGGCTACATGCAGTGGCGTTCTGAAATGAGGCAAACAAAGTCCTCATATTTTTACTTTTGTAATAGCCTAAATCAAATGTAAATTCATGATCAGTTAGCCTACCTAGGGCTATGTTGTCACATTTTCCTGACATTAAGTTAGTGTTGTCACATTCCTTTCAGTAAAAAAGTATTTTTACAGTAACAATAATAGTTAGCCTAATGTTCTATTTATTATAAGTTTAAATCTAATCAAGTTAGTGTTTTAAGTACTTTTACATTCATTCCAAAATAATAACCAACGGCAGTGTCCAAGGTAAACCATCAAGTTCAACACTAATATGTGTTTTATTGAACTAAATACATCGTCATTGGCTAAAACGCATGCGAATGTTACTTTTCTTCCTGAACAAGTCCATGTTGCTTTCACATTCACGTGAATCGTGTCACAGTTCGCGTGCAACCGAACACTGACCACCTCCTGCACCCGGGTCCACATGACAGCTTTCACATTAGCAATGTTTAATGGGAACGGTGCCCGTTTCAAACAAAACTGCCAGTGTGAGAGCTCCCAGACTCCCGCTGTAACTTTACCTGTTGGTGTTGCTGTCGAACAGTGTTACTTTAAAAAAAACGAGTGATTTATCATTTTTAATGTCATATTTTGTTACGTGCTTTTTTATTTTTATAATATGGATTTTCTCATCTAATTATTTTTGAGGAGGCACTGCCTCCCTTGCCTCCTCATAGGAAATGCCCCATGCATAGGCATACATTCTGCAGGGCTTTATTTATTTATTTATTTATTACATTTAACAGACATTTAATAGACTATACAGATTTATACACATGTTAAAAATACCCCAGAAATGTAGTCTAGAATACCTACAAGATATTTTGAACATTTGAACATCATTGTATGGGACGCACAACCTCTTAGTTTCCCTTCGCTTGTGTTATTGGTAATTTCATGGTCTTGACCCAGGCTTTCAATAACTGAAACGCATGTGCTTGTTTTATATTACGACCTCCGTGTGACACACGTTCATGACCTCAAAACTCATCTCATTTCATAATGCAGTTTATGATGCACTTTCCCAGCCCCCCACCTACCTGCTTGCTAGGTTAAAGACAAGTCAAATGCTAGCTGTTTGATGGCATGGTAATGTATTATGATGACTATTGGAAACAACTGGTGGTAAATGGCAAGGACCATTTAGATCTTACAGCAGTGATTACAACCTATCTCGAGCATTTTAATGAGATGGCCAGTAAAACAAGCATTTGTTTCATAGCAGTTATGGTGATGTTCATTCATGTCAAACATTCTGTATTAATCTCTCTCTGTGTGTGTGTTTAGATTATTACCACAAATATACATTTCCTTTATTTTTGAAGTCCATTGTAGACTAATGTGAATTAATTAGATATTTACATAGAACAGTTGTTTAATTTAATATTTACATATTTACATAGATATTTACACAGAATATTGAATAGAACAGTTAGTTCTGGTCCTCAAATTTGTTTGGTCATCAAAACTGGATTAACACTTTTGCTTTCTTCATAGTTCGGAATCACTGCCCTCTTCGACCTTTTATGAAATAAGAAATGATAGAATCGCATATCGATGCTAATGACGTCTGTTCGTATATCACTCGGGGAGTATTTTATCTTGGAGGCTGGTCAGTAGTGTTTTATGATGCGACCTTATTGAAGTCAATCAAATCATCTGACAGCTAGTTGCTCAGATGGGGTTTGCTTTTGGCCTTGGGACAGGTTCAAGGTGAACACCTAATCTCTTGGAAGATAAGCTATTACTGTCATCAGGGCTCATTTTTCTCATTTACATTCACTTACATACATGAACAGAAAGCGAAAGCCGTGTGTATTAAAGAGAGAGTTAGTCCTAGTTCCTCATTCTGCATTGCCTTTAAAGTTGACATAGAATAAAATTCACCCTATTTTCTAAATGCATGTTATAGAATGTACAGAGAATGATTAATCTGTGCATGTTTAATTTTTTCTTTTAAATGTTCACCTCATAATTTTTAACTCTTTCCCCTGCATTGATGGAAATTTCTGTCATTTGTTAGACAACGCTTCCCCGCCATTTATGAAATTTTACGGCTTTCTGTGTTTTCACTCTTATGTGGTAGGGGGCGCTATTACACATCTTTTGAAAGTTCACTGAATCTCCTGATCAAAACACAGGCGAATAACAGCAGAAACAAGCGATAGCATATATAAGCAGATGCATATCTAAAATAACGCGATCAACATTAAACATAAATCAAAACTGCCTAATGTTATTGAATGAAATGTCGACCCAGGACAAGGTATGGGACCTTGAAGCTTTGGGGGTGTTGATGGACTTCATCTACTCCATCTATGTTTTGATCATCCTTCTGAATCTGATCCAGACTTGTCTTTGTCTATATCAAAAATGCGGTTTTCTCAGCTTTTTGTTCAAAATGTTGCTTTTTTATGAAACTTTCCTATATTCAAATGTTGATTAAAAAAGGAATGCATGAAGCTAGAATAAAAAGTCTTTTTTGTTTTAAGCAGAGGGCCTGTTCTTTCATTTGATGTATTGCATGTTCAGATATTCATACAACTAAATATTCTGGGGGCCATGAAACTTTTGTGAAAATTATCAAAAATGTTATCGCTGACTGGCACTTGTTTTCAAAAACGCCGGTGGGGAAAGAGTTAATCAAATTATCATAACTGGATTTTCCAGTGAAAAACGAGACTTCTCTCTGATTATGTACTGTGTGGGATTTCTTCAATCATGTTAGCCCAAGGTATACTGTTTTCTTCCATGCTTACACTATTGTACATATACTAGAAATTTATGTCCAGTCTGCGCTATTTCTCTCCAGAAGTTATGACTGATAAAATGGTCTTTGCATTCGTTTAAACTAGAGTTGCGGGTATGTCGCACACAATAATTTTTCACCCCTCACACAAATGCTTGTCAACGCAGATTTGTGTCAAAGTACACGTGGTTTAAAAAATCAGGCTGTACACATATAGTACGCATGAATTATGCTGATGATGGACTTCATGTCACACGCACTATACGCATACACTAGCTTACACATAAAAAGCGAAGTAAACTTTGGCCTTAAAATCCGCCCCTGGAAGCTTGTGTTAATCTGCCTTTATTTTTGAGTGTATCTACCTCATCTAAAAATCCAATCAACAACAACAGACTTTTTAATAATCTGTCATACTCTGATGTACATCACCGTACACTCTTAAAAATAAAGGTTATTTATTGGCATCAATGGTTCCATGAAGAACCTTTAACATCCATGGGGTCTTTCCATTGCACACAAGTTCCTTCATAGTGGAAAAAGATTCTTTAGATTTTGAAAATGTTCTTCATACTAAGTAAAAAGGGTTCTTTTAAGAACTGTTGACTGAAAGGTCCTTTGGGAAACCAAAAATGGTTCTTCTATATGGCATCGCTGAAAAAAACAACCTTTTAGAACCTTTCATTTTAAGCTTGTATGGAAGAAAAGATCCGTAGCTACTTCCATTTTATCACAATTCACAACTTCAAGTTACACTATGCACTACACCTGTACACTGGATTGCTAAATTGCTACTCAGTTTAAAAAAAAAGTCAATACCAAAGCGTACCACCACACGCACTCCAGTAAAGTGGTTTTTCACACCTTTTAATGGAATTATTTCAGCTGTTTTGGCTCACTTGGGGCATTAAAGTCACAGCAAACTTCATTTAGTGCTCATTTAGCATATGGTTCATATTTGCAGCATTTATTTGGTCTGAACAGGCGGCGTGTCTGGTATTTGGACAAGGGGGTGGACGTTTCCATGTGGCACTGTGCAAGCGGGATTAGGACTAAGCCCGGGTAAAGCTCTGGTTAGGTTTAGTCTTAAGCCTGCACCGGGCACTTCAAATAACACCTCATAAGCCCTCAAATACTAGACTGCGGCCTGTGTCAAGCGTCCTCATCTATCATATTACAACTTTGAAAGGCACCTTGTAACACTTGTTCTGAGCCTTTTAATAGTTTTCCTTTTTTATGGCTTTACCTCAGTGAAGATTCAGTCCAAACTAATGAAGAAGGCGCACCTGAATTGAAAGGGTAAAGGGGTGGGGGTTAACGCTTGTTAAATACCACTGACTGAAGACACTGTTTTACAGTACATCGTTAAAGTTGGACTCGCTGATAGCTGCGTGATGGCATCCACTATATAGCGCTGGGGGAAATGAATGCACGGCGGAAGTGTGAATTGATATTGTTTGTGCGAAACCTATGAAAACAAGTTGTTAAGTGGTTGTATCAGTCAAGCGGGGTTTGTAATCAAGCGAGAGGAGAGGCTTCCTGCGGAGATGTGTCATCTTGTCTTTTAGTAACTCATCAGCGACAAAATGGTGCTGGGAAAGACAAGTAATAGTGGAATATAATGGATAATGTTGTACATTTTATTGTGAGAGGTTTGTTTTCCTGTCGTTTTTTGGTCATTTGTGCTCGTATCACTGAGGGCGTATGGCTGGCGAGGCAGCTGTGAGACATTATCGCAGCCCTGCGTCACGCTCATTCGTGACAAATGCGTTCTGAGCCACACCACTTTGCATTCAACTCTTATTGCTTAATTAGTTTTAACAGCAAATGTTGTTACACAGCAGCAGTCACATACGGATCTAATACTGAGATCGCTCTCATTAATTAAGTGCGTTAATTGTGAGTATAACAGATGAGTGCAGTATGGCTGGCTTCCTCTCCTGCCTCCCGTTTACTCTGTTTATCACGGGGACATAAGCTGTCATCGGCTTTTCAAACTCTACCAAACGCCGCAGCTGGCTAATTACCTGCCACTCAGGTTGAACTCTTTCTCAAGAAACTGTGTTTAAAGATGGGAAAATGCACGTTAATCTGGCTTTGTTTGGAGTTTAGGTCAGGGGAGGACACATCACTTTCTCCGGACCCAGAGGTTTGATTAATTTTTACTGGATTGTTTTGTGGCCAATATCCTGCATTTTGATAGATCCTATCGCACTGTTGCACTTTTTCCTGAGGTTCAGTTTTGTATGTTCGCAGGCCCAGCTCCATTCCTGTGCCCCCCCCCAACCCCAACCCGTCCCGTGATTTAAGGAGGACACAAAAAAACCCATGAGCCCGTATGTCTCTGAACCTTTTGTAATGCTAATATCAGAAAGTCCAGAACCATATAATTGCCCAATGATTTTATTTAGAAATTTCATGAATACTGTTAAGTTTTACAATTTTTTGGTGAATTCCCATCAATTATTAAATTTAATGATTTTAGTTGTATTATGGTATGATTTTTTTGTATTTATTTTTTTAAGTGATATAAATTATTTTTGCCATTTATAAAGCTGTGGGTATTGATGTGACACTAACAATCTAACTATCAAACTCTTTAAATGAATACATGCATACATACATAAAAAAAATAATACATACATAAAAAAATAATAGACATTTTAGTAATAGACTTTTACAGTTTTATTCAGAAATTGTATTAATATTATTTAAAAAAAAGGTTTCATCTGGTATTTATTTCTATATTAAATATTAAGTAAGAATATTAATTGTTTTACTTTTATTTACTTTATTTTTCTTTATTTTTGCCATGATGTTAATATTGAAATAAAGAAACTAGCATTATTTATAAAAAAAAAAAAAAAAAAAAAAAACATAGACTTGCTTTGGAGAAGGCTTGAATGAACAATATAAGACATTCAAGAAGCTGAACATAATTGAATGTATCTTATTTAAAGCATTTGCTGTGCACATAATCTATCAGTCCAAAAAAAGTACATTGTCATTTCTTAGTAGGTTTTGTGATCAACTGCTTTGTTTAATCTGTTGTCACACAGGCCTTTTTTTTCCCTTGCAGGGAACATTTTGTTCTTGCTGTGAGTAAATTGTGTGGCTGTATAATCTATTTATTTGTGTGTGTGTTTGTACCTGGACTGGTGCAGTGAGGCATGAGGGCAGGGTCTGAGATTGCCGTGCCACCTTAGCGCCCTCCACTGACTGCTGGCAGGCCATTGGAACAGCGGCCCCTTGTGTGCTGACAGTGATATATGGGTAATTTAAAAAGTCGTTCTTTTCAAAGCAGCCAGCTGCTGAGAGGGCATCCAACCACAGCCCATTCCCACGCAGTTTGTAAAAAAACTCATTTAAATGTACTTTACAGATCAAGGCAAATCAGATCTACATTAATGTGGCTGCATCTTCTTTGTGTTTCTGCCATGGGCTTATGCATAAAACACACAAATAACCCAACTATACTGATTATCTCTCACATTAACAAGATCGAGTAGAGAAGTTTGAGTTATGTGGTCATTTAAATGCCGAACAAAATGAGGAAAAGTTGGACTGCGGGACATTAAAACGCAAAGCAAGTAATAATGCTACAACGGATCAATGTTATGAACTCTGCTAGCACAATTCGCAATAAATTAGGGCCCAGAATTGATTCCAGTAACACATGCTACATTTCATGTATTTTTTTCTACAATATTAATGTACCTCACAGCTTTATTGGCTGAGTGCTGGTAATGAGAACCCCACACTGTAATGCTGAGACTTTCTGAGGTTTGTTAACTGTGAGGTTGCTCTCTTCAGGTCACAGGGCCATGTTCTCATCAGGAAATCACACTTCTGTTTACAGGTCCCTGGAATAGGGCAGGCTCTTGTCACAAGTGGTTAAAGAAGAGGGACTTCAGCCAATTAGAAAAATTGTATATTTGCTGGATATTGTGCTGAGCTGAGAAAGAGTTTGAAATTACAGTGGGTTTCAGTTTTGAAAGAAGGCAGTGGTAGTTTTCATCATTTATTGATGGACATTCTTCAGACAGGTAGCAAAAATAAAGATTTTATCCTACATCTAACTTAAATTGGACTACATTTAGTAATTTGTAGTCTGAAGCAGAGGGTCCATCATAACGCTTTTAGAAATTTGTCCTCCTACTTTTTAGGAAATAATTATGCTATTTTAATTATTTTGTTTTGATTGACCACAGCGAGAAGAAAAATTACAACCAGTACTGTCAGAATTTGACTTTCACTGAACTGAATGAATATGAAAGCAGTAATCCTACTATGGCTAGTGCTCACATACCTGCCTGTCAGCAAATCAGTTTGCTGAATGTCATTGTCACATAATTAATATTTATGAACCAAGCTGATAAAATTTATAATGTGCTCTCTTGGTACTGTTCCTGTACTTCTGGTTTGAATGCATAAAATTAGAACATTAGATTTTTGGAAATATCAATAGCTTGTCGCTGGGGCAGTTCCCTCAAACATACACCTTTGTCTATTACATACTCCTAAATGGTATATTAATAGTCCTTTTAGATAATCTCTAGATATTCTGTACAGCATAGGCCTACTGTATAAACCAGTTGTTTTCAGCCTTTTTGACTTGAAGGCCCTCATATTGTCAAACACAAAATTAAGGCCCCCCATATTTGCTAAGATATTTCCTTTGGTTTTTCTGCTATAATTATGACAACACTGCTTGTTTTCAAACTTTTTTAATTAACAAAAAACTGTTGATATTTTTATTAATTAAACATGATTTATTTTGTGATTTTTATATGAGATTCAAGATCATAAGATTTTGTGTTTTTTAATTATGAGTAATAATAGTCACTGAAGGGAGAAAATGCATATTTCAGTTTACATCTTGATTTTTTTTTCTTTTTTTTTTTTTGGTGTGTGTGTTTTTAGAATTGAAGTTTTAATTATTTTTGATCTATTTAAATACCTTTAAGTCATCCTGTGGCCCTTTGGAAGATTGCTAAACCCCCTGGTTGAGATTGAGAAGCACTGATATCTTGATATATGTATTTGGTTTTCACTGTACAGTGACATGTCTTAGGTTCACTGTACAGTGACATGTCTTAGGTTCACTGTACAGTGACATGTCTTAGGTTCATTGTACAGTGACATGTCTTAGGGGCCGTTTACACGACACAGTTTTCAATTTAAAACAGAAAACATCAAAGTGCAAGTTTTGAAAGCGATATGTAAAACTACAAAAATGTGAATTTGTGAAAGCGGTGACGTCATGCACATTCATATTACCTGTTCAGTCTATAGGCGTGTAATGTTTTTTTTTTTTTTTTTTACAAAGTGACATCACCAACTACTGGCCTGGCATACATAATCATCATACATACAGCGTTTTAGTCGTTTTCACGGATCCGTGTGAACGGGGATCTTTCTAACCACTTCTTTATGTGAAAAACGTTTCTATTTTTAGCACATCTTTGTTGTGTAAATGTACCCTTAGAAAGACAGTGTGATGTAGTGAGCATCTATGAGCTTAGCGACTACAGACCATTGTTTAGACTGCCTGTGCATAAACGGTTTGGCCTGGTGATGGAAAATTTTCTCCCTTTAAATCTTTGCATATTTACTGTCTAAATTTGGTTTTCGACAGCTGGCCCACAAGTGGACTGGCCCATTGCGGAATGTCCCCATGGCCAGTCCATCCCTGCCTCTGACGCATATGTTGTCTGATGCGCTGATGGCGAGATGCCATGAATGGACATGAGCAGAGTACTTTCTTTCCACATTGCTACTCTCTTATGTCTCATATGTCATGCTGATGCTTTAGTCATTACTATGGCAACTGATGTAGTTATAAGCCATATAAATGTGCAAGCTGCTGTGTTGAATGCTGTAAATGTGCTGCTTTTTTAGAGGTAGGTTTTTATTTTGTACCTGTAAATATCGTTTATCATTTTTAAATTATTCATATGCATTTTCAATAGCGAACAGAGAGAATAACAGTGGTTCTCTGTTAGTTTTCCCTCAGGATACAGATTGTAGAGCCAGGCCAAAACAGTACCAGAATTGTTTATTGTACAAAAGAGCCAACATATCCTTAAAATCAAGAGAACATACTATACAAACAGCCATTTATGAGCACTCTTTATTAAACCCTCCTTTAAAGAAGTCAACTGAGGCACATGAGATCACATCAATAGCTAACGACAATGATTCAATAGCCCCTTTCTACACAGCAATCCTGGTAAATTACAGCAAAACTGCCAGAATGACTTTACCTGTAAATACACACATATGCTGTTCACACAAGCAATGGCGTTCTGGATTTTTACCATTAAGAGATCATTCACAAAATACTTATATACAAAATATTTTTCAGCTCCAAAATACTGGTAAATCCTGTGATGTCAGTCATCGGAAGTGATCTTTAAACACCGCGCCGTTGTCTTCATCAAGTGCTTTAGTTTCACTATCTGTTCAATTAGACAACATTTTTTGAATTCTGAGTGAAAGGCATCAGGGGATGATCAAACAGAATGTAGCGACAACGAGAATGAACCAAACACAATTGAAGCTTTTAGGTGACTGTTCATACATAATTCCACAAAGAGTCTTCACATTCCAAATCAAATCACCAGACCCAGAGCCATAGGCTCCGGAGAATCTGCAACTGGAAGGACCTTTTTAACTAAAGGAAGAACGTTGTCAATGTTTTTTAATTTGGCAAAACAGATCTGTTCAGAAATGGTGAAACAAGAGGCCCTAACAAGAGGTCACCCAACCCCTGCGACTAACAGACTACGTATTTCTTAAGGACCAAGGTCCCATCACAGAGATGTAAAACAGACTTCCCCCTTCTTGAAGACCTTTGAATGACCTCATAGTTGACCTCTTAAAAACCCCAGAGACAAGAGACTTTTCATATAAAAATGCATACAATCATCACAAACCAATTCTTGACGAACTTATAATCAAACATCGTTCAACTACATAATTCTATATTGTGTCTATGACCCCTGTATGTGTCTATTATGCTTAATCACATATAAGTCATCTAATTGTTGTAACTATTACCTGTGTGAATGAAAGTGTATCGTGTCTCCTATCAATGCGACCACATATTCTTAATTCAGACGATGGCTTGATTTGAAATCTGTGTAAAAATGTTTATGTTCTTAAAATGGAAATTATGTCTAAACTGAATCCTCTGTTCGAGCTGATGAGTAAGCAGACCACAGATAACACATGATTCACGATGAGGGGGGGGGGGGGGGGGGTGATAGAAAAGACCCCCTTCTCAAATAACCATATAGTATCTTATTGTCCGAATTCCAAATTCCTCCAGGAGGCGGGACAAAACACTTGAGTTTAAAACCTTAGACCCGAACAGGACTTTGGTAGAATAATGCGCTAGAAGAATAGAACAGAAGTCGGGCGGGCTCTCCCTCGAAAAAGGTCTCGGCAGAACAACAAGTCGGGTGGAGCAGACGATGTTTATAGTAACCATGTAGACGCGTAGAGACAAATAACCCAAATTAAGATCAGAAGAACGGGTTCAACAGCTTTAATCAAGCCATCATCATCTACTCTCGTCTCAATTTTATTTTTTTCCTAAGTTTTCCTTTATTTTCTCGTTAAAAGTCTCGGTTCTAAGTTAAGTTTTGCTGCAAAGTTTCGTTCTAACGTTTCAACTGCATAACCAGCGTCCAACTTCAAAGACTTTCATTCATCCGCGCCAACACACCACGTGACTGGCTGTCCAAGATCTATCCAGGCACGAGAAGACCAGCCATGCAACGGACCCGGGGAACCCCTTTACACCTACAAACGGGAACCCCAAAGCAAGGAGCCTCCAGACTCTTAGCTGAACTGGTGTATATTGATAAAATTGCATAACCCGCCTAAGAAACGATAGAAGGGTTAAATTAATGATTGATGGTTCGTTCAGGTCAAGTCTTATAAGTGCATATAGAAACTGCGGATTTCACCATCTCACTCTTAAAACTCATTTCTTTCCTCACTCTCTTTCTTTCTGCAACTCGTATGAATGTATGAGTGCGTGTGTTTGTTAGATATTCGTTTCATGTTCTAGGATAATCAATAAAGTCTTGTTTATATTTTAAAGATAATTGTCTTGTGTTATGTGCTTACAGATTTATTGTCTTGAACTGCGATTTAAAGCTACCTATGCTTTTACCCTTGAATTATTTCTAAATTTAGCTGTTAGCTGGGAATTAGTCTTTCTTGGCCAGGAAGATATTATATTTCCTAGAATTAATAATTGTTTATGCTTTCCGTTCATTGGATGAACTGATAAATGATCATACTATTGATTCTGCTACAGTAAATTCTGAAAATAATTAAACTATTAATTATTGATCATAATCCGTTATGAATAATAATTAGTTATATTTATACGGGCGTATAAACGCTACATTATTATTGGTGGAGAATGCGGGCAGTTTAACCTAAATTGTAAGCATATACGAAGTAATTTATCTTTTCATTTTGTGCGGATGAGAGATCCGAACCTCCGAAAGTCTGTGTGTGACGTATGGAGAGCGCGCGGCGCGCGCCCTGTTTGAATGAATGTTGCTGCATGAGTGGATGCACCGCAGAGAGAGCTGTTACCAGTGTTGCCAGATGTACGATAATTATCGTATTTGTACGATATTTTTGACCTCTGTACGATGTACGATCAATAATGAAAAAAATCCCATAATGTACGATAATTTCAGAGTTTTCAGTCGTTCGTCCAAACACACATCCTACCGCTTCTCTCTCTGACCCAGAATCATTTTGCAGGCTCGCCTGCCTGCACGCAAGCACGTATACACACACACACACACACACACACAACACCCCCCCCCCCCCCCCCCCGTCAACAAAACCAAACAATCCACCCTACATGTGGGGATAAATAGCTGTATTCTGCATGGTTACGTCGTGTACGATCATTTTCTTCCAAATACGATAATTTTGAACTACTGGTACGATAATTGGACATTTCCAATCTGGCAACACTGGCTGTTACACTAGTCTGTCTGCCTCCATATATGTTTTTATTTTCAACTGCAGTAAAATAACTCAAGTTATAAAATATCACACAACAATAAGGTAAGAATTGAACGTGTTCCTCAATTTCTGAAATACCTTGATTATAGCTTACTGACGTCTGCGTGTTCCAGCGTCTTTCAAAGCTATACGTGTGTGTGTGTATCAGCCAGAGAGCTTAACGAAATTATACTGCAGTAATTAAAATAACCATATAATAACGAATATTCTCCTCACAGAGCGATGAGCGTGTTCCTCGTCTAACGTTATATATTTTTATCCGATTCACAGTGCGTGTTCCACTGCGATCCGTAATAAACATAGAAGCAGTTATATTTATCTGATTGTCAATGCGTGTTCCATTGCAATCCCAGTAATAAACAGCTGTTTGTCTATGTTTGCTTGTATGGTTGTCTGTTCAATGAATTATCGTGCAAACACTGCGTGTGTCCGAGTGTAGTTGAATAAGAGTTATTTTTATTGTGTTCAAGTAAAGCTTGACGTTGAAACTAACCAACAGTGAAGAACCCTGTTGTTTTGTGTGCTCAGATAACATTGCACAGAGACGATCCGCCCGAGATCGCTATTTTCCCATCTATATTACAGCGCAAAGCTGTCCTTTAAAGTTAAACTCACTCTTAAAAAACTGAGTGAAGCCCCACGTCGTAAAACCAGCTAAAGCTACGAGTGGTGTATTTTTGTACAGGTTGAAATGCGCCGACATTTTCCCTAATATGATCGACTGTTACTGTACATTCATATTCTATGACCATTGTTGAAATGCGCCCACATTTCATGTAACATGCCTAACGTTAACTGTTGACAAACTGTGTGCATTTCACGTGTTTGCCCACTAGAGTTTGTTTGGTCACCATAGTTACGATCGTGACACGGAAGTCTTAACCAACGCTTCCGGGGGAACTCTGACCTCTCGCATGATCAGAGCCACAGTGTAAACAAACCCTTTGGTGGCTAAGCTAGCTACCCATTTGCTAAGCTAACCTAAGCAGGTGTTACAGTGAGGCCTATATGCTAAAGCCTTAAGCATTAGTTACCGTTATCAGCAGTACTAACCTCAGTGGTATACACAGTGTCTGTATGAACAACGTTAAAGGGATTTAACCATTTAAACACCTTGACTCTACACTTGTTGGTCTTTTCTTCTTTCTTATTTACCTTTCTCATGTCTTAACCCATATTTTCCGTGAAAAGGAAGTCGTTTGCAATTATTAATTCCTTTACCTGCATTTTACTTGAACAAGAAAATACTGGTTTATGATTATTAATTGTCAAATTTGAATTTGAGTTAAAAGAGGAAATATTAAATGAAAATGAAAATTTTATTTTCCTAAACAGGTAATTTATAATGATTTCTCGATTTATTTTTTAATAAATCTAATTTCATAATTTCTAAATTTCTCTTTAAGATCTAATCACTTCAGGCGAATAAGTCTTAAACTTTGAAAGTTAAGAACTTATTCCACCAACATTTTCCCTATTACAAAATATTGTTAGACTCATACTTGCTCCTTATTGTTATTGCGTTGTATCCTCCTGTCCTCATTTCTTTCAGTTGTGGTTATAAACTTAACCATTCTAGTTTACTTATTTATTTACCTCTTTATTTAATTTCCCCTTTTCTTATTTTATCCATTATCATTATTACTTTCTTCCACCTTTATTACCTTTTCCTTACTTTTTATTTTAGCTTGGGAGTAACACACCTGAGCCTCAATAGGAGACATTGGTATCTCACTACGAGCTTCAAATAAATCAGAGATAACCCTCTGTTACAAAGTTTATTTGTGAATGTTTAGTTGTTTGGCAACTGTCAATTCTATACTCGTAGTTCGACAAAGGCTCCAGCCATTTGTGGATCCAATCTCCTTCCCTCCTTCCCTTCTCACATCTTTCCTGGGCTGTCCTGTTTTATTCCATCCCATTCTTCGTACTTGTAGGGAACATACCTGGGAGAACCATCAATCGAGTCAAAAGAAAGAGAAAGATAATCTTTCCAAAGAAATCATTAGGTATTTGATTTTTAATCAAATCCCCTCTGTTCTCCATACTCTCCCTGCATCTGTTTACGCAATTTACAATTTGACATCTCATCCAAGATCAATTAACAAAGACAAGTGTTGAGCAACGGTCGCCTTCAAAGCATCCCTGCTGTAAGCGGTCCAACTGACGGTGTGTGGTGTCAATCCTGTCAAACTCAGAAAAGAGGTATCAGCATTATTATTGTATTATTTTTCGTTGTAAACATAAACAATAATATTGTTTACCTTTCTGGAAACAGATTCTCTTTGATAGGAAGCATTTACGAGAAAAATAATATTTCTCCTAGTTAAGAATTTCCTTTCTTGTTTTTTTTTTTAATTGTTTTTTAACCTCTCTCTCTTTTTCCCTTTCTCAGTTGAGTGACATAGTCCTCACATCACGAGTTGAAACCAGCTTTTCATTGATAGAAAATATTTATAAAAAAAAATATTTCTCCCATTTGAAAAAAAAAAACCTTACAATTGAGATTTGTTTTAACCTTTTTCTCTCTTTCCCTCACTCAGTTGAGTGACGAAGTTTCCCCATCACTAGCCTACCTGTCTACACTGAGACTACATGTAGACATTACAAAATTTCGCTATTGGTGTACCGTCACTGAAACGACACTTAGCTGTTCAACCACATATAGGCTTACATTCCACACAGGTCTGTGTCAGTCTCTTCACCCCAGCGTACCAACATGTCGTGGACGACGAACCCCACTGCCCAAAGGGACGACGTGGACTCCTGGCTCAGAGGCATTACAGACTGCCTCACACCAAAGACAATTGAACTGTTATTATTTCTAATAATAATCATAATTCTGAGAAGATTCCTGACACATGATTCACGCCAGAACCACAACCATGTGTAACTAACCAAGATAACCTGTTCCTTAAGCAATGCCTTCACAGCCCAGCTGAAACTAAGCGACAAGCACATCACCCACCTTCAGGAGGAGCTGACGTGCTCAGAGCCGCATAGACAAGCTGGAAGTGAAAGTCCAGGACGACTTCAAGTGTCAGACCACTGAGTTCCTGAGAGAGCTGATGCACACTCAACACTGCACAGACCAGCTCAAAGCAAAAGCTCAAGACAAACTCAAAGTGCCTGACGAAGTGGAGCAAGAAACAAAGAAACAACTTGATAAGCTCCAAGAAGCCCTTGCAGTCACTGAACGTGACAACCTAGAATTAAAGACTGTCCAAAAGCACCTGGTAAACCAACTCCAGTCTGCTGAACATCAGCTAGAGAAAGCCAAAGCTGACACTAAAGATAAGAATTCTGAAATTAATGCTCTGAAAGACCACCTGGAAAGGTGCAGCGCTGACATCGACCATCTGACGCAACAGAGAGATGACGCCAACGACGAGCTCTACGCGGTCAGAGATGAACTCCAGAACATTTTCCAACAGAAACCAGAGCCAAGAAGGGAGACACCTCCCTCAGCATCACCCCTGCTGAGCAGAACAGAGTCCTCCCTCCAAGAACTGGCATACAGTGAAAGTGAATGGCCACAACCCAAAACGTCACAGGCCTTCACCACAGAACTGTTCACTGCCAACAAGCAACGAGAGCTCATCCAGGCAGACTCCAAAGCTGCCCAGGGGATGACCTTTAAAGATCTCAACCAGCTGGTTAAGAATATCATTCAGTTCAACCCGAACTCCACAGAGGGTCCCGACATCCAGACCTACATCCGAGATATCAACTTCCACCTAGAGGTGAGACCACACATGACTGACAGAGACAGGTTCTACCTCCTCAGATCCACATCCAGTCCAGAGGTACGAAGCTTCCTAGACCGACAACCTGCTCATGTCAAGTCAAACTACCAGCTGCTATGTGAGACACTGATTAAAGAATTCACAGGCCCAGAGTCGGAACATGGTGTGTTAATTGCCTTGGAAACCAAACAAGGTCGACAAGAGACTCCCCAAGCCTACTACCACCGCTTTCGACAAGCTTACTTTGGTGCACATAACAAACCTGAACATGAAGAGGATGTGAACTTCAAAACCCTCTTCCTGAGAAACCTGCACCCGGGATTGAGTCATCATCTTGGTGTCATGGCCAGCGCAGACACAATGACAATCCATCAGCTACGTGACCTGACACACAAGGCCTACATCAAACAAAAGATGTCCTCAAAGAAAGGTTTGAAAACATCCACAGTTTCAAACTCCTTCAGCCAAGACACAAGTCTTGCAACCAGTGGCATGACAACACAGTTCTTCGTAAGAAGCACAGAGAACGTGACTCCCATGCCGCTGACAGATACCACACCAACCGAGTGGAAAAGTCATGGGACCACCCACGCTTCTCAAGTAACCCACAAGAAGGAAACCACTGAAAACCTAACTGGACATCCAAAGGCCATCGACCAACGCATCCAGAAGCACTCCATGTGGGTACTCAACAACGAAACCCACCTTGGCACCACTCAGTTAAACACAGCACCGAGTATGCCCAAGAACCAGGCAGTTTAACCTCAGAAGACATGGAGCAACTAATGAGGCAAATGAAAGCTCTCATCGGAAATGAGGTAAACATGGATGACAAACAGGATGGCGATGGAACGGAAGACCACCGATTCATCTGATACACCTTCATAATGAACATGACGATCACTTGTTCTACAACAACACAGAACAAAGTGGTCTCTCACAGTCAACCACTGACAAACACCCAGAGGTACCAGAAAACACCATCCTGGCTACCCCTCACTCATAAAGAAACCACCAAACGAGCTCCAAACTCAAGAACCACGTGTGTGCTACAGCAACAACAGTAAGCACAGAAGGTCAGAAAGTCTGTCACAACCAGAAGGCATCATCGGAGGAATGCAACAACAGAGACCAAGTTTCGCACTACATCTTCACACATCCTTGCCAAACTACCTCCCAATGTCTGCCAGAGAACTTCCTGCCTTACTGGATTGACCCCCAGCAGATCACAGAAGATCCCTTTTCCAAGGCAAAGATGCAACAAGCTCATCAGAGCTAAGCCATCAAGCAAAGGGGGGAGCAAAACAGACTGAAACAAATCTGACCATACATACCTACATACATGCACTACACAACACCCCTAACATACTCACTAACATACAGAAGTTAACCACCTCTACCGTGCAAAACATTCAACAAATATGTTTTCCCCCACAGGTAGAAACTAACTTCAGAAACTAGCTTAACAACTTAGCTACACTTACCATAGGAAACATGGTAACTACCCATCCAACAAGTAAACCTGAGAACACCTCTCATTACATCATGATACCTGACACCTTAGCTGCGCAACCGTAGTTATAAGTCCTATCAGGAACACTCAACTGCTTTGTTTTGTTTTACTTCTTCCTTCCTTTCCTTCTTCTTTTATTAGGTAAAATGCCTGTCCACCCCATAAGGGTCAAGGGCACAATAATAGGATTGACACACCACTCCTATATTTGTAAGTCACCTTAAAACGAATGTGAGCCAGAGAACTCCCTGCATCATTCGTATCACAAATTGAAAGGTAAATTGGTCTAAACCTAGAACAATTTAGAAGAGAATAAAACAAACAAATCAAATTTAGTCACAAAGTTGATCAAGCACTGTACCAAAACAAACTAGAATAACGGTCCTAAAATTGAACTAAACTTTATTCAACGTGATTGACTATATTGAGAGAGTGAACCTGTTTAGGCCTAGATAATCTAATGCCCTGCACCAGTAAAGTGACCAGTCATGGAGGTGTTGTCTTGTTGTTTGCTGTGTGTGTTTGCTTCCTCTACCCGTTTCTCCAGCGTTCACCGATGTCTTCTTCTCAACACATCGTCGAACGAAGGGGGGATATTTAGCGACAACGAGAATGAACCAAACACAATTGAAGCTTTTAGGTGACTGTTCATACATAATTCCACAAAGAGTCTTCACATTCCAAATCAAATCACCAGACCCAGAAAAGACCCCCTTCTCAAATAACCATATAGTATCTTATTGTCCGAATTCCAAATTCCTCCAGGAGGCGGGACAAAACACTTGAGTTTAAAACCTTAGACCCGAACAGGACTTTGGTAGAATAATGCGCTAGAAGAATAGAACAGAAGTCGGGCGGGCTCTCCCTCGAAAAGGTCTCGGCAGAACAACAAGTCGGGTGGAGCAGACGATGGTTATAGTAACCATGTAGACGCGTAGAGACAAATAACCCAAATTAAGATCAGAAGAACGGGTTCAACAGCTTTAATCAAGTCATCATCATCTACTCTCGTCTCAATTTTATTTTTTTCCTAAGTTTTCCTTTATTTTCTCGTTAAAAGTCTCGGTTCTAAGTTAAGTTTTGCTGCAAAGTTTCGTTTTAACGTTTCAACTGCAAAACCAGCGTCCAACTTCAAAGACTTTCATTCATCCGCGCCAACACACCACGTGACTGGCTGTCCAAGATCTATCCAGGCACGAGAAGACCAGCCATGCAACGGACCCGGGGAACCCCTTTACACCTACAAACGGGAACCCCAAAGCAAGGACAAGCAAGTAGCCTCCAGACTCTTAGCTGAACTGGTGTATATTGATAAAATTGCATAACCCGCCTAAGAAACGATAGAAGGGTTAAATTAATGATTGATGGTTCGTTCAGGTCAAGTCTTATAAGTGCATATAGAAACTGCGGATTTCACCATCTCACTCTTAAAACTCATTTCTTTCCTCACTCTCTTTCTTTCTGCAACTCGTATGAATGTATGAGTGCGTGTGTTTGTGTTAGATATTAGTTTCATGTTCTAGGATAATCAATAAAGTCTTGTTTATATTTTAAAGATAATTGTCTTGTGTTATGTGCTTACAGATTTATTGTCTTGAACTGCGATTTAAAGCTACCTATGCTTTTACCCTTGAATTATTTCTAAATTTAGCTGTTAGCTGGGAATTAGTCTTTCTTGGCCAGGAAGATATTATATTTCCTAGAATTAATAATTGTTTATGCTTTCCGTTCATTGGATGAACTGATAAATGATCATACTATTGATTCTGCTACAGTAAATTCTGAAAATAATTAAACTATTAATTATTGATCATAATCCGTTATGAATAATAATTAGTTATATTTATACGGGCGTATAAACGCTACAAGAATGTGTTTTTGCTCTTAAAAACACTACACCTGCATAATGGTATCCAGCTGCAAAACCGCAATGCTGATGAATGGAAAAGAAGCCTGAGTCTTGAGTGCGACACATTGAAAAAGCTGCGAGACGTGGCGCAGCAGTCAAAGATGATCTTCTTACGCATATTTAAATAGAAAAACTATTAAAAAGTTGAATGTAAACAGCGCAGTAATCACGTCATCTCACAACTTTGATTGGATGAAAGCAGGCTTCTAACGTCAGCACGTTCTGACGTTCTACGTGATCATACCGGTAATCTTAATTCCACGTTCACACAGAGGACATTACCTGTAATGTACTTGTAATGTTACAACTTCCCTTACTTGTAAATTGCTGGAACCAATTTACTGGTATTTTTGAAAAGGTCCTGTTCACACATGATCTCTTACTGGTAATTTACCAGTAAAGACTGTATGCGTGAAAGGGGCTAATGTTCCAATCAATTCCCTATGGACAAAATTAACTCCCACCCTGCATTTTTTTTTCTCGCTTGAGAAGCCGTTTCATACCAACTTTAAGCTATGCTTAAAACAACAAAAAAAATCTCAGTGTACACAACCTTCTCCAGGCTAACGTTTTCACAGATACCAATATTTGGAAATGCAAAGTTTGATTAGATTTTTGATGTCCTAAGCAAAAGATTTAGGGTTCGGTACGTTTTCTCTTCCAGTTTAAGCATAACTGTTGAGGATTGTACTGTCTCCATTTCTGCATTCCACTATTGCACACTGTACTTTGAGAGAGTGTATTTGCAGATCTTGTACATGAGTAAATGATTGTTTGACTCTTGAAAAGGCTACATAGGTTTTGGCTAATTAGGCATTGTCTCTGTGTGTGAGAGCGTCAGATAACTGTCATTAGTTACATATTGCCTGGTCACAGTCTCCTATTTTACACTGAGCTAATTAAAGCCTAATTTAAAGCTTTGCTTGCTTTCTGTCAGTCCTCCGTTGGCCATAATATGTTTTTCTGACAGAAGAAAAATATAGCCATCAGCGTTATGTTCCAGGCTTAATTAAGCAGGCGGTATAGACGCGCAGTTTCTGCGGCGGTTCGATTTGACCTCGAGTTCCTTGCAATAGATTAGCTTTTCGTAGCTATAGAGTATTTGTATCGCTGCGAGGTGTGAACTCCCCCTGCTATTAATGAAGAGGTGCCGCTTCCAGACGGGTCACGTCAAGTTCTCTGGATTTGGGATAACAACAGCGGCCAATTAACGTCTGCAACGTGATTCGTTCGATTTGCAACGATGGTGCAGGGCCATCGGAATTCCCTGTTGTTTGTGAGGCGATAGATAAGCGGAGTGGGGCACTAATCAGAAGCTGAGTGACAGCACTCCCAAAAGCAATTCCTGCACTGTAATCCCCCTTTGTGGACAGCGTTGGAGATAAGTTGGCCAGGTTAATGCACCGTGCTCTTCTCTGCAGACCCATGCTGACAGGACCCTGACAGGTAGACACAGACACAGGTGCTTGTTTATGCTAATGGCATGTCGGACTGGCCAGATAGAGATGTCGTGGGTATCTAGGAGGGCTGAGCGCGCACACACAAACACCCTTAGCTGCTTCTTTACGTCTCAGGTGGCTGAATGGAAATCATTCGATGGCAATGGTTAAGGATAGGGGCTTAGGGGAAGGAGGGAGGAGCCAAAGTTGTGTATACGTGTACTTGTGTGATTATGAATGTGTTTAGAGAGGGTAATGGATAGGGGTGATCCTCGGTTCCTGTGGTTGTCCCTTAGGTCGACAGCTCGACGGGGAGCCGGGTATAGAGGGTCATTACTCATATCTGCACACACAGGGAGGAGCCGGAGAGGGTGGAAGCCATGAATCAAGGGCGAGCAGCCATCACACAGAGATTGATGAAAAGCCAACGCATGGTTAAGCCTGATTTCATTTACAAGCACAATTTTACCCGAGGTGGGAGGGGCATATGTGCGTATGTGTGTGCGAAAGGAGACAAACAACACACCCCTGGGCTGAGATTTCATAAAACAAATACTTGTAATGAATAATGGTGTGGTGACTTTGATTGAATGTGAGCGAGGTGGGGGTTGATCAACAATGCAAAAAAGTAAGTGAGGAAAAGGCCTCCTCGTCGTACCTGCAGTCGAGGTCACGTCCTCTTCGATGCATGTTTATGGCTCAGGGTGAAACATGACGTGAATCGATTATCATACACACTCTAATTATTCTCATGTTTTAATGCATAGGTAAAGGAGCAAGCAGCAGGTGAAATGCAAATGCAATCCCAATAAGGTCAGTAAAAAGGTGCTCTCAGTCATTATCGTGTAAATGCATCTGCGGCTTGGTGGATCTGTTCACTATTGGAATCCATGTGGCTGTTTCTCCAGATGAAATGACAAGTGTTTTTTTTTCGTCTTTTTTTTTCTCCATTTTTTAAATTCATTATATTAAGTTCCCTGACTAGTTGTATGGAATGGTGGCATTTTGTTTTGTTTCATCCCCTTTTATTTTATGCTGACACCTGTTGGCGTGGATGCATGATGTTGTTTAGGTTTAGGGTTAAAGTTAAGGAATAACTGACCTGGCCTAAAATGAAAATTCTGTCATTATTGACTCACCTTCATGTAATTTCTAACCCCTTTGATATTCTTAATTTTGGGTTTAGCCAAATGTTAAAGCTGCTTTTTCTGGACAATGAAAGTGAATGTTGAAATTAACGAAAGCATCAAAAAAGTAGTCCATACCAGTATTTGTGTGAGGAGAAGACATTAAAGTAATTATCACTGATGATTGTTGCAGTTTTCAGATATCATTCATGCACAATATTAAAATTAAGGCTGATACTGATAAGCGATGTGCTGCATTTTTAAAGCTTGTATTACTGTATGTAATTGACCCTTAAATCCTTAAATACTTTACCAACCAATCCTAGTCAGTTTAGACATAACTACATTGAATGTATGAAAGATGGTTATTAATTTTTAATTTTTTATATTTTAAAACTGCTAAGTGCTAAAGGTTTAACAGTGCTATGAATTTATTAGTGTTTAAAAAAATTCTATAATGGTGGCAAAGGTAAAATTAATTATAGACAGGATATTTTATACATATTTAAGTTTTAAATTTAATTCAGCATGCAAATTTCTAAGTTCTTATGTTTTTGAACTGTTTGTGATGCCAGATTTGAATATGTGCAGATTCATATCATACAAATGAGAGCTGCTTCGACTCTGTTTTCCTCACATATATCTGAGACTTCCTTTTTGCAGCCACTATATATTTCATATCAACTTCTTCTGTTGTTTTATGTGGCTGCTCTGTGTTTGGTCATGAGGATGTATTGTTTGCTGTGTAGATCTCATCCTCAAAAGCACACCTCCGACATAACAGAGCTCCTTACTTATTTAGCCCACGGCACCGCTTCAGTCGATAAAATGGCTCTCGCCAAGGGTATGAATGACTCCAAGGGCGGAGGCCGCTGGGGGTTATGGACGGGTATCTCTCTTCTTTGTGTCTCCTCTCTTCCGCATTTCCCCGGGGCCACTCCGACCTAATGGGTGCATGTTCCGCTCCGGCATTTCATTCCAATTTGATAATAATGATATTTGCACAGGACGCCCTCTGCTTGCACAGTGTAATTACCTACTTTTTATATGATCTCTATTATTGGAAATCGATGTCGATAAGAGCACCCCATTAGAGCTTGTTATTATCACAGCTTGGGTTTTGCAACACTGCCATTATTATTTTACACACTCTAGACTGGCAGGGTTTATGGCCTGCTCGCTGCAACCAGGCTGGAGTGTCAGTCTAATTCACAGGCGGGCAACAGGGGAATAAGACTCGAGGACTCGAAGCGGAGAAATCACAAGTGAGCATTTTTTAAATTGGTCAGCGACTGAATCCAGTCCAATGTTAAAACTGACTGCCGGAAAAGAGATAATGGTGGTCTTAAGAATTAATGAATGAATTTATTTTTTTGGGTGAAACTTTCAGCCTTGTGCAGGTCAGATAAGGAAGATTTTCTCCAGAGGGAGGGTCTAAGCACATTTGTCTGTGTAAAAATTCACTGTTTTTGTCTCGCACCCTGCAGAGAGAGTGAAATGATTATTAGCTATTAACTGTCCTCTAATGAAGCAGTAAAAACAGGGATGGACTGACCATAGGGAACGGTGGGACTTTTTCCCGGCTTTTGAGACAGCTGTTGAAACCAAATTTATATATAATTCAAATATGAACGTATCTTTTGCACATTCACACCAGTTTCGTGGGATTGTGCATCCTCTGTTCATAATTGATTTTTTTCTCTTTCTCCTTTCACTTATTTTTTATTTTCTTTTGCTTTATCCTTCCTTTGACCTAAGTGTTTATTTATTCACTTTTTTATTTGCAATGTGTAAATCAATCACAAGTAGATGAGGGAGACGCATTCCTGATTACACCTGGTGTTTTAATCTGTCTCTTTTGTCCACTTTCCACTGTCATGATTTCTTCGAGGGGAGAGTCTATGGGCGAGTAAATGTATGTTTTTTCCCCAGATCTTTACATCTAATGGACAAAATAAGCTTGCATAATTTACATATATTAACACGCACGGAAATTACGGAAAAACATGCGCAGAGCTAGGGCTGCCGCGGTGAACGAATTTCCCTTGCGGTAATTTTGAGTAGCCTAATAACAATTATAGCGGTAATAACAATATAGCGGTATTATCGCCATTTATTTATTTATATTTATTTGTTGCTATATAAATAAGTGTTACGATGTGGTCAGCATGCACAAAAACGAGGACATTTTCAGTAACCAATGTAACCGAAACTAAACAGTGTCTCTGCGCATTGAAAGGCTGTCACTCAGCGCGCAGTTACATTGTTTCGGCAACGGACTGTCTTTGAGTCATTAAACCGCTCATTCAACGAACACATTCAAAAACGCTGATTCATTAAAAGATGGATGTAATGAAACAAGGTGTTAATTATTTTTTAACTTTGAGCTCCACTTTTCAAGGCTCAGCTGACCAGCAATGCATTGCATTGGTAACGCTGAAGCTGATGCTTCACTTAAAGGTACAATATGTAACAATTTTGTAATAAAATATCCAAAAATCACTTGCACATTGTGATATATTTCCTGCAGTTATGTACTTACAATATCCCAAAATTCTCCAAAGATTTATTATTTCAGAGAAATAAATTTAAATAATATTAAATAATTGGCCATCCCAGAAAAAAATGTCACCTGCCAATGACGCAATATCCGCGCTATCCTCGTTTTCGCTCTTACCATGGCTCATACTGCCATAGCCATAACGTAACCATGGCAACAGACGAGGACAAGTGGTAGTGCGTAACGTTTAGCAGCATGCTGTTCTTTTTCGGTCAAACATAGACCATGGCAAGCATACTTTGGGACAAAAAAGGAGAACTAAAATGAGGATCAATATCTGCGTGGCGTTTTTGAGATGCCCAGAGCGCCACGTCCGCAACTAACTTGGACTTGACAGAGCTTCACGGGTCACGACTTGACGGCTTTATTAGACAGGTGAGCAAATGTACATAAAACAAATCAATGTTATATAACGTTAGCTCAACATGATGACATGTTAGAATATGATCAGTATGTTATTCTAATGTTGATCTAGCTTACTGCTAGTTTCATATAGCAAACAAACTAACACATGGAATAACATTATAACTTTCAACACACATCTAAATGCTGTTTAGTGTGATAGTGTAACGTTAGACGCGCTGCGTTACCTCACAAGTTTCATTCGTCTAATAAACTGACCTGTGTGAGTAGTAATCCAGCACTTGCGGGTAGTTCGGTAGAATTAAATGTCCTTATTCCTTTATATCCGCGGGACTCGCGTGTGATATCTGTCTCTTGCAATCGCGACTTGCTTCATACCACTGTAATGTTAAAAAACATGAATGTTTTCACTCATCCATAAACATTAGATCCATCAGCTTGACAGCAAGTCCCATCATTCAGCTCATCACTGCGTCATAACCTACGCCTTTGTTATTGTAAGAGGTTAGTGACCCCTAGCGGCGAAAAAAAATACATGGCATTGATTCAATGCGTGACTCAATGATGTATTTTCCCGCGGCTTCCTCGCGCTGTGGAATGCTGACCAGCGCTGCCTCTGTATGTATACAGAGCATGGGCACGACAGCATGCCTCTGTATATCACCACGAGCATGGGCACGACAGGTGCTGTTTGAATGGGCATGATGATGCTTCTGTCCTCCACTGCATGGGGTGAGATGCGTGGGATGCATTATGAAACGCAAATGTAAACCGTGTATTGAGTCGCGTTTCAAACTCATTGATCAATATGCTTGCGTAGGAGTCAGTGAAATGTGCGCTGGTTTCTCTCCGCCTTTTGCGCTGGTGTGCGAGTCTCATCGACAATAAACGCAAGCTCTTATCAGCCCTATCCACCGCGTTTACATTGTTATTAATAGTGGATACTTTCATGCGCTTCCATGTCCAAGTGTCTGCTATCAGACCCGTTGAAGTGGAGTTTCTGTTCATGTGTGCAATGTGTGTTAACCCTATATAGCCTACCCTACATACAGTTAGGGTGATATACATGACTTAAAATGTGATATTGTCCGCACACCTCTTGCGTTTCGTTTGGTCACACACCACAAGGTGTCACTGTAGCCTCAAAGCTTCAGCACTGCCACTCTGAGCTCGATTGCTGATGTCTGAGGTTAAACACGCCCCCTTCATTAGCATACGGACAAAGAAATGTAGAAATAAATAAATGTAGAAATAAATAAATGTGTAAATAAATAAATGTGAAAATAAATAAATGTAGACATAAAAACATACATACATAAATGAATGTGGAAATAAATAAAAGTGGAAATAAATAAATGAATAAATGTATAAATAAAAAAATAAATAAATGTGTGAAAAAATACAATTATACATAAATAAGGAAATAAAAGTATAAATACTCATTTATTTGTACTTTTTTACATTTCTTTGTATATTTATTTATGTATTTATTTATGTATTTTTGCTTTTTTACATTTCTTCGTATATTTATTTATGTATTTATTTATTTTTAATTAAGTCAGCTTTGGCATTCCATACCTCTGACGCCATTCATGGTAAATACCCTTAAACCTTAAAAGGATGATATGACAAATATTTCGCTTTTCTTGCACACGGGGAAACCTTTTTTTCACGAATATATGACTTGGCCTCAAAGACAGACGCAGGTAATCGCACGCGCTCAGTCGATCTCTCATTCACTGTCTGTTTGGGCTTAAGTGCAAATACACGAAGCCTCGGTACAAATCACCATGACTTACTGATCAATTTTGCCTTAACAACTGTTACCCTCCTCCATTTATTTAATAGTGATGCAACCAAAAGTATGCAGCTGAAAAAAACAGAATTTTCAGTTTTGGGCTTAAATCAGTGACGTTTAATTAGTACTTTTCTGGTGATTTTGATTGCATCAGTGTCTATTTTGTGCACACAATGTGGATAATCTACTACAGATAAACATGTTAGCAGGTTGGACGCACTTAATTGTTACCAAAAATGATGCTAGAGTAGCAATATGTAAAATTTGTTTGGCAGAAATATAACAGGCGGCTCATTGATGAAAAACTTTACTGGTTTATCACCATAAATTATACAGATTTAATAAGTGAAACTTAATTTTTGGTTTAGAGTTTTTACTCTGTTTCTGTGTTTCTATAAAACAAATCAGTTTAGTACATCACTATTGTTTGCATATTTTAATGCAATTTTACATTATCCAAAATATGGTAACTAGTAACTACAAATTGTTTGTTTTTCTCTTTCTCTTTCTCTAAATCTTTTAAATATGTTGTGCTGTTTTTGTTGACCCAATCCATCCCTGAGCAAAGTATTCCTTATCACACAGTGTTTGTCAGTACACATTTCCATTCATTCTAAATTTATTACCGTTTCACACACACATGTGAGTAGATAAATATCACCTTTTCCTATTAAAGACATCAGGCATGCATTCATAGTTTTCTTAGTAATTCAGAATCAAACAACTTACAATTTCATTATTGAGTCACTCAGTCATCTTTAATGTATCTAGATTGTCAAATCAGTCATTACTGAGTGACTTGGCTGCTCTGTCATAATATTTTACACTGAATATAAATGTCAAAAAGCTATACCTGTTGCACAGTTCACTACAAACTGAATCACCACTTCTCCGCAATCTTCTTGTATTGATTTCTGAAGAAGACCCAGCCCACTTGAAGGAATCTTGTTTTTCATTAAGCTGTGTGCCAAAAGAAGGTAGAGGAATCAGACACGGGAGAAATAATAACCCTGACGTTTAGGCAGCGAGCATTAGGATGGTTGAATTGGGCTATGCAACACTATGCTAACTGGTATTTCCACAGAAGGGAGAGGAGGAGAGCAACTAACAGGAGGGTAGGTGCTCTTGGGATGCAATTTGGAACTGAAAACAGATAAGAGTGGGAATGAATCAATGGAAGGTTGCTGCTAGAGAATGTTGTCTGGACATATTGAGTGGGATGGAGACAGTGGATGGAGACAGTCTTGACATGGTTCCTAGACTGGTGTGAATTCAGGTTTAGTGGAGTCTGAACATTCGCTCTCAACCTGATTCCCAGTTACCAAAAATCTTTGTCATATGTGTTGGTTATTGGTATGGATTTATGGATTTGGAATGAGGCTTCACTCAGGTGTTTACTTAATCATTTGAGACCTTCTGATCTTTCTATGCAGTCTATAAAAACAATAAAAAAGGTTGTTTGACTGCATGTACATAATACTTATGTCTGAGACCAAACTGCGATTCAAAATCTAATTTAAACCTGGAAATAAAATCAGGGCCGTATTAAGCATGTGGTTATTTGGGGGACTATATACACTCCAAAAAATAAAGGTTTCTTATTGGCATCTTTGGTTCCATGAAGAAACTTTAACATCCATGGTACAAAATGTTCGTTATAGTGGAAAAATGTTCTTCACACCAAGAAAAAAAATGATTAATTTAAGAACTGATCGCTGAAATGTTCCATGGGGAACCAAATATTGTTTTTCTATATCACTTGTTCGAAAACCCCCTTTTGGAACCTTTATTTTTAGTTCAATGGTCAGATAAAACCTAGTCTGATAAAACAAACATGGCTTTTTTTTTTAAAATGAAATTTTTTTTTGTTATGCTTATGATATATTTTTAAAAAAGTATTCAATTATAGTAATTTATATAGTAGAAATGCAAAATGAAGGCATTTTCACCATCTCAGACTTTTTGCACCCCAATATATGTTTGTTGTATATCTTGTAAAACCTTATTTGATTGGTTTTATTTATTTATGTTAAAAAATTTTAAGTAATTTTTTTCCCTTTATTTTAAATTCTTTCTGTCTTTTGGGAACTAAGTTCAACTACAGACAGCAACTTTTCTCATGATGGATTTTGCCCCTTGTAAAAACGGGAGAGAACATTGGCTAGACTAGCATGTTACCCCAAGAATTCAGTCTATTGCCTAGATTTTAGAGAAACCCCTCTCAGCTCTGTGGTTTTGTACTTCAAGTGCTCTGATGTCTGAAAAACAAATATAGGCTCTCGGTGAGATTCGTGATCCTGATGCCAGGCACGGACAGATGGATGTGAGGTTGTTTGCTCTCTACTTTGGCTGTGCTGGATTACTTTTATGGAAGAAACATGAAAGTTGCTCATGATGAAAATTTCATGGATCAAGAATAGGAAGGAGACCAACCACCCCATTGAGTACAAGCCCTTTTTTTTATTCAGGGAGGTTTCAGGGACTTCTCAGAAGTAGAAAGAACCATAATACTACAATACAATAAATTGTCTTGCATCCAGGTTATCTTCAAGCCTATCCGGACAGTTATGAACCTGACTGACATTTCACTCGCCGTTACAATTCTTCAAATTACTTTTATCCATGTGTGATGAATAAGAGATTTTGTCTTTATATTGAAGAAGGGCAAGATGCCATATTCAATTGTAAAATGTTGTTCGGGTTGTAGTCTTTATTATAGAAAATGACGTAAACCACAAAAGGCATTACAAATACAATGATTTTGCCATAGTTAAAGAATGTTCAACTTCTTAGACTCTGTGTGCTTTATTAAACTGAAGAAACCGCTATATGGTAATGTTCAATAAATAGATACATTTATTGATAATTGTAATTAACAATCCAACCACCAGGTAATGTAGTTCATTCACCTAATTGTAGGCCATTTACAGTTTCCAAGCAACACCTCAACTCCACACATTCATAGAATATGTGGTCACTCAGCAGGTGTGTGTTTATCTGCTTTTTATAATCGATTTGAATGTGGCTCAACCATCAGCATCTTGACTCAACCTGTTAGTTTTATATTCATAATTATATTGTTATGACTTTTTTTTTATCAGAAGTTGCATATCAGAAAGTCTTAAGATGGACCAGGCAAATCAAACATTTTCAAATGTGTATTATTCAAACATACGTAATATGTCGAATGAAAGCGCCACAGTATTTGTGCCAGTTCTTCAAGTGTTCCCAAATCGAAGCAGAACAAACAACATTTAATCAAATAATTCTGCCCCAGGGGTTTGTCTTCGGTCCCATCTTAGATCAAATGGCAAATGGCTTTAAAGCCAATCTCAGATTTTATAGCAAAAGGTTGGAGCTCTGCCCCTTTCCCCCTATTCTTTAATATTGAAAAAAATGAAGCTATTGATTTTCTGTCTGTTTCTCACTCTGCTCGGAATATTAAAATGGACAGTGTGATCTCGCACATGGCCGTGTCCCGATTGTGAGGCCGTGTTGATTTTGAGCTGCAGTAAAAATGGTTGTAGATGGCAGGATGTTAGCAAGCTTGTTTTTTTTGTTTTTTTTGGAAGAGTGAAATGGAAGAAAATAAGGTCACAGGCTAATCTCACTGTTTCTTCTTGCGTGGTGCCATTAGTCCCTTTGTTCAGAAGGATAAGAGCCTTTATGTTTGTCTAGGAGCTCCCTCTTGAAGTTCCAAGAGGTTTTGTTTCTTGCGTGATCTGGTAGCACAACTATATCTTAAAAAATGCATTAAATATCTAAATCTAATCTATAAAGACCTATGGGCTGTCAGATGGAATCAGGTTTGGTGAGATTTAGTGATACCATCAGACTTCATGTTTATGGTTTTAAACAAGGATTTTCACTTTGACACATTTTGAGATTAATGTTGGAGTTTAATGTAAACTGTAAGAAAGCCATTTGCCATTGCCTGATTTTCTGAAGAGGGTGAAACAGGTTTGGAAACCTGCTTGGATCTGGATCATCATTTTTGCCATTCTGTTTGGTGCCACTTGTGGCACTGAGATTAAACACTTCAAAGGGGGTTTATATGTTTGCAGATTTCTTTAACAATAGAGACATCTAATGCAACATTATAATAACCCCTTTGGTTTGTGGTGTGATCCGAATTGTATGAATTAAACTGAATAACAAGTGTAGTAAATGGCTTCTATCATAAACTAACCATCATTCCACTCTCTGTGTCGAGAAACTATTATATAGTAAATATGAGCTCGTTAAAAGACAGCAGGTGGTAGACAAAATTTGATATTGAAAATTGTAACTGACTGAATTCAGTATGAGATTGGGGCCTACATCTATACTAAGTGATGGCAACAACAGTAAAACTTTTGTAAATTTAAGGCCATTCCAAATAATAAGGATAAGAAATATAGCTGCAAGCAGCAGTTAATGGGACTAAGCACAAAAAAGCAATGATGAGTTATGCAAGTATGGCTGGGAGCATCAGACCCACTGAAACTGAGTTTGGTGTTAATATGCCAAAGTGTTGCAGAGTTACAGGCTTAGAATCAACTTGGCACCATGCCATCAAATTTGTTGATGCATTATTTGAGAATGGTTTGGTCAATCAAAAAGCTTTTAAAAACTTTATGCAGGCATGGTCTCTAATTGGTGTCATTGTTCTCAGTATGACTCTATCAAGACAAGTTTCATTAAAATCTGTGAAATTAATCAAAAGCTGTTAGCATTTTTTTAAATAATTTTCATAATAAATTTTCACCAGAAAGTGGCACTGTTCCTGAAGTTTTTGAATACCTTCAGGGCATGGTCCTGATGACACATACCAAGTTTTGAAACGATATGGTAATGTTAGCATAAAATGACAACATTTTACGACAAAATGCGAAGTGGCCAACACCAGAATTGTGAATCATTCGACTCGGTATGCTGCATTGAAGGTTTATGATTTTTAAGCAAACTGTTGTTCAGAACGTATGAGCAAATATAGCCATTTTTCATATCTCCTGTCGAAAGACTGCATGTAGCCTAAGGTCATACCTGTGATGACGAAGCAAGACCCGTCTTTGTGGAGGTATAGCATCGCATCCAGTTTGGCGTGCTTTTTGTCGAATTCGTTTGCAAGTTATTCGAGGCAGGTTTGGTTTGTAGAAAAGCTTTTAATTACTTTTTTTACAGCATTGACTGAAGATGATCTGTGCTAATTTTGGGGAAAATCAGATGAACCATTCTAGGAAAAAGTAGTTTTCAAAAAAGTAGTTCAAAAAAGTTTTTCAGAAAATTCAAAATTGCGTAAAATTTTTCATGACAGAAAATGACGTCATGCAATCAAATCGTCTTTAGTCAAGGATCCAGAGAAAAAAATAGTTTCTAGCATTTTACGGTTCAAAAGTTATTAGCATAAAAATGGATTGAGTTAAGAGACTCCAAAATTTGTCCTTTACTGTCCTTTATCTATGTGCCTAATTTCACAACTTTTTACCATACAGTTCTGTTGGCTGCTATAGACTCGAGCGGAAGATGACGTTGACTAATGGATACAATAAGTGTCTATGCACCTTTGGTGCATGACCCCTAGTAAGAATAAGACTTGAATAACAGAGTAGGCCAAGGTTGTTGTTTTTTTGCTACCTTAAAGAGCCAACAGAACATTATTTTGGAAAGAGATAGAAATGCCGTAATTATAAACCATATTAGAATCATTATTAAGATTTGGGTGGGCTAAATAGGAGCACATTCAAAGTTGAAAAATGCACGCTTGACGTCTACCAGAGTAATGGGTCTCATTCACTAATAATTGTGTACACAATTAATATTTTTATGCAAATTTGAACTTCTTGTGTTCTCCTAACTTCTCCTAATTCACAACACGTGTGTACGCACAGGAATTTGTTTGTAGCTTTGTTCTAATGTTAATGAATTTGGAGTATTCTAAATGAGCAACTGCGCACACACACTGCACACACACCCTGACTCCGGCTGTCACACATCGACGCAAATAAAGAAATACTGTTCCTATTATTTAGAGTGCTGTCACTCTTAAAGTACCGGTACTAGTAAAATTTCATATTGTACAGTTATTAATAGCAGGGTACCACGATACATTTCTAGTTACGGTATATCGTGCAACACTACCAAAGAGCATGCACAGCAAGATCCTCGAGTAATGCCAAGAGTGGCATCCTCAAAACAAGTTAAATGCAATAAACACTTTTTTATTACAGACCTCAGATTAGCCAGCTGTACTTGCGCGTATCTGCGTCTTTATGCAGAGCTAGCTAGCAGCTTGAGCTAACACACCTTTTCTTACTATTTTACTGATTAGACCTACTGTATATCGGTTTAAAATTTCACCTTAAAAGGCCACCAAGTGTATGGCATTTTTGCATACGAGTGGTTTTAGTTGTTCCTAAGTTTTTTCGTAAAGTTAGAATACATTTTAGAATGAAAGTTAATGAATCATGATTTGTTGGTGAAAATGTATGTATGTATGCAGGATTCATGCACAAATTCGTGCGTACGTTTGCTTAGTGAATGAAATGTCTTTTTTTATTTTAACTTTATTTTTTAGAAAATGTTGATTTGTGCGATTGATTAATCACTACATTTTTAAGCAAATACTTTCATTATATAATCAAGTTGACATGCAGATCATCTACGAGTTCTGTGCTGTGTGTTATTTTGGAGAATTCAGTCTGCTGTAACACGAGGAGGAAAGAAACCTCCTTTTTTATGGATTTTTTTAATTTAAATAATATAAAAAAAAGTTATTTTTGCTCCCTGTGGAAATACACATCTACAACTATCCATACACGCTCAAAACAACATCAGACACCATGAATGTCCTTCAACACAAACTTTCCAACTACTTTCCTTTAATGAAAAGCGCAATGACAAGCCCAAGGAGAAGCAATTCAGCGAAAAACTATTTACGACTCAAAAAGGACAATGAGAGAGTTGAGGAAACAAAGAGAGAATGGAAAAGTTGCAGAGGAATGTGACAGGTCCCCGGAAATCACATAAAATGGTTAGTGATGTGTATTTTTGCTAGACTGTGGCAACACTCACCTTGAGAAGGCCACAATGCGAGGCGTTTGAAGAGACGGGGGCCGAAGTCACACATTTTACTCAAGCTCTACACGACCACTGAGGGAGGTTGTAACCCTGAGAATCTGTTTTAGTTTAGCCGAGTTACCATTAATACTGGCCGTTTTAACACCCTAACCTTTCCGGTGCTCATCTCAAGGGTGTTTTTAGAGGGAAAAAACACAGCTTTTGGAACAATTGCTTGGGGCGATCTAAAAGTGACCTCCAGCCAAAGTCAGTTTTTCTCCCCCTTCTTTTTAATCAGTAGATTCCACCACCCCCAGCCGCACTGCGTCCCCTCACACTCTGCCCTTCATACTTAACTTCTTTTCTTCTTGTCCTAAGGGTGATTGTGGCACTGTGCATCATAAAACTGGCATCATGCTACTGTATGCCTTAAGTCATAGTGAAAGTCATGCAGTGTTAAATCATATGTAAAGCAGAAAGGCGAGGAGAAAACCAGGTTTAGGTTTTGTTTGAACACTGGAGGACACGCATTCACCTGGTCATGCATTACAGATACCATTCTCTATAATGTTGGTTTGCATGTGGTATAATGAGTGAGAGAGAATTTAGTTTTATTCAATTTTAATTGCATTAATGTTAGGTCTGGAAAAATATATTTCTTACTTATTCTGATTAAACACATTTTTCCTTCCTTTCCCAAAATTGCCTATGCAAAAATCAATGTTTCTTCCCTTGAGAGTCCTTGTCTCTTGTCCTTGTCCTGCTATTTTCCAAACCTGTTGTGCAGTTTTCTTTCTGCAGCGATTACAAATGAAGTGTACTTTAACTTTTTAAATGGTTATAGATGTACATTGACAGCTGAGAGGAATGTCAACGTGAACTGTGTTCTTTCATTTCGACAAAAAAGTCTTCAAGGAGTTTAAAAGTCATCACTGCAGTGTGTGCTGAAGTAATTAATAAACGTTTATTGTGCAGTAGCGCTAGCTTTGCGAGATATGAATAAGCCTCAGTGGAATTCTCACATGGAGGCATCATTTTTCTTGATGACAACAAAAGACCGTGCTCTTCGGATATCACTTTAAACATCAGCTTTTTGTCTGGGTAAATAGAGGACAGAGATGTGGAAATGTGCAGTACGCTTTTCTGTACGCAGAAGTATTGCCTTTGTTGCATGTGAATCAAAACGTTCTGTGTCTGATATAAAACTGATCGAAATAACTTTGGGGGAAAAAAACAGGCTTTTGTTTATATTTGCTTCCATAGCAGATATTTTATCAAAGAAAGTTGAAAATGCATATAAATTGTTGTGTTGATTACTTCAGAAGGAAGTTAAGCTTACAAATGCAGTCCAAACCAAGAGGTGTCAGTAACAGAGGTGTCAAGTAACGAAGTGGTTACCTTACTTAAAGGGGACATATCATGCTTTTAAATCGTTTCTTTTTACATATAAATCATACATTTGTGGTCTATATAAAGCGGAACTGCAATGCTTGGGTCTGAATTCCTCATTATTATAGCTCCACAGGCCCCTTTTCTACCCCTTTTCTGATGTGCGTCTGAGAGCAACTCCTTTTGGTGCGGTCTCTTTAAATGCAAATGAGACACTTCATACCCCGCCCCCTCTCCAGGTTGCAGAGGTGACACTCGTTTCAACTCCACCCCGTTCGGCCATTTTTGTAGTTTGATAGCAGAGATACGATTATCTAGCGGCACAGAAACTTTTTATTCACACGTTATTAACAAAATGTCAACAACGGAAGACTTGTCCATCAAGCCTTACATGTTCGAGCCAGAGCCGGACCCGGAGCGAGATGAAAATGAAGACGACGAACCCTGTAGAACAACGTCTTCATATGGATGTATCGCAATGGTATGTTACTGTATTTACAGTAACTTCTCCATCCATGCCCACTACTACAATACTGCATGTTTTACAACGACTATTTAACACTCACAAAACAAAATATAAGTTATATTATAAACAATTAAAGAAAAGCACGTTATTATTTCACGTAAAAACGTTATTTACAGCTTACCGAAGTGCTCTGTTCGTCGTCTCCAAAGATAGAAGAATTGACCCCTCAATCAGACGAAGTCTATCGGCGAATTCTTCTTTATACTGGCGGAGGTTGCTGAAGTAGTTATCTTTGAAGTGCTTCGCGCACACAAAAATGACTTTACCCACAGATGTGGGTACATTTCCATGAAAAATAAAACTCAACCAGGCACTTCGAAGAGGGTCTGATGCTGGGAGACGGTGTAATGAAGCGTGTGGGTTACTACATCCAACAACCGAGCATTTTGACTTACCCTCTCGTAACTTCTGCATCCTTGAGCTTGTACTACAAAATCGCAGCGAGAAATAAAAGTGGCGGATTGCTCGACGTGTTGGGCCGGCAGTCGATGTCCTTATTTGGCAGTTCTGCTGCAAATACTGTGATGTAATTGTTCAAAAAAACATCATAGAGAATAGAAAAATCGGAATAGGTTGCAAAATATGACCAGAACAGAATATAAAGATATCAACGAAGCACCTGAAGAGACTAATTTCAACTTTTCTGTACTTATAAACACTCCAAATATACAACAAAATGCATTTATGGGCTAAAAAAGTGTATTTAGCATGATATGTCCCCTTTTGGGTATCTATACTTTACTGGAGTAATTATTTTTCAGCCAACATTTAACTTCTACTCCTTACATTTTCACGCAATTATCTGTACTTTCTACTCCTTACATTTCATTTCGGCTTGTTTTCTTTCCGGCTTGTCATCGTGGAATTATTCAATTACATACCAGGAAAGTATCATGCAGGTATCAATCAGGATTATGAGTTATTTTTAATTTTAATTTTATGATTAATCACTTGGATTAATCATTCATTTTGACCGCACTAATGTTTATTGTATACAATAGACAAGGGTAATTGTTACTAAGCCTGCCCTGGGTACACCAATCTTGTCCGTTGCCCTCACAGATTCCTGCAGCTAAGCTTGGATGTTTTACATTCCATTTACATTCCAATAAAGGTTATTGATAACATTCCTCTAAAGTTTGACTTTTACAATCCTTTACAATACAATACTTATAGGCAACTAGTCATCATATCATCTTTTTTGAGGAGGTGGTAGTGCACAATAGGCCCCCGTGGCACGGCCTAAGCTTTTGTCCTTAAAGTAAAAAAGTAAAAGTATTTTAAGGAAAAAAATAGTAGTTTTGAAACCAGTACTTTTACACTTTTACTTGAGTAAAAAGCTTGAGTTGATACTTTAAATTCAACAGAAGTCTTTTTAAACCCTAGTATCTATATTTCTTCCTGAGTAATGAATGTGAATACTTTTGACACCTCTGGTCAGTAAGAATATAAAATGTATGTAGTCTTGGCATTATTTTACCAGGTCAATCGAGTAAAAGATTCTGCTTCAAAGCCCTCTTGCTGGTATCGGTCTGCAAGAGATCGTTTTTTTTTTATTTTTGAGGCTCAATCCTCTACAGGATATCTCCAACTGCATCTCCAAACTGGTTGATTGACCAGGACCAGAGGCAGACGATGCATCAAATTACTGTGTAACTGTCCTTCAGGGAAGCGTCTGGCCCTGAGCTGGGCCACACTAGACTTTTTAACTGTGACACCAGCTTATTAGATCACAGAGGTCATCCACCTTCTGCTCATTTAATGGCCGGGCCACCAATAATAGACATTCTGGGCATCATTGGGATGAAGCAGTGTGTCAACGCAGTGCGGAACTCCAATTTGAAAAGTGTTCGAGACCTCCAATGGGAGTCCCAGCTCTGTTTCAGGCACATTTGTCCGGTGACCTTGCAGGGTCACTCACTTTTCGAAAGGAAGGGAAAGATTAATCAGGTGCCTCAAACTGTTCCCGTCTTAAACGCTAACTGATTGGCCCGAGTGCTGAGGGATATAAGCCCATTTTACTGTCCTTCCATTTACTATAATAATACATTGTGTAAAGGTTAAACTCTGCATTAGATGTTTGCTTCTTCTATCGTTCAGCCGTTGTTTTAAAGGAGCACATATGGGTTTTTTTTTTCCACTGACTCTATTCGTTCAAGTGATTTCTGCCGTTGCTTTTTCACACAGGTGCTGTTTGTTTGTCTTTTTTGCTCCTTTTCTTTCATTTCAGCTGTGGACATTTCTTGTTTATTCCCAACAAAGTTGTTAGCGGTTACTGCTTTTGCATGGATTCTGGCTGTAGTCTTAAGAGTTTAGTATTTTGCAGTGCATAAATCGGTCCTCACTGCTTCATGAAATGGCTTGTAATACAAAGGAAGCATGAATGCTATTCAATTGTTGATCTATGACTTTAGTCTAAAAATGAAATGAATGTTGATAGTGATTTTATATATATATATATATATATATATATATATATATATATATATATATATATATATATATATGTGTATGTATTAGGGCTGTCAATCGATTAAAATATTTAATCTCATGATTGTCATGAGTTAACTCGTGATTAATTGCAACTTTAATTGCACATTTTTATCATAATTAATACTTTTCAAGTTTTTCATACTTTAATCAACATGGGCATAGACAAATATGGATTATGCAAATGTGTGTTTATTATTAGTGAAATCATACTCAACAGACCATGAAGAACATAGACATGAACAAGTTATTTGAAAATCACGTCTACTAAACGCATGGAAAAAAGAACATGAAAAAAACACAGGTCCTTATTACTTCTACTTGCAGAGAGTGCTCAGCGCAAATGTCAGCATAGTGTCTCTCATATGTCTTCATACAGTCACAAACACGATATGTGAACGGCTCCTTAGTCTGTTCCAACGCCTCCTCAACTTTAACTTTCTCCTCTTCATATAAGTTGTGAATTTTGCATTTAACTATCTAGTGTGTTCTGCTTTTGGCAAGGGGGAGGAGAGCTCTCTGCATCAGTTGTATGCTTCGCCATCAAGTGATATTTTAAAACATTTTAAACTCGACGTGCTGCGGTGATAACTTAATTCACAACGACAATAAATGAGGGCTTGAGACGAAGAACCATATAAGTCCATATTTTCAAATTTTGAATAATAACATTTTTTTTATTTTGGACTCTGAATATTATATATATATATTTTTTTTTTTTTTGACTTGAAGATAGACAACAAAAGCTTCACAATTCTAATGAGATAAGATTTTTTAGTATCAATCTTAAAAATAAAAAGTTAGAGTAATTTACATTTCTAGAATGTGGAAGAACAGTATATGTCCAGTTAATGTGGAATAACAGTATAAGTCCAATTCATCATATCACTTTAAACCACTGGAGATTTGATTCCTTTATCTTAGTTTTAATACAGTAAAAGAACCTTAAAGAAAATATTAAGCATTTCTTTCTTTCAATTTCTTTTATTTTTTGCCAACGTAAATCACAGAACAAAAACACGGACAATACAGTACGAACAATGAACAATACATAGGCCTACTTATAGTAGCTACAGAAAACAAACGTCAGTACAAACAATAAACCGTACATACAATCAACAATACATACAAACAATAAACAACAGTAATAACTGTAAACAATACATATTTACAATACAGACATACATCATCATCATTCCATGCTATGGTTCCATATGCTAGTTTACCATTTTATAATACATTTCATAAATCACCCCATTCATTCATTTACTAAATGTTATGAGAGGAGAGATGGAGGACCAAAAGGCGAGTTTCACAATAATACAGTCTATAATGGAAATGAGAAGCGAATCGCTGAATCAATAAGGAACATAAATCTTCACAGGATTCTCAGGAAACAGTCAAAACAGAAAACTTCGCTCGTAGAAATAGAACAAAAACTGATAGTAGCTCGTCACAGGAACTCCTGATGCGCAGCAGCGCGTCTAGGCGAAGTTGAGGTCCCAGTGGAGACTGTAGCGAGGGAACCGTAGACTGCAACCGCAGACTGGACACCGCGTCTGGTCAGGAACTCAGCGTCTGAATTAGCAGGGCATAGTTCAGTGAGCGAGTAAGAGAACGGATAAATATACCGGCTCGACAAGAGACTTCCAAACGAACCACACAGGACAAGACAAGACACGACTCGATGAAAGAGGTAAGAGGAATCTGCATGAATAGCTTGCAATAAACTGACAAAGACACAGACAAAGAGAGGGTTAGAAATAGTAGGAAGCATTAGGGCAAAGGAGGAACAGGTGAGCGGAGATTAAGGTAAACGGGAACAGCTGAACCTGATGAGACTAAAGTGATAGTGTAGTGAATGAGTGTGTAATGTGACCACAAGAGGGAGAGGAACCCGGATCATGACAGTACCCCCTCCTCAACGAGCGCCCCCTGGCGCTCCCGAGGAGGAGGACAGGCGAGAGCGGAGGAAATCATCAATGAGCGAGGGGTCCAAGATGTCCCGGGAGGGAACCCAGCTTCTCTCCTCCGGCCCATACCCCTCCCAATCGACTAAGTATTGGTGACCACGACCCCGGCGGCGCGTGTCAAGGATGCGACGAACCCTGTAGACAGGAGAATCATCAATATGAACAGGTGGACAAACAGAACGAGAGGGCGCGCGAACGACGGGCTTAATATGCGAAACATGGAAAACAGGATGGACCTGACGGAGATAGGATGAAAGGCGAAGCCGTACCGCGACAGGATTAATTATCTTAATTATACGAAAAGGCCCGATAAAACGGGGCGGCAACTTGCGGGACTCAGAATGTAAGGGTAAATTAGCGGTGGAAAGCCACACACGCTGCCCACGAACGTAGCGCGGACTCTTGACCTGACGTTTATTGGCAGTGATGCTCATGCGAGTGTTAGAGCGACGAAGTGCAGTTCTCACCCTCCTCCAAGTGCATTTACAACGGTCAATATAGGCTTGAACCAACGGTGAATTGGACGCAGTCTCCTAAGACGCAAACAAAGGGGGTTGGTAGCTGAGGCAACAGTGGAAAGGCGAAAGACCTGTAGCAGAGGATGGGAGGGAATTGTGTGCGTATTCAGCCCAGGCTAGTTGCTCAGACCACCACGCGGGACAACGATGAGCAAGGCTGTGAAGAATGCGGGCCACAATCTGATTGGCGCGCTCGGCTTGCCCATTGGTCTGGGGGTGAAAACCCGACGAGAGGCTGGCAGTAGCCCCAATGAGACGGCAAAACTCTTTCCAGAAAAAGGCGGAGAATTGCGGACCTCTATCAGAAACCACGTCAGTGGGCAGACCATGTATCTTAAAAACATGATCTACCATTATCTGGGCTGTCTCTTTGGCAGAAGGAAGCTTAGTGAGTGGGATGAAACGTGCTGATTTAGAAAAGCGATCGACAACTGTTAGAATAACCGTATTGCCAGCCGACGGAGGAAGACCGGTAATAAAATCAAGTGCAATATGAGACCAGGGTCGAGCTGGAACAGGTAACGGTCGAAGTAAACCAGCTGGGGGGGAATTACCGGTCTTGGTTTGTGCACAGGTTACACAAGAGGCGATGAAGCGACGCGTATCGCGCCCCATAGTGGGCCACCAAAAGCGCTGACGAATAAAAGCAAGAGAGCCCCGCACACCGGGATGGGCAGACAATTTGGAGATCAAAGTCCCGCGGCGCTGCGGTATCGTTCCTTCTAGGTGGGATTCTGACTTAGAGGCGTTCAGTCATAATCCCGCAGATGGTAGCTTCGCACCAGTGGCTCCTCAGCCAAGCACACGGGGTTATGTGGGGGTTGTGTCTGAACCTGCGGTTCCTCTCGTACTGAGCAGGATTACTATTGCAACGACACGGACATCAGTAGGGTAAAACTAACCTGTCTCACGACGGTCTAAGACGAATGTCCCCATTGGAGGACAGCACGGCGAACGGACGCGGGAACAAAAAGGAGACCACTAAGACAGTTACGCGGCACGGAAACCTGAGATAGTGCGCGTCTGACCAACCTCTCGACGAGCTGCGGTGGTGGAGTCAAAGAGGCGAGAGAGGGCATCAGGCTTGACATTCTTAGAGCCGGGGCGAAAAGAGATGGAAAAATCAAAACGCGTAAAAAACAGGGCCCAGCGGGCTTGGCGGGCATTGAGTCTCTTAGCCGAACGTATGTATTCTAAATTTCAATGATCTGTCCAAACGACAAAAGGGACGATGGAGCCCTCCAACCAGTGTCTCCATTCGCCTAGAGCTAAACGAACTGCGAGGAGTTCACGGTTGCCAACATCGTAATTTCATTCGGCGGGCGCGAGGCGGTGAGAATAAAAGGCGCAGGGATGTACCCTTCCGTCCGTAGGAGAGCGCTGAGAGACGACGGCCCCGACCCCGACCTCCGAGGCATCGACCGCGACAATAAATTGTTCCGAGACGTCAGGAGAGAGTAAGATAGGAGCGGAAGTAAAAAGAGTCGTTAGCTGAACAAAAGCCGCTTGAGCTGCCTCTGACCATCTAAAGCGGGACTTGACAGACGTCAGTGCAGTGAGGGGCGCGGCAACTTGGCTAAAATCTTGTATGAAGCGACGATAAAAATTGGCAAACCCAAGAAAGCGTTGAAGCGCAACCCGAGAGTGAGGAACGGGCCATTCGGTGACCGCTCGGACCTTCGCCGGATCCATACTAATTCCTTCTGCCGAAATGACTGAACCCAGAAACGTAACCGACGAGACATGAAACTAACATTTCTCCGCCTTGACAAAGAGTCGATTCTCTAACAGACGCTGGAGGACTCGACGAACGTGTTGGACATGAACCTGCAGTGAGGGAGAGAAAATAAGAATGTCATCGAGATAGACAAAAACAAAAATATTAAGCATATCTCGTAAGACATCATTGATAAGGGCTTGGAACACGGCGGAGGCGTTGACCAAACCGAAGGGGAGGACCCTATATTCAAAGTGACCGAAGGGCGTGTTAAAGGCGGTTTTCCATTCGTCACCTTCTTTTATACGAACTAGATGATATGCGTTACGAAGATCAAGTTTGATGAAAATCTTAGCTCCCTGTAGGATCTCAAAGGCTGACGACATTAAAGGCAAGGGATAACGGTTCTTGACAGTAATCTCGTTCAACCCTCGGTAATCGATACAGGGACGTAACGAACCGTCCTTCTTTTTGACAAAAAAGAACCCTGCTCCGGCGGGTGACGAGGAAGGCACAATAGTACTGGCATTGAGAGAATCGGATAGATAATTCTCTAGCGCCTCCCTTTCGGGAGCCGATAGAGAATATAACCGGCCGCGCGGGGGCGTGGTCCCTGGGAGAAGATCGATACTGCAATCGTACGGACGATGAGGAGGAAGAGAAGTGGCCCGGGCACGACTAAAGACCTCCCGCAGATCGTGGTAACCCTCCGGAACTCCAGACAAATCGCCGGGCTCCTCCTGAAAAACAGACACAGAGGAAACAGGTGGAACAGCAGAGGTTAAACATTCAACATAACAGGACAATTTCCATGACAAAATGGATCCGTCGGACCAGTTTATGTGGGGGTTGTGTTGTACTAGCCACGGATGACCAAGCACCACAGGAGAAAAGGGAGAACGAAAAATAAAAAAAGAAATTGTCTCTTTATGGTAACCCGAGACGGTAAGCGTCAGAGGCACAGTCCTTTGCTTGATCCTAGGAAGGAAGCTACCATCTAGGGCATAGAGAGGGGTAGAGTCCTTTAATTCTATGAGGGGAATACCTTGCTTCCAAGCCCACAACTCATCGAGCAAATTCCCCTCTGCCCCCGAGTCGACCAGAACCACGCAGGAGACAGATGAGACGGGCCACCGAAGAATTGCAGGAAGAGTAGTGCAAGCCTTGGATGGAGAGTTCCTAGACATCGCGCTCGCCAGTAACCCTCCACCTTCTGACTAGCTCTGGCTTTTACCGGACAGTTAGTGACAAAGTGACTTGCCGAGGCACAATACATACACAAGCGATTGGTAATGCATCGCTCACGCTCCTTGGAAGAAATTCGGAGACCACCAAGCTGCATGTGTTCAGGATCCGTGTCAGAAGCATGAGGAGAAGTGACTGTAGAAGAAGTCGGGAACGGAGCGGTTTCGGACCGACGTGCTCTGTGGCGCAAGTCGACCGCTTCTCAATCCAGATCGCCAGATCTATGAGGGCATCATGTCGAGCAGGCACCTCGCGCATGAAGATCTCATCCTTGAGGTCAGGATTCAACGCCTCCAGAAAGCGCGCAACCAGAGCCGGCTCGTTCCACCCGCAGGACTTGGAAAGGTTGCGGAACTCAATGGAAAAATCAGTAACAGAACGTCTCTCCTGGCGAAGGGATGAAAGGAGTCGTGAAGCTTCCTCCCCATGTGCATCTCTTGCTTGAAGAGCGTGAAATCGAAGACGCAATCACCCTCTGCCTCCCAGATGGCCGCTCCCCACTCCCGAGCCCGTCCCGCGGGGAGGGAGATTACATAGGCGACCTTGGCTCGGTCCCGAGCGTAAGTAGCAGGCTGTAACGAGAAAACTACCTCGCATTGGGTAAGGAAGGAGCGGCATTGAGTAGGCTCACCGGAATAGACAGGAGGGTTGTTGATACGTGGTTCATAAACCTCGCGGGTCTCAGAAGTGGGCGGCTCGTGACGAATCTGATGAACCCGATGAGAGAGATCAGCCATCTGGTTAGCGAGGGAGTCAACTGCCTGGCGAGCGGTGGATATCTCCTGCTCGTGGCGGCCCAGCATGGCACCCTGAAGTTCGACTGCCACTTGAAAGGAATTGCTGCTCGCCTGGTCCATAATTGGTCATTTTATTCTGTTATGAGAGGAGAGATGGAGGACCAAAAGGCGAGTTTCGCAATAATACAGTTTATAATGGAAATGAGAAGCGAATCGCTGAATCAATAAGGAACATAAATCTTTACAGGATTCTTAGGAAACAGTCAAAATAGAAAACTTCGCTCGTAGAAATAGAACAAAAACTGATAGTAGCTCGTCACAGGAACTCCTGATGCGCAGCAGCGCGTCTAGGCGAAGTTGAGGTCCCAGTGGAGACTGTAGCGAGGGAACCGTAGACTGCAACCGCAGACTGGACACCGCATCTGGTCAGGAACTCAGCGTCTGAATTAGCAGGGCATAGTTCAGTGAGCGAGTAAGAGAACGGATAAATATACTGGCTCGACAAGAGACTTCCAAACGAACCACACAGGACAAGACAAGACACGACTCGATGAAAGAGGTAAGAGGAATCTGCATGAATAGCTTGCAATAAACTGACAAAGACACAGACAAAGAGAGGGTTAGAAATAGTAGGAAGCATTAGGGCAAAGGAGGAACAGGTGAGCGGAGATTAAGGTAAACGGGAACAGCTGAACCTGATGAGACTAAAGTGATAGTGTAGTGAATGAGTGTGTAATGTGACCACAAGAGGGAGACAGAGAAGGGAGGAAACCGGATCATGACACTAAATAAATAACTATAGATTCCTATTATACAACATAAGATAAGGCATACAAGATAAGCTACAACTACAATTATGATTAATTTTACACAATGTTCACAATATACCCCACCTTACCCTGCACATGACCTACACATACCAGGCTACTCTTCGCATTCTAATGTCCCATAAAATGCTTGGGCCTCCGCTGTAATGTAGGCTAGCATTTTCATAAGATCCCGGTGCTTCTCCTTCTTGACGGGCAGAGGGTCCTCATAAGCACGAGCATACGTGGTGGAGAACAAGGGAGCTGGAGGTGGTTGATTCTTCCTCTGTTTGGTGATCAGCCAGTTCTTCCATCCCTAGTAGAGGCTGTGGCTCCCTTTTGTGTGGACACACCATGGATCAGCAGCTAAAATCATGATTTAACAAGAAATTCAATAAAGATTCTTCTTTCACGCACATATCCCCAACACTGTTGATCTCAGAAAACCAACTCTTTAGTTTTTTACCTGTCACTTTCAACCACATCATGGATGTGATTAGCAAGCCAGGTGGACGCTTTAATGTTGCATCAGGGAGCTGCCTGAAGTCCGGACATTTCATCTCAATGACTTTGAATGGATGCTGCTGCCTGGCTCCACAGATCATCTCGGCGACATCGCTGGGGGTGTGGAGTGTGGACACCTTACGCCTCTTGTCCAGCGTGGCAAAGGAACGGTCACAGGGAAGGAAGGAGTGACCAGACACCATGAACTTCTGCTCTATCTGACTGAAGTAACCTCTAGATACGAGCAGGGCCATGAGGTTTAGGACTCGCCAGTTGTTGTTCTGCCCACAGCATCGGTCACTATAGATGACGAGCTTCCGTTTCTTTGCCTGGACTAGGGGAGTGAAAGATGTTTCTGCCCACTTCAAAAGACAGCTTGCCACCTCGATGGAACCTCTGTGAGCGATGCCCTCATGCCAGAGGCACATTGTAGGAGGATCGTCAGTGCCCATCTCCCGGATACAGAGGTTGTAGTTGGCCAGCTGCCGTTGATAGTACACGTTGGAGTGTGTCAGGTTTGGTGTGAACACTACCCCCTGCATGTCGATACAAATGACATGGCTGTCATCATTGGCTTTGGCCCACTCTGTGTCAGCCTGCAACTGGGTGTACGCTTTTTCAGCTTTCCGGTGGTGAAGCTCACCCTCGGCTGCGATCTTCAACCTTTCTCCATCTGTTGTAGCAGCTGTTAATTTTGAGAACAGGGCGTTACATTTTGCACAAGTGTCACTTCTTGGCTGCCCAAAACTGAGGTTCTGCTGCTTGAAGAGGTCCCTATAGAGCCAGAACTTTGCAGTGGATGTTGGATTGTGTTCCTTGTACAGGCGGAACATGCGGAGCAGGTTTAAATCAGGGCTCAGGTACTCCCTCTCCACATCTCCCTTCACCCGTGAGTAGTGGTTCGGTTGGCGTGGGAAGCTCAAGATATGCTCTCTTATCCCCTCTCTCACTGCAGGATGAATGCTATGAGGCCTAAAAAATAAACAACACAACTCATGAACAAGGGACATATAATAAACTATGCTGGTCTGTTTTGCACAATTGCATTGTTTCTGTGACCATAAATGTATAATTCTAAACATTCCTATAAACTATAGGATTTTGTTTTTCACATACAGTCATTAAAGGGATACTTCAGGATTTAGCATTAAGCTTTGTATCATTAGTGAACTGAATTCTTTTTAGTATTTTCGAATTACCATGCTTTCCTCCCTCATATCCCCCTGAGATGAGAGATTTATGTATTTTTTGTCTGGAAAAAATCCTCCGATGACGCAAAAATCGTCATTGTTTACATGCACACCTTTTGTTTCAATCTAACTGAATTTATTCCGATTTGTGAATCTGAATTTAGTGTTTACATGGATGCTAAACATGTGATTGATTGACATGAATAATCATGCATTACATTTGCATAGCACTTTACCTGATGATATCGATCTCAAATTGCAAAAATATGTTTCCCCACTGGACAACAACAGTGAGCTGAATCCTAACCATTACGGTATGTGCACGCTGGCGTTTTAGGGTGGCAAGGCACCCAACGGCCTATAATGCCAGCGTCCAGTGCACCATTAGACCAGGGAATGTTGTAGGGAAATGGATGCTGACAATGGTGCAGCTTTAAAAACTAACAGGACGAGAGCATGAGGTCCTTCAAGATTTTTTTTTTTTTTTTTACTTACCTGTTCTTATGTTTTCCTCTGAAGTCCTCTAATGGAGACCTGACTTTAGCTACCTGCTCTGTTCCCTCAGACTGACTGCCTAACTTTTCTTGAATAACCTTTTCAAAGATAAGTAACTTTAAATAAATATGGTATGGACAATGTATCTAATTAAAATCATGCATGTAATAAAAAGTTCATCCTTCATCCATCCTCACAGAATTTAACATTTACAGTGATCAGGCACATGTGCAGTCTTAGTGAATTCACTAACTTAGTATTCAATTCACTGGTTATTTCATAGGCCTACATTGTGATGCATTGCATACTGTTGACATGATATGGTCATGAATTGCTTAAGTTGGCCTACCTGCTCCAAACCAGAGAGAATGATAGCCTGCTGCCTCTCATAAGAGACAGCATAAAACTCTGTGAAGAGCTGGAGTTTTCTTTGTTCTATTAGGCTTAAACACTGCCTGGGACACATCTCCTTGCACACATTGCCCTTAACAAAAACAAAGTCACATTAGCGTTTTTTTTTTTTTTTTTAGCTATAGAACACTAGGGTCACAGTGATTTTGCCAAGTAAGACATGGCCCTGGATCAACATATTTTGTTGATCCTGGATCAACATTCCTGTCCCAAAATGTAGTCCTTACCCAATCCCTACCCCTAAACCTAACCCTACCCATAACTTTTCTCTAAAATCAGAGGGTAATGATAGGTGAATGACACTGATGTTTAAGTACTTCACCTTGGTTCTAAGCCTAAACTTGACATAAACTGTAAACTTGTCCCTCAAATCTGATTGGTTAATTGGAAAGTTGATCCAGGATCAACAACGATGTTGATCGAGGAACATGTGGTACTTGGTGAAATCACGTTCACCAGAACACTAGAGCTATTAACAGCTATTAAGGTTACTAGCTAGAATATATAACAGCTTACACAATCAATGCATTTTTTTATTATTACCTTTTAGTTATTTATTTATTTATTTTATTTATTAAATAATGAGTAACAAACAAACAAAGCATACAATATTACAAAACAAAGTGTTGCATTAAATGGTAACAGGGGATCCAAAAAATATATCAAAATATTTTAAACACGTCAATGACTTTTTTATATATATATAGGCTATATATATATATTTTTTTTTTTACCAATTTCAGTGAAGACATAAAGCAATCAAAGTCTAATTTTCTCAGCTTTCATTTCGACCCATTCATGACATGATTCGCTAAACAGTCCGAGCTGTATGAACATTAGTAACGTTAGACGCCCAGTAATATGCTCCCTGACTGTAACCAACTACGTTACAAAGTAACTGGCTAGCCAGACATCAAACGCAGCTAAAATGTTTAGATTAATTTATCCGTGGTTATAAGGAGTAGCCTACAGCATTCATTTCGACCCATTCATGAATTGATCCGTTAAACAGAGTGAGCTATTTGAATGAACTGTAGTAGACGACGCCCAGTAGCCTACACGCCCCTCTGACTGTAACAGCTAACGTTAGGTACTTTGAATACGGTTCTTTCACTCACCTCTTTCGGTGGACTTTTTCCTCGTTTTTGCTCTCCTCTCCGGTTCACATATGGTTTCCCAGCATCCCTCAAAGACTTCCTTGCTCTGTCCTTCCATTCATTCATGTTTGCTCTCCTTTTTTTGCCGAGGTTTTGCCTTTTAATGTCCGCAGCGGACATGAAAGCACCTGGCGTCTCCATTTTTCGTTAATGGACATAAAAGTTTTTTCCGCGTGAGACTATTTTAAAATTTAAAATACAGAGTTTTGGTCGCGCGAAAACACCCCCAAAGTGATTCTGTATACAAAGTGGCACACATACATTCAAGTCACATGGTTATCTCAATTTTTGTTTTTTTGGACTTATACGGTTGTTCGTCGCATGAACACAAATGCAGACAACTTTTGTCTTGTCGACAGAACCATCAGACATTTTTAATTTGAATTTTCTGTTCAGAAGGCCTTTTTCTTTCTCCATTTCTGTTTGCTGCTGCATCCTTTACTACTGTCAGGCTGCATTTCTCCAACTATAGGCAAGGCCGCGGGTCAAACAGAAAATGCACGCTTCATTAAAGGGGGTGGTAAAGGGGTGGTATAATGCCCCTTTTTACAATATGTAAAATAAGTCTCTGTTGTCCTCAGAGTATGTAAGTGAAGTAAGAAGTTAAGTTTAGATAAATACCCCACAAATAATTTTTTACAGCATGTTAAAATTGTCCCTTTTTGAGGGTCAGTAAAAATGCATTGTTTCGTGTGTGTTCCTTTAAATGAAAAATGAGCTGATGCTCCCGGCACAGAGGGTGGAGCTTCAACAGCTTGTGTGTGTTAGCAGCTCCGATTACCTCTCGCAGACAAGCAATGAAATGTCAGAAACTGTTCTGCCTTTTATTTTTAAACTGGAGTCGGACAATGATGGAGAGACTCAAGAAGAAGTGAAAAAATGTAGAATGCAACAGGACATTTCTGAATAGTTTGTTGATGAATTTATGTTGCTGATGTGGATTTAACTATATTTAATTAGCATATTCTGCCATGATAATCTATAAAATCGCTTGTGTGGGAACTGTTGTAAGATGCCTACAGAGTGACATGCTATTGCATTTGTGTTACGTACTGTTTTGCTTGTGAAAAGACGAATGCGACAGCTTGAGCAGACTCGCAAATGTGCTCTACTACAACAACTCTTCCTCTTCTCAACATGAACTGCGTGTTCCCGGGGGCAGGGTTTATGTAAATTTTAGGGTTAGTGATGTCACTAACTCGGGAGAAATATCCTGTAGTCCCTACCAGCCATTTGCTGTAGTCCTTAAAAAAACGATTTCTTTAAAAGTAGGGCTGAACGATTAATTGCATTTGCGATAATATTGCGATATGATGAAATGCGATTTTGTAATCGCAAAAGCTGCGATTACACTAGTCACGTGACACGAGAGAGAAAAGCAGTCTGCAGATCAAGCATCAACTTGGCACGCTACGCATAGGTCTGGCATACAGGAAAGAACAGTTTATTTTTTATGTATGTGATATTTATTCTCTCTCCAACAATTCTGGATCGATTCAGAGAATTTCAGAATCGAGTCTGAGCTTAGTTTTTAAACACAGATGCGTGATGACGCTGCGCGTGCTTTAGAAACAACCGTTTTCTGCTTGCTTCTAATTTCTCTCTCTCACACACACACACACACACACACACACACACACACACACACACACACACACACGACACCGCTCAAACCTTTCGAAAAATAAGCTTTCATAAAGTTCGGGGTTTAAGCGAATTACAGGGACAGTCGCGGGCTTCATTGCACAGGTTTTGCCGCTTTGATGTTACTCTTGCAGTGCGCGGTCTTGCCCGCCGGAATTTTCCTTACAAATGCTCCACAAAGGCATTATTTATGTCTTTTGGAATGCAGTTGGCTTATATATTAAATATATGAAAATCACTGAGAAAGCTGCTTTCATTTTAAAATACTTACGCGCGCTTTGTGAAGAGCGCTCGTGCATGCGGCTGTGAGCGACTCATTGGTTAAATGTACTTGCATCTCATAATGCTTTTGACGCGAAATTAATGTAAACACGGTCAGTTATATCTTAAACCAACAGGACAAACCACATTTACAATTTCAAAAGAGATATGTGCATTAGTGTGAATGCAGCTTATCGTATAGGGGGAAAATCACTCCAGCTCTGAATGGAAAACGTTCAGACAGGCTACTTTTAAATACTGAAAGCACTCTTTGTTTATTGCTTGTAATGTTTTTTTTTTTGTTCCTCTTTATTTACTAGCTTTTATATTTTGAAGCTATATTAGTTTATAGCCCATTTAAAATTCTTAACATGTAATTGGTATAATTAAATGTTTATATATATATATATATATATATATTTAAAGTATGTATATTTACACATGTAATTAAATACATATTTTAAGTGTTATTAAGATTAATTAATAAGAAAAAAATTAGATCGGATCATGAGCTGCCTAAAGATTCCCATCCCTACTGTACAATGATTTATTGCTTGTCTTTGTCGACTAATACAGAAGGTAAAGAACTTAAAGTAATCGCATATTAAATCGCAATTGCAATATTGGTTAAAAAAATCGCAATTAGATTATTTTCCATAATCGTTCAGCCCTATTTAAAAGCAAATATCTTCCTTTGCTTTGAACTTTGAGCATTGTAACTTTGCAGATGTTGTTTATGCTCAAACAGCAACATTACACACTAACTAAAGTTAGAAAAGTGAAATCATAATCAACCACCCCTTTAATAGCGCGTTAATAAAATTAGTGCCATTAAAATTAATTGCCGTTAATGCGTTATTGACGTTAATTTTGACAGCCCTAATATATACGGAACAAAATTATAAACGCAACACTTTTGTTTTTGCCCCCATTTTTCATGACCTGAACTCAAAGATCTAAGACTTTTTCTACGTACACAAAAGGCCTATTTCTTTTAAATATTGTTCACAAATCTGTCTAAATCTGTGTTAGTGAGCAGATCTCCTTTGCCGCGATAATCCATTCACCTCACAGTTGTGGCATATCAGGATGCTGATAAGACAGCATGATTATTGCACAGGTGTGCCTTAGGCTGGCCACAATAAAAGGCCACTCTAAAATGTGCAGTTTTACTGTATTTGGGGGGGTCCGAAAACCAGGTTGTTGATTGTGGCCTGTGGAATGTTGGTCCACTTCTCTTCAATGGCTGTGCGAAGTTGCTGGATATTGGCAGGACCTGGAACACGCTGTCGTAGACGCCAATCCAAAGCTTCCCAAACATGCCCAGTGGGTGACATGTCTGGTGAGTATGCTGGCCATGCAAGAACTGGGAGGTTTTCAGCTTCCAGGAATTGTGTATAGGTCCTTGCAACATGGGGCCATGCTTTATTATGCTGCAACATGAGGTGATGGTCGTGGATGAAGGGCACAACAATGGGCCTCAGGATCTCATCACGGTATCTCTGTGCATTCAAAATGGCATCAATAAAATGCACCTGTGTTCGTTGTCCATAACATACGCCTGCCCATACCATAACCTAGGGCTGGACGATTTTGGCTAAAATCATAATCGCGATTAATCGAACAAGTTACCTCGATTACGATTATTGAACGATTATTTAAAAAAAAATCTCTCTCATGTGTCACTGGCAAGGCTTATACTGTAAATATGTTCACGGTTATTTTTTTTTAATGAAAGAATGCATAATCCTATCTTTGTGATTCTAAAATAAGGAAACACACAGATAGCTTTTAATGCTTACTTATTAAATATTTCAAACAATTGTATCAAACAAAGCATACAATGTGTCTTATAAAAAAGTAATTAAGTTTTAATGTAAAAAGAAAGTTTCCTAAAAATGTAGAAAATAGTTCTTTTTGTAAACAAAATAAATTTTTGTAAATATTGCCATCTTAAAAGTAAAATATAACTTGTATAAAACTAAAAAAACTAATCCTTTTCATATTGTGTAGCATTTGTAAATGCTTGTGTTATCGAAACCTGCTTTGTGGAGTGGAGGCACTTGTTGCTGGGCGTTTGTCAGTCTCTCTCTTTTTTCGCGTGTTTCTTTGGTACAAGCGGGTCCTGTTGCTGAGTTGACTCAGTGTTTGAGTTCCCTTTCACACAGAGATTCCGGAAAATACACGGATTAAGTGGCCTGGGATTTGACCCGGGTTTGTTTGACTTTGGTTCATTCACACTGCCAGTGATTTTCCAGAATCAAGAGAGTGCGTTCACACAGACACACACAACCCGCAAAGACACGTGACATGTCCCAGCGGCGTCTATAGTTTGCTTATGAGCTGCGATTTCTCTCTCGAGAAACCACGCTTGTGCATTTTTTTCTCTGATTCGATCATAAACTAGCGCATTACGAACCGTTTCACGCTGGCGAACGATCCCGTCTTAGCGCCATCATTACAACACGGCATTGATTACGGCTTTTGTTCACTCAGCGCGCGTTCCGGGACTGAACACGGCAATGTTACTATGTCCCCAACCTGGCATCAATCCCGGGTCGTGTTTGAGTTCACACAGAAGGTGTTTGTTCTGGCAATTTCCCGGGATCAATGCGCTGTGTGAAAGGGGCTCATGTTGCTTCAATGTCTCAGACTGGACGGGGCGGACTTATGTGACTACACACGTGGTAATATGTTTTAAGGGGAAAGTACATTAACACACAGTGGGCGGAAATATTAATAGGATTAAAAAACCAAAATAACCGACATAGTAAAATTACGTCGGTTATAGGCTCTGAATTTCGGTTTCGATTATTTTTCGATTAATCATCCAGCCCTACCATAACCCCACCGCCACCATGGGCCACTCGATCCACAACGTTGACATCAGCAAACCGCTCACCCACACAACGCCATACACGCTGTCTGCCATCTGCCCTGTACAGTGAAAACCTGGATTCATCCGTGAAGAGAACACCTCTCCAAAGTGCCAGACACTATCAAATGTGAGCATTTGCCCACTCAAGTCGGTTACGACGACAAACTGCAGTCAGGTCGAGACCCAGATGAGGACGACGAGCATGCAGATGAGCTTCCCTGAGACGGTTTCTGACAGTTTGTGCAGAAATTCTTTGGTTATGCAAACCGATTGTTGCAGCAGCTGTCCGGGTGGCTGGTCTCAGACGATCTTGGAGGTGAAGATGCTGGATGTGGAGGTCCTGGGCTGGTGTGGTTACACGTGGTCTGCGGTTGTGAAGCCGGTTGGATGTACTGCCAAATTCTCTGAAACACCTTTGGAGACAATTATGGTAGAGAAATTAACATTAATTCACGGGCAACAGCTCTGGTGGACATTCCTGCAGTCAGCATGCCAATTGCACACTCCCTCAAAACTTGCGACATCTGTGGCATTGTGCTGTGTGATAAAACTGCACATTTTAGAGTGACCTTTTATTGTGACCAGCCTAAGGCAATACCTGTGCAATAATCATGCAATAATGTAATTAGCATCTTGATATGCCACACCTGTGAGGTGGATGGATTATCTCGGCAAAGGAGAAGTGCTCACTAACACAGATTTAGACAGATTTGTGAACAATATTTGAGAGAAATAGACCTTTTGTGTACATAGAAAAAGTCTTAGATCTTTGAGTTCAGCTCGTGAAAAATGAGGGCAAAAACAAGAGTGTTGCGTTTATAATTTTGTTCCGTGTATATATAAAACTGGAGCTGACAATGAGACATAGACAAAAAATATGTTGTGAAATTAAATATGCTAAAATAAGTTTGTACTTTGTCTACTCTTTAAATAGCATTATGGTCAAAATTAAAACTATGGCGACAGATTTCTTACCTGTACACGTCAGGCTTTTTGCTTCGGGGGTTGGGCTGAACTAACAGAATGGCAGTTTCTTTCAGTTTTCCCCCTCTGTTTGGCATAAAACACTGTTCGTTGTCATCCAGTTTGAAATGGGGACTATACATCAGTTTTTCAGATTTTTCATTGTGGTGTTCTCTCCAGATTTAGGATTCTTTGCAGCCTTTAACCACTACATACAATGCGCTCGATCCTTCACTTGAAACCGAAAGTAATTCACTCCCGCTAAACAATTGACACTCAGGAACAGTACAAGTCAACACCATTATAACTAAAAAATTTTCCTACAAAAGCAAGGCGATATTTGACTCTGGGCCTCTTGGCAACATTTGGGGTGTTTTCTAGTTTTTCTACCTATTTGGCAAAAGGGAAGACAACGGCCTTTTTTTCTCCATTTACTCTAGTCAGGTAGCAACGATTTAATTTTTTTATGCCTTTCTACTGCATTGAAAGCCCATTTTATACCACTTTAAAGGGCTCTGTCTGGCATTTTATATAATCATTTAGGGGTTCCCATCATGTTATGGATTAGTTTAATTTTTGTTTTAATTCATTTTTAATTTTAATTAAATTCTTTTTTATGAATTAAACAGCTTGTAAACATACTTTTATCAGTAGAAAAAAACTGAATAACCCGTTAAACATGAAAGTGTTGTGCAGTCATTTAAGACATTTCTACTTATACAGTATATTAAGACAAGAACCTTATAGGGTGTTCTGTATAAAACCCCAAATAACCTTTTATTCTAAGAGTGTGAAATGAGCAAATGTGCTACTTTAAACCTGATCAATAATCAAAAAGACCATTTATTTATTAAAATAAAGAAAATCTTGTTAAATTATTAGTTTGTATTAATATTCACAAGACATCACAACTGATATGTTTGTCCCCACTTCTTTTTAAAAGTGGCTATTACAGCAATAGTAACTTTACAAGACATGGGTGATCATGTCATTTCAACATGGTGACAGAAGTGATACCTATATAGAAAGCAATGGCTTTTTTAAAGCCACTGATATGAATGCAGTCTTTATCTCAACTGAGTGTAAAAGTTTGTAATGAGGAAAAAACCCAGTACACCTTCAATTCTGTTCTGGCTAGTGTGAGTTATCAAAAAAGACAGCTTACATAAACTGACTTGTTTTCTTGGCTGTCAGTGTAGCCAGCAAAATTGTTTCCATCACATTATTGATATCCATTTCAGTCCATCTTTCACTTCTTTCAGACAGGTCAGTTTATGTAAACAGACATCTATAATTCTGTTTTCAAGTCTGATCTGCAAATAAATGAGCTTTACTTTGGACTTTTAAGCATCCTTCATGTGTGCACTGAAGAGACATTTGTTCAGCGTGAAAAAAAAAGAAGCTCAGATTGAAATGATCCTGGCACCTGTGATAGATTCCCCTTTCTATTGCTGTGAAATAAAGTTGATGGCTTTTTTTTTTCTGTTCACCAATTGCTAGGCAATCTTTGAGTCTTGCTTTTTGCTCTTCTTCAAAGCTGTTTTGAAATCGAATACTGTAATATAACTTTAATTTGTTTTTAATTGTTTTGTTTGAGCTTTTGCTCCCCTAAGTATTCCTTATGGTTTCGCTGGAATTTATGTTAAACTACCCTAAAATGTCTTTTAAAATTATTCACAAATATTATTACGTATTTAAAAAAAAAACTTTCTCTAAATTCAATTAATTTTTCATAAAAAGGAAAACAATTTCCTAATATTACAAACTTGAAAGTTAAACGCGCCAACTGCTCTTTTTGTCAAACGGCCTTCCTCATTGTAGCTTATTTCAAATGCCTGTTGATAATTTTTTGTTTTTGTTTATTCATTTATTTTTGACTTTTTTTTCAGCCCACGGATTCTTCAAACTAATAAAAGTTTCACAGAGAGAAAAACACAGCAGCTTTTCGTGACTGGATAACTTTGAATCCACTGGTTTTCCTAACAGCCATGAATTTCTGTGAATACTATATTTGTTTTACGCTGTTATCATCTGACGTTTTAATAAAATAAAAAGTCTTATTTTTTAAACAAGCAATAGTGGTTGGTGCGGTTTTATAGACAAGGCTCTTTTTCGCAAAAATGAGTTGTTTACTTAACTTCAAAGCAACAACTTTGAAAATCTGTGAATAAAACATTTGTTTTTTAGACTCGAGTTTGTGCAGGAAGGTTCAACCACCGCTTTAGTCTTCGTTATCGTTGCATCACTGTGGCAAGGTGCCATAAATGGTCTCATGAAGCTTGGCACTTTGTTCTGAGAGACCTGCCATCCAGGGCGAAGCTATTAGTTAATGGAACAGCATGACATCACTGTGATGAAGAGACAAATCTGTTCGCATGACAACAGGCAATGTTGTCACGTTTCAGCCCGAGTTGTAGCGAGACGGTATGGGGCAAAAGGTCTGGTAGAGAAGGTCTGTCCAGTGCTTGCTCTCTGTTGTTAACAAGCTTTGGGCTCCTAGCGCTCCCGGGCCTCTTCCTACTGGCCCGACATCACTCAAAGACTGTCCGTCTGCTGGAAGGATCCCGTCTGTCTGACAGTGATGGATTCACTGTATTTCTGTGACTGCAAGCCTTCACATGAGTTCCCTTCACAGAGTAACAGCACTCATTAAGATAAATAGCCACAAATCAAAAGCAGCTTCTTGGTGCAAAACAGGGTTCACCGCTTGGCCAAGTGATTCATATTTACTTTTATGTACTCTATTTGAATCGATACGGGTCAGAGACTAACATGGAAGGTTAAGAAATTTCTTCTTGTATTTAAAGGACTTCAGAGTACTAATCTACATAATATGAATACAAATGACTCTGACAGTGGAACACTGTGCACAGCAGACCGCTGGCAGCATTTGGCTGTGTTTATCAATCATCTTGCCTGTTTATGATTGGGCAGAGAGAGCATGTGACCCTCCGTGGCATGGGGAGAGGATGCTGTGCACTGAATCTGTCACATGCTGTATGACATTCCAGGGACACAGTCCGAAGATGTTCAAGTAATGCAGCTTACATGAGAGCTCTAGATATATCATAATGTATGTCAGAACAAGGCTTGTCAAATGGGCGCAGGTCTGGTTTTGACTTTTAAAGGGATAGTTAACCCAAAAATTCTGTCGTTATTCACTTTCATGTCATTCCAAACCTCTATGACTTTCTTCAGGAAAACACAAAAGACACTTTAAAAATGTCTTTTTGCTTGTGAAAGTGAAAGTCAATGGGGTCCAATGTTGTTTTGGAACCCACTGACTTTTTATTGTTTGGGCAAAAACAGTTATGCGTTTGAAACGACATGAGTGTTAGTAAATGAAGACTGAATTAATTTCCATTTCATCTTTGTACTTTTTGTCCTTTTTTGTGTTGCCTCTTGGTCTCCATTGTAAAATTTGTGTTCTTAAACAACACCAGTTTGTTAGATGTTAAGGCTGTATATAGATATTAGACCATGCCGTGCTCTCAATAAGTGACTATATGAAATGAACATGGCGCAAGTTTCTTCTCTCCACCAGTAATAGGTTAAGACTTTCAAATAGGACGAGAGCAACATGATCATTGAAAATATTGACTAATCAATGAAAAGTAATTTACAGTGATTACCCTTCTACGTGTGAAGATCTTTTAAACAGTGTCAAGACTTGTAAACCATCCCCCCTTTTGCACCCGAAGCTTTCACATGGCAAAAATCCATACCCAGCAAATACAATCTCATTTCTCCCTCAGCCCCGTCGCTTTAAATAGTCCATATTGAATTAACTCCATAAAAACGGAGATCGATCTTTCCATTGCCCATCTTGATACTGCTGTTCGCACCACTGAACTCATAATCACCTCTGATCCAGGCAAGGCATTAGTTCAGAAGAGAAAAGCTTTTCCCATCAACGAAGAGTCACATATATCCGACCATCAGATGTGTAGCTCTTTGCTAATATCAGCTGGTGTCTCATTATGCCAGCTAATGGGTCAGTAGGTGAAACAATGGTTCAACGTTGAATGTTGTAACTATTAACCATAAATTCATTTTCTTTAATCCTATTTAATGATTATTGATAGCGACTGATTTTCACAAGTTGAAACATACTGTTGTTATGTGAAGCATCCAGTTTGGAGAGAACCTTCTTAATAATGTATCACATTGTGAGTTTTATTTTATTTTATGTAATTTCCAGAATAAACTGGCCACCCTTTGTCATGCTGTAAGCAAAATGATGCACTTTAACTCATGCAGATAGTTAAACATAATAATACCTAAAATTATTCTGAAGCCACAATTCTTTTCCTTTTTTTTTTTCTTAGTGTGAAGAATATTTTAAAGGGGTCATGACATTGATTTTTTTTATTATGTTTTCTTATAATGTTAGAGATTTTGCACAAAAAAATGCTAAAATATATGTGGAAAAATTATCATTTTCAACCCCGTTTTTAAGGGTTCATAGCTTTTCTCTTGGTTGCGCTGGTTCCAGTAGTGTGTTTATGTTACAGCTTGTATCCAATTATATTTCTGCCATCATGTGTTGCCATGGCCAAAGAAATCTGCCTTGAGGCCTTCAGAATCAACAGTGGGGGCGCCTGTAGCTTAAAATGAATGCCAATGAAACTGTTGCTTTAACCAGTCAGATAACCAGTCAGATTTAATCAGCCAATTAGATTTCACTTTGACTGCACTGGGGCCATCTAGCAGGAGTACAATAATGTCAGCATTTTCTCATGCTTTGATTGGATGATCAGAGCGTAGTACGCGTATTACTCAAGCGGCAACCTCCCTGTCTCTCTCTTGAAACCAACACGGAAGTTAATTAAACTGCAATTCATCGCCTGGCCGCTTGAGGCTGGCAGCAAAAGTGAGTCAAATCTGTATCTCCCCCATGTTAAAATGCCCAACTTTACCGCAGAAAAAAATATGTTTACAGCCTGGTGTCTTAAGTTGTTTTGGTCTATACAGCTAATTTTGCCCCTTCATGACAACTGTGAGGGGGGTGATTTTTTTTTTGAACTTATCCGTTTAAATTATATTAAGCCTTAAAAATGCTGCATAATCAAGGGCGTGGCCACTTGAGTGACAGGTGGATTGCGCTGCTGTCTAGCCGTTTGTCTGCTCTCTGTTAGCCATCACGTCACCTCAGCTGATTCCAGCTGCTGAACTTGTCATCTCTGCCGTGTTTGTACATTTTTCGGGATTATTTCATAGTTTATTACACGCCGCACTTACCTTCGCCCACGCCGTTGGATTCCGTCGTTGTCGAGTGTCAAGAGAACAACCAGCGCTGTTCTTCAGTTGTTTTCCTCTGTGAACATGCACTCATGGATGTCTGACAATATCGTTGCTTTTTGGAGTTCAGATTTAAAAACGTCTAAGATATAGAGGCCACACTCGTTCTGCTGTACCGTTGATCTTATGGAGCAGATAGACTATAATATGCTTATTTCACTTTTTAGTGTTCAACAAAAAGTACCGTCAGATGATTTGATGATGTTGATTTTGATGTCAGATGAGGGCGCCCCTGCATGTGGATTTTATTGTTTTTCTCAACATAAACGTGAAACAATATGAACACGATAATCATATGCTGACTGGAGTGTAGGCTATGTGTAGCCTACTTCAGGGGCGTTGCTAGACATTAAGCTCTAATGGGGCACAGGTCCCCCATTGTTTGTCTGAGAAAGCAACAGTAACTAAGGATGGCGGGGCTTACCGATAGGTCAATTAAATATAAATTTCATATCCAACAAGAATGATTCCTTGTTATCACACAAAATCAAAGAAAGTAGTACAGAACACAACAATGTGTTTATTTTCTGAGCTATACAGTGCTGCAGGCAGGGGCATTTTTTTTTTCGAAAACACCTGGCTGGGTAGTTAGGTAACTTAGGGGGGTTCGGGGGCATGCTCCCCCGAGAAAATTCTCGGATTTTACATGTGCATTGTAAGGTGTTTGAAGGCCAAAAAATTGGATATCAATAGCTTTAAAAGCATGTTAGTGGGCAGTAGTAGCATAAATGATTTATCAAGCAGATAACAGATTCTTAAACATGAGAATGAGGATAAATGTTGCAATGAATGATCCACACTACAGAATGTTAATTGTCAACATTCAAAACTATTTTAACTCATCCAAAAATTGTTTTTGCGTAGTAACTCTACACACAAACATAAAATGATTATCGCACATACACACCAAACTACACACAGATATGAATTATCTTGTGTCTTTTGCTTGTTCAGTGTGCAGTGGAGTGTGGGCTATAGGAGTTTGTCACACGTAGGCCTACATGTATGTGCACAAATACACTGTACATACAGTTTGTTTGATTAATGTTACAGTTATTGAACTGAACTGACTCAACACTGAAGTGACTATTAACTGAATATTGACACTATTGGCTTGTTGGCCAAGCTGCTTCTCAGGCGATTTTTTAATTTCTTACTATTGGGAAGCTGCTGTGAAACAATATATTGTAGCTCATATATATATATATATATATATATATATATATATATATATATATATATATATATATATATATGCACTATAAGCAGAAATTTAAGGGGGTAAAATAATTTATTTCTCAAAACTGAGTTTTTATTTTTATGTGATCAATTTAAATGGCTTTGGCGGGACCTTGATATCACGGCTCCACTTCACGCTCACTACTGCGCAGACTCGACTTTGGCGGCTTCACTTTTCATCATGCTTTTCTGTATAAAAAGTCTTTGCTTATAGTAAAGTGTGATTCCATTTCTTGGCAGAGGTTTTTCATATGGGTTTTTCTGAGGCTTGATGCTTTTGCATCTGATGTCTGATGATGTAAATTGTTTATCAAGTCTTAACTTACCTCCCTCAAACTCATCATCTCCCTGCTTCCCTGTCCCTGTCCCTGGTTCGTACAAAAGAAATCTGATGTCCATCTAGAGATGCTAATAATGAATAAAAATAAGATTATTTGTATCATTTACAAACTTTTGTTTTGTCATGTTTACATAGCCTACGCTATTGCAATAGCGTGCCAACACCGGACTTCGGTGTGCTCAGATGTGTGCGCGCTGCAGTTGCTGGGAAACAGACGCGCGCGGATTTCTGTCTTGCGAGTCAGCTTTCGGTTAAATTGCGTTGCTTTTACAAACATTGATTGGTTTATTACTGCGTTGCAAATAGATAATTTCTATTACCCTATAATATAATTTACATTAAATACACTGACAAATGAAATAAATTGTTAAACTCAAACTTTAGATTTACTGGGGCACAGCAGATTTATACTGGGGCACGTGCCCCAGTAAAAGGGGTCTAGCAACGCCTCTGGCCTACTTTCTGTACGATATCTAGCGCAGTCTGCTTTATTAGGTGTTTTTTTCTGTTCGTGCTGCTTGAGCTTAAATGCTTTTGTTCTTTATATTTTTTTTACACATAGGCCTCAGTGTTTCCCCTAGGATTTTTTTTCAGGGGGGGGGGGGACTGCTAGTGTTGCGGAGCGGGCGTGTTACGGATACGTGGTGTATTTGTTTTTTATTATTAATTGAAATCATGTACTATGAATCATTAAACTTATACAACATTTTTTTTTAATATATATATATATATGGAAAAAAAATTCACACTAATTCTGTGTTGTGTTTTTTCTGGTAATAAAATGAAGACATAAAACACAAATTTTAGCATTTATCATCAATTTTAATCATATGAAATTAAATAAACTTTTTGTCAAATAACTGGCTGCACAATGAGCTTTAGCCTAACTGTTCAAATTAAAACATGGATTATTCCTTAAAAATTTCAATTTTGATGATAATTTATTTGGATTAGTGTTAGTGTATTATTACATTGGGATACATCTAAATTCTAATGTACAACAGTAATATATTTCTGTCAAGTTAAACCGAACTTTTATTTTGACGGGTTGCCGTGAAGACCTTTTGAGGTTCTGTGTGTTTGTCATGATGATAGTTTTTCTCAAATGAAGCGGTGAAATGATCACGAAGTGACTTTCAGAGTGGATCTAGAGCCTGGAGAGGAAGTTCATGCATTTGTGTCTTCATATAGGCCAAATAACAGCGCAAGCGTCACACGTGCTTCAGTGTGTGTGTGGTAAATTAAACTGCGCGTCGGGGCACCATTCATTCACACAGAACATGCAGGATTCGTATTTAAATAGTCTTTGTGTTTTAATATTCACACACACTAGTCTACATCGCGATTTGATTTCAAGTGTACTGAACTGCTTTCTATTTTTTCCTCAAATTGACAAATTCCGTGAAATTCCGCGTTTTACACTAAATTCCTTTTTTATGACTGTATTTCGTAAGCATTTTAGGGGGGGCGGGGGGTCGTTTTGCGGGGGCGGGTCGCCCCCCCAAAACAATGGTAGGGGAAACACTGGGCCTACTGTTTAATGTTTTAAACTAAAAGAAAACTTTAACATATATTGTAAGCTTGTTGTTGCCTAATCGAAAGCTTGTTCAGAAATGGTGACAAAAACGTACGTCTAAAAAATAACGTATTTTTTGTTAAATGTCATTTAAATAAACGAATATTCGATTTTTATGAGCCCGAATATTCGAATGCAATATATTTGAAAAATGCCCATCCCTAATGGCGATAGAAAAGATTGTTGGGACTGAAACGCACAGATAACCTGTACAACAGAGTAATTTAAGTCTCTTTGAGGAAAGAAATTAGGATGGATTTTGTGTAAACAAATAATCAGTAGTTTTGGTGAGTATAAGGCTTTTTTTGCCCCCGTTTTTCCTCTGGTGAATCTGATTTTCTTCTTAATTTTTCTAGGAAATGTATGATCGAAACTTCATTATTATTTTTTTTCAAACATTAATACTATTGTAACGTCTGACAAGGGACTGTAACCCTTTAACGACAAGACAAGGGAGGCTCCGCTTCTGAACTTATAGTCGGAACACAAGAACTGAACACTAATGCACAAGCCGAACTCACTCGCTCGCTTTTCCGAACTCTCCGCATTAACCCAATAACTGCCGGTGCAACATAAAAACAGCAATTTCACAACAATTATAGAGAGTCTGTGCACTGCTACACTATTAAAAGTTACTCTCCATTACACTGTGCCTCATTTACAAAACAAAATGCTCAGAACAAACATATAATTCTCTGACGTGATCCGGGACACCATCAAAATAAACCATCCTCTTGTTTCCAATGTTGGGATCCTTCTGAAGTTTGTACAGAGATGCAAATGAGCTGTTTAAACGTGCTTTCACTCTTCCATTTGTCCTGTTGTCGACAGAATCTAGTGCGTTGGGAGTATGTCAGAAACTGAACACCAATCTGTATACTGTATCAGTGTAGACCGTGCCTATTGATTATAATGGGTTCTGTTTGCTGTTGATGTAGCGTTACGCTCACATCCAATGTAGGCAAATTGCAGCCGTTAAGCGACTGAATGCCAGAGGGCGGGGCCTATGGTGTGATGATGTTTATCTATTCTTCAATCGACACACAATTAAAAACAATTATTTAAATCCCGCTCAAGTAAATAAATGCTTTGTTTATAATGAGGAGGACGTTTTAAGCTATGAAACTTTCAGGATGTTATAATGGTACAAAGAGTTCTTATAAGTCAAAAGATCATGGAAAATTTGATTTCTCAAGTCATGACCCCTATAATAATTAAATAACCGTTTGTGCAATAAAGAGATTTCATGGATGGTAAGGGTTCTTAATTGAACCATCAATGCCAATAAAGAACCTTGATTTTTAAGAGTATATGTTAACTTTGTGTCAGAAATGTAAGTCCTTTTTCTCTAATAATATTCCTCTCTATGAGGAGAGGAACCAATATGACCAAATCTTTGAGGCAGTGGATTAAACTTTAAAATTGGTTTTCATTCTGAATCATTCTGAACTGCCGTAATTGATTCATTGAAAAGATTTGATTTGTTTATGAATCAGACATCACTGCTTCTTTAATCAACTAATGAACTAGGCTACTTATGAACTCATGAATGCTTCAAGCAGTGATGGGGTAGATTTCAGTGAATAACCATTTAATTTTTTTTTTCTCACATAAAAACCTGTCCTGTGACATTTGCATCCATTTAAAAACATCTTGGCTTAAAAACATCCGCCCCTTTTCATTGTAATTTCATGAATAAAAGTAGCCAGTGTGCTAATCAAAATGTCTCTTTTTGCATTCCATTACAAATTTGAAACAGCATGAGGGTGTTTAAATGATGGCAATTTAGATTTTTAATATAGGTGAACTATCCCTATAATAATCTTGAACACAGCTGATTTTATATTGCTTCCCCTTCACGTTCCAGATCGCCCCTGCTGTTATCAGTAGCTGTGTTTATTGTAATTAAGCCACCGTTTCGTTGGTTTCTCCTTTTAATGCTTTTCATTTGAACTACGTCTTCAAGGTCTGGCAGTTGTGGGTTATCTAATGAATCAACCATGGTGGAAAACAAAGGCAGTATAAAACATTTAAATCATACACTTGTGCATTAATGCTGACAGTCAGCACTGGAGGGGTATTTGATGCGATGAAATATTCTTGTGACTGAGAAACAAGAAAGCCTGTATCAAAGCAAACAAGAATAATGGAGCGAAGAATGACACATTCATTATTCATCACGGGGCTTTTGCAAAACATTTATTTATTCATCCCCCGACTTATTTATTTTATTTATGAGCGAATCCCACACCGCACACGACAGCAGACGCAAGCTACTGTTTAGGCTGTGCTTATAGGGATGCATGTGGCAGAGTTTCTTAAGATATTGATGCAACTTTAAGAATGTTGTTGTCAGTTTGCAGATTTATAGGTAAAGGTGAACGAGACCGAATGAAAAATGAGGATCGACTGGGGTTTTCACCTTTCCTCGCACTGTTATTGCCATGTGCGCACCATGATGTAAACCGTCGCCTGGAGTAATGAAGAAGCGTGATTGCACGGAGGAGATGGAGGATGTACCTGATAAATCCTGAGGACTGGTTTCGAGATTTTTACTGCGGGACGTTCGATGCAGAGCAATTACGAGCTGCGAAGTAGCTTTGCCTCAACTACCACATTTCTCTGTTATCACAATGGAGATTAATTTGCATGTGTGCCAGACACAGGCTTTTTTTGAATTTATTTATTGCTTTCCAGTGGCAGGAAATTTCCCAAATTTGATGAAAATGTGCACATACTCAATCTTCTATGCATCAGTCATATGGGAGCCATCAGACAAACATAAATTAGAGAAATGCATGTTGAAGGCCTCATTTATAAAAGCAAAAATAATCACAAAACAGTGAGCCCTCAGGGATCTCAAATACAATTTTCATTTGCTTCAGATCCTTCATTTTTCTCCTCTGTCACTTTTTGTACCTGGTCTCCCTCATCTGGGGACGATCATTAGACTAATTAGCAGGTAATCAATGTTTAATTAAAACGAGGTTGTTAATGAAAATGACTGGTGGTGCAATTTTGGACCGAGTCTCTTTGTCACACCATCCTCATGTGAGAAAGACATTACGGGAAAGCACTTTTAGCACATTCATCCTTTTGATGCAGTTAGACAGAAGTTGACACACTCAGTAACCCTGTTGATACCGTGACAACTTCTACCGACATTATAATATTACTTAAAGTTTACGTATAAAAAGCACGTCAGAGCACCACTAAATCTGAAAAAGTCATATAATACTTAGCACACCAGTTGTTCTTTTCATTAAGCTAAGAGAAAATAGTGGACTTTTAATTTATTTCAGTTGATTTGATTTAAAATTTTTGCAATTGTGCTAAAAAATGTAGTGTGTATCGAACTCACTTGTTGGGAAAGTGGTTCTGCTATTACGTAATGTGTTTGTGAGTAAATGAAGCATACTTACTGCAGAGCTTTACAGTCAATACTCCTACATGCTACTATTCTAGAAATACTACTAAAAAAAGTACCCTACAGAGCTGGTTGACAGGTGTGAACATCCTTCAGTCAAGGTTATGAGATGGGCCGGGCAGAGGCGAATGAGTTCTCAGTGATCATATACCCTAATTTGAACAAAGCATAATGAGGGGCTGTAATAAAACATCTGTTTTAGCATAGTCTGTGATTAAAACTGACCTTTGAGTAAGACAGGAGAGTGCTTAACGACTGGAGTGGTATGCAAAGTGAAAAATGAATGCATTATCAATGTAATTAATGTCTATGGTGGACCTAAAGGCATTATGCAAATTGGACTGAATCTTAATGCCTTTCACATCAAATGTTCTGTCTGCTGATTGCCCACAGACTTTCCTCATGAAGGTTCAGTTCAGCATTGCATTAACTCGCCAACCTTGCTAAACTTATAGTCGTCTCCATCCCGAACATTTTCAGAGTGGTTTAGATGTGATGGCGTGTCAGAGGGGTAAATGTCTTAGTATTTTGATTCCTTACTTATGACTTGAAAGATTTTGAAATGTGTGCAGTAAAATAAATCCCTGTTCAGAATCTCTATGCTTTAAATAAGTTGTTGTTTTCAGAACTGAAATTGCACCTGACTGACTTTTACCTGTCGCACACCTTTCTGTTGTACATTAGTAGTGCAATTAACAGTTTATAAACCTCCAAGTAGAAATTATTCTGCATGACATTTAACATAATAAAACAACAACAAAAAAGCATTTTAACTATATATTTCTGTTTAAAAATATGTTTGAAAAACTATCTACTATCATTCCCAGGGAAAATTTTCACTTCATCCTATTTGCCTTTGCCTCATTTGATTTACTTTTTTTTTTAATCTTTATTTATATAGCCTTTTTACAATATAGATTGTTTCAAAGCAGCTTGTTCAAAGTAAGTTTCTTTCTTATTGTTCCACACATGAATTGCATTTTGAATGAATTTGAATCATTTTATGAAATAGGTGTCTTTTTAAAGAATAAATGATTCATTTTGAGGTCATAAATGAATGCATGCTGGGCTATAATTATGGCAAAACTTTTTTAACTTTATTTATTTTTTTATATTACCACATACTGTAGTAAAAGCTGGCATCAGCCATTCATTATTAAAGGCGTTTTTTAAGGGCTCATGACTGGCACCAGCTTTTTAAAATGACTTATTCCTAATTTCTTCATGACATCTTGAAATTGTTTGGTTTTACATTTATGTTGAGGGTTTTGGGCTAATTTGATAGTTATTCTAATGGTGTGACTTCATTAATTATTCTGAGAGCATACATAAATGTAAGTTAATTATAACTTAAAGCAAACTGAAACCTCCAAAATAATGACATTAAGGAATCCATATCAGTGCAATTTATGCACTTATTATTGTGATTCTAGGGAATCTATACTTTTATCTTGTGAAATACACTGCTTACCATCTAAATGGCTAGAACAGCAAGTAATTTTCAGAAATAAAAAGAAAACATCTATTTATGTCACCAGATTCCAACCCCAAAGCCTTGCTTAGAAATGAAAATAACTTTAAGCTATGTTGATGCGTATTAGCTAAAACTTTGAAACAGTATTTCTTTAACTACATTGGATGGGTCAGGCATGAACCAATGTCAGAAGACTAAACAAAATCTCATGGCAATTTGCAACCATTTTGGCAAATTGGTGACTGAATCGTATGAATTCGTATAATAATGATTCGTTAATATGGCGAAATGGCGGCAGCAAGCAGGACAGGTGTGTCAGGAGCTCTCCTGGCGCTTTTAGTTTTTGGAGTTATTTTAAACTTGGCAGATTCTGGACCGTTTGAAAATATAAAGCGAGTCTCCCAAAATATAATGGAGTATCGTGAAACAACCCTAATGAAACACTTCGGTCACGGAAAGCATATTTTAATGCAGTCGTTTGTAAACACTGCGGTTTTTCCACACAAGCGAAGTAATGTCCGGGGCAAACGCCAAAGTGACGGTGGGATCATTATCATACTTTACCTACTGCTGTCTGGAGATGTGCACCCGTGCCCGGGTCCGATTTCCCGTGGTGCCAACTGCGGAGTCGCGGAGAGTATTATCCCTGTTTCTCAGGGGTTGGGGCTCGCTCGACGTCTACCGGGTGGCGGATCTGTTGGTGGCGGGGAGCAGGGATCTCAGTCGGAGTGGGCTGTGACGCCGCGCTGGGTGAGCGCCGAAGGCCTGGGCTGGCCATCTTACGGCGCGTGGTCCGACAATAACGGGACTCTCACCGTGGAGGAGCAGACATCTATTTCCCAGCCCTACGTTTCTGGCCCTACTGGACTATAGCGTCCTGTTGACACGGTAACTGGTCATCACGCACAAGGTAAGCGCGAAAATCTGTATGGCACAACCCACAGTGCATTCAAAAGCATCATAAATCCTGCTCTGAAAAAACACCGCAAACTGAACTTTTTTAAAACTGTCAATCACTCTCGACTGATCTGGGATCAACAACTCAAACCTAGGGGTCTTTTTGGAGGACATATGAACATCCGTAGCCTCACCCCAAAATTTGAACAAGTACATCATCTTCTTGCTAACTCTAACTTAGACTTTTTAGGCCTGTCAGAATCGTGGTTACATAACAACTCTCCATCTGCTGCACTATATGTACCAGGATATACTATCTTTAGACGGGACAGAACTGAGGGAAGAGGGGGAGGGGTCATGATTTACATAAAAGATCATATTAACTGTCACCAGATATGCTGGCCTTTTGACCATGATTTGGAGTGTATTGGGTTGAATATAGTTCTCTCATCTGAAATGTCTTTTGTGCTTATTGTTGTATATCGTCCACCCTCTTCTAACAATGACTTTTATATTACTTTTAAAAAGCTACTTCAAGCTTGTGATTTTAAAACCGAGGTAATACTTCTTGGTGATTTAAACTGTAACTGGCTAAATAAGACTAATAGGAAACCCTTTAAGCAGATCACAGACAGTCTGGATTTTACTCAATTGTTGGAAGGTCCAACTAGAATAACCACATCATCCCAGACACAGATAGATTTAATATTCAGTAACAAGCCGGAACGAATTGTAAAAACATTTAACTTTATTACTGGACTGTCTGACCATAATCTGATATTGCTGTCAAGAAAACTTACAAAAAAACGTTTTCATCACTCTAATAAACCTGTGGAGCAATTCAGGATTCCAAAGAATGAAATGGATAATTTTCAAAGGGCAGTACAGCAGACTAAATGGACAAATATATTTATAGGGAATAACATAGAAGTGAGCAAGACATTTGCGACCAAGCTACAATGTCTAGTAAAGGAGTTCTCTAGAAAGGTAAAAGGAAAGAAAACAAAAACGAATTCGCTCCCTTGGCTTAATACTGAAATATTTCATTTGATGAAAGAAAGAGATTCTGCCTTAAAAAGATCATTAAAAACCAAGTTAAGCAGTGATAGATATAGGTTCACTTCATTACGTAATCAAGTAATTAAAATGATCAGAAAGGCCAAGGCCAATTTTTTTTATAACAATTATTAATGAGGGAAAGGGTAATACAAAGTTGATATGGTAACACAGATTAAGAATGTGATGGGAATCTGGCATAGGCCTAGAAACCAGTTAGAGTTGAACCTAAAAGGTAAATTAATACGAGATCCAGCACAAATAGCTGTAGCTCTTAATGAATATTTTGTCAATTCTGTGGATGAAATAGCACGTAATTTCTCTTTAACAACTGCAGATATTGTCAAAATAGATAAAAGTAAGCCTTCTTTTAGCATTCAACCTATTTCTGAATTTAAAACTCAGGCACTTATTAATTCTCTTAAAATCTCAACAGCAAAAGATTTCTATGGAATGGATTCTAAAATGCTTAAATTCCTGAATGAACACCTAGCATACCCTATTACACAAATTGTTAACCAGTCAGTATTAAAGGGGATATTTCCAATTATCTGGAAGACGGCAATAGTAACTCCTATATTTAAATCAAATGATCCTTTGAACATATGTAACTACCGCCCAATCAGTATTCTACCTGTGGTCTCCAAGGTTGTTGAAAAATTTGTATCAGAGCAGCTTGTCTCTTTTTTTAACAATAGTCCGTTCCCTCTTCACTCGATGCAGTTTGGCTTCAGGGCCCATCACTCTGCAGAAACAGCTAACTGTCTCTTTTTAGAGACTGTTCGAGCAATGGTTGACAAGGGAGGTGTTGTTGGTGCTGTGTTTTTAGATCTCCGTAAAGCCTTTGACACAGTCAACCATAAGGTCCTTATTGCAAGACTTTCTAATTTTAATTTATCCTCTTCTGCAATTAAATGGTTTGAATTGTATTTATCAGGTAGAAGTCAGTGTGTTTCGGTGAACAATCATCGTTCACCAGTTCTCAACTTGCACACAGGAGTACCACAAGGATCGATCCTTGGTCCGCTTTTATTTAGTGTATATATCAATGATCTGCCATCAGTTTGCCCGGATATTAATACACTAATGTACGCGGACGACACTGTAATTTATGTACATGCCAAGACAAAACATCTGGCTGCTGCTAAACTTAGGACAGCTATGGATCAAATCACCAATTGGCTAAATCGCTCGTGCCTTCAACTAAACATAGATAAAACTGTGGGAATGTTTTTCACTAAGAGACAATGTAATATTGTTTCAAACATAATGATATCTGGTCAAAACATAAGTATTGTGCCCCAAGTTAAGTATTTGGGCATTATTATTGATTCTAATCTTTCTTTTAAACCACATATTAAAAACGTGTGCAAAAGGGTCAAGTTTAGTTTAGCTAATTTTAGACATATTAGAAATGCACTGACTTTTCATGCTGCCAAATTATTTATGGATACCATGATTGTGTCACATCTAACATACTGTCTGAGAAGTTGGGGTCAAACTAATGGTTTAACATTAAAGCCATTGGCAACTCTCTATAAAAAAACTCTCAAAGTTTTGGACCAGAAGCCTAATAGTTCCCATCATTGTATAATTCTTAAAAATCATAAACTGCTAAGCTGGGAAGATGTAATTAAATACAAAAACATCTGTTTGGTCCACAAAATTATGCATAATAACGCTCCAGCTCCTCTCAATTCATTTATAATCCAACGCCATAACAACAGTCAGATTACCAGAAGCACCACACGAGGTGATCTTACTATTCCATTTAGGAAAAGCACATTCGGTCAATTATCATTTTCTATTAAAGCGATACAAAATTGGAATTCACTGCCCACTACAATCAAAGATATACATATGTATTCCAATTTTACTATACATCTTAAAAACTGGCTGTCTGACAATTACAGCTGCACACACTAATTTGACAGATGTGTTGTGTATTTGATGTGACATGATCATGTTGTTGCCACTTGGTTCTGCTGCCTGCCTCAATGTTATGTCCAGTATGTGTCTTAATGTGGCTTAATGTGGCCTCTGTATGATTATTGTTTGTGTCTTGTTGTATTGTTTTACTGTATGAATTGTTATTGTGCCTTTGCAATCTCTGTCTGCTTGCTTATTTGTTTGAATTGTGTGTCACATGTTTAGTATGTCTGTCCCCTTTTGATAAGTTCTGCTGTAAATATATAATTGTAACGTATTTTATTGATGTATGCCCATTGACAACTGGCCGGGGACTACAGCTGGAAATTAGCTGTGGAGGCTAAAGCTGCTCTTTTTCTTTCAAAAAGGGACTGTCCACGTTATTAAAAACTAAATAAACTAAACTAAACTAAACTAATCTCAATCTTACACTTTCATATCTACTTACGCCCCAGTGGCGGTTATGTTTAGGGGACCTTCATGCTTATGATACGAAATTGCCACCTTGAGACTGGTTTGGAAAACTACTATACACTGTAGTTTTCTAATGATAATTCACATGCACATTGACATATAATGTCAGTTTTGACCTTGTCTGTGTGACCGCACAAAAAAGAGCAACATATTGACACTTTTGCTTGACACCGAAACATCTTTATCTTGCACAATGTGCAAAGCGAGCTCTCCACTCCCTCTGTTGTAAACCTAATGACCCTTTGTGTAAAATAGATTTCATTCATCTGGACAGAAGAGCTCTTATCCTAGCTGATGTGCTGTTCACTTTGTATTCATTAGAGTTGCGTACTGTGATAATGCAGGAAGAGGGGAGCTTTCCTGCACCCCCACCAAGACCAACTTTTTCATCAATGCACCTACTGTGTGCTTATAGGGATTTAGATTACCCTGCTTCATCAATAAGCTGCACAGGTCATCGATGAAATTATCCTTTGAATACAATTAAGGAAATAATAAAGCCTTTCATTGTCCTTGACAGATTGATGGTCTTAATCTTTGTGGTGAGAACATTACCTGCTCATAGCAATGTGAGGTGAAATGTCCCCATATTGCCTGACATAAATATTACAGGTAAATAATGGTTCTGAAGTATCCATGTAGCACAGAACCGATGCTTTAATGTGACTTAATATGGAAAGAATGATATTAATTTACACGCTCACAACCTAGTGTCACTGATTAATTACAACTTGTTTATCTCAAATTATCTACATTAATTAGACACATGACTGCAATGACCTGACAAATGGGGGGCGTGATATTAAAAGACGTTTTTATGCCGGAAACTGCTCTCTTCCCAAAAACGCTTTCAGTTCTCGGGAAGATAATTAACAGCCAGTGAACGGTTAGTCAGAATAGTCAGAAGAGCACCATGCACCTTTTGTTGAAAAGCTCAGAGATGGGCCGGACTCAAAAGGAGAAGTAAATCCGAGCTGCTGTGAGTTAAGTAGCATTTCGTGCTCTCTCGATAAATAATTCACTCTCCAGCGATCACACTAAATTTAATTAGCTCTTGTTATCCTGATATTATCAGGGCCTCCATGGTGGAGCATCTCTCTCTGCATCAGGGCGAGAGGAACTCTCGCTGCACACACTGCCTCTGGGTCACAGGACGACACACACACGTGCAAACTCGCACTTCTGCTGGTTTAGTGTGAAGCCAGTTAAAGATTACTAAGCTGAACAAGGAAAATGAACATTTCGCAGAGGGCTTTTGCTATACAGTGATTTTGTGGTACGTTGTGTAATTGGTGTAACTGAGATGTAGTTTGTGGAGGCGCAACTGCAACACTCCTGTAACAAATGTGTGAAGAGTACTGCTTTTCCAAACAGCTTTTACCTCCCAAATTATTGTCTTTCTGTTAGCCTCAAAGGATGAGGATTTTAATATTACATATTGCCTATAAAAGAACAAATATTTAAAAATTAAAATGTTGAAAATGTTGATTAGTTACTTGGGACATGTTTTTGATGTGCTGAATCTGATGTGGAAACCCTTAATGTGGCTGTTGTTTCTCCAGCAAATGAAATTCAGTTGAGAGCAAATGGAGAAATCTCCCTCTGCTTGCATCTCACGTTTATCTCCTCTTGAATTTCACGAGATCTCAACAGTGTCTCCAATGGTGCTCAAGGCAAGACTTAGATTTAATTTATATTTACAAAGTTATAGTTGCATTTGCAATAATACGTTACATACAGTGCATAGAGGAACTAGTTTCCACCAGGTTGGCAGCAAGACCTTTTAACCCTCCTGTTACCCTCAAATCTGATAACATCTTTTACCCACTGGGGTCAATTTGACCCCAGTAATTTAAACCTCCAGAATATGTTGTTTTTTTTAGTTTTTTTTTTTTACAAAGGTTTGTGTCTCAGGTAATTTATGTCTTTGCTGACTACTTAAATAACCTTTTAAGTTGACTTGGTCGACCGTGCTGCTGGTATGCCAAAGCAAAGGCGTCCACTATCTTTTCCAGTGAGACAACCTTTGCTTGGAGAGAGCCTTTCCCTTCAGCTTCCCACCATAACAGACAAAGAGCTGGTCTTAGGTCCTGAAACACTGCGTTCTGTCTACATAGGCGCGGAGAGCACGTACTGGACAGAGCGGAGAGCACGTACTGGACAGAGCAGTGCCAAGGCTGGGTCTGGCTCCTCCAGGGGCAGCGCTTGCAGGTTCACCACCTGGTCTCAGAAGGGAGTGGTAGGAACCTTGGGCACATATCCAGGCCGGGGTCTCAGGATCACGTGAGAGTAAGCCGGCCCGAATTCCAGGCACGCTTCGTCAATGCAGAATGTGTGCAGGTCCCCTACCCTCTTGATGGAGGCCAATGCAACCAGGAGCGCTGTCTTCATTGACAGGAACTTAAGCTCCACTGATTGCAAAGGCTCAAAGGGAGCACTCTGCAGGGCAGTTAGAACCACTGAGAGGTCCCAAGAGGGAACGAGAGGAGGGCGAGGAGGATTCAGTCTCCTCGCTCCCCTCAGGAACCTGACGATCAGGTCATGCTTTCCTACGGACTTACCTTCCACTGTAACATGGTGTGCGGCAATAGCGGCAACGTATACTTTCAGGGTGGAGGAAGACAGCCTTTGCTCCAACCCTTCTTGAAGGAAGGAAAGCACGACACTGATCGAACATCTCCGGGGGTCTTCTTGGTGAGAAGAGGTTGATGAAGAGGTTCCACTTCAATGCGTAGACATGTCTCGCGGACGATGCTAAGCGGAAGTGATGGTAACCACCACCGCTGGTAGTAGGATACTCAACCTGCCTCATCCCGTCCAGGAGCCACACGTGGAGGTTCCAAAGATCAGGACGAGGGTGCCAAGGGTGTTTAGATGTCATTTTCAAATGAGAGAGATGGAGAACATAGAGAGCACACAGAGCACAAAGAGAAATGGTTTAGAAGGCTTCTGTTCATGCTTTTATAATCTTTGCTCCTCCCCTTTGTTTGGTAAACCATGAGAATTATGTTTTCCCCTCCCCCACGGCACGGGGGGAATAAATTTATGTAAAATTATAATGAGCATTATACAATTATAACATGTTATAGTGACCTCAATAAAACAACCAAAACAAATGTGTGTGAAATTTTAATATTTCTTATGTTTTATACAGCTAAAAGAGCCTGGGGTCAAATTGACCCCAAGGAACACCGATGCGACAAAATGTGTACAGGACATTGAAAAAATATCAGCAGGTTAATTTTATGTTTACAGAGTTGTCCCCATTAAATTAGGAAAAGTCATTAAATCTGAAGCAAAAAAAAAAAAAAAAGATATATTTACAGACGTTAAACATTGAATGGGGTCAAATAGACCCCAAAGATAATAAGAGGGTTAAGCAAAGTGTATCATTCAACTTTTTAAATTAATACATTTTTACATTATTTATTAATATTAATTCATTTATTTATTAAATTCTGAATTAAAAAATTCCATGTTTAAGCCCACTGTGATTATATGCTTTATTTGTTTGCTTTGCATATTTAACGTATTTTAAGTATGAACTACTTTAATTGAAGGAATTGAATTGAAATTTAAAATGTAGAAGATGTGTATGCATGCTTAGTGAATGAGGCCCAATGTTTTATGTGTTTAGTTCTTTTAGGACATTTTAGTAGAAAAGTGTGAGAAAGTTGATACTTAAATGGCAAGATAATTTGGAACTGAGCACCTTCTAAGGGTGTGTTCACGCTTGGCATGTTTGGTTAGATTAAAACGAACCTTAATGCGATTGCTTTGTTAGTGCAGTTCATTTGAATAAGTGTGAACGCTGCCATCCGAACCAAAAACGCAACCAAACTCAATCAAACCCGGATCAAAGACATGTAAACGACTCCAAAACAGCACATGCCACAAGATGCAACAATGTGTTATGGTGCGCCGTCACCAGCAGTGCTTTTTTCATGTGTTATGGTGTGCATTCACCAGTGTTTTTTTTTTTTTTTTGTCAGTCATCTCATCTCTTATATGCTGTGTCTCTATGTAGGCGACTGCATATATGAAAAAAATACACCTTACCCTAAAAAAATTCTAACAAAAGGTTTCTCAGCTGTTTTTTGTTGTATTAGGTGTCCTTAATAACATACTAAAAGTTTACCAAAGTTTGACCACTAGAAAGGTGTAATTTTCAAGATGGCGTCCAAGATGGGCAGGAAGCCCTTAAAATATCCTAACTCCTTCATTATTTGACCCAGCCAAGTAATATTGGTGTCTAACCCCATATTTTCTGGGTCTATGAATCCATTGGACTTGTCTAAATTGCACTGACATGATTACAAACTTATGGAATACATGATTTTGTCAGATTACTGTAAGAATTTATGTTTGTTTGGGTTGAACCTGAGATGTAAACGATTTAGCCTATGTCATGTAACTCCTACTCAGTATGTGTTTTTTGGACACATACCCTTTTTTGCTAAAACACAGACTTGGCATTCAATGTAAAAGTTATTGCACCCAAAAGTAACTTAAATTGGATTTGTATAACTTTGATCATAAACAACTCTGAATTAGCCCGAACAGAGGCCTGTGTGTGAACCCTCTAAAATGGTAATTCATTTCAATTTGAATAAGGTAATACATATGTAATGCATCCTCTATAGATGTTTTTGAGTATAAAGGTGGTAGATATATTCCAAGTGCTGTTGGAAGGTTTAAAGCTGTTTGCTGAACACTCTTTGTAGGACATACAGCTTTAGTCAGACAAACAGTAGTCAGACAAAACAGTTTTTGATTTTATCATAAGTTGCATGTTTGAACTCCCTAGTGTAAAAAAAAAAACTATACCAAAATGTATTTAAAATACATTTATTTCAAACTATATACTACAAACCCATTAACATATTTACTGACATATTGCTTGAGAATTACTGATATAATTATAATTAAACTTAATTTGGAGTACTTCTTTATTGCACATTGTACATTTCTTAATATTAAGCCTTAAAATGTGTTTAATATTACTATTAGTAAGGATAGTATGATCTCTGTTTAATATCAGTCTTTAAATGCAAGATATTTAAAGTGTACATAAAGTACACTTGCAATAGTTCCACTTTAGCCCAATCAAATATACTTAAAGGGTTAGTTTACCCAAAAATGAAAATGATGTCATTAATGACTCACCCTCATGTCGTTCCAAGCCCGTAAGACCTCCGTTCATCTTTGGAACACAGTTTAAGATATTTTAGATTTAGTCCGAGAGCTTTCTGTCCCTCCATTGAAAATGTATGTACGGTTTACTGTCCTTGTCCAGAACGGTAATACAAACATCATCAAAGTAGTCCATGTGACATCAGTGGGTTAGTTAGAAGTTTTTGAAGCATCGAAAATACATTTTGGTCCAAAAATAATAAAAACTACGACTTTATTCATCATTGTAGCAGCAGCGTCACTGCGGACTCGTGAATGGGGGATTGACAACAGAACCGGAAGAGAATACAATGACGAATAAAGTCGTAGTTTTTGTTATTTTTGGACCAAAATGTATTTTTGATGCTTCAAAAACTTCTAACTAACCCACTGATGTCACATGGACTACTTTGATGATGTTTTATTACCGTTCTGGACAAGGACAGTAAACCGTACATTTTCAATGGAGGGACAGAGAGCTCTTGGACTAAATCTAAAATATCTTAAACTGTGTTCCGAAGATGAACGGAGGTCTTACGGGCTTGGAACGACGTGAGGGTGAGTCATTAATGACATAATTTTCATTTTTGGGAGAACTAACCCTTTAAGTATATCTTTAAGGCCCTTGCACACTGAGTCCGAAATTCGCGTCCGAAATCTTCGCACATTAAAAAATAAATACGACCTCACGTTATGTCAATCACGCTTACACACTGCCTCCGAAACTTTCGTCTGTCATAAAAAAAATCGGATCGGGTTTGATTTTCTGCGTTTTTCGCATCCGTAGTAAGCAGTTTGAATGGTGTTTGAATGGTGTTTTGACAATTCAGAGCCACCGAATCACGAATACGAAAAAACGCATACGAAAATTTCGGACTCAGTGTGCAAGGGCCTTTAGTTGAACTTCAGCACTATTTCTGGATAACTAAAGTGCATTAAGTACATAATTAGTTGGTCCAATTTAGCAGACTTTTAGTATACCAATTTAGTATACCAAAAGTACAATTGCAGGGTTACAACCTATTTAGCAAGAAAATCGTTACCGCCAAATCATTTGTTACCCCAGAACGTCTGCCTCCAACTGAGTCCTCAACCAAATACCACTGCCGAAGAGTTTACTTCCAGATCATGGTGTGGATTGGAAAGGAAGGTGACATGAACACAGTGGATTGGGGATGGAAACTGGTGGACAACCGGTTCCTGCCAGTTATGACCAGTAAGACTGCAGCCCCAGAAAGCCTCCTGTAGATGATCCACTGTAATTGCACAACTGCCTGCCGAACACAACGGTGCAGTTGCAGGGCATATGGTCTACCATGCATGCCTGCTTGTGGACCATGTCAAGTTGGGAATTGTGAGAATCACTATAATCAACTTCTATGGGAGGAAGAGTGTGACGACTAATGGAAAATCTAGTGTAGGTCACAGTACAAAAAAAGTATAAAAAATAAACCAGAGTAAGAGAAAACAACTGAATAAAATAGAAAAAGATATGTATAAATAAGAAAAGTATTAAAAAATATATAAAAAAACAAAAAGGCAAAAAAAAAAAAAAACGCATTATAAAAAACACAAAAAAAAATAAAAGGGGTTAGGGGTACTGAGCCTTCACGTGGCAGCCCTGTTTTGACTAATTTTACAGTACCACACAGTTCTAATGAATTCATCCTTTATTGAAATCAAAAGAATGGTTATAAACCACAGAAACCACCAACACTAGGCAAAACGATATGGGAGAGGAGAAATATGCAATTACTTTAGGGAAATTGTACTTGTTTTTCACATAAATATGCTTGTAACCAATTGCTTTAATATATAATTGTACTTGAAATCACTTATCTACCATGCAAATATGATAATTATAATATTACATGGCCAAAACATGTATCAGGCACCAGTATTCCTGGTCTAGGAGGAATACAAATGAGTAATGGTCATTTTAAGGACCTGACGGCCGCCATTTTGAAAATGGGGCCTTTCTTGGAGTCAAACTTTGGTAACTTTTAGTATGTTTTTAAGTACATCTGATTCTACTGTAAACCACTGAGAAACCTTTGTTAGAATTTTTTTGGGGTCAAGCCATATTTGCAGCTGACTAATGGTCCTATCCTGTCCTATTCATGGTAGCCTACTCGTGGACGTTGCGTCATCACGTGCTGTAGTAGGGGGCCCCACCTTGATAATCCTGCATAAGGGCCCGGTGTTGGCTCGTTACGCCACTGATCAGAATCGCGTCTCCTTTCAGCAGAGCTTCGTTTGTGTGTGCGATGGAGGGATTTTTGTTTTGTATCTTTAGGTAAAAATGACCGTGTGAACGCTAAGCGAACCAAGACTAAATGTATTATTTTCTTTGTTTGATCCAGACTAAAAGAACCAAGAGAACCGAACTACAAGTGTGAACACACCCTAAGTGTATCACTTCACTCTAACATCAAAACTTTTACAAAGAAGTGATAACATTTTGTATAATGTTGTAAGCCCATCTCAGACATGTATAATGTTATTGGCCATTGAACTGTCTGCTGGAGCTCTGAGCTGGAGTGGCATGGTGTGATTCGCCCAGGCTTAATTGCAGTGATTGTGAGAGCATTGTAGCAGTATAATGTGGTGGTGTTCAGGGAAGCATAGAGCTGTAGAGCGATCAGTTTGAGGAGGTGACTGGTTGTGAGTATCACACACACACACACACACACACACACACGCACGCTTGTCAAAAGCGAGGATGGACACACACACACACACACACACACACACATATAGACACATATAGACACACAGACACACACACATAGACGCACACACACACACAAACACACACGCACGCTTGTCAAAAGCGAGGATGGAACCGAGAAAGACAGCAGCCCTAGGAGTCTAAAAAATTGTCTAACCTCATGATAACTGGATTGTGAGTTTTAGGAGGATTTTTGAGCATATTCAGCAGTATTGTTATTACAGAAAGAGTCAGGACTCTTTTGAGTTTTACATGGTTGGGAAATAGATATTACTGCCCTAATAATACAAACAATGGGGACACATTTCTGAGGATTTAAATTCATAAGTGTGAGGCATATAATAATATGTAATAAATAATATAAAATATAATAATAGATAATATAATATAATAATAGATAATAAATTATAATATAATATAATATTATAAAATCACTTTTACATTCTTGATAACATGCTTATTATTCTTGTTAACTTTTTTATTTGAAATATAAAATTCCTCTTGTTATTTATACAGTTGAAAGTGTTGCATTATGGCAACAAAGTTGTAAAATTGTAAAAGACTTTAGCAAGCCTTTTACACTAATCATGTTTGCATATTGCGGCTGTAGATTTGAAATGGTGAGTATTTTGATGTTTACAAATTGGTCCCATTCACTTCCATTGTAAGTTTCTCACTGTAAGTTAGATTTTGCTTTCTTTTGATGGGACAAAATGTATCTTTTAAATCTTTTTATTATTATTATTATTGTAGTTTTTATTATTTTGAATGAGTTTATATTTTTATATTTCCATTATATATATATATATTTTCAGCTTTAGTGCATCAAGTTGAATGAGAAATGTTGCCTTGGAAGCTAGCAGAAACAAAGTAAGCTTAAGTTTATTTATTTTTATATATATATGTATACTATTTGATTTTAGTCAACGTTTATTTTATTTCAAGTAACGAAAATGTTTTTATGGTTTTATTTTTAGTCGACTAGTAAATCTGGTGGTAATCAACATTGTCTGACAGCATCTGTCAAATGCTGTTGATTTTGAATCCTTACGAATCCCATCCTAACAGCCGGTCATAACATCTCAGTCCTTCTCTTGCAGATTTCTCTCTTCAGAACATCAGACCAGGCGAGAGCGGCCTGTCCCTTCCCCTTGTTATTGGCAGCTTGACATTATCAGGAAACGTAAGTGTCTCAGGAATCACGATCCCATCTCTGCGTCGCTCAACTTCTGCATCGCCACGTTCCTAAATCAGCCTTACGTTCTCGACAGCCATGTTAGCTTTACCCCACTTCACCCCCCCCCCCACACCTCAAATCTTGTTAGTCATTCTCCAAAAGCGTCAAAGACATCTTTATTGCGTCTGGGCTGGCAATGTGTTTTTTTTTCTTCTTCTTCCAGTGTGACAAGATAAAGGCGAGTCTGCACTTCAAACGGCTTCTGTTGGCTGCGCAGGAATAACAATCGGCGCTTCATTATTTATTTTTCGCCTCTGTTGTCTCTGGCAGTTATCTTAGCCATACGTCGTTATCCAACAACCCCCCCCCACCCCCACCCAATCCCCACCCCGACAGTCCTCCTCCCGTTATTATTACGAATTCAAAAGAAATACTTTCTGAAGTGTAGCGAGCGCCTGGGGAGCTGATTAGCTATTTACAGATGCCACCCACAAAATCCCATGACCCTTGGAGTGGAGGCTGCTAGCAGACAAGCCAATTAGCAAAGAGAGAGGCTGCAGTCTGCTATTAATGCCATTATTCTCTCTATAATGCCGGCTATTGTTATTCTTTGTGTAGCCATGTGGTGGAAGCTGAGGGCACCTGTGTGAACCTGTTAATGGAGGTGCTGAGTGCCGGTGATGGGGCTGAGAGTAGGGCAGGTGTGAGTGGGGAAATCCCAGTTTAGTGGCGTTGTGAACAGGATGCTGCTTTGAGATCCATTTCAGGCCCACAGCGTTAACTGGATATGATTATTGACTGCTGGGAATCCACACTGTGGATGAGTGAAAACACTGGGGCTTTGTTGTGTATGTGCGTGTCTGACTGCGCCTGTTTTTTTTTTCTTGTTTTTTTTATTATAGAAAGTTGACTCTTTTTGTTCTTGAACATGGGTCCGTTTTGATGCATTCTTGCAACCTGTTGTTTTACTATTAAAAACGCGTCTCCAGGCATCTGCATTTTGTCCCATTCTGTTGCATGTATGTACAGGTAGTCATTTTGTGTTAGCTGCCCTATAGAAATGAATTAGTTCAAATTAATATACAATTTAAGTTTATTTAAATTAATGACTAAAAATTAAAAAGGACTAAAATTAAAATTAAAAGAGTCAGATACATTATTCTGTATTATACATTTAGTATCAGTAAGGTTTTTGTTCAGTAAGGAAACAAATACTTTTATTCATCAAGGACTCATTAAATTGATTAAAAGTGACAGTAAAGACATTTTATAATGATACAAAATATTTCTATTTAAAAAAAAAAAAAGCCATTCTTTTGAACTTTTTTATTAATCAAATAATTTAAAAAGAAATAGGCTATTACGGTTTTCACCAAAAAAGAAAAAAATTAAAGCAGCACAACTGTTTTCAACATTGATACTAGTAATAATGCCGTAGAAATCAATGTTGCCCGATCACCAAATCAGCATAATAAATTGATTTATAAAGGATCATGTGACACCGAAACACTGCTGAATATTCAGCTTTGCCATCACAGGAATAAATAAAATTATATATATATATATATATATAAATATAAATAAAATTATATATATATGTGTGTGTGTGTGTGTGTGTGTGTGTGTGTGTATATGTATATGTGATATGTGATATTAGTTATATTTCATTGTTCTCTAGTTATATTGCTGTTTTTACTGTATAATAAACACAGGTGGGCATAAGAGACTTTTTTCAAACACATGAAAAAACTCCAAAGTTTTGAATAGTAGTGTATATTATATTTTGATAAATTATATATTAGCCTATATACATTGGTTTGTCACTTTTCAAACTGTCACAAATTCATGACTGTAATTATGCATATTGGCATGCAACACACTCTGATAATGTGATGATGACCAGCAATAATCACCACAGCAACAACAGGTGCATTGATTTTGATAATGCCGATAAGTGCTAAAACATTATTGATGAGGTGAAGTAGTACCAGGTGTAATTTATGAGACGCTTTCTCTGATAGCAAGACATGAATTACATCACAGAGCTAAGATCAGAGTTCAAATGGCTAATTTAGCTTTTAATTGAAATCAGTGGAGTGTAGTCTACCCTGACAGCATTGAGCGCTCAGGGGCCCATGGGGCTGCCATAGACTTTCCACACTTTATATCCTCAATTTACACCATCAGTTAAAGATGTCTCCCAGCATCTCATGATGAAACTCTTTTATAGACCATGTTTGGGTCTTATATTGTCTTTAAGAGTAGATTTCTGGGCAACTTCCCAATGATAAGCATGAATGCGTGGAAATTGCATGGTATAAATCAAACATCAAGTGTATTTGCATATGCCGATCAAGTTTAACTGCAAGCATGCATTTTTTGCATCACATGACAAAGGAAAATATGATTGCTAAATGTGCATGTGCCAGTATGTATTGTGTCAGAGAAATGGTATAATTTTAGTGCGGATTAGAGATTGAGAGAACGATAGCGGAAAAAGAATAGAGGGCTGTAGCTGCCTCTCGTCTCTATCGTTCAGTACCTGTCAGCCTGTGTTAGCGGTCGGAGCCTTCCGAGAAGGGCTCGCATGAAACTGTCAGTGCATCCTCTCCACCTCCGCGTTCTGTCTCTCCTCCTCCTCCTCCTCCTCCTCCTCCTCCTTCCTCCCTGTCCGTCCCTCCCACCCTCATCTCTCTCTCTCTCTCGCTTGCTCTCTCGCTCTCTCTGATGTGTTCTTACAGTGTAAGGCGCAGCCAGTGAGTGAAAGCCCAAGTACCCTCCCTAACACACACAAACCCACCGCTTACACACATACACCCCGCTTGTGTGAACGTAAACACACATACACACACACCACAGACGCGTGTGGTTGACCGCACCGGGCTCTCGGCTATGTGTGAAGACGCGCGGCACGCCAAAGAAGCAGCTCTACTGAATCTGACGCTCGCTTTGTAGCAGGACCGCCAACCAGATCGCATCGCAAACCATCCTCCTACTTTCTCTCTCTCTCTTTTCCTCCCTCTCTTTTCAGTTGTACTTGTGTGAACAGAGCTGGAGAAAAGGAAATACCTCCCCCGTCTCTCTCTCTCTCTCTCTCTCTCTCTCTCTCTCTCTCTCTCTCTCTTTCTCTCTGTCCTATGGTGGGATAAACAGTGAAAAGATGAGCCTGTGATACAGCACCAGACCTGAGTGACCTGACAGCTCAAACTGTGAGTACACAAGTCTCATACTTTCACTTCTACACCGGCACACCACTCCAGCCTATCCATACAAACTCTTTTAATTGTTGTAATTCGATGATATTTGAATCTTTAAAGACAGGTGTGTTGTCAACGACTGCTTTTTAACCTTTGATTAAACTCTGCGCTTGGTCGTTTAGATTTGCGCTGAATGATTGGTTTCATTTTGATGAAACAAATATCCTCCGGCAATCACTGCGCTTCGTGAATTTAAGTGGCACTTAAGGCATCCAGAACTGCGTGTGGAGATTCGTAGTCGCGTTTTCTCAAATGCGTTATTCAAAAGTACACCTCGCTCTTCATTTATCCCAGAAACGGGGCACTTATCTGTTATGGTGTACCTCAGATCCTTGCATTTTTATGAGAAGGCAGAGAGTCAAAAATGAAAGGACATCATCATCTCAAAGAGTGTCATCCATATTTCTTGCTTTCTTCATTTTAATTCAAATGGTCAGTTTGTGAAGTGTGCTATTGTTTATTTCGAATACTTCAGACTATTTTTTTTTTTTTTTTTACCTTTTGAGAAGTATATATTGTATCTTTTGTGTTTTTAAGGATTTTTTTGTCACCTCTTGGTGTGGATTTCACAGCTAAATATAGAAAGAAATATATAAAATATTCTGCAGTTTTATTGCATAACTCAATTTTGAGTGAGATTCCTTTTGTATAATTGTATTCTTCTTTGTTTTATCATTTGGCTATGTAGTGCCTTAACTGTGTGTTACATAAGCCTTAACTGTGTGTTACACTGTAGAATGTTTTTGTGTGTGTGTGTGTGTGTGTGTGTGTGTGTGTGTGTGTGTGTGTGAGTGCTGGATGAGAAGAAAGTGAGAGGTTTGCCTCCTCTTCGGTTGACCGGACGGAGAGTGAGAGAGAAAGAGATGCAGACAGAGAACAGCGCGTCACATTCGGCTTGCTTGTGACGGTTTGCTCAAGCAGTGTACCATAGCTGTCAACCGAAGCGGGAACACAGTGTTACCCTTAGCCTGTAAACAGTTAGGTAACAAAGTGAAGTCTTTAAAATGGATTTCAGGCGTTTTTTTAGGAAGAGTAATCTTTTATGCAGAAGGGAGTACATATGAGCATGATATATTTATATATATATTTATAGTTATTTATTTTAATACATTTTTTGATTTATTAAAAAAAGCTGAGTGGTAGGAATAAGCTAATATAGTCTTTAAGTTATAACATTATACCAAAAAATCTTTTTAAACTGTTATTTTTTTGTAGATTTCCTGAAACGGAATTTGTAAATGTATAATTACTGCTCTACATATGCGCCATCAAAGGATAGACTGAAGAACAGTTTCTTAATCTTAGCTGTTCACATATGTAATTACATTGGTAATAGCTAGTTGCTTTGCCTTCCTCCACTAAACTTTGCTCCTTAACAGTTATATAGTGTATATTCATGGTCAATTCTATAGGCATCTTTATAATACTGCACATAATTTCATACATAGTACACAGAGTTGTACTTTAATATACATCTTATAGTATAACATTCTAATCTTTATTACTGACTATTTGTCTGTCTATAGTGTATTTATTATTCACATTTCTGTCTCATGTTGTTTTTGCACTGCCCGAATCCATTTCACATGTACGTAAAGGGTTGAGAAATTAGATTCTAAAAATAGATTTTTACTTGCCCTGTCAGCATTTACATTGTTAGCAACATATCAGGAATAAATATTCAGATTTTTGGATTAATTAAACACTTCTTAAAGAAAATGCTTGTAGTCTGCAATAATAGCTAGAAAACTACAGCTGTAATACTTCATAAATGGTTGTGCTGGAAAGTGTGGCATAATGTGAAAGCATTGCTGATTTGTTTATAATCTTGTAACCGAAGTCATAATTCTAGTAATCGACAATGTTATCTTTAATACATGCTTAGAAATTATTGGAACACAAGAGTGTAAATACTGGCACAATAAGATCAGGAGTTCGCTTAACCGTCCTGAAACTCTTTTGCCAGCGGCTCATCCTTATTGTTGAGCCCGGATATTGCAATAAAGTACTTTTACAACAACAACAACAACTACTATGACAATTTAATAGAAACCAACATCTTCTGGCAGTTAACTGAGCTCTCCAACTCTTTTCTCTCCTGTTCTCACTTTCCGGTGTGTTTGCGCTTGTGTGATTTCACCATTAGGCTTGACTACTGTGCCGTTTCTCGATATGACGACAATTTCCTGCTGAGGCGCATGTCAAATGAAAAATGGTGTGAGATGTGTGAACCACATGGTCAGAAAGGTTCACAGCTTGTGAATGCAGATTTCATTCATCCATGTGTTACCAAAGAGCGTAGCACTAACATGAAATTAGCTTTTTAGCAAGCTTCTTGATTTCAACGTAAAATTGGCATGTTACTTAACTCCATCCCAGCGTGAGACTCTGGCTTTTTTGTTGAAGGATTTTGTGTTGAATGCTCCTGTCAGCATGAGCTACATGGAAGTAAGCATCTGTGTAATAAATGCTAGTGATGGCTTTTAGGTGAACTGCATAAGTTCTTTAAAAAGTAGTGTATAACTATCAATGTCAGAGTATATATTGCAAGTATGAGGCTCTATACATATCACTTTATTGGCTTTTGAATTTGCTAAAGACATAAGGTAAAACTCTATATTGATTTTCAAAGACCTATCATTTAATGTGTGCTCTTCGCTTTTCAAATCGCTCTTACAGCCCTGCAGTGAAGCGCATGTTAGGGGTTTGACAGGTGAATCATTTACATGCATTTACAGATATTATAGTAGTGGTATAAAGAATTGATTGCTGTTGTGTAGGACCATTAAAAGAAATGATGAAGTTCATACTAACAAAGAATGTCAGAATTGGTGCCAAATAGAGTAATTATATCACTTTGGGGACTTGGACTGGAAGTTCTTACAAAGAGTGTTTTTTTTTTTGGCAGTAAACCAGTTAAGTTGTGAGTGACTCATTTACTAAACTAAATTATTTATTATGCAAAGTGATTTTAAAACCTCTTATCTGTAACTATTTGTTTCGTGAACAGCATATACAGTATATAGAACAGCATTTGTCTATCTGGGGTCCAAAAAATAGCTGGTGTCTCAGTGGGAAAAAAATTGAGAATCGGACAGAATGCTCATTGAAAAATAATGGCAAGCAATATGAGGCTACAGCGACTGGCTATTTTTACAGCTGCCTGGATTCCAGAAATATATATTTATTTATTTTCTCCACGGGGATTTAAGCAATTCTTCAGTATAGATAATTCAGGAATAAGTTGTAAACCTTGAAACCAAAACAACCAGCTCAACATTACAAAATTTGGCTCCATAAACTTTGGACTAAAAAAAGTCCAAAACTGCATATTTTTTTATGAGGTAGTAAGCTATAAAGCATTGCAAATGATGTAATCATATCATCAATGATGGTACAATATAAAACTATTGACTTTAAATCAAAGACAAAGCACAAAAGTACAATGTATTAGAAATTGTTAAAAATATTGATACTTCTCATGAAGTATTTATCATTGCGTAATAGCCTCAGAGCTAATGGTTGGTCTATCTTGAAATATTTGCGCATTATTCCTAAAAATCTATTTCTCTGTGGAGAAAATGAATGGGATTTTTTTCACCCTGCTGAACAAACACCCTCAGTATGGTACCATAAAGCAGCCTTTTTTCATTTGCGCGTGGGCATTTTCTGTGTGCTTTTTGTTTACACATTTTTGTGTGTACATATGACCAGGATTTAATCTGTCATATCCAATTTATTCAGCCTTTTCTGTGATGTGTCTTCTGGTTTATGGTGATAAAAGGGTGGTAAGGTGGTACAATGTTCCCGTGGGAATGGAGGTTCAAGTCCAGTCTGTCATGTCTCGATTCCACACGCTCTGTTTTCCCCCTCATTTTGCTATATACCATCTCTATCCATTCAGTATAAAAGGCACAAAGACATATATGTATATTCATGCTTTTATATGTATTATGGTATATAATATCAGCACTGTATAGCCTTATATAAATGAGAATGCCGAAGGACAATCTTAGCCCTTCCTTTCTGCGCAGTACATAAATCACCCAAGTAGTGTGAAAATGCACATGCGGATTATCTGTCATCATTGAATTCACGTATTGACAAATTGGAGCCGTAGCCATATTTGTTTGTAATCTGAACCTAATGATGTGTTGGCTGAATTCGGTCGGGCTGCGTTAGTCCAGGGTTAAAGGGAACCACCCTGACCTCACCTTGGACCCCTCGCTGTCACAGTCCCCCAGCGAGTGACTGATGCAGGACTAAAGGACCTACTTGTTTATGTTCAATGGAGAGCTTTCTCTCCCGTCTCCCTGTTTATTTATGAGCCCCTCTCATCCAGCCTGAGTGAGGGGAGATAAATCTGTCACACTCAGATCTACTACCGCTACAACCCACCCGTGCACACCAGCTAACTCACACTCTCTCTTTAGTTAGGTTAGAGTACACGAAGACAACATTCACTTTATATTTTGCGTTGTTTTTAATTACAGGATTTTGAAATGGGGTACAACTGTGCTAAAAGCCCCCTTAAGGAAAGTGTATTATATTATATTACAGATATTATTATTATTATTATATTATATTAAATATTTATTTTTTTATTATACTTATTATACTCTTTTTTTTTTCTTTGTTAGTATTAATTACAGTTTTGTTGTGAAGGGGAAAGTAATTTACCGTTATTCGTAATAATAGAATATACATATATATATATATATATATATATATATATATATATATATATATATATATATATATATATATATTGATTTGCCATCTCACTGAAGATCTCCATGACAGACCTCCATTGGCTCTTTGTGTACAACAGACGCTAATGCTTACAGTCAGCTGAGCATTGCTTTGTTTTTATTTCTCCTTAAATATAGTTTAAAGAGGACACATGATTTATGTGTTTGAAGTTCAGAGTGATCTGTGGGTCCGGAAACAGTGACTCATCTTCTTGTCATAACTTGTCATGCTGCTCATATTTTTGGATGGAGCTGCATTAAAGGCCTTCTGTTTGATCATCTGTCTATTTAGAAAGGCACCGGAAGTGCTGTCACTCACAACATTGAGCACCTGTTACAAATATTTGCAAACATATTTTAATGGAAGGTGGATGTTTATTTATATATTTTATGTTTTTTTTAGTTGCAATGATTGTGCAATTTAGCTACAATTGGAGATGTCTGTGCTACTAAATGTATAATTGTGTACATGTATATACTGAACAAAATTATAAATGCAACACTTTTGTTTTTGCCCCCATTTTTCATGAGCTGAACTCAAAGATCAGGAGTCTGAAAACCAGTCAGTTTCTGGTGTGACCATCATTTGCCTCACGCAGTGCAACACATCTCCTTCGCATAGAGTTGATCAGTTTGTTGATTGTGGCCTGTGGAATGTTGGTCCACTCCTCTTCAATGGCTGTGCGAAGTTGCTGGATATTGGCAGGACCTGTCATATAGGTCTACTGTCGTATACGCCGATCCACAGCATCCCAAACATGCTCAATGGGTGACATGTCCGGTGAGTATGCTGGCCATGCAAGAACTGGGATGATTTCAGCTTCCAGGAATTGTGTACAGATCGTTGCAACATGGGGCCGTGCCTTATCATGCTGCAACATGAGGTGATGGTCATGGATGAATGGCACAACAATGGGCCTCAGGATCTCATCATGGTATCTCTGTGCATTCAAAATGCCATCAATAAAATGCATCTGTGTTCGTTGTCCATAACATACGCCTGCCCATACCATAACCCCACCGCCACCATGGGCCACTCGATCCAAAACGTTGACATCAGCAAACTGCTCACCCACACGACGCCATACACGCTGTCTGCCATCTGCCCTGTAGAGTGAAAACCGGGATTCATCCGTGAAGAGAACACCTCTCCAAAGTGCCAGACGTCATTGAATATGAGCATTTGCCCACTCAAGTCGGTTACGATGACAAACTGCAGTCAGGTCGAGACCCCGATAAGGACGACGAGCATGCAGATGAGCTTCCCTGAGAGCGTTTCTGACAGTTTGTGCAGAAATTCTTTGGTTATACAAACCGATTGTTGCAGCAGCTGTCCGGGTGGCTGGTCTCAGATGATCTTGGAGGTGAAGATGCTGGATGTGGAGGTCCTGGGCTGGTGTGGTTACACGTGGTCTGCAGTTGTGAGGCCAGTTGGATGTACTGCCAAATTCTCTGAAACGCCTTTGGAGACGGCTTACGGTAGAGAAATTAACATTAATTCACGGGTAACAGCTCTGGTGGACATTCCTGCAGTCAGCATGCCAATTGTACGCTCCCTCAAAACTTACGACATCTGTGGCATTGTGCTGTGTGATAAAACTGCACATTTTAGAGTGACCTTTTATTGTGGCCAGCCTAAGGCAAACCTGTGCAATAATCATGCTGTCTAATCAGCATCTTGATATGCCACACCTGTGAGGTGGATGGATTATCTCGGCAAGAGAAATAGGCCTTTTGTGTACATAGAAAAAGTCTTTGATCTTTGAGTTCAGCTCATGAAAAATGGGGGCAAAAACAAAAGTGTTGAGTGTATAATTTTGTTCAGTGTGTGTATATATAAAATATGTATATGTGTACGTGTGTGTGTGTGTGATATATATATATATATGTGTGTATATATATATATATATATATACTGTATATATGTGTGTGTATGTATTTGTATATGTATATGTGTGTGTGTATATACATATATATATATATATATATATATATATATATATATATATATATATATATATATATATGTGTGTGTATGTATTTGTATATGTGTGTGTGTATATATATATATATATATATATATATATATATAAATTATTTTAATAGCACAAATTTATAGCTGAATTATATCTATATACTTCCAGTCAAATGTTTTGGATCAGTAAGATTTTGATAATTTTTTTTGAGAAATGAATACCTTTATTGCGGGTGCATTGATCAAATGTTACAATAAAGACATTTTCATTGTTACAACAAACAATAAATTTTTTGTAAATTTTAATCAAAGAATCCTGAAAAAAATATCATGGATCCCACAAAAATATTAAGCAGCACCACTGTTTTCACCATTGATAATAATAAGAAATGTTTCTTGAGCACCAAATACGCATATTAGAATGATTTCTGAAGTGTCTTGTGACATTGATTGATACGGAAAAGCTTTGCCATCATTGGAATAAATTATATTTAAAATGCACATTTCACAATATTACTGTTATTGAGCAAAAAAAAAGCCACTTTGGTGAGCACAAGAGTTCATTTAAGAACACACACAAAAAAAAACTTTACTCAAAGAACTAGGCTAATGCTAACTTTAACAGACCAAACTGTGCCTCCCACATTTGTTTAAAATTTTTAGCTGGCAGATGATGTCTCTGAGATTCTTTTATCATTATCAGTCATTGTTTTCCCATCAAATTGTGAAAGTTTAAAGTGAGGCAGGCTCAAAGGAAAGCTTTAAAAATGCATCTAACAGCAGTAACAACCTTTGCCGACGTTTGTTGATGACAGCTCTAGTGTAATCCCACAGTATTCAGCTAGGCAACATTTCCATATGCGACTGCCAAGACCGTAGCAGTCGAATCCATGCCCTCCAAGGAATGGCTTTGATAGTCAGACTCAAAGAGATTGTGTGGTCCTAGACTGGATAATGCTAGTGCTATCCGTGAGACTCCCAAGAAAAAAAAACTCACTATGCCGGTTATGAAGTGAGGAAGAGGGTAAATACTGCACACAGTATCACAGGGAGGGAAAACATCACAGCAACACCTGGTTAGGGATCATAACTTTTCCAGTAAATGTACAAACTGTGTCCTTAACGGTAAACAGGAGCTGAAAAAAGAGGGACCAGTGTTCGGACTGTGCCTCTGAAACGCCCTGACAAAAGACAGCTTAGCCAACAATTTCCTCTCCTTCACAGAGGGGGGAAATAAAAAAGCAAACTGGCTGTGGGAAAGACTAGCTTTATCCACAGTCCTTTTGATGTTGGATTTTGTGTGTGTGTGTGTGTGTTCAGGGCACCGCCGGTCCTACGAGAGCATTGGTTATCATTGTGTGTCAAGGGAGGAATACGGTCGCCTCTGGCCCCTGGAGAGACACTCCTGCGTCACCCGAATCCACCAAAACAGGCAGAAAAGCTAGTTAACACTGCAGCCGTCGCGGACACACAGACCCTGGCCATTAGCGAATGCTCTATCTCTCTCTCTCTCTCTCTCTCTCTCTCTCTGTATGCCGGGTCTGGTGGCAGTGATTAGAGCGCTGTGGAAGCCTCTGTAATAAGGACGGGGCTACGGCTTTTGCGCTGGCATGATCTGCTGTGCGGCCGTGGCGGGTATTTTAGAGGGCTGCAGCAGGAAGATAGGGAGATTGAATGGGGGCGGGGGGAACTGTCCTGAGGTAAGAGAGAAGAAAATGGGTGAACTGGTATAAGTTGGTAAAAGAGCTGGCATGAGTGACTCGGAAGGGAAATGCACCAGGTCGACGGCCTAATGGCACAATTATCTTCGAGACCTCTAGACAACCTATCTCTGTTCTGCAGTGTCCTGTTTGTTGTTATCAGTGGAAAAATCATTGGCATTTACACTTCAGATGGCATTTACACATCAGACATGCAAAGGTGACATCAGAAGCTGTTTGAATGGGATATAAACTTTTTTTGTTGGTAAGATGGGTGTATCCACCTTATTTTTAACATCAGCGTGGATGCGGCCATTTGTAACTTCAATGTGCAAAGCTTCCCGTTTCATTTACTTTCAGCAATTGTAGCTGCCAACAGTGTGTTATGTTGCTTGAAATCGCAAAGTGGTATTTGCTTTCAGATTATTTTAATTTATTATCCTAATTATTAACACGCTGGTTTGTAGCACAAAGAGTGTTAACGTTTACTGCATTTTGTTATTCTTCTAGTTATTTACCTATTAGCGGCTAATGAATCGGAAGTTGCACACATTCACTCCAATGATTCTGGTACTTCAATGACATGGTTAACGATTATTTTAGTACATCAATCTTCACGCACATCAACAACAATAACATTTCTTTGTCCCATTTTTTCCGTCATCAACCATGTTGGAGATAACTACCCTATTGTTGCTCTGTACCTGTTGTGGAAGTCCCAAATACGGCAGAAAGCCAAACGCCACATGTCTGGGTTCACAGAACCATCCAGAGGCACAAATTTGTATCTATTGGCGGCGTCTTTGGATTGACTTTATATGTAATCTTGTGTAAATAATTAAATTCGCTTTTGGTATGCACACAACATTAGATTATCTGTAGTTGACTGCAGACACAACTCAGAAAAATGTATAAGGAAAATTGTAACACTTAATATGGCAGCTGTAGAAATGGAAGTCCCGCCTTTCATTTAAAAGAACCAATCATGCAATTGTAATGCAGTTTTCTAGTGGGATTTGAGCTAAAACAGCAAAAACATGTATGTTATCATTGTTGCCTGAATGTTTCAGTTATTTGAAATGAATGTCATTGGAGTGCAGTCTTCATAATTGGAGATTTTAGTTTTTCCCCATTCAAGTGGATAGCTATACGTATATGCCAGTTCCCTACATAGAAAATAGCTGCCTAGTTGCATTACTAAGGTGGCGGCCAGCTAATCAGGTTTCCCTTAAAGGGATAGTTTACCCAAAAATAACATTTCTATCATCATTTACTCACCCTCCTGTCATTCCAAACCTGGATTTTGTAAAATATTGGTAACCGACGCATTTTGTTGATCACTGACATAATCCATTGTATGAAAAACAACAACAACAACAACACTATTTTGAGAAATTTATCAAAACATCTACTTTTGTTACACAGAAAAAAAGTCATACATATTTGGGAAGACATCAAGGGGAGTAAATTGACAATTTTCAGTTTCATCGCTTTTAGAGGGTCGTTGGACATAATCGGCCATGTCCTTTTTATCAATAGAGATATAAAGGTGTGTTGAATTTGTCCAGTCACACCTGTGAGCTGTAAGTGTAGCTTAGCACAAGGGATGACAGATGGCCAGGTTGTTAGTGAGTGCACGGTTTGACCTGGCCCAGCATGAGGAGCAGTCGACTGACAGCGGCCAGTGCAGATCCCATACTCCACTGGACCATCCCTTTCCCGCATGGCAGCCAGGTCTGGCCTTAAACACTCCAGAGACCCGCACTTACTGTTCGGAGCATTACACATCGATGAGAGGTGAAAAATGGACTGTGTGTGTGTTCACTGAGAGAGAGACAGAGAAAGGTGTCCAGAACAAAAAAACAGCCACATTGACTTAACACACACAGACATGCTGACTAAACACAACAGAGAAACAAACACTGACCAAATGTACACTTTGTATATGCGCACGATGGGTGTGTGCGTGTGTGTTGGTATCGATTTATTGTGTAAAAGCATGGCAACATAAGCCAATCATAACGGACATGCTTTTGTTTGCATTTGAATCAGGAACAAGAAAAATCATTTGAGTTTTCAGCAGACAGACATCTTTAAAAGACATTATATGAGGCAAGAAGCATTATTCACACATTTAAACCCTACACGATACATTTTAGCACAGCTTTTTGTATGTCTGTTCAGGAGTCTAGAAGATAAAACGGGCTAGATAATTACTTGACTAGACACTTTTGGAAGGTTACCAAGTAAAGTTTAACCAATTAATATGCAGTCATTATTCATGTTCAGCAAATATACTATTATGCAGAGGACATCTAAATGGAACCTAGTGCAGGGCTCTCTAGAGATGCACAATATATCGGTACCATATCTGCTATTTGCTAAAATTAGCATTTTTCTAAAAAAATAAAAATAAAAAAAAGTTATGTATCGGTATCAATCAATATTGGTATGACTGATATTTAATGTACATGCTAATCTCCCCAATTTTTAGGTGTAAATTACCTGTGGTGTCGTCTAAGTCTTTTTTTTTATGTAGCTTTTGACAATGTATTTTGGCACTATACATTTAAACACTAAAAACTAAAATGATTTATGTAGACAAAATACGGTTGTATACAATTTTAATATCAGCCATTTTGTAAATAATATTTATCAGTTTATTTGTATCAGGGTTATAACTGAAACTAACTAAAGCCATAGAAAGAACATTTTGGTTACTTCAAATAATATAAACGCTAACTGAATTAAAAATTAATAGAAAACTTACCAAAGCAACATTTCTCATTTTCATTTAGTTTAAATTTATGTATTACATTTTTTATTAAATTAAAATGAATAAAAATAGACATTTAATAAAAACCTAAAACTTATAAAAATGACTACACATAGCAGAAATCCTACAACTTTAACTGTAAATTGAAAATGAAAAATATAATCATAAAATTGAATTTAAAATATATAAAAACTATAATAGTAGCTCAATGATGCTAATAACACTTGGTGTTAACCAGAATTTTAATGTTGACACTGTGTCTTAATTTTGTGCACTTTCTTTGTTGACTAATTGAAATCAACAAACAACTAATCACAGTGTTAAAAGCCATTTGTGTGAGTTCTGTTTTACAAATTAATAATCTTAAATTTTTTTTTTAAACCAACATCCGTGAACAAAAGCCTCAATATAATTGGTAAATCAATTACAAGCAGGTCATAGTCTCTCCACAGACCTCATGTTTTTTTCTTCAGGATAATTTTAGCCGTAGCTCTTCCTATAGCTGTGGCAGGTAGCAACTGCAGCATTATTAGCAGTGGTTGCATCACTGGCGAGAGCTCAGAGTTCACTACCAGTCTTGAACAGTTGTTGATATAGTGATAGCCCTAGTCACAATAGGGATGGTGTTAGTTAGCCGAGGTTCTGCCCTGGCTGGCTAGAGGCTGTGTCGAGCAGCAAGGCCCTTGTGCCTGCTCTCCCCGTACACTGTCTCTGCACGTGTGCTTTTATTTAGCAGGAGCTGTCATCTCCCATAAACCCTCAGTGCGCTTACATCCATTGCCTCTGCCAACTTCTCTGCGTCAGGCACACTTGTTACAGGAGAGAGAGCTGACAGCTCCGGTCCAACTGGCCGCTCACTATCCCTGGAGAGAGACAGAGAGAGAAAGAGAGAAATTTGGTAGCATGTATTAACCCTTAGGCCAGAAATATACCTTATGTAAGTACACAAATGTAAACGGTGGCCTGTTGTACAACGTTGTACATGTGCCATCTCTGTGGCGGTAACAAACCTTGTTACTCAAGGGACATTAGAGTTATGGTAATGTGATGTTGTTCAGGTAGCTTCCTATTAACATGTTGACTTTAACTTACTTGCTCAGCAAGATTATTTTCAAAATATACTGCTGTACCATCATGTCAGTAGTTGACCTTAAAGAGAAAGTTATCAAAGATTTGTTTTTGTTAACGTATGCTATACCGCCTATAGTGAAAGTGTTTAACATAGCATGTTAGGACTAACAGAATTATTAATTTTGGCAGACAATATAATGATTGTCTGTTAACCCTTGTCAGTGATTTATTTGTATTTAACTGGGATTCTATTCTATTTTATTCTATTCTCCAAACTGCTTAGTTGTCCTACTGTATGTACGGTCGGGGGGATGCTGGAGCTTCGCTTCTGTTCTATTCTAATCGTATTATCCATCTATTCTTCAGACTGCTTAATTGTCCTATGTAGGGTAAGGGAACGCTGGAGATTCTATTCTATTCTATTCTATTCTATTCTGTTATCCATCTATTATCCAAACTGCTTACATTTCCTATGTAGGGTTGGGGGGATGCTGGAGATTCTATTCTATTCTATTCTATTCTATTCTATTCTATTCTATTCTATTCTATTCTATTCTATTCTATTCTGTTCTATTCATCCATCTATTCTCCAAACTGCTTAATTGTCCTATGTAGGGTCGAGGGGATGCTGGAGCTTCTATTCTATTCTATTTTATTCTATTCTATTCTATTCTCCAAACCACTTGTCCTATGCAGGGTCAGGGGAATGCTTGAGCTCATATACAGTATTATATTAATTACATTACATTCTGACTGATTCTGGCCTTATTGAGTAAAAGGCATAGCTTACCATGTTCCTCTGTGCAGTCAATAATTGTCTTTTGGTAAAAAGGTTTGGATCGAGTGAGAGCGAGTTATTCAATCGAGGGTAATGTTTGATGGTCAAATGGTACCCGTGGATTACTCTACAGATAGATGTGGTCAGAGACTGCCAGTGTTGAATTCATCAGCTTCTCATCTCATTTCTCACATGAAATACTATCATTTTCATGCACATGTAGTCACGGACACATTTATGCAGAGGTCACTGTATATTTTGACTGAGTGTAAAAACCACAGCTAGGGAAAACTTCTCATGTGTCTAAAACAGCTTCTTTGGTTCTTTAGCAGCCATGTTTGCAGGAGCTAAATAAAGAAAGCGTGTAGGAGTGAAGCTTTCAGGACTTTGGAAAGCTTTGGAGCGGCTCCCACCAGGGGCCAGATACCTCCTCTATGTCAGTTAGCCTGCTGGTTAATCATCAAACAAACTACACACAGACAGAAAGCAACAAAAAAATAACTTCTCGCCACATTTTGTCACGTTCCAGTCTCCTGTAAGCCCTCGAACGGACAGAAGATGAAATGCACGAGGCAAGGCGTGCTGACAACGCGAGGACATCCTTCACATTGGGCTTAGTGTTTCCATGAAGTTACAGCATGAGGTCTTCAGGTTTGAATTCAAATCATTGTACGGTCTCTGTTGAGTCCTTCTCCGCAGGGGCTTTCCTTTCAAGTGTTCCTTCCAGTCCAGAGAAAAGCAGAACACTTCTTCTTTTTTTTTTTTCGTGCTGAGATAACCTGTCTGCCTGGCTCTTGGGTATGCAGAGAGAGTTTCTGCTGCTTTAGTGTGCATGCTGTTTACTTTTAAGTAAAGAGTTTTAAGTATGCATTTGCAGACTCCGGTGACAATACATTATCAAGTAATTTTTGTTCTGCGCCCATGCTTGTTTGAGTGTGACATTTTCAAGCGTCAACATGGTTTAAATTCAAACTAAAACAATGTCACTGCATGCGAAGTAAAGTTAATGAGGACGCTTTGTTTTGTTTCAGAGCAACTTGCTGACCACCTTTACAGGACTGAAGAATCAGGATAATACAATCCACGGACAGATAATTACAGCACAACCCTGATCGCAATGCTAAACATAAGACCTTTATTCACTACAGCTCCAAGCTGAAAATCCATAAATCACAACTGCTGTCACATCATCACTATACTCTATATCGGTTTTAAAATCCCTGGATTTGACATTACCCTGTCTTCATAAAAACAGAAGATGGCAATATCGTTGAATCTCAGCATGTGACTTTACAGTTGTAGGCTGTAATATATATTTATTTATTTATTTATTTATTTATTTACAGTTTTTAATTAAACTGAACACTTTTAATAAATAAATAATCTATTATACAGTGGTTGGTAAACGGTCTCAAATGCTCACCAGTGCTGCATTTATTTGAACAATAATACAGCAAAAACAGTCAGTTGTAATGTATTCCTGTGATGGCAATGCATTACATAAATTCTATTTAAATTAATTGTATTATTTATATATTTATTGTATTATTTATATATTTAATTTTATTATTATTGTAGAAATTAGATGTGACTGACAACCGTTTGTATGTCTATCCTTCACAGCTGTGTTTTTAAAATTTCACTCTGACTATGCTGGTTAGATAGTCAAAAACGTTCTAGTGTCTTCTGATTATGAGACTTATGCGGATGCAACCTTCAGTTTTAACCTAATTTGAATTGAAAAGTTTGAGTTGAATTGATTTGAATCAAATTACACCGTGAAAATGCTTTACCACTGCCTCATCAGGACAGGACCTTGTCTTTTTCTCTTTGCTCTGTTCTTTGAGCTGTCATCAGAATGTCAAATAGAGCTGTCTTACCCATCACTGAACTCTTCTCTCATTGTTCTGGCCCGTGGAATAGATTGTCTTTGAAAATAACATGATTCCATCTGACCTTCCTTTATAAACCCGCATGTAGACACTTGTAGTGTACATCAGGTCATGTTGGGCGTTGTAGACGGGTATTTTATTGACATGGAAAGGGGAGTACTTGGTCGTCAAGCGGAACGCGTGACTCTTGTTTCTCCCTGAGTGTGTGTGTGTGTGTGTGTGTGTGTTTTTGGTACCTTCATGTACACTGGCACTGTGCAGCCCTGGCCTGTAGCCGGCTATGGGACAGGCCCGTCGTGTGGGGAGCAGGAAGCACCCCACAGGCCCTGTGCCTCAGTACCAGCAGGAAGAAAGGAGATTCTGCACCTGCTATTTTGCAAATCCCCGCCAAGCTCCAAACCCAGAGTCCTCCTTTTGTCCTTGGCCAACAGTGGCTGTGTCCCTTACTGTTGGGACGGGACGTGCAGGTGCTGCCGGGGCCGATCGCAGTGGTTGTACATCATTGATGTCAGTCATCGACAAGCGCCCTTTTTTTTCTCCTCTCAGGCATCGATTTGAAAAAACGTCAAAGTGTAGCCCAAGATGTGATCAATGGGAGCCAGGACCCTCCTGGAATCCCACTGCAGACTGGGAGGAGAGAATTCCATGGCACCGAGAATTCTCTCACACCTGTATTTGGCTGTCGACATTTTCCAAGTCTGTTCGTCCTTGTTCAGTTTGTTTGTTTAGTTCACTTTGGTTTCTGCCTTTTGTTTTTCTCCCCTTTATCTTATTTGGGTATAGGGTAAATGATAATGGCACAGAAATGCACATTTCCAACATCTCTTCAGTAAGAACTGAGTTAATGGAAGTTTATATGATGGCGAGACTGAGATGTTCTTTTAAAGGGTTAGTTCACCCAAAAATGAAAATTCTGTCATTAATTACTCACCCTCATTCATGTCGTTCCAAACCTGTAAGACCTTCCTTCATCCTCAAATCATAAATTAATATATTTTTGACGAAATCCGAGAGCTTTTTGAGCACCCCCCACCCTCACCCCCAATAGACTGCAATGTTATTGCCACTTTCAAGGCCCAAAAAGGTAGTAAAGACATTGTTAAAATAGTCCATGTGATTACAGTGGTTCAACCTTAATGTTATAAAGCAACGAGAATAATTTTTGTGCACAAAAAAATTAAATAAAAATAACGACTTCATTCAACAATTTCTTCTCTTCCGTGTCAGTCTCTGATGCTTTTCACATGCGTGTGGTGATGATGCAGGAGTAAAGTAGTGTTTACTATGTGAACAGTGTCAGAGACTGACACAGAAGAGAAGAATTATTATTGTTTAACTGTTTAACAGTTTTCTTCTTTTTTTAAAGAGAAATACTGTGAAATAATATTACTAAATATTTTCCTTTAAACTATATTTTAACTTCTAATTTATTCATGTGATGGCAAAGCTAATTTTTTAGCAGCCATTACTCCAGTCTTCAGTGTCACATGATCCTTCAAACATAATTCTAATATACTGATTTGATGCTCAAGAAAACATTCCTTTTTATAAATGTTGACTAAATTGGAGTCTTAAAGGTATCAAAGTATCCAAATTAACTTGAAGTTCAGAAAGATGGTGGGAAATGGTAATTTATGGCTGTATAGCTAAATTCCAACAGTTATACTAATATAACTGGACCTTAGGGGAAAACATTATGAAAAATGTATGATAGGCACTCTTTCATGAAGAGAAACCCAACAGGAGGTTGTTTTACTTTATAGTATTTAATCTTTCCTTTAATGATATTTAACACTTAACCTTTATTACTTTATACTGAGCGATAATGCAAGTTTTAAAATGACTGTATTCTAGACGAGGACCCTGCACACTTGCATTTCTGCCTTTCTACTTGGTGCTCAGATCATGTAAAGCAGTTTGTTAATGGCTTTTAGTCTCTGATTTGCATTTATATTTGGAGCAGCTCTTTACAATTAGTGTAAGAGTGTGTGTGGCAGGTAGCGCTGAAATCGGTCTTGAGTTCTGGATGAGGGGCAGGGCAAGAAACTTGATCAATCTATCTGAACTGCTTAGGGTGCAAAGAGTCTCACAGTCTCTCTCTCTTTTGCTCTCGCTCTTTTTTCTTTACTAATCGATAGCAGATGTTATCACAGCTCATCAGCTGTGAATAAGTGACGTAATAGAGGTCAGGCCACCGAGGACTTCATCTATTTTTGCAACCAGTTCAATGACAAGTGTTGATGAGACACACGTTCAGCAGCAAACACCGTGTGTGTTTGCGTTTGGGTGTGTTTGTGTACGACTTGGTTTACAATCATAGTGCAGTGACAGACATGGAATGATTATACTGAAAAATGGAGCTCTGTATAGCAGTGAACACCACGTTCAGCACATAGGTGAGAAAGTTAAAGAGACAAATGCAGGCCAACCGGTATCCAGCAATGCGGTAATGGAGCCACAGCTCGATATTGTAGAGGAAGAGAAAAACTATAAAATCGGTGAATAGGTCCACCTCGAGCGGGACCTTGGAAATGGTACGGAAATCAAGCACAAGGCAAACTAATAAAATTCACCCTCCAAGCACAAACGTTACCCTGCTTCGCTTGTCTTCATAAGAGCAAGCCAGCAATATCGTAAAACCTCAGAATGCTGTGGAGAGGTCATGTTACTGAATTTGTTTGCCGTTTGGAGATTGATAGGAATATGCAGATTGCATGCGTGTAAATTAAATAAAAGGAACCATTCTGATCTGCATTTATTTTGTTTTGCTGGATTTGTTTTTTAGCATTGTTTTAAATGATTCCTTAATATGTATGTGTATGTGTGTATATATATATATATATATATATATATATATTCTAATTACTGTTTTCTATTTTAATATATTTTAAAATGTAATTTATTCCTGTGATGTCAAAGCTGAATTTTCAGCAGCCATTCCTCTAGCCTTGATCCTTCAGAAGTCATTCTAATATACTGATTTGGTGCTCAAGAAACATTTCTTATAATTTCACTGTTAAAAACTGCTATGCTGAATATATGTGTGTGTGTGTGTGTGTGTGTGTGTGTGTGTGTCGAGCAGGAAAAGGCAGAGGGCCGTGGGAGAGCTGGTCGAGATCATGAAATCAAACATTTCTTATAATTTCACTGTTAAAAACTGCTATGCTGCTTAATATTTTTGTGGAAACCGTTATAGATTTTCTTCAAAATTCCTTGAAAAAAAAGTTAAAAAGAACTGGATTTAATTAAAATACATCTGCTTTGATTTTGATTATCTTAATGCGTCCCTGAAAGCATTTTTGTAAATCTTGTAGTCTTGTTGGTTGAGGCTTTTTTATCATTTTGAAAACCAAGACAATTTAATCTTTTTAAAAGGGTCATAGTATGATGATTAACTTTCTCTTAATGTTTTTCCATAAAATAGTTAATTGTACTATCAAAACATGCTGTAATCAGACCTCCGTACCCATAAAGTGTTCCGTTCGTTGCCTGTTGTCCGCAGTCTTGTCACTATTTGGGGTATTAAGTTTGCTCTTTCTGGCAGTCAGTGGGGTTACTGGTTTTGCAAGTTAAATACAGAAAGTTGAGGATGTGCTTATCTCTGGCTGACAAGTGCGATCTGTGTCAGAAATGGGTCCAAGTTGTACCCTGTGCTCTAGCTGCCCCGTTCTGGAACATACACTGATTGACACTGGCTTGCCACAAACTACCCAGCTTCCTTTTTGCCTTGAGCCCTTCTGGCCCAGATCAGTATACACAACTACACAGCGCAAATAGACAAAATATGCTTTTAAATGAGATTCTCATATTTTTTAAGAAACAAAGTCATCTGGTTGCACTTTGCCAATTTTGCACCACAATGAATTCAGCTGCTCGTTATTTTAATAAACAAGAGGTAGGGCAATATATTATTGCTCTGAAGTCACAGTGAAATATTTGTTTGTTACCTTGTCGACCCACAGAGGTGGTCGAATCGTTGGTAAAGCCACATTCTATTAGGTTCAGGAGGCCTTTCCTTCACTCACTTGGGGCCAGTCGCCTGGCAAGCTTAATACAAATTGTAATTGGGTGCCATAAATCGTGCACAGCGACAGACTAGGTCAAGGCCCAGAGACAAGATTACTAAAGCATTACGGTCAATCAAAAGAGTCCTTGAATTGGAAGATTTTAATTAGAGTTTGGCTCTTGTGTGTGTGCGCGTGTGTGCCGTGTACTAATGCGTGTCTCTCGTTGTTCTCCTGAAAGTTTGTTGAAATTTGGGGAACTGAAATTGGAATCAATTAAATCCTCAACGCTGGAAGTTAAATGCCAATGTGGATGCTAATAAAATGTCTCGGCTTCGGCGGTGTCAGTAATACAGTGATTAAAAATGTATCTTAATTGGCAATATTCATACGATTCACTGCAACGCTTGGGTTAATGTTGGAGACAGGGAGACGTCCTCGGAGTGCTCCTCATAAACCCTCGTCTCCTGTCTCTGCCGAGAGAATATTTGCACAATGAAGGGTTTGGCTCTGTTAAGCCCCCTCATGTCTTAATGGAGCAGATCCCCCTAATCATTCTGTAATCTCTTTTAGGCTAATGTCAGCAATATGTTCACAGAATTATTGCTGATTTGGAGCGCACTTTAAGATTGGGGAAGGGAAATCTTACGCTTGAGCAAGTGAGCTTTAGAAGTCTCTTGACAGACGAAAGGTAAATCTTCCATCGTGCTTGTTTTCCTCACTCGATTTTACATTCATAATAGGTTAAAATCAGCTCATTGATTCCAAAGTGCTAAGAAGCTTACTACTAAAATGTAACATTTGCACTAAAAAGTTTGAGTTCAGCCCTTGTTTGTGGGCGCCGTTTCCTTGAGGGCGACATCATTGCGTGTCACATGACAATATCAAAAGGCATCGTCTAGCTTGGGTAGGACTTTCAATCAGCAGATTTCCAAGCTTCATAATGCAAATGTTTAACAAACATGCTCTGAGGTTTCTGAAATGGCTCTGTTCATAAAAATGCATGAGTTCCTGATGTTATGCTTAAGGATCAAACTTTGGCCATTCGCCAGTTCAGTCTCGATGGCTGTGGCTGCCCGTCAGAGGCGAGGTAGGCTGAGCTTCCTCAAAAAACTATTTACAATAATGTAACAATGAAAGTGATGACATCCATCCATCCATCCATCCATTTTTCTGTTTCTATCTATAGTTCTTTCTATTTTTCTGTTTCTATCTATAGTTCTTTCTATTTTTCTGTTTCTATCTATAGTTATTTCTTTCTATCTATTGTCCTTCTTTCTCTTTCTATAGTTCTTTCTATTTTTCTGTTTCTACCTATAGTTCTTTCTATTGTTCTGTCAGTCTTTCTTTCTATCTATTGTTCTGTCTATTTTTCTATCTATCATCCTTTCTATTGTTCATCCTATTTATCGTTTGTTCTATCTCTTTCTTTATACCTATCGTTCTCCCTATCTTTCATTCTATTGTTTTTGCTATCTTTCGTTCCTTCTAATACTGTATGTACAGTATGTGTGTATTTAATGTGACACACACACACACACGCGCACACACACACACACACATATATATATATACACACACACACACACACACACACATATATATATATATATATACTTGTGTGTGTATATATAAATATATATATATATATATATATATATATAGGCCATTATAATATAATAATAGCATATATGTGTGTGTGTGTGTGTGTGTGTGTGTGTGTGTGTGTGTGTGTGTGTGTGTGTGTGTGTGTGTGTCGAGCAGGAAAAGGCAGAGGGCCGTGGGAGAGCTGGTCGAGGCCGGTGCCGTGATTGCTGATGAGCGACACCTGCGCGATGCACCGGTCTCGTATCTCTCACGGAGGAGCGCAAGCATAAAAGGAGGACCGAAGACCGGAGATCGAGAGAGGCCAGGCCTGGATTTATGTTGTGTTTTTATATATGTGACAGCAGTCGTCCGTGAGGGGCTACTGTCTTCAGTTTAACAATAAAATAAACAAATACAAAATGAAAGTCTTCAAATGTAAAAAAAAAAAGAAAAAAAAAAAAAAAGGCAGTAGTCCCTCACGGACGACTGCTGCCACATAAAACAGAAACAAAACATCAAATAAAATCCAGGCCTGGCCTCTCTCGTCCTTCACGTTGTTGTTCCTCCTTTTATGCTTCTGCTCCTCCGTGAGAGATACGAGACCGGTGTGTTGCGCAGGTGTCGCTCATCAGTAATCACAGCCCTCTGCCTCGTCCTGCTCGCCACAGTATATGAATATGATATTATACAAACATATTATATATATATATATATATATATATATATATATATATATAATCTATACACACACACTATGTTTTAAGTGAGAGTAGCCTACTTTTGAATTGTTGTCCACAGGGAAAGATTCATTTTGACAGCAGAATGATGTTATTATTGCATCTACCTATTTGGACCACACTAACCAGACAAACCTTGACCCCTCATTCACATCGCGCAGCAGTCTCGCGTTCAGTGTGGACAGACAAATTGCTTGTCGCTGGAAACTTGTCGCCTGGTTAGGAAATGATGTAAGAATAGTTTACTGTCACACATCAAGGAGCAGAAAAATGTGGCGCAAATGTAACACTGTTTAAATTCAGCAGAAGTAGGTTTCATCATTCTTTAGCGAATGCTATTATGTCTTAAATATCCCTGCAAGGCACACAAGAATATCCTAATTCATGAATAAACAACCCAATGGCCCTTGAGAAAGCAATGATACAAGTGCTAGATCTAAAACTCTTGATATTAACAAATGTAGATGCCTGGAGACGAATAACCAAACCACCACTCATAGATACATCAATCATGCAGCAAATAAAGGCACTTTAATGTCTTAGAAAGAGCAAAATGAAACTTGTTCTCTCTCTGAAACTTGAGGAATGCGATCAGCAGTGGGAATGCAAACGTATGCCAATGTCACCGGATGCATCTCATCAATTAAATGTATGGCCAGGAGACCAGAGAGGTGAATGATGCATATGTCCAGCCAGCGAGAGGAGGAGAGAATGTAGCCGATTGTCTACAGGAGTCCTCTGGGAGCCCTCTCCCCACACCTGCTATCTCATTGGGCCAGGTGGGAGACGGAGCGAGAGAGACCCTGACAGCCCGACATGCTCAAGACAAAGTAGGGTACATCCCTCTCCTCCACCCTTGGCCAAATCATGTGTGAATAACACACCACTCATTGACTTTTTGAAACTTTTGGCTTAGTGTGGAGAAAAGACGACACGACATTATGCATCAAAACTGCTTTTGAAGTTACTGATAGACATTTATCTTTTATATTTAATTTTTGGCCATTTTGGTTTTTTCTTTATTGTGACAATCGAGAGAAAACAGGGTATCATGCAAGAAAAAAAGAGAAAGAAATGATTCAAGCCGAACTCAAAGTTGTGATGACCCCTTGAGCAGCACGAACACCATAATTGCTAGGTCACAGGTAGTAATATAGTAAGTTGTAAACATTGACACATTGTGTACAAGTAGTCCGGCGAGCAGTAGTGTTAATGACAGTGAGTTTTAATATAAAATACATTTTCTTTGTCTCATTATTGTGCTCCCATTCTCAGATCATACCTGATATTTTAAAATTGTACAATAGAATAACATTTTTAAATATTCTAGATTTATAAAATTATATTAATAATGTAATATAATGTAATATAATGAAAGAGAGTGTGTGTGTGTGTGTGTGTGTGTGTGTGTATGTGTGTGTGTGTGTGTGTGTGTGTGTGTGTGTGTGTATGTATGTATGTATTCAGAGTTATTAGTTACTTGCCAATAATTATTTTTAAATTCCATTTTCAAGGAATTAATATGTAATGTTTTCAGTTATTATCCCAAAACTTGATAGAACAAGCTCAAGGATACAGACTGACTTTGTTTTCTTCTAGTTTCGTCTCAAGTCTAAAACCCAGTCAAAAGAGAGTGCAGGGTAAATTTCACAAAAGGGAAACAGAAGTGGGATATCGTAGCTTCGGTTCTGTGTCGATGACACCTCTCGAAAGCATTTCATTCATCAAGGGGGAGAGGGCTTGAGCCTGTGTAAATTGCTGCAGATAAAGGGACAAACCTTGAAGAATTGGATTGTGAGGCGAAAGGATTTGAATTCTCCTCTGGTGATCGGTACCGTGCATGGGACCGCTTTCGTAGCCCGTGGCTCCTGTTGAGCTTTACCGCAGAGCTGTTCTTTAGCTCACTACTGTTATTATTTCGCCTGAATACACACAACTCAACATGTCCTACAGCAGGCATCATCTTTGCCAGAGGGCCCTTTTTTGTTAAAGGAGCATATCTTACACTTTTGTAGAACTTTATTTTATTTTTTTAAAGGGATCTTGAATGACATTTTTATTTTTTATTTTATAATGTTTTCTGAGGTCCACATATAATGTTAGCAAGATTTAAAAGACCAAAAAAAAAAAAGTAATTTTGAAGTAATAGGCTATTTTTTATCCTCTCTTTGACCCTCTCTCTTATGATGTGTGGTGGTAATGTCTGTCTGTTAGCTTACAGAAATAATTCACCAAAAACATGAACATAAAAGATCGATGTGCAGATAAAAAAAAAGGGAATAACCATTGTGCCGTGAATAATTTAAAAATAACTTTTTTTAGGTTGAGCTATTACTTTCATAAACTCATGATCGTAACCATTATGATTTCCGTTGTTGCTGCTTAGTTTTCATAAATGGTCTTTGTGGACTGGAAAGAGAGGAAGCTTTGCACTGGGAAAATTAGTGTATGTCTACATAACAGATGTCTCTTTTAAACTCTTATTTCAAACGATCAAGGCGAAATCCTGTTTTCCTTGATATGCCCCATTTTAAAGCTGAATTATCAAATACGCTTCTAGTAATAAAGTACTCATGAGAGCAATGAAAGAAACTCATAAATGTTCTATGAACCTATAATGTTTCTCCATCTCTGATAGCTCCCACTGAGGTAGCGTGTTTGTGAAAGAGAGCCATGGGATGCATTGTGGAAGTTGCCTTTTTGTTTCCTCCATCCAGACGCCCATCCTGTTTGTCAGCCTTTCTGCGCCCGTCTCACACTTCCAGAGGAAACAAAGTCTTTGCATTAAATCCCCTCTGCATAGACGAAGACAACCATGATGTTTAATTCATTTGCTTAGAGCCAGAGGACACTCCTTGTAAAATTCTAGTGTAAAAAGAAAATTTTGGAGAAGAAAGGAAAAGATTTTTTCCCTCTTATTTCCCCTTAGCATGTATGTGTGATAGGAATGAAGGCACAAGGCAACATAAATCAAGAAAGGTGAACCGACTTAATTAGCTGAATGGTTGAGGAGGGGGGAAAAGAAACAAATAAATAATTCAAGTGAAAGTCAAAGAGGAAGAGCGGAGAAGGTCGTCTCTCACCTCTCATCTGTTTTTGCTTCTCTTGTTCAGGAGAGCCGAGAGAGGGTCCAATGCTCCAGTGATGTCTAGCAACAGTGTCTCACTAATCAGGCCTTGATTAAACATCCATTCAGAGAGGCAGGGATTAGGGGAAGTCCCCTCGGAACCGGCTTGCTAGACTGAGAGGGAAGGGAGGCAGAAAAGTTTTGGATGTGTCAGTCATGCAGTCCGGTCATTGTTTGACTGCTTCCACCTCCCCAGCCGAGACCGGCAAAACAGTTCGTTTGGAGCCACAGAGAAGCAATGCAATGGAAGGGCAACACAATTATGTCCATTCAGACGCTCATCCCTGGAGCGCCGCGTGGGCCTCGGAAAAGCTCTGAAGCACATGCGGAAAATCTGTCCAAAACGGGGTGACCCAAAGGAGAGTGCCCTGCTTTGTCAATGAAAGTTATTCTGCCCTTGAATAGCAGAGAGCAAAGAGTATGGCATTACAAGATAGAAGATCTTAGATGGCATGCCTGTTTATCTCCTGCTCCTCATCATTGATTTGGTTATTGACTTATTGTCGAGCACGCTTTTTGCATTTTTAATTGTTAACGGGTCGGGTCGTAACAGTAAGGATTTGTTCTGCTTGTTCAGATTTGAACTTGCCCTACCAATATTTTTTACTGGGCCATATAAAAAAAAAAAAAAAAAAAAATATATATATATATATATATATATATATATATATATATATATATATATATTAGGAGCATATTAAATGCCCAAAATACATTTGTTTTTATTAAACATGACATTTTTTGTCAAATTGTATTATCATAAAACTATATATATACAGGTCCTTCTCAAAAAATTTGCATATTGTGATAAAGTTAATTATTTTCCATAATGTAATGATAAAAATTAAACTTTCATATATTTTAGATTCATTGCACACCAACTGAAATATTTCAGGTCTTTTATTGTTTTAATACTGATGATTTTGGCATACAGCTCATGAAAACCCAAAATTCCTATCTCAAAAAATTTGCATATTTCATCCGACCAATAAAAGAAGTGTTTTTAATACAAAAAAAGGCAACCTTCAAATAATTATGTTCAGTTATGCACTCAATACTTGGTCGGGAATCCTTTTGCAGAAATGACTGCTTCAATGCGGCGTGGCATGGAGGCAATCAGCCTGTGGCACTGCTGAGGTGTTATGGAGGCCCAGGATGCTTCAATAGCGGCCTTAAGCTCATCCAGAGTGTTGGGTCTTGCGTTTCTCCACTTTCTCTTCACAATATCCCACAGATTCTCTATGGGGTTCAAGTCAGGAGAGTTGGCAGGCCAATTGAGCACAGTAATACCATGGTCAGTAAACCATTTACCAGTGGTTTTGGCACTGTGAGCAGGTGCCAGGTCGTGCTGAAAAATGAAATCTTCATCTCCATAAAGTTTTTCAGCGGGTGGAAGCATGAACTGCTCCAAAATCTCCTGATAGCTAGCTGCATTGACCCTGCCCTTGATAAAACACAGTGGACCAACACCAGCAGCTGACATGGCACCCCAGACCATCACTGACTGTGGGTACTTGACACTGGACTTCAGGCATTTTGGCATTTCCTTCTCCCCAGTCTTCCTCCAGACTCTGGCACCTTGATTTCCGAATGACATGCAAAATTTGCTTTCATCCGAAAAAAGTACTTTGGACCACTGAGCAACAGTCCAGTGCTGCTTCTCTGTAGCCCAGGTCAGGCGCTTCTGCCGCTGTTTCTGGTTCAAAAGTGGCTTGACCTGGGGAATGCGGCACCTGTAGCCCATTTCCTGCACACGCCTGTGCACGGTGGCTCTGGATGTTTCTACTCCAGACTCAGTCCACTGCTTCCGCAGGTCCCCCAAGGTCTGGAATCGGTCCTTCTCCACAATCTTCCTCAGGGTCCGGTCACCTCTTCTCGTTGTGCAGCGTTTTTTGCCACACTTTTTCCTTCCCACAGACTTCCCACTGAGGTGCCTTGATACAGCACTCTGGCAACAGCCTATTTGTTCAGAAATTTCTTTCTGTGTCTTACCCTCTTGCTTGAGGGTGTCAATGATGGCCTTCTGGACAGCAGTCAGGTCGGCAGTCTTACCCATGATTGCGTTTTTGAGTAATGAAACAGGCTGGGAGTTTTTAAAAGCCTCAGGAATCTTTTGCAGGTGTTTAGAGTTAGTTAGTTGATTCAGATGATTAGGTTAATAGCTCGTTTAGAGAACCTTTTCATGATATGCTAATTTTTTTAGACAGGAATTTGGGGTTTTCATGAGCTGTATGCCAAAATCATCAGTATTAAAACAATAAAAGACCTGAAATATTTAGTTGGTGTGCAATGAATCTAAAATATATGAAAGTTTAATTTTTATCATTACATTATGGAAAATAATGAACTTTATCACAATATACAAATTTTTTGAGAAGGACCTATATATATATATATATATATATATATATTTATATCATTTAATAATACAATAAAATATATTTATGTATGTATATGTATATATATATTTTTTTTTAATTTTGGATTAGTGTTTTTATAAACTGATTAGAAAATGTAAGATTGTTGTTGATTGTGCCTTATTGATCGCTGGTTATGTTATTTTCATGTGTTCATTTCTTTTGTGTTAACAGATCTTTACAGTGAGGACTTTTTTTTCTTTTTGCTTGTTCAGATTTGGACTTGCCGTACCAATATTTTCTCTTAGCCAAGTACAAAAGTGGTGTTATTTTTATTTTATGTTAGAGTCTGAAAATACATCTATAACTATAACTTTCTATTACAGCTATTTATTATCATTATTGAAAATTTTATGACTTTATCATTAGTATTTATACAAGTGGCTGAGCAAACATAATTTTTTTGTGCTTATTTGTTGACCCATGGTTATCATAAACGTTATTTTTGTTCATTTATTTTTAATTCATCTCTCCCTTTCTTTTCATTCATTTAGTCAAAAATACGTTTTTGAGCCAACTAGTTTTAATGCCCTTTTTCATCTTTACCTGTGATGTATTTAAACTCTGCCTTTACAGACTGAGATATCTATTTTTGCAGTTCAAGGAAAATTCTTGAAAAGGTTAATGTTGCCAAAGGCGAGATCTCACCCACCAGTGCTCGAGAGGAAAATGGAGTTCATTGTTAATGATCCGCAGAAGCATTTAAATCGCACAGAGTTAAATTAACTTTATGCTAGCTCCATTTGAGTAGCACTGGATAAAGTAGGAATTCAGCTAAGGAAAGCCTAAACACCATTTTTACTTTTTAGGCCATCTAACCACACTAATGTATGTCAATATGTGTTTTTTCACCATCTTAAAGGATTATAATCTTTAGTAGAACATATTCTTGAATCTTTCACGATTTTTGATCTCAGTAAAACAAATAATGAATAAAGCATTTCAGGAGGAGATCCAGTGGACAATAACAGCTCTTAACACACATGACCTTGTTCTGTGGTAAACAATGATAAGCATGTTCCCTTTCGAGAGGTCTCTCCTATTGCGTAAGTAGCTTACGCTATGGGAAAACTCCTTTTCTCGAGAATATTGAAGTCTTTATGTAAAACGCATTGCAGCTGCACAGCTGACAGCAATGAACGAAGGAACTCGGTCATTGGCTGTGCTGCGGCAACTTGCTCGAACCAATGACGGGGCGACTCTGAATGCGCGACCAATGAGCGCGCTTCGCGCCCGCGCGCGTCAGAGCCCGCCAAGCTATATATTGGGCGCCCCGTCATGAGAGTTCTTTAGCCGCCTTCAAGCACCTCCTACTGAGCCATCCGGCGCGCCATATACGCAAGTATTTTACATCTGTCCGCCCCGCGACATTTGTGAAAGAGCAATTTTCCAATAAGGCGTTGTTTCAAATGCCTTCCTGCGCGTCGTGCAGAGACCTTCTCCCGGACGGGGATCGTCACATCATCTGCGCTCGCTGCCTGGGCCGTGACCACGCAGAAGCTGCATTGACCAAGGGCGGATGCCCGGAATGTGATGACCTGGGTCTCTCCGCACTACGGGCTCGCCTCGCCGCTTTCGCCGTGAGCGAGCCCATCGCCACCCCTCTGTTTGAGCCGCGCACTAAGAAAAAGCGCCGCTCACAGAGGCTTCCTGAACCTGAGCTCAGTGACGTCACGCCGAGCCAGTCTCCGCGTGCTTCACCGCCGCTCTTGCCTTCCCCACCGCCGGTTCAGTTCACCCAGCCGGACCCACACCCCTCTAGCAGAGCGGTGGGTCTTGTGACTTTCGGCGCGTCCGAGGACGACGGGGGAATGGACGACAGCTTGTCCATCGACGCTGCATCGGACGACTGGCCGGGCTCCACTCTCGACCCCGCCCCGTCGACGCTAGCTAGCACGAGCGGGGTCTCCACTATGGATACTGAGATTATCCGTGTCCTCTCTAAGGCCGTGGAAGACCTCGGGCTCGATTGGTCTTCTCCCGAAGAACCAACCCGGAGCCGACTGGATGAGTGGTTTCTGCAGGGGCGCCAGCAGGCCCCTCTGCAAAGGCCTTCTCCCTTCTTCCCGGAAGTTCACGACGAAATCACCAAGTCGTGGAAAGCCCCCCACTCTGCGCGCCTAAAGCCTTCTTTTTCTTCTTCGCTCTCCTCAGTGGACAGCGCGAAGGAAAGAGGCTACGAGGGAACGCCGCCCCTCGAGGAGGCCGTGGCCAATCATCTCTGCCCGCCCTCCACCACCGGATGGAAAGCCAAAGCTTCCCACCCCTCGAAGCCCTGCCGCACTACCTCTGCTCTCGCCGGTCGCGCCTACGCCGCCGCCGGCCAAGCTGCATCAGCGCTTCACTCAATGGCGGTACTTCAAGTGTTCCAAGCCAAGCTTCTCCGCTCTATGGACGAGTCTGGCCCCGAACCCGAAGCCTTCAGGGACTTACGCAGCGCGACTGATATAGCTCTGCGAGCCACGAAGGCCACCGCCAAGTCCATCAGCCGTGCTATGGCTAATTTGACTGTTCTCGAGCGCCATCTGTGGCTGACTCTGACTGAAATGAAGGACGCGGATAAGGCGCCATTTCTCGATGCGCCTATCTCCACCAGCGGGCTGTTTGGACCAGCGGTTAAAGGTTTCGCCGAACGCTTCACTGAGGCCCAGAACGCTTCACAAGCTATGCGTCATTTCCTGCCAAAGCGCTCCAGCTCATCGCAGAGCAGACAGAGACCGCCACAGCCGCAGCGGGCTAGAACAGCTCCCACCGCCTCTCAGCCCGCGCCTCAGGCTGACGCTCGACGCCGCTCGCGCTCTCACAACCGCAAGCCGCCTCCTGAGCGACGGGGTCCTCGGCCCAAGATTGTGCTGAACCCTGAGCCTCGAAAGCCGTCCTAGCCACAGAAATGAGAAGAGAGAGTGCGTGTCTCGCAAAAGCCGGACCACTCTCTCTGCAAAAGCTCAAACATTACCCAGTCCCCTTACAGGCGGCTGGATATGTCCATACAGCAGTCAATGAGCCAGTCACAGAGCTCGCTCACCTGCAAACAAACGCCGTTTTTATGGCGACGCACAGAAAACACAAAAAGAGTCTTTTTCTGCCTGCATCACTAAGGGTTCACATGTCCACAAAGTGTGCATTCCCAGATACTGTCAAAACAGTGCCAAATTCATTCCCAGCTCAGGCTGCGCTTCCCATGAATGTAGATCACGTGCCTACGGTCATGTACGCACCACTACGCACAAGCACTGTTCACACAGTTATAAATTCATCCCCAGTAAAAGCGGGAAACATTATAAAAGTGACGCGTGTGCCTACCACTGTTTATGCACCCCCACTTATAAACACTGCCCTTACAGTGTCAAACAAAACCTCAGCTCAGGCTGCGAGTTTTACAAACACAGCGCGCGCTGTTGTAATCACACACGCGCCCATTCACTCAGCTGCTCAGCGCGCGCCCGCGCCTCTGAGAGCTACGAGCTCAGGCGATTCGCTAGCCGGGTCCCTACGTCACAGCGGCCCGCCCCTAGCCTGTATTCAGCCCATATCTGTACAAGCAGCGGCATGGGAAAACATTCCAGATATGCCGAAATGGGTATTGAATATAGTAAAGCACGGATACTCGCTCCAGTTCGCTCGCAGACCACCACGTTTTACGACTGTGGTCGAGACGAAAGTGAGAAAAGAGTGTTCACATGTTCTACGCACCGAGGTGCGCAAACTAATAGAAAAGGGCGCTGTGGAAACCCCTCTCTGAGCGGGACAGGTTTTTACAGCCGCTATTTTCTCGTCCCGAAAAAGGATGGCGGTCTCCGCCCCATCCTAGATCTCAGACACCTGAACAAAGCACTAATGATTCGCTCGTTCAGAATGTTAACAACCAAGCATATCCTCCCCGTACATTCACGAAATGTATGGATGCAGCACTTTCCCCCCTAAGACGAAGGGGAGTGCGAATACTGAATTATCTCGACGATTGGCTGGTTCTAGCACAATCAGAGAGTCAGCTAATAACACACAGATCTTGGATTATCACCCATTTAGAATGCCTGGGTCTAAGAATCAATTTTGCAAAAAGCATACTATCTCCCAGCCAGAGAATTTCTTTCCTGGGAATAGTTCTAGACTCGATGCAAATGACAGCGCGTCTCTCATCGGAGCGCGCGCTCACCATCCGGCGCCTTGCAACATCATTCAGAGCGGGCGCGCGCGCCCCCGTCAAACGGTTTCAGAGGATGCTCGGTCTCATGGCCTCAGCATCGGCCGTACTCCAGCTAGGATTGTTGCATATGCGCCCTCTCCAACGCTGGCTCAAGAGCCGCGTCCCTACTCACGCGTGGCGTTCGGGCCACTTTTTAATCAGAGCGAACCACGGCTGTATAAAAGCCCTGACGCACTGAAAAGCCGCCGACTGGTACCAGTCAGGCGTGAGTCTGGGTGTGAACACAAGGAGAAAGATGATAACGACAGATGCCTCCAAAATAGGTTGGGGGGCCCTTTACGAGGGCAGGCCTGTCTCCGGCTTTTGGTCAAACCCGGAGAAGCGCCTACACATAAACTGTCTGGAAATGAAAGCGGTCACTTTGGCTCTCAGAGCCCTGCTCCCACATCTAAAAAACGAACACGTCCTGGTCCGAACGGACAACATGACGGTAGTGTTGTACATAAATCGCCAGGGTGGACTCAGGTCGAGCTCCATGCATTCAATGGCCAGGAGACTCATTTTATGGTCCCAGCACAACTTGCGCTCGCTGAGAGCAGCGCATGTGCCAGGCGCCCTGAACCAGGGGGCAGACATGCTATCCAGAGACAAGATTCTCCCAGGAGAATGGGCTCTCAACCCTCTGACGATTCAGTGGTTATGGAAAACCTTTGGCAAAGCGGAGATCGACCTCTTCGCCTCCAAGGAGAACGCGCACTGCTCTCTTTTCTTCACGAAAAGCACGGACGCGCTCTTCCAGAGCTGGCCGAGCCGCCCCTTATATGCCTTTCCCCCGATCGCGATGCTGCCACAGGTCATCAGTCGGGTCAGAGAGGAGGGAAACGCAGTGCTGCTGATAGCCCCACTCTGGAAGAACCAAACATGGTTTCCAGATCTGATGCAAATGCAATCTGCACCACGGCCGATTCCACTGAGGCCAGACCTCCTCAGTCAGGCCAGCGGGATGATATTTCATCCCCGCCCTGATCTGTGGGCCCTTCATGCATGGCCCCTCAACGGGTTCCCAGGAACCTCGCGAGCGGAGCACTAAAAACCATCGCTGAGGCGCGGGCGCCCTCCACGAGACGCTTATATGCCCAGAAATGGAAAGTGTTCACTGACTGGTGTAATACCAAGGGCCTGAACCCTGTAACATGCGAGATTACGAGTGTACTCGTTTTCCTACAAGGGCTTCTGGAGGCGGGCCGCACCCCCTCCACGCTCAAAGTATATGTGGCTGCCATCACAGCGTCACACGACCTTGTAATGGAATGTCCATTGGGAAGAAACGACCTAATTATTAGTTTCCTAAGGGGCGCCAGGAGGATGAACCCTTCACGCCCCCCCTCAGTGCCGATCTGGGACCTAGCTACGGTCCTAGACGCTCTTAAAGGGCCCCCGTTCGAACCACTCCGAACCGTGCACCTTAAACAGCTCTCGCTCAAGACGGCGCTCTTGCTGGCACTCGCCTCGGTCAAGAGAGTGGGCGACCTGCACGCGCTTTCAACAAGCGCTGCCTGCCTAGAATTCGGACCTAACCATGGGTATATTCCTAAAGTGCTCACCACTCCCTTCAGAGCACAGGTTATCTCCCTAACTGCGCTTTCGTCTCCAGCAGACGAACACGACGCTAATCTACTCTGCCCCGTTAGGGCTCTCAGAGTGTATTTGGAGCGTTCTGCCCTATTCGGACAGACAGAACAACTGTTTGTATGCTTTTGCGGCCGTACGAAAGGTTCCGCCGTTTCAAAGCAGAGAATCTCTCACTGGATAGTCGAAGCTATAGCGCTGGCTTATGAAGCTAAGGGACTTCAATGCCCCTGGGGAGTCAAAGCACACTCCACCAGGAGTGTGGCTTCTTCCTGGGCATGGTCGAGCGGGATACCGATCGAGGATATTTGTGCGGCGGCAGGCTGGGCCTCACCGTCCACATTTATCAGATTCTACAACCTACAGGTCCCGACATTGCATTCCAATGTGCTATCAGCATAATGCTAGTTGAACTGCGAGTTCGTATCTAGATTATGTATCTGCTTATGTCACACTGAGCGCCTTCTAGCCGCTCTGTATTTTTTCCCACATATAAAGCTCACCTCTGCCGGCTAGTTGGATGATAACTTTGCTTTTTAGCTCAGGCACCTGCCTCTGGCTATCATAAGGCGAAGTTCAGCACGCACGGCGTTTTGCATGGTGTTCCCATAGCGTAAGCTACTTGCGCAATAGGAGAGACCTCTCGAAAGGGAACGACTCGGTTACTAACGTAACCTCGGTTCCCTGAGAGGAGGGAACGAGTATTGCGTAAGCTGCCGTGCTTGTGCTTGGTTAGTTCGCTTCAGTCGTTTTAACCTAAAGAACTCTCATGACGGGGCGCCCAATATATAGCTTGGCCACGCCCATCTTGGCGGGCTCTGACGCGCACTCATTGGTCGCGCATTCAGAGTCGCCCCGTCATTGGTTCGAGCAAGTTGCCGCAGCACAGCCAATGACCGAGTTCCTTCGTTCATTGCTGTCAGCTGTGCAGCTGCAATGCGTTTTACATAAAGACTTCAATATTCTCGAGAAAAGGAGTTTTCCCATAGCGTAAGCTACTTACGCAATACTCGTTCCCTCCTCTCAGGGAACCGAGGTTACGTTAGTAACCGAGTCGTTATGTTCTGACTCCTCTGTCACAGCGAATGTTAGAGTTATTAACTGGATGTTTCTCATGTTATTAAATGATTTATCTAAGATCTCTGGAGATGACTGTTATGTCCAAATTAAGTTATATGACTTCATCAATCAGACAGAGATGTTTTAGGTCAAAACTATTGCTGGGGGGGGCTCATATTTGCTTGTGTTTTTTGTGCGAGGTGGGCTATTATATAGAAACGAGTGCGTGTCAGAGTATGACATTGCTCTGGGCCCTTTATTCTGCTTGTTACAGTACTAAAGTATTTCATTTATTCAGCGTGATTCTTGCTGAGAGCTCATTTTTTTTCTATCGGAGGGAGAGAGCGAACGGCACAGGAGGGGCGTAATGAAATTGCCCAAACGTACTTGCATCTCAGAAATCTAATCCATGTCTATTGTTTATTATTGAGAGACAGTCATTATTAAATGTACAACTTTGGCATCGTTTGAATACCAAGGGCAGGTTTTGGACCCTTTAAGCTGATGATTGCCCCTTTATCCAATTTGGAGGTGGTTAGATGGGGAGAGAATTGGTAGTGTAATTGACAGAGATTGCTGTAGGTTTCAGTGCTAATATGCTGGTTGCTGCTCACAGGTCGTTTGTTTCCTTTCACGGCTGTGAGAGTAGGTTGAAGAAACTTGCTCTGCAATAAGACACTGGGAAGGCTTTTTTTTTTTCTGTGACCACATTATACTTTACATAGCATTTATCAGTGTTGGGGTAATGTATTACAAGTAACATTCATTAGATTATCAAATTACTTTTTTGATGTATCTTGTAAAGTAACAAATTACTTTATAAATTTACACATTCACATTTTAAGTGATCCACATTTACTTTTCAGTTTAATTACTTTGCTCAAACATTTTCAACCCTTAAATGCATGAATGTTTCGCCAATCATTATAAGATATTCGGGTCTTTAGCAACCCGGATCTCTACCTGTCGCGATAATATAAAACTCTCCTGATATTAGAGTAATAAATACAGAAGAATAAAATAAAGCATATTTATTTTACCTTTTTGAGCTTGAAAGGGTTCAGTTTAAGCAGATGTTTTATACCATCATCACTGTCCTCGTCAGAGCTCATTTCCCAGTACATTAAGCATCTGGCTCATTATCGCAATCTCAAACATATTCTCAAAACTATAATTTTCAACATCTTCAAAATCAATATTTTGATCGCTGACAGCTTCTTCACCAGATCCACCATGAAGTGACCGTAACACTAATATTTGAATGCGTTTAGTACTTGGTCTGCTGTAAATCGCTGAGCCATTTCAAGTTTTGCTGATGATATTTCCTATTCTTCTGTTTTCTGCCTGTGGTGACAATGACACAGTGAATGGAAACTGGAGCTTTCAAGCTTTAAAAAAAGCAGAAAAGCTCCATAAAAGGGGTCCATATGATTTATGATTTGAGCAGCTTATTCTGCATATCCCGAAGCCGTATCATGCAAGAAACTGGATGATTTTTTTTTTTTATTGATAATGTTCTCCACCGTAACTTGCCATTCTCAACTGTACTATTTAAATATGTGCATATGCAAATTTGGTGTGTTGCTGTCAGTTAGAGGACGCAATAACAAATTACTTTTGGCATATTTTTTGGCTTAAATTTGTGGGCTGTTCATCATACACAATCTATCATACGACTCCAGAAAACTTGCAACGCATCATGTCTTTTATCTTTTTGGGTCACTGTTTACTTTCACTGTGTTTGGCTAAACTTCTTTTATGTTCCAAGAAAGAAAGTCATATAGGTTTGAAACAACATGAGGCTGAGTAAATGATGACAGAATTAGCATTTTTTTGGTCAAATTTATCTTCAAGCTTCAGATGTCTACGTGTGTGCGCGTTTAAACATACAATAGTGTCGTCAGGGCTGGATGCTCAAGAATTAGTCTCCAGATTATTGTCAGGGTTAGCAATCAATAAGGATGTGAAGTGGCTTATCTCTTGCATTGTGTCAATATCACCACCATCTGTGTTAGCCCTCTGATAAACAAGGTTTCAGGAAGCTCTCCTTAAAACAAGCATTAAGTTCTATTGGTGACATCTAAATTTTCCTTCAGGGCCTTTTGTTGCTTGCAGAACCACTTGATGACATTCCCAGTACACTGATGTTAGGCAGAATGAACGGCAAATACATAAGTGATTGATTGGTCGATTATTATCTAATTAGTCATTTAAAAGAACATGTCAACGTTGAGATTTGCGTGCACAGACCTGAACTTCAATGGAAATCAAGCTTCTTCTGATAAAATGCCACCCTTTCATGCATAAACAAATTTAACTATGAGTGTGAATTTTATGAAATGTTTGACTTTTTCGATAAGCGACAGCCTAAATCTATTTACACAAGCCTTTGTTGTATAAGAGTTAATGTCCTGTGAAATTAAAAAGCTCACCAAAAAACATTTCCAACTTGTAAAAGCAGCATGCTATCTATTTATGATATTCATGCTTGGCCACTAAAAAAAATGAGCCATGACTATGAAAAAAAAAATGCATTACTGGCAGATTCAACTCTGGAAAACAGGATCATTAACGAGGAAAGACGAAATGTCCAAGTGTTGAGATCAAACGCGCGTCCCTCCAGCTGTGCTACAGTTGCCTTTGATAGAAATCTTGTCTCGGTTGCTTTAAGATGTCAAATGACAAATGCTGCAATTAGCGGCCATCTTGGCGGACGGGCAAATCTTTAACATCACTGTTGCTAAACACAGCCAAGCATGAAATGAATGTGATATTACCAGGAACAAACATTAGAATAAGCGGTCATTTTTTTCCTCAAACGGATCCCAGGAGCTAAACTGACCTCATTCAGACTTCGAAAGGAACATTTTATCCCCAAATCTACAATGACAGCTGTCAAAATGTGCAGCTAATTCTCAGTAACAGCGCTAGATTTGAGTTGACCTGTGGTATGGTTTGTGCTAGCTGCGCAACACGAATTCCTCTATCTTCATCTTAATTCTAGTCATCCTCTATCTTCACCTATCTGCTCATCTCGGCATGTAAGAGCTTTTACCTGAGGTCTGCTGTGGCATGTGTTATGCGGAAGGATCTGGGTGGTCTACACTTAGCATTCCGGGCATCTGTTTGTCATTGTGAGTTATGCAGCTATAATTGCACAGTGCCGCTGGGCTAGACCTTGGGGAATGTGGCCTTGTCAAGGTGCATTCGTGGCAGGTTGCGTGGCTCTGCCCTTATTGATCAGGCATGGCCTGGATATCTCGCTGTGCTTGGGCTCCCCCCTCTGGAGTATTTACACAGCAGCTCATCTGAAGGAAAGCAGATAATTGGGTATATTAGAACCTAGAGGGAGAGAAACTTTAGGGCCACTTTTGCTTTAGTATGGGAAGACTGTGATACAGTACATCATTTGAGAGAACTGGGCAAGGTGAGATTGTTAAAAGCTTCTTGCACCAGTGTTATTTTAATATTTCATATGTTTTTATTTAAATGTTTAGAAAGTTAATGTGTTTTTGTCATTTTTATTAGTTTATGTATATTTAGGCTTATTTTTTTAATTTCAGTTTTAGTTTTAGTTGAAATTTGGGTTAGTTCTCTCAAAAATGTCAATTCTATCATCATTTACTCACCCTCATGTCGTTCCTAACCTGTAAGACTTTTGTTCACCTTCGAAACCCAAATGAAGATCTTTTAATGTAATCTGAGAGATTTGTGTCCCTCCATTGACAGTCCATGCAACTACTTCAAAAAGTTCATAAAGAGATCGTAAAACTAATCCACATGAATTGAGTGTAGTCCAAATTTTCTGAAGAGACATGATCATGTTATGATGGGTGTTTTTTATTAGAGAAGTATAAGTCCACTGTTGTGAACATAATTTCTGTCTTTTTCCTTTTTTCTTTGAATTGTTTTTGATGATTCAGGTAATCCAGTTCACAAAATTGGTCTAAATGATTCCCTCATGTATTGGACTGATTCTTGTTCCATTTAGTGGTGAACTCACTAGAGGGGATGCTTATCAGTGAAAAACGACTTCAATTTCAGTTTGTTTCTCACACAAAGCTATCACATGGCTTTAAAAGGCTTAACATACTGTAGAGCACAAGTCATTTGGACCACTTTTATGATACTTGTAGGGTGCTTTTTCATAATTTTGGAGCATTTTGGACAGCCCCAGTCCTGTGCTTTTATTATTACCCCTTCAACTTTTGTGTTCTGAGGAAGTCAGTCAGTCATACAAGTTTTAAACCACATAGTATAGGCAGAAGTTACAACAGACTTCTTGATAGTTAGAAGTGAGGTGTTCTTGTTTGTGTGAAGCCATGCTAATAGGAGTTGTTGAAACTTTGTTTTCATCTAAAGGAACCATTTAGGCCTGTTTCCAATTAGAAACATTGATCAAACGGGCACTCCTGCAGGTTATGTTCCATAGTATTCCGTCAACGTCTTGTTCCAGAGTGCTGGGGGAGAAAAGAAAAATCAATAGTATGCTTTTATGTGCAATAAAGCTGATTCTTTTGCAGGCGAACTGAACCATAATCAAGGTGTGTTAAACTGATGATGTTTATGAGGCAGTCTGTGAACACATATTATGAGGGTATAAAATGTCCCGTAAGAGAAATAGGTTTGATGGAAGCAAATCAATGCATGTTTACTGCTGCTTACACAAATATTCTATGTACAGTACACACTTTAGATGAGTTACTTCTTTCACTCTTCCTCTTTCTTTTTACTCCTCTTGGCATTTGATTAAAATATACAATTCACATATACAATAATATATTTATAACCCATTTTATGATCCGATAAAGGACAAAGTTTATAACTAACATTACTTTAACTTAAAAAAGCGATCATCCATCTATCTATCTATCATTCTATTGTTCTATCGTTCTATCTGTTCTATCTATCGTTATTTCTATCGTTCTGTCGGTTCTATCTATCGTTCGTTCTATCGTTATTTCATTCTATCGTTCGTTCTATCACTCTTTTGATTTATCATTTAATGTATTGTTCTACTATACGTTCTATCATTCTATCTATTGTTCTGTTGTTCCATCCATCCATCCATTCATCATTCTATCTATTGTTCCATCCATCCTCTCTACCATCTACTGATCATTTTGTTGATTTATCGATTTATCGTAATATCTATCTATCATGTATTTTATTCTTTCATGTTATCCATTGTTCAGTCTTCATGTTTTCCATGTAAAACTCACGGCCACATTTCTAGGGTGTTGCTATGCAGTTGCTACAGTGCTCTGAGTTGTTTTTAGAATGTTGTTATGTGGTTGCTAGGGTGTTTTTTGGGTGCATTTGCTTATTGTTCCAGCTCAAAAGAACCCATCCTAAAGTCTCTTTGATGTTATGGCACTTAAATATTGTTTGAGTCACTCCTGTAATGTCCGTCTGTGGGATTTATTTATTTGTTAATTTTTCTTGTCCGTTTCATCATCAGCCTGGTAAAACCACAAGACTGGTAGCTTTGAAATGTGATTTAGTTTGAAACACTTAAACAAGCCACACAATTTGAGGTATCATTCACTTCTGTAGCACAAATAGACACACGCTTGTGTTAGATGTCAGTTTGTCTGATTCATTGAAATTGTGCTTGTTGGCAAGATCCATTGCTAGAACGATCTTTCTGTGATCTGCCTTGCTAAGTGTTAAAATAGCCCTCCTCAGCAGACCACAGACTGTGTCTGTGACCCGATTGACCCGTGCAAGCTGACCATAGCCGAGAGCGCATGTTCACCTCCTTTACATGGCTCTTTACTGCTGAAGTCAGTGTCACACGCCCATCTTCCAAGATATTAGCAACTTGTCACGCTCTCCCTGCAGCTAAAAATATTCTGTCTGGGCTACTGGAGGGGTGGCCAAGTGGAACGGGATGACGGCTCGGCTCCTCTGCCCCTCTGATCAATCTCTCCCAGTCCCAAGCAGCAAAGCTGTCCCTCCTCGCCTTGTGTGACCTTTATCAAAGCTTTTCCCAGCATGCTCGGCCTGTCTGTCTGCTACCACCCAGCTGTCAGGTATAAGTCTCACCCAGCTTCTCCAGTGTGCGTAGTTGGTCATGCTGCCCTCAATGACACATTCTGACCTCTTGTCTTGGACTGAAGGAATGCCGCTGATGGCAGCCCCCACAATTTCATTTTTCCAATTATTTTTGGTATGATATTGGTCAGAAATATGAAGGATCCCTAATTATGTATGCATTTAAGTGTTGAGTTATATTGAAAGACCAACTAAAAGAAGCTTTGTCACCCTTTTGCTTTCAAAATATCTCTAAATTCTTAACCAGCCATGTATATCTGTGTAAACATTGACGCTTTGATCTTATTTATTCACTTTGACATCTTAAACTCTTGCAAGGGGTCATTGTTATCTGCATAAATCTTGATAGCTGGAATTCTGTTTGGTCGAGCCGCTCCTTCTATAGTGCCCTTGTTCAGCATCTGAACCCTGTTAGGAAAGAGAGTACTGTTGCCCAAGGGTCATCCATTTGCATTTCACTTGATGGTGAAATGTCAAAATAGCTCAAAGGAGTTTCTCTTGTTGTTTACTGCAGTATAACACTCCGCATGCCAAGCACTCCACGCTGCCTCTGAAGGCGCAGAAACAGTTTGGGAATTGATGATTTTCAGGAATTCGAAAAGACTGAGAGGGCAGGCCAGTCAAAAGAGATAGTCCCTGTAGAAAAATAAAGGAACAAAATAGACAAATGGATTAGAAATGCTCTCTAGCATCAGGTTTAAACGGGGTACGGCAAGCAGCCCCTCTCCCTATTGGCTGGCTGCACACTTGTCTTTAATGCAGCTACACGCTGTAACGTTCCTTTCAAATGGGCGCTTTTGCTGCTCTTGATCCCCTTGCTAATTACCTTGGGGGGTTACCGTATGCTTATTAAAATTCTTCCTCTCCCAAACTTTGAGTTGTTTTCAACATGGGGAAAAAGGGAAAAGGCATACTGATAGCTTTGCTCAAAGCTAAAATGCTATAGAAAGTTTCTTTGTAAAATTCTAAAATATTCACCAGGGGTATGAAGTCTTACACTAATAATTCAGTGTAAAATTGTCTGTAATTGAGGTAAATAAATAAACAACAGCCCTTGTTCATGCTGGACCAAGAATATTTTTAGAAGACATGACATTGGTTGTAGTATAACAAATATGTATGACAAAGATATCTGTATATTATATACAAATCTATAATTTTATATCATTATGATTTTTATATTTTGTTATAAAAACAATATTGTCATATTATATAGATTATATTTATATAATTATTATATATTTTATATTGTTTTTATATTTTAATAAAAAAAAATGGTTTGTAATTTTTTTTCTCTGTTTAATGCAAATTGTCCTGTATTGCTTCCATTTAGCTGGTTTTGTACATACCCCAGGTAAAAAAAAAAAAAAAAAAAACACTAATAAAATGAAATGCGGGTAATTGTGCTCATGCCCTTCCCATCTATGATACAATTCATTATTGCACACAGTGTTGACAATTAGTAGGGTTTAATAGTGCCATAATGCTATGGTTGAAATATGTCCTTTTTTGATTGCGGGGACCATGGATCAGAACTAATTCTAGTTTAATTGTTCCTATATTTCAGAGGTGGCAAGTTCTGAAGGATAATTTATTTCCTGCCTAAAAGGAACCTTGGCCCATGCCGGCAGATGAGAGTGGTTAATTACAGTAGATAGCCTTATCTCCTTGTAATTATTTTGGTCTCTTTGGAATTTCCTGGCTCTGACCAGCCAATCGATGCTATCAGACCATGAACGGTAGAGGAGAAGGCAGGAACACAATAAGTGTGCCGCAGATTTGGGCAGGAGGACAGAGGGACCGGCTTCGTGGAAAGTGTTCTTCATGCCTATTAAAATGGTGAGGGCAGTTTGATAGCTATCATTTATATCTAGCCTGCATTCACTCTTTCATCATAGATGCCCTTTTTACTGCATTAAATTAAATGGCCCTCTATTACGTTAAAGATGACCACCTTTCATTTTAAATGACCAACTGTACTTGATTTACATAATATGGATATTGCTTTATGTCATTTTATAAGACATGAAATTTACTCTATAATGGCTTTTTTAAAGTTCTCAAGCTGTCTTAATGTTGAAGTGGTTCTTGGGTGTGCTGCCAAAATATCATCGCTTGGTTTCCTTTTAGGCCCCCATTTTTAGGTCCTGCACTTCTGAAAATGGTCCAATAAATCTCATGGGCATTGCTCAAAGAAACGGTCCCTTATCATAGAAGTGCTGCCAGAACCTCTTCAGCATTGGGTGAAATGGCTCTCAAATGGAAAAGAGTATAAAAATGAGAGTTGTGAAGTTAAAAAGGATTCATATTCTCACCAGTCAGCTTGCCTATCTGCATTGCGTTGCTGCAAAACACCCCTGCATAACAAACCGAAAACAACACCTCTTGGTTGTGTTCAGACATCAATGTGTCTGGAGCAGGAAGTCAGTTGAAATTGGCCCAAAAAGAAAAACTCTGATGGAATGCTGATGAAACGAGCGCCGTTTGGCTTCTTGTAATCATCCCAGCAAGCCCAGCAGCTTGGACACAAACACAGACGAAATACTCCTCAGTAGCTGACTGGCTGCTTAAGCTGCCTGATTGCCATATCACTCTCATTACAGCAGTGCTTTAAATCGACAAAGGGAGAGAGAAGCTGTGGCGGCACACGGGAGGCAGTATCAGAGCGGTGGCAATGCAATCACTCCTATTACCTTTTATAGTCATGTAATTGACTTCTAGTTACTTTCACCTGAACGTTAACGGCGGTTTAGTGTGTCTCTAAGAGCACGCTTTGAAGTCTGAGGCAGTTTGTGTAGTGTGTTTCCAAGCCAGATTGAGCGGTTGACTGTCGCGGTGTGATTCTGTACAGAGACGCAGATCAAGCTGGCTTTGCTCTCTTCTTCAGGAGGACACACTGTATTAAACGTCCAAGTGCCAGTTTATATATGCTGAAAAAAAAAAACACTTAAATGTATTCCCTTTTTTCTCAATGATTGGTAAACTGTATATTTATTGCAGATGGTAAGGGAAATAATATATTTGTGAATCTGAAATGTATTGTTTTAAAACTGTCATGTTGTTCCAAACCTGTATGAGTTTTTTTTTTTTTTTTTTAAACACAATTTTGTTTTTCTGTGTTTTTTTGGAGGGCTTTTTTTGTCCATAAAAAAAGTCAATGGAGTCCAGTGTTGTGTTGAACCCCATTGTCTTTCATTGTATGGACAAAAACAGTCTTTAAAATATACATTTGTGTATGTGTTACACAGAAGAAAGAAAGTCATACAGATTAGGAATGACATCAAGGTGATCAGATGATGACAGAATTTTTTGATTTTCTTTATTTTTTTTTTACTAATAGTCACAAGCTAAAACTATAAATCCAGCTAATTTTTGTGGTCATGTTTGCTTGTTTCATAGGTGTTTTGGGTGCTAAACCCGCTGTACACCAGCTCAACGAGGTTGAGAGTCCAGCATGACCCGATTTGAGACCTGCAAACCCACTTACGCTGGTTTAAAGGTCCTTTTTCAGTGATCTTCCTGCAGGGATGGGTAATATAATTCCAGGCACATTTCTCTGTCTGCACACCTGTAAGGAACATTAGATTCAATGCAATCAAAGCTTCATTGAACATGCACCAAACCTTGCTCAGAACATCAGGGGGAGCTTGTTGAGCAGATTTGTGGGGGCGTATGGTCACACAATAGAAGAAAAAATGGCACAGGGATTCAGACAAGGCTTCTTTATCAGATCGTTTACTACTTATTTTAGTCGCTGCTAAAAAAAAATAGAAAATGCGTAGCACAGAAAAGCCTTTCATCTTTGTAAATGACACTTAACAAGTTAGGCTAGTTAGAAGTGAATATTACAGGGACAAAGTGCTTAAATGCACCACATCTCTGTAGCAGCGAGGGAGGCAATATGTTCTTTTTAAGGGGTTGCTGGCATGTCAACAGGGCGGGAGTATTGTGTCACTGTTAATCACTAGCTGCTGCTTAGAATGCAGTGAAGCCTCCAGAAGGGTCAGGGTGGGGGAGGTGGGGGGGGACGGGGGGGGGACTTGATCAACCTGCCTCCACACGGGCCTCCACTGCTGACCGGTTAATCACTGCTGCTAATTACCAGACCCATTCATGCCGTTTGCATGCAAATGCACTTTGCTTAAAAAGCACAAAGACTGTTGTTGAGCCGGTTTATGTTACAATTGTCTTTGACTGCTTTAGTATGTTCAAACTTTTCCTCGTTTTATGTGGTCATGTATGCATTGTTTATAGAGCTCTCCAGATACGTTCAGTAGATTTCCATCTTATTCAAAGAACTGGTTCATTCAAAATTAACAATTACAAATGTTCGAACTTTGGAGCAAAAAAAACATGAAAATTATTATAATATAATTATAAGAATGTCCATTATTTATTGAAATTCTTCCCTTCCTGTGAGCTCTTACCTCAAGAACTCAGATGAACAGATCATATCAGAGTCAGTGAGTTGAATGGATCATTCTGATTCATGAACGTATCATTAAAACCAGTTTTCTGAATTGGATCAGCCAAATTCATTGAAAAGATCTGATTCCAAGGAATAATTTGTTCGCTAATTGAGCTAATTGAACTTCTCTCTTGAACTCTAGAATTAGGTATTTTCAAATACATAAAATCTATCATAGAATGTGTATTGCATGTGAGAATATAGCCCATGTTTATGATTTTTTTCTCAGACTTTTGTTATGCTTTTTAAGCTTTTTGAAGCTTGAAAGCTTCAGTCTCCATTGATTGTAATTGCTTTGAAAAGAGTGACCAGGACATTATTCATAATTACTTCTTTCGTGCTGCACAGAAGAAAGCCAGTCATATGAGTTTGGAACGACATGAGGGTGAGTAAATGATGACAGATTTTTCATTTTGGGTGAACTAATCCTTTAAAGAGCTGTCCTCTGCCTGCAGCCATAACATACGCTGAACAGAATCAAGTGAATCATCAACTAAAACCTTTTATTTACTTGGCCATGACCTTTCTTTTCTCTATGGTATCAGTTATGGAAATTGATTTGGGCCAAATCAAGGTTTTTTTTTTTCTTCTCTAGCGAATGATCTCAGTCAGCTGTCTCTGGGTTTTTATATCTCTCAGTTTGGTCATGTGAAGGTCAAGTGCTTAAGGCGTGACACCTCTTTCCACTTCAACACTTTCTGACATGAATGCTGATCTTGGAGCATCTTTCTTTCTTCTCTCCTGCCTGTACTGCCTCTATTACTGAAACAAAACCTCTTAGCATTGGGACATGTTAGGGCAACCTTCTATTAAACAGTGTTGCTGATGTTTATTGAATAGCTGGGGAAGAAGGAGAATCAGCTCCCATCAGCTACTCACACTTTCATGAATGCAGATTTCATGAATCCGCTCTGACGAGATTCCATTAAAAATAACGGCCAGAGCTTGGCCTTTTGATTTAATTTGCAAGTTCTGAATTCCGTTGCATTAGTATATGGCACGAAAAGTTTTCACTAGCTCAACGTCCTTTGTTTCTGATTGGTTGGTTGATGCATTTAGTGTATGCAGTGGAACTAGGTGTGCCAAGACATTATGGTGTCAGCCTGTTATCGCAATGTTCTTGCATTTATTTCTCATCTTTTTCTTCCTTGGTTTTCTTTCTGGATACTTTTATCCAGCAAGGACACATGGAAACTGACTAAAAGTGAAGACTTTTACATTGTTACAAAGCATTGCTATATCTAATAAATGCTTTTCTTTTGAACTTTGTTCATCAAAGAATCCTGAAAAAATATTACACACAAATATTAAGCAGGAAAAACTGTTTTAACATTGATGATAAAATGTTCCCTGAGCTCCAAATCAGCATAATAGAATGATTTCTTAAGGATCATTTGTCACTGAAGACTGGAGTAACTTGCTTCTGAGAATTCAGCTTTTTGCGCCACAGAAATCAATTATATTATTTTAACTTATTACATATGTATTATAAATAATTATAATATTGCTGTTTTACTGTGTTTATATTATATATTTGAAATGTTAATTGTTGTTTCCCTAAGTTGATTAAACTTTTTCCTTAATTATTATTATGACTAGGGCTGTCACTTTACGTTCGAAAATCGATTGCACAATCGATCGGACCAACCAACACAAGTTTCGAAAACGAAAATATGGAATTGATTTTAACTGCCTTTTTTTTTTAACCAAAAATGTGTTTTAGGTAGACAGATCAATACAGTACACAGAACATGTAGGATGTTGGAAAATAACAATGTCTTTTCTGTTAACCAAATGCTTATTCGCTAGTACTTCAGTGCAAGTGAACAAGCGCGACATTATTTGTTGCTTAGTGACATGTGTGTTCAAGCAAGCCAGAAATGCGCAGATTCTGCGAAATACGCTGTATTTAATATATCATTAGGACTCACGAGTTGCGTATCTGCGCTAAATTCACGCAGATTTGGCTTACACGAACTTCCCCAGCAAAGTGAGTAAACATAGAAAAACGCCAAATTGGCTCGTGATATGACAGCGTTACCCGCCAAAGTTCATTTTTATCCGAATTTGGCGGGTGTTAATTTCAATCCTTGAATGTTGCACTCCTGTTTGTCATTGTGCACAAAACTTCACGCCAATAAATCATCAGAAATATTGCTGACTTGTGCGCGTCTCAAGCGCCCTCTTTACGTTCGTCCTAATGCCTGTTAGTTGTCCGTGGATTTGCCAATATTTGGTGTTGAAAATGGAAACGTCTTTAGACATGGAAAAATCGATTTTACAATTGATTCAATGAACACATATGTCTCAAAAATCGAACAGGATTTTTTCACAAAAGTGACAGCCCTAATTATGACTGACTCATTAAAAAGAGCTAGTTTAAAATATGCATTTTTAATTAACAAATGGGATTATAACTGACGAAAACACCAATGTTGACTACATGTTGGCTACATGTTAAAATAAACTATTTTAGTCTGGAGCCATGGATTATGTATCTACATAATATATAGTGCCTATTTCTCTGTTTTAGATAATACTTGCTCATGTAATGACTTATCCCTCAAAAAAAAGAAAAAGAAAGGAAAATACCGCCTATCTTCCCTAATGCAGTAAAGGGCACAGTGCACAATGTGACAGATGGGCCCAGTATGTTGATTTCATTTCAGTGAATTGCCGGGTTAGCCCAGTGCTGGGTGGGCTGCCAGATGTGCAGGCGTCCTTTTACTGGGCTACTGGGCACTTTGTTTGAGGTCTCTTTTTGAGATAGCACACCCTTATAGAGATCATCTGTGTGCCCAGAGCCAAGGTGTTTTTCTGTTTTCATTGCATTAGTTTGTTTGTTTATTAATGTTCTCGCTCCCACCAATACTGACCACCACTGGCTTGTCTCTAATTGTAGTTTCGATATGCCCAGGAGATGAACGTTTCGGCACGAGTGCCACTATGCCGGCGGTCTGCTTGCCACCCGGGGGCCTGGTGGTGGCAATGCCTGACATCTGTTGGCATAATGTTGTGAGATGCCTCCAAGGCAAGAGTAACTGATGTCTCAAGCTCATTTTCTTTTTAAAGGGGGGTTAGACAACATCTGAGGGTAATTATCAGATGTCATGGGGTCTGTGCAATTAGTCCCAGCTTTTTCTGTAATGAAGGAGAAGGAAAGACGGCTTGGAGGGAACTTGACCGGTCTGTGTTGGTTTTAGTCCTTGGGCTGAAGTATCTCATCTGCTGCCACTTAATGTCCAGCCAATGTGAAGTAATGACTTGAAATATGGAGTCACCATATGCTCACACACGGCAAAGTCACAATCAGTGATAAGGGATAAAATGATTTTAGGTATATGATTGTGGAGGAAAATCTTGCGGCAATGGTTCAGTTTCCTCCTGTTTCGGCATCAACAAAATCCAATAATTGGCCTTATGTATGAATATGGTTAACAAAAAGGTAACATATCATTATTATTAATCTCTAATTATTAAAGCTATAAAAAGTAAAAAAAAAAGAATGGATCACTTTGGTTGTCCCATTCTGTACAGTACATGTATGATTTTGATGCACTAAAAAGATCTGGTTCATGTGTGTTACTCATTCAGGGATCCCTTTGACCAAACTGTTCAAATTATATGTTTTTGATTAACTGAAAAGAACTGGCTCATAACAGTCATTTGTTTGGGAATCAGTTGGACTACATTGGTTGAATCGGTTAAAAATAGGACTACTCTGGTCGCACAGTATGTTTCTGATTCATTAAAAGATCTGCTTCATAAGATTCATTTGTCGGGAATAATTTGGACTACATTGGCCGCACTGTTTATTTTTGTACTGCTAGTAGTGTAGGAATCACTGCCTCGCCCAAGTATTTAGTGTTCTGTACTAAGGCTTGATTTTATGTACTTAATAATGTATGTAGATGAAATAGCCAAATTTGTAAATTAGAACTAGATGCTTAGGTGTATATAGTGCATATTACGGAGAGTATCAAGCTCCCCAATAAGCTTTTTAAACACAAGCAACACAAGGCCCCAGCAGATTGCGTGCACCTTTGTCACATATTCATACGTTGTATCATGCTTGCTGTCTCTCTCCTTTTCCAAAAAGCTTTTCTTCTCTTTTTTCATCTGTCAAGTGGTAACATCCTGTGTCTCCTGGTACACAAGCTGTAACTTTCTGAGAGACAGCAGACACTAATCGCCCCCCTCTCAGCCCTTTACGACAGGAAGGAGAGAAGGAAAAACATGCCTTGCATGGTTCCCTTATTTCACTTTCAAGCTTGAGCAAGCCACTGGAGGGGAGGGCCGTTTGAATGGCATGAATAACAGAGAACAAGAGAGAAGGACAGAGGACAGATGATACAATCCCTCTTTTTGACACGAGCACTTCAGCCCACACGCGCACAGATCTCGGCAGCCAGACACTGATAGGAAGGCGTAAAATGAGATGTCTCATACATGGAAATTACTTGTTTTTCCCTTCTCAAGTTTTCTCAGTGTGTTCGCTCATTTATATAAGTGTCAGGAAAGTGTAGGAGACGGCCCCCCTCCGTCAGGCCTTGTCACGCATGTCCACAGATCGCACTGGTGCATGAGAAGCGCGCAGTTTTATCCGAAATTGCAAAAAAGTTGATTCGCCAGAGCTATTTAGTGCATGAAATGTTTGTGAGGGAGGAACATGTAAACATTCTAGTGTTTGTCAGACTCATTCATCAATGAAGAATAAATTTACCAACATCCTACAGATTTTTTTGGTGGGCATGCTGGGTATTTTTTCAACTTTCGGTTAGTCTGGACAGCGCGTCGATATGTTCACGTATAAAATTCAGTTCATACTTCCTCCACCTCCTCTACACTTGAAGGAATTTATACTTGTGTGTTATGTATTACTCTCTATTAGTCTCTGACAGATAAGTTGAAGTAGAAAATACTTAGACCGCCATTTTCTCCCTCCTCTCGGAAAGCGATGATACATTCAAAACATCCGGTAGTGTGGGTTTTCCAGGAAATGCGTGTACTCGCTGGACCTCTGCTTCTTGTAAATACTACAGTGTATTGTGCACGTTATCTTTTTGACAGACATCGATGTTTGTGCTATATAGATTTTTTTTTAGTTGCAATATTCCAAACCAGCCAGCCTAAGTCTTTGACGCGATAACGTGTGTAAGGGGTGATTTATGTTTGATTTTGGGGTAATTTTAAAATGTGCGAAATTCTTTTGACATGGTTCATTATACTTATTTTATGGAATGTTTATGGAAAGTTTATTTTGTGGCTTAAATAAATTAAAAATAAATGTTACTCAGATACTGCCAGGTTTGGTTTGTCAAAATGTTACATTTAGCTGTCATAAATTTATGACAAAAATTTCTTTAAACTTGTTTTGATGTACAAAGTTGTTTTATGGTCTCTTATTAAAGGAAATCTTATATTTAAACCCAAGAAAATGCAAATACAAATTTAATGATAAATAATAGTAAAAAAAAAAAAAAAAATACCCCTAGGCAAATTATTTTGAATGTATATGTAAAAAATAAAATAAAATAAAAATAACAAATACACACATATATATATATATATATATATATATATATATATATATATATATATAATTAAAAAAAAATTTTCACCCAAAAAATTTAATTTTGTCATCATTTACTCACAAAATTATTTCAAAGTGGTAGTTGTGTAGGCTGTCAATGGAGGTACAGAAATTAAAAGTTAAAAATATCTGTCTAAGATGAACGAATGTCTTACGGGTTTGGAACGACAGGTTTGAAACTAACCCTTTAAGTACCCATATAAAAAGATGGATAATCTACAGTCAGCTGGTCATTATTGCATTTGATCTCCAAATTCATGTTGGGGTCTCAATCACCCTGTCTGGGTTAATTTAGTAAATCTTTTTAAGTCAGTAACTGACTGACAGTACATTATCCCTTACATGTACTTTTTCTTAAACAACCCAACTGAGTTTAAAGCCTGTACAATCAATAACCATTACAAGCTCTGCACATTTCTCTAAATTTCATTACAAAATTTCATTATCCAACTCCGTAGTCTTACGACATGATATCCCACGGAATCACATTGTAAAGATTACCATCAGCTAAATTGTCGTGGAGATTGGCTGTCTTTGCTTACGGCCTGTTTGAGTCAGGCATTCCCCTCTGATGGCCCAGCTTCACCTGCCGTTGTCACGCTCTGCACGTATAAGCAATATTATAAGCTGCAGTCAATGAAATAAAAGATTCTGTGTACAACAACACAACATATATTCTCCCTGCATGACCATCTGCAGCCTGGTGCAAATCAGCAGGAGTCCAGAAAATGAGGTCAGTTGGGTTTTGATGGAGGAAAACAGTGGGAAGACATAATGACTCCTGCTGTGTTGTGCCATTCGCATGAACTTTATGAACTCTGTGTTGGTGCAAACTGTTATATTTCATGCCTCTTAAAGGAATAGCTCATCCACTAATTAATATTCATTTACTCGCACTCATTCTTTTCCAAACCTGTATGACGTTCCTGATGTCCCTGGAACACAAAAGGATGATTTGGAAGAATTGTATTGTTCACTTTTTTTTCTCCTGGAAAGAAGGATTTAAAGTTTAAAAAAAGATGAAAAAGTATCATAAAAGTGGTCGATACTTTGAGTGATAAGCAAACCAAATCCATTTAATAGTTTTAATAAACATAATGATTTACACATAGTATTTTCCACTATTTATAAGGATAAATAGCATCTAACTACTACACTTATTGCAAAGAAAATACTATTTTTACTAGTGTAAATCGAATCGATCACTATTTTCACTTAGTGTAAATAGCATATTGCTAAAACAAAATGCTGCCATTTTCACTTAGTGTAAATAGAATCTAAAGCCACTGCCTTTTAAATAAGCTAGTCTTTAGTAATTAATATCCAAGTCTACAAAAGAAAATAAGTCTTACAGATTTAGAAAAATGTTTGTGGTGACTGAATTTACTTTTTTTGTTGTTGTTGTAAATGGTGCTTAGCTCTCCACTGTATTTAAATGAAGTCATTGTCTCTTTTTGTTGTTGTTAAGAAGCCTCTTTTCTATGTACATTATTACAAATCACACCACATTTATAAAACAACACAGTTAACTGTGTCTTTCCACACGAAGTAATAGCGCAAAGATGTTTCTATACATTTTCTGTTGACAGATCATGACAGCAGCAATTTGTCAAATGATGCTCGAATGATGGAGAAGAGCATTATAACTGGGCACATATCCAGACACACAATGTAGTCGAACACATTTTTGGCATTTTAAAGAGCTGATTCAGGTGCCACAGTAGTGGAGCAATGCTGTGCTGTAAAGTACGCCAGATCACGTAAGTCTGCTGCATCGTCCATATAGCATTTAGAACAGACTTACAAAATGCATGTTGATAAAAAGTACTATCAGCAGCGGGCACAACTCATTTTTTTTGTGTGCCCCCCCCCCCACCCCCACCCCCCTAGGTTTTGCCAGGCCAGTGTCTTCTATTCTTTTTCTCTGACAATCAGGGACCCTGTGAGACTCCAAACTGCTGACACACAGGATGGCATATTGGTCCACAGCATACATACTGACTTTGGCGCTGTTAAATAGCACCCATGGAGAGAATGAGCTCCCGCTCAGGCCCCTGAGCACCATCTTTCAGCTGAATATATTAAACTAGATAATATTACAATCCCTACATCCTCGCCTCATATAGGGAAAATGATAAAGGAGTTAATAAGGAAAGTCAATTTGTATAGGAAAACCACGTAATATCTTTCCTTTCTTGACTTTTTTATTAAAAAATACTTATTTTTATACACAACACAGGAGATTATGAGAAATTATGCATGTCATTCTCTGCACCCCAAGCTCCATAATTAAAATACTTTCTGTATGCTATTTTTTTTCCCTGTGTATTAAAAATCAGCATCATGATAACAGAACTTGGAAGTAAACAAACCACTCAGCTATGTGCAACCTGCCACCACTGGCAGATTCTGCTGTTTATTTGGAGAAATTAATTGATTACTGCATCATTACAGATTTTTAGAAAACAACATTAATCCGCAAGAAATGGCAAGTAGGCAATGTGCATTTGGAAATGGTAGTAAGAGAGTAAAAGGTGAATCTTAAAAGATGTCTCATGGACGTTTACAATAATAATTCCTGTCAAAGTGTGATTTAAATGACATTAGTGGGTTGTAAAATTGTGGCTTCAGCCATCTGTGTGATCAGTAGGCTACAGGTAGCGGATATTCTCCGCCTGATGTTGGCCACCCGTCCCATGCCTTTTTTCAAAAGCTGTGAAATATTTGTTCAACAAAGTGTGAAATGCGACAACATCTGCTGTGCAATTGCATGTTTAGACCCAGCGAGGCCCAACAGTGGCTGTCAGGACAGACTTGCCTCCATACAGGTGTGCAGAGGAGAAGAGTTAATAAGCCAGCAGCTGCAGACTCCACATCTGGGTACCACTGGCATCCGACGCAGACATGTTTCCCTCTCTGATCCGAGTGTGCTGTTCTCACCAGTCTTTAAGGTATTGCGCTCTTGTAATGTCACCAGTCTGAGGACTGCAAAAAATGGTGGAAACGTGCACAACAGTGTCCTTGTTTACACCTGGTATTAACATCTTCTCAGATTGTCCAATCACAAATGGCCTGTGCTACGGGAAATACAGGAGTACTGTAAATGGGGTTAGCTGTGTCTTGTGATCCAATGGTAACAATTAACGGTTTGTTAAAGGACATTTCCGGCCAAAAATGAAACTAGGGCTAAATAACACATGGGTCGACCGTTCTCTGGGATGCGTATTCATGATAATCGAATGTACCCAGTTTTAATGTTTAACTTTAGTTTAACCACAGATTAGCTTATAATGCTTGTGTATGGGGCATAGAATAAGTTAAAAAAAAAATCGCTAGTTAATACCACTAACAAGGCTCAAAATAGCCCCACTCTAACACGGTAGCATGCGTATACAAGCAGGAGCCATCTTTGGAGAACAGTCTCGACCAGTCGAATCACGAACGTCGTGCTACGTGCTGGTCGATAGTCACAGTTCAGCTCACGTAGCACGGCGTTCGTGGTCCGACTGGTCGAGACTGTTTTCCAAAGATAGCTCCTGCTTGTATACGCGAAGTGTACTGTCTTTATAAAGGATCTTATTAAACTGTCTGTACACTTACAAAGTTCTCAATGCTTCGGTTTGCAGGTAGAGACCCTAATCATGCTACCGTGTTAGTGTGGGGCTATTTTGAGGATTGTTAGTGGTATTAACTAGCGATTTTTATTCGTACTTATTCGATGCCCCATACACTAGCGTTATAAGCTAATCTGTGGTTAAACTAAAACTAACGTTAAAACGTACTCGGTTACTAACGTAACCTTGGTTCTCTCTAGAGAGGGAACGAGTACTGCGTAATATCTTACGCTATGGGGAAAACCTCTTTTCCACAAGATATTGAAGCAAAAAATTATCCTTAATTTTGAATTAATGTAAAACGCTGTGCAGCAGCATGCAGATATAGGAAGGACGGCTCGCGCGACTATTGGCTGCCCTGCGGCAAACAGCAGCAGCCTATCGAGACAGGTGCTGCTTGACATAATCCTATGGGGCATTTTGCGCCCATTTCGTCACGTCCCGCCAGAAATAGGGCGCAATTTCGCGCTATAAATATAGCTCGATAAGGCTGGTACAATGGTTTTCATCGCCGAAGCGAACCAGAGCTGTGTATGCACGGCAAGATACGCAGTACTCGTTCCCTCTCTAGAGAGAACCGAGGTTACGTTAGTAACCGAGTACGTTCTCTTACGAGAGTATCTCTCGTACTGCGTAATATCTTACGCTATGGGGAACACAATGCAAAACTTCGTGCGTACTGGGATCCGACACCAAAGTCCCAAGGGCAGTAGCCCGGGGCTCATGTAGTGCATAATCACCATAGACTCACAGAGAGTCGGAGAAGAGAGGCTGCAAGCATCATTCCCCATGAAATAGCATCCTATAGGGGCTAATTATGTTAATAGTGTTTCACACAGACAGGGTGAACGTGTTCAGCCTGAACTGGTTAAGATTACGGGTTATTCAACACCCATGGAGCCGTGTTATCGCTCAGTGAGCGATGCACAAGCAAAACTCAGCATCTGGGCCGGCACAGCGGGGCAGATAACACTGAATTCTATACCGACAGAAGCTTGGCTTGTAAGGCGGGAACCTCTAGGTTATAAAACCTTATAAATGTAGACGGCGAGGCCCAGCCCGCAGCTGTACAGATATCTTGCAAGGTAACGCCACTATACCATGCCCACGACGAGGCCACGCCTCTCGTGGAGTGCGCTCTGACACCCAAAGGACACTGCAGGCCCTTAGAAGTGTAAGCCAGTGCTATGGCATCGACTATCCATCTGGATAGGCTCTGTTTTGACGCGGCCAGTCCCTTGGAACATCCGCCAAACAAAATGAAGAGCTGCTCGGTCTGCCTGAAGGCAGACAAGCGGGACACATAAGCTCTCAGTGCCCTGACAGGGCAAAGGAGACTCGCGTCCTCCTCCTCATCTTGAACCGAGAGAGCGCACAGGGAAATCACCTGGGCTCTGAACGGTGTGTTGAGGGATTTGGGCACGTACCCGTGCCTCGGTTTGAGTATGACTTTTGAGTCATTAGGCCCAAACTCCATACATGATGCGCTTACTGAAAGCGCTTGTAAGTCCCCTATGCGCTTCACTGAAGCGAGAGCCAAAAGAAACACCGTTTTGAAAGACAGATGCTTCATGTCTGACAAATGTATTGGCTCGAACGGGGCACCTTTCATGGCTTCCAAAACCGTAGAAAGGTCCCACACCGGGACTGAAGGAGGTCTAGGAGGGTTCAACCTCCGAGCTCCCTTCAGGAATCGCACGACTAGGTCGTTCTTCCCCAGTGACTGGCCAGACACAGGTTTTTTAAACGCTGCTATAGCCGCCACGTACACTTTGAGCGTGGATGGGGTTCTGCCCTTATCCAGCAGCTCTTGAAGGAAGGAAAGCACTTCCGTGACCCCGCAGTCTACGGGTGAAAAGCCCTGAGGTTGACACCAGGCAGAGAACACAGACCATTTCGAGGAGTAGAGCTGTCTCGTAGACGGGGCCCTTGCCTGCGTGATCGTGTTTAGCACTCCCTCCGGGAGGATAGCGGGTACCCGTTGATGGCCCATGCGTGCAGGGGCCATAGCTGGGGGCGAGGATGCCAAATCGAGCCCTTGGCCTGGGAGAGGAGGTCTCTCCTCAATGGTATCGGCCACGGGGCAGTGCTGGTCAGCTGCATCAGGACTGGAAACCAAGCCTGGTTTGTCCAGAGCGGAGCCACAAGCAGCACTGGGCATCCGTTTTCCCTGATCCGTTCCAGCACTTGAGGCAGGAGCGAGATGGGGGGGGAAAGCATAGAGGGTACAGCGGGGCCAGACGTGGGCCAGCGCGTCCTTGCTCTTGGAGAAATATTTCGGACAGTGAGCGTTCTCGTTGGACGCGAACAGGTCCACCTGCACTCTGCCGAATGTCTCCCACAGCAGTTGGATCGTCTGCGGGTGCAGCGACCATTCCCCTGCTGGGACATTGTCTCTGGACAGCCTGTCTGGTCCCAGATTCAGGTGACCAGGCACGTGCGCTGCTCTCAGTGAAAGCAGGTTGTGCTGAGCCCAGACCAGGAGGCACTCCGTCAGCCTGTAAAGGTTTCGGGACTTGATGCCGCCCTGACGATTTATGTACGCCACCACTGACATGTTGTCCGACCGGACCAAGACGTGGTGACCCCTTATCTGGGGACAGAAGTGCCGCAGCGCGTTGTCGACTGCCATCATTTCCAGACAGTTTATATGTAGGAGCTTTTCCCGTTCTGACCACTGGCCAAAGAACGGTCTGCCCTCGAGCAGCGCTCCCCATCCCGAAGTGGAGGCGTCCGTGGACACCACCTTCACGCTCGAGGGAGTCCCCAGACTCACACCTGACTGGTACCAGTCGGTTTTCTTCCAAGGCTCCAAAGCTGAGACGCATTTTAGACCGACCCGGAGGCGAAACCGACCAGCGGTCCATGCCCTGGGCGGAACCCGCGCTTTCAGCCATAGCTGCAGTGGGCCCATGCGAAGCAGCCCCAACTGGAGCACTGAAGCTGCTGAGGCCATGAGACCCAGCATTTTCTGAAACCTTTTGAGCTGGACAGTTGAGCCACGGCGAAAAGATTTCGCGGCGCGCTGAATGTCCTGTGCGCGCTCTGGCGACAAATGCGCTGTGATAGATAGCGAGTTCAGCACTGTTCCCAAAAAATATATTTTCTGGCTGGGAGTCAGCGAGCTCTTCGCCCAATTGACTGTGAGACCCAGATTCTCGAGATGTTCGAGTAATGTGGCCCTGTGTTCTATGAGCTCTGATTGTGATCGAGCTAGAATCAGCCAATCGTCCAAGTAGTTCAAAATTCGCATGCCCTGAAGTCTCAGGGGTGCGAGAGCCGCGTCCATGCACTTCGTAAAAGTACGGGGTGCCAGGGACAGGCCGAACGGCAGGACTTTGTATTGGTATGCCTGGCCCTCGAAGGCAAATCTCAAGAATTGCCTGTGACGTAACGCTATTTGTATTTGAAAATAAGCGTCCTTCAGATCTATTGACATGAACCAGTCTCCTTGGCGCACTTGCGCGAGGATTTTCCTGGTTGTAATCATTCTGAACTGACGCTTCGTGAGCGTTCTGTTCAGCCGTCGCAGATCTAGAATGGGTCTGAGACCCCCGTCTTTTTTCGGTACCAGAAAATACCTGCTGTATAGACCCCCTTCGCTCTGAGCCTGAGATAAAGGTTCTATAGCCCCTTTGCTCAGTAGTTTCGCTATCTCGGCTCGAAGTAGGTGAGATACTTCGTTTTTTACCGTCGTTTCGACTCGCGCCGCACAACGGCGGGGGCGTCGAGCGAACTGCAGCGAATAGCCTCTTTTTATAGTGTTCAGCACCCATTCTGATACCCCGGGAAGCTTTGCCCACGCATCTGCATGAAAAGCTAGAGGTAGAATGAAATCTGGGCTCTGGCCGTGATATAGCGGCGGCCGAAGAGCTCCGGTGTGCTGAGAAATAGACACTGTGTTTATAGTGTGCGAGGCGGGGGGTGCGCTGATCACAGCGGGCAGCCTGACCGCGCTCGGCTTCTCTCTGACGGGATGACGGCATCTCTGTGAGGGAATGTGGGCGCGGGATAGCGGGCACACTCGCTGCACTGAGAACACTGTCGGCTCGCGCCAACTGAAAATGTGTTGGTTTCTTTTTTACATAAACCGTGGGACATGCTTCGTGTAGTGTTTGTGGGCACTGTGTTGTGGGCACGTACACTACATTTATTGCACAATCGACATGGGTCGATTTTATTTGTGCTAGCCCTGTATTGTGGCGGGCTGTGTCTGCGTGTGGGAATGGGCACTGAGACGTGGGCATTCTTACAACACTCATAACACCATCGGCCGTGGCCGGAACACCAGAAAATACACTATTTACTTGATTTATCTGGGTAGCCGTGAAAACGGCTTTTGTGTGCAGGCAAGCGGGTAAATGAACCGGCTTGTTGACTGCTAAATAAGCTGGAACAGTCGCATTGCATGGAACTGGACGAGCGAAATGTTTCGGTGAAAATCCGGCCGCAGCGGGATCTGAACACCGTCGCTTTCCTAGAGAGGCTAGGAAGGCTTTGAGACCTCGGGCTTGATTTCAATCCTCGGCCGGGGCCCGCGCTGAGGGGGGCGGCGTCCAGCAGAGCGAGAGCGCGGTCTCTGTTCTCGGGCCTGGCGGCGATGAGAAGCGGCGGCGGCGGGTGGTGCAGGTTGCGGCTGGGAGCTCCGGGCAGGCGGCGGTTTAGAGCGACCTGTTGCGGAACTAGAGCGCTTCGGTAAGAAGTGCTTCATCGCCTGCGATTGTCTTTTGAACTTCTTGAAATCTGTCCGCGAAATCTTTGACGGCAGATCCGAAGAGGCCAGCTGATGAAATGGGTGCGTCGAGGAACACCGAGCGCTCCGCTTCAGTCATTTCAGACAGCGTCAACCATAGATGTCTCTCAGCCACGGTGAGAGAAGGCATGTTCCGCCTAATGGCCTGTGCAGCTGATTTTGTGGCGCGAAGAGCCAGCTCTGTAGCGCTCCTTAAATCCGCAACGCTGATCGACTCAACGCCTTCCTCGTCCATTTTTCGGAGAAGGTCGGCCTGGAAGATCTGCAAGATGGCCATCGTGTGTAGAGCTGACGCGGCTTGCCCGGCGGCGGTGTAAGCGCGACCGTGCATGGATGACGTCACTCGGCAGGCTTTAGATGGTAGCGTTGTCTGCGCTCGCCGTCCAGCAGAGGGCGGGCAGAGATGGGAAGCTACCGCTGCTTCCACAGGGGGAAGAGAAAGGTATCCTCTGTCTTTCGCATCGTCCACGGTGGAGAATGCAGCCGAGACAGAAGTACGCACCCTGGCCGAGAGGGGGGCGCCCCAGGATCTCGCGACTTCTTCGTGAAGCTCAGGAAGAAAAGGCGCGGGCCTGGATTGTGACGCCGCATGGTCCTTTTTGAGGAAGCATCCGTCCAGTCGGTTGTGCGCGGGCTGCGCGGGCTGCGCGGGCGCCTTCCATTCGAGGCCGAGGTTGTCGACGGCTTGAGAGAGCAGACTCATCAGCTCTGATTCAATGCCCGCTCGTTTTCCAGAAGGCTCGCGGATAGCAGAGGGGAGGTCCACAGAGCTCGCCCATTCCTCACTATCTGAAATCAGGAGAGAACAAACCTCGGATTTTTCGTCGACCTCAATAGCGGAAGCGGCGGCGGACGGCGGCCGCTGTCCATCGGGGAGGGACTCGAGCGATGCCGGCGAAGCTGGCGGGCGAACCGGCGAGCTTTGGCTGGCGGGAGAAGGCTCGGGGCCGCGCTGAGCACGGCGCTTTTTACGGCGCGGCGCTACGGCGGGCTGAAGTGCAGGCTCTGAGAAGGATGCCAGGTGAGTCCTCAGAGTCACCATAGGCAGTAGCTCACAGTGAGGGCATCCGCCGTCGACGAGAGCGAGAGCCGCATGATCCTCACCCAGGCAGGAAACGCAGATGACATGACGGTCCCCGTCGCTGAGTGTGGCTCGGCACGAGCCGCAGGATCTTTGCATCTTGAAAAAGACGCAGCTCTTTTAGCAGAGAGAGAGAGACAGTGAAAAAATGTGTGTCGCAGCGGCGAACACACACACACACAGTATGAAAAGGATATAACGCCGGAAAGCGTAGCAGGAACGGCGGCTAAAGGCGGCGATGCCAGCGCCTTCAGACTCGATGGCTCGTCCCGCTGTGTGCTTATCCTCAGACGGCGTTGCTTCTCACTCCGGATCCAGCGATGCGTGATGCTTCGCTGAAGAGATGAAAATCAGTGTACCAGCCTTATCGAGCTATATTTATAGGGTGAAATTGCGCCCTATTTCTGGCGGGACGTGACGAAATGGGCGCGAAATGCCCCCATAGGATTATGTCACGCAGCACCTGTCTCGATAGGCTGCTGCTGTTTGCCGCAGGGCAGCCAATAGGCGCGCGAGCCGTCCTGCCTATATCTGCATGCTGCTGCACAGCGTTTTACATTAATTCAAAATTAAGGATAATTTTTTGCTTTATCTCGTGGAAAAGAGGTTTAGCGTAAGATATTACGCAGTACGAGAGATACTCTCGTAAGTGAACTGGGTACATTCGATTGTCATGAAAACGCATCCCAGAGAACGGTCAACTCGGTACCCATGTGTTATTTAGCCCTAGGTTAATTTTTGGCCGTAATTGTCCTTTAACATTCATTTGTTAGCATTAGGTATCAGCGAATACATTTATGGATTGATGAATTGGTTTATTGTTCAAGGTTAATATTAATTTAGTTAATATGTGAGTTGATAAAAAATTAGGTTAATGTTTATATATTGTCCTTAGTTATTGTTTGTTCATGTTAATTATAAAAAAATATATATATACATAGTGTTCAAAAGAAAGATATATACATATCTTTCTTTTTTGACTGACGAAATTTATTTGCTAACAAAAATGACTGTTGTTTGAAGAGATTTTATACACACGGTCACCGGAGGAGCTTTTGAGATGCATGTGTAATCTGTCTCACCTGACCGCTTGTGATAGGATCACTCAAGATGCTAATACCAGGTGTAAACAGAGCCATAGAGATCTGTGAGAGGCTTATGTATCTTGTTCGTTGTGTTGTTTTCCGTCTGAGTGCTCTGTGATCAGTAGAGGCATGAGAGCATGTTGACTGATCATCCAGAGTTCCCTCGTGTTCCCTCTCATTCATTCAGCGTAGAAGACAAAAGAGGCAAGATACCAATGGAATAGACAAGTCTGGCTCAGAACCCAACCTCCATCTCATGATTAATGGCCCTCCCCTTTCTGCTCATCTCACTCTGTCTCTGTCAAGAGTCAAGTGAGCTGAAGACAATAATAAACAGTCCAAAACCAAACAGATCCACTGTCCGCTTTCTCCACACCTGCAGACTTGAGCCCAGAGTAAAGAAAGGTGCACGTACACACACATACACAGAGCGAGCGTTCTTTGAATGCGTCATCTTTGAAGATGGAGGCTTTGATTTCCAGGCTCAAGGTCAATTTTCAGTAAAAGTGCTTAATCTTTCATTGAAATAGTTTTATTCATGAGACATTTTTTTATGGCATAGCACAGATGGAACCATTGAGAAGACTAGATAGATTCCAGTGCTCTGTAACTGCAGGATCAAAAACTTATTATTAGTGTTGTTTAAAATATTTTTGAAGAAAAAAACATAAATGTGTAGATTTTTTTTTTATAAATTATGTAATATTTCATATATAGTACAATTGAAAAACGTATAATATATAATACGTATAATAGTTTTACGTATAATACAATTTTATAAAAAATGTTGTTACATATATAATATATATATATATATATATATATATATATATATATATATATATATATATATATATATATGTAAACATTAATTCTACTTTATATAATATATATATATATATATATATATATATATAAAAATAATTATATATATATAATTATATATATATATATATATATATATATATATATATATATATATATATATATATATAATACATACATACATATACATACATACATACACACACTTTTTTTTTTGCTATAATAGTGCTGTGATTTTTGCGAAGTGGGCAAAAGTTTAAATATTTGTCATTTATTATATAGTCAATTTAGGATGCGCGCACACACACTATTCGTCTTGTTTTGTGCACAGTGGTTTAGGGAGTGCAGAGACCTGTGACTTTATTTAGTAGCACTGTCTCACTCACCCCTCCCTAGAGTGCGTCCCTTCACACTGTCACATCCTTCTCTGCCTGGCACTCAGGAAGTGCCATGACCAATCAACCCGGAGACCCTGCTGATGCCCAACTCTGGAGTTGCAGGCGGGGTTTGATTCGCCACTGCCCAACACCACTGCATGCTCACACATACTCCTCTAGCCACCGCTGGGGCTAACATTTAATCCTAATCGCCCCCTAAACTCTCATTCACTATTCCCTACGTTAGTCCACTAATACTGTTCACTTGAAGGAGTAAATGAAAACAAGTCAGCGAATTCGGACAGCAGTTGAGTGTTGATTGTACACTTGTTATTGCGGTGCAATGTGAGATTGAATGAGTCCACTCAATAATGTCCACTATGGTTTTGGACACCACTACAAATGGCTGTCCCGTCAAATAACACCCTATTTAAAGGGTATAGGGGGCGATTTCGGACTCAGACTTAGTTCATCCATGTGAAAACCAGCTGAGAACACTTATACTGTATGACTAGAGATCTGCAGATCTCAGATGATTTTAGCTTTGTTTATGAGCACAGATTATGTAATGAGCAGAAGAAAATTATTAATCAGCCACTGACAGTGTCTTAGAAGCCTTTTGCAGTTGTTTGATTGTTAGATACTCCTGTTGTCCTAAATGCACAATATATTGGTATGATTTTAGTTATTAGGTGATATCAGAGATTTTTAACATTTACTGTAGAGACTTGCATTGAAATGACTTTTGCTGTCATTTAATGCATTCAAAGTTAATCTACAAAATAGTTAAATAACTTGGTTAAATGTAATCTTTAGCAAATCTCAAAATGTATTTCCATTTTATTCCTTACACACATCAGCCACAACAAAAAATAATTATAGGTGTCACAAGCTGTGGGTTCACACACAAACACAGCCATTTATTAATGGTAATCCACAGTCGAAATCCAAATGACAGGCAAGGGTCAAAAACACAGGGAAGAAAATCCAAACAATAACAGAGTCCAAGATATAGGCCCTGTTTACACGAGAACGCTCGCGGGTGAAACCGTAAAAATATTTTATCAGATATGCCTTTCGTTTACACGGCGACGGCGTTTTTGGGGCTTAAAGACGCATAAAAGTGAAACCACCCTCCAGAGTGGAAATCTTAAAAACGATCCACCGTCGCGTTCCCGTCTAAAAGGTAAAAACGCAAATCTGCTCACTGTGGCTCTCGTCGCGTACACGTTTACGTCACAGGCATGCAACAGTACAGGAAAACAATAACCATCATGTCGGATTATTTCCATAGGTCGGACCTTCAAGTTGCCCTAGCAGCTCTGAGAAACGTACAAGAGTGTTTTTGCTGTTCGCTTCGCCATGTTTTGATTTCGCGCTACTAGGGAGAGAAGTAGAAGGAAGGTTGTACGCAGGCGCGCGGACTTGGTGTTGTTGTGTGGCAGTGCTTCACATTGCCACCTAGCCGCCTGGAGTGCATACTACATCGAATTTCACGCACTTTTGCGTCACCATATGCACGCAGATTTACCCCCCATAACGCTCGTCTAAAGTGATAATGCAACGCCACTTTTGCGTTTTATCTTCAGATCATTTCCGTGTAAACATAGCCTTAGTCAAACAGGGAAATCCAGGAAACCGGACAGAACCATAAAACTGGAGAAAAGAGGGAGCGTTCAGAAATGCATTGTGACACTAACAAGACTTTGCAATGAGTGAGTGAAAACAAAGAGCTTATTAAGGCAAACACAAACAAGTTAATTATACACAGGTGAATCCAAATCATAATGAGTCCAGGCAGTTAGTTATGGGAAATGTAGTTCATGATGGGAAAGCAAAGGAGACGGGAGGAGAGCATGGTGAAGATCATGGGCGCTTTTCAGTGTATCTGTATTAGCCAAAATCACAGTAGTAGGGCATCTCTATAATTTAAAAAAATTAAATAAAAAAGTAAATGTATAAAAGATACATGCAAGACGTTTGGTTGACCAAACCACATTTATTGCTGCATAACTTTATAAATCACTTTATAAATCCAATTCTCTCTAAAAATGTACCATACTTTCCTTCCTTTTAAAATTTTTTACTTCATACAACACTAGGCATAGATTCCAAGTCATTTTTGGTCTTTAAAGGATTAAGCAAATAAGACATTTTTCAATCGCTGCAAGGAAATGATTTCAGGCACTAACACTGTAGAGCTTCTGCCTCTTAAGTTCATACATGGTATCCTTCTAATATAGATACAGGACCTTATTGCTTTGTATAACTTTCCAAAAATGGGTCGATCTGATTGTATAAGGTGCTTTCGGTCTCCCACATTGCCTCTGAATTGTGTTTTTGACAAATCAGGTGCATCGTGCCAGGTTCATTGTGTGTCATGTCGGATTCAGGGCAAAAGATGTTAGGAATGAGAGCTCTCCCATTCCTGAGAGTCCACTTTATCTCCGTAATTGGCTCAGTAACGGGGGAAAAACTGTTTGCATTCTTGATAGAACACACAGCATCTCAAACACTCACACACACATGCAGCTTTAAGCCTAGGAAGAAAGAAGCCTGTAGGCGGTATTCTTTAACCTACCTCGTTACCGCTGTGATCGAGCGGCCCGGGGAGAGGAGACACCTCTTCGTTTTGACCTGATTGAGGAATGTGTTTCTACGGCCCCCTGAGAAACTGACCACCTTGTTTATGGATGTGTTTACTTTACCTGTGGCTTTAAATGCTCTTTGTCTTTTGTTTGCACAGCACTTTTAAGCAAGCTCATAAAGCATTCATCTGCGTGCGTGATGAATATCATCAGTTTGCTGCGTTAACTTAGTTGCACAAACACGCAATCGGGAGAGAAAGTCCAATCCTGCAACCCCCTCGTCTGGAGCTTTCCCTCGAGGCCTGCGCGCACAGGGTCCCAATGCGCCAGAGAGTGGGCGGCAGCCTACAAAAACACGTCGTTATTGCTACCCTCACCTTCAGCCTGCAGCAGAACTGCTGACATTCTGATGTTTGGTTACACATGACGGCTGATATCATCACGGGCTCATTACCGCAACATGCTTCATTTGAAATGAGCCAAACGTCGGCAATAGGAACGCAGTCATGAGAGAGACGCAAACCAAGGGAAGACACTGCGCACATTTAGGTGTTTTTTTATGAGAAAAATTGTAGTAAAAAGGGAGGATGTTGACGATGAGCAATGCGGTGACTTTCCGAATGTGCAGATGTGACTGCTCGGTAATTATGTTTGACTGAGCTTTTTTTTGCGGATTATAGCTGCCAGCTATGCAAGGACAAAGAGCACTGACTCAGTGGGATTAGAACTACATCATGTAAGGACGTCCACCCAAGTGTAACAAAAACCTCATTAACATCTCATGGAAACACTATTTTAATTAGCTGCATTTTATTCTCTTTAAATCCTTTATACATGCACAAGAGGGCTTCTGGGGACCCTCGGCTTCTACGTGCATTTTTCCTTTCTTTCGTGTAGTCACTGTTGGTGCAGTTTAGTGTGTCCTCTGAGATTTGAGTTTAAACCAAACCAGGAAAGCAGGCGAGGAGTTGTTTACCAACTGGAGTTAAGCTATATATAAGAAGCACCTCAGGCCCCTTGACATATTCTTAATTGAATCTTCTCGACCTGTTTAATGAGAAGGAAAGACAGAGTCTATCAGGCAGGGATCGCTATGTAATGCATGGCTAATGTTCTAAAACAATCTAGAGCCTGAAAACCAATGTTTATATGATGAGTAACCCAGCGCTTTGCCACAATGACTGCCATCTAGTGTTGGGAACAGAAAAAAATGGTTCCATATTTTGTAAAAATATGGAATTGAATGATATTTTCGTGATGATGTCCTACTCATGAGCAAATGACTCTGAGCTGGTTCTTTTTTTGGGTAAACAGGAACATATTGTACAGTGCAACTGGTGCAATCTGATTTCCAAACGCATAATCCGGTTCTTTTTTTAAGTCAAACGAACATTTAGTTGCCGTGCATGTGACTAAGATGATCTACTTCTTTTTATGACTCAAACAAATACAGCATGACCAGTGTATTTCAACTGATTTTTGAATTAATGAAAATTTTGAGTTTTTATCTATTGGTCTGTCTGTCCGTCCGTTAAAATCACCACTCCTTTCTTTTTATTTCATAAGAGTAAATAAAGGGAACCATGGTACCACATTTTTAAAATTCTGTTAAATATAGCTTTAATTATTGGATCGCATTAATGTCATCTTTAAAAAGAAAAGTTACTGTTTGTAAGAAATAGTTTAACTGTACAGTATTTAAAATCAAAAGTATCATTCAGATTTTTTTTCTGAATTTATTTTCCTTAAGATTCCCAATCCCTACTGTCATCTACCTGAAAACCTTTTCCTTGTTTTTGTATTATTTTTGGCCGTAATATAAACAATTGAATTAATATATCAGATCATCAGCCATTTCTATCCTGCTCTAATTCCTTTTGTCTGTACAGATCAGCAGGCTACATTGATTTGAGACCGTCATTAACTCAATCTCAGCATATCGCTGTTCAGTGCAGATTGGTTTGTAGATGTAGGTTATTTGAGGACAGCGGGACTTCGAGCGCTCCTGGTTTAAGAATCAAAGCGCTTTTTAGAAGCTACGGAATTAATTTTTCACAGTGGTCTCACTTCACTGGATTCCAGCAGCACACTAGTAGGTTGAGCCAAGGATGGTGAGGGGGGTTGCGATTGAAGGAAGTGGGGAGCGGGTCAAAGTTTGCTGTGGCTGTTGGAGCCACTGGAGAACATGTCAATCTGTGGTGCTGGGCACTGGCACAGAACTGATTGGCCTTCTGAAACAGAATGAAACAAAACAGGAATGTTGGTTGCTGTCTGGTTCTTTTTTGGTCTAGTGATATATATCACAGTATATATACACGCTGGGTCTCATTCATGAAACACGAGCAGAACGAATTTTTGTGTAAATCGTGTGTAAAGTGGTTCTGGCGTAAATTTTCGGATTCATTAAAATGTTCGTATTTTCCAAATGTTAGTTGGTACGCAAGAAATCTACACCTGCTCCCAGCCACGCGTAAATAGTGCGCTTAACACCCGAACGTTTTGCTCATTAATAAGGCTGCATTTTAATTCACCTTAATCGGGTACATATTTACACAGCATTTTGAAAAAATATTATATATAGTAATTACATACGGTTTTTCTTATTATGAGAGCCAGTAATAGCATCTGCGATGGTGGTCCTTCTCCAGTTTGAATACGATTTTTCCGAAGTGAACTAATTTGTTTTTTGCTCTCAAGCTTAATGTCGAACCATTTTCTTCTCACTTCTGGGAATGTTCGATTAACAGATGAAACTCCATTAACTGCATCTGTAATATGCTGCCAAGCTTCCTGTTTTTTTAGGACCCGATACGCCACTATGTACGCTTGAAAATAAAATGTGGCGTTTTGAATGAACTTCTGATAATAAAACTTCAATTTCTGCATCTGAGAATTTTTTTTTTCATTCGCATTCATGTCATAATATGATGCCCATATATAGTTGTCAGTCGGATTTAATGGGCGGGATTTATGGTAATTGAGAATGAACGTGCACGTGCATCCCATTTACCACTGATTGGAATTCATTAACACACACACACATTTCACTATCACATTTGATGTTTACGAAGTATTTGTGAATCAGGAGTAGAGTTTTCGGGAAGGTCTCTTTACGTGCAAATCACTCGCATATTTACTCGTATATTTACGAATGTTTCATGAATGAGACCCACTGTGTATATATACTATATTGTATATGACTGAATTGCTTGTCTATTTCCTATTGTTCAGACTTCTTATACTTTTATAATGGCTAACATTTTTTATATTGTTTATTTCAATATTTTTCAATAAATATTATTTTATATAAATATATTATTTATATTTAAAATATATTTTATATAAATAAATAGGCTATATGTAAATAACATGCCGTATTTGGTATTGAGAAAGGGTCCGTTAGTGATTGTTACTTCGACTTCAGTGAAAGTTATAGCTAAATTTTTACACCTTTAGATGGCGGCAAACTGTCTTTATGAGTGAGTCAGTAGCAAAGACTTTTATATTGAAAGGGACTGAAACAAATGCATTGACTAGTGCTGTCATGGGAAATCCCCTTGACTGTTAAAAGGACAAAGACAAAGATATCGCTTTCCTCAGTGGACATTTAAACTGATTTTGTGATGATAATGCATAAAATAAACACCAGCAACAAAAAAATATAATGTTATAACACATGTATTTCTCCGCCAAGAAATGTAGTTACAAAGAGGTTGCCAGGCAACACATGCAGCAACAAAGAATCACAAACGGCAGTTGCGCTGTAATACTAATGTAATGCGGTCACAGGTGTATGTTTGTTGAGTAATTTACAACGGCTTCGAACACGGCTCAACCAATCAGAATCAAGGACCGAAACTAACCGTTTTATAACTGTCAATTTGGGATTCGAATCCGTGGCGGAAGGAAGTAGTTCTGCACAAAAATTTTCAAGACACTCCGTTGTTGTGTCTTATTTATTTACACACTTTTGCCATCAACACGGCAAAAATCTCGACACTACCACCACATATTAGATCTCATTAAACGACAAATTAAACCCAATGTACTATTTAAATCGATTGCTGGACATCATAATGTTATTGTACATGGGTACATCTGATTTATGAATTAGCATTGTATTAGCAAATATATATACGGGGATTGTGTCCCAGACACGGTGTCAGGGTGCTGCAGACACAAAGGCTGCTTTGGAAGAGAAAACAAATAATAAAAAACTGTGCCCCCTTCACTAGAAACTAGCTTGCAGCCATCCGCATGGCCAATGATGTCAGGAAGCTGTCATGGAAAATGCAGCAGAGCAAAAATAACATATATGTGTATAATCCTCACATCCCTTTTCTGGATGAGCTGCTTCTGCTGTGATAACAGACTTTCAAATGGCAAAATATCAGAGCAAATCAAATCAGTGTTTCTTAGAAAACAGAAGGTTGTTTGGTTTTTGTTATAACCTGCGACTATTGACTGTTTAATATAGTGACAATTTTCTTCACCGGTTTATCAAATTGTGCTCCGTAAATGGTTGTCTGCTCGACTGCAAGTTCACACGCAGTTTCAGTTCCTCGTACCTCATCTGAGAGAGGCTCTATTTTCAGCGGTCTATCATTAGAGTTGTACTAAGCTGGCATATTGTTCTTTATTATGCTAATGTGTGGGTATTGTATCACAAAGTAATTGTACATTGCATTTTTGTGTGGTAACATCTTTTGTGTGGATGTGTGTGAGTATGTGCAGGCTTGTTCAGCCTTCAGGTTGAAACAAACTCCTGTCTTTAACCAACACCTTTATGTCTACAGCTTTATGCTATTACAAGTCTTTGCAGTTTCTTTTTCTTTGAATTTAAGATTTATGAGAATTATGTCCATCAAAAATCAGATGGTGGAAGATTGTTTTTAGGTTTTGGGTACCATTAATCGTGCTAAGGCGCAGGTAATAACAAAGGGATCATGGTTTGTCTGTTAGCACAGTTTAGTAAAAAAAAAAATGGTGTAGGATTTGCTTTGAAACAATTTTCACTCAGAAAAGGCTACTCAATTTCTCAAATAATTACAAAGAAATGGCATGTAACATTGAATTAAACATGACATTTTGAAGGAGAAAAACTTAAAAAAAAAAATAGTGTTTTTTTGTAAAAACCTACTCCAGTGAACTTCAAAAAATATTTTTTACAGTGTAGATGCTGTAACTACACCATTCTGCAGACCAGTAATGTTGCTGTCCATTGACAGCCATTCAACATTAGCTGTGTATTCCAATTTATCTTCAAATCCAAATTTTGCAAGTAAAATATTGCTAATATTGCATTATATGTTATAATCATAAACTGTAAAAAAATATGGACAAAGCGTCTGTGACGTCACCCATAGACTTTCTGAAGAACGGTTTTGAGGCCGTTTATGGGGGGTATGGGTGGCGCCATCTCGGAAAATCTTTTCAGAAAGGATACAGAGGTGGTATGATGTGTTGTGTCAGATCATGGCCGAGACGTCAAATTTCAGGAATTCCACTCGGCGCAGCCCGTTATCAGCTGTCAATCACGCTGTCAATCAAAGTTAACCATGCCCTTATTTGTCAAACATTTTATATCTGAATACGATCTAAACTAACGAGTTAGAAAAAAATTCAGCCCCCTCACAGTTGTCAGGCACTCGGAACCTATCGAAACATACAATAAAAGTCCATGGGACCAACCTGTAAAAACCTGAATTAATGCTGTGAAAGCAGACATTTTAACATGGGGGGTCTATGGACATTTGCTCCCTTTTGGGACCTGCCCCTAGCGGATTTTTGATGTATTGCAGTTTTTCGCACTTCCGGGTAGGCTTCATTTTTCAGATTGGAATGTTGCCGCTTGATTATAATAGACCTTTATTAAAATAGGGATCTTACTTTTTTTTTTTATATATATATTTGTTATCATATAAGCTAACAAACCAGTGACGAGTTTGTTACTTTGCATATTCTTTTAGTGCCATTAGCCAATTATTATTGTCAGGACATAATTTTCATAGTGAAACCTGTGCTTTCATAGTGGGTCAGGTAATTGGCTCAAAAGCAATTGTTTCCAGAACTAGGCATATTATAATGTGTGGGTTTTCTATCATATTGTAATTGTACAATGATTGTCCTTGTAATTGTACTTTTTTTTCATGAATTTTACATTTAAAAACTGTACTTTCAAAGTTAATAAAAATTAATTATGTGAATATTTCCACAAATAGGCCTTCTGGCGAATACAGGCGATTTTGATTAAAACCTAATAAAATATTCTGTACAGTGTCTTGTAGAAAACAGAAATAGCTTACTGACCTTTTTTCTTACGCATGCAGAACTGAATTGTTGTAAATTGGCTGTACAAAAAAGCAGTTGTGAAAAGGGCCCTGTGAGGATGTTGTGTGAATCGGATCACCTTAGATTTTCTGTCGTGCAAAACACCATAAAGGTCAACTATATAAAAGCACAAGCAAATGAACATTTCAGCAATCAACACTTTAGATTGCTTACTTTGACATAAACCAGTGAACACCTAACACTGAGCTAGAAATACTCAGGTGAAAGCCTTTTTTCTGTAGGTTTCTTTTTTACTCTATTCTGTACAGTAAGTTTGAGCTCTGCTGAGGTGCCTATCTTTGTGTACACCCTGGAGCTGAGGCGCTTGACAGTTCATTAAAGAATCCTGAGATCGTCTGTCCTTATTTTTGGAAGGCATGTTGGAGGAGAGGGATTGTGCGAGCTGCCAGAAAAGCGACGAGGGGCGGACACAGGGAGCTAAAGTGGAGCTTTTCTCAGTGCTGGTATTGTATTTCCAGGGGCTTCAAAGCTGTCTGCCCCAAAGCTGCTGGCTCTTGAAACACTTTGGAGAACAGATACCTTGATCAAGCGATTGAGAAGACTTATTTGCGTGGAACGGAAGATGTTTAGGGCTGAGGGTGCTGCTTTTTCTCTTTGTATGGAGAAAATTGCAGTTAATACTCAATTGAATTAAGCATCGTGCACCCGAGTCCACTCACTGGTCAGATTCAGTTGGTACTCTGGTACTCAACTTGGTTAATTGGAAAGCCAGTCGTATGAGTTTGGAATTAAATACCACAAAATATCTTTCAGGAATTCGGGTAATGTTAAAAACGTAGGATGTGTGGGACGTTTAACAAGATACATTTTATTCTTCTTGAGCACTGGAAGAGAAAGAACTTGAGTACAGACTGTACAGCTGTAGCAATAACCGTCCCTGGAGAACGACTGTTAAAGGTGTGTTAAGGTGAGAGAGAGAACAGTCTCGGTTAGATGCAGTTCAAATACGCCGCAGACCTGGGGTACAAAGAAAGGTGAGAGACTCAGAAAAAGACACAGAACAAATGCTCAGTGCTGAATTCATGCTGGTACAAGGGCAATGAAATGAATAGTTCTGTTTGGGCAAGGTAGAGGGCTGACCCGAGCCTACCTGCTGCCTCAGGCTTGCCACACTGTTTGAAAACCCTCATATTTTTCTCCGTCAGCATCGTCGATGACCTCCAGCATGGTGTCCATTCAGGAGTGCTTTAAAGAGAGAGAGAGAGAGAGAGAGAGAGGGTGAGAGAGGCTGGATTGTGATTGGTGCAGTGACATAAAGACACAAGCAAGTTTCTGAAGTCAATTCTCAAATACAATTTTTGTCATCTTTTTTTAACTTTTATAACTTTATAAGCTAATTTGTCCAATATACTTTAAAAAAAGTAGTTTGTCCAATATACTGTAGTAGTTTGTCCAGTAGTTTCTAAGTATTTACTTGTTTATTAAGTCAAACATTTACTATATAAAATAAATGATATGTGATTTCATGTGCATCAAAACATTTTATTTTTGAGGAGGTAAAAAGGGTGTTGTTTTACACAACCATTGAGGAATTTTAACCAAAGTATATTACAAACTTTACATGAACACCCTAAAGAATCATACCAACTTGAGGAAAATTGGCATCCAATGACCCCTTTAAATCTACCTGTACCACCAAACCTGTTCCACCGTACCGATGTCCCTCCTCCATAGCAGCAAAAGTAAGTGAGTAGTAGTTAAAGACACCTAATATGAAGATACTATTTTTTAGTAATACCCTAACTTTTTTTTTTTTACCAAGGATAAATTGATACAAGTTGGTCAAAAGTGATAGCAAATATATTTATAATGTTACAAAAGATTTCTATTTCAAATAAATGCTGTTCCTTTTACTTGTTCAGTTGAGCTGTTCTATTCATCAAATAATCCTGAAAAAATTCATCAGTTTCCACAGAAATATTAAGCAGCACAACTATTTTCATACTTTATAATAATGAGAGCCTGAGAACCAAGTTAGCATATTAGAATGATGTCTGAAGGAATCTTTTTTTGTGTGTGACTTGAGTTCAGTAGAGATTCTAAATCATCTTTGGTCACATGTTTGTATTTGTGATGACCATGGGTTGGTTATTGTGGGTTCTAAATCTGCATCACCACTCTGACTACAGTTAAATAAAGAAAAAAAAAAAGATCACAAAAAGCCTCTTGTTTAACATGAGTTCATGTTTTGATTATGGCTTTAACACTACTTCAGTTTTTGGCATGCGTTATGGTGCTTTTTGATAGCGGTGCACGTCTAGTAATTCTCTACATCTCACAGTTCTTTTTCATCTCTGCATTATTTTCCTTAGAATCCTGTTCAGACAAGAAGGAATGCTGCCAGTTGAAGCCTAGACTCCGATAGCAGTGGAGAATAACAGTCTACTTCCCGGAAGAATACAAGACTTATCTGATCTGGTAAGCACACACAAGAAAACTCAAGTTAATTTCCATAGTATAGTTTTGGATAGAAATAACTTTCAGGGGAGTGTTGCATAGTATTTTTTTAGTCTGTTAGAATGCCTTTTTTCCACAGGTGTTTACCACTCTTTTACACCTTCCCCCCCATTTTTTTGTTTTCGTTTTGTTTTTACACCATGTAAAACAACGTTTGAAGCTGCTGAACTTTTGGTATAAAAAAAAAAGCATGGATGATAAGATTTTAAAATTGAATGGAAATCAATTAAATAACGGATCATTCATAGTTTTGAATTTATTTGAAGGTTATCAGATGATAAACAGCTTGATTCAGGTTTTTGATTTATTTTTAGAGGAAGAATAAATTAATCAGACTAAACCAGTATGCAAAAAAAAATAATATATTTTTTTACAATTTCTTTTGTTAGAGTTTGTGTGAACAGACCTTTAGAGTATAATTTAATTCAAATTTGTTTTGGAATTCTGATTGAATCATCTCTGTATTAGATTAGGAGGCTTTTAGCATATGAATACACAATTAAAGTGCATTGATTATGTATATGGCAGGCCACAATTGCAGTGTTTTTTCTGTATAAGGAAACCATTGGATCGGGATACTGGTCTACTATGGGCTCTTGCTAGCTATCCATTGGACAACACAGGGCTTGATGACTGCTTTCATCAAATAGCAGAAACGCCTTCAGCATCTGAGAACCTCTTTGAATAATATCAAGAGCCACTTAAACGAGTGTAGAGTAGATGTTTGGAACTGGCTGCAATTCCTGTTTTCCTCCCCTCCAATTCTAAATCTGTTCTCATTTTAAGTAAATACGGACTACAATCTCCACATGTTCCAGTCACCTTAGGAATGAATGTGCCCAAGGGGATGCTAGTTTCTCATTCAGCCCGAGTATGCGGGGTAGGGGGTGTAGGGGGTGTAGGGGGAAGTGTCTGTAAGTGCACTTGAGCTACTGAACTCACGCAGTGCGACAGTCAAGTGCACGACCAGCTAAAAGCTGCTCGCAGTGAAAAGACCCTCTCAAAATGTTTGTTTGAATCTCATAATTTTCCTGAATGCGTGTGTTGTAGACTCATTCCAGTTATATGAACCTTTTATTACAAACTGTCATTCTTTGCATGCGTGCTCGACGGAAACAACAGATTGTGGGGGAAGGGTTGGCTACGTGTCTGGAGTTGAACGGAAGATGGGAATGGAAGAGGTCATTAGCATTCCATAGCAGTGTTGGCGTCTGGTGGAGCAGAGCCATGCTTCGCTGCCTGGCACGATAGGGCAACGCGGCGGCCATTAAGGCAGCTGGGTTTGGGAGTTAGGGCCCATGGAGGGCACTGCCACCCCCTGCATGGGAGCAATGAGAGGCCCTGGGCAGGTGGTCTATCAGGGACAGGGGCTGAAAGGCCAGGACAAATTGGTACAGGGAGGCTCATTTCCCGAACTCAGCATGGGGGACGGCACAGCAACTCCATGAGTGAAAAAAAAAGAAAAAAGAAAGACTCCTAAGGGCACCGGCATGCCAGTGATAGACTTGCCAAGAGGTCAGTCAGTTGTGATGTCAGTGGGCCCCTTTTCACTTTGTGTCGCATAGTATATTTAGAAATGGTGCATCATATTGGAAAAAAAAGTACCAAAATATATTTATTTAATTTGCTTTGGCATAAAGATCATTTGACATGCCATGTAGACAATTTACTGTTAAAGTACTAGTGTAAAATCATATAAGCTATCTGGGTATAGATTAGCCATGAATTATTTTTCTCAAAATGGTAGCTGTTGGGTAAAGTGTATCCGTAGCTGTGTCAGTACCCAACTGATAGTGAGCTTTGCATCTAAAAGAAGGAACAACTTTTACAAATAATATTGCTGTGACATTATTTCACTATATTTAAATATTTTGAATATTAAACCTTTTCTTGGCTGGAAATATATTACTGTTCAAATGTTTGGGGTCATAAGGGCTCGTTTTTTAAAATAAGTCTCTTATGCTTAACAAGGTTGAATTTATTTGAGCAGTAAAACAGTAATATTTTACAATATTTTTACAATGACTCTTTCCTATTTTAACATATTTTAAATTGTAATTTATTCCTGTGATGGAAAATCTGAATTTTAAAGCAGCGATTTCCTCAGTCTTCAGTTTTAGAGTATTTATTCATTATATTACGCTTACTATGGTAGTGTACAAAAGATGCAACAAAATTATTTGAAATGCAATTATTTATCAATGATTTGACATTACACCATAATGCAGCTTACCCCAAATCTGATTTTCTTTTTCAGAAGTCATATTTTGTGGCTGTATTATACACACTTTCTTATAGTTTTAGTCAAAGCAGACATCTTAATTTAGTTTTTACCTTTATCTAATTTCTCCTTTGCCTACAGGCCTAAAAGGTGGCATATTGCATTAGTATTTTCCTAACAACAAAACATTCCAATGAGAATTGGTTTGCAAAAAAACACACAATAACAGCCAATCAGAAGATATTTGATGTTTAATTTGGAAAACAATTTTGGACTAAGGAGATTCTTTAGGACAAACAGTGAGATTAACATGAAATACATATTTTTGTCTTGTTGCATGTGGTTAGGCCAACTCTGGTTCAAATATGTCTTGCATGAGTCATATGCCAGCTTACATATGATTTAGGGAAAGAGTTTTAGTTAAATGTGAATTTCTCAGACATCCTCGCCAAGTAACGACACATGCATCAACACAACAGTTTCAGTGAATGACATTTCTTCCTCTTTCTCAGACCTGTCAGCCTGTTTCTAAAGGCTGTTAAAGTGAAATCCATCAGAACTGGTGCAGTTCAGTGAGCTAGAAGCCATTCTGGACGAGGTAACCATGGGAATGTGGCATTTAAGGGGATAGTTGGGTCTCAAAGACAATCTCAAACCTGCATCGACCAATCAGACGAGAGGCTTGATTGCTACATATTGTCACCCTGTTTCTTTAAAAGGGTAATAAAGTAAACATATTGGATGAAATTCCCATGAGTGATGTTTTATATATTTATTTATTTATTGACATTGAGTTTATAAAATTCAGTGTATGACAACTTTATTAACCTAGAGGAGATTTATTTTGAAAGCTCTTCATTTTAGTAATACTTCTTTTAATACTTTCTATTTTTTTGGGGCGAAGGACAAGCGTGCTATCACTCTTGTCGGAGGATTATTTTTCTGCATGACACTTTTGATAAGTGGATGGATGGGTGTAAATCTCGCCTCTGTTGTTGGGGGGAGTATGACCTGTCATTCACTACATAGATTACATACCTGCGCTGGTGGAGATTGAACTCAACTTGTTCTTGAGAATTTTTATCCTTCCTGCATCAGCCGATCGTCTCCTTGTAAAACTCCCTCTCTTTGATTGCAAACCCACAAAGTGAGTTTGTTGTGTTTTGCCTGTTATCATTTGTTTGCTGAATATGCCATCTAGTGCATGAACACACTGACACAACTCATGAATAGATGTGTTTGTTCACGCACTAGATTTCTCTGTGTTTTCCCGGTCACTCCTTGAGGCTCCTTCAGGGCATGCTGCTCCAGAAGTGTGCGTTTCTTGCCACAAAGTGCTTTTGTCATCAAGCCTGTGTTTGCTACCTGTTGTATGTTGATGGCGTGTTTGTTTGTTCACATTCTTATTGTCAGACATTAAGACAGATTCCAAATACATGTTTTTTTTATAATTCATATTTTCAGGCATCAGTGAACCTGTGCTTGAAATGCATCCTTTTTTCCCCTGCCTGTCACAGACGAAAAAGTGGCTGAGATTGTTACCCCCCTGTACAAACCCAGATCAGCGGTCCTGTATAGGGTTAATTCCTTCTTGACTCATGTCTTGTTCAGACATTAGTGGCAATTAGAGGTGAAGGCTGTCCAGATGTGTGGCTACGAGTTGGGATAGAGCTAAAGTGGACACACTCGTGGCCATATGGTGGAGTTTTCCTCAGCCCTGCACTCGTGATATGCTTAGCTCAGGCATTGAAGTCAGTTTGAAACTCATTTTGCTTTTGCAAGGACATGTTTGGTGTCAAACATGAATTTCAAAGAGGTTAAAAGCATAGCACGGGACATGATTTTGGATGGTGGGTGATTATATGCCAGAGTAGAGCCATGAAGATTGTGAGTTGCTTAAAACAATGCATGTCAGCGGAAAAAGATTTTGATTTGATGTTATTAGGATAAAATGCTAATTTTGGTAAATTTCCTCATTCACAATAAGAGCAGGAACACATTTAGAAAGTAAATATTAGGGATGCATGATACTGTATATTGGTCTTGTAATATCAGCTGATATTACAGATTTATTTATTTATCGTTTTGTTGATATTAGATATTTAATTATGTATCTCCTATTTTTACACTTTTGATTACCTTTGCTGTCATCTAACACTCACTTAAAGTTAATCTTTAAACACACTAATAATTCACTGACAGTTAAATGTAACCTTTAACAAGTCTCAAGATGATTTTTCATACTTCACATTATAATGTTGTGATGCCTTAATTCACTTGTAGCATTTTTACACCAATTGATTTTAGTGTGTTATTTTTAGTTTATCTGGATGAAACGGTGAAGAATTTTAATATCGGCTGTTCAAGTTATTGGCTATAACATGAAAATAATTTAGCGGCTTATCACTATCGCCAGAATTGTAATATTGTGGATCTAAAAAAATACAGTCAGTTTTCATGATGACTATTAAGTGCACTCTTTACTGGCGGTACGGTTGCTGACACATACATACAACCTTTCAATTTGATTAGAAATTCATAAATATGCTAGAATGCTTCGAAACTGTGGAAGATGGTCTCCACACACTCGCATACATTCTTTCGTGTAGATCGGGACTCTTTGGCACAGCGTGGCTTGCAGACACAGCCTGTTCCACTGGCAGCCCAACTGCTGACGCTGGCACCTGTCTATGTGGATAAAGGTGATTCTGTTAGCATAGCCGTGCTGAGGAACTGGCATACCTCGCCCACATTTGTCCTCTGATGGAGATTGGGTTTCAGGAAAAATGAGCCAATATCTCTATCTTATGTTTTTAAGCTCGCTCTGTGTCTTTACTACAATCTGTGGTCATGTTACCTATGTTATTATCTGCAGTCCTTATCTGTGCTGTACACAGTTTAAGCAAACAAAGTTTTTATATTGTATCTTCTAAAATTACTACCGCCTTCCAGATGTAATGGAATAGGGATGTATGAACACACACACCCCTCTCTCTAAAAATAATTATTTAAAAAAAAAAAAATAAAGCTGCAACATTTGGTGCTGTTGCAGTAGGCTGTAAACATATTAAAAATTAAATTGCACCTACAGGCTTTAAAGTTGCATTTTTAATCTGCAATCTCACAACTTTTTTCATGTTCACTCTTTCACGTTTCTAAGTTGCTACTATCAGAAATTAGGTCAGTGTTTTAACTGTCAATGTATGCATATCATAATAAAGTTATTTTTTGTGCATGCATATGAGTATACTGAGTGTCGTATCTTATCACAAATGAAAAAGAAAATGTGTGAGTAAAGCCAATAAGGGTTAACACTGTATATTACTCAATGAATTTGGTCTTATAATAAAACTAAAATGTAATTGCAACTTTTTAATTGTGAGTTTGTCACAATTTCAGAATCAGAATCATTGGATATAAACTCAAAATTGAGAGAAAAAAAAATCAGAATTGCGAGTTTATTAGCAATTTTTCTTTTCCTCAGAAATGTGAGATATAAACTCAGTTGTGAGTTATACAGTCAGAATGATAGTTTCTGATATATTCTCGCAGTTGAAAGTTGAAATTGCAAGTTTCTATCTTGCGACTGACTTTATTACTCAGAATTGCGACTTTATTTCTCAGAATTTACATTTTATAATATGATATCTATTGCACTAGTTAATGGTAACACTTTACAATGTTTTAATTTGTTAACATTAGTTACTACATTGGTTAACATGAGCTAACAATGATACTTCTACAGCATTTACTAATATTAGCTAATGTTAATCTCAACATTTACTAATACATTTATAAGATCAAATGTTCTATCTGATAAAAAACATGTACTGTGAACCAACATGAACATTAACATTTTTATTAACTAAAATTGTTAGTTAATGCATTAATAACAAATGTTCACATGTTCACGCATTCAACCTTACTGGAAAGTGTCGTACTAATAAATTATTACTTGTTTAATTCATCATAATATATTTTATGTGCTTTTATTTCTTTTTCTACTGTGTTGGGTCACTTCTTGAAGTCCAATGTGGAACCTGCAACAAAATCAGTTAAAATGCACTGCTATAGAGTGTCATTGGTTTTCACTAATTGATACTTTTGGTGAACTTGGCTCCAAGCTAGTTTCTTAATGTTGCTGGGCAATGGAGTGAGGTTGTTTAATTTTCTGTGGGAGAATCTAATTGAGAGAAATTACTCCATTGTAAGTTTATGCAGTCCCTGTTGTGTTTTTCAGGATCAGGTTGTTTCATGTCACTTAACAGATGTTCAGTCAAGAGTGCCGTTTGCAGGCTTTAATGTGGCTTTTTACAGCTATGGAGCCCGTGTTTATTAGCTTATGTTTATGGTGGTGGTCGTCGCATGAATTTCTGAGCAAAATGGTCAATGTGTGGCCCGACACTTATTTAGCGACCCGTCAGAGAGCCATTTAAGTGGACGCAGATGTGCCTGTGACACAGGCCAGCTGTGGCGAACGATAGCCTGTCTAACAAAGACAATAATTACAACAACAGCAAAAAAAATGCACATTATCAGTCAGTCGAAGCTTTGTGTAAATTCTAGGTTTATGTTACAATTTGAACTAGCTACAATAAAATTGATAAAATATGGATATAAAACAATGAAGCGTGTAATCGCATGTGTGTGATTTTCTAAAGCTGTGATGGGTGGATAAATGAAGCACCTCACCCTCCACCTCGTTGGCATGGAGATCCCCTGAGGCTCGAGCCATATGGGTGGCTGTGAATGGACTGTTAGAGCAGACGGCAGCCGCAGTGCTCCTCTTTGGCGCAGGTGGCACCGTGGCACCGGCTCTGGACGATGGATCCAATAGAGCACTGCTTAGTCAGCCCACCATCTCCCTCAAGGGGTCCGGGCCCTCACACCGCGCCTGGGCCGACAGTGCCAGCGCACACCCACCCGCTGATCTGCACACAGCAGAGTTAGGACACAGGAAAGCTGAGGTCCAGCTATAGCGGCTCACTTCCATGTCTCAATTAACTGGTAAAGAAACAGTGAGGAAGCTTCTGCTCTGGAGCATCGGGTCTTCAACCTTTTCAGGCCGAGGATAAAAAAGGAAAGCAGAGAGCCCTACTGAATAAAGCTGAGTGGTGCATTTTAATCCATGCCTATAAAAATATAATGTGTTCTCATACTTTATGATGCTTACTTTGCATCTGACATGGAAGCTATGCATGTGTATCGATGTACAGGGTTGTGTATGTATTACATTTTAATGTAATAATAAATAATAATTTAATTGAACAAAACTTTTAATATAATTTATAGGGCTGTAAATTATCTATTTACCTTATGAATACGATGCATTTAAAAAAATAATAATATCAGGCTTAATACGTATGTAACTCACACACCCTCTCACACACACTCTCTCTCACACACACACACACACACACACACACACACAAATAAAGTATATATATATATGATTTGAGCATTTTATGTCAGCAAACCACCATTTGCAAATCATGTGACAAAATTACTTCAAAACATGAACAATGACCATTTAAAAATATCTGATTATTATTAAATTCTGTTATCAGTGTTACATTTTTTATTATGATGCATGAACCCGACCAAACGATACATTAATTACATATTCAATACATCAGTGCATGTGGGGCAATTTAACATTTGGTTGGAGTGTTTTGATTTTGTTTAACACATTTAAGGTCATTGGTCAACAATATTTGTTGGATCCTGTTGTAGAGGCTCTAGACTTTTGGTACAGACCCAAGCATGTGTTATGTCCTGTTTGTTGGCTTGGTGTGTAAAAGTGGTTTTCCGAACTAGAGTGCAGCATTACACTGCAGATTGCGCCCTTGTATTATTCATAGGGACAGTAGCTTAGACCCACACCATGCTTTGCATCTCCTGAGCTTCATCTCGTTTCTTGAAGCTGCACTTGGGAAGATGTTGGAGCACAACAGGGCACACTATTGATGGAGGAGAACAGTTCCTTACAGCTCAGCTCATAGGCTTCACGTTAACAAGGGGATCACCCTGCCACCCTCAATAATAACTTCAGCTTCCTCTTACCACAGTGTTCTCCCCTGTCATCGCTCCGAGGGAAATTTAGACATCACTTTTTATGTCTACCTCCCCCCTTCCCGCACACTCCTCCGCTTATGAACCTTGCATATAAATGCACTTGGGTACTGTCTTGATTGATGGCAATTAGCATTTGGTAATGATAACAGATGTTTGCTGTGCCAGGAGGCTAGTACCTGCCGCCCACTCCGCCATCTGCCGTGGGCATCAGGGGCCTGGCACAAAGGCTGGCTGGCGCGGGATAGTGAAGAGGGTGGAGAGGGCAAGATGAGGGGTGGTGCATTGTTGTTGTCCCCTCTTTATTTGACATGAGGAGCAGGGCCAAACTGCAGGGGGGTTCCGGTGAATGCTGTGTCACCTGGTGCTGAGTACATTTGTGCAGGACACACGTGTTTTGTGGGCATGTATTATTTATTAGTCTCTTAGGACTCCAAGTGGGAGTGTGAAATATGGGACTTTTAAATAGCCATGATGTTGCTAATTTACACTTTTAAAGCGGCACTATGCAAATTACAGAAGTATATGGACAGATGTTAGTTAGATAGATAGATAGATAGATAGATAGAGAGATAGAGAGATAGAGAGATAGATAGAGAGATAGAGAGATGGATAGATGTATGTGTGGATAGTGGTTTGGCTGAGAATGCACTTTGTTAGAAGACAAACTGAAGTTAGCGTAACCTAATCTGCTGTCCTTAATGGACTGAGTAAAAAAAGATGAGGATCAACTGTGTTCAGACTTTGATTGGTCTTTTTTGTTTTTGCTTATGTCAACTGATTTTATTTCTTCTTAGAGGCAAAGCACTAATTCTGCATTTGCTTTTCAATTCAGCCCATGTCCATTTGCATTTTGTAAGCTTTTCCCTTCACTCAGTATTAGGAGTGGGACAGTACACTCACCGGTACAGGCACTTTTCCTTGCTCTTCTGCTCAGTTTTAATATTGAATATGGATATATAAACTAATTTCTAAATATGGTTTTCAGGACATTCAGTTTACAGTAATTCATACAGTTACTAGGTCAAAAATAAGTAGAGACTTAACTGACTTTCTACAAGAATTTTCACACCTAAATTTAGCCTATACTTTCCTTACTTTCTTGAGAAGTTTTGAAAACCCCAGGCACATCAATCTTGTCGTGTTATATACTATTGTCATTTATTTCACTTTCCTTTTTGGTCCATCAAAAAAGATAAGTTTTTGTCTGTATATTTCAGGCTATCTTCCACTGATAAACAATACTGTACACCAAGGGGAATTCACTTTAACTGAATAGCTTCTCCCGATAGTGCCTTTTATATGCACACACTTTCTGCATAGTTTTAGGGCTCGATTCACTAAAAGAATTATGCAAATGCAAGCGAAGGGTTTTTCACACTTAAAGTGAATTGCAATGACAATGCAACCAGAAGCCATTCATTTTTAATGAGAGTTGGCATTTTTCTTGTGGAGGCATGAGCAATATGGACTGTTAACGATGGGACAAAGTTCAACTTTATGCAAATTAGTAATTGGATGACTACCAATGAGAAGACATTGGAGCTCACGTGGTCGTCTTGATGATACCCTCAGTATAATATTTGCAATCTTTTGGGCTGTTTTTCTTTTAAACAGTAAGAATCAACTATTAAGTTACAGGAAATGGTTATCATTGTGTGTTTCACATGTAAATATGGAGGTGAGTGTGTTCACCACCTCATGGCAGATACAGGGCTATTGTTCCCTGTCATATTCACTCAAGAGGAAAACGTGTCATATGTATCACACCCTTTAAAGCTGCATTCTCAAACACGCTCCCTTTCACAGGTCTCACTCACCCCGATTTTTGTTGTGCAAAATCAATACTCTAATCTTCAGCCCAGCCCTTCTCAATAAGTCTATATTTCTCACATTGCTCGAATAAAGGTGACCTCTATGAGCCATTGGTATTAATATCTCAAGTTGGCACATGGGATATGCAGTCTGCTTTTAATGTTAGAATTTTCCTGTCTGTCATTTACTAATCGTGTATTTGTACGTGCAAACATCTTTTATATTTTATTGTATTTATCATTTTATTTTTTCATTAAAATATATTTATTAATCTTCATTTTTCTAAATTTACCAAAAAAACATAGGTACACTATGTAACTTTTGGCCCTCTAGAGATTAAACAAAACTGCATGCATTTTATGGAAGAACATTGTTTTGGTTGTGCTTGGGCTCTGCACGACTGTGGATGAATATGGTTATCCTACTGCTCATAATACTTATATAGATTATATAGATTTATATAGACTAGATATAACCATATTTGGATGGAAAGGATCTCAAGCTGACTAGCTGAAGACATTACTGTAGCTATTAACAGACATGCAACTTCTTTGAAAATAAACTCGCTACAACAACCATTATAAAAATTTCCCTTCACAATAAGTAATTCTACAATAAACCCCATTAGAGAGCTACAAATATCAATTTATCTTTTCAATAAAATGTCATACTCTCCTGAGTAATGAAAATTTCATCTCCGTGTCGCTTTTACAACATTTCAAACTCCTCAGTTCTCACCATCTCCGAAAAGCCAAGCCAATGTTGATTCTTGTTTTATTACGAGCTCTGACGCGTTCTCTTTTTGCCAGCAGACTCTTCTTTTTTTAAATGGGTGATTCCCCAGAGGATTGAGATTTCGCTTGCTCCATGTCAACCTTTCTCACTCGTTGTGACAACTAAACTATGCCACTCCCACACTATACATGCGTCAAAGTAGCCGGAGCAACTTTTCTCTATTAACGGATATGACGAGACTTGCACGGGCGAGTGACGTGTGTACGCTATTTTCCACAAACCATCCAGCCCGGTCTAAAATATAAACACTTATATAGGCTTACCATATATTATGCTAATTATGTTAATTTAGAGTAATCCAGATTCTTCAACAATAAAATGATGGTGAGAACACATATATATGCATACACCTTTTTTGAATTTGGTGCAACTTTTATTTAAGGACATTTTATGTACGCACAAATATGCTAATGAGTCACTAACTATAAAATAATTAAGATGGTTTAACAACTGAAGAAAAGAGAATGTTAGAATTTCTGAACACCGAAAACTTTGAATTAGAAGTCACCTTGTCATAACTGAACGGCCACAATGACTTACAAAACACCTAATGAATTCTTCATGTCATTTGCAAAATGCTTTGTTTGAACTGCGCGTTAACAGTTTGCTTTGCGTATGACGACTTAGCAAATGAATTCAAAGTGCTGGGGCAACTTCAAATTGACTTTGGTTTTGTTTGAGCTCATTTTCATTTCTCTCCATGGAGAGTCCACCAACTCGGTAAACATGCTTGAATGAAGGAATTCTTCAGCTGCCACTCAAAAATGTAATTAACGTACATTATTCTTTCAGAAATTCATAACCTTGAGCCAAGACATACAAATGAGGATTGAAAAGAATGATTTACAGCACTAATATGACACAGATGGAATGACTATGCTGGCACCAAAAGGAAGAGAATGTAGCTTCTGCGTTGGCATGTTTCACACTGTTTGTGCTCATATTGACATAGGAAATTGAGTCCACTAGGTAACGTGTCCTTGGCTAGTTAACATGCCTTCACCAGTGCTTTCATACATGCAGGTTGGAAGAACATGTCATAGGATGGGTAGGAGGAAATATTTGTTTTCATGTGAATTTCCGTCAACAAAGGCCCAATCTCTCAGTCTTAAATAGGATGCTTACTACGGAGCTGTCTGTCAGTAACCACATCCAACAGTCCTGACTGGTGCAGAGGGTCTAAAAAGTGCTTGCAGGCTCTGGTTACAAAGGATTGGCATCTAGGAATTACGTCGGAGCGGAACAATGCATGTTGAGCCTCTGCGGAACATGCAGTGGGTAATTTAATCATGTAACACGAAGATTATTTCTGATTGCAATGCAGTTTGATCTGTTTGTCTCTTTAATTTGGCTCTAACCGGCTGACATTTTCACAGTATTTAATAAAAGCTGCTCTCGATTTGTGGCCGGGTGACAATCTTTTATTTACTTGGTTTGGATAAAACCATTAATTCACGGTAATTAATGAGTGAAGTATGGAGGGCGCTGGTACAGCCGCATCCGCTGGGAGGCTTTGTGGACTAGATTCATTCATCTTGATTAGACACACTTAGCTTTCCTTGTGTGGCTTTTCCATTTTAATATCAGCTAGCCACTTGTAAGCTACATGTCTCAACACACTGTTCTCTGGTATCGCTGCTCAACAGTTAGCATTGCGTTCATAGATCTGCCGCCTTGAACGCTAACCTTTGGTGGTTTGGCCATAACTGAGTTTATATTTGTGCTGGCCTTTACCCTCAGAGTGTTTAGAGTAGAGGTGGGGATTCTGATAAGCTTTGAGGGGATGGACTAACCCTGAGAGAGACAGGTCATGGATTGAGTTAATGGTGTCTCTGTGACTTGGTGCAGAACAATCGCTGGAGGGACGAGGGGCATTTTAGTTCAGAGCATCCAGGGCGTAAATACACATTGTTTGAAATTGTGGGACTGTACACAATCTCAGTGTCAATTCATCCCTATCAGCCCTTGAGAATTGTTGTTGAAGTGAGAGGGCTAATTTGACAAGACGTGAATTAACACCTTTCAAGGAATCTGGCACATTGGCATAGTTAGAGAGGATCCGAAAACAAGTTTAGTCCTGAAGGTCCCGTCGAGCCCTTAAAGGGATAGTTCACCCAAAAATAAAAAATAAAAATCTGTTATAATTTACTTGCCTTCGCGTTTTTCCAAATTTGTATGACATGAAAAGAAAGAGTGATAGTTTTTTTTTCCACAGTGAATGAGGAGCTAAGTAGTTAAAAAAAGCTAAATCTGTAAAAGAAAGTTGTTGTTTTTTACAAAACATGTAAAATGTTTTTTTTTTCAAATAACTGTTGTTTATTTATTTAGCTCCACTCCCCAAATAAATAAAATTGCAATTGATTATTTATTGATTATTATATGCATTTATATATAGACAGTTGTGTGAGGAACAGACCAAAACCTAATTATCTTTATACCACATCTTTGATTCACTGGTGATCCAGTCTGAATTGCAAACTTGATGACTGAACCAGTCTGATTTGTGAACAAATCGCTCCAACTGATTCTTAACTCTCACCATATTCATTGGCCGTACACACTGCAGCTAAATGCGGTTATCCGTTCACCTCTAAGTGCTTAATCCTTCCTGTTCTGTAGCTACACACACCGTTCAGTAATTTACAGGAGTGTCAACACAACCAGGAGTGTTTTTTACAGGAGTGTTTTGACAACCGCATTTACAAAAACAGTGTGTACGGAACCAAACTGAATAACTAGTTGTTAATGACATTTTGGTTTCACTTTATTTTGATGGTCCTTTTAATACATTCTGTTGAAATATAAGTAAAATTGCACCTACATGTCTACTAACTCTCATTAAAGTGTTAGTGGAGTATTAGTAGACTGGTAGGGTTAGGGTTAGAATAAGTTGACATGTACTTGCACAGTTTCTTAGTTAGTAGAATGTCCGTTATCACAAGAAAGTGCTAGCAGATATTAAGCAGACAGTCTACTAATACTAATGAGAGTCAGTTGACTTGTAGTTCCAATGTATATATATATATATATATATATATAGTCAACAGAATGTTCGAAAGGGACCATCAAAATAAAGTGTTACCCATATTTTAACATGCATCAGAGATGTTTCTCTCTTCTGTATGTTCATAAATCACAAGGGAGGGCGGTACGAGCCTTGACACATCAATGTTGCCAGATCTTGCTAGAAAAACAGCAAACAAAACTAGCCACAATATATCGAAATAAGTCTAAATACTTTATAATGAAAATAAGATGCGAGCCGCATCCCGCATCTGCTCACTTAAATGACTCAATAAATTTGATCGCTTTGAGCCAAGATTAAACAACAAGCTCAAAAACACTTAAAAGAAATGGACATGGCAACACTACAATAACGCGCTCTGTGAAGTAGCCTTTACAAGTGTAAAACGAAACGCCTAATATTTCTTTGGCCAGAATAGCGGATAACAAATACGTGAGATGCCAAAACTTTGCTATAGTTACGACGGTGTCAATCATCACAGTTTCAGGAGTTAACCGTGTTCCGTAGACACATGGAACGATAATTTATGGGTTTCACTCCCTCATTTAAATGTGGTTGTCAGTCCTGAAACTTTACAGTGTGTATGTGGCCTTTGAAAAGATCCAGCTACAAAGAATAGCTGGAAAATTTGTTACTTTCATAAACTCTCATGAACATCCCAAGGGGGAAAAGTGCAGTCTAGATATTTAAGTCATAAGTCATACAGGTTTGGAAAAATATGAAGGTGAGTAAATGATGACAGAATTTTCATTTTTGGGTGAAGTATGCCTTTGAAGCATCAGTATCTTTTTCAGAAACCTGGTAAAGAAAAAAAAAAAAATTTAATAACCTGGGCGCCTCTAAAAAAAAATAAAAAAATAAAAAGAGCCAAATATCAGATTTATCCAGAGATGTAGAACCTATGATATTAACTTCAGCTTGCTTGATTTACCTTTTCACTGTTTGTTTTCACTTTATGTAAATGTCACTCCACCATCACCTAATGCTCTGAAATCTCTATATATTCGATAGATTTTCCTCAATAGTCAGCTGGAAGGCATCACAGTTACCCAGCATTACATCTCCACAATGTAATCAAGGTAGTGACAATCCTGACAGCTGACCAATCAGATCTAATATATCCCAAGCATGGAGAACTGCTCTGTCAGGAGAATCAGCCTAGGTTGTATTAAAATTCGAGATGTGTCTAAAATTGGCCTGGCCTCTGGCTTGTGGTTAACGTGCTCTATCGGGATTCTGCACAGGTCTGGGGACCAATCTTCAGGCCTGATTTATCTGATGTTTTCTAAACAACTGACAGGGGAAACAAATTCATCTGGGCATTAAAATACAGCAGCAGGCCCCCGGCAGATTCCAGGAAGAGACCTGGCCGTCATTCTGCTGCCAGGCCACCATTAGCTTTATTAGAAATCCAATCCCGTCCTCTCCTGTGAACCTGGATCCATAATACACACCTGCCTAACAGAGTAAGCATAAACGGGCATTACATTACTAACAGAATGGAGAAAACTGTATCAAAGCCCATTTCACCTGATTGTTTATCAAAATATGTCAGCACTGGGATAAAGATTGACAGGAAGTAAGAAAAAAACTATCTATCTAATGCAGACAGGGATATTTTAGTCAGCCATTACTGGTAATTTTAAATTATAAACAGATTGTATGAAATTCTCATCTTAAAGAATTAATTGAAAATGAATCATGTAGGCTGTGCATCGAGCATAAGATTAACCCACGACTAGTGTGCTTTTGTTTACTGGCCACCAGTCATGTTGTAGAAAAGCATTGTTGACTTTTTGAATAATTAAAAAAAAAAAAATTCTGCGGCTGTCAGTTGATTTTAAATGATTTGAATTGAACCATTTAATTATATGCTGAATAAATAATTAAAATAAGGAATCATGCATATGAATATATTAGTGAGAAAAATAGACGACACGTTGTGGCTGTTGAGTATTAAGTCGAAGATATTTATTTCCATTTTCAAAAAGAAGAAGAATGCCTGTTGTGAGTTGCAGTGATTACAGACTCAGAGAAACATGAGGCTTGTACTTTACAAGTTAATTGCTCCAATAGTAGGAAAAATCCCTTATTACATAATCAGATGGGCATGATTATAATGCAAAAATTTTTATTCAATAGTATGCATATGTTTTAAAGGGTAAGTTCACCCAAAAATGGAAAATATTGTCATAAATTACTCACCCTCATGTCATTCCAAACCTGTAAGATTTTTGTTTATCTTCGAAACATTGTCCATTGACAGTACAAGCAAGTACCACTTTGTTGCTTCAAAAAGTTCATAAATAGATCGTAAAACTAATCCATATAAATCAGACGGTTTAGTCAAAATTTTCTGAAGAGACACAATCACTTTATATGATGAACAGATAAATATTGATCAGCAGACATAAACTTGCTTTCTTGACGCGCGAGAATGATGCTCATTAGTTCTCGCACATCAAGCAAGCAAGTTGATGAATGTTTATATGTGAATAAAAGCCTAAATTAAATCCATTCATCATATAAAGCGATCGTGTCTCTTCAGAAAATTTGAACTAAACCGATTAATTCATATGGATTAGTTTTAAGATCTCTTCGGAACTTTGTGAAGCGTCAAAGTGTGGTAGTTCAGTGGACTGTCAATAGAGGGACAGAAATCTCTCATATCTTCATTTGTGTTCCGAAGATGAACTAAAGTCTTACGGGCTTGGAACGACATGAGGGCGAGTAAATGATTACAGAATTGTCATTTTTGGGTGAACAAACTCTAAGCCCTAATAAATGCATCAAAATTCCATCTTTGTTATTATGGTTCACATGGAAGCATCCATTTTACCTCAGACAAAATTAAGAATCTTTCGTGAGGGATTTTGGACAGTTATTGCACCATATTTTTCATAGAACCAGTGCTATAAAACCAATAACTGCCTTTAGTCTCTCGCTGTGCACTTTTGCCTCTCTCCGCCGCCAACAATTGCATGTTTAATATTGTTGAAGTGCTATTAAATCAGACGCATTTCTTTTTGCTCTGAAATGTTGCTATTTTTGTGAGATTGTGTCAGCTTTACACTAATGCTGAGGAGTAAAGCACAGTGCCTGTTTTTGAGCAGAGAAAGCTCTTTTTAATATGAAACCTAATCCGGAAATATCTTGGCAGTGCACCCTGGCTGTTCTTTAATGTGCGGTTCAATTCTATGCCGATATAGTGCATTAAACCTCTTGGAAATGGCAACTCTGTCTGCTATAAGCTCTCACTCACCGCCTGCTCTCTCTCAAAGTTTTCAAGCGGCAACAATGACGAAGGGGCATCGCATTGTCTCGGCAACACGTGTTGCGGGATAGCCATCTTATCTCCACACTCCAGGCCCATGTAAACACAAAAGCGCTCTTTCTTCCTCTCCTCCTCTCCTCCTCTCCATCCATCGCTCTCACTGATGTGACTCAGAAATGTCCCGGCGAAGCTGAGGCGTTGTGTGCGTGTGCGGTTGTGTGTTGTCGTGTAGCGGTGGCTTGTTCGTTCCCTCGCTTCCCCCTCAATCTGCTGTTCTTTGTTTACCCAACAGTTGTTTGACAGAGAGCGCAACACATGCCTATTAGGGCATTTGTGCGGCAGGGAGAGATTACAGCCTCCAGTTCCTTTTTTAAATAAACTCCTACTCACTGCACTGTAATCTGGGTGTGATAATCCCTCTCCAGCGCTGACAGACAGTGATGGGCGGCAATCTGGTGGAAGGCCTTGCAGTGCTTTTCCCTTTTTTTTCTCTCCCTCCTCTCCAAGACACTTATGTAAAGTAGCCATTTATTTTGCATTGAAAACATCTGCACATTATGCGTTAAAGTGATTCACACATTTAAATGTGCATTTACAGTAAGAGAGATATGTCATCTCTCATATCATATGAGAGATGACATCACCCACGGCCATACTCATGCACATCAGTTATGTGATTTTAATGCAATTTTTTTTTTGGGGGGGGGAGAGACCCAAGTAAACACATTACTTAGTGTAATGCGATCGCGCATAAATGTAGGTGCATGTGTAGGTAAGTAAGGTGGGTTGTGCTGATCTTTAGCATTAACCTAATTTGGTATTAGTACAGGACAGCTGTGTTGCTTCAACTACTGGCACAGACATTTTTCGGTATATCAAGGTCACAGTTAAACTTTTTACCATGCCTTCAATTTTTCTTTTTATGCATAGTTTTTTTTGGGTTGTTATTAAATAAATCATTCCATTTTACAACTACTATTATTATTTTACCATTTGTTTAATTATTTATGTTATTTAAATTACTTTGCCAGTAATGTTTTTTTTTTCTCTGTGAAAGTTTACATACTTATTAAGGTAAATTGTGAATTTATATTGAATATTATTTATAAAATATTGAATTGGGTGTTTAAAACAAATCTGTAAAAAAATAATGGAAAAAGTACTGATCATTTTCTGCCAGGATGTTTTAAAAGAAAGGATAAATAAAATGTTTTCTGTTAAGTTTACAGACATTTTTCAACCCTAAAACAATAAAATACAGTGTAATTTAAAATGCGGGAAAACATCCGTGAAAAATCTATAATCCTTCATATTAACACAGTACATTAGACTCTTTTTTTCTAAATTCTACCCATGAAATTAGCCTTAGCAAGACAAATCCAGTAATTTTATTATATATATATATATATATATATTAACCTAATTTGGTATTAGTACAGGACAGCTGTGTTGCTTCACATATGTATATATATATATATATATGTGTGTGTATATAAATATAAATAATTTTAAGATATCTTTTCCACAACAAAATGTCTATGGTGGAAATGAGGTTTGCTGTAGTAGAAATGACATTTCAGAAAAATGACAGAATTCTCCTGTGATGCACATGTATGAGCAAATTGAATAGTTTAAGTGTAAAAAGTGTGCATTAAGAGAGTCCACAGGGCCAGCAGTGCATACTGTATACTTATCACATATCATAAATCAGCTGCGTTGAATGTTCACTGGAACATACAGTATATAATATCACAGCATTGAAACTCTAATTTATTTATCAAAATAACATTTCTGTCATTATTGTAGTGTTGGAAATTCCTTGTGTCCAAACATTATAGCTATTTGCTCTGTGTAGGTTTTCTCAATCAACCGTTTTAATTACTCCAGCAAGGTTTTTATTCCACTCAAATGGAGATCTTTAAGCATTTATCACGAGTAATGAACATTTCGGTCTTTCAGTCTCCAATAAGCATTGCTGTACCCTTGTAGAGACACGCCATTCACTGCATCAGCTTCGTCTGATGAATCTTACCTTTTTCTTTGTGTTTTAATCACAAATCATGTTGTAATTGCACCTTACAAAGTGCAATTAGAGGGCTGAAGCCTGCTATTTAATCTAAGGCAAAATTTCACCTGATAGGTTGATTTTCATTATCAAAGATGGATAACGAGAGGGAGAGTTGTGCAGCTCTCAGCTCTATCATAAAGGCAATCAGTCCTTTTACCTGATTCAACCCCTCAAAGCTCTCTCTCTCTCTCTCTCTCTCTCTCTCTCTCTCTCTCTCTCTCTCTCTCTTCTCTCTCTCTCTCTCTCTCTCTCTCTCTCTCTCTCTCTCTCTCTCTTCTCTATACGATATAATGGTAAGCATGAGTGCCTATTGTCTAATTAATGATTCTAGAGATGGGGTCAAAATGTGTCAAATGAAAGTAAAAAATAATATGTACTGTTTATGTATTTGAGGAATAGTGTGTTCTTGCTCACTTGGTGCCAAAGGAGAAGTTTAACAACTTTGTATTTTTTTTAAGTAACTGTGAGATGTTTTCCTTGAGATACAGCTATTTTTTTTTAATTAACTTATTAAATGTATATACATATGTATTACAATATTTTTTTTTTAAATAAAATATACAAATAAAATATAGCATTTATATATTTATAATTAATTTTAATTTTATTGATCTTGACAGTCAATGACCATCATGCATTTTGATTTTGATAATGTCTTTTGTGTCACTTCAGATAAACACTTAATTTATATTTTACAATAATGCATCAATGCTACTGCAATTTTTTTAAACCTTTTTTTTGGGGAAGTTGCATTTAAAATCCATTGGGCTCAAAAATCTTAGGAATAGTGTCTGATTTAAATGGAATCGAATGGAACTCTGCTTGATATGTTGAGGCTGAATAAATCAAGACTGTGTGCTAATGCTTTTATTTTGAGGATTGAATATGTTGTTGTTTTTTAAAATTTCTCTTAAACAACAGTATTCAGGCAGGCCCACACATGCTAATCTCCATACACCTCGACAAGTTCTTATATAAAATCCACACAGTCCAAACCTGCATATGCACATTATATTATACAGTGTATAAACTGCTGAAACTACACTTCATCTGTAAGCTCTGTCAAAGCAATATATTACCATATAACCACAATTATAAGCAGATTAGATTTCCCTTAGCATATGTTACCCAACATGTCAAAAAAACATGTGGATCAGTGGAAAAGTATTGATATTTGAGAATTTATTATCTCAGTAGTATCATCTTAAGTACTTCACACTACATTGTAAACTTATTGTATATTTTGAAAATGTTTGGTCCTTTGGTTGGTGTCGAGTTCATGTAGGCTATCTGAGTTTTTTTTATTTTTTTTTTTAATAACCATATTCACACCATGATATGCAGAATCAGATGGTTCCAGTGTGGCACCCGTGGAGCTGTCCTGGCTTGGCTGATCAATTCAAGCATCCTGATGGAATAAATATGGTGATTTGAAATTCAAGGACTTATGAAATATCTGTTTTATATTTTCAAGGGCCCAATAAATCCAATAAAGATCTTTGGATTTTACAAAATTATCTTTAAAATACAGTATCCTGCAAAAGGGATGTTCCAATACCAATGCGTAGTACATATCACTGCAGTTTCCAACAGAAATTAACACTAGATTCAGTAAAACAGCAAGCGCTTTTAACTGTTTTCACACACCATTATGATTACATTGGCATATTATGGATTATGGCAAGACTTGTTTTCACGCGGCTCCTTGCACAATTATGTTATGACCTCAAAACCAATATATTTTGGAGTTTGCATCACTTAACTAGCTCGATATGTTTGGTTTTACTGACATGCTAAGCTTGCTCGGTAGCTCAGCTGGTACAGAATTGTACTTGCGATGCAGATAGCTCGGGTACGAAACGAATCCCGTAAAAGATGAGTCATGATAAAAGAGCTCAAAGACAAGAGTTTAAAAACAAGCTAAAACGTAATGTTACGATTGTGTTTTTATGTCACATTTGCTTTTGTTAACACTATCGGGTAGGTTTATGGTTTAGTGTAGGTGTACGTTATTTTAAAATGGCGCATTAAGCTTTTAGCGCCACTCACCAGATATTTCAATTCAGAACGGCAATTCACAAAGTTTCACTTTGAAACTGTCGCAAAATGTGCACGACATAATGCATTTTGCATTTTGCAGAAAATGTTGTCACAAGTACGTTTTTCTAATGAGCCTGGGCTATAAAAAAAAAGGAGTAGGCCTAATTAGCAGATTAAATTAGTGTTTAGACTATTCTCTCCATGCAAACTCACTGTTTATTTATATAAGCAACTTTAAAGTGATAAATAAGTGAGAACTTCAACCAGTACTGAGATGAAAGAGAAAATGACTTGATTTACCCACTGTAAAAGCACCTGGTCTTTCACAGTCTAATACTTTAACCTGTGAATTAAAAGTAGCAAGACTGGCTAACAATATATATATATATATATATATATATATATATATATGTATATGTATGTATATAATTATTATTTAATTTTTTTATGAAACCCATCCTGGTTTTAGTTGGTTTACCACCAGTTTTTCTTTTGAGAATGTGGAGAGCTGTAGAGTGATGTTTTAATAATCACAGACTGACGATGAAATATGAGCAACTACTCTTTGATGCTTTCCTGTCTTCCCATTGCTTTTCATACTCAATCACGTCTGACACTTCTCAGGCTTATATACTAAATTTGAAGCGGGCTCAATTCAGGATAATATCACACCTACTCAAGCATTGCATTCAAATCTGGTCTTTTTAACTCACAAAAAAGTATCTCCAACTACCCCCGTGCTTATATTTAACCAAGTCTCACATTTGGTTTACTTTAAGGACTTTGTTTGAACCCTGGCTGAGAGGGATTCAGACTGGGATCATTCTGTTATCAGTCTCGAGTGCTTAGCACCTTTCAGACCTGCCCTACCTCTCGAGAACCTCACTTTAACCTTTAAGTTATTGGCTTTCTGCTTCTTCGTCTTTGCGTTTTTTTGTTCAAGCTGGTGGCATTTGTTAAACAGTGAAATCACTGGTCAGGAGACCTAGTCAGGTGATTCAGACATCATATTGCTTATATACATCATTTGTGGTTTCTCAGTGTGTGCATGTGTACGAACAACAAAGAACGGCAGCAGAAAAACAAAAAAAAGCTGCTAACAAGGTTTCTCAGTCATGCTATTGCAGCTCTTCACTCTAGTGTTCCTCCCCGCTGTGATACTGGGAAGGTGATATGACAACCGAGATTCATTGTAACCGATTGCAGAGATATGGGCATGTACGTGTTATTCTTTACAGTGCAGATTCATTTTAAGGGTTCACGGTGACAGTAAAGGTGACCAGGCATCAGACAAAGGAAGCCACACTAAAACTCTATAAACGCAAACCCTTTTAATCCGAACTCTATTTCCTTGGGGCTCTCGGAAGGCGACAAATAGTCTTCTCAAAGCCATTGTCCCTGATGGGGTGACTTTTATATGGCTTGCACTCCTCCACTTGACTTAGCCAAAATGAAAAAGGAATAAAAAGGGGGGTTTAAAAGCTATATCCAGTGTGATTGGAATACATAAAGGAAAGATATTAGGTGTAATTGGTTTACTACTAATAACTGTATATTGCAGCCTTCATTATTATCATTCATGAAGCAGTGTTTATTAAATATTAAATTTAAAGATAATAAAACATTTTTTGAGACTGACAAACGCTTTTTGTGTATTAGTCTCTACTATTTTTATTTACTTTTTTACAAAGGCACATTAACTAACATAACAGTGTTAATGATTACATATTTTAGAAATATTAAAATATAAACACATTTTTTTATTAATAATAATAAATGTAAATAACTGTGTATATTGCAGTCTCTTCATTATTATTATTATTATTATTATTATTATTATTATTATAAATATTCCTGAACAGTATTCCCTCCAACTTTGTACGATTATTAGACTTGTGCAGTGTTCACTGGCTATTCTTTCCAAAGAAACTACTGTAACTAAAAATATAATTTAAAAAAAAGTTTTTTTTCAAGCTATTTATCACATTTTGGTAAACCCACACTTTGTGGGCGTTTCATTTTATACAATAACTAAAAACATAGTATTATAAATATTTAGGCTAACTGTGCCAGGATAACAGTTACTTAATATTTGTGGTTGTTTTTAATTAGTTTTCTCACAACTTTTCAAAATGAAATCATATATGGATGGACTCCAGTTGACATGCCTTTCATTCATTTAGCAAATCTCATGCTTTTTCCCCCACACAGTTTTTAGCCTACGCTAATTTTGTTCTTCCTACATAGTAGCAACAGCCGAAGTGCACAGCCGTGAATGCATGTAGAGGGACTGTTGCTTTTGAATATGCATTGTGCGTATTGGAGTTTCGAAGATTTTAGCTTCTCCAGTTATGGTTAAGAAACAGGAAAAATGCTCTGATGTCACTACAAAACACCAGCGCATAAGAGTGGAGAAAAATATCTTAAGTTGTATCCCCACTTGGAGCTGCGGCCCCTCACTGTTACTCTTGGTGATTCTCGCAAAACTGTTTAGCATGCATGGGAATGAGCCAGGCCATGGGAGTGTGTTCTCTCTCTCTCTCTCTCTCTCTCTCTCTCTCTCTCTCTCTCTCTCTCTCTCTCTCTCTCCTCCCCTACTTCTTCCAAGCTGTCTCTGCCGCCAGTAAGGCTTCCCAGAGCCACTAGTGAAGCACTGCACCAATAATGATTAGTCTAATGAGTGATTAATTAGAGAGCAGGCTATGGGGAAGGGGTAAGGCGTTGACCTCTCTGAGAGGCCCTGAGAGAAAGAGAAAGAGAGAAAGAGAGAGAGAGAGAGAGAGAGAGAGAGAGAGAGAGAGAGAGAGAGAGAGAGAGAGAGAGAGAGAGAGGCCAAATCATAACCTGCAGAAGAAAGGATTCAGTAAGTGCGATATGTGATCAACACACAGGATGCAATGGCCTTAGGAAGAAATTTCCCGGTGGGTTAGCTGTCAAAAACAAAAATTTTATGCAATTTATATAGTAAATATTGCAAAGATTCAATGGGGTTGTTCACCCAAAATGAAAATTCTGTCGACATTTACTCACCTTCATGTTGTTCTAAACCTGTATCACTTTCTTTCTTCAGCAGAACACAAAACCAGATATTTTGTAAAGTGTTGGGGTCTAAATATTGGACAAAAACAATCTAAACAAACCTATCCAAGGTTTCCAAGGCAAGGCGGGCAGTCTTGTTGTATTGCTCGTAAATTACATACAAGTGCCATAGAAGTATTATAAGAGTGGTCCTTAAAGGGATAGTCTATCAAAATTTGTTTAATTCTGTCAAAGTCCATTGTATTTTTTGTCCATACAATGGAAGTCAATGGGAACTGAAATTTCGCTATACCGTCATTCTTCAAAATATCTTCTCTTGTGTTCCACATGAAGAGAAAAATGTCATATACAGTAGGTTGGAACGACAATGAGGGTGAGTAAATGATAACAGAATATGCACCTATGGGTGAACTATCCCTTTAAGCATGTATTCACTGAAAATCATGAAATCTGCCTTAATACTCATTAGCACATTCACGAGTAGAACAAATATTGATTCGGATTGTATCAGTTATTTTTTCATTTAGTCACTTTATTCTGTGCAATTGCAGTGTAAAACGACTACTTTTGACACATCAAAATACTGTGAAAATCAATATCTATGAAAATCAATATCTATGAATTAGACACTATTAAATGCATATGTGATACATCTAGTGGGAGATTGATTATGTGCAATGGCTGATGTAGGCTGTTTTTCACTCCCTTTCCATCTCTGTCCACAGAGTTGAGTTGAGGCTCGGCGTTATGCATGATTAATTTTTATTATGGAGGTGTAATCTTTCCGACACTCGTCTTAAAATCTGCCTGGATCATGATTTACAGTTATTTAATTAGAGCCAGATCTCTGTGATCAGAACGTAGCATCACATGAAGCCCGTCTCTGAGACAGCGACCAAAGGAATCCAGCACGCACACCTTTCAAACAGAAAACTAATGGACGATAACTGTCAGAAACAAAAACTATGAGGGAATGAGGCAGAGCGTCAGATTTACTGCTGCGGGCGACTTTCTCATCTCTCCACCTCAGAACAAGTTCTTTAATAGAACTTGGCTTAAGGGTGACTTTTCTTTAAGGGTTTCTATTCTGGAGTACATGAGGGTATCGTAGAGAGACGGAGGAGATATAAAAAGAGCTCTCTGTTTACACAATAGGCGTACTCAATTTGATTCGGCGGTCCCTCTGTAGGCATAATGAGCGTAATACAGTACCTCGTGTTATGTGAGGAGATCAGGCACACTCTGTTACAGACCGCAATCGCTTTTGTGCCCACTTACACATCTCATCTTTTGTCTTTCCCCCTCCAGCACAAGACTAACTTTTAAACTACTTTGAACAGAATTATCCGAGTAGCTTGATCAAGCTGAGCACGGCCGATCAGGTAAAACTATTTAGCAAGCTTCCTCTCTTACAAGAAGTCATTTAAAAAAAAAAGATGAAAAGAGCAAGAACTTTATAAGCCATCCGCACTGAATAGGGGGAACGAGGAGAACTGCTTGCTCTGATCGAGGTGGAATGAGTGCATGTGTGGGTTACTTTTCTGGAAGGGGAATTCAGCTGTGCGTAAGTTTTCTTGCCTTGAGTTTTGATGATAATAATCACGTTGGCTGCTCCCTACCTGTAATTTCTCAGATCTGAGATGCTTGCAAGTAATTAACAAACTGTTCTGTGCTGTCTTTACTCAGTTCTCTGCCCTGCATGTCTCTCTGATACCACAACTGTTTGGTTTTAATACTGTCTAAGGAGGTTTCTTTAACTACGGTCCTTCTCAAAAAATTAGCATATTGTGATAAAGTTAATTATTTTCCGTAATGTAATGATAAAAATTAAACTTTCATATATTCTAGATTCATTGCACACCAACTGAAATATTTCAGGTCTTTTATTGTTTTAATATTGATGATTTTGGCATACAGCTCATGAAAACCCAAAATTCCTATCTCAAAAAATTAGCATATCATGAAAAGGTTCTCTAAACAAGCTATTAACCTAATCATCTGAATCAACTAATTAACTCTAAACACCTGCAAAAGATTCCTGAGGCTTTTAAAAACTCCCAGCCTGTTTCATTACTCAAAACCGCAATCATGGGTAAGACTGCCGACCTGACTGCTGTCCAGAAGGCCATCATTGACACCCTCAAGCAAGAGGGTAAGACACAGAAAGAAATTTCTGAACAAATAGGCTGTTCCCAGAGTGCTGTATTAAGGCACCTCAGTTGGAAGTCTGTAAGAAGGAAAAAGTGTGGCAAAAAACGCTGCACAACGAGAAGAGGTGACCGGACCCTGAGGAAGATTGTGGAGAAGGACCGATTCCAGACCTTGGGGGACCTGCGGAAGCAGTGGACTGAGTCTGGAGTAGAAACATCCAGAGCCACCGTGCACAGGCGTGTGCAGGAAATGGGCTACAGGTGTCGCATTCCCCAGGTCAAGCCACTTTTGAACCAGAAACAGCGGCAGAAGCGCCTGACCTGGGCTACAGAGAAGCAGCACTGGAGTACCCACAGTCAGTGATGGTCTGGGGTGCCATGTCAACTGCTGGTGTTGGTCCACTGTGTTTTATCAAGGGCAGGGTCAATGCAGCGAGCTATCAGGAGATTTTGGAGCACTTCATGCTTCCATCTGCTGAAAAGCTTTATGGAGATGAAGATTTCATTTTTCAACACGACCTGGCACCTGCTCACAGTGCCAAAACCACTGGTAAATGGTTTACTGACCATGGTATTACTGTGCTCAATTGGCCTGCCAACTCTCCTGACCTGAACCCCATAGAGAATCTGTAGGATATTGTGAAGAAAAAGTTGAGAGACGCAAGACCCAACACTCTGGATGAGCTTAAGGCCGCTATCGAAGCATCCTGGGCCTCCATAACACCTCAGCAGTGCCACAGGCTGATTGCCTCCATGCCATGCCGCAATTTCTTTCTGTGTCTTACCCTCTTGCTTGAGGGTGTCAATGATGGCCTTCTGGACAGCAGTCAGGTCGGCAGTCTTACCCATGATTGCGGTTTTGAGTAATGAAACCGAATGAACCTTATTGGTTCTTGCTGAAGCTCAAACGTGCTGTGTAACACCTGAAAATGAACCTTATTGGTTCTTGCAAAAACCTTATTGGTTCAAGCGAACATGCTCGAGCTTTTGTTTAAGTTGATGAATGTTTATATGTGAATGAAAGCCTAAATTCAATATTTTCATCATATAAAGTGATCGTGTCTCTTCAGTAAATTTGCTCTAAACAATTCATATTCATATGGATTAGTTTTACAATCTCTCTATGAACTTTTTGAAGCATCAAAGTGCAGTTGGGTAGCTGTCTATGGAGGGACAGAAAACCAGTAACCACTGTGGATGGTGAGCAAAAAAGTTAATGTCAAGCCCTATATAAATGATACGGTTCCTCATGCCATGACTATTAGACTGTTTGCCTTATTTTGTAATTTGGACCTATAGAAACAAATGGCCTCATTATCATTACATTTTTGATCCGCTGCCAATTCTAAAGCAGCTCTGATAGGGAGACGGAGATCTGATTGATGTTTGAATGCCATCTCAGTTATAAATAATGATAGGTCCCTGGATTTTTTCCCTTTTCCCCTTCTACGCCAAGTTTGATGCCAGAAGTTAGGGGCGTCATAGGAGGCATTTCCTGCCAGGAATACAGAGACTCCATCACAATGTGAGCACTTTTCTTCGTGTGCCTGGAGCGTGCCTGTGGAGACTCTGGATCTTCGTGTTCTGCTGTAGTTCTCGCTGGGTGATTACATTTCAAATTTGAATTCAGATCTCGTCTCTGAATTTTTATGGACCTTTTACACAAGATTTTCTGTGTCTTACTTGGCTCTGGTAACGGTACGGAGAGACTGCGGCAACTCTTCGCTCACATATTGAACAGTTTTGGAGCAAAACAAATGTAACAATTATTTAAAATTGTTAATATAATACATTTGAGAAAAATACAATTTTGATCAAATTTAATACATTATTATGCCAATTAATTAACTGTATTGATTTACTGACAAGGTGTTGAAATTACGTTTATTTTTTTACATTTTCAGAGTTTGTTTTAATTTTAGTTTAAGTTTGAGTCATTTTATGTGCTTTTGTAATTTTTATTATAATTTTAAATTATAATTTAAATAATAATTTTCTTTTTATATTAAGCTTTTTATATTATATATTAAGCTATTAAGCTTTGTTTTTTAAATTTTTAAATTAAGTCATTTTAGTAAGGAAACATTTTTAATTTGAATTTATTTAAGTTTAAGCCTTATATTAATATTTTATTACATTTCAGTCTAATTTCAATTGACAAAAAATGTTTTCATTTTACTTTTAAAGATGAAAAAATTGCTTAATATATACAATGTTGATTTGTACTTATATTTGTAGTAATAATACAAATATATAAGATAAAAAAATAATAATACGATTTGTGATTTAATCATGTAAGAAATCATGTAAAAAAAAGATATGCAAAAAAAAATTGTTTCAATTGACTGTAGAAATGTGATTTGTTCAAACTCAATTTGAGAAAAATCAAATAGATTATTTGTAACATGTTGAAATAATTTTTTTTTTTAACTTTGATTTTTCAGTGTACTATAAAAGTGTACTTAACTCAGCCTTTTCAGATCATAGGTGAACCGAACCTTAACCCACAAGGAATTTTGATGTGAAGAGTTGTGACAAGAGTGTTGATCCCAACTGTAGGAGTGGCACTCTGGCCACGAGGTTAAAACGATTCCCACCCAATCATATAAACAACACAATGAAATAGCTGTCACACGGGAAGACAACAGAGGTGATGGGAGTGGACAGGGCTGCGGTTTGCGTTCAGGTGGAGTGTTCCCGCTAATCCGATTTGACGTTCACATTTGCCGCTTGAGAGGAGCAGCTAGCCAGGCTTTGAAAAGAGCGACAGGCCTCCTTCAAAAGGTTTCAGAAGGTGTAGGGTTATGGAAGATTGGGCACAGTATATAAGGGTGGTTGACCCAGCCATATTTCACCATTAGACTGTGACTGGATTCACGGTTTGACCGCTTGCCCCACCATCACCTCATTCCAACTCGCTGCCGCTACACTGTGTTATTTCCATATTGCCTCTGCTAAAAGCTATTTTGTCAACATTAGTCATTGTCAAAGCATATTTCTCCTGTGCCGCAAGAGCGATTTCTCCTGTTTTGATCATCAGATGTTTATTTGTTGTTTGTTTGCACCTGGGGGAATCGTACATTTCAGATTGAGCGCAAGCTAAAATCGTGTTGTAAAGCTACGTTTCACAGGGCGCACTTTGCTAAAAGAGGCTATTTGCATATGGTTTCTTCCAGTCAGTGGCCCTGTCACTATGTGAGGATCTCATTATAGTCGTGCCCCCTCCAGTGGCTCACAACCCTTCATGATCTCCAAATTTCTCTCTGTCAATCTGTTTTTTATTCTCCATATACTGTATGTTGCACAGGGACTAATTAGCAGAGATACAGACCTCTGTGATCTTTCCCCTGCAGTACGGGCTGTCGCCAATTGTAAAATAAAAACATTGCTGCATAAAAACGACACAGATTTTTCCAGATTAACAATAATTGAAAATATTTATATTATGCTAATTATACAAATAGATAAATGGACTATAGCATGCTACACAACTCCTCGTCCAAGCTCTTTTTCTACCCAGACTGGAGTATTGTAATGCTCTCTTGGCAGGCCTTCCAGCATGCACTGTCAAACCTCTGCAATTGATCCAGAATACTGCAGCAAGAGTGTTCTTTAATGAGCCGAAGAGAGTGCACGTCACACCTTCCTTAATAAAATTGCACTGGTTGCCAATTGCCACTCGCATCAAATTCAAATCACTTATGTTTGCCTACAAAACAACCACAGACTCTGCACCCCCTATACCTAAACTCACTACTTCAGACCTATGTGCCCTACAGAAGCTTGTGAACGGCGACTTGTGGTGCCATCCCAAAGAAGCACAAAATACCTTTACCCTGACTGTTTCAAGCTGCTGAAATGATCTGCCGAACTCAACCCGAGCTGCTGAGTCTCTAGCCATTTTGAACTCTTTCCCGGCCGGCGTTTAAAAAAAAAAAAGTATATGTGTGTGTGTGTGTATATATATATATATATATATATATATATATATATATACATATATATATATATATATATATATATATATACATACATACAACATACAGTATACATTAATAAAATATTTAACTATTATTAATCTGCTCTACATTTAACACTTTTAATACATTTACATTTTTCATAAATATCTAATATTCAAATGCAAGTACCAATCAATGCATTTCTTTTACACTAAATTCATACAGTTTTGAGCTCTATACAACCCTTTAGAGTGCATATTTGTGCTTAATTTGTGCAATTTTACATTAGCAGCCAACATTCTGCTGTTAATGGGAGTGACTTTTCCTTCTGTAGGTTATGTTTTACCCAGAAGGCCTTGATCTTGCCGTCTAGATTCACCATTTAGATAATTGAAATTGCAATGTTACAAAATAAATAAATAAAGTCATCAAGATGGATCATGACTTCTAGCCCTCTGCGGAAATTAAGTTGGTCAAGGTAACCTAATTGCAGACTCATCCAAAAAGAACTTCACCCTCAGGCTGCTGGGTGACAGAATGCATTCAGGATCCAGGTAGATGCTGGAAAAGGACACCCTGGAGCTAAATATGGCGGAAGATAAAATCGGAGAATCCAGTTGGATTGGTATGAAGTGCAGAGTGTGCACTAGTTAATGTAGAGGGGAAAATTGTCCTTAATTAGCTTGGAGCTAGGAAAAGGTTAGCGTCATGTATCACTGCACAGGGCAGTAAGACGTACTTTTAATTGGAGATAGAAAAGCTCTGACCAGAACATTAGTATTGTGCATTTACCTCAAATTCTGATAATATCATGTAATTGGAGAGAAATCTGTCATGAAAAACTCTTGCTCATATTCTGGAAGGCTTGCACTTTAAAGGAAGATTAATTAAGTTACGGCTTCATTCTCTAATTGTGTATACTGAGATAATGAGTTGAAAGTTGAACCAATTATTCCCTTCTTGTTCTCCCTCTCTCTCTTTTTCTTTTCTTGGCAGCTGATATTTTTATGTCTGTGAGTAGGTTTCGGTCAGATGGAAATAGCGAAGTTCTCACTGACTTTAAAGTAAATTGAATTGTGTTAAATTAATGAACCAATAGCGATTGCAATACCTTTCCCTCCTAATCAAACTCTGGAAAAAAAAAGTGTTGATAGGAAGATCAACCTTTTAACCCTCTTCATTACAGTTTTAGCTTGCCACATAGCATGGTTCACGGAACTCGAACTGATGCTAAATCATGAGTTTGTTAATTGTACTTTCTGGCAGGGGACTAATAAATATTGATATGAATTATTCAGACCATATGTATATCTTTGATTGCTCATTATGGGCAGTGAGTACTACGCGATGTTAAATCGAGTTGCTACAAATGACAAAGAGCAGAGATCATTGAAACCTGCTAATGGAAGTCATTATTATGAATTTATGCTTTGAAAAAAACATAAATCATTATAGATTGTTTCAAATTGGCACCAGCTCAGCCATGAATTACCGTGTTCATGCAGAGCTAAACTGAAAGCCTACAACAGCTGGGCGAAAAGGAGACTGGGGTAAAGGTCTAGTGTTTGATAGGCTGTGATGTACAGTAATGTAAAAAATAGTTTTTTAAGAGATGAGCTAAGCATGGTTTGAGCCTGCTGTTCCCATATACACACAAGCCTGGATATATACTGTAGATAATGAGTTATATTTCAAATAAATGCTTGTGTTTATCAAAGAATCCTGGAAAACAAAAGATTAAGCAAACATTAATCAGCATTTTCAACATTCATATCTCAACTTCAATATTCAACTTCATCACAGGAATAAATTACATTTTAAAATGTAAAAAAAAAAGTTATTTTACAATTAAATATGCCTGTTTTTTTCTGTATTTTTGATCAAATAAATGCAGCCTTGGTGAGCATAAGAGACTTCTTTCAAAAATGGTAATGTAAATTTTTGCATATTTGCATTTATATCACAATGGTTATTGCACCATTGCAAATAGAGTTGAGTTTTGTTAATAAGGCACAATATATAATGCAACATTGTGCTATGTTAAACTGAATTGCAGCGTCTCAGTGAAGGTGCAGGTTTTTCTGCTGAATTATTGTGCTCAAAGGTTGAGCAACTGTTTAGTGAATTAAGTTCTTAGAGTTTTGAGGTGTGTGTGTATGTGTTAGTCAAGATTAATATTTGAACAAAACCAACTGTTTTCAGCAGGAATTTTGTGTCACTAAGTATCCAGGAAGTACGTCATGAGACTGAATGAATTATGCAATGACTGGAGTTTGTACCTTAATATTACATTATAGGGTTAGTTGTATTTTATTAGTGTGAACACGCGCGCACACACACACACACACACACACACACACACACACACACACACACACACACACACACACACACACACACACACACACACACACCAGCTGCAATGAAAATGATTCAACCCCCCGGAGACTGTAATGATTTAATATATAATGTAACTTATTTTTCAGTTATAAGATTTTTTTCGTAATACAGCTATGTCAACCCCTGTTGTTTTTAAGACACTAATTTGTAAGGTATGGTACAATATTGTGATAGAACACAATTAAACCTTTGGAATCTCTATAACTAAACTGAATTAGCTTGTGCTGTTACACATACATTTAGCCCATGCACGTGCTAAAGTTGAGTAGCAAATATGGCCAAGTCTGAGCTCTCACAAAAGCAATACAGAACAGATTGTTTAATGACATTAGAAAGTCTATGGCTACAAGAAGATTTCCAAAACACTAAAAGTTCCCAGAGACACAGCTGGAAGCCTCATTCATAAGTTTAAAATTGATTGTACCAGAAAACATTTTGAGAGTGTTGAAGAAAAAGCACAAAAGCATTAAGGGGAATAAAATGTTTGATCAGAGCAACTGAGAAAAACCCTCAATTTACTGCCAAAGACTTGCAAGATGACATGATGAAAAAAGGAAAAAACATTTTAATGCAGAGTATAAGAAGAACACTAGACAAGCATGGCCTTCATGTTGGGACATCTTGCCGAATGCCACTCTTGACCAAGAAGAACGTAAAAGGCCAACTTGAATATGCTAAAATTTATTTAGATAGACCTGTGTAGTTCTGGAAGAATGTTTTATGAGTGTCGCTGACTGGATTCCAGTTTTTTCTTTGAGTTGCAGCGATCCATTTGCTTCGCTTTTCTGTATCTTACGGCAGTCTGTTAAAATGTACCTCAGATTTCTTGTCAAATCTTTTTACAGTCAATCTCAAAGCTCTTTCCTGTTTTATGTGTGTTTTTTGCGGCATTCATGCTGAAAACCTTTTTTCTACTCAGTGGGCGTGAGCGCAGTGACTCCAGCCAACAGTGACCTTGCGTACATACCTGCTATGATTTTTTCCCTTTTTTTTCATTAAATTCACATTCTCAGAATCACTCAAATGTGTATTAATACATTTTCTACAATAGTTTACTGCAGTCCCGGCGCCAGGACAAACGACTTGGGGGGGCATTTACAATTCTTAGGGGGTTTGCGGGGGGGGGTGGGGGGGTGGGGGGGGTCGGTTTCTGTTTCTCTCGTGCCCCATATTGAAAAAAAAAAGAGAATTATTTAGTGTTAAACTAGTTAACACTAGTCTGCGGCTCGCTACGGCTGCGACACCGGAGTAAGAAACACCGGAGCACCGGAGCTCATCGCGCCCACTCTAGTCAATGCTTGTGTTTACACCAGCCGCGACGCGGCGGTTCAGAAGCATCCCAGAAGCGGCTCTCGGCATCGCTTCACTAAAGAGGTGTGCTACGTCTATTTTCAACGGACGCCGCGTCCAAGCCGCACCGTAAATACTAAATAACAGTAAATAAACACTGTAAATTTTAAAATAAACACCCTGTTAAGACTCCCAATTGTATTGCACACCAATATATCCTTGGTAGAAACCATAGACTGTAAGGTAGAAACCCAAAAATCAAGAAAAATCACATCGGACAGGCAAATCACATGGTCTCGCGCATCCAGTCGCGTTGCTTCTGAAATGCTCCTGGTGTGAGTTGGCACCGCGTGGAGGACAGAATAAAATCTTGTCGGAGCCGTAATGCACTGCAGACGTGTGCAGTGTACAAAAGGGGTAAAGTCGAGAACAGTTCAGACGGTTCTCGTTTATAGTTATCTTATTCATAAGTGTTTAGAAAAACCCTGCACGAACGCTCAGTCACATAATCATCATTCAGATCACCGCTAGGGGGGCTTGAGATTATCATAGGGGGGGCTAAGCCCCCCCAAGTCCCCCCTTGACGCCGGGCCTGGTTTACTGATGCCTTTGTTGAATTGTTTTAATTTAAAAAAAATTCTAATTTGATTTCAATACATACATTTTTCTTTCTAAAACTTTTCAAAAGAACTGATAATGAATCCGACTTTTACGAATTTTTTCCATAGCTTTAATTATTTTTCCCCAAAATTCGAATAGTAAAACTTTGTTACAAAAAAACTGTTTAGTCACACATTTTGGTCCCACTTTATATTAAGTGGCTTTAACTACTATGTACTAACATTGAAATTAACAATAGATTTATACAATGGATTTATTGTGTACATACATGTTTTTACATTCTACTTATATTTTTTAAATATCTGCATGTAATTACATCTGTAATTAATTTATGTAATTACATTTGTAATTACACTGTTGACCCTTCCCTTACACCTTAACTCACCCTTAAACCTACCCATACCACCACACCTGTCTCTAACCTTACCAGTATCACACCTCAATAGCAGCACAAGTGTTTTACAATACAACATGAAGACAATGAGTACATTGTACTTATTTTTCGATGTAAGTACATAGTACTTAAATCCACTTAATATAAAGTGGGACCCACATTTTTATTTTGCAAAGTCATACAGGACAAATCATACCTCAATTTCCTTTGTAGAAACATTGTACTACAAGCAGAAGAGTCCCGATTCTCTTTTTGACATGTCTGCTAGCCCACCGGTAAGCTGTTCCCCATTGCTATTCATTTAGAGTTGGAGTTCTGGCTCCAGCTTGTTATTCTGTTCAATTGCAGTGCAGATCCAAGCAGTGAATACCAATGGGCGTAATTCTTTTTACCTGAGTTTCAACTGGCAATGCAATTGGATGAGGTTGATTCCAACAATCACATGGCTGTTTGCACTCAGCAGGATGACAGTGGGCTAGTTTGATGAAATTAAAAAAAAGTCGAGGTAGGTGCTTCCATGTTGAATTTGTGGAGCTGAGCTGAAAATGGGCCAAGTGCTGGAAAAGAAAGAGGGGGGATGGGGGATGGGAGAGGGGGAGGGAAGGGGGAGCAGAGCATGAACTAAATCAAGCTCCTTAATTGGCTTGTTAAGACATGAAAGACTCAACTGAGTGGGGTGGCCTTGAAGGAAAAGTATTAAAGGGTTGGAACAAGAGTGCAACAGACGGGAAGAAGGATAATGAAAGAGAGGGGAGGGAGAGAATAAAAAGCTGAAGTTAAGTTGACCGACAACTTTGTTTAATTTGGCCGTTTTTACGGAGTGATTGGGAAGCCAGAGCTGTTTGCAGGGGAATGAGATTGTGGCATGCACCAGGGCAGTCTGATGAAGCCATTACGGGCCTCCTACTCTCGTACTCAATCATTGTGACAGATCAATAGGTGCGTTAGATGGTCATTCCTCAAAAGGCAACCGACCCACCTCGCCTACAGTACTAATCGTTCCAATCATTCAGTGAGAAGCCGAGAACCTCCAGCCTCTGTAGCAGTGACCCCTTTCCCAACATTGCCTAAATCCAGCCAACCTTTTTTAGCAAAGCCAGTGTAATTATTTACCCTTCAACTAGTTGTGGAATGGAGCAGTGGATGGATTCCTGGCAATTCCTGGAAGATTTACCACAAAACTAGCTGTTTGGTGGGTTGATGTGATGGAGAGCATCATATGAAGCAATCTTAGCTGTTTTCTAAGCAGAGTGAGGCTTTCATACCTTCATCTCGTTTGGTTTGAGGTTTTTACCACTTGCCTGGGTTCATTCAGATTAATAGGCTCTTCCAGTCCAGAAATAAAAGATTTAAAGAGTGAGAAGCATTTCTACTGAATTGAAGGCAATAGACTTTACTGTGTTTATACTCTGCTGTCGTCAGTAGCATTTCACAATGTGCTTCCTTTCAGAAGCACAGCAATCAGATTACACTGTGGTTCCCCCGCTAATATTCCCGCTTTGGTTCTGTCATTTTTCTCTGTCTATGGCAAGGCGTATGGTCTGGCAAATAATGCTTCCATGTGTATTTTGGGTTTTTATAAAACACCTGGTAACTGATAGATTAATTTTCCTTGTGTTTAGGGATGCACAATATATTGGTCCTATATCATAGCATAGCATATTATATTTTTAAGTTAGGGTTATATATATATATATATATATATATATATATATATATATATATATATATATATATATAGTTGTTTTTATCAGTCGATATTGGGTAGCGAAATCAATATCCATTTTTCATATTGTACATTATAAGATTGTGATGAATACATTCTCTTGAGAACATCTTAAACTATTAATTTTTTTTATTATTATTTAGACAAAATTATATAGAATATTAGCCTTTTCTGTGATGTTTAGATATTTATTTTACTAGCTGTATATTATCAAATGTTAATATTTAATTGTACTTGCTCATTTCCATTATTTTTACATGTAGATTACTTTTCTTGTCATCCAGCTCTGACTTAAAATTAATCTTTAAAAGCATCAATAATTTAATAAAACCGTTAGATGTAATCTTTAGCAAATCTCAAAATTAATGTCAATTTTTCATACTGTACATTATAATGTTGTGATGCCTAAATTCACTTGTAGCATTCCATTGGCCAATATTGGATATTTAATTGTGCATGCTCATTTCCATCTATATTTATATATATTTGTTCCCCTGTCATCTCACATTCACTTAGTTAATCTTTATAAACACTATTAATTCAATGACACTGTTGGATGTAATCTTAAGCAAACCTCAAAATGAATATACATTTTTCATACTTTGCGTTTTAATGTTGTCATGCCTAAATTCACTTGTAGAATTGAAAACAATTTACTTTAGTTTTGAGTGTTTTTATTTTATTTATTCAGACAAAGTATAAAAGTTAATATTGTTTGAGAATAGCTTGTTGGTATCAGCAGGAAATATCAATGCTTGTGTTATAAATCAGCAGGGTTCAAAGTTCACAGGTGAATCTGTGTGTGAATGACTGTTTAGAGGTGACATAATCGCTCTTTCTCAGTCAGGCTCTATAGCTGGCGAGGGTGCGTCAGTGTGCCCGGCTTTGAAGCACTCCACATAACCGGATTCTTTAGCTACACCTCAGCAGGGGGAGGGGGGTAGGGTGTATGAGAATCCTGGGAAGCGACGTGCTTGGTACAGTTGCTTTTGTAGGGCTGCCTCCAGCCACCCACTGCAGTAATCAAACTAAGCCAACCTGACCCACTTTGCTGCCACTATCACATGCTCGATTCCTCTCGCTCTCATCCATGTTTCCTTTGCTACCTACCATTTTGTTTCAAGACTCCCTGCCAGGCTGCCCACTCTCCACCTTGTCCACTGTTCTGTATCCACACACAAACGCTCCTCTGTATAAATTCCGAAATCTCCGTCTCTACGCATCGCCGCTGCTCCATAGGCATGCCGAGTAGGAGGTGCTAACAGAAGGAGAATGCAACATCAACCCTGCATGCCTGACAGGTCTCTCTCCCACAGAGGAAGGATGAATTAGATGGAGGGTGCTACAATAGCCAAGCTGATTCGCACATGGCCCTCTGGGTTTTACTCCCACTGGCCTCTGCTTTCCTGCCTCTGAGCCCCATGCTGCTGTACTCCCACCGCAGCCACCGGGGTGAGGATCATTACCTCTGACAAGAGCTTCTCCATGAGTAATCACCAGTGTGGGAAACCCAACAAACACCCATTTCAATTCTGCCTCTGCTTAGTCGAGACTCCTCTGCATGGTATGCATGGCATCTTTGCTTCCTGCCTGTACTGTTAAAATAAAATTTCACCTGAAAGTGAAAATTCTGTCATTTTGTACTAATCTTCATGCTGTTTTAGTCTGTATGCTCTACAGCGGAACACAAAAGGAGAATTTTTGAAGAATCTTCATTCAGCTGTTCTCCATACAATGACTGTTCATACTGTAGGGATATGCATAACTGTATACATTTGTTGCCTGAATGAGGGATAGTTCACCCAAATATGAAAATTGTCAATTACTTACCCACATGTTGTTCCGAACCTGTATGCCTGGCTTTGTTTTGGACCCCATTTAATCTTCATTGTAAGGTCAAAAGCAGTCAAAACATTATTCAGAATGTCTTCTTTTGTGTTTCCACAGAAGAAAATCATTCAGGTTTTGAATGACAGTTGAATAAGTTGATTAAATCATGACAGAATAAAAAAAAAAAAAGTGAACTATCCAATTAAGGAACAAATAATTAGGCTGATTTTAGGGTCTACAGAACCCAGTGGGACTAATTCCTTAGGTGCCGTCCATATCAAACCTTTTCTTGAGTTCGAAGTCAGCTGGACCAACGCAGGGGTCTGAAGATGTATCTTTTTAATAGAAGAAGTTTTATCTGTTTCAACAACAGTTCATAGTGACAACCACCATATGTCCCATAAAAGTAGTTGATATGACTAATCCAAGTCTTATGAAACCCATATGATAGTTTTGTGAGGAACAGACTGAAATTTCACATTATTTCCCTTATTTCTCAAATGTCATCTTGCATTTCACATTTGAACTGGCTGCTGTCGAACCAATGGTGTTCGACAGCAATGATTTGCCATTTATGATTCTGATCTAAGACTTGGATGAGATTTCAGAGCCGTTTCAAAGAGGGCCATAATGCTGGCACACCTTTCGTTTGACCTAATGATATAATGCACAGCTGTGAGGAGTATTGAGGCCCACACCAGCTATTCTGCTATGACAATTTGACATGACCCCTCATTAATGCATTAGCGATAATGCTCACAGTCAGCCTCTTCGACTGGCTTTCTCTTCCGCTCTGCTTAGAAGCAGCTCAGTGATAACATTGGAATATCAAAACCTTTGCTCTAACATAAAATTATGCTATTATCCCACAGAAAAAAACAGCAAGAACCAAGCCATTGGGGAAAAAAACACAACTGGTTAAAGTGATTTTCTCTGAGATTCAATAAGTTGTAAATCAGTGAGCACCCTTCCTGCGATTACAACATTATTTACTCGGAGAGGCCTAGTCTCTTTTGCTGTCCTGTGCCTCTTAAACAATGAAACAGGAGAACCGCCTGGACTTTATGAACATAAAACAAGTTAGCCGACACAGTCGTTTCGCATTCCCACTATTGCAGCTGTCAGGGAAAGCAAATCAAAACTGTGAATGGCTTTTTGTTGTTGTATTTTTTTCCTCTCTCTCTCTCAGTGTGACTTCAAGCACAGGGTTCATTTGTTCTTTCTCTCTGTCATTGCTGCCAACTGCTCTTTTCTAAATAATGCACTTTCCACCATAATGGCCACAGTAATACCCAGCCACAGAAATATTATCCTCTGTAATTTTTCCCTCATTTTTCAATGAACCAGATTTTTTTTTCTCCCTCGCAATCTCAGACAACGCATTTAGCTTAATGAGTGTGGCTGATAAAAATATCGGCTCTCACAAAATTGCCAATGCAACATGTTAAAAAATCGTTCTAATTACTATGTGACCTGACACGAAATCTTTCTAGACCAGATGAGATCAAAACAACTCCCTGCTGGGCTTCTCTGCCAGCTTACACTGTTTTCTTTCATCCATTTTCAACTTCTTTTCTTTGTGTTGTTCTCTTTTCTCTCCATATTTATTTATTTACAAAATGCTCATGTGCCCACGTAAAATCATGGCAGTACTCTTAGGTGTATAAATCCTTGCTTGTAACAAATAATTCACCTAAATATATTTAAAAAGAAATTTCATCATTATTTACTTACCACTCACCCTTGCATAAGGAGTGTGTGTGTACTTGTATAACTTTTTTAATAACTCCAGTTATTATCGTTGTATGGAAAAAGCAGCATAAAAAAATCTCGGAAAAATATCAGCATGCAGGGTTGGAACAACATTAGGGTGAGTAAATGATGACAGAAAATTTCATAATTGGCAACAGAATTCCTTTAAGCCGACAACTGCATGCCGTAGGACAGAATTAGCACAGGTCCACAACACCGACACCTTGCAGGAAGTAACTTTAAATCCATCCGCTCTGTAAATAGGCCTACAGTTTTACAAGTCTAAGTACCCACCAAGGTCTTTCTTCATAGTTGCATCATTAAATTCATGAACCTCCTTAAAAAAAAATTTTTAGGCATTTCTGTCAAATGCCAAATTAAAGAATTATTACTGAGACAGATACTTCCAGTAGGCAGTGGGAAGCTGTAGCCTTGTGCCAGAAACAGAATTCTGTCCTTTAGATGCTGCTTGTTTGAATCCCCCACGCTCTGGAGGAAGGCCAAGCAGAAGGATCTGCCTGGCATGAGTGAGGTGCTATTAATCGCCTGTTCGATATAAACTCACAATCTCATGCTGAGATGTTTGAATAAGTTAGACCTTGTCATAGATTAGCATACTAACTGACATATGCGCCATATCTGCGATGTAAACATCAATGGTATACTGTTACAGTCCACCATGATCTAATGCAGCTTTGAGGAGTTTATTTGTGAAACGTTCCCTCTCTGATATAAGATCTTAGGTCTTTTTCTTCTCGTTGTACTAGGAATGCGCTTTGAAAACAGTTTGTAAATTTTGTCACGTGAATCCAACTGAATAACGAAACGCCACTAAACGGCCATGTGGGCGTTCTTCGCCAAATATGATAACTTCACCAAGACTAGATAGATTAGTGAGACTCAGCTATGTGGGTGGACTTTAAATGGCATTGATAAAAACAATGGCTCGTGTTTTCAGGCTTTTTAAGTCGGGCTCCATGTTTCTACATGCCACCTGACATGTCCTTCACTGCTTTCCCATCTGCGTCGTCACTCACATGCACGCGTCCTCGCTTCTTCATCCCCCAGCTTCTGCCACCAAATAAAAAGCTTGTCCCAGAGGTTGTCAGAGCATGAGAACTTATAGCCACCCACGTTCAGCTCAGTCCACAACCTGCACTCTCATTCCTGCTGTTTCACATGCTTTATCACTTTTTCATCCTCCTCCCCAGCTTTCGCCCTCAGACATTAAATCAGGTGATATGAGATTGTTGTCATCCTGGAATTACCAGACAACAGTCCAGCGCTGTACCGTCCATGTTAAAAGAGACATGCAAAATGGGAAAGGTTATGCGATTAAACCTAGTTTTTTTTGTGCCAAACGCAAGCACAAATAAACAATAAACCATTTTTCTTTTTTATTGTAAAAATAAATCACTTAAAGATTTCTCTATATATAAAGTCGTGAAAAAGAAAGGACACCCTATTGAATTCAATGGTTTTACGTGTCAGGCCATAATAAAAAATCATCTAGTCCTTGGCAGGTCTTACAATTAGGTAAATACAACTTCAGTTGAACAATAACACATGACATATTACACTGTGTCATCATTTATCTAACAAAAACTAGGACAAAATGGAGAAGCCATGGTTGAGAAACTAAGTTCACCCTTACTGCTTCCAGGAATTAGGAGGGTAAGTGGCAGTCAGGCACTACTAATCAAATGCCTTCGATTAACTGATCATCAGCAAGCGTGACCACCTCTATAAAAGCAGAAGTTTAGGCAGTTCGCTGATATGGATAATTTAGGTGTGTGTTAACATAATACCATGGAGAAAAGTGAAGCGATTGTTGCTGCCATCAATCTGGGAAGGGTTATACGGCAATTTCCAAATAATTTGAAGCCCGTAATTTTAAAGTGAGGAAGATTATTCACAAGTCGAAAACATTTGCCAATTGCCAATCTTCCCAGGAGTGTACGTTCCAACAAATTCACCCCAAGGTCAGACAGTGCATTGCGCAGAAAAACTGCAAAAAACTCTAGAGCTACACCTCAGACTCTACAGGCCTCAGTTAACATGTTAAAGTTCATGACCGTACAATTAGAAAAAGACTGAACAAGTATGGCAAGTTTGGAAGGGTTTTCCAGGAGAAAGCTTCTTCTCTCTAAAAAGAACAAGGTAGCATGGCTTAGTTTTGCAAAGTTGCATCTGAACAAACCACTAGACTTATGGAACAATGCCCCTTGAACAGACGAGACCAAAGTGGAGAGGTTTGGCCATAATGCACAGCGCCATGTTTGGCAAAAGCCAAACACAGCACAAATACTTCATACCAACAGTCAAGCACTGTGGTGATTTGGGTTTGTTTTGCAGCCACAGGACAGGGCTTCTTGCAGTCTTTGAGTCTACTATGAACTCCTCTGTATACCAAATTATTCTAGGGTCAAATGTGAGGCTGTCTGTTTGACAGCTAAAGCTTGGCCGAAATTGGGTCATGCAACAGGACAATGAACACCATCACATTTATAACAGAATGGCTGAAAAAGAAAATAATCAAGATGTTGCAATGTCCCAGTCAAAGTCCAGACCTCAACCTGATTGAATTTCTGTGGCGGGATCTTAAGAGAGCTGTTCATAAACAAATGCCCATAAAGCTCAAAGAAATGAAGCAACGGAGAGTGTGTCAAAATTCCTCCAGAACGATGCCAGAGAGTAATAAAGTCAGACAGAAAATGATTACTTCAAGTTATTGCTGCTAAAGGTGATTCGAGCAATTGAATCAGAAGGTGTACGTAGTTTGCCACACATGGCTTCTCTATTTTGGCTTTATGATTGTTGTTAATTTGTTGTTGTACATCTGAGGTTGTATTTACCTAATTTTAAGACCTGCCAAAGACCAGATGATCCTTTATTATGTCCTGATACATAAAACCTATGTATTCTTTCTTTTTTTACACGACTGTATACATATGCTCACCTGGATTTTATATATTATATATATTGGTATGTGTATATGAATATGAAAAAAAATAATAATAATAAAATATATATATATATAATGTTACTGTTGTTACTGTATTTTTTTTATTTTTTTTTTTATTAATGGAGCCTTGGTGAGCATGAAAGACTTTCAAAAACTACTGACCCCAAACTTTTTAATGGTAGTGTATATCATTTTATTTAGATATGTTGCATACACTCACATTTTGTGGACTTCATTGTATCATTGTGTGTATGTATGTATATATATATATATATATATATATATATATATATATATATATATATATATATATAGAGAGAGAGAGAGAGAGAGAGATTTCAGAAGGATGTGAAGACCGAGAAAGGTCCTGCTTGACTGAAACATTTGTGTGTTTTTAACTGCACCGAGCACTTTTTTTTTTTTTTGCTCTTGAATAATAAAATAAGATTGCTAGTATCTCAGCTTGCAATCCTTTTTTGGATACACAGCAAATGAATTGCAAGTATTGCGGTTTTTACTCTTGTGGAGGAATATATTTTAAAATTTTGACATTTTCATTGCAGTGTCTAAAGGAATTTTGTACTGTATGTGAATGTATCTTTAAAATCAACACATTTCTGGTTTATTGTTGTAAAGCCCTACTCACTATTGAGCAGTGGTTGTATATGAGACAAACATTTTTTTTGGAAAACACTGAGATATAAATATTAAAGAAAGTTACATTTAGCCATTTAAAAATGTGCAAACGAAGGAGATGGAAGCAAAAATCCAATAGAACTGCGAGTCGTGACTTTCCCCAGTTTGGAAGATGAATGAGCTGTGTTATTGTTGCATTATTTGGACAGGGTGATGAAGGAGCCTGTGACCTGCAGAGGGGAAAGTAAAATATAAGTGACTGATTCCTGCTTCGAGAGAGAGATAGAGCAAGAGACAGCTAGAGAGAGAGAGAGAGAGAGAGACAGCTAGAGAGAGAGAGAGTGAGAGAGAGAGCCTGTTTGCTGGTGAGTTACATTTGAGCGCTGTGCCCTGCATCTCATCCGTTCTGTCTTATGTCTGAGACATAATCCCGTTTTCAGCACAAAATCATTTAGCTCTTTGGCACCACGTATGTCATTAACCTGCCTGGGGTTGGGCTGCCTCTCCATTCTAATTCACTCTTCTGTTCCATCACCTAAGCTTCAGCGCCACTGTTATATATCAGCCAGACAGAGCCCAATCATCTAGCCGCCTGCTGTCTCTCTGATTATTGTTGACCAGCAAAACACTTGACCTGCAAACGGCAGCACTATGAGAGTAATCTACCCTGACATCTTTGTATCTAATGGCGTAGCAGGATCGATGGCCCGCGCGCACACCCTGTGGGCACGGGAGGCTGATTCCCCCTCTAAAGCGCGTGGCCAGCGCTGGCTGTCTGAGACACTCCGGCACACAGGCACATAACTCATTTAATTAGTCATAGTCAGGGACTCCTCCGGACTCCAGGGATTCAGAGTGTCCACTGCTCAGGTGCTGGCAGGAGAGGATACAGAACAAAATGTCTGCAGGCAGTTTGACATCTGGCACTGGGGGGGGGGGAAATGGACAGCTCTCAATATCTGGCAAAAGCTAAAAATGGGTTCAAACTGAAACCCTCTATTTTTCAAATGTGTTGTTAAACTCAACAGTGATTGACATATGAAGTCATATTTTGAAAGACTGACAGATTGACATTTACATTTTTGGATTAAATAAATTTTCAGCAAAAATTTATTAAAAAAAAATATATCTTTATTTGTTTATTTGTTTTGTTTTAAACTTTCCAACTACATGGAATTATAGAATTATATATATTTTTTAAATTACACACACACACACACACACACACACACACACACACACACACACATACACACACACACACACACACGTGTATATATATATATATATATATATATATATATATATATATATATATATATGTATATGTGTGTAATTAAAAAATAATTCCATGTAGTTGGAAAATTCAAAAATAAAAACTAATTCAAAATATTTAGAAAAAACATGGAATTAAGTGAAATAAAATGTTATTACATTTAATAAAATAAATTTACATTTTTTCATATATTTTCTTTTCTTTCAGATAACGATTATTTTCTTTCAAGGAACTTTTTTTAATATAGTTTTAGCTAGCTATAATGACCCTCCCATGTGATTTATTAATTTATTGCAATATTTTATCTTTGTGCAGGCTACCATTGAAATCAATTTTCATTTTCACATTTGCTCAACTTGACACATTGATGAGAGTTTACCGAAGTAACAAATTCGAGTCATATTTTTCAGTGAAACATTTGACCCAGTTCACAAAAACGATCTGAGTTCACTCAGACTGATCCAGTTCTCAAATTCAACACGGATTCAATAAAACAACCAGTTCATCATTCAAAATATATCCTTTCGTTTTCCACACAAGAAAGAAAGATTTTGAACTTAGATTCATTTTTGGGTAAACTATTCCTGTAAGCAGTTGCATTGATACAAAGCAATTGATGGATTTCAGAAAGGTGCTCAAAATAAGCTGAGAAGCGTTTCATCAAGCTGCAGACAGCAGGGCCACAGTTTGGAAGAAAAAAAAAAAAGTTCAATGTATTGATGCAAGGCACAGAAGAAGCTTCCCAGGAAAAAGTGATGCGTCAGCTGCAGGTTTGATGTCCAGGCTCTTGCCCAAGGGGAGGCAGGTTGGCACCCAGAGATATTGACATGGGGACAGATCATTAGCCCTCTCTATCCACCCTGCCTCAGTCCCACGTCTCTGTTAAAGGTGCCAGTGTGCTGCTAAGGTGCCAGAAGCTTCGCCTGTTAGGCATACCAGGTAGGAAGACCATGATTCCTGGTTGTTCCGCCCATTAATCTGCCATTGTGAGCATGACAAGAAGTGCAATTATTTCTTAATGTGACACTGCGTTTAATAGGATGGTGGAGTTTAGAATTTCTTATGTGTTGCTGTTTCTCTGTAGGCACATGAAATATGATTACACGTTAGCGAAAATGAGATATTGCATAGAAATACAGGAGTTTATTGATTTAGAGTAGGCAGTCTCGCCTCAAGATGGAAAAAAATAGCTGCGATTTTGGTGGTGTGATGATAATTGCAGCTTGAGGTGGAGATAAAGTTTCCCAGACAGGCCAACTGAAACCGTCTTAGCTGGATTTCTCCCAAGAACAGAAATTATATGATGATAACTTGAAGAATGAAAAAAAAAAAAAAAAAAAACAGAATAACGATGCCTTTTAGGGAGCTGTTAGTGCAGCAGTATTTTTGTAAAGGGGTGTTTCTGAAGCTATGGGCACTTTTATATCCCAAGAGTTGATTTCTGGTTTAAAATAGCAAATTTTAACACATTTCTTTTTCTGTTATATGTAGGTCATATGAATATATGTCTGGAAACTTGATTTGTTTTAGCAACTTTTCAAATTCCTTTAAGCAGATTTTATTATTTTACCCTTGTCCCAACATTTTCAGTCTTAAATCATTTTAAAGCTTATAATAATGTAAACAAATGTTGAAATAATCATAAAACATTTTATATTATATTATATATGTATATATATTTTTTTTTAAGTATTTTTTTAATATTTATTATGTATAATTATAAGTATATAATTACTTATAATTATATTATTTATAAGTATAATTACTTATAATTACTAATGTTATATTATATATATTTGATCAAATTCTAAATATTTTTTTTAATTCCGGTCAAATTTTTATCTATAGTGTGCATATTTAGGATAGAAAAGACATAATACATAAGAACTTATTTCTAAATGTCATTTCCACTTCAGAATATTGTCAAAACACAATTAAAAAATTGATTTGATGAGTGACATTTGTGACAACAACGACAGAATCCTCCTATGATGCATGTATTTCCACTGTTGAATACGGCAGTGTAAGTGAATAAATTAAATACATTTGTGTGCACATAGTTGGGTGGAAAAACAACCAGAGAATGTTTTGGACAAAATTTTGATTAAATTGAATGGCAATAAAAGTGTATACATCTACATATGATTTGCCTGAATTGAAGAAGAGCTTCATATAGCTGAGTGTTTGAGCGGCGGGTGCCTTGTCCTTCAGCTCAACCTTTGGAATCTGCTCTTCATTCTGGGTCTTTTCTCCATTGGCTCATTAGAGTGAGCCATAGTCCTCTAGCACCGGGAATGGGACATCTGTCACTTTACATTTAAACTGAAGATCCTCACCGCACACTCACCTAAGAGACAAACAATCCATCCTTATTTACCCAACACAATTGCAATTGGATTGGATTTTGGCTATGGAGGTGAGCGCTTTTCAATTTGAATCAAAACCTTAAATAGTGTTTTTATTCTCTACCACTGCAGCTTTGGAAGTCATGAATAGAGCTCGGGTTTGGCTAAACATGAGTGACCTTGCTTATATTGAAATAACGGGTGATACGAGGAATTTAGTTAAATTAATTGTCCTCTGTGGGGTCACGATGAATTTGAAAGAGCTCATCTAAGCAAATGTTCTCCTCTGAGCTGGATTTGAACTTTTGCTATATCCTCACTAGCTGTAAACAGACTTTTACAAAAGCTGTAGTGTTTTCGGAATATAAATGCGATTGTGGATAACTCCAGTGACCCGAGCGCATGGGATCTTGTGCCATGGGCATGATGCATAACCGGCCACATCATCTTTCATGAACACATATCCAGCTCGCCGCTTTAGCATGTCAGACCATCAGGGAGTAGAGTAGACGCATGGACAAAACCATAAATTGACGTGCTTCGGTATTGACGTGTTTTCCCCAAATGTCAGCTTATGGTGTAGAGGTCATCTTGTATCCTCTTAAAATGCAAAGCTTGCTGTTAAATAAAGATGAATGACGTAAGGTGGCCTTGCGGTTTGATCCAAGTTGCCGACCCCATATGTGTAGGCCAGCCCAAGGGGTCCGTACCCCTCAACACCTTCCTCTAATCCTGCCTGGCACTGCCTGATAAGTACATTCCTTTACCTATGGTCCAATGTGAATGCTTGCATATTCTTTGGTTCTCTCTGTTTTAGCTGTTGTTTTGGAAGGGTAAGACCGGAGGGATGGATTGTCCTAATGCCAGAGTGAGCCAAAAGGAATGAAAGCAAATAAACACCCAATGACAAGAAAAGTTAATTCTAATTTGAATAAGAGTTCCATCACATATGGCCGTCTGTGACTTTTTTTAAACTTCTAAGTAGTGAGGGAGCACAAACGGCATTTGCTAATCTTGTCAGAGTGATATTTGAACAAATCAGGTGTGGCATAGCTGGAATTGGCTTTTTTAATCACTTTAAGGCTTGAGAATGCAGAGCTGGCAAGCTGATTGATAGTGATTAGTTTGATAGTGCTTATACAATGTGCTAAAGAAAATCTGAGAAACTTGACTACATTGTCACAGGTTTAATGCATTTTGATTGGTCTGATTTGGAACTCGTAAAATTATTTTTTTATTTTTTGCATTACTGTATTGACATTTTTGGATCAAAATGTGTTTAGCTGTCACAAAAAAAAATCCTAAAGGCCTTATTTTCTTTTTCTTTTGGATTATGGTTGAAATGCATCTTGGACTTGTTTTTGACTTGATTTCATTCACATTTTTAGAATTCTAGTATGTGTAAACCACCCTTGTGTATTCACACATGCTGTTACAAAACACATGGCTCTCTATGCCTACTGATGTTTCAGGCCTATGAGAAAACAGTTGTGTCTTTATGGCCGTAAGCCCTTCTTGCTCTCCTCTCTGGATAAAAAGAAGAGTTGAACAGCATGTGTCGATTTAACATTGTCTTATATTTATACCTCTGATTCTTTTCTCACTGACTCTCGTTTGCTCTCAGCACATGATATTTTCCCACAAAATGTATATCTCTTAAATATATCTTTCTGTATCAATAGATCACTATCAACAGTAGATATTGAATTTCACATGTTTTGTCATGTCCCTGTGTCTTTAGCACGTGGTTTTCTTCTATATTTTTTTCTGCATGACGTAAGTCTAGAATCAGCCTTTGGCGCAAACACAGAACACGATCGTACGTTCGAGATATTGAATGATGTTTCATATTAAAAATTAAATATGCATGATGGTTAAGCCGAATTGGCGCTCACGATTATTCACAAAAATAATAACACATTTCATTTCGGTGGTATTGTGTTTTCATATTTTGTATGATGCTTCCCAGGGAAGACAGGTCTGATATGTTGTACCATAACAAGATTCATTGCTAAAACGAGGCTGGAAAGAGTCAAAGTTCACATCTCGAGTACCACAGGCTACACCAGTGACTCTGTATCCACCAGCAAAGAGAGTCATGTTTCTTGCTCTAAGGTTGCCATGGAAACTATACTGGCAAAACAGCACCAAATGAGTAATGTCCCCATATGCTTTTTGTGCTATTGAAGGAAAAAAAAAATATTTTAATTGCCCAGAATTAAGGAGAGGAGGGAGAAAATGTGCTAGTTCTGCTCTCCATAAGCTCATTATTTATTTATTTCGATTTTATTATTTTTCTCGATAAATCCTTGTGTGATGAAAGACCATCTGTCATGTCTTAGCTGTCTTTTCCTTTTCAGTTTGCTTGACTTTTCAATTCCGATTTCCCTCGCTCATGGAGCGCCTGGACTCGTGGTAATGAGACTGTCTTAATTAATAAGAACGCACCCACCTAGCTCGTCTCAGAGCAATGGGAAAGACGGCCCCCTCTATTAGGCAGGACGTACATGCTGCCCCTGACCAAATTACAGTCATTTCATTTGCTCTCCTCCTCATCACTTATGTAAAGATTCCCACCCCGGGTGGAGGTGTTGGGACGGTGTGGGCGTAAGAATAGCTGCCGAGGGAGATAAAACAAGAAAACAACACTGACAAGCAAATAAAACCAGACAAAGGGCTTTGACAAAAGCTTATGTATTTATGTTTGGTAAAAGAGGTGGTTCTATTTTGGATGGCGTGTGTGTTTATTTTGCACATGTGGGAGAGATTTATAATGCAGTTTAGCCGAGCGCTGCACGCACAAAGGCGCATTCTTTGATTTTTGATTTCACACCCACGTACGTGCAAACACACACACAACGTAAGATTCGGTGGGGAAGCCGGTGGGAGGGGCAGCTCTGTTTTAGAGGGGGTGGAAGGGTGGAACTGTGGCCGGAGCGAGTGATTCTAAGGAAGCTGATGAATGGTGCCACTGATGGGTCATTTGTCCCGGTGATAGAGTTAGCCACTGCCCTTTGGGAGGAAGAATAAAATAAAGAAAGCTGGAGAGGAGCGTGACGGATCGGCCAACGGTAACAGAATAAGTGGCTGCCTCACACATGGCTACCGGATCCGACCTTCCTCTAATTGGACATTCTCGGGGAGCAAGAGGGCAGAGAGTGTGTCTCACATAACACAGAGACAGGCTGGACATGGTGACAGAGAAATAGGCATTGGGTTTACACAGGGAGGAATGCACATCAAAGATTTCACATCAAAGTATATAAACGGATTAGACTTTCTGAACTGTTGTTTGGGCCTCCAAAAAGTGTAGTGCTTAAATTAAGCATTTTTATTCTGGGGGCATGTCAATTTAATGTGTTCATTTGGTGTGTTAAATTAATATTCTAATAAAAAATTACCGTGGTGGTCCTGTGAGGTTTACATTGGGTTTACTATATACAGGGCTTGACATTAACTTTTTTGCTCACCAGCCACTGTGGCTAGTGATTTTCCAAAGTTACTAGCCACTCAGCATTTTCACTGGCCACAATTTTGACACCGATACTATAGGGAAAAAACTGCCATATAGATATTTTTAATATTATCTTATAATTTGATAGCCAGTATATTAGGCTGCTCTATGTTTAAGACCTGAGGCACGGAACCGTTATACTGTTTTGTATAGCCAATATACTTGTCTTTATGTGTAGGGTTAGGGGAGGGCACTTGGGGAGTGAATGAGTAAAATTATGCTCAATACACGCAATCCCTCGAAATTCAAGCTCTGTAACACCAACAATATCCATCAGGTGTAAATGAAACGAGTGAGTAAAAGTGCAAATTTGTGTGTCATTCGCTGTCGGAGAGATTAGAGAGCGAGAACGTGCAGCTGGTAATGTGGAGGGCAGGCTATCCTATGGAAGAGTTTCAGTTATTTCAGTTTAGCTATGTATTGAAAAATCTATATTTTTGACAACACTAGATTGCACCTAGTTTATTATTTCAGATGCCTTTTTAAAAGACTACAATTGGAAAATGTATATTATAAAATTCAACCCGCCAAAATGGCTAGTCGGCAGTGGCGGCTCCTGCAAAGTCTCTCAGGGGGGGCAATTTTTTCAGATCAACTTTATCGCATGCTGACTTTTTAATAGATTTAACTTTAGGTTTTGAGATGTGCAGGAAACTTAAAACAGGTTTTCTTTCGTTTCCTGAAAAGTAACAGTTTTGGACATACAAGGCTTCCGTCCGACAGCGATGATTTGTGTGTGTGTGTGTGTGTTGTTACGTTAATTAACATTTTACCAAAATTCAAGCTCAAATGGAGTTTGACAAGGGTTTTTGACCAGTATATGCATTTACAATCCACTCAGATAGTTTATTTTATTAAAGATTCCACTAGGTGGCGACAAATAATATTGTTGACTGAATCGTTGACGTGTAGGATAAAGATTGTGTTGGTGTTCGAATGGAATGTACAAATTTCAAAATACAATGCTGGGAGTAAAAAAGACTGCTACCATCCTTTCCTAAACTGATTGTAAAAACAAAGTGAGATTTTCCAACACTCGAGTATTTAAATGGTCAGCAATAAATACCTCCTTAGACAGCCTCTGCTTGTCTTCTTCTCCCAAGGCCCTCCTAGATCTTGTTCTTCCTGTTGCTAACTTGTTACTTGCTCCTGCTCCTGAAATGAGCTCTGGTCCTGATTACTACAACGGTTGAATGGCATTTCTTTTAATGACACGATAGAATTAACTGCGTTCGCCATTGACGTTGTTCAAGTTCAACTGGCCTCAACTCGCGAGATGTCCCAACAGTCTCTCTCACTCTCGTTCTCTTTTTTATTTTTATTTTTTTAATCACATTTGATAAAGATATTAAAGTAGTGTTTCTTTTTTTCTTGTTGTTCAAATTCAAAATTGTTTTCAAATATTATTTGTCACTTAATCTTAAAGATTTTTAATAGTGTATGTTTGTTCCCACCAATCGCTGCACAAGTTAAGGATACGTATGATGACGTAAGCACGTTAGTGCGAGCCCTCCCGGAACCCGTGGAGAATGCATTGCAGTGCCTGCAGTTCGAAAGAAAACATCTTTGAATGTAAGTCTATGGGAACACTGTGGGCGATTCTCAGCCAGAGTGAAATCGCCCAAAAAGAGGCGGTACTCCACAGAACGTGATATGACGCTGATTGGACTATATCCAGAGGTACAGTGACGGCTAGCGTAACTGTGCTTGAATGAGATTGTAAATGTGATTGAAAAAGTCCCTTTCACACTTTGGTGGTGCGTCGCCCAATCGCCCTAATGAAGAAACCGCCCCTGCTAGTCGGAGTGACTGCGTTACACGCCACAGCTGAAATCCACCCACATTTGGCGGGTGATAATGTCAAGCTCTGCATATACATTCATGGTATATACATTCTCAAGAAAATTCTATTAGTCCACTAGACATTCTATTAAATATAAGTAACTTAAATATAAGTAATGAAATTCATGTGAACTACCTGTCATTATAGTATTAGTAGACTGTCTGCTTGATATCTACTAACACTTTACACTCACCTAAAGGATTATTAGGAACACCATACTAATACTGTGTTTGACCCCCTTTCGCCTTCAGAACTGCCTTAATTCTACGTGGCATTGATTCAACAAGGTGCTGAAAGCATTCTTTAGAAATGTTGGCCCATATTGATAGGATAGCATCTTGTAGTTGATGGAGATTTGTGGGATGCACATCCAGGGCACGAAGCTCCCGTTCCACCACATCCCAAAGATGCTCTATTGGGTTGAGATGGATGATGGATCCATGTTCTCATTCTGTTTACGCCAAATTCTGACTCTACCATCTGAATGTCTCAACAGAAATCGAGACTCATCAGACCAGGCAACATTTTTCCAGTCTTCAACTGTCCAATTTTGGTGAGCTCTTGCAAATTGTAGCCTCTTTTTCCTATTTGTAGTGGCGATGAGTGGTACCCGTTGGGGTCTTCTGCTATTTTAGCCCATCCGTAGCTCTGACCTCTAGCATCAACAAGGCATTTTCGCCCACAGGACTGCCGCATACTGGATGTTTTTCCCTTTTCACACCATTCTTTGTAAACCCTAGAAATGGTTGTGCGTGAAAATCCCAGTAACTGAGCAGATTGTGAAATACTCAGACCGGCCCGTCTGGCACCAACAACCATGCCACGCTCAAAATTGCTTAAATCACCTTTCTTTCCCATTCTGACATTCAGTTTGGAGTTCAGGAGATTGTCTTGACCAGGACCACACCCCTAAATGCATTGAAGCAACTGCCATGTGATTGGTTGATTAGATAATTGCATTAATGAGAAATTGAACAGGTGTTCCTAATAATCCTTTAGGTGAGTGTATTTTGCTGATCCTCCAACAGACATACTGCCTATAAGTTTTATTTGCAACTGCATGTCAACTTTTCAACACCTAACCCTAACCGTTTACTAAGAGTCTTCTACAGTCTACTAGTACTCGAATATTAAAAGCAATAGTATTTAAAATAATAATAATCATGTTATGGAAATACCCCTTTTTCGCCACACAATTGCATAGGTGCAATTATCAAAGCATTTTCACAATTTGTGCATTCTTCATGAATCCCATATGATGCATTTCACAGCAAATAAATCAACCATGCATCATGTTAATGCACTGATGTGTCAAACTGTAATGCGGGTCAAAAGTGTTTTGGAATTGTTTCTAATAGCAAATCATCACCTCAGCATGTGCATGTCAAAACTAAGTAAGACTGGCAAGCCTGCAAAGTTCAACGTGCTTTAAATAGCAGCACTTTAGAATCCCTCTGATGCGGCAAACATATATATACGTTGAAGTAATGCAAATGGATGATTTAGTATGAACGATTCGCGGACGGCTTACTCCGCATGAAATCCCCCACATGCAAGCAAAACAATGAGAACGCGAAACAATGATGACTCTGCATAACAACAGAGCGTACGCGCCAAAGCTGCTGTGGATTTTATTTAAAATTGTAAAAAAAAAATATTTTATTTGATTTCATTAAAAACATTCGGTTAATTAAGCTTGACTATGCATTCACTTAGACCATTTTCAAGCAGCTCTTAGTTGTTGTGTGAACAGAACGATTCAAGAGTCGCACGTGCTAGTAAATATGTTCGTCACTCCCAAACGTTGTGTGTGAGCGTAGCAAGTGTGTGACATCCTCTGCATCCGCTGTATTTTCTTTTCTTCTTTTTTTCTTCTGCAAACATTTTCCAAGCCAATCTCCCTGTGACTTTCCCCTCTCTCCACCCGGGTGGAAGGAGGAGGGGGGTGTTATCCAGGCTGCCAGCCCAGAGCACCCTTTTTGAAGCTGCTCTGAAGAGCATGGTCTAGGTAATCTCTGCTCGGCTGAAAGCCGTTTACAGAGAGAAGCAGACAGAGGAAGAGGTTATACTGAGGAGAGAGGATGCAATGGAGAGTGACGGAGAGAGAGAGAGAGAGGGAGAGAATGAAAGAAAGAAAGAGAGGCAGGGGATATGAAAGGAGCGAGAACAGAGCCCGGGCAGAGGATGATAAGGCCTGGGGGATTTCGTTGCTGTTTTGGGGTCAGATTAGGAATGGGGTCTTGCTTTTGTCACTCGAGGAGAGAAGGAGAGAGAGACGCACACATCTGAGAAGCAGATAGAACAGTGTTGCATTGTGGACTCCTGAAATGAGGAGGCAAAGTTATTTTTATTTATTTTTTTGTCGGATGTAAATTCATGTTCCAGTTCCCTTTGATCTTTACACAGATTTTATGGTTTAAGGCATACGGATCAGCATTTACCAATTGACAACAAATATTATGTTTAATGTATTTGTTAACATGCATTTTTAATGTTAATTATAATATACAGCAAAAAAGCACATTTTTTGTTTGTCACCACTAACTGTTTTTGGACTTGTTATTTGCACCGTCCGTTCAAATCATTTGTCATCAAATACTCTGTAAACATTACAGTGAGATGTATTTTTAAATTAACAATCTTAATCAGCTCACTCACAGGTCATTATTTTAAGTTCGTTTTGAGCTGGTTGTGACAAAGTTGTGACGTTGTTAACTTTGTAATTAATCATATTAACCAGTTTATTCCATTTTACGCTGATCTGTGGACTTCTTGCGGACATGATAGCAGGTTTGTCAGTGACAGTGACACGGCTTCTCACACGTGACTATTTATTCAGTATTTCACTGAGAACACAATGGGAGATATACATCTTCATCTGAAACTTTATTCACTGGTGTCATTGCTAAGGTGCGGTTGTGAATTTAACAAGCAAAAAAGGTACATTGTCAATAGTATAGAGATGAATGAAGCACAGCTCACACAGAAGTCACTTTCAAACCAAGCAGCTTTTTTTGTTGGTAAATGTGGTAATATGTGGTAGTTACAATGTGGTAATAATGTGATAAAATTGCCTTTCACAAGAAATTCCAGATCGTATGAATTCCTATTGAAATTACTGAATTTTGCCCACAAATATTCTCAGAACAATGGTAAATGTGATCATATACCTTTTAGAAAGTAGGTGGCTAATTCAATATTCAATCTCATATTTTGTAATATTCATCCGTTTTATATTTATATAGTTGATTATTGCTAATCCGAATCTTGTTTTTTTTTTTTCGGTGACACTGTCTCTGCAGATAAAACACCCCTGAGAGAGTAGAATGGAAAGAAAGAGAGAATGAGACATTGGGCAGCAACAGAGATACTAAAAGGAGAGAGTTGCTTCACAGTGCAGTGTTGTAATGTTGATCATCAGTTCTCTGTCAAAGGCAGTTCAGAGATAAAGTTATCTGATAGAACCGTCGAAACACATACTTGCATATTCAAGACAAACACTAGCCTGTTTTACCCAAAAGTTTTCTCATTTTTTTCATTTTCTCAACCTCATGTTGTTCCAAAACTAATTATACTGTTATTTTTTTTCTATGGAACATACAAAAAGGACTATAAAAGCACCATGAAAGTGGTTCATATGACGTTCAGCCTTCACTATAGATGCCATATGTGATTTGAGGACTGTAGCAGAGGTGTAAAGTCTTATTAAGTTAAAATTGACTTTAATTTTGGTCTGTTCGTCACACTGAACTATTGTACAGCTTCAGAAGACTTGTAATATAGTACACAAATCATATGGATGACTTTTATGGTGCGTTTTTTTGGCATTTTCCTGTGGTCACCATGAACATGTCGTTGAATGAAAAATATCTATGTGAAGATTCTTTGAAAAGTTATTTATTGGGTTTCAGAAAAATTTTAACAGCATACGCATTTCAAATCACATGAGGGTGAGTTACAGTGCTGCAATTTAAATTTCTGGGTAAATTATTTCATTAAAGCATTCCCGAAAATCACTAAAACTGCAAAAACATGTTGTATTGCCATGCAAATCACAAAGAAGCTCATTATTTGTCTGGTTCTATTGCTACTGTAAACAATTATGCTTAAACTGCAAGGTTAAATAAGGTATCTAGTTCACCCAGTGGTGTCACATGACTGAATAACAGTAAGAAAACTCTCCTGTTCGTTTGTCGAACTTTTAAAAGTACAGCATCTTCCCACGTGTCTTTTATTCTCATCACATGTTCCCCTCCCTCTGCTGCCTCCCCATTTCTCTCCTACCGTTCGGCTTCATCCTCGTTCTCCTCTGTGTTTCAGATTCTTTTTGTGTTTTTCTGTATGTGTCGGCTCTTCGTCACCCCTCCCTTTCTCTTAACTGTGCTTTCACAGCTGACTGTTCTCTCTTTCTCTCTCTCTCCCGCTCTTCCACCCGTGCAGGTTCATCGGACAGAGTGACTTGCCACGCTCCGACTGCCCCCTTCTCCCCACAGTGAGTATTGTCATGCTAATTTTACTGATCGGCACCGTGTAGACAATTTCCGTGGTCGTGGTTTGCTTTTTCCGCGTTCTGCACTTATCTGTTTTGGAGGGGGACAGTCGAATGTGTGATTCATGAGAGGAAAGAAAGGCAAAAATTGAGATGGAATGAGAAGGAGAGAGCAGGATTCATGTGTGATTGTCAGAGTTTTGAGAGTTGAGCTCTGTGAGATTGACACATCTTTGGACTGGGGCTGTTAAAGTTGTGCTGTGTCTATGTGGAAACATTGAACACGGATGAAAAGGTGCTTAAAGAGGCTAAACCTAATTTAATATAAAAGCCATTCATCTTTTAATGTTAGTTGACATGGACAGTCACACCGTTCCTGTTGGCCTGTGTGAGTGTTGCTTTGTGTATGCAGTGTATGCAGTTAGAAAGCGCTATAGTTTCTTTTTTCTTGTCAGACAATTTATGTCAGTGCTGCATGAATTTTATATTTCTTTGACCTTAAAATGCTTCAGCTCATTTGAATTATATCCTTCAATTTATGTAGGAAAAGTCCAATATTCTATTACAGAGCAAAGCTTGAGGCGTTCACATTTATACACATGCTGTTTTTTTCTTTTTTCTTTTTGAAATGTTCACATACTTTAATATTTTTATAATTTAGCATACCTTGAAATTACAAATCCTGCCCCATGACAAAATACCTTTATCTGCTAACTGGCAATTTAGGACAGCACTTTTTAGACAAGGCCTGCAGGTGATAAACACACGAGGTTGTGAATTAATGCCAATTCAGTGACAGAGGCTGAAAGCAAAGGAAACACTGTGACTGATTGGTGTAAATATGCATGAAGAATTGAGGTGAAATTCTTTATGCAGGGTGTTTCATATAGTTGTCTTTGCAACATTATAAAATCATGGATTCATTTATCTTTGTAAACAGTAACGTGTTATGAATGCGGAGACGGCTTTACACAAAGGTTCAATTGGTTAACATTAGCTAATGCATTAGGTATCATGGACTAATAATGAACAACATTTTCTTGAGCACTGTGGAATCAGACAAAATGCATCACAAGGCTGTTTCAAATCGAATATCTGCTGTTTGCTGTGAGGTTGACTTTTTTATTATTGCCAAATGAACCAGATGTACAGCATTAATTTATCTAGGTTAACTTTAATCTATAAGTATACTATTATTCTTAGTTCATTCATGTTCATAATATCTGATTAATTTACGCAACTGTCTGGAATTTTAAACTTTCATTAGTATATGTAGAAATTAACACTAATTCAGTATAATAAATGCCATTGCATTAATAATTTTAACACAGAGAGCCTCTTTGTAAAGTGTTACCTCTTTGCTAAACAGAAATTGAGCTGTTCGAGAAGATATTACGCCTAACATCACAGAACCCAACAAATGAAAGTTTGACTGGAAGTGCTGAGTAAGGATAAGGCTATCTAACCTCAAGCAGACTGCTGTTATTCCTTAGAAAAAGGAAAGTGTTTTGTATCATAATAAACCTTCAAATAGCGCTATTGATTCAGTGCATACAATAAAAAAAACAAAGATATATGTGTGAGGCTTTTCATTTATCTTTTGCTTTTCTCTGCAGTCTGAGAGTATGGCAAGGCTTGCCAATGTCAGCAAACCTAACATTACTTACTCCTCAACACATTTGTTAGTCATTGCTCAGAGCCGGGCTCTTGCGCATGACTTGGATGGCCATTGAAACGTAGTTTATTGAAGGGGAAGGGACACACTCTGGTCCAAAGCTCAGGCCCGATAACACAAAGGGAGGAACATGACTGGTTACAGGTTACAGACAAAACATTGTTTCCGGAGGCAGTCCTTCGCTAAAAGATCCCCAAGGCTCGTTGATAGCATCGCAGAGGTTTAATCGTGAAACAAACTGGTAACCTACTCTGGTCATGTGTTTTGCCTCGAGCTTTTCTGAGCACTGTGGAATCAGACAAAATACATCCAAGCTTTTCGTGTGTAATAAGCACACTGAATCCTAGCTGAGTATCACGGGCTGTTTCAAATCGAATTTCTGCTGTTGGCTGTGAGGTTGAATTTTTTATTATTGTCAAATGAACCAGATGTACAGTTGGTTGAGTTGCAGCATTTTGACGACTTTGATCTCCTCTAAGAGTTTTTTTTTTTTTTCTTGACAAAGACAAAAACAAATTTTATACTTGCCTTTACATTACTCTTTATTTACACTATGCTTGAGAGAGGACAGGACATGTTGCAAGTGAATTCACACCCAAGTCACTGATAAACAACATGTATGCATTTTTTTAGATTGGCTTTGATGTGATACAAGCTCTGTTACCTCGGTATCGATACCTCAGGCAACAAATAAACAGCCTTGGGCTACTGATGAAACGTATCGTTTGTATACAGAACAACTGTAATGCATGCAAACCTCAAGGAGCTTTGACAATAGATGCAGATTATCTTGCTATAGCTTTCAATGTGATCAGAACAAATGGTTAATTTTCTCTCACAGCTACATGCAATATCCTATCCGTGTGTATTCTGCCATATGTGCGAGCAGTCTAAGCACATGCCTCACTGAAATCTTTAGAGAGGGAATCCATGCACCAGTAGCACCCCTTCAGCGTCTCGAAAACCCTCATGTTGTGACATTTCTGCTGTGAGACAGTGTAAAGTTCTCTTTTTGAGGCTCTGTCACAGTTTTTGCCCTGTGTAATGTAGTTTTGATACAGAGACTAGATCAAATACTCTGTGATCTTTCACGCTTAAATTATTTAAGGTCCCAAGATTTTTAAATTTAATATCATGCACATCGATATCTAGCCTCTCTTTCTGGGGATTAGACTCGCTCCTCAATAAGATATGCTGTGGGTCTCATTTTTACATTGTGTCATGTTGCCGTTTTTCTGCTCATTTGGAATGTGACTACTTGTTTCTTTTCCTTTATTTATTAGGCCTGATGGCTTACCTTTGAAACAGATCGATGCTGTCGGTCACTATAAATGAGAACCACTCCACCAATTATAGATGATTAAGTTAGCCTCCGCCAGTCAGAATGCTCAAATCCCAGGTGTTTGCGAACGGCTTGTCTGCTGGTGCAGAATTTGACTGAATACCTGAAAAGAATTACAAGGGTGGCGTTACTCATCACGCCGACCGAAAAATGAACCGTGCAAGCGTGACAATTCTAGTTTGTCAGATGCACAGCAGAACATATGGAAGTTTCACAAAGTAACATGAAATAAATCTGCAAGACAACATGTCTGTTCCATTTTATTAGATTTATAAATTTGTATGACATTCTCAACATATGTGATGGGTACATAATAGATTGGGCCTTTCGCAACACAACAGATGAAAAAACATTTAACCCGGACAGTTTTTGCTCTTTGCTCATTATGATTAAATTGACAGTTAATTTATGTAATATATGAAACTTTTCAAAAAGGGCCTATGTCCTTTTACAAAGTTTTGCTTTTGTTTTTGGGGTCTACTAGAATAGGTTTTAATGCTTGAATATGAAGGAAAAAAAACATACTTTTTTTCAGCTCTTCTCTTACCAGTCTATCAGTAACGCTCTGTTTAGTTCCTGTCTCTATGAAGCCCCTCCTTACGAAAAGTGCTATGTGCTCTGATTGGTTGGCTGGACCAGTGTGTTGTGATTGGTCAACCACTTCGAGCATGTTTGGGAAATGGCACGCCCCTTACCATAACCGCAAGTTTCAACACACTACAAACTAACTCAACCAGGCCTTGCCCCTTTTTTTTGCCTATCCCTTGGCTGGGAATTATTTAAATGAAGAATATTGTGACAAGTTCGTTTGTGGAAGAAAACGTAAGACTTCAGTCGAGGCGTTTCAGGGAGTTCAGAAGCAGTGCGCGCTGATATAGAGAATAACATAGCATAACAAGAAAGTTGAAAATGTAAAAAAAGCATAATACGGTCCTCTTTCAGCACATAGTGCACACACTTTTAGTAATGAACTGACAAAAGCTGCAATAGTTGTTTTGGCTAGATTTCTGTGGCTACAAATCAAATCAGTAAGCACCATAACAATTTGCATAGACTTTGTCTTCACAAACTGCAAATATGTAACGCAAACATAGCAGTCAATTAGATGATATCACTGTTTTGTCATTGGCTCTCTTTTCTTTCATATTATCAAGGAAATCCTCTTACGTGCCATTGTTGCAGTGAAGTTGACACTTGTCAGAGCTACAACTGAGTGTGTGTGTGTGTGTGTGCGTCTCATTAAATGTGGATGGTGAACTTGCTGCAGATTGCCTGGAGATTGCCGCTCTCTCTGTGTAGCAGAGAAGCCCCCGTCCATAGATGAGGTGCGATTGACATTTCTCACTGGCCCTCCACGGGGTGTCTGTAAAGATCTTGAACCCATTCAGACTTGCTCTGAAATCAAATCACTGCAATCGCCACTGCCACCGGTCTCAATGGTCACATCAATTATTTAGCACCAACTCGAGTGATCCAGAAGGTTGGGGGAATTTGATTTTGCCAATACCTCTGGCTAGCAGGACCTTTGACATTGGTCTGTGCAAAAGAGACGGACAATGATAATGTACCAAAGGTTAATCACCTTATGCTGATTTGTGTGGAAAATGGCCGTTATTGATGCTTGTTTCTAAAGCTGATTCTAATTGTGCCGAAACATTCTCCTTTGTGCATACTCTAGCGTATCTCCTGTGGATGATGAATTTTCCGAAAGAATGTCCTCGATTCCTCCAGTTGGTAATGTTTTGAAGGTAGCTTGGGGTTATCTGAGCTAATTAAAGTTTGATTTGATCAAAGTACAACTTTTTCAGCTTGAATTTTAATTAGGCTATGGGTCACTGGTCCCTGGTCCATTGCAAGGACATCTGCAGACTTTCTAACGTAATCTGAGACTCTTTTAAATTCAATTTAGGGGATTTAATAGACAACGGTGGCTTTCGGACAGTGAGGGGATAACCATCTCGTCTACTGGCTTCTCGTCGATACAAAGGGGGCGGCGGTCTCCTGAGACCATCTCCATGGCCCGCTCCGGGCAATGTCGCCACGGCGGCTCTCACTCCCTTCGGCCCATTACCGCAGACAATTGAACCTGCTATCAGCGCCACGACAGAGGAAATGTGTTAAACACCGGCAGCCGGAGTCGCCGGCTTATTTGTCCCTCTGCTATCTGTCACCGGCACGAGCTCCGGCAGCATATGCAGAGTGCCTTTTCATAACGATAAAAATCTGCGAGCTGACGCACAGGACAGATATCTGCAAAAAAAGGATGAATGCGGCGGAAGGAGACCCCTTCTGCTTCTCTGAGATGGGAGTGAATTCCATGGCAGCAGAATCAATTTGCAGCTTGGGGCCCGTTTGTGGGAGTATTGCTTTTTATGTGATATGATCTTTGCTTTACATTTCCGGAGGTCAGTACAGACACAGAAACAAGGTCAAGCGAGACTTGATCGACAGTTTCTCTGTCTGCAGCGGCGAAACAATTACCCACTTGGGGATGGCGGGGATATTAAACCGTTGGGCTTTAAACATCTGAAAGGAATCTCCTATTGGATTTAAAGCCGTTCCAGTTCTGAGCCCCCGTGTCCGTTGATTAATAGCTTTCCTTGTTTCTGCTGCCCCAGGTATTTATGCATGTTCTGATACGGGAGAAGTGAGGGTCAATTTAGGGCCAGGACATCATGTCCGCTCTTTAGAACGCAGGGAGCAGGATGATATATTTGTTGCTTGCCTTAATGGTAGCAACTGGAAGCCTTTCTCTTTATTATCATGGTAATGTAAAAGAATTTGCGATGTCCTTCAGCACATAACGTGTAGCTCTTATCCTCCGTGACTCTGAAACCCAGTGGCTCGTTTTGATTTTGAAGCCACATTCCGCACTGGCCCGACCCGATGCAATTACGATGCCAGATCTTTGGTGTGAAAATGTGAAATGTGTGCCATGTGAACCCTGTCCATCCATTGAGCTGTAGCCCAGTCAGGGCATTTCCACATGGGAAACAGTGCAGGGCGAACAGCCAACCCTATTATGTTTAATTTATGCATCAACAATTTGCAACTATTAGATTATACCTCCTGTTTTTTCCCCCTTTAGTAGAAGGTCAATGTATACCCCAGCCCATTTCAAACGGTCCCTAATTATACTAAAGGGAGGCTCCGAAGCCCTTCATTTGTCATTTGGTCTACATGAATTGGATTGTAGGTTTTCTGATTGAAATAGGAAGTCAGAGTGATTGCCCTTTTTTTCAAAATAAACAATTGTGAAAAACATTTTTCAAATGTATTGTGAGATATAATTTTTTCTAGGTGCGTCAATGTTTTGTCACCTTTGGACCAGAAAGTTCAAAACCGATTCATAAAAGTAATAATTTATGACATTCCAGGTAATCCCTTATATATAGACAAAGGCATCCAGCTATTGCCGTTGTTGAATAAAAAGCAGAAATGTTTTGACTAATGAATCATGAAGACGTATCCGAATCTGATGAAGGACCTGCGCCTGGACACGACGACAACGCAGTCCTGAAGTGTCAACTAGTCTCTCCCTTGTGAAGGCCTCCTTCCCTTTACCTCTGTACTGATAAAACGTTGTCGGGATATTTCCGATTCACGTGGTTACACGGAAGCGATAAAAAATTCTCAGAGCCACCAGGCACTGTTTTATGCAAATGAGCGGCCGGATTGCATTAAAGGTTTTCTGTTAGAACGGTGTCGTGTTAGCGGCCCCTAAGTTAATAACTAATGATCGTTGCGACGGAAGTGAATCAATCAAAACTAACTTTAGCTGGACAATAACTTTATTCTAGAGCTGCTGTAAAGCCAAAACAATCTCTGTTACTTTAATTTCCTATTATCACTGTAAAGCTGCTTTGAAACAGTCCATATTGTTAAAAGCGCTGTATGAATGAAGGTGACTTGACTTGACTTGACTTGGATGTTGTTCAGCACTGTATTTGATTTTGATTGCATGGTCGTTTTAACAAACAACCATGAAGCCTTCAAGGCCGCAAATCACTAGAGACGTCTGGACACCCGAAAACAAATTAACACCCAAATGCACTTTTACTTAGTTAACACTTCTGTGAATTCCAACATTAGGCAAACAAATCACAGAGTCTGCTCTGGTTCTGCTCATATACCAAGTGGCAGTGAGGAAATATCATCTAATAATGCTGGGGTTTATGTGCATATTTTTAATTTCCTTGTTTACCAAAGACATTGCAGGGGACTTACAGTGGGAGTTTTGTTAACTCTCATTGCAAGCAGCTTCAAGGTTTCACGCAAGAACGCCTTGATACTGCTGTTAATAGCCTGCACAGCTGTGGGGAATGACTAGTGAACCTCTCCAATTTTCCTCTTACCATTATTACATTATTTTAATGTATTTTATTCCATTTAATTATCCAAGTTCATTCAGTTAAGAAAAAGAAAAAAGAATGAAAAGAAAGCACATTCCAAGGTCCTTTAACCTCAAGGAGGCAGAGACCTCCCCAAATAAGCCCTCTCCTTTCGTACATGGCATCCCATTAGCTGCAGACAGAAGTGCCATGCATGGACTGATGGAGAAATGAGGGTGAGGGATGGTGGACTAGGAGATTTGAATATCTCACTATTAAAATGCACAAAGCTGGAGCATGTCTGCAGGGGAGGCTTTGAAATCCCCCCACCTCCAAGTCTTTTAACTCAATGTGTGCGGAGCGTCAGAGGACCCTGAGGGATCCTGTCACCGAAAGGGGATGTTGCATGTTTCTATAGACATCACACACACACATTTTCAAACTCATAAGCACAACAGACCAAATATTAAATGTGAAATTGCTTTTTATTTTCCCTTTTTTCTACCTTCCAAGCTGTAACCTTGAAACAGAGGTCACTTTAAGTATGTAACTACTTATGTTCCTTCTTTTTTCTTCTTCTTTGGTTTTAAGCTCTTCATATTTCAGGTGATGTGTGTGTGTGTATTCAGAAGTTTGGAGTCAGTAGGATTTCTTTTTATTCTTATTATCCTTATGCTCACAGAGGCTGCATCAAAAATACAGTGAAAAATATTATAATAATTTAAAATGGGTCTTTTATGTTCTAAAATTGAAAAAAATTTAATATTTTAAAATGCATTTTTTTCCCTGTTATGGCGAAGCTGAGTTTTCAACAGTCATTACTCCAGTCTGGTGTCGCATGATCCATCATAAATCATTCTAATATGCTGATTTGCTGCTCAAGAAACATTTCTTATTATTATCAATCTTGAAAACTGCTTAATATTTTGGAAACAGTGACTGCTTGGAAACTTCTTCACAGGATTATTTGACGAATATACAGCTCAAAAGAACATAATTTTTGTGTACTGTCTGTAAGTCTGTACTGTCACTTTTAATTAATTAAATGCATCCTTGCTGAATAAAAGTATTAAGTTCATAAAAAAAACTATATATGTATTTGTGGAATGTGTTTAATGGCATTGAGGACAAATTTCATTGAAGAAAATAATGTACTACTAATACTGTAGGATGAAAAATGTAATTTGAACTTTATATGTAATCACAAACAGGTCTGCATACTGCTCTTCAGAAAGGTATTTGTAGTTCTAAAAGGAGTACAAAGTAGAATTCACATTAAAAACCAAAGCTCTGCCGTTATATTCATGCATTTATTTAAACCGAGGGTAGAAATGTCATGAAAATGAAAAGATTTCTCAGGAAGGAATCACACATTTCACCCCTCACAGACAGATGAGGTGCAATATCAGATATAGTAAAACCAGTGGCTAAATGTAATAGTATGACCTCTGGCTGGCAGCGAGACACTCCAGATGGGCCAATTTGAAAGGATCACAATGTCCAACCATATGACTTTATTATAAAATAGCCAGCATAAAAAGAGAGTGACTCTATCTCTTATTTCACTGAATGACTCTATACAGCAAGGACACACGGCGACTCCCGCACAGATCACTAGCTGGAGCATGTAGCTAAAATTCCCTCATGATTTCTGTTGCAAATATTCACTCAACTGGTTTAGTTGCTATTAAAGTTGTTTTGTAGTGTGCACCTTTCTCTGGCACTCAGTCAATCTTAATGGATCACAGCGGTTCGCCCCTTATTTAAGGCTGTCAAACTTAAGTTTGTTTCTTTGTCCCTTTTTTAATTTTGGTCCGAACTGCCATAAAATTGCATCCTCAATGCGACTACCACCTTCAGAACAATAGAGTGGTGCGGGGATGATGTCAAAACCCAGAAGACTAATTCACCCCTGGCTCCCTCCGAGATTTTCCTATGAGGTTTTACTGTATAATGGGGTTTTTTCAATTTATGAGTAAAACAAAGCCTATGGTAAACATAACTTGACGATACTTTGACGTTTTGTTCTACAGCATAAATTACACTCATTCCAAAAACGTGAATTTTGAAGCAGTTATGTTTATTGTTAAAAACACGTGTCTAATAATTTACTACATAAGAATGTTTGGAACCTTAATGTGTGCAGTTTACAATGTAGAACAAAACGTCAATGTATCGTCAAGTTATGTTTACCACAGGCCTTATTTTACTCATAAATTGAAAAAAAAACACAACATTTTAAAACCCCTGGTAAAATCTCGAGGGAACCAGCGGAGAATTAGTCTTCTGGGTTTTGACGTCATCCCTGCACCACTCTATTAGCAGCTGTTTGCCACTCTAACTGGGTAACTGGGTAAATATGCTCTGTAGGATGATAACGGTGGATAAGCAACATTTTTTAAGATATCTGATGTCAATTGTATCAACTTTTTTTTGTTCCCCTAAACTTTAAATACAAATAAAATTGCGTCTTGCCCTGCAGAATTAAAGAGTGCAGAAACATAACTCCACGGCAGCCTTTGATGTGAAACAGTCCTCTCCGTCTCTTAACTGAAGAGGATTTTGGCAACAATTCCCTTTGATAGAATATACCTGGGCGTTTCTTAGTCAGAGAGTGTGTGGGCTTTTGATGTTGTGATCTTTTCTGTAAAGTTTTTGCTGTTGCTTCAGGGACAAAAGTCTGTTCTGCTCTAGAAGTTTGTGGTGGGACGAAAATTAGTCAGCTGAGCGGTGGAGAGATTGATGTGTTTTATGTCTTCAGGAAGGGTGGATGGACCCCATTGCATTCAAGTGGGTTTACAATATGTCTCGTATGTTGCATGCTGTGCGGTATGACAAGTTGTTAGGCACAGTTACTTGTGCTGTTGCTATATTTTAAAGAGTTTAAAGCGATGTGGCATCAGTCTAAAGTCAAACTAATAAAAACAAATTGGTTGGTAAGAACTAAGCAATTGGCAAGAACTAAACTTTGCTCAAAGTTGGCCGGGAGTCACCAATCTGCAATTCTGCACTATTCTGTTCAAAGTATTTTGATCCTTTTGCTCTTCCTAAACAAAGACTGTTAGTCTTACAAGCCTAGATTTTGCCTTTCGGCATTAAATTTGAGTTGTCGAACTCCAAACAATGTACTAAACAGTGAACGATGAGGACTGAGAGATGTTAGTCTCTTTAAATTAAATATTGTTATACATATGTTATGCTGTATTTTTTGTACATTTGCTTAAAAATACAATTAATCCATCCAGCAAGAGGAGTACTGCCACTGGTTGTTTTCCACTTCGAGCATTGCATCTAGCCGAAATGTAACCAAATTTCCTGGTCAATTTTTTATGAAATTACAAATTGAGATATGTCAGATTTCAATGCTATCCTTATTTTCTGCCCAAAAATGATTCCTTACAGTACGAGTAATGAGTTGTACTTCATATTCCATTACTGTATATCAAGTAGTCAGGGAAATTTGCGTGTGCCACGTGAATAAAAGCCCCGACTCATTCAGTTCAGTTTCTTCACAATAGTATAAAGGCCATATACGTGTGATGTGGGAAATGTGCTTGATTGTGTAGAGAAACACAGAGTGGTGTAAAAAGGTGGAATAGTTCAGATGCTATATTTTAATGTCTCTTTGTGATTGTGCGTTGATAAGAGCTGACAGATCTTTTTCCTAAGCGCAGGCAGGCTGATGACAGTAGACTATTCACAGCGAGGCACTGATCACTCTACGGCAGCTCTCTTTCTCTCTCTATTCACTGCATGAAAGAGGGTTTCGACGGCGGCATACCTTTTGTGTCATTTCATGGGCTGTGTTTTTTCATCAAGCGGAGCTGCGAGTAACTTGTAAAGCAGCTCAGCCGTGTGTCTGTCACGCCTTGCACTTCATTTCGCACACTTTATTTTATTTTTTATTTTTTTTAGTGCGGAGGGAAGGTCTTATTCACTTTAAAATAGGGGAAACTTTTAAATGAGGCACTTATACAACAAAGGGTTTTCTACAACTCTTACAGCAGTGGCCAACCCCTCCTCATCTTTACCAGCTTGTTTCATCTCAGTAAGAGTACATCCTTTCATTTTGGTGGGATATTTGTCGGAGACTCTGCAGACTGCATAAGTAACTAGAGTTAATGTTTGAGGGACACCCGTGCCGATGGTCTATAATAAGAGGCCTCGCTGAGCCAAGGGTTTCCAAGGATATGAGCTCTTTAAACAAGCTCTCACTGTACTGTGAGATTACTTAGTTAAATATTATCAGCAGGCCCATCCATCTTTGCACATTGTATCACTTGAACTACAATATCTGACCTTCAGCACCAACTTGTAATTGAACTTGCTGCCGAGTCGCTCGGTGGAGTTTGACTTATCTCAGCATGACTACATTATCATGTCCTCTCTTCATCTCTCGATTCTTTTCTTCACCTTTCCCTTCTCTCCTCTCCTCCTACAGAAAAGAAAAATCACAAATGAGATTGTTAATTGTTTCTCTTAGGCAGTAATGAGATTAAATGGAAAGCAACTGGAGACTTTTTCTGAAATCTTTTGCACTTGAGAAAAAAGATGCTGGTATTCTCAAATACATCTCCACTACTTTCAGAAGAAAATGACCTGAAACATTTGTGATAGAATTATTCCAGGAATAAATTATCCACATTGATTTCAGAATGCTGTATGATGACAATTTTCTCATTTAAATCTGTTTTTATTCCTGCTTAGGCATTTTAGGAGAAACATCTGAGAAAAAGTTGATACTTCTGTGAAACATGAAGTTTCCTGATAAATGGAAAACCCCAGTAATCTCACATGTGTCGCTTCTAGAGTTTCAGGAGAAAACTACACTCAGATTTGCCAAGATACAAGTTTGCCATCAAAAAGTCAGATCTCATTTTGACCTCAAACATTTCTTATCAAATACTTCCAAGGCCAAATTATTCACTTTAATTGTTACAGGTTTTTTTTTTTTTGTATGTCAACAATTATCACTTGTGTCTTGTATTGTCATTAGATATTTTAGGAGACATTTCATGAACTCTCCTCTACTGAGAATTTGTTTGGTAAGATGTTTCATTAGTTGAACTATCGGTATGTTGTTAAACAACAGTACAATCCATTGAACGCTCACTGTGTGACATTTCTTCTTAGGAGAACATCTGAGAAATGAGAAATCTCCATAATTATGAAAGAGTAACCATTGAGCTATAAACATTTCCTCTCCTCTCCCATTCACCTCTCCTTCTTTCTCTTAAAAGCATGTATTCTATTTTAAGAGTGTTCTGAGATACGGTGCCATACCATTTAAAGAGTGGGCTTTATCATGTTTGTGAAGTTTGCTGGAGTCTAAACAGGAGCTGGTTATACACCAGAGACTTGCGAGCACTCATTTTCCCTTTTGAGCTGACTCCAGTAAATCATTTGACACCGTGTCTTAAAAAGAGATGCGTGCATTAAATCTGAATCCGCCACAACAAAAGCTCCTGTTGCTTTCCAGTGAGATCCGGCGGCTCTGGTGTTGGTGTGAAGGCAGGCTACGGGAATTCCTCAGGGCATAGTGTGAATGGAGACTGGGAAAAAGATTCAGCTCTTCCCTGTAGGATAATTGCTCCTCTCCCAGATGAGCTGTGCTGAATTGCCCTGTACACCGTGTTGGAGGCAGCTGTAATTCTGTCTGAAATTTCACATTTTGCTCAGAGTCCTGCTGTGGGTGCAGATCTCCTGCTGGGTACTCGACTGAACCTTCCGCGAGACTAAAACTCAGTCCCTCGCTCGCTTCTGATGGCTTATGGCCGGGGGCGATTCTAGGATTTCAGCCTTAGGGGGCTCAGCCCCTTACCTGAATGTGAGATGTTGTGGCTCAGAGGAAAGTTTCTTGTGATGGTTCACAAGTTCAAATCTTGTCAGACTAATTTTTAATGGACCAATTAAAATAGCATCTGGTTTTCAGTAAATATAAATGTGTAGCAGAGATGTATTTGTACAGGGGCAGTGCCCTTGCTGCACTAGTGATCATTACCAATTTTACCTATGCCATTGACTAGACGGAGGGGTGATACTTAATGTAACAAAATTTAACTTTTTTAAGGATGGTAAAGGGGAGGATTCAGAATAAAATAACACCAGAGAGCTACTGCAGACACATTTTTCAGTAAATGATGACATTACTCTTTAAAATATATGTAATTATGTATTTATGTATATAAATATATATATTCCACCATTCAACCACATCCCGAAGGTGCTCTATTGGATTGAGATCTGGTGACTGTTGAGGACATTTGAGTATAGTGAATTCATTGTCATATTCAAGAAACCTGGGCTGTGAGCTAAGTTGATCGTATAGAGTAGACCATCTACAATGATTCAATTATCTAGTTAGGCGTACAATGCTTTTGAGAAATGCAGCCCAGTTTGAGATGATATGAGCTTTGTGACATGGTGCATAATTCTGCTGGAAGTAGCCATCAGAAGATGGGTACACTGTGGTCATAAATAGATGGATATGGACAGCAACAATACGCAGGTAGTTTATTCTCAATTGTGGTGTTTATTCTCAATTGCTCAATGCTCATTTAGTACTAAGGGGGCCCAAAGTGTGCCAAGAAAATACTTACACACCACCACCATCCTGATCCATTGATACAAGACAGGATGGATCCATGCTTTCATGTTTACTCCACATTCTGACCCTACCATCTGAATGTCGCAGCAGAAATCGAGATTCATTAGACAATCATCTATTGTCCAATTTTGGTGAGCCTGTGCGATTTGTAGCCTCATTTTCTTGTTCTTAGGTAACAGGAGAGCCACCCAGTGTCTTCTGCTGCCGTAGCCCATCTTTAAGTTTAGACGTGTTGTGCGTTGAGAGATGCTTTTCTGCACATCTCGGTTGTGGTTATTTTTATTTACTGTTGCCTTTCTATCAGCTCAAACCAGTCTGGCCATTCTCTGACCTCTGGCACCAAGAAGGTAGAACTGCTGCTCACTGGATATTTTCTCTTTTTCAGACCATTCTCTGCAAACTCTAAGATGGTTGTGCAAGAAAATCCTAGTAGATCAGCAGTTTCTGAAAAAAATATTCCAACCCTTCACGTTCAAATTCACTTAAATTACTTTTCTTCACCATTCTAATGCTCAGTTTGAATTTCAGAAGATTGTCTTGACCATGTCTACATGCTTCAGTGCATTGCGTTTCTGCTATGTGATCGGCCGATTAGATATTTGCTTTAACGAGCAGTTGAACTGGTGTACATAATGAAGTGGTCGGTGAGTGTAAAAACACACACACACGCACGCACGCACGCACACACACACACACACACACACACACACAGAGAGAGAGAGGGAGAGAGAGACTATTTTGTAAATTATTTTTTTTCCACGAACAGACTCATACAGCATACTGGTTCTGGTTTTCTTTATATTCATTTATTTGAAGATAAGCAATATATTGACTGTTTGTAAAGTTGAATTCTCTTCATTTAGGAGCTTTTCTTATTGTGTATTGATTAATTTATTTAATCAGCATATCATGCAGTTTGATTCATTTGTAATCACTTCATAGCCCTTTGTTGAAACAGAAAATAGCTAATGATTAAATCCTTTCAAAACAATACAGAAGTTCACTAGCTCAATTTAGGTTTTTTTTTTTACAAATCATGTTATTCGCCTCTTTTCATGCACTCTTTATATTGCATCGACTCTGTTCATACATGCACATGCATGATTATGGCTTTAGGGCTGTACTGCATGTGTAATATCCATCTCCCTTCAAACAATATAAGAGCTCAACTATTATTCATTGAAGTTATGACCTAGTGAAACTCCTGTGAGATTGGGCCGAGCATGTTATGCTGTTAAAGGAAATTCAAAATACTTTGTTGTTTCTCTCTTCTGTTTCCCAACTGACATTTAAAATGGACTTTTTGATTGAGTGTGGTGTTTTAACTTGAAGGTTTAAGTGTTTGCTAACATATCCTGCAGCGTCAACACTAGCATCCCTGGCTTAGTCTCATTAGCATAGTGAAGCGTTGCCTAGAGAGGGTGGTGCTTCTGCCAACGCTGTGCAGTGAATTGTATTTGCCCTTTTGGTAGATGCAAAGGGGGGAAACCCAATCTCAATTCCACACATGAGTCATGAATTCAGCCGTGATGTGTGAATATGGCTCACGTTCAGGGCATGGCTGGAACTGAATCTAATTGGATGCAATTGACTTTGAATGCCGATAAAACACTTGATTAACAGTGCTACAACAGGCCTTGTCATTAGCACCAACTGGTAATGTCTGGCCTTCTGTGTCCGTCCAGCTAACAGAGCTGTAAGCAAAAAGGACATGACATTGGGAGACAAAACAGGCTGTTTTTGGGCCAAAATGAAAGTTGGACAAGATTCATTTGCCCTTTTTATCTCCCTTTAAAACTGGCTTGTATTTGAAACACTTTCTGGTCCCTTCAAAGGGAGGGCTTGTCCCATTTTTGTGGTGCATTGAGGCAATGGTGAAACTGCCTGGAAAGTAAGGCAGAGGACTTAATGAGGTAGCCAGGGAATGTTGGGAACCATTCTTTCTTGTTGTGCCCGTTCAGTAAAGCTTACAAAACTTGAAAAATATTTTGCTAATGTAACTGAGAAACTTGTATTTTTCATTTTTTATGAACTTAGCATTTAGCTGGGTCGAAGTGCCTGTGGCTCTCATTACCTCACTAGTACAGAACTGTTGCTCATATACCCCTTTTCCACCAAAAAAGAACTGGTTCGGAACTGGTGCTGGTTCAAAGTTGGTTCAACTTGCGAACCTTCTCAGAACCAGTTTGTTTTTCCACTGACTAGAGAGCCCAGCGACCGACGTCATTAAGTCACTGTGTACATTGCCATACGTCTTAGCTTTCCCTGAAACGCTTGCGCCATCTTTAGCATAACAATTACAATGGCAGACTACATCGTCTTTCTGCAAATGTTTCTCCTGGCTTTGCGATTCTATATTGGGGTCAGACTATCTTTCTACTAGCACTGTGTTTTTAGCAATGGCGGTCACAACCTTTCGCGTCGTGTTGTTGGTCACCCCGCTCCCAGCCCCCGACGTAAGTGTGACGTGGTAAAAGAACGGTTCTCTGGTTCTAGTCCAGCAAAGACTTGGTGCCGCTTTGGAACCAGTTTCCCTGGCCGAGAACCGGTTCTTTGGCTGTCGAAACGCAAAGAACTGGTTCGCGAGTAGGCACCGGCTCCGAACCGGCTCTCAAAATGCTTTGGTGGAAAAGGGGTAATATAGTACTCCTCCTCAAGATACATAATTTTTATCATAAGAGAAAACTGTGAAAGTGAAATTAAAATTCTTTGAATGGGGCAGTACTAGTATTGACAGGAAGAATAGAGTTCAGGCATAGTTTTCGTTCCTTTTTGAATATCTCTTATGAAACAAATGGTAAAATAATCCAGCTAGATGCAATTGACAACTTTAGGATGTTAAGTAAAATATTTAATGCAAAAAAAAGTTCCTAAATGATGTTACTGTAATTTAGGATTGAGGTTATGTTGTGCAGTTGTGCCAAGCAACTCCAACACGAAATATGAAATAAGACTATGAAAATGTTAGGACTATTTGGTTTTTTTTTTTTAAAGGATTTTATAATAAATACATTATGTATTTATTTATGCATTTATTTAAACATTTGCTTATGCATTCATTTATTTATGCATTTTGTTATTTATAATAATAATAATTATTAGATTATTTTAACCATTTGTGATATTTTATATTGGTTTTAGTCACTTTATTTATTTATTTATTTATTTATTGTTTTGCAGCCACATGCCCATAATCAGGACTGCTGAGGACCAAATAAATTATGTTAAAAATTAAATTAGGAAATTATGTCATTTGATGAATTATCATTTATTTGATTAACAAAAATGTGTGTACCACTTTCTTTCCGCTCGCAAATATTGTAAACTGACTTACATTTTTGGAATCTTTTTCTTTTTTTTTGCACTGAAAGAATGACATTGACTTAATTTAAATACATACAGCATAGTGCAATAGCAGCATCTGGTTAAACTGAATGTGTGAATTCGCCCCTGACTCTTTTCTGTAGACTTTCTCAGGCACACACCCCTCTGAAGAAGACTCATTGAAATGAGTGGGAGTGTTCGTCCTGTGTGGAGGACATTGCAGCTCTTCTGATAACCACCTTCCCTTGTGCTCTCCTATATTCCGCCACGTCTTCCCATGATTCTCAGCAGCCTACACACACTCCCACATCCTCACACACAGAGACACATACACTACCAGACACCTACAACCGCTCTCCCTCTTTTACTGTGGCTCTACATTGATGTTCAGACGCTCCTCAGAACTCTCCCTTCTGCTCTGCTCCCTGTGTCTCCGACTCCAGGAGGAATGAGGTTGGAGATGAGGAGAGCGTGAAGGTGTGATGGGATTCAAATCTCCCCACTTCACAGACCCACACACAACTGATATATGATGGCTGGTACTCCTTTGATTCCACAAAGGATAAAGAAGTAAATAACAGAAAACAACAGCAAAAAAACAAGAGAAAAGAAAGTATAAAGTACTTTTGCATTCCGCTCTAACCTCTGAGCTTGTGTTTTTTATTATTTTTTTAGTTTCGTACCTCAATTTAGAGACCCGTCTTGTGTCTGACATATTGACAACTAATGATTCAAGAATGATGAGATGATTGCAGTAACAATGATCAAAACAATGTTTGTCATTGGATGTTATATATTTAAGATTTTTCACTTTGTGTAATAATATATTTTAGGCTTATATATTCAGTTTAATTTATTATAAGTGAATATGGACAATATATAATTATACAGTATAAACATTTTTTAATTTACTTATAAATGTACAGTATTATATTCCTTTTGAGATTTTGAAATACATTTACTAGTGGTATTAAGTATTCATATTTTTGTACATCAAAAAACATAATGTAGAATTAATAGGCTAATTTTTACCCTGTCCGCCATTACACGTGTGGAATTCTTTTGTAAACTGTCCATGTTGAAAAATATCTTGTTACATAGTTGAAACTTTTGCCAACAATGTGAAACATTTATGCGTATTACATATGCTTTACACGTTTTGGTTGTGGCAAATAAAGTTTAATTACGGAGTTAACCGTTATAGTTGACAAAAGATAACTTCCGGTGTTTTGTTTAAACGGAAATATGAATGTATGAACCATCGTTTGTCGCACTGTCATTCTTATAGGCTATTCACCGTTCCTCCTATTCGATAAAGTGAAAAACATATACATTGTCATTTGCAGTGTCGGGTTTTAAATAAAATGGAACGTGTTGTAATGTCTTGTAATGTCTAATGACAAAACAGAAGATGTCGCTCACTGAAGCTTTTATTCATGATTACAGCGAATATCTTCGATCAAAACAGTAACTAAAGCAGCATTCTCTACGTGCTTTCTTCTGTATCCGATAAATCAACGCATTAACCCCATAAATGCTGAAGCAAAGGAAAGAACAGCAAATCACAGTTCAACTGCAGCGCTACAGTATAAATACTCAGTGCATTTCAAACGATCTGTAACAGACAAAGCAATAGTGACACATGGTAAAAACATTGTTTCTCACACTTGAGTGTTGCGACATTAATGTCTTATCCAATATAGTCGGCACTTCATTATCTTTTAATTTCAGTCTCTCTGAAAAGCCTGCACCGAACTGTGTCCCGTTTAAAAATTAATCCGCTGTAAAGTTAAGCGAACAAACGAACAGTGTCTTACTGGAACTTTGTTAAAAGTAAAGTTCATCCGTGCTTTCTTAATGCTGGAATCACAAGGAAGGCAAAAACTGTTTTTCCACAACCTGACACTTCAAAACGTCTTGTAATCCTCAGATCATCTCAGGTATCTGAATCATTTTGTTGCTGGAGTATTCCTGTGTTTGCGTCTCTCTCCTATTTACTACTACATGACATGCGTGAATTGGTGGGCAGGGATAAAGAGCAAAAGATGTAGAAGCAGAGATTCGGTGCGTCTGAAATCACGTAATCTCTGAGTAGGTACTACATTTAAATTTGAACTTACCTCACGACCGTTAAAAAAGTATATTCTATATAGTATTAATGTAATCCAACTGATACCAATACGATACAATATGATACTGATAAAATTAACATCCCTAAAATATAGGCCAGTTTTTGTTACTGACAAATTTGTGTAGCAGTTCTACATTGGCATTCAGGGCAGGGCTATACACATGGAAATTTGCTTAAGAGCTGGCAATGAGAGAACATTCCGACCTCTCTCGGTTCACGCTTCTTTCCCAGGAAATCCCCACTTTATATGCACTCTGTCGATCGGAGGTGTGATCTGCTGACCGTTGCTGGATTTAGGAGGTTGCAGTGGACCCTTCCCCGCGGCCCACAGGACCAGAGACAATCCCTCCCTTCCACACAGAAGGAGGGATGAAGACAAAGCCGTCTAGGGTTACTCCTTACAAGCATGAAAGAGTAGAAGACATAGCCTTGGGCATTGTGCATGTTAATGCGCAAGTTTGCTTTTCCATGCTGAGGCTCGCTCCTCTGGCCTGCGAAGTTACAGCTTCACACCATCATTACAGGATTTAGCCTCGCTGCATTGCCATGCTCACAAACTCTCATCTTTCTCATTTCTTACATTTTCTTCTCGCTCTTTGACCTTTGCCTGATACTTTTCTGTTGGCAGAGATTCTTCTCAATTTTTCACCATTTGACTTTGATTCATTTCAGTGCTTTAGGACAGGTTATTTCAGCAGGAAAATCGGCATCTTATTCACTAGCCACCGGCAATTAAGCTTAACCATGAAATAGCATCATGAGCGCTGTGATTCTTTTCAGCACAAACCCGCATCATTTTAGACTTATTATAGTTTGCGGCTTATTCTCAAAACTTGAATGTTGCAGTTTTATAGACTGTGGAAAGCAGGTCTGTGAACATAATTTCATTTAAAAGAGACATTTGTGTACATTTTCAATTGATCGTGGCAGAAATAATGAATCGAATTAAGGTCAAATGATGGTGAAGAGCATTTTAACTGCTATATTCAGATGTCTATCCAGACAGCCCCATAGTCTGATTCACAAACAAATAACTCTTAAGGCCACTGCACTGCAGACGCTGGCCATGCCGACAGTCACCAGATTACAGCACGTCACTTTCTCAGACATTCTTACACCAACTTTGTATGTTCAAGCGGTGAAAACAGACACAACCAGATCTATGGATCAAAAACATACAGCACAACAAGTATAGTCTGAATCAGAAACAAATGACAAATTTTTTTTTTTTTTTTTTTTTTAATGAATCGGTCAAGAATAACCACAAACTTGTCTGTTCAATAATAGTAATTACATATTTTGGGACCTGTTATTATTTTTTAAAATTCAAATTCAAATTTTTGTAATGTACCAAGTTAGAAGGTTCCCTATATAATTTACAGCAGTAGCTGAGAGATCATTTCTTGCACATGTAAGCAATAAATGGACATTACAACAATGTATACTTAAACTACTGGTCAAAGGTTTATTATTCAAAATAACTAATTAAGATTTTTGCAGTGTTTCTGAAAGAAGTGCCTTAATCTCACCAACACTGCATTTATTAGTCACATGATCCTTCACAAAACATTCTATGTTGGTTTGGTATACTTAAATATTATCAGTTATTACTGGTGCTAAGATATTAATAATAGTTTTTATTATTATTATTATTAACAATATTGAAAACAGTTTGCTTGTATTTTTGCAATATTTTTGTGGCAATTGTGATAACTTTTTTCTTAGGATTCCTTGATGAACAGAAGAACAGCATTTATTTAAAATAGAAATCATACACAATATACATGTTTACTGTCACTTTTGATCGATTTAATTATCTTTGTTGAATAAAAGTATGCATGTATTTTATTTGTATCTTATTTTTTGAAAGGTTGTCATAGTTTACACCAAAATATTAAGCATTTTTTTTTTAAGTTTAAAGTTAAAGTTTTTGAAATATTAAGTATAATAACAAATGTTTCTTAAGTACGAAATCAGCATATTAGAATGATTTCTGAAGGATCCTATGACACTGAAGACTGGAGTAATGATGCTGAACATTTTTTTTTTTTTTTTACAATATTACTGTATTTTTCATCAAATAAATACTGCCTTGGGAAGCATACAGTAATAGGCTTCTTTCAAAAGCATTAAAAAAAATGTTGGAATCAAATCTAATCAGAATCTAATCAAAAGAGAGATTATGTGAATTAACATTTGTAGGGTTTTTGTTGGCGAATTCCCCCTCTGTGTTTCGCAAGACACTATGAACACACTAAGCATTATCTGATGGTTTCACGTGCTGAGTGTTTCCTCGCTCTCTCCAGTTTGCCAGATTCCTCTTTCCTCTGATCCAGTCAGTAGACACCAGAAGCCACAGTGAGGAAGCCAGTCTGTCCCTTTGAGAGCTAGCGGTGGTCTGGGCATCCAGGAGCTGAGGGGGCTTCATGCACAGATGGCTGGCCCGAGGCTGGACAGGAGGGTGCTTTCTGGGCATTCTGCTGCGGGTTGACCAGGCAGTCTGGGCCTGGGGCAGTGAGGCATGCCAGCTGTTTTCCTGGTGCATACCCTGTGCTTGTCAAGACTTCCCTGCTGCTCCTACAGAACCACAGCATGGCCTCATTGTGTCTCAGATTCCAACTGCAACAAAGACTCAAATCGGGGTTTTAGATAACAGACGGGGCATCTTGAAATATTACAGCCAATTTAAACATGGACATATTTCTGCAATAATAGATGAATGAATAGCTGGAGTGTTTTACAGGGAGTTGACTCATAGTTATGAATATGAGCGGATGTGGCAAGCCTGGGTCTTGGTTATTGATGAACCAACAAACCAAGCTGGTGGTTTTTGTCAAATCCGTTTCATCAAGGTTGTCTGTAATTAGCAACACTAGATGTGAATCTATAATGTGTCTAATTATTGCAGCTATTTTGTGAAATTAATAGATTTTCTGTTAAATCAGAATTCGAATCATGGTTTAGATGGATTTTTGTCTTTCTGGTTTGTAGGGAGAACCAGTGGCATACAATCCATATATTAGCCTGGTCTCATTGTTAATATGTATAGGGGTTGGACAATGAAACTGTGAAACACTGGCCAATGCAGTGTTGGAGGTTGCATGCCTATATATGCGTCAATGATTTTACATTCCATCAGAATGTAAGAGCAGAGTGTGAAAGTTGAATTAGCAGAGCAATAGCACAGCTGTCCATAAACTATTGCAGTCCACACAACATATAATGGGAGATACAGTATATCAGAGTTCAAAAAGAGGATAAATTGTTGGTGCGGGTCTCGCTGTTTTTATATTCAGTGGCCTCATGCCCATTCAAAGTGAGGGGGCACGTGCCCCCTCAGATTTTTCCTCCCTGATATTTTTTTTGTCACAACTTTATTCCTATTATGCTCCATATAATTACCAGAGCCTATAACGACTCAAATTCTTCTGGATGTGTAATAAATCAGTCAGCATCAGCCCGCCCCTTTTTCCTAATATGGTGTCTGTGTATATCAAATCTAGAGCGCTATGCGCGTAGCGCTCTGCTGTGTATGTTCAAGCAACTGACTCGTCTCGCACGTTGAGCTGGCAATGTTTTACAAATGGTCTTGAAGTGGTAAGTGGGCAAAGCAACAAATCGGCATTGAATTAGTAATCGGATGATATTAAAAGGTAGTGGGATTATTTGTGGTTGACCTGGAAATTTTATCTTGATCAAAAAGTTATGGATTTGATATTAGCTGCGAATTCAGAGTATTAACTTAAGTTGTGTCAGTGTAACGTTATCGATAGTTAGCCTAGTCTAACCGTAAACTAGTTGGCTCACGTTACTGCCTGCCATGCAATAAGCCATAGTAACGTTATCTGATAAATTGATTCATAGCTCATAAATTACTCTTTACAAGTTCCTTATTTAAAATATAATAATGAGCAGTGTAACTACAGTATTTCAATGATTTTACTAAAGTAATGTTACATATTACATTTGATTTGATTACTTTTTTACATTTCTGTCAAATATTAACCATTTTCAAATAAACGGGGTATTTTTAACCTTATTCAGCTCTGAAATCTGTCAAACTTCTTTCAAAGTCCTTCATCACATATTAATATTAAAATAACTTAATTTCAGAGCACCACAAAGTCAGACCTCAGCACCTTTATGTACCTTTAATGTAAGATCGTTCTTAGGTCACATACCAATTTAAAATCATAACATAAAAACTGCAATGGTAGCCTACTGTTTTTAACATCATGTGTAGTAGGCCTAAGTGTACAGTAAGTGTGTGTGTAAACATGCTTTAATGAAGTAGACTTCAAAAGCTTTTGAATTTGAGCTTACAGTTCTTTCATCAACCTGTCTTTTACATCAACTTAGAAAATAGATACTTTAACTTAGTCCTCAGATAGAGGAGGGTTGCTGCTAGCTCCATTAAGGTATTTCTGTCCCTCCCAAACTGCATTGAAATGGTGTTTAGCAGCCAGAATTTAAAAATTTTCAGGGGGAGAAACCACCTGACCCCTCCTAACATGATCCATATCACCCGTCAGAAAACAATTGCAACGTCTCAGATTGTGCCCCCCCCAGAATTTTGGCTTGCATGACGCCCCTGTTTATATTAATAATAATATTAAGCAGCACAACTGTTTTCAACATTGATAATAATGAGAAATGTTTCTTGAGCACCAAATCAGCATATATGGAGATTTGAAACATATGCATGTATAGTAAATCCAGGTAGTTCATTTACGTTTATGGCTCTTTCGATGTAGATTAGGCCTGTATCCAGTATAACTATACCTTCTGCCTTTTAGCAATAGAAACAGTATACACTGACAGAAGGCAGCTGGTAATTGCATAATTATTTATTGTCAGGAAAAAAAGCAGGGTATTTTAATTGATTGAGTGTAAAATAAGAGACCATTTGGCGTTTATTTTAACATGATGTCTCTGTAAGGTAATATCCCACTGCATTACTTTGTTTTATTCATAGATCATTTTGTGCTTATTGGCAAAGTTCAACCATTCAAATCAGAACACATTTAAAGTTAATTTTTAAGACATTTGGAATAAGTAAGTAATTTTATTTGATTGCAAAATATCACCTCATTCAGGACAAAATGAGTGTAGTGCATTAAATCCAAATGATGTAAGGTTGTTCTGGTCAAATCCTTGTATGAAACGCTTAAATTCAAACGGGTGGTTTTGATCACGTTGTGCCACTTATCCTTGCCACTTAAAGGAAATGAACAAATAGAAATATCAATGATGGTTATGCACAGCACTTTGCTTGACCTGCATTGAATTGATGCCACTTCTAGAGAAAAAAAACCTGCATCAAGCCACCTAAAGAGAAATCTTTGCGCTCAAATACAGTGCTTAGCATAAAAAGAGGAATTAAAAAAATCATCTATTAAAATATCCCCACATCATCACATACCCTTCACCATACCTAGAGATTGGCATGGTTTTATTTCAGTTAGCCTAATAGCTGGTTTGATTTGCATTGAGATATGATCTTATGGAAAGTACCCCATGCCAATCTCTTTCCATAAGATCATATCTCAATGCAAATCAAACCAGCTATTAGGCTAACTGAAATAAAACCATGCCAATCTCTTGGTATGGTGAAGGGTATGTGATGATGTGGGGATATTTTAATTCCAAAGGCCAAGGGAACTTTATCAAGATGCATAGTATCCTGGATCCATGAAATAACTGGACTTTAAAAATAAAAATGTGCCTGCGTCTATGGGAATTTAACATAGGGGTGTCCTGACTCTCATGCCCCCTGTATTTTAAGGAAGAACATTTATTTATTTACGATACATTATTCATTCACAACGAAAATTGGTGTCCTTAAAGGTTGGATTTTTCCTCATTTTTTTAATTAAGGCATTAAGATCAATTTCCAAAAGATGATTTTTTTATTCCTCTTTTTAGTCAACTTTAGCATGAGTGTATTCACTTATGATAAGCACTATACTGTTTTTCTCAATTTGTACTCAATACTATATCTAAGCTTATCTTTTCTCTAACCTTCAGTGTAGAGTCGGGTTGTGTTCTCCACTTTAATCCTCCTGGATAAATCATTAAACTACTGTAGACCTAAGTTTCGAGGCAGGACAAAGGAAATTCATTTTTAACATAATATCAAAGGCTTTCTCTTTTTAGTACAGTTTCATGCTATTGATTTCCCCCTTCTGTCTTGAAAACAGGAACTTTTCCTGCTCTTTTCCATTTCTCTCTTCCCCCATTTACCCTTTATCAGAGGGTGTGGGGAATAATGAAGCTAAAGCCGAGCTCTATCATTTACATAAATGATTATATTGCAGTTTCGAACTTATTTGCATGGGCTTCCACGGTTGTATTATGAAAGTCATATATTATTCCAGTGCCACTGCCCAGGCAATTGAGATAGAGGGGGGCTTTTATGTTCTCATTTATTGTAAAAGTTTTGTGGCCTGGATTGTGCTGCTTCATTCAGCCTTTTGCAACGAATTTGAGCTTCTTATTACATGACCGGACATGATCTGAGCTCATATCCTATATTAAGACATTGCAAGGCAGAAAGTGCAGTGGCTGAAAACACTTCCGCTCATCCAAATATGTGTTCATACATAACAAATCTCATAGCACGTAGAACACCATATATCTCTATTTATGAGGAACCATGAGGAAATGTGCCTGGATATTTATTTTTATAATGTGTCTGATCATTTAAGATTATGTTTTGGATTACAAAGCTAAATGTTTCATAAAAGTATTTGGAATTCCTTATAATAGACGTTATGCATTATAGCATTTCATAAATAACTGTAAACACATTTTTTTTATAATACTTATTCATAATTACAGCTTTATATAATCTATGATATTATTTTTTTTATGTTTTATGATCAGTAGATTTTTTCTGACAGCATTATACAAAATACATACAGTATGGTAAACCTTCAGGGCTGGTTGTTCAAACTAGCCTATTATTATTATTTATTGATTTTTAATTTAATTTAATTTTCTTGTGCAGGGCAAATTGATTTGTATTTTTTATATCATTTATAGAAAAGACCTAGGTATTTAGAATCTGTATTATACAGCTTTAAAGTGTAGAATATTAATATAAGCGTACTGTAAAGCATTTTAACAGATTACATGTATTCAGGAGAACATACAACTGATTTTAAAGTATATAATACGATATTATAAATGCATATTAATTATTATGTAGAGAAGCTAAAAAAAATGAGTAAGACATTTATTTTATCCTGTTTAAAAAAATGACTTGAAAGTTAAACTTTAAAAATTGTTCAATATAAATGTAAAAAGAATATTATCTGAAACCTTACACAAGTACAGGAACCCGAGTCAGAGTTGAATTGAATCAACAGCTGAATCTCAGTGGTTGCAAATTGCCTTGAATAACAAAGTGTCGTCCCCTCAGTAGATGCCACCCAGATTTATCACACAGATCTCACCAGAGAATTGTTGGCCCTATCTAAGCCCTGTGGAATCTGAATTATGGATCTGCATCAAAGTCAGGCTAAAGATATAGCGGAGACACGATTAAGAAACGTTTGAATATTATACTTTAAACAAACACGGGCTTAAATGAGCTCTCTTATCAGCTGAATTGTCTGTCATCTACCTCTGTCATCCGGCATAATATTTTTTGCAAACAGAGCAGGTGAGAGAGAAGAGGAGATTGTCTCGCTTGTAATTAGTAAACTGAATGATTGCCAGAATGCAGTAATTTGGCTCTCTCAGTTTGAACGGATTATCCTTGATTTGTTGATAAGTGTGATTTTAACAGATCGTGCCTGCCTCTCTTGTCTCTCTCTCTCTCTCTCTCTCTCTCTCTCTCTCTCTCTCTCTCACTTACTCTCTCTCTCTATCTCACTTACTCTCTCTCTCTCTCTATCTCACTCACTCACTCACTCACTCACTCACGCACGCACGCACGCACGCACGCAATCTGGTCAGGTATTAGCTTTATTTTTTGCAGTTAGAAAAGACTGGGGTTAGTTGTCATATGGGGATGTTGTCCAAGCATCACGATTAATTACATAAATATCTGCAAAAAATTACTTTATAATTTTTATTTAATTTTATTGATCAACAACTCATTTATATAACAATTTACATCATGGAGTATGACAACATGCCACAAAAGTGCCCATCTATTGGGGCATATTGTCACAAAAAGTAAACATATGTGCATGTGCTGTATTTTTTCCAGGCAATAATGATGTAAATGTTCAATAGCTTCTTTTTTAGTTAAGACTTTAAGGGATGTGTTTCAAAAACTTGAAAATACAGAAGTTTTCAGTGATAACTAGCCCAGTCTCCTCTATATTTTGAAATAGTAACTCAGATTGTATTTTAACTGATATAAATTGCATTTTTTTTTAATCAAAAACTTCCAAAAAAGACAGAACAACAGTACATTGTCTGAACACTGTGTTTGACTTTGATCTTTTCTTTGTCGGTGATAATGACTACTGTATCAGGCATGTGTGTTTACAAGGTCATTATCTGACTTACCACCATGACGTGACACCTTCGGCCATCTACAGCACGGCTTTGCACTTTATATAAGGATGACTGCCTAACGGCAGCAATGGCGTGTGCGCGCGCTTGTGTGTGTGTGGGGGGGGTGTGGGTGTGGGTAGGGCTTTGAAGAATAGCACCGAAGGCCTGCTGAGATTAAAAGGTGGCCTTTGCATTTCCATTATTCATTTGGTACCCTGCATTTTGTTTTCAACCCCAAAAAACATGCACTGACATCAAAGGGAAAATGAAGGAAGACGTAGAAAAGAACAAGGCATTGTAAAGAATGGATGTTGCATTTATGTATTTCATTATCAAGGCCTCAGATATCCAACAAGGTTGTTTCCTCTCTGTTGATTACACCATTAGAGTGTTTATGTTATATTGGAACACACGAAAATCGGCAGGGTTTCATATGTCAGCCCCTCATACCCCTGCCCTGCGCTCTGTGTCTTTGAAGTAAGCCCACGCCCGTCTCGGTCCCTCAAGACTGGGATTGTGTTTGACATGTAAACTCCATCTCTCTGAATCAGGCCTTATCCAAACACAAACAGCCAATATTAGACACAGCACAAACATGCTTGTCTGGTGGCATACACTGTTATCGTTTGTCGGCCAAATGTCGAGACAGTGAAGCTGATGATACATGGTGCAATGATTCCAGCAGTCTTGCCAGGCTGCATTGCAAAATATGAATATTTTAGGCACATAGTAGCGTTTTAGGGCAATGCCAAATGTGTTACTACTGTGCAAATTGCTTGGCCTGTATTTTGCCCTGTGGTCCTGTCCTGCGACATTGCCTAGTCAAATCACTTCAAAACCCAGGCGGACCACTGACCTTAAAACACCTCTGAAGCAAATATGTCTCAGAATGCAATGTGCTCATCAGCAAATATCAGGACAGGAGTAAGTAGAATTTTGAAATCTGTTTAGACCTATTTGACTAAGGAGCTAGAAAAATGATGGTTTGAATTCTGTAATTTTGAATTTTAGACATTTAACAACATGGACTTTTCAAGTATTTATAGTTTTTAATGAGAATTTTGTGCATTTTAGTTCTAGACTGACATTTAACAAAAGTAATTGCTTTTGTGTTGTTTTATGGATTTGGATTTAGTAAATTTGAATTCTGGAATTCTAAGAAAATAGACAATTATTTTTTTGTGAAATTTCATGTTGATTTCGAATTTGACTTTGTAGGCCTATTATGTGAATTTAGATGTGACATTTAACAAAACTGTAATGTTTTGATATGCATATGATCTGTCATTTTAAACAGCTAATTGTTTTTATTATTTGGTCTGTGAAATATGGAAGCTTGACCTTTGACAGTTTTTATACAATTTAAATTTTGAAGTTCTGAATTTCCTCATCTGAGAGTTGTAATGTTATAATCTGAATTTGTATTATAAGGCTAATTTCATCTAAAAGGTTTAGATGCTTTTTTAATATCAAAACAAAAAACTCTACACATTTATACCTAGTATACTGTATCTCTAGATGGCATAAACTGATAGGTCCTTAACTCATATGGTAGTGATCGCATTGTCATCTACATAGCGCAGCTGATTGGTTGCTGTCGCATCAGCGGCCAATGAGCATGCGGCTCAACATTCAAATACAGGTAGTGTTGCTGTTAGCAGTCTGCAGCGAGCTTTCAGAAACCCTCCAACTTTCCCAGCTCCACCTGTATAGATCCGCTACGGGGGTTATTTCATGTATGTTTCATGTGCCGCAGCAGCATGTCTTACATGCTCACAGCAATGCCTGTGAATGTATTGGCAATAGCAAGTCTCGGTACTTGCTCTACAGCAGCGTGGCAGATCTATTCCGCCAAGACCAAATACATTAACATTACCATATCCATTATACCATTACCATGCCAGTCACTCCGAGAGTCGTCATGACAGAAAATATTTTCACATCAAATTCAAATTTCAAATATTTTTGTAAATTTTCTAGTTCTATTTGACCACAACCCAGCATGCATCTCTTCCCTTGAAAGTATCTGGCTAGAAGCTCTTCATGGCTGTCAATGGGTTATTACTGGCATCGCCACATTTCATTGGAGGACGTTAATATCTGTCATGCGTGCGCACCCCAACTCCCCACTTCATTTATTCAGCTCGCTTTTGGATTTAATTACATCTCCAGCCTTCCTCCAGCAAGCTTGCACCAATTATTCTCTAAAACAATGAAGAATTAATTTACACCTGTTGTCAAATAGATTTTTTGGAGGTTGTGGGGGGTGGGGGAGTTTAGAAGATAATTAAGCCATCATTACATATGATGAATAATGGCAGGCTATTTTTCACATTCTCACTTGCTCTCCTCCTTCCTCCTTCCCTTTTTCCCTAGCTGGCAATTCGAAAAAGATCCGATCCTTCCACCTCTGCACCTTAGATTCACTTCTCATCATGTCCCAGAAGGCCTTTTTTTATTCACTCCTAAGAATGGTTTCCCTTCATTATTTCTGTCCTACCTCGCTCTGACACATTGCGGCATGGAAGCACAAAGGCGTGACATCAGCTGGCACTGTGATCCCGCAGTAAACTTATCTACTGTTGACTTTGACAGCTCGAAATGTTGCGTGAATGCATTATCAGCGAATACCTTCATAAAAGTATTTGTTAAATTGTACAGCCTGACAATGAGGTGAAGCATGGGTCATGTCGGCATATGTTCTCGCTCTCAGGTTGTTTCCCTGTCCTTCTGTGTTGAAATGAAGGGAGCCATTAGTGTGTTTCTGACTGGGATCTAAAACAGGCTAATCTGCCTCATTAGGAAGACAGAGGTGTATGAGCAAACGCAGCGGAGGGGAGAACAAAGAGTGGAGGTGGAGAAAAGCGTGGGAGACAGTGGTCTAGAGTAATCCTTATTCCCAAATGATTCCAGATCAGATGAAAATTGCTCAAATATTTGGGGGAGAAATTGCAGACTCGCTTGTGTGGTGTTGAGAAGAATCCGACACGGCTGTGACAATTACCATAGGTAATTGGCAGAAACACACAACCACACACACACTTCTCAAGTGAGCAGGTTTAAACATCCAACTTTATGGACAGTGTACAATGTAATCTTATTAGCATTTGCTAGTAAAGGATTATTCTTTTTTTAGTAACTGTAAAAAGTTTGTAGTAAAATGTTGTTTTGTATGTTTGGCCAGACACTGCGATGTAAAATATCAACATATTGACTGCATCTAAAATGTGAACACTTTTTTGATAATGCACGCATACAAATTGCTTCATGTTTAATAGTCTCTTATGCATTTCGTTTATAAATAAATGTGGGTAACACTTTATTTTACAGTGTCATTGTTACACATGTTACATAGTTACTCTAGTAATAACTATAAATTATGCATACTTACATGCAACTAATCCTAAACCAAACCGAATCCTAACCCTATAGTGGTTACTTAATATTAATCATTACTTAAATGTATAATTACTCTGTAAAAGAGACACTTTAAAATAAAGTGTAACCTAAATTTGTTATTAAACTTTCCATATCACCAAGGTCACATACCTAAAAACCTTTGTTTTCGATGCTGTCAGTAATTTGACATTGTGCACAAGTGGCAGTTCTTGCTCATCTAGATGAGATAAGACATGGCAGATTAAACTAAAAACACTTTTTAACAACCTACAACCAAGAATAAGATCAACCTGATATGCACTAAAGACAATGTAGACAGATTATATTAAAGATGCTGACAGACTTTATAATGAACCACTTGAGTTTTTCATCCTCCTTCTTTCCTTCTGGGAAAATTGTCTAATCATCTTGAATTGTCTTAAATTAGTGAGCAACCGAAAAAAGAAAGAAAGAAGGAAAAAACCCACTAAGGTCTGAATCGCTTATTTCCTGTGACGACTTTGGCAGAAATCTACTTTTCCGCCCAGTTGAGTTTCTCTCACTATGTGCTCGTGAATGTCAGGGAAAAGTGCTTAAGAACTTTTAGCTATGCGACTGATTATCTGGCCAACTTTAAGGTGTTCCTGTCCTATCTCTGAGCCCAAGGGAGGGATTTAGCTCAGATTGGAAAATCTAATATTTTCTTCAAATAGAAATCAAATAGAAGTCACCGCACAACCTTTGTGTGGCTGAGCCAGGGAAGATGATACAATGCTGACCCTTGGTTGACAGGGAGTGCAGAGTTAAATGTCTTTGATCTAGAGAGCAGGCACTCACAGCTTTGTGTGTGTGTGTGTGTGTGCGTGCGTGCGTGCGTGCGTGCGTGCGTGCGTGCGTGCGTGCGTGCGAGAGAGAGAGAGAGAGAGAGAGAGCTATTCCCTATGTTATGGGAACATTTGTCCCCACAAGTATAGTAATACCAGTAAATTGTTACCTTGTGGGGACCTTTTTTTGGTGGGGACATTTTCATGAGGGTTAGTATAGGGGATATAATATACAGTTTGTACAGTATAAAAACCATTACGTTTATTGAATGTCCCCATAAAACATGTAAACCCAACCCAAAAACTTGCTATTTTATTAAAGGACTACTTTTTAAATCTTAACCTAATATATGGTGATATGATTCTGCACATTTAAATAAAAACAATGAACAATAAATAGGGCTGTAACGATACCGTCATGGAACGATACTGAACTCATGATACAATATTATTGAGATACTCCAAGACATATGATAAAAGGTAAACAAAAAATGTACTGTTGATTTAAAATGCTAAATTTGGTTTTACATTGTGTGTGTAAATGAATAGTCTTGGACTTGGTGCTGGAAACCCAAACCACAGAACAATAGAGACACCAGAAAAAAAAATATTCATGATTCTGAAGCTGAAAATACAGAATTATTTTAGACGAATATGCTTGCACTCTGTCATTGACTAAATATATTTAAAATAATAGAGCCCACTTTTTTCTGGTAGCATGAGACATTTGGCATTATCAGGACCCACAAATATTCCGCCATTGCTTTATTATACATTATATTCAACATCATATTAGTTTAATGTAGGACTGACTCTGAAACTCTTAAAAAAATTGCATTTTTTTCTCACACAGTAATTTTTATTTTGGGTGAACTATCCACAATACATATTGTCACTATCCACAATACATACTGATGCATTTTTGTATTGCGATATATTGTTACACCCCTAACTACTACTACTACTACTACTACTACTACTACTAATAATAATAATAATAATAATAATAATAATAATAATAATGTGATTATTATTGATGATGATGATGATGATTAGTATTATTATTTAAAATTTATTTAAAATGTATTTATTGCTCTTTCAAATAAATAATTATTTATTACATATAATACATATGTAATAATAATGATTATAATTATTATTATTTTGTAAATATTACTTTTTAATAAATTAGATATATATTGTTTAATAAATAAATATTTAAATGATTTATTATTACCCAATTATTACCAAAATTAGATATGTTTTGCCTATAGTAATCAGAAAAACTTAATTGTCAAAGAAGATTTTGTTTTTTTTTTTGTTAAGAAGTTGCTATCAAAATTCACTTGCTTCAACACTTGGACATTATGCTTCTGTTTTCACCCTGGGTTTGTTGTAAAATCGGCTGAAATCGACGCTGAGGTAATGTTTCCTTTCCCCCACCGTCAAACACCAATAATAAACGGAAAATGTGATGCCATTAGAATCTGTGTGTATGGATTACTTGATATTTGACTCTCTACCACGACAAGTCCCTTGATACTTTTAGCACAAATACCACAGCAACCACAGCAGCCACTTTTGATTGCGCTAGTACATTGAGAATATCAATGTACGAGCCAGGCAGGCCTGAGAACAAAAACAAAAAGAAAATCGTTTTATCACAAGCAGTTTTGCTTTGCAACTGCTTGCAGCATCGCAAACTTCGTTTTGTGTTACTTTACCATTTGATAATCCAGCCCTCCTCTCCGCCGAGACTCGAGAATGGCTTTTTACCCTTCTTTGTGCTCAACAGACTTTACTGGAAACATCATATAATGAAGAAACAAATGGAGTCTGACTGGGCATTAACACCAATAAGGATCAAGCAGCCAGCTATCGTGCTCTCCTTAAGACACTCTCAATTAAAGAGACTGAATATCAAAGGCCTTTGCAATCTATGCACAGAAGACTATGTAATTATCCTTTTGTGTTAATGATATTATCCTAATAAAGTCTTGATTAGGTTTGCTACATTACCTTTGTGGCACCATCTTGATATGAAGGATTAAGGCATTTGGGTTTGTGCGTAATCCGGCTGATAAGGAGAAACATGGAAGCTGTGACAGATAATCAAAGCACATTTGCTTCCCACAGGAGAGCAAATCTCTGACTAGGCTGTGAAAGTGATAGGGCTTGTCAAGGCTGACCACAATCATTTTAACCAACGAGAGAAACCTGTTTGGTGCTTTCAGATGGCTCTTTATTGTTCTCTTCGAGCATTATATTGTATTAGCGGGTGGATTTATGTGCAGTTTCTGTGTGTTTACCTTGCTCTGAGCTACAGCGTGTCTGTGCGCATGCTAATGCTAAAACATTTGTGCATTTACATAGGTTTCCGTGTTACTTTGAATCTACATGTTTGTTTATGTGTTAAAAAGGATTTTTTTATGTTTTCTCGGTCAGGTTGGTGATTATATAAAAGCAGCGAGCAGATAAAATGCATATTTATGTAAATAAGGAAGGGAAAGCAGACTGGTTAGGGAGAAAGCGAGAGCGGTCCAGGTCGGCCGGCCCCTGGCAGGGGGTTGTGGTAGGAGCAGATGTAAGGAGACACTCTCGCGCTAGCGGACATATGGCCCTGTACCACAGTCCATGCCAGCTCAAGGAGGCTGGTTTACAAAGCTGATGCCGGAAGGGCGGGCTGGTCAGACTTTCTTTCCATGGGCCGGGCAAGCAGCCAACGGACTTGGAGCCGGAAGGGCTTAAAACTTGGTCGGTGCCAGCGGATGTGGCCGGGCCAGAGCTTTACCTCAGCCCTGGTTATAATATTCATCCTGATTCCTCTCGGCCAGCAGGGCGTAAACCAGACTGGGTACATGACACAATAGCCTTTGTACCAGAGACACTTCAGGTCTGTCTGTCTATCATTCTGTCGCTGTCTGTCTGTCTGTCTGTCCATCATTCTTTCTATTTATCTATCTATCTATCTATCTATCTGTCTGTCTGTCCGTCTGTCCGTCTGTCCGTCTATCCAGTTGTCTGTCCGTCTATCTGTCCGTCCGTCTTTTCAAAACTCTGACAAGGCTTTGTCAAGCCGACATTCAAAGTTTGTCTTGACATATTTTGCTTTTCCAGTTGAAATCAGTTGATCTGTCTGTCTGTCTGTCATTTTTCATTCTATCTATAGTTCTGTCATTCTATATATATATATATATATATATATATGTCTATCTATCTGTCTGTCTGTCTGTCTGTCTGTCTGTCTGTCTGTCTGTCTGTCTATCTATCTATCTATCTATCTATCTATCTATCTATCTATCTATCTATCTATCTATCTATCTATCTATCTATCTATCTATCTATCTATCTATCTGTCTGTCTGTCTGTCTGTCTGTCTGTCTGTCTGTCTGTCTGTCTGTCTGTCTGTCTGTCTGTCTGTGTTTTTTCATTCTATCTATCGTTCTGTCATTCTGTCTATCTATAGTTCTGTCATTCTATCTATATATCTGTCTGTCGTATCTGTCTATCATCTATCTATCTATCTGTCTTTCTGTCGTTTTTCACTCTATCTATCGTTCTGTCATTCTATCTATCTATAGTTATGTCATTCTTTCTATATACATGTCTGTCTGTCTGTCTGTCTGTCTGTCTGTCCGTCTATCGTTCCAGCTATCATTCTAACTCTCATGTACTGTAAATATGTATGTCTCTCTGTCTGTTTGTCGGTCTAATCTAAGTTCTCCTTTTTTCCCCCTCCCAAATTTTTTTATTCAAAATATTGTCAAGCCAATAGTCACAGTTTGTCTTAACTTTGATTTTCTGGTTAAAAATTGCAGTTATTAATAGTAATAAAAATCAGATTTTTTTTTTTCCTCTAGAATTTAAGTTCAGTCATATTCAACAAATTGTATTTCTGCGTTCTGTTTGCTACCTTAATTCAAATGAAATTTAAATTCAGGAATTGAGCTGGGCTATAAAAGGCATTCTCAGTTCTGACTAGCGCAAAACCCTGCTGTGACGTATCTGCATGCAGACATGCTGCCAGAGCTTGCTCGCGTGCGATAGCGGGATTGGTGACCGTACGGTTTTACGGTGCAGGAATAGAACATCCCTGGATCACCTTGAGTTCCAAACAGGATCCTGTCGCCAGTGCGTGGCGGACACGAGGTTCTGCGCCTGACTTGGCTGGCTTGAGCACGCTCTCATCCCTCTCAACATCCATTCTGTTATTTCATCTCCTGCAGCAGCTGGGCTTATTTCACCGCTGCCAGCCCATCCGCCTGAGATTTCCCACACTTAAATAACTCTGACAAAAGCCCCCTTGTTGTCTGCGGCTGATTCCCCCCCCCCCCCCCCCATTTCGATAGTCCTCTACAGAATAAGCAATAATAACCCAAGAGAGGGCTTCTTTTCGAAAGCTCTTTGGGATAAGAGAGCCAAGAGCAGTTGGATGTGGAGCTGAAGTGGGGGCCTATGGCGTGTTCTGCAGCCCCCTAAATGAAGGCAGCAATTACAGGGAGACGAATGAGAAAGTTCAACCCCCGATCCATTTCTCCCTTTCCCCCTTTTTCCCCTCCAACCCATAAATCTGGGACAAGACAGCAACCACTAATTCCCCGGATGGATTTTTAACAACTGGGGCAACTGAAAGGTGGTAATAGAAAGGGCAGCGGAACGCTTCTTTCATTTCACACCTGTACCCTTACTGCTCTCTCTCTTTTTCTCTCTGTCTCTGTCTTTTCTCTCTCCCTTTTTTATGGTCATCATTAAACTAGACCTCCTTGCTCCTCTAACAAGAGGTTTTATAGCCCTCGAAGTTATTAAACACATATAATTACTTTTAGACAGTGCAACTGAGTAGTCAGAGAGAGAGAGAGAGAGCAACAGGAGCAAGCAGGAAGACGGAGAGAAAAAAGCGAGGAGAACCATTTAGCGAATGGTGACAGTGAGCAGGGGTGAGGTAAAAGAGTGCACTGAAATGCCTGAGAACTGGAAAGGAAAGACAAGTGACAAAGATAACAACATTAAGTCTCTAATTACATTGATTTAATTCATTTGTATGCTTCGGTAATTGAGAAAGATAGAAAAGATGTATAATTTTCCCAAGGGATCTGTCATCATTTACTCACCCTCATGCTGTTCTAAACCCCATGTGACTTTCTTTCTTTCTTTTATGGTTCTTTTAACTCAAAAAGCAGTCTGACCACTCTCCTTATAATGCTCCAAATATATTGTTTTTTTCCAAGTCTTCTGAAGACTTATTATGTGAGGAACTGACCAATATTTTGCCAAATATATTCCAAAGTCATTTTTCACACAATCCTGATATTCGCTCTACTTTGTTTAAATTAATCTTTTCAATAAATCAGTTGAACTAGTTCACAAAGTCATCCTGATGATTTGTCTCAATGATTCAGATGCAGCAGTTAACAACTGATTAAAGGGGAAGATTATCAATGAATAACTATTTAAAGCTATTATTTGAACATTTGGAATATAGTGCATATGTTGTATGGACCAATTTTCTGATACTTTTGTGTTTTGCATCCGGTTCAGTCTCAATTTACTGGAGCTTGATAAGGTCATACAAGTTTAGTATGACATGAGGGTGAGTAAATGATGACCGAATATAAAAGTGTAAGTCAGTTAGTTATTTTATCTCTTTAGATCCATGCATTATTAAGATGATGTGCAGTATATGTTTTTTATATTGTTGATGTTTCATTCAATAGAGTAACTGTTAGTGCTCATGGAATGGTTTAGACATGCGCTGATGTCATCACCAGTTGATAAACAATAGTTTAAGAACAAGGGTGCTGTCAGTTACAGTACACACTTCATAAGTGTGTATGGAGGACTATAAGTAATTAGGAGTATGACAAACTTGTTGAATTGTTCATAGAAAAATAACATTAAATTTGTTTTATTTCAGAAGTCTGGTCACCTTACTCTGAGATAAAGTGTGTAGAAGTTTTCTTTACCCTCATCAAGCCTTTTTTCTTTCTTATAGACACACAGAACAGGATATAAAGATCTACAAAATCTGCAGATGAAGATATCTAGACTGGAAGCTAATTTGCTGGCTGTGTTTATATAAAGCTGAGTAAATCTTTCACAGTGTGCTGACTGATAGAATACAAATATTAGTTGATAGCATTAGTCGACCCCTTATTTTAATTAGAGTTACACTCAATTAGAATTCGCTTCATTTTGGGTCTGTCTGACTAGTTGAGCTCTGAAACACTGGGAACCAAACAACAGCATGGACACACGCTTATGGTGTAAACTGCGATAAGTGACTCACACCAGGGTACGTGTGCTTACTTCCTTTGTGATAGAGACATCCGGTGGACACTGAGGTGTGTTACAGTTTAAAACAGAAACATTTGTGCTTTCATTAAATACCACAGGTTATACCTCCAGAAGGGTCCAAGTGTTTTTTGAATTTTGCATTTTTTACATTTATTTATTATTTTATATTATCTGAATAACTTTGAACGTTAAATTGATAAATGTGATTTGAGAATGTCTTAGGATTTGATTTACTTGAATCATTTTAACTTTATTCATAATTTATTATTATTTTCTTTGCTGAAAGAATCATTCAGATAAAGGGAAATAGCAATGCTGTGGCCTGGTGAGGCTTGTTAATATTTCAAAAACCAGAGTTGGTAACAGATGACAGCAAACAGACAACACAAAAAAACTAGATCACTGATAAGTAACCGCTAATGACAGATAACGCTTTGATGTAATGCTTTGATCTTAATTTGTCCTAATGCTGGAAGGTCAGTTTAGTCATGAAATGTCTAAAATAATTCAGAGAACAAACAGACTCTAAAATATGATACTGGCAAAAATGTACTTTAATGATTCACATTCAATTTATTTAAACTCTTAAATAAATTTAAACTCTTTAAAATCTTAAATAAATTGTAGATGGATTTTGGTGCATGTTTTGAGTTATTGTACTTGATTTTGTTTTAAACTGCCACTAAAAGGCAAAATTCCAGCACTTTGTTTCCCCTCTTCGGCCACCAGATGGCACCAGCAGTCTATATTTGTTCTTTAGCAAAATCAATATTTCATTGGCAGTCTGTGCCATACATATTCTATCTATCTATCCATCCATCCATCCATCCATCCATCCATCCATCCATCCATCCATCCATCCATCCATCCATCTCTCTATCTATCTATCTATCTATCTATCTATCTATCTATCTATCTATCTATCTATCTATCTATCTATCTATCTATCTATCTATCTATCTATCTATATCTGTCATTCTATCCTTCTATTGTTCTATCTTCCATTCCATCTATTGTTCTATCTATTAGCCTAGTGTTCTATTGCTCTTTCAATCTGTCCCTGTTTTACAATCTTGCATTCAATGTATCTCTCTCTACAGACAGATAAATAAATAGACAGGTATATATAGTAGCTAACTTTGTTAATCCAGAAATTAGCATCTCAGAAAGTGGAGTGCTGTAATAAAATTTCTAGAAAATATAGATTTAACTTGATTAAACATGCTACAAACACAAGCATAACATGAAACCTTTATACATTCTGTGGAAATAAAGACATCCTGGTTGAGTAAAGATAGACTGTCATTAAGTGTGTCATTGGTGCACCTGCTGCTGTCCAAAGGAGCCTGTAATTATTAAAATGCCATTGCTTACACAGAATGTTTACTTGAAAAACACACTTGAAAAGTCAAGGATTCCCTCCAAAAATTAATCTAAGAGAGAAATATAGCGACCTCGTGCCAAAAACAATAATTTACAAGAAACGTTTAGCATAATGAAGTGATCACAAAGTAAATCTCGGCTCTGTTCTGTCCAGGTCTCAGTTTCTCCCAGGGTCGCTGCGCTTATCTCAGCATGAACGTTCCTGCAGCTGCCGAGCCGAGAGAACGCCAGCTTAGCTCTCTGGAGTTACCGTGGCGGCTGCATTTATTTCCATTATTAATTAAACTCATTAGCGTCTCTCTGATGAGGCGATGCTCCGGGTTCCTGCTGTGGATGGAAAGAGAAAGAGAGATGGAGACAACAGAGAGAATGACAGAGAGAGAGAGAGAACACGACGAGGCCTTTTGTTGGCTAATCCCCTTTTGTGTTGTGAAATTTCTGGCTCTCTCGGTTTTAAAAGAGATGGGAGTCCTATTTGCTTCTCTCCCGTGTCTCAGCTATGGTTATTCTCGTAATACAATCTGATGTTGCACCTTCGCTGATATCTTAAGCTTAAAAAAGTTCAAAAAGCTGTGCAGTAATGTTATCAGTTTGCCGTCTTGCTTGTGCAGCACTTTGAACCCGGTTAAAATTATGTATGTAGTCTTGTAGAATTACCTTCAAAGTGTAAAAGCTCGTCTTTGTGGGAGATTTAATAGAGGGGAAAACGAACCGCATGTGTGTGAGCTTTCATAAGCGTCTCCAAACGGCAGCGGTGCAGCCAAATGAATCAGATAAACACACTCAGTATGAGTGCCCAAATGTTCCTCAATAACTGTTTGACACTTAATTAAAACTTTCATCAGCGCCACAGGAAACGCAGATCAGTTCATTTCAGGGTTACACCTTAATTATACAATATACTCCAAATCATGTTGTCCCTAATGAGGAGCAGGGTGAGAGTGGAAATTAAAAGGCTTTTTAGATCGGTGAGAGCGCCTCTTTTTCTAATCTAGTCGGAGTGAGACGTGCAAGACGCCTCCAGGGGGTAGGATTGAACCAGAATTGTGTCTCTAATGTTTCCCGGTGCTTACAGATGCCGTATTGGTTGAGATCACGGGCCTGTTTTTTTTGTTTTTTGTTTTTTTTTGCGCAAAGCATGTCAGTGGCATTACACATTATGCTGTTAGTTTTCACATCTCTTCTGCTACCATGATCAGATTTAATTGCTTTCATATTGGTGTTGGTCTGCGGGAGTCTTGCCTTTTGATTGATGATGTTCTTGTATGTACTGTTGGGCAACTTGGAGATGTAAGTTTATGTTCACATAAAACACTGCGCTTTAAGGAGGCCGCTCTACTCCCACTCTTGCTTTTTCGATTTTTCCCCGTTCTCCTGTTTTCGGTTTCAAAGCACAGCTGACTCATAGCGGTGAAAAGCCAGTAAAGATAGACACGGAAATAAGAATGGAAATATCTGGATAGAGGAACGCTAGTCCTGCCAAATGCTCACCTAGAGTTATCTTGCTTAATCTGGTGGAGTCCGGCCAGTCACCTCACCTGTCTTGTCTTTAATAACTTCTATAATTCTTTGATTATCAGTCGGATCCAGAAGCCTGTTAACTCTCTAAAAACACTGTTAGCTTTTTATTGATCGGGCCATATTGCCAGTTTTAAAGTGCTAGTTCACCTAAAAATAAGAATTCTGTCCTTACTCACCTTCATGTTATTTCAGACTTACATTTCGGTCGGTTTGTCACATTAATAAAATGTTTAAGTAGCGTTTAAGTCATATAGGCTGCTTTTTTGAAAGCTTCAATCCTTGTTTATGGTAATTGAATTTTCAGCGTCATTACTCCTGTCTTTAGTGTCACATGGTCCAAATCATTCTAATGCAGTATGAGGATTTGCTGCTCAAGAAAATTTTTTCAATTATCAATGTTGAAAACTGTTCATATTTGTATTTTTCAGGGTTCTTTGATGAATAGAAAGTTCAAAAGAACCGCATTTATTTGAAATCGAAATCTTTTGTAACATGTCTTTATTGTCACTTTTGATCAATTTAAAGCATTTTTTTTCTTATTGACCCCCAACTTTTTAACTGTAGTGTATTGTATATTATATTACTCTCGTCCTTATTTGCATGTTGTGTGTGGTGGCGTGGCTGCAGAGCGCCAAGCAAAGCATCCTGTGTCGCCTTCCATAACTCGTGTGGTTCTGACAGGCGCACGAGAGACCGGGGAAGATAGTGCTACAAGCTGTGGTGCGTCCACAGACGCTGCCATTATCATCGAAAGGTCGCGAGCATAATAAGATCATAGACCTTGCACATGGAGAACTGTCGAGAGGGAGGGAGAAACACAAATATTTACCCTGGATTGATTGGCAGGTGTGATTGTGTCCTCTCTGTTTCTATTGTGGCTAGATAATGGTACGCAAAGGAGCCGTCAACGGCGATCAATGTAAAGGGAGAGATGGAGCGCTTCTCCTAAATCCTGGATGGGTTTGGACTAGAGGTCACCTGAGAAAATTACACACACGTCTCTGTGGTGAAACAGCACTGGCATTTCAAAGTGTGTGTGCGGGGGGGAGGGGGGGAGGGGGTGGGGGGTGGTGGTGGGGCAGGGTCAGAATAGAAGAGTCTGAATTATACACTGAATTACATACGATAATCTGAATTACACACAGGAAGTTGCCATTAGAATTGGAATAACAATTATCTATCAATCCATCCGTCCGTCTGTCTATTGTTTTGTCTATCTATCTGTCTGTCTATCTATCTGTCTGTCTGTCTATCTATCTATCTATCTATCTATCTATCTATCTATCTGTCTGTCTGTCTGTCTGTCTGTCTGTCTGTCTGTGTGTCTGTCTGTCTGTCTGTCTGTCTGTCTGTCTGTCTGTCTGTCTGTCTATCTGCCCGTCCGTCTTTTCAAAACTCTGACAAGGCTTTATCAAGCTGACATTCAAAGTTTGTCTTGACATCTTTTGCTTTTCCAGTTGAAATCTTTTGAACATATGAACAACTTTGAATTTTATTTTATTTAAATTCTATTTCCTTCCTCTGATTTGAATTGAAATTCTGCATCCTATTTGTGTACCTCAGTTCAAATTCAGTTAATTCAATTAAAATTTTAAAAGGCATTCCCAATTTAATCCTGAATGGCGCACCACCCTGCAAAAGACGTGCGTGTGACTTGAATGGGCTGATAAAGGTAAAACTCCACAACATTATTCCAATTAAATTGCTCTTTCAAGAGACAAGAGCAAGTTTGACGAGAAACATCAAAAGCACGGATTAAGACGGCTTGCCAGCTGGTTGTATGTCATAATGTGTTCACTTGGTAGGTGAAGTACAACCAAACAGGAAAACAACATTTTCAAAGACGTCTCAGCTGCCAGGTGCTTAAAAGGGCGAACCGAACATTGTCAATCCAGACAGGATAGACAAGTTGGTATCACTACTTCCAAAACACCTACTCAAAAAAAAGATTTTTGATGTCCACCTTTCAGCCTTGAATAATAATCGGTACGGAACGGTCCAGTGCAGCGGTGTAATGAAATCAATGTATCTTTGCAACGCATCTTGTCTGCAGGGAGATTATGTATGGGACAAAATGGTGCATGAATACTTTCTCCGAAGCACCAGGATTTTTATAGTGTTTGACGTAACATGCATTTCCACCCTGGCTGAAAAATTCAGGAGGTCATAGCAGGTTTTTTTCCCCTTTCCTCTATTTTCCAGCATGCTTCACAGGCTAATGTTTTACCTTAGCTGTTACATCTCATCACCACACAGATCTCCCCCTAAAGAACAGAAGTAATAACCGTGAAACAGTCCCTCACCGACATGCAGAAGAAGATTAAGAGTGTTAATATGCTGTGCTTTTCGCGGGCTTTTGCACATACACACGTATAGTCTGGGACACACACTTACAATCTGTACCCCCAGGCTCTCGCTCTCTTTCAGCTGTGCTCTGCATGAGCTAATGACAGCTCTCAATGACATAGTGTAACTCTGGGCCAGGCTAAATGCACCAGTGCACGTCTGTCATGGCCTTGCCTGACACACACATAAACACACACACACACACATGCACACTCGCACAGGCAGAGTCTGAATTCCCATCTCATACTGCTGACCTGCCCTGCAGACACTTGTGGATTTATTCACATACAGTTATAGAGGGACTGTAAACCATCTCGCCATCTTATTTCATGAGATTCCATCGCCTTACAGTCCCCTTGTTTGAGTTGTTTGATGAAATGGCGAAGCCGTGTGCCAACATTCTCATGCATGGGTAAAATTTAGTGCTGAGCCACATGAGAGTCTTGAAGGGTTTATAAAGCTACTCTCTTGACAAGTGTGATTGTGTGAAATACTGTACGTGTATGTTTTGGAGCGCAGTATTTGTGAAAACAGTGTTTTGCTTGAGCAGTTTTAATCTCTGCAACAAAATAATTCTTGAAAATGTTTGTTGACAGTTTTTCTTTATTACAGATTATAACAAAAACAGCAAATATAAAGTGAATGATATACAATGATGAAAAAGCTATTTTTCATTTCTAAAAGGTAGCTAATACTTCAGTAAACTCATTATTTTATGCTTTATATCATTACTTTGCTAATATTGATAATCTTTATGTATACTCCATGTTTGAAAGTTTAGTCTATTACAGTTTGGCAAAAAAAAGTAAAACAAAAGAACTGTGTAAAAAATATAGTGAATAATTTTCCATTTCCTCTTGATATTTTGTGTATTCTCTGTAAATGTGGATCATTTTTCTCGACTAATTTCCCTGCTGTAATAATTGGAGTCTCCGGAGTAAAAGGCCGCAGGATGTAGGAGTGCTGAGGGTGAAATATGATGTGCACTGAGATACAGTTGAACAATTGGATGTACAATACATGACTGAAAGTCTCATCAGTATGGAGGTAATTAAATTCACACAGTCAATTCACACAGGCAGTTCACCAGAGGCAATTTCAACTTTACGAGGGATGTTTTGGTTTAGAGGTATCTGTTTCTTTATTTAAATGTGAGAGGTTGCAGGTTCAAAACTTGCTCAACTGATTTTTGCTGCCCTACATTACTGCTCTATGTGAATGACTTTGTTTTCTATGCCAGCTACTGAGGAAAGATAACAGGCCTGTTCATTGTAATGATCTTTAAAGTTTGCTGTGTGGGCTCAAAAAATAACACATTTATTATTACTATTATACCCCCCTCCACCACCACCACCCCCAAGTCTGAATTGTGAGATACTGTATAAACCTGCAATTGTGAGAAAAAAAGTCAGAATTTTAAGATAAAAAAGTTGCAATTAAAAAACATGTCAAATTTACTGTGAAATGTGTCAAACTACTGTTGTGACAGTGTTTGCCCGCAGTTTTCAAAGCTTCAAAGCTACCTCATAGGGTGATGCTACCTTAAATGGTTTATACATGTAAGGCTTTACTGAGTCCATCAAAGTGGATGTACCCTGCAGGGATGATACACACTGCTAGAGGGATTATGTCAACTTTAGGCCCTACTTAAGGGCAGCCAATAGTTGGCCACAGTGAACTCCTGCCGAGTGCATGTCAGAGGCTGTAGAAAGCATCTCGACAAGACAACTTGTTGCCCCTGGCACATAGACTTTCCTGACAGAGCAGGAAGGAGATGGAAGAAAGGTTTGCTTCTCCAGGCTTCAAGTAAACCAGCACTTGTGATGTCCTCACCTGCACCTGACCCAGTCCCAACAGTACCTTTCTCTGCTGCTTCAGTGTCAGTCTTCTCTGGTCCTGTGACGTTCACCTTTGTTCCAGAAGAGCTCAAATTCCTCCATTTGTGCCAGTACTACAGACCTTAGAAAAGCTCCCTGGGTTTTATTCACCATCTATGGAAGCATCCATCACAGAATTAAAAATAAAAAAGGTAATACTTTTGTTTAGGGTCCAATCCTCACTATTAACTAGTTGCTTATTATCATGCATATTACTAGTATATCGGCTGTTGATTAGTACTTATAAAGCACATACTAATGCCTTATTCTGCATGACCATGTTCTACATCCCCAATAACTAAACTTAACAACTACAAACTCTGTATTGGAAGGTATTTAGATATTTGAGATTATAAGCATTGGTAATGGATAGCCATGCCCACTTGGTTGTTGTGCATTTTGAGTAAATGTTTTGTACACTATATTTTGCTTTCATTTTCTGCAAGTACGTTTGTGTACAGTACATTTCATTTGCTATAACTGAACTGCATTATAACTATCAGCATTATATCGGCCATTGAAAAATCCAACCACTATCTGTCAACCTCTAATATTGAGGCATCTTATTAGGCGTCTACTACATCATTACATGACTATTTGATTTACCTTTATACCTCTGTATAGTGATTGAGAAGGCAGCATTTTGTTTTAGCTTTCAGACTGCTGGTGAAAGTCCTGAGTGACTCATGACAGAAAACCACAACTGGAAGAATAAAAAAGACACAGCGACCCCACATGGTCCCTACAGGATGTCTTGGGAGGTACATGTCAACTGTCCGACATGATAGTTAGGCAGCATTGTTCTAGCTTTGTAAAGTTCCAGTCATAGTCGATCCATGCCAGGGAGGAAACATTCCACTGAACGAGATAATTGAAAATCAAAAAGGACTTGGTTAATTTGATTAGGCGGTGCCCGAGCCTGAATTGTTCTTCATCAAACTAGATTTCATTATGACACGGCAATTAAACACTGCTGGCACATGGGCAGAATGGTGGGCTGAGAGAAGAGGAGAGAGAGAGAAAAGAGATATAAAAGAAGCGATTGTGTCAGAGAGGGCAGGAAGGACGATCAGTGTTATGCTGAAATCATCATTATAAAACACAAGCAGGGAGGTGTTTAACTGGGCCTGAGATGTTATATGTTTGATTAAAACAACATATTATTTTATGTTTTCTGTGTTTTGATTACACAGAAAGCATGTGAAGGAAAATGTAGCTCGTATTTAGAAAGATAAATAGGTGGAAGGAAGGAATTAAACATACAGTAGTCCCAAAATGCACCGTGTCCCCATAATCATTTGAAATATTGTGTAGTTAGCAATGCTGAGATACTGTTTATTTACCACATGTTTCGCACCAGCAGTATAAAGAAACAAAATGAATATAAATGGCATAAAATAGGAAAAAGGCAAAATGCAAATTGAGATTTGTCAATTTTTTTTTTTACCTGTAATGAATTATGTCAATTGTGAGGGGCTTGATTGAGTGAGGGGCTCCAATATTGATTGAACTTTAAAACATATATCACATTGCAAAGTTGCAAATGCTAATCCATCTCTTGAATTAAACAAAAGGGTGAAAATGATGTGCCACACAGAGAATATTAAATATCAGCTCTATTTAAATAATCTGTTTGTGATGACAGCACCCTAAGAACGTTTTACTGAGCAGAGTTTGTTTTTTAAGAGAACGGATAGAGGCAGATTGCTCTGCTACTTCTAATATTGTACATTTGTAGCTTAATTTAACTAATTGGCCTGTTGAACTAGCGTTTGGACAAAATCCATTTATTTTCACCCCTCCAGACCTTTATCACTTCTACAAAGGGCATGAAACTCTGGGTTGTCTTGAAGAGTCAGCACATTTCAAAGGCTGTTTCATGATTCTGATCTGTCCAACTACATTTCTGCTGCTGAGTTCATATGTCATTTTGTCTCTAACAATGGCTCTGCCCCCACATGCATGGCCTGCTGGGTAATTAAGCTGACTATCTATGAAGGGAACTGCAGAAATTGAGGAGCCTTATGGAGTTGTGGCCTCCACCTCTATAGAAAGGCTTTATGGCTGACAGGGACTATTACTTCCTCCCAGGCTTTGCGAGCTGATGGCTGATGTTGTTTTTCTCTTTTTTTGCCATGCCGTCACCTTCACAACTTCAATCATCCATCTTGGTTCTCCAACTCAGCTGCTGTTCCCCAGTTTCTGTGGAGCTAATTGTGCAGAAACGCAGTGGGAAGGAGCTCTAGCATTAAGCCCTGCCTTCTGACAGAAAGGGAGGAGGTGGATGCAGGAGAATTTGTTTTCAGAGAAGGAAACACCGCGCTGTGTTTAATAGAAAAATAGACGAAGAGGATAGTGACTGAGAATTCCCGAATGAGAGCGGAAACAGTCCAGTGAGGATGATCGCTTGTGCATCTCAACCGTGCTATGCGGTACACTCTATTACATCTTCTCTTGAGTGAACGTGCAAAAAAGCTGGCAGGTTTATCAGAGTCACTCATCACAGAGTCTGTAGATTAATGCTAAATGCTGTTTTGGAGGAAATTCACCTCCACAGGGTTAATATTACAACTAGAATGACAAACAAAACTTTGAGTGATGTTTTAGTCTCAGTATAATCTACTCAAGTGCGCCTCTCACCTTAGTGTCTCTGAGCTTAATTTTATGGTGTGCATTTACCCACAGGCCTCAAAATAATTGACTTGGCAGCCATATCACCCTGTAGCCCAAGACTGGTTGCCCACTGAAGCTAAGCAGGGTTGAGCCTGGTCAGTACCTGGATGGGAGACCTCCTGAGAAAACCAGGTTTCTGCTGGAGGAGGTGTTAGTGAGATCAGCAGGGGGTGCTCACCCTGTGGTCTGTGTGGGTCCTAACACCCCAGTAAAGTGATGGGGACACTATACTGTCAAAGAGCACCGTCCTTCGGATGAGACGTTAAACCGAGGTCCTGACTCTCTGTGGTCATTAAAAATCCCAGGATGTCCTTCGGAAAAAGAGTAGGGGTTAAACCCCGGCATCCTGGCCAAATTTACCCATTGGCCTCTGTCCATCATAGCCTCCTAATCATCCCCATATAAACTGATTGGCTTCTTCACTCTGTCTTCTCTGCCTTTGTGGTGGGCGTTCTGGCGCAATATGGCTACCGTCGCATCATCCAGGTGGATGCTGCAAATTGGTGTAGGTCGAGGAGATTCCCCCTTCCATATGTAAAGTGCTTTGAGTACCCAGAAAAGTGCTATATAAATGTAACAAATTAATATCATTACTATGTATTATATACTATATTATTAGGAACACGATACTAATACTGTGTTTGACCCCCTTTCGCCTTCAGAACTGCCTTAATTCTACATGGCATTGATTCAACAAGGTGCTGAAAGCATTCTTTAGAAATGTTGGCCCATATTGATAGGATAGCATCTTGCAGTTGACGGAGATTTGTGGGATGCACATCCAGGGCACGAAGCTCCCGTTCCACCACATCCCAAAGATGCTCTATTTGGTTGAGATCTGGTGACTGTGGGGGCCATTTCAGTACAGTGAACTCATTGTCATGTTCAAGAAACCAATTTGAAATGATTCGAGCTTTGTGACATGGTGCATTATCCTGCTGGAAGTAGCCATCAGAGGATGGGTACATGGTTGCCATAAAGGGATGGACATGGTCAGAAACAATGCTCAGGTAGGCCGTGGCATTTAAACTAGTGATGCACCGAAATGAAAATTCTGGGCCGAAACCGAAACCAAAAATTTAGGATGCACTTGGCCGAAAACCGAAACTGAAGCCAGAAAATGGCTTCTTTTAAAAACTTATACTAATATATATATATATATATATATGTATATATATCAGAGTTTCCGCTAGAAAAAAATTGTGCCGGTCAAAGTGACCGGCAGAGGTTTCGTTTTACGGACATTTTTATGATATGCCGGTCAAATATCGCCTCTTAATTAGTCAAGTTTAGGAAAACTGGAGGCAGTCTATGTAACTTAAAAAATGACATAATCAGGCCGTATAGAATGCAACATGTTATTATTAGCTTAACTTTCAAATAGACGGAAAAAAAAACATGAACGTCCGATTGGTGTCAATCAACGCCAATTGTTTTGTTTTTTAATGCGGTTTCACACACATTCACTTTTTGAAACATTGAAGCACGGATGTACCTAATACAAATAAATAAAATCAGATCATTCATTTAGTTCGTTATTAAATACGAGATCTAGCGCTAAAATCTGTTGATTTTGAAATCAAGCTGAGCGCTCGTGTCCACTGCTATCAGTTGCATGGACGACGCGCTGCGCGAGTTGCGCAATCTTCACTCGGACGCGCGTTTCAATCTATCTACGTTGCGGAGACTCTGTTCATTCCGGTGAAATCACAGAATAAAATGCAAGTCCCTGCTTGATATAGACTAACCACTGATGAACATAGGCTATTCATTTTTGATGAGAGAAAAAAAAACTGTACCAGTGCGCGGATTAGAACCACTAGGCTATAATGAGATGTTCCTGATTCACCATCGCCTGGCCTCTGAAAAAAGCTTTCAAGGCTAGTCTGCCTGGGCCTGGACATATTTGAAACGTCTCACTCAATCGTTCGTTGTTTAGGTCTATATTACAGCCGTTTTAGGCGTGCGCTTTATTTGAAATGCAGCATGCGATGTTGTTTCATATAACTTTCAAACGGTAGAGCCTGTTCCTTTATAACATAGCCAAAGATCGGTGTATTTTTGCCTTACACATTTTAGGCTTATTCTCAAATTCAGATTGTGTTAGGGGGGCGGGATTATTAGGCAATTTTAATCGGACAATTTGACCGGAGAGATTTAATTTTGTCGGACATCTCATTTTTTTACCGGCCAATGTCCGGTAATTACCGGACAACGGAAACCCTGATATATATATATATATATATATATATATATATATATATATATATATATATATGTTTATATATATATATAGTACAAAACCTAAAATATTTTTAGCAATAAATATAAATAATAATACCAAATAATATTATTCTTCAAGTTTTATGTTCCATCAAATAAAATAGTTTTTTAACAGTTGTGCAAAAAGATATACAATTATCTGAATAACTGCACACAAAATCACAGAATGGCAGTGGGCCTCTATTCTGCTGCTGCATGTAAACAATTTTACTTACATTTTAAATTGCTGTGCAAAACAACAGTGCAAAAACAGCACTAGAACTTAATCCAAACTCAAACTGTAAATAACATGTAAGCCTATGTAGCCTTAGGAAACACAGTTGTGCAGTGCTACGCAAATATTAATGTAACTGCTTATACACACAAAAAATTACATGCGCTTCATTTGGCACACTAGCACACACACGCAAGGTCTATCGCTCTCTCTCCCTGTCTGGCGTGCTCGCACTACACGGTTCGGAGCACGAGCTCTTGCTCGTTCGCTCTTGCTCTTCCGGGAGATTTGAACTAATTTGCGGGCATCAGGGAGCCGCTATCAATATGCGGGAGACATCCCTATCTTTGATAGGCAGACGCGTGATAACAGCTTGACCGTGAGTGAAACCTAAGCACTTGCGCACGGATGGGAGGGGCGGGTGACATTCATTTTCAGTTTACGTTTTCTGCAGTTTTTTTTTATTTCGGCCCGAAACCGATAATGCCATTTTCGGCCGGACATTTTCGGCGGCCGAAATTTCGGTGCACCCCTAATTTAAACGATGCCCAATTGGCACTAAGGGGCCTAAAGTGTGCCAAGAAAACATTCCCCACACCATTACACCACCACCACCAGCCTGCACAGTGGTAACAAGGCATGATGGATCCATGTTCTCATTCTGTTTACGCCAAATTCTGACTCTACCATCTGAATGTCTCAACAGATATCGAGACTCATCAGACCAGGCAACATTTTTCCAGTCTTCAACTGTCCAATTTTGGTGAGCTCTTGCAAATTGTAGCCTCTTTTTCCTATTTGTAGTGGAGATGAGTGGTACCCGGTGGGGTCTTCTGCTGTTGTAGCCCATCCACCTCAAGGTTGTACGTGTTGTGGCTTCACAAATGCTTTGCTGCATACCTCGGTTGTAACGGGTGGTTATTTCAGTCAAAGTTGCTCTTCTATCAGCTTGAATCAGTTGGCCCATTCTCCTCTGACCTCTAGCATCAACAAGGCATTTTCACCCACAGGACTGCCGCATACTGGATGTTTTTCCCTTTTCACACGATTCTTTGTAAACCCTAGAAATGTTTGTATGTGAAAATCCCAGTAACTGAGCAGATTGTGAAATACTCAGACTGGCCCGTCTGGCACCAACAACCATGCCACGCTCAAAATTGCTTAAATCACCTTTCTTTCCCATTCTGACATTCAGTTTGGAGTTCAGGAGATTGTCTTGACCAGGACCACACCCCTAAATTCATTGAAGCAACTGCCATGTGATTGGTTGATTAGATAATTGCATTAATGAGAAATTGAACAGGTGTTCTTAATAATCCTTTAGGTGAGTGTACATACTATATTATATACATGCTACATTTGTATTCACCATACTGATTTAATATTGTGGTGGACTCTTCTGTATGTACTGGTTTTCCTTCCACCTCTATTAGCAATATAGAAACAGAGGGTGTCAGGATCACAGCTGAGGACTGTGGAGACTTCATCACCTCAAACAGATGCTTGTAATTACATCAGACAATATCTGGATGATGAAATAGCTGGTTTGACCTCGACCGTGTGGAGTGTTTGCATTGAGTGTGTTTGTTGTCACTGCGTGTTTGTGTGTGGGTGGAACTGTGTGTTGGTTCCCCTGTGTGTGTTTGGGCACAGCCAACTGCTGTGTAGCAGGCAGCATAGGGTGACATCAGGTCTCACAGGGTTGAGCAGAGAGCTGGAAGAGAAGACATTGCCTAGCAGAGAGTCCCAGCCCCAGCAGATCCAGGCTGTTCTCGCAGTGAGCTCTGACATATGGCCAGATTCAGCCCCCACAACACTGGCACACAAAGCAGCTCCTCACATACCCCGCTTTGAAATATTTCTGTTGTGGTGAGTGCAAAAAAAACAGCTTGTGATTTCATATAGTCCCTTATGGCGTACTGCTCAGTGGAGGAAAGCGCTCTAGAAATAGCTACCACACAAGCCAAGGGCCAATCTCGAATCTTCTACCTTCTAATAACCCTGTCCAATCCTGTTCACAGGAACGGCGTGAATCCCTCGAGCTTGAGCCCTGCAAGGAAGCCGAGAGGATTCAGCCGTACCACGTGAAGACTTGAGGAGGAAGACTTTTGGAGAAGGCAATTAAAAGTCCATCTACAGAACAATATTAACTAAGACAGCTAGAATCGAGGTGTCCCATCCTTAACTGATATTCCACTTGTCCTGCTGCTCCTGGGCAGTCAGAGATAATTTCCCAAAAGGTTGCCTTAATGGTATGGCTGAGATGTACAGGGTTTGTGACAATTTAAAGTAGTCTTGCACTTTCTTCCACAATGCTTGCTCTTTTGAGGGGGGGGGGGGGGGGGGGGTTGCTGTTTGTTTTCAGATGGTGACATTATTATCTGTTCCGTTGAATAGATTCTTTATTGGCCCGGCCAAAGCTAATTACCGTGAACACAGATTTCCAAATGAAGGGTACCATCCTGACCTTTATGTCGAAGGCTAGTATCTTCATGTGTACTTTTTTATTATTATTGTTCTTGCTATCCCACCCCTAATGATGCTCCTCTCTAACTACCTCTCCACTACCGCTGGCTAGATCCTGTTGCAATGGAAATGTTGGAGCATTTATCTCTGCTTTTGTGATGTCCAACTGTTTGTGCCCGGCATCCCAGAAGGCCCCTGTGCAAATGGTCCTTGTGGTTCGATGATATACTTTCTTAGTTAAACAATCAAGCGGGGCTCAATGGTTTATCCATTAAGATGTAAAATGGCCTGAAAGATGCTTCTCACTGTTTAGGGAGAATATTTGCAGGAGGGTCCAAATCAATGGTCTTTTACAGCCCTCTGAGGCCATTGTCCAAGTGAAATTGGAAATCTTTTGGCGGGTATTGGATGTCCAAGGGAGAGAGACTGCGAGATACACAGCAGATAGTAAACCGCATGGAAGCAGAACAAATGAATCACTCTTGTGAGGAATGCGAGTCTACCAACCCCTGTTTGCTTCAGGCTATTATCAAGTGACACAGTCAATGATTGTGCGGCCATCATTTTCCTTAACTGTATCCCAAATAAATGCCAGCCTGGAGCTTGCCATCTGATCGTTATTGGGCTCCAATGGGACAGGAGCCCAGTCTTGGGCTCTCTCGGATCGTTGCCTGTGCCAGGGGCAGCGGCCATGCCAACTTTTCAGTGAAGGCCCTATCACCGGGGGTAACTCGCTGCTGAGTGACTTCCAAGGTCATTCCAGAACGCGCCTGCCATGGTGCACACTTCCAACTCCTCTCCTTCGGTCCTCGCCCTCCACGGAACACACATACACGATTTCCACTTCCAAAGGTGAGATAAAGAAGAGCATTTAAATATCTAAGAGTGCTTGCAAAGTCAGCAGTGCAGAGATCCAAGTAAAGTCAAGTTGGAGGAATTTTGTACTCCCCCTAAAGAATCGTTTAGGGCCAGCTGAGGTTCCAATTCCCAGACCCCTACTTTGGTTTAAATGCTGATCATCCTAAAAGTTTTTTTTAAGAAAATGGCTCTCTCGTCTTCTGGTTCTTCTACCAAACCAATCTAATGTCTTCATTAGAAATAATTGGGGGGAAAATTATAATAATTTTTGCTGTTGGGGCTGTAATATTATTAAATATTTTTCCATTTATTTTGAAAGATTTTTTTTTTCCTAATATTTTTATCTAATATTTTTTCTATAAATAGAAAAATATATATTATTATTAATAAACCAAATAAATTTTATTTTTCAATAACTGTGACTTCCATACCAGTAACAGATTGTTTCTTCAATCTTGTTTCATAACAGATATAATAATGTTTGGAAAAAAATGGAAAAAGAATGAATATGAATAGCTATTTGTATCCCCAAATTCGTACTTTTTTTGTTTAAAAATATTTATTTATTTTTAATAACGTTTTAATTTAAATATTTGGTAACACTATTTAGAGTCCACTTTAGGAATTATACTAACGATAAGTAACTTTGCAACTAACTCTCAACTAACTTTTATTAGAGTATTAGTAGACTGTCTGCTTAATATCTGCTAACACTTTATTTTGATGCTCCCTCAACAGACATTCTGACTAGAGGTAACTTTATAACTACGTCAACATATTCTACTAACCCGAACCCTAAGGGCCCCATCACAATAAGGACGATAATGGTAAAGATATAGTTCTAAAAATAAAACATAGAATGATAAATGATGAAAACATTAGATATTTAGATGACATGAATTTGTAAAGTTACTTATAGTTAGAGTGGACAATCTTTTTTGAATTGTGTCTTAAAAGCATTAAAGCATTTTGAAGAAAAAACAAAACGGAGGCATATTCTGAGCTAAATTTCTCACTGTCTGTTGAATAATGACAGCTGTCATGGCTTCAGCCTCTGTTGGTGCTAACTTTAAAGAGTCAGGTCTAACTTTACAGCTCAGAGATTGGAGGCCTAGTCTGCTGATCTATAAAGAAATGAGGATATGGATATACGTGGCTTTGAAATGGTAACTAGCCCGGCCTCGTGTTCCAACTCTCTATGGCCTGTCAGGGTCAGGTGAGACTGGGTAAATAATGTTAGTAGGAGCTAAACATTAGAGGAAACTGGAAGAGAGGAAAACGTTAAAGACATCTTAAGTGGAGAGTTTTAATTTCAGGTTATTTGCATGTGCATGTATCTGATGGATTCTGGCATTGTTTATGGTGCACAGGAAACCACTGGGCTGTTTCTTTCATTTAAATCATTAGGTCTTCTCAATTGGAGCACTTTTGAAAATGTATTATTCAATTTATTGTTTGTACCCTTGATGATGATCAATAGAGGGCGATTTTACAGAAAGGAGGTGTTCTTATTACATTTTATTAAAATGTAATGGAGAGGAGGAAGTCAAACCACAGAGCAATTATCTCTTAAACTAAAACAAACAAATCATTTTATTGCTTTTATTGTTTGCTCAGACATAATTTAATAATACAATCAATGATAGAAAGAAAATGTTTAAGGTTTAACTGGTTACATTCTAGTGCATCTGGTTTTATTATAACAGTTAATTCTAGTATTTTACCCCAGTTGTCAAACTTGATTTCTCACTTTTAGCTTTTAATTATAATGCTATATGGTACACAAACCCTGATCAGGGACCAGATCAGTGTTTACACTGTAAATATATGGTTGTACATATGGTGTGCACTAATATATGGTCTCTGCTTGTATTTATAGATGCATTTGTGTGTAAAGAACTGCTTACAGGAACAGGATGTAAGAGTGATGGAAGGTAGCTTATGTTACACAGATCCTAAGATAAGCCATGTCCTTTACAAAAGAAGAGAGGATTCACTTAAGATTAACTTAAACCTTTGATTCACACCCATTGAGATGACTGAATTGAAATTACATCTATCCTCAGATCTTTAATGCACTGGCTCCAATATCTGTTATGGATAGAGGAAACTTTTTTTAAGCTCTAAAACCGTTGCGAAAATAACTGCTGGCAGCAGTGGAAGACTGCAGAACATGTAACAAATGCAACTAAGAAAATATTAAAAGAAATGCACAGTGTGTCCTGTGTGGTAAATCACTGCAATGCAAATCTACAGACGGCTACAAAGACACCCTAGGGAATGCCGGTACCTATAATGAGCAGTGCGGCTCTGGTAACAGTGCCACTTTATACCATGTTTTTTTGACCGTACTATCATTTGTTTTTCGGACCAATAATGTCTGTGTGCACAAAATTACACTGCGAGCAAATAAATCATGGGGTGTTCTGCTGTTTGCTTTGACCCACAGGCAGGATAGTGGTTATGAAGCTATACAATATTAATTCATCAGGTATTAACTTCCAGACATTGGCACATTCATTGAGTCATTTTCATGGGGAGGAAAAAACACGATGCACCACAACACAGCGTGTTAGGGATGGGACAATAGAGGGGGTAGGGGACTACACAAACTTGGTCACAAACAAGCAAATGCTTTGGCTCACTGTATACAGCCACTAAAAGCCATTCGCATCCTCACACATTAACACGTACACATGCACTATTTATATAGTGGTGGAGTTAATGTGCTCATTTATTACATTAGATAGTAAAATTGGACCATAAAACAACAAAAGTGCCTGCCTTTCCAAAGAACTTTGCTTCTGTTGCATTTCTGGACATCGAACTCAAAAAAAAAAAAAAAAATCAACTTTTATGTGCATTGCTGCTGACATGCAATATGCCGAATAATGTATGGAGGAGCATAGAGGAATTAGAGACAGAATACTTGCTGAGAGATGGAGCCTTTCAAACACGATGCAGATTTCTCAAACCTGCCTAAGGCTTGATGTTTGTAGAATGCCTGACAATAAAAGGGCATTGAGAATTGAATTTACGATGTCCTGAAA